>CAKJTW010000051.1:10512923-11845846 GCA_917880005.1 Nanger dama
TCTGAGTTACTGAGGAATCAGAATATTTGAATTCTCTCCCATCACTAAAGATATGATCATTGGTTCAGTTATCCTCTGTGAGTTCAGTTTCTCATCTACATAAATTAAAGGCTTATAGATGAAAATCTGAGGTCTCTTCAACTCTGCATATCAGTGACTTTATTCTACATATAAAAGACTTAGGCAACTGACACCTTATGTAGTTTATTTAAGCTTTTAATTTTCTCATTTGAGAAATAAGAGTTATAATACCATGCCTATGCATTCAGGAGATGAGATATGAGTGTATATGATTTGTAAACAACAGAACATCAATAATTATAAATGAAAGTTGCTCATTCATGTACAACTCTTTGCAACCCCATGGACTAGAACCCGTTAGGCTCCTCTGTCCATGGGATTCTCCAGGCAAGAATACTGGAGTGGATTGCCATTCCATTCTCCAGGGAATCTTCTTGACCCAAGGATCAAACCCAGGACTTCTGCATTGCAAGCAGATTCCTTATCTTCTGATTCCTTACCTTACCGTCTGAGCCACCCACGGGTGTAGATATTCTTCAGTTCAGTTCAGTTCAGTCGCTCAGTCGTGTCTGACTCTTTGCGACCCCATGAATCGCAGCATGCCAGGCCTCCTTATTCATCACCAACTCCCGGAGTTCACTTAAACTCATGTCCATCGAGTCGGTGATGCCATCCAGCCATCTCATCTTCGGTCGTCCCCTTGTCCTCCTGCCCCCAGTCCCTCCCAGTATCAGAGTCTTTTCCAGTGAGTCAACTCTTCACATCAGGTGGCCAAAGTATTGGAGTTTCAGCTTTAGCATCAGTCCTTCCAAAGAAACCCCAAGGTTGATCTCCTTCAGAATGGACTGGTTGGATCTCCTTGCAGTCCAAGGGACTCTCAAGAGTCTTCTCCAACACCACAGTTCAAAAGCATCCATTCTTCGGCGCTCAGCTTTCTTCGCAGTCCAACTCTCATATCCATACATGACCACTGGAAAGACATAGCCTTGACTAGATGGACCTTTGTTGCCAAAGTTAATGTCTCTGCTTTTGAATATGCTGTCTAGGTTGGTCATAACTTTTCTTCTAAGGAGTAAGCGTCTTTTAATTTCATAGCTGCAATGACCATCTGCAGTGATTTTGGGCCCCCAAAATAAAATCAGCCGCTGTTTCTACTGTTTCCCCATCTATTTGCCATGAAGTGATGGGACCAGATGCCATGATCTTCGTTTTCTGAATGTTGAGCTTTAAGCCAACTTTTTCACTCTCCTCTTTCACTTTGATCAAGAGGCTTTTAGTTCCTCTTCACTTTCTTCCATTAGGGTGGTGTCATCTGCATACCTGAGGTTATTTATTGATATTTCTCCTGGCAATCTTGATTCCAGCTTGTGCTTCTTCCAGCCCAGCGTTTCTCATGATGAACTCGGCATATAAGTTAAATAAACAGGTGACAATATACAGCCTTGACGTACTCCTTTTCCTATTTAGAACCAGTCTGTTGTTCCATGTCCAGTTGTAACTGTTGCTTCCTGACCTGCATATAGGTTTCTCAAGAGGCAGGTCAGGTGGTCTGATGTTCCCATCTCTTTCAGAATTTTCCACAGTTGATTGTGATCCATACAGTCAAAGGCTTTGGCATAGTCAATAAAGCAGAAATAGATGTTTTTCTGGAACTCTCTTGCTTTTTGATGATCCAGCAGATGTTGGCAATTTGATCTCTGGTTCCTCTGCCTTTTCTAAAACCAGCATGAACATCTGGAAGTTCACGGTTCAGGTATTGCTGAAGCCTGGCTTGGAGAATTTTGAACATTACTAGCCTGTGGGATTCCGTTAAGGATTCTGGCTGACATTTATCTGAGTTATGAATTTTCATATACGAGGTTTTAATACACATATGTATACCATACCAGGCTTCCCTGGTGGCTCAGCCAGTAAAGAATCCTCCTGCAATGTGGGAAACCTGGGCTCGATCCCTGGGTTGGGAAGATCCCCTGGAGAAGGGAACAGCTACCCACTCCAGTATTCTGGCCTGGAGAATCCCATGGACTATTCCATGGGGTTACGAAGAGTTGGACACGACTGGGTGAGTTTCACACCATGGCACTGCTGATTCATCAGTGGCCCTTTGAGTCTGTTTCTGCGAGAAGGTGTCTTTTATCCATCTTTCCAAACTCTTACATTTTCATGTGATACTCTGTTGCCAGCACTATACACAAGTAGAATGGTGCTCTAGTGGGGTTAAGTGCCCAAGACCAGAGAAAAACTAAAGTGATGTGATCTGTTGAGGAGCATCCTGACTTTAACCCTCTTAACCTCAGTGCTTAGTTTGCCGAGCTTAACTCCTCTGTAATGCCAAAATCATATTTATACCAACCTTTGATGGCAGATGGAAAGAATGTAGGTTAAATAAGAAGGAAAATGGCAACCCACTCCAGTATTCTTGCCTGGAAAATCCCATGAAGGAAGAGCCTGGCGGATTACAGTCCATAGGGTCACAAAGAGTTGGACACGACCAAGCACAGATAAAAAATGTTATTGACCATGTCCTTTTGAAAAGGAGGTTCATTCTTATATTAGAAACCATCACTGAGCTTTCTCTGTCATATAACTCTAAGGATGTGTTTTCTCTTTCTCCAGTTTATTTGTAGAAAAGCTTCCCAACCATCGGGATTACCAGCAATGTGCCGTACCCGAAAAGCAAGATATTATGAAGGTACTGAGTGATCAACTCTCTCTGGAGGTTCAAGTTCCCCAAGTATCCATTATTGATTCATCCCTTTTCTTTCCTCCTCTGTCTAACCCTCTCAAGCATTTCAGTGCAAAAAAAAAAAATTATTCCATTAGCTATGATATTTCAATCTCTTCTTAGACCTTTAGTCATCATTACTGTGGGATATCTACTTAAAACTGGGAGAAGAAAAGAAAAAAATCAAGAATGCACTTGATCTTACAATATGAGGAAGGAATTATTTTATGATTCCTCTCAGAGATTGAAAGAATAGTTGTCTCTTTTCCCATACTTATTTAAGACAATCATTTTAGCTGGTTTTGATTATTCCACACAATTCTCAAGTCAATACCTATTTGAAAATCAGTGTTGATTATCAAGGCAGCCACAAAGTTCTAGTTATTTTCTTCTTATAGTACTCACCTCTTAGACAATGAAGTCTTTAGTGAGTGACCTGAAATATTCCAAAGGAAAGGAAGGCTGTTGAAACGTATTTATTTAGCGTCAATGTTTGCTACATATATAGTTTCAAATATCTTTAGCTGAGAATATATCCTCTTAGATAACATTTAAGTAATGTTTTCCATTTATTTATCTTAAGTAGTTTGGGTTGATTTTATGTGATGGAGATAATGTACACAAAGTCAATCACATGAAATTTGAAATTACTCTCCAAAAATATTTTACCACATAATGGAATAAAAACTGTCTTAACCAGTTATGTTGGGCTTCCCTTGTGGCTCAGTGGTCATGAATCCACCTGCAATGTAGGCGATGTGGATTGGATCCTTGGGTCGGGAAGATCCCCTGGAGAGGGAATTGGCAACCTACTCCACTATTCTTGGCTGGGAAATCCCATGGACAGAGGAGCATGGTGGGCTACATTCCATGGTGTCACAAAGAGTCAGACACCACTTAGCAACTAAACTACAACAACCAGTTATGTCAGGCCTGAGGGTGCCTGTAAGTAGAACATGAATGGTCATCTTCATTGTTAAATTTCTGTACACTGTCTGAAGGGTCCTTCCGTATCCAGCCTTCGTGTAACATTTCCCTTCAGTTCTCTTGTTCATTTAACGTCAGAAAGTTCTGGATGGAATCCAAGGTATTAGGCTGCCAAGATGACTCTTTTACTCTAATTTGGTGGTGGTGGTTTAGTTGCTAAGTCATGTCCGACTCTTGCAACCCCATGGACTGCAGCCTGCCAGGCTTCTCTCTCCATGGCATTTTACAGGCAAGAATACTGGAGGGGGTTGCCATTTCCTTCTCCAGGGATCTTCCCGGCCCAGGGATTGAACTCAGGTCTCCTGTATTGCAGGCAGATTGTTTACCGACTGAGCTACAAGGGAAGCCCACTCTAATTTAGGATTATTCTTAATTTCACTTATAGAGAAAAAATTCTCCAAAAGCATATACATTTTCTGTTTGTGCTCATTAAATAAATGGATCATGGATGACAAAAATTAAGAGCACAGAAATTTTAATGGAAGAGCTTAGCTAGAGTTAGGCGTTTGGGGTTTTAGTCATGAGGAGGCCATAAGTCAGTTATATGACGCTGGACAAGCCTTTTGATCTCTCTGAGGCTTTGTTTCCTCATCTGTACTAAGGCTGGGGTGGGTACTTGGATGGTATTTTCATGCCATCAAGAATCACTGAGAAGTTGAGACATAGATCCCAATCCTTTCTCTGAGTATGTTGATTCAGTAAATCTGGAGTTAGGCTTGGGGATCTATATTTTTATAAAAGGTGCCTCAACTGCTTTTTACAGTCCCACTAAGCCTAGGGATCTCTACTTACCATGTTCTCCAATGTCCCTTTTAACTATGATGCCATATAATTTACATACCATGGAATGTGCAGTTAAAAATCCACTACCTGAAAGTGAGGTACCTCCCTATACAAAAATGCTTACCTCACCAGTGGAGTCAGTAAAGGTCTTACAAAGGGGATAATTTTTTCTCTTCTCTACTGAAAAATTGTATTTTGGAGCCCTAGAAAATATTAATTTTTCCACCTTCCTGTTTGGTTACTTGTGTCTTGATTTCTAATACACATCCCAGTTGTTTTTCTTTCTCAGCTGATGATCTGAAAGACTATACTGAAAATTCTACTAATCAATATGTATATATATATTTTTAAAAGAAACTGAAGGAGATTGCATTCCCAAGGACAGATGAATTGAAAAAGGACCTTTTAAAGAAATATAACGTAGAATACCAAGAATATTTGCAAAGCAAAGTAAGTTCAATTGGTACATTTATTTCATGAATTGTTTTCTGTGCAAATATATATTTTTAATTTTATTTTCATGAGTTTTTCAAATGTCATATGCATTTAAGTTAAAATTAAGGAAACAATGATGGAAATCACATTAAAAGTTGATGTTGATGTCCAGGTTAAGCACTTGCACCAAAGATTTTTTAATTTTTATTTCCCAACAAGATCTAATGAAGTGAAGCATTAGAAAATAGACTTTCTACAGTGATTTAACCAGAGTATTCCTTCACTGTTTACCTGAGGCCACCACAACATTGTTAGTTGGCTATACCCCAAAACAAATTAAAAGTTTAAAGTTGGGGAAAAAAAAGAATAAACAGAGCTTTTGACCACCTCTTGTCAGTGTAATCTTGAACCAGATGACTGCTCTTTAGCAATGAAAGGAGGCAGTAAGAGAAGTAGGGAGAATAGTACATAGTTTCTGAGGTATCTAATTTGATTCTTAAATATGTTAATGTTATGTTATTATATTTTAAAATATTATAATTACTATAATAACATAGAATAATATCTAGCCATATGAGCGGAAAATATAATCATATCATCAAAGGACTTCTGGATTCTTATTAAATAGAAAGTGAAAAGAAAAATTATGTCTGAGATCAAAGGGCATTGAGTGATGAAACTGGCCGATCAGTCGGTAAGATATTCCAGTTCAGCACTTGAACTCTTAAGGTTTACAGCTTCTGTTTTGCTGTTTGTTTGACTGTGTGTTTATGTGCTTTGAAAGTTTCACTGTTACTGATTCTCAGTTCAGTGCAGTCTCGTTACCGCTGAACATGGTCACAGGCCTCGTTTACTTCCTTTGGTGTCCTGGAAGTAGGTTTGAGTGAGCCGTGTGCCCTGAGTAACAGAGGATTCCCTCCAGCGTGGACAGTGATCATTTGATTTGAACTGTGAAAGACCGGGCCTTCCCAGGTGGCCCCTGGGAAAGGGTTAAAGTGGTAAAGACCCTGCCTGACCTTGGTCAGGAAGATTCCCCCTGGAGGAGGGCATGGCAGCCTATTCCAGTATTCCTGCTTGGGAAATCCCTGTGGACAGAGGGGCCTGATGGACTGCAGTCCATAGAGTGGCAAAGAATCAGACACGACTGAAGTGACTTAGCAAGCACACACGCCAAAGACTGAAGTGATTTTGGCGGCCCAGACAGGACAACAGGAAGGGGGGAGCAAAGCCTGTTGAGTTCCCCTCCTACTCAGCAGTGTGAACGCTAGCCCCCTCTGCTCTCTGGGAGGAACAGTGTCAGCAGCTGTGGTCTGCTGTGAGTGACACCAGTTACTTCATACTCCACAATAGGATCCCAAGTAGATGACAAGTAGAAATATTTGGGGAGGTAGCATGGCAGCCTTTAGGTCTGGGAGACATAGACATGGCAATAAGCCTTTGCTGCAGGCAACACTCACATCACCTGCAGCCTGGTAGAATGCAGATTCTCTGGCCCCTCCCCAGACCTGCTGAATGCCAGTCTGCCCTGTAACAGGACCCAGGGGATTCATGAACACAAAGTGCTGCTTTAAACTGTGTCCCCCACCTCGCTCCTGCCTCCTAGTAGCTCCCAAAGTTTAGTTTTCAACAGAATTATTTGGGAAGCTTCTTAAAGATTAATTCTCTGAACCAATAAAGGCTAGATATTTTGGTTAAGGCTGGGGAGTTTGGGAATCATCATTTTTAACAAAGCTCCTATTAGTTTGTTCTGATAGAGATGATGACCCCATTCTGAGAACCACTTTTTAGGGATACCCCCTTCTCCATAAAGTCCCAGCACTATGACTTCAAGAGTCAGATGCAAAAGGGTTCAAGGGTGGTACTGTCCCTAAGAGCTTTGGGGGATGATGGCAGTGTTCTCTTTGGCACTGTCTGATATGGGAGCCGCTAACCTGTAGTGCTTAACACATGGCTAGTGAGACTGGGGACTGAATTTCGGATTTCATTTGAATTAAATTTCAGTAGTCACATGTGGCTAGTAGCTTCTGTACTGGACAGTGCAGTCTAGGGTAATATGACCTTTCTGTGAAATGGTCTGATCAGCCAGGCTATGCAGACAGTCCTGACTTTGATTTTCTAGTATTTAAAACACAGGAGGATAGAGGGAACTTGATTATCCTGGCTCATCTCTGGTAAAATATGAGTGGACTCCAGACTGCTCCTGAAATCAGCGTAAGGGGCTTTAGCCACTATGTTCCCACTCCAGTACTCTAGCCTGGAAAATGCCTATATGGACGGAAAGCCTGGTGGGCCACAGTCCATGGGGTCGCGAAGAGTCGGACACACTGAGCGGCCTCACTTTCACTTTTCGTTTTCATACATTGGAGAAGGCAATGGCAACCCACTCCAGTGTTCCTGCCTGGAGAATCCCAGGGACGGGGGAGCCTGGTGGGCTGTCGTCTGTGGAGTCGCACAGAGTCGGACACGACTGAAGCGACTTAGCAGCCGCCGCCATTATGTTATATATTTCTCTGGTGGTCTCAGGAGTGTCCCTGTAGGCATGTGGGAATATCTCGCTGTGTCTGCTGGAAGATTGAAAGCATCTGCTTTTTTGGCCTGGAAACTAACCTTTTCCTTTGGCAACCGCATTTTCTAGAACAAATACAAAGCTGAAATCCTCAAAAAGCTGGAGCATCAGAGGTTGATTGAGGCGGAAAGGAAGAGGATCGCCCAGATGCGCCAGCAGCAGCTGGAGTCAGAGCAGTTTTCGATTTTTGAAGATCAGCTCAAGAAGCAGGAATTAGCCCGGAGCCAGCTGCGAAGCCAGGAAACACCGGCACCGTCAGAGCAAATTGATGGCAGTGCTCTGTCCTGCTTTTCCACACACCAGAATAATTCCTTGCTGAATGTACTTGCAGATCAGTCTAATAAAAGTGACTCAGCTGGCTGTGCTGGCCACTCACCTCCCGTCAACAGGGCCTTAAAGCCAGCTGCCGCTCTAAGTGCTGTTCAGAGTAAGTGATACACGCCCACAAGACATGCAGTCACCTCTTTTTGGTTTGCTTGTTTTTCTTTTTTTTTTAATTTATTTTTAATTGGAGGATAACTGCTTTACAATATTGTGTTGGTTTCTGCCATACATCAATGAATCAGCCATCGGTATACATATGTCCCCCCCTTCTTGAGCCCCCCTTCCCACCTCCCACCCCATCCCACCCCTCCCAGTTGCCGCAGAGCAGCAGATTTGAGCTCTGTGGGTCATGCAGCGAATTTCCACTGGCTATCTAATTATATATGGTGATGTATATGTTTCAATGCTCCTGACTCAATTTGTCCCGTCCTCTCCTTCCCCTCACTGTGTCTACAAGTCTGTTCGCTACGGAGCCGCATTTCTGTGACATTTGGGCAGGGTCTACTCATTTTATCATGAGCCTTGGTGGTTCCCCTTGTATGATGTGGTGTGAATGGCTGTGTCATCTGCATTTTGCTATATGTAACCTTAACATTCAGGAAATGTGATTTCCTGAGCAGAGAGAGAGACTCAGAGAAGGCAATGGCACCCCACTCCAGTACTCTTGCCTGGAAAATTCCATGGATGGAGGAGCCTGGTGGGCTGCAGTCCATGGGGTCGCAAAGAGTCAGACACGAGTGAGCGACTTCACTTTCACTTTTCACTTTCACGCCTTGGAGAAGGAAATGGCAACCCACTCCAGTGTTCTTACCTGGAGAATCCCAGTGTCGGGGGAGCCTGGTGGGCTGCCGTCTATGGGGTCGCACAGAGTCAGACACGACTGAAGCGACTTAGCAGCGGCAGAGCAGAGACTGCATAATAAACAAGATTATATTTGATCACGGTACAGATATTTTGGAAGAGAAAAATTATGAGCATTTTTTTTTTCATTCATGTATTTTAATCAAGAAACACATAAATCCTAAAAGGTAAACACTTAACACTGGAGAAGAAAGAAGATGCTGGCAAACTTGTTTGTCCACAACTTTGCTCGGTCATTAAATGTAAATATTTAGCATTTCCCTGGCCCAGGAGGACCCGAACACATGGGTGGTTAACCTCCCAATGGATTATGTGTCTCTGCCAAGAATTAGTGCTGCTTGGGACTGTTCATCAGTGCTGGCAGGTTTCCAAAACCAAGTGGGAAAATTTCCCAGCAAACGCTGTCAGATGGAGTTTGTATTTCTTTTTATTTGGAAAGACTTATGATAAGCAGTCATGCTATAAATTACCCTACTGCGAGTTATTGCTGAAAACATGGTGCTGTTACTTAACGATAATCAACTCCCCTAAGATATAAGCAACACATGGCAAACACGGAGAAAGAATATCCTAAGGCTTACAGAATTGAGATGTGTTGTCTGCAGCCTCTGTGCTTTGTGCCAGGTGAAAATACGCATGCATGTGAACAGTGGATCTAAGACCCCACAATGGAAAAGCGCTTGCACACTTACACACAAACAATCTGTATGCAAAGGGCAATCCTACCTTCCTTCTGGTCATTGTTCACTTTTATAAGTTTTAAAACAAAATGCAGGAAGGGGAGCACCAGATAATTTCATTTTTAGAATTTATATTTACCTGTAGTCACTTGACGGATGGGATGTAAGGTTTGTTTTTTAGCTGTTTCTCCCTTTTCTGTTTCTTAGATTTCGTGGTTGAAGGACTGAGATGCGTCGTTTTATCAAGAGATCTTTGCCACAGATTTCTGCTGCTGGCAGAATCCAATACAGTGAGAGGAATAGAAACCTGTGGAATACTCTGTGGGAAGCTGGTATGGACTGTGTTTCATGTCTTCTCTGCACAGGATACTGTCAGTGAAGCTGGCTTTCTTGTGATGAGTTGAGCAGAATAAAAACATCCTCAGTGTCATTACGAAATTACTTAGATAGAGATTAATGTGGTAAAAATACTATCATTAGTGGAATTATCCTTCTAGAAAATAGATTGCAAAATCTCAGGGAGGCTATAAAGTTTGTTGTAAAGAGCTAATCACACTGTAAATTTAGTCTTTGTTTAGAAAAAGGGAGGTTTTCAGATTTCCAGAGTGGTCTAGTTTTCTAAATCAGATTTCCCTTGCAGTTGTTAGTTTTGCATGCATTCCTATTATTAACTCAGCTTGCTTGTATCTGAGGCAGTGGTAATCTTCCACCCTTTATCAGATATGTGATGAATAAAGCTGGGGGGTGTGGTTTTCTTTAAAGCAGTAGTTTCAGCAAACTGCAATCACATAGCACCGGTCATATTTAAGTATGGAAGATTTTATCAGAAATAAGTGATGACAGACGATGTCAAACTAGGAGATAAAAGAGAAGATGCGTATATTTTTCTACTTCAAGATAAATATAAATT
This sequence comes from Nanger dama, assembly GCA_917880005.1. Classification (NCBI taxonomy): domain Eukaryota; kingdom Metazoa; phylum Chordata; class Mammalia; order Artiodactyla; family Bovidae; genus Nanger; species Nanger dama. Next base: position 10,523,216 of record CAKJTW010000051.1, read on the forward strand.
CTAAAAATGAAATTATCTGGTGCTCCCCTTCCTGCATTTTGTTTTAAAACTTATAAAAGTGAACAGTGACCAGAAGGAAGGTAGGATTGCCCTTTGCATATAGATTGTTTGTGTGTAAGTGTACAAGCGCTTTTCCATTGTGGGGTCTTAGATCTACTTCAAGAAAAATATACTCTCTTTGGGGTATCAGTTTATATTTCTGAATCCAGGCACATTTTCATTCCTAAACATTTACTTGAGGACTATTATATAATGATATGTTTCATTCTCTGGTGGCTTAGAGGGTAGAGTGTCCACCTGCAATGTGGGAGACCTGGGTTCAATCCCTGAGTCGGGAAGATCTCATGGAGAAGAAAATGGCACCCCACTCCAATACTCTTGCCTGGAAAATCCCATGGGCGGAGGAGCCTGGGAGGCTGCAGTCCATGGGGTTGCCAAGAGTGGGACACGACTGAGCGACTTTACTTTCATTCAACACACATTCTCCTGCTGTATTTCAATGTTACGTCATCATGGTTTCCCTCAGGGCAGAGAAAGCAGAGAAGATAAGCACAGAATAACCTGTCATTTCCTCCCCACAGCTACCTTCTTTGCCCTGCAGGGAGGCAGTATGCAGTGGATGCGTCTTCCCCAAGACCACATGTTGTGCTTCAGTTCAGTTCAGTTCAGCTCAGCTGCTCAGTTGTGTCCGACTCTTTGCAACCCCATGAATCCCAGCACGCCAGGCATCCCTGTACATCACCAACTCCCACAGTTCACCCAAACCTATGTCCACTGAGTCGGTGATGCCATCCAGCCATCTCATCCTCTGTCATCCCCTTCTCCTGCCCTAAGTCTTTCCCTGCATCAGAGTCTTTTCAAACGAGTCAGCTCTTTGCATCAGGTGGCCAAAGTATTGGAGTTTCAGCTTCAGCATCAGTCCTTCCAATGAATATTTAGGACTGATTTCCTTTAGGATGGACTGGTTGGATCTCCTTGCAGTCCAAGGGACTCTCAAGAGTCTTCTTCAAAACCACAGTTCAAAAGCATCAATTCTTCAGCACCCAGCTTTCTTTATAGTCCAACTCTCACATCCATACATGACCACTGGAAAAACCATAGCCTTGACTAGATGGACCTTAGTTGGCAAAGTAATGTCTCTGTTTTTTAATGTGCTGTCTAGGTTGGTCATAACTTTCCTTCCAAGGAGTAACCGTCTTTTAATTTCATGGCTACAGTCACCATCTGCAGTGATTTTGGAGCCCAGAAAAATAAAGTCAGCCTCTGTTTCCACTGTTTCTCCATCTATCTGCCATGAAATGATGGGACCGGATGCCATGATCTTCATTTTCTGAATGTTGAGCTTTAAGCCAACTTTCACTCTCCTCTTTTATTTTCATCTAAAGGCTCTTTAGTTCTTCTTCACTTTCTGATATAAGGGTGGTGTCATCTGCATATCTGAGGTTATTGATAATTTCTCCTGGCAATCTTGATTCCAGCCTGTGCTTCCTCCAGCCCAGCATTTCTCATGATGTACTCTGCATAGAAGTTAAATAAACAGGATGATAATATACAGCCTTGACATACTCCTTTTCCTATTTGGAACCAATTTGTTGTTCCATGTCCAGTTCTAACTGTTGCTTCCTGACCTGCATATAGGTTTCTCAAGAGGCAGGCCAGGTGGTCTGGTATTCTCATCTCTTTCAGAATTTTCCACAGTTTATTGTGATCCACACAATCAAAAGCTTTGGCATAGTCAATAAAGCAGAAATAGATGTTTTTCTGGAACTCGCTTTTTCCATGATCCAGTGGATGTTAGCAATTTGATCTCTGGTTCCTCTGCCTTTTCTAAAACCAGCTTGAACATCAGGAAGTTCATGGTTCACGTATTGCTGAAGCCTGGCTTGGAGAATTTTGAGCATTACTGTACTAGTGTGTGAGATGAATGCAATTGTGCGGTAGTTTGAGCATCCTTTGGCTTTGCCTTTCTTTGGGATTGGAATGAAAACTGACCTTTTCCAATCTTGTGGCCACTGCTGAGTTTTCCAAATTTGGCATATTGAGTGCAGCACTTTCTTTTTTTTTTTTTTATCCCCCGAAGGGGGTGCGCCATTCCTGGAAGTACTGCAATACCAGGTCGATGCGTGGAGTGGACGGAGCAAGCTCCTATTCCAGCTCCTAATCCCCAAAATCCATTTAATATATTGTCCTCGGATAGAGGACGTATCAGATATTAAACTGATAAGAACAGATACTACACTTGATCTTAGCCAAAAGGCCGAGGAGCGATGAGTGCAGCACTTTCATAGCATCATCTTTCAGGATTTGAAACAGCTCCACTGGATTTCCATCACCTCCACTGGCTTTGTTCGTAGTGATGCTTTCTAGGGCCCAGTTGACTTCACATTCCAGGATGTCTGGCTCTAGATGAGTGATCACACCATCGTGATTATCTGGGTCATGAAGCTCTTTTTTGTACAGTTCTTCTGTTGTACTTAGTTTGATTGATTCATTCATTCTTCATTCATCCCTTCATCAAACAAATATTCACAGGCCCTGCCCTAAATGTTGGCATTCAGAAGCCTGCAACAGCCACAGTCTTGCCACATGATACCTGTAGGATGCTTATGAAGAACCAGACAGATGACTGATTATAAATGGAGCTGGTGCTCTGAGTGCAAGTGCAGGGTATCCCGGGAAGGTGCATGGGAGAGGGTCAAGAAGGGCTTCCCTCGGACTTCCCTGGTGGTGCAGTGGCTAAGACTCTGCACTGCCGATGCAGGGGGCCTGGGTTCGATCCCTGGACAAGGAGCTAGATCCCACAAGCAGCAACTAAGACCCAGTGCAGCCAGATTAAAATAAATAAGTGATTTTTAAAGTTAAAAAAAATGGGTGCTTCCCTTGAAAGGTAATATTTACATTACATCTGTTTAGAATACATAAAGTTAGCCATGAAAGGAGAGGCTGGGATGGAGGGAAGTGTTATAATCAAGGTCAAAGGAATAGTGTCCAGTTGGCAGAAGCGTCCTGAGAGCAGAGACAGGACGGTGCTGTGGAGGAAGGGTAGCTCCTCACTGCACAAACATCTCTTATCTGAGGATCCTATCACTACAACCCTCTTCCTTTCAACTGTTTGTCTTTTACCTAAGGGGATAAAGGAGGGGAAGGGGGTCACAGAGGATGAGATATTGGATGGCATCACCGACTCGATGGACATGAGTTTGAGCAAACTGTGAGAGACAGTGAAGGCTAGGAAGGCCTGTCTGCCGCAGTCCACGGGGTCGCAAAGAGTCGGGCGTGATTTAATGACTGAACAACAACAAAGGGATAAAAGATTTTTTTCTTTCCCCTTTATCTAATTGCCGATCCAAAACAGTGTCTTAATTATGGAAAATCCCGTGAATCCCTCCCCACAATGGTAAAAGAAAGTTGTGAGTCTTCAGGTGAAATTAAATAATAAGAAAGACCATCAACCTTCACAAACCATCAGAAATTATCCTTCAGTAAAACCACAGAATTATTTAACGACCATCTCCCCTTCCAGAGAAACCTGCTGCTATTTTATTCTGATTTTTCTGTGGCAGTTCTAATGCAACGTTTACTTTCTATCTAAACTTCCAGGGATCAGCCCAGGATACTGATTCCTATTTATGAAACATTTTTCTGTTGTGAAAATGGGTTTCAAGCACCAAACAACTGACTCTCAAAGGTTTTGGTAAACGATCCGGTTTCAAGTCTGGGCCTTTGCTTTTGAATTGTGACATGGGAGGGAGGAGGAGGATGCAAGTGGTGGGTACTTTCTAGTCTTATTAAAACATTACACTTCCTACTCAGGCTTTTTTTTTTTTCTCCCAGGTGTTTATTATCTCTTTGCACTTTGTTTTGCAGACACATAATGAATTTACTATTACCCACTTAATAGTGCCAAAGCAGTCTGCGGGACCAGACTATTGTGACGTGGAGAATGTAGAAGAATTATTCAGTGTTCAGGATCAACACGATCTCCTCACTCTGGGGTGGATCCATGTACGTTCACCCTTTTGGGTTTTAAGTTGTTGGTGTTAGTGTGTGTGTGTGTGTGTGTGTGTGTGTGTGTGTGCAAGGCTTTTTTCCTCCTGGAGGAATTTCAGCTTAATCGAAATAATTAATTATTTTTAATTTTTCCAAGTGTAATAAATGTCATCATATTAAAGCATTTTCTTCAATGTGAGTCAGTGTCTAAATATGTCAAATCTGGATTTGGAGAGGGCTATTATAAATATGCTTTTTTTTTTCTAGCATTCCAAGTTAAAGAGAAACTTTTGGAAGTCCGGTTGGCTTGTCTTCATGATTTCATGTGGTCTAATGGAGGCCTAGACAGATTTTTATCTCTCTAATGTGATTAGACAATTATTAATATTCCTTTTCCACTGGCTGTGGGTCTAAAGTAGATTAAGAAAATTTCTGAAAATGTTTCTTCTAAACAATGCGTGTACTTGTCAAACAGGGACCATTGTATAAATACCTCCCCTGCAGGCCACAGATTTTTGTGCTGTTGCGTATATAGCCATGGAGTGGGACCAAAAATTTGTGTTCCAGCATTTACCAAGACACCATAGAAGCAGGACAGGGCTTACAAATCAAAAGACATGAGTTTAAATATCAGCTCTGCTAAGAATTCACTGTAGGAATGTTGGCAAGAGATTTAAGCAATCTCGGCATCAGCTTTTCTTCCATAAAATAGGGACATAATAATAGACTTCGTATGTCAGTGAATTTCTCAGCACACTTTCTTCTAGGGATCCAGAATATTGAAGCACTTGTTATTGGTGATGATATGGCACTTTTGCTATCCATGTTTTCCCTATTTGGTGAACATTTTTTCATCCAGTCTCACACTGGGCCTGGGGTAGGAACAAGTCTTCTCACCAAAGACTGAGAAAGAACCGCCTTTTATTTTGCTTGCTTTGTAGAGAGGTATTTAATAACAATATTAAAATAACAATGATGTCAACAGCAGCAATCATAGCAGCTAATGATTTTGACAGCTTTCTGTGCACTGGGCACTGTTCTATGAATTTTACATTGGTTATCTCATTTAATTTTCATAGTAATCCCATGAAGAAAATTATTATTATCATTGATAACATAGGTATGAGGATGTTAAAGAATTTTTGCACTGTCATACAACTAGTAAGTGAGGAAGCCAGGACCCAGCATGAATACGACCTTGGATTCATGATTTAAGTGGTCACATTCCTTTTCGAAAGTGGTTGGAGTTTACTGTGAATTTAAAAATCATTATGAATGCATGTATTTTTCATAGTCAAATATAGACTTCTGATTTGCCTCTCATAAACACTTCAGTATATAGCCAAAACCCAGAAGATAGTTCTTTTAATTTATAATCTCCCCTTTCCTCTCATCATGCAAGATGAGCACCAAACATCTTCAACAGCTATGAGAATTCCTTTCTCTTTTGGTAGGGGGTGGAGATCCATGAAAGGACACCAGAATAGTGGGATGTATTTAGCAAGAATTTTCCTTCTGTGTCCACAGTTTCGTATCTCAAGCATCTTGCAGTCGAGGTTCTGTTCCTTGCAGACAAGTTACTTAAAGGAGCCTCAGGATCTTTATACATAAAACTGTGAGATATTAATAATAAGTACCTCCCAGATGAGTTGCAATGATTAAATGAGGATCTGTTTAAAGCCGCTGGCAAATCTCCAGTTTTATCTTTCCCAATAAGCAGAAGGTATATAAACACTCCCGAGAGTCTCTTTTCAAAGTCATAGTTATTCCATAGATGTATGAAGGGAAGGATTATTTCAGTATGACATTTTTCAAAATCCTTATTCGATTAATGGTGGTAAAAAAGATAAAGCAAATAGCTACAGTTTTTTCTTGGAATAGGCTCTGGTTTTGGCTAAGACTTATCTGTTGCTTGTTCAGTAAGATTGTCCTCTTTTCTTTTTATAGACACATCCAACCCAAACTGCATTCTTATCCAGTGTTGATCTCCACACTCACTGTTCCTATCAGCTCATGTTGCCAGAGGCCATTGCCATCGTCTGTTCACCAAAGCATAAAGAGTAAGTGTAACTCAAGAGGGTGTAAGTAAGGTTTCATCTGGGGCTGCTGGGTTCAGGTGTGCCCACACACCAGGTTGAAGCCCTTGGATAAGCCGTACACCATGCCCTTAGGGAAAAGAGATTGGCTCCTGCTGGCTTCCAAATATGTGTAGCTCTGCAATCTGTTGCTTTTTAAGATCTTCTCCATGGTAGAATTACCATGGAATTCTTAGTTGATGTGACCTTGAAGTGGATAAACCAGATGTTGTTTCGGTTTGCCATTTGGGATCTTAGTTCTGTTGTATGACTTCTTTTGTGAGAAGATGTCCAGCTCAGGGAATTCCCCGGTGGTCCAGTGGTTAGGACTCCACACTTCCATTCATGGGGGCATGAGTTCGATCCCTGGTCAGGGAACTAAGGTCCTCTTCCCACACAGTGTGGCCAATACAAAAAGAAAGAAAGAAAATTTCCAGATTTAGCCTAATTATCTCCAAAATCTTAAGTCTTGGGGACAATGATTATTGCAGCACAGTTATGAGCAGAGGAGTCAGCCACTGGAATCCCAGCTTGATTAGCGACCACTGTGAGCCTCAGTCTTGTCAGATCCCTGATACCTGCCCATCACAGATTAATATGAGGGTGAACCTAGATGACAGTTTATGTAGCGGGCTTAGCATGGTGCCTGGAACTATAGCCAGCACTCAGTACATATTTGCTGTGACTGTATAAATATTAGTTATACCTTAGAAATACTGCAGATTCAGTTCCAGACCACCACGATAAAGCAATTAACGCAAGTCACATGAATGTTTTGGTTTCCCAATGCACATAAAACTTTGGTTCACACCGTAGTCTGTTAAGTGTGAATAGCATTATGTCTAAAAAACTGTACATACCTTAAATTTTATAAAACCATATTATTCAGAAATGCTATCATCTGAGTCTTCACCAAGTCAGAGAAGTAACAGCAGAGATCACTGATCATGCTTTTCCATAACAAATACAGTAATGAAAAAATTTGAAGCATTGTGAGAATTACCAAAATGTGACAGAGAGATTTGAAGATGCTGCTGGGAAAATGGCTCCAGTAGACTTGCTTAAAGAAAAATTGCCACAATCCTTCAATTTGTAAAAAACACAGTGTCATTAAAGGGCTGTGAGTGAAGTGCAATAAAATGAGTATGCCGGTCATTTTATGCATGACGGCATGCACGATAGACGGAGGACAGAAATATCTGTCACTTGTAATTTCTTCCCGTGGGGTCTTGGCTTTTCCTCTGAGGTCTCCCACTGCCCCGTTACTGTCCTTCGGGTGCTTGGCATTAGCACTGGTCTCTCCGGTCTTCCTCTAGGCTGCCAGCACAATATTGATTTTAAAAAAAACAACTGTAAAGTTTATAGTTTGTAGCTTCTTTCTCCATTCCATTTGAGGAATATGTATGCACGTGCCATTCAAATAAAACATCTGCAAAGCCCAGATGATCCTTAATTTTGGTACTTTTTTCCCTAACATTTAGCACCGGCATCTTCAGGCTCACTGATGCTGGCATGCTTGAGGTTTCCGCTTGTAAAAGAAGGGCTTTCATCCACACACCAAGGACCCCAGGCTGTTCAGTGTGAGTAAATAGACAATGTTGATTATTTTCTGTACACAGTATTTACTTTTCACCCCTTCTTTTTTAAAAATTGAAAATTGAAATATAGCTGATGTAAAGCTGGTTTTAGAAAAGGCAGAGGAACCAGAGATCAAATTGCCAACATCTGCTGGATCATGGAAAAAGCAAGAGAGTTCCAGAAAAACATCTATTTCCGCTTTATTGACTATGCCAAAGCCTTTGACTGTGTGGATCACAAGAGACTGTGGAAAATTCTGAAAGATATGGGAATACCTTACCACCTAACCTGCCTCTTGAGAAATCTGTATGCAGGCCAGGAAGTATCAGTTAGAACTGGACATAGAACAACAGACTGGTTCCAAATAAGAAAAGGATTACGTCAAGGCTGTATATTGTCATCCTGCTTATTTAACTTCTCTGCAGAGTACATCATGAGAAATGCTGGTCTGGAAGAAACACAAGCTGGAATCAAGATTGCCGGGAGAAATATCAATCACCTCAGATACGCAGATGATACCACCCTTATGGCAGAGAGTAAAGAGGAACTAAAAGCCTCTTGATGAAAGTAAAAGAGGAGAGTGGAAAAGTTGTCTTAAAGCTCAACATTCAGAAAACGAAGATCATGGCATCTGGTCCCATCACTCCATGGGAAATAGACGGAGAAATAGTGGAAACAGTGTCAGACGTTATTTTGGGGGCTCCAAAATCATTGCAGATGGTGATTGCAGCTATGAAATTAAAAGACGCTTACTCCTTGGAAGGAAAGTTATGACCAACCTAGATAGCATATTAAAAAACAGAGACATTACTTTGCCAACTAAGGTCCGTCTAGTCAAGGCTATGGTTTTTCCAGTGGTCATGTAATGGTTGTGAGAGTTGGAAATGTGAAGAAGGCTGAGTGCCAAAGAATTGATGCTTTTGAACTGTGGTGTTGGAGAAGACTCTTGAGAGTCCCTTGGACTGCAAGGAGATCCAACCAGTCCATTCTGAAGGAGATCAGCCCTGGGATTTCTTTGGAAGGAATGATGCTAAAGCTGAAACTCCAGTACTTTGGCCACCTCATGCAAAGAATTGACTCATTGGAAAAGACTCTGATACTGGGAGGGATTGGGGGCAGGAGGACAAGGGGACAACCGAGGATGAGATGGCTGGATGGCATCACTGACTCGATGGACACGAGTCTGAGTGAACTCCGGGAGTTGGTGATGGACAGGGAGGCCTGGCCTGCTGTAATTCATGGGGTCGCAAAGAGTCGGACACAACTGAGCAACTGAACTGGAACTGAAACTGAAACTGAATATGCTAGTTCAGTTGTACAATATAGTAACATTTTCATACCTTATGAAATGATCATCACAGTAAGTCTAGTACCATCTGTTCCCATGCTAAGTTATTACAATATTATTGACCATATTCCTTATCCTGTATATCCCACCCCTGTGGCTTAAGAAGATGTGGCATTGTATATGTACACACACCCACAAACACATGCACACAGTGAAATATTACTCAGTCATAAAAAAATAAAATCTCGTCATTTGCAACAACATGGATGAATCTATAGGGTATTATGCTAAGTGAAATAAATCATACAGAGAAAGACAAATACCATGTGATTTCACTTACATGTGGAATCTGAAAAACAAACAAAACAGAGTAGTAGATACAGAGAACAAATGGGTGGTTGACAGAGGGTAAGGGGTTTGCAGGGTGAAATAGATGAAGATAAGAGGTATAAATCTCCAGTTATAAAACAAATAAGCCTCTGTTTTTTAAGAGGGAAATAGCAGTATGATATAGGATAAAACCCTTTATTGCTTGGTTTAGAATTTTCTTATCACAAAAACTTAATCAAAATCTTTGTATTTCCTTCTGATGTCTTGTCCTTATTACTTTATTTACAAAGGAAAGAGTATTTCTATAGTAGAATTGATTACATATAACGTTTCCTTCCCATCACTGTATATATGTGTGTCTATATATATTTAAACAATTATAGTTTTCTTTGGAGTCCCCAAAAGCAAGCAGTTATTAAAGAAAATGAGATTAAATGTGTCTTGAATTATTACTGCTTGATATGACCATATTAGTTTTTCATAATAGTTCAATGAAAACTGTAATCCTGTTTTGTGATGAGCTTCGTATAACTCCAGAGTAATATTATCTGAATACATCTTTTTCTCTCTGCTTGGCTGTTCCCTGTCTGAGACATCAGAGAAACATGGTTTTGAAGTTAAGATTTATTTACCATGAGAGCTACTTGGCACCTTCTGTAAATATTTTCTTGCTGTTGAAAATGAGTATATATGGTTATGTTTGTTCTGAGTGGAAATATTTTTCAAAATTAGGAACATTTTTAAATCAGGAAATTCATACTCCTCCTCTAGAGAGAATCGTGTTAAACATTATGAGCTAAACCCAGTCTTTCTTTCCTAGGTATGCAGACATGTGTTGGTGAAAGACATAAAGATAATCGTGCTGGATCTGAGGTGATACGTTCTGCAGATTAGCACCCTCCACGCCAGACACTTACCATGGACCCGTGGTTGCCAGATTTTCTTAAGATGTTTCCAGAAATGACTGATATTTTATATTTATACATTTTAGATCAGAGAGTTTGATATTTATTACTTTTGCACATTTTGACGCTTTATTTTTGGGTTGCTTTGTCTTAAAAGAGGTCACAGTTGAGTTGTCAGTACCTATTAGTGTGCCTGAATACTATGACCACATAATAAATTGTGCTGCAAACAACATGTCTGGTTTTAAGCTTATTTTTTGGATGTATGGTTGATGTACAGTATTATATAAGTTTCAGGTGTACAACATAGTGATTCATAGTTTTTAAAAGTTATACTGTCTGGTATTTGAGAGATCTCTGCATGAGTTTTCAGAGCTTCAGATGTTTCACTATTTTTTGTCCCCTGTAAAATGCAGTTCCAAACAAGAAATTCTGAGTACCAGGTGATCTCTAGGACAGGCCATCTGTTTCTGCAGCTTCTCCCTGTGGATGGTCAAGAAGAGTGTGAGAAGAAATACAGCTGCAGACAGTTGAGTCCATCCTGTGATTTTCAGTGCCAGGGAATCCTGGCTCAGAGTCTGCAGTCAATCTTAGTGTAGGAGACCAGAGCCTGAGCTACTATCCAGGGGTCAGGTGTCAGAGGGCCTGAGATAACCTGTGATTCATGAACTTGATTTAGAGGAATAAGAGCAGAGACACTTGAGAGAGGAATTAAAAAAAAAAAAAAGGCTCAGATGGAAGCATAAAACCTGTTTCTGTGAAAGTCAGTGGGGTGACAGGGAGAAGAAATAAGGCATAGGAAATCCTGATAATTCTCAACCAAAAAGAAGAAATACAATCATTTGGAAAGAACATTTGTAATTAAAAGTGTCTATATAAACCAAGGCACAGGGGATAGGAAGAAAAATATGTTTAAACTGAATAGGGTATCATGAATACAATAGGCTAAGAATGGCGTTTGTGACTGGCACCTGGATAATAAACGTGTTTACCTAGATTGAAAGATAATGGATTAATAGAAGGAAAGAGGGACTGATGGAGTGTGTTGACAAGTTGAATTGGTAGAAAAACCCTGAGAGTGGAAACATGAAGAAAATTTAGCCCAAAAGAAAGGGAGAAGAAAGGAAGGCAAGCTAACCTGATCTAATCTCTCTTTTTAAAGTCTTGCCTGTCAACCACAGCTCTCCCAAATTTTACCTTCCTCCTGGCATTGTATCCTAAATGCTTTTGTCTGCATGTACAAGCTTCCACTTTTTAGTGCCAGGATTTCTGTAATCCTTGGAGGAGTACTCCCTACACTGTGCTTAGATGAAATAACGTTCCTCCTCCTTTTGTCTGCTCCCTAATACAGGTATCACGGCAGCCGGCTTCTACCCCAGTTCTCATTCACTGTGGGCAGCTCAGTAGCTTGTTTCTGCCTATGAGAACGTTAGGCTTGGAAAGTTCAGTTTCCAGACCCCGGAAGCAGATCTTTGCCTGCTCAAAGCACGAGACTTGAGTCTATAGTCTCTGTCAGCTAAGGGCAAATGACCTCTGTGAACCTGGCTCCACGAACAACCCACTTTCCCCTGAGTGATGCTGTCCTCAACATCTTAGAATTTAAGGACAGCGTGATCCTGACATACTTGATCACAGGGAAAGATTATATAACTTATTAGGACTGGGTAGAACTGAGAGATGAGTATCCTCAGAGTAGAAACCAGAGAGTAAGAGATCACAAGGATGTGAGATGAGAAACATCTGATGAAAAAACTGTGGCCGTGAAATGGTGCCTAGAGATAGAAAGGGCTCAAACTTTTGAAAGCCCAGAACTTTTAGCTTCTTAGCTTTCTGGAGAGAACAGAAAAAGCTATTATGACCGTTTGGAACCAATTATATCCCTTCTGAATAGCAAATTAGACAACTCATTTTTCATTAAAAAGATGATGTCTCCTAAAGGAGTGGGGCATTTTTGGCATTTTTATTCCCTTGCAAGGAGATGTAAAATGTCAGGCCTGAAATGAATTTTGCAAAAGTTGCCCTTAAAGGGTGTGTGGTTTTCTTATTGCTGGATGCAAACCCAACTAGCCAGATTTGCCTGGAGAGCCATGTCCCAGAGCTGAAGGCAGCAAACCTGTGACTTGCCCTGCCTGGAGAGTCTCTGTGTCTGAAAGAGGAATCATCAGACGTGCGGCCACACCCCTGAGGGCTGGGCTGACTGAAGCCGAACCCATGAGTCACCCTGGCGTTTCTCCTGAGTGTGAGTGTGAGCGTATGTGGGTGGGTGCGACCATAGATGTTCCCTGGAAGCGCTTCCTCCAGCAGAGCTCATTTCCAGCAGGCGGTGCAACTCACTCTTTTGAAAATAAATCCATTCCAGAACCCCATTTGCCACCTCCTTACCTTCAAAGGAGAAGATAGTTCATTTCTATCAAAGGCGAAGATGGTTCATGTCTTTTCAGACTGATGCTTCTGTAGAAAAAAGAACCAATTACACCTCTTATTGTACAACGTTGTGCTGGTTTCTTTCATGTATCAGTTATGCTATTGTATTAACACATAGACATATACCCACCCATTTTTAGCTCCTTTCCCCATATAGGTCATTTCAGAATACTGAGAATTTTCTTCAGTGTTTAATGCTACTGTTTGTATTCAGCACTTGGCACCTGGTGTGTACTTGTTATGGGCTTAGTTGTGTCCCCCCAGAAATTGTATGTTAGAGTCATAAACACACAATACTTTAGAATGTGACTGTATTTGGAGATAGAACCTCCAGAGAGGTTCAATTCAGTTCAGTTTAGTCGCTCAGTCGTGTCCGACTCTGCGACCCCATGAACTGCAGCACGCCAGGCCTCCCTGTCCATCACCAACTCTCAGAGTTCACTCAAACTCACGTCCATCGAGTTGGTGATGCCATCCAGCCATCTCATCCTCTGTCGTCCCCTTTTCCTCCTGTCCCTAATCCCTCCTAGCATCAGTCTTTCCCAATGAGTCAACTCTTCACATGAGGTGTCCAAAGTACTGGAGTTTCAGCTTTAGCATCATTCCTTCCAAAGAAATCCCAGGGCTGATCTCTTTTAGAATGGACTGGTTGGATTTCCTGAGAGGTTAAGTAAGTTAAAATTTGGCCGCTAGAGGGCTCCCTAATCCAATGTGACTATCAGGAAGTTAAGTATTTGTCTGTAGTCAACAAGAACAACTGTACTAAAAAGATCTTCACGACCCAGATAATCACGATGGTGTGATCACTCACCTAGAGCCAGACATCTTGGAATGTGAAGTCAAGTGGCCCTTAGAAAACATCACTATGAACAAAGCTAGTGGAGGTGATGGAATTCCAGTGGAACTATTTCAAGTACTGAAAGATGATGCTGTGAAAGTGCTGCCCTCAATATGCCAGCAAATTTGGAAAACTCAGCAGTGGCCACAGGACTGGAAAAAGTCCGTTTTCATTCCAATCCCAAAGAAAGGCAATGCCAAGGAATGCTCAAACTACTGCACAATTGCACTCATCTCACACACTAGTAAAGTAATGCTCAAAATTCTCCAAGCCAGGCTTCAGCAATACGTGAACCGTGAACTTCCTGATGTTCAAGCTGGTTTTAGAAATGGCAGAGGAACCAGAGATCAAATTGCCAACATCTGCTGGATCATCAAAAAAGCAAGAGAGTTCCAGAAAAACATCTATTTCTGCTTTATTGATTATGACAAAGCCTTTGACTGTGTAGATCACAATAAACTATGGAAAATTCTGAAAAAGATGGGAATACCAGACCACCTGACTTGCCTCTTGAGAAACCTATATGCAGGTCAGGAAACAACAGTTAGAACTGGACATGGAACAACAAACTGGTTCCAATTAGGAAAAGGAGTACGTCAAGGCTGTATATTGTCACTCTGTTTATTTAACATATGCAGAGTACATCATGAGAAACACTGAGCTGGAAGAAACACAAGCTGGAATCAAGATTGCTTGGAGAAATATCAATAACCTCAGATATGCAGATGACACCACCCTAATGGAAGAAAGTGAAGAGGAACTAAAAAGCCTCTTGATCAAAGTGAAAGAGGAGAGTGAAAAAGTTGGCTTAAAGCTCAACATTCAGAAAACGAAGATCATGGCATCTGGTCCCATCACTTCATGGCAAATAGATGGGGAAACAGTGGAATCAGTGGCTGACTTTTGGAGGGGGCTCCAAAATCACTGCAGATGGTGACTGCAGCCATAAAATTAAAAGATGCTTACTCCTTGAAAGGAAAGTTATGACCAATCTAGACAGCATATTCAAGAGCAGAGACATTACTTTGTCAACAAAGGTCCGTCTAGTCAAGGCTATGGTTTTTCCAGTAGTCATGTACGGATGTGAGAGTTGGACTGTGAAGAAAGCTGAGTGCCAAAGAACTGATGCTTTTGAACTGTGATGTTGGAGAAGACTCTTGAGAGTCCCTTGGACTGCAAGGAGATCCAACCAGTCCATTCTAAAGCAGATCAGTCTTGAGTGTTCTTTGGAAGGACTGATGCTAAAGCTGAAACTCCAATACTTTGGCCACTTCATGCGAAGAGTTGACTCACTGAAAAAGACTCTGATGCTGGAAGGGATTGGGGGCAGGAGGAGAAGGTGACGACAGAGGATGAGATGGCTGGCTGGCATCACCAACTCGATGGACATGAGTCTGAGTGAACTCCAGGAGTTGGTGATGGACAGGGAGGCCTGGTGTGCTGCGATTCCTGGGGTCGCAGAGTCTGACACGACTGAGCAACTGAACTGAACTGATAGCACATGTTCTATAGTCAACATGGGTGTGTATGTGTGTGTGTGTCCACGCACACACGTGTGCACATGCACTTGGTTGCCCAGTCGGGTCCACCTCTTTGCGACTGCATGGGCCATAGCCCGCCAGGTTCCTCTGTCCGTTGAATTTCCCAGGCAAGTATACTGCAGTGGGTAGCCTTTTTCTGCTCCAGGGGATCTTCCTGACCCAGGGATCAAACCTGGGTCTCCTTCTTTGCAGGCAGATTCTTTACCCTCTGAACCGCCAGAGAAGCCCATAATTAAGTTAAAATTTGGCCACTAGAGGGGCTTCCCTGGTGGCTCAGCTGGCTAAAAAAAAAACGCCTGCAAAGTGGGAGACCTGGGTTTGATCCCTGGGATGGGAAGATCCCCTGGGGAAGGGCATGACAGGACTCTTGCCTGGAGAATCCCCATAGACAGAGGAGCCTGGCGGGTTACAGTCCATGGGGTTGCAAAAGTCAGACACAACTGAGTTACTAAGCACAGCACACAGCCCTCATCCAGTGTGGCTGGCTCCTTATGAAAGAAGAGTTCAGGACACAGACACAGAGGGAAGACTCTGTGAAGGCAAGGAGAAGATGGCCATCTGCAGGGAGAGCGGCCTCAGAAGAAACCAAATCCGCCAACAACTTGATGTCTAACTTCCAGCCTCCAGAAATGTGAGAAAATCAGTTTCTGGCAAGTCACCCAGTCCTGGTATTTTGTTATGGCCACCCTAGCAAATCAGCACAGCACTCCAAAAATATTTACCGAAGTTAGTTCCCGCCCCCTCCCCTCAGGGAATAGAAATGACTTTCTTTGTTGTCATGCAAAAATCATCCTCTTTTCCACAGACCTTTTCAGTTATAGAGGAGAAAAGCAGGATGCCTATGGATTATTCTCAGCTACTGAAGTTATTTCTGGTTTCTTTTTAGTGGAATTTGGGTGTGGGGAAAATGGCATTATATCTGATATAGAATGTCAGCTATGGCCACATCCTAGAATTGGCTCAGTATTTTTCTCCTCACTTCATCCCCTGCTGCAGCCACTGGGTCATGCTGGCAACTGCCTTGTTATAATGTTTGGATTTAAATAGAAGTTTCTGTTGCAAAAGCAACTGCAATTGTCCGGAATGTGGAAAGCAGATGGTTCTCTTCCAGCATGTCTTTTAGAATTTCCTAGCAAGCAAATGCCTTTTGTGAAAAGGATGCGTGAGAAAGGTCATGTCTTTGGCAAAGATAAAAGAAGAAAGGTAAACTTTTAACTGCTTATTCTTGGAAGGCTTTAGCTTGTTACTTATCGTGAAGACAACCATGTGATTGTTGGTTAAGATATGGTAAGACAACCAAAGAACTCTTCTGGGTTTGTTTGTTTGTTTTAAGAAATTTGTTTCCTTTTTTAGTATCTTGGCTCTTCACCAGGCAAGAATGTATTTTTCTTGGGGGCAGCTGACAAAAACAGTAGTTTAGTTGGGTTGGGGAAATGAGAGGATGAGAGAGAAAAACCGGGAAAATAGAGAAGGATCCTGGGGGAGAGAGGGTAGAATTGGAATGCTGGAGGCCAACTCTTCTTAATTTGTGTGAAGTGAATGTCTTGGGCATTATCTTGACCAAAAGACATTCTAAAACCAATGGAGAAAATTAGTTTAGTTTTGTCTTGTCTCACTTCTGTCAAGGAGGATTAACTATTCATTTGCGTCACGTTAACAAGAGTTGATATGAAAAACTAGTTTACTCAAATTAGTCATTGAATGGGTGTGTTCCAGATGTATCCATGGAATGAGTAGTGAATCTGTATTCTTGAATCTGAAGAGGATATTTAAAATTTCAGTTTTTCAAGAAAAAAAGCATTTATAGGTTGTGCAAAGATAAGCTTCATTATGTTTCCTCCTAATAGAAAGCTAACGCGCAAGGAAAATAAACAACTGGAAGACATTTACTCTGTTCTTGACTTTAGGCAAGGGTTCTTACCTGTAGAAATGAGGTGTCTGAATTAACTGATTTTGCAGGGTTTTTTCAGCAATAAAACTTCATACTTGTCAATGTTTTTTTTTTCAGCTCAAGATATTATTTTTTCTTTTTATTAAAAAGAAATTTATTGAGGTGAAATCCACATAACACAAAATTAACCATTTTAAAGCGAACAAGTCAGTCACAGTACATTCACAGAGTTGCACAACCATCATCTGTCTCTGTCTAGTTCCAAAACATTTACATCTCTGCAAAGTGAAACTCAGTACCCAGTGAGCCATTTATCCCCATGCCCTCCCCCCACCTCTGGCAATCGCCAATTTGCGTTCTGATTCTGCGGATTCATCTGTTGTAGAGATTTCGTATGATTGAAATCATACAGTGTGTGAACTTTTGTGTCTGGCTTCTTTCCCTTAGTGTGGCATTTTCAAGGCCCATTGTGTCGTGACACACAGCACTGCATTCCTTCTCACTGCTTTTCATTCATCCATCAGTGGCCTTGGGGGTTTGGCTGCTGTGGGTTTCAGGGGCTGCTATGAGCCTGTGTGTCTATGTACTTGTTTCAGTGCATGTTTTCAATTCTTTGGGGCACGTGTTTAGTGGTAGAATTGCAGGGTCACGTAATTCTATGCTTACTTTTTCCATAGCAGCTAAAACATTTTATATTCCCACCAACGATGTTTGAGGATTCCAATTTCTTTCCCTTGCCAACCACCTAATTTTTTATTATTATAGCCATCCTAGTAGATGTGATGTGGTGTCTCACTGTAGCTCCTCCATCCATGGAGTTTTCTAGGCAAGAGTCCTGGAGTGGGTTGCCATTTCCTTCTCCATTTAACAGAGCAATCCACTAGTAATTCTTTCAAAGTCAACTTAGTAATAAAAGCAGAAGTAATGATGAAGGCATCTGAATCTTCTAGAATCCACCCTTATCACACTTTTATTGTTGTGGGTGACTAGTCCCAGGCCCTTACCGAGTTCACTAGAACTAAGTTATTTTATTTAGGATGGTCAAGGATGACCATGGGATGGTCAACTCTGGGCTGCATAAGAGCAACCAACCAACTAGAATCACAGTAATAGCGCTCTAGAATACTACTTTTGCTTTTCATCAAATGTGTTAGTTTATACATTCACAGGCTTCCCTGGTGGCTCAGTTGGTGAAGAGTCTGCCTGCAATGCGGGAGACCTGGGTTCAATCTCTGGGTCAGAAAGATCCCCTGAGAGAGAAATGGCAACACACTCTAGTGTTCAGGCCTGGAGAATTCCATGGACAGAAGGAGCCTGCTGGGCTACAGTCCAGGGGGCTCATAAAGAGTCAGACACAACTGAGTGACTGATGCTTTCACTTTCACATACATTCACAAGGGAGAAGATTACATCAGAGCATACATCTGAAATCCTAACTTCTATTTTTAAGAATGAGGGCTGGTTGTAAATTTGGAGGATATGGTTCACCTGCTTAATATATTTTGGTCTGAGTAGGTGAAGTCACTTCATAAAGGAAGGTTGAAGTAAATGATTTTATGCCATTTCTTAAGGTATTTTGTTGTAGCAGACTCAAAGCTGAAAGCAGGGGTCGAGGGGAGCAGAGAGAAATGATTCAATGAAAGGACCAAGGAATAAGGTTCAAAGCTGCATGTGGAAGGAAAGAAATAGAAGACACAATCTGAGAAGAATATGAAATATGAAAAGGGCGTCTTTTGGTGTGACTGCAATGGTTTTTACAGCGTGACTCATCGACTCAGAGGACATGAGTTTGAGCAAACTCTGGGAGATAGTGAAGGACAGGGAAGCCTGGTGTACTGCAGTCCATGGGTTCACAAAGAGTCGGATACAACTGAGTGACTGAACAACGCTTTATCTCCAGTGATGGAAAACCTGCCTGAGGATCCCTGAGCATTAGGCCAATGAAAACTGTCTTTACCCCACAGAGGAGCCTGCTTCAACATGTTTTCCTTGAAGAAAACATGTTACAAGAACAACCAGGTAAATGGTAATCATTTCTATTCCTTCTGTCTTTATTTTTTTAAT
Source organism: Nanger dama (assembly GCA_917880005.1). Lineage (NCBI taxonomy): Eukaryota > Metazoa > Chordata > Mammalia > Artiodactyla > Bovidae > Nanger > Nanger dama. The sequence continues at coordinate 10,542,140 of CAKJTW010000051.1, forward strand.
ACTTTATTCTACATTACAATACTGTATTTGTTTTGCCAAACATTGACATGAATCAGCCATAGGTGTACACAATCTCCCAATGCCAAAGCCCCCTGCCACCTCCCACCCCATATCATCTCCCTGGATCATCCTGTGCACCAGCCCCAAGCACCCTGTATCCTGTATTGAACATAGACTGGCGCTTCGTTTCTTACAAGATAGTATACATGTTTCAATGCCATTCTCCCAAATCATCCCCCCTCTCCCTCTCCCTCAGAGTCCAAAAGTCCGTTCTATACCTCTGAGTCTCTTTTGTTGTCTCACATAGAGGGTCATCATCACTATCTTTCTAAATTCCATATATATGTGTCAGCATACTGTATTGGTGTTTTTCTTTCTGGCTTACTTCACTCTGTATAATCGGCTCCTTCTGTCTTTAAAGGGCATGAAGTTACCGTAAGAACAGCAGCCTGGAATAGCTAAAGTCATCAGGAACAAATTAGAGAGAGGTGATGGTATTAGCGCATTCATTTCCCAGATACATTTCTGAAGTTGAAATGGAGAACTGAATTAACCTGTAAGGGGAAATGTTCAGGAATGGGAAATACATCAGAGATGACAAAGCTCTCACTTCAACATGGCCTTAATTGCTTGTAATCAGGTGTCTAATTTCAAGACAGACATTTCATAGAGAAAAAGTTATGAACTTTACTTTGGAAAATTGTACTCCCTGGTAGCTCAGACGGTAAAGAATCCACCTGCAGTTCAATCCCTGGATTGGGAAGATCCCCTAGAGGAGGGCATGGCAACCCACCCCAGTATTCTTGCCTGGAGAATTCTCAGAGGAGCCTGGCGGGCTACAGTTCATGGGTCACAGAGAGCCGGACAGGCCTGAGTGACTGAGCATATAAGCACATTCTTCGAAGGAGCAAGTGGCTTCCACTTTCACGTCAGGGATTAACTGTTAAAAGACACAGCACTAGATTTGGGGATCCACTAAGATATTATTTGTGCTCTAGGTCCTTTGATTATAACCATCAGGTGGATGTATAAAAAAGAACAAAATTAAAGCCAAGTTACATTTTTCTTGAACTGTTTATTGTAAAAATTTTATTGCAGAGTCTCATCTAAAGAAAAGAATCCACCTGCCAGTTCAGGAGATGCAGGTTGGACCCCTGTGTCTGGAAGATACCTGGAGAAATGGCAACCCACTCCAGTATTCTTGCCTGGAGAATCCCATGGACAGAGGAGCCTGGTGGGCTACCGTCCATGGGGTGGCAAAGCGTCGGACACGACTGAGAAACTAAGCACACCGTGTACTTAAGTCTGTATGCAGGTTCAGTCCTTTGCCCCCTCTTTTCTACATATGCAGCACCTCTCCCACATCTTGCCTGTGCCTGGAACACCCCCTGTACACTCTGCTCTCTCTTGTCCAGCCTCAGCTCTCTCATCTCTGCTTTTATTCTAGTTAACTCTTGCTGTTTAAGCCTCTGCTGAAGCCCTACCTCTTGAAGTCATAAGAGCTTCAGGAAGCCTTCCTGAGGCCATGAGAGCTCATACCCCATGTGTTTCCACTTCTGTGATCCTCACAACGCACCTTCGCTACTTGTTTCACGTCCATTTTCTCCATAAATTGTAAATTCCATCCAGGCAGAAACTTGCTCTTTGTATCTCTAGCATGTGCCCTTCAAGCACTACGTGAATAGACTTGGCTCTCCTAGGAAAGAAATATCCATCTGGTTTTCATATTCTGATGCAGAAGAACCATCTCCCCAGCTTTCCCATCCCCTTTTCTCTCTCTCCTTTTTTGTCCTATCTTTTCTAATAAGCTTAGTTGCAGATAGAGAGTGTGTTTAGCCCAGACAGCCCCCTCCATTGCAATAATCACAACATCTCTTCTAGAATATTGTTTGAAATCCTGCTAAAAAATACTCAGGCTCAGCCTGACTACACAAATGATGCTTCAGAGATAACAGAATTATTTGTTTTTCAAAAATAATGTTTTCTCTTGCTCATATGCTCACAGCAAAGCTTGCATGATATGAATAAATGTTATTAAAAATCCAGGTCATCCTCAAGGGCTATATAAGGCTGTTGTGGGAAAGTTTGTGGTCACAGAAGGAGTGTTAGAGTTTGGGGAGAGAAGAGGACTCAGGAAGCAGCCGAGCCTGTCTGTTGCTGGGTTTCCCTTCTCTGGAGATTCATGTGAGGCTCAACAAGAGACTCTCACCTGTCCAGCCCTTCCCGTCATTAGCATCTGCGGAATCAAAGGGAGGAGTTACTGATCTGTGACTGGAAGAAAGTGCTTAGGCACTGCCTCTGGGTGCTCATATAGAAAGAACATTTCACGAATGCACATTCAGCGGGGCGTTCTAGTTTTCCTGATTTTTACCTCTGGCCACTGGCTGCAGTCCATGGGGTCGCTAAGAGTCGGACACGACTGACCGACTTCACCTTCATTTTTCACTTTCATGCATTGGAGACGGAAATGGCAACCCACTCCAGTGTTCTTGCCTGGAGAATCCCAGGGACGGGGGGAGCCTGGTGGGCTGCCGTCTATGGGGTCACACAGAGTCGGGCACGGCTGAAGCAGCTTAGCAGCAGCAGCAACGCCAGTTTCTAGATACTTTGTTCTAGACGCCCTTGCCTTTACCAGAGACCTCGCGCCCTCTGGTGGTGATTATGAAGTACAACAGCACAGTCAACTTGGTTCACTTCACCTGAACCCTGTAAGGACTATGAAATGGCAGGTCATTTTTTCCCTCAATTATGACTGTGATCTGTTTCCAAATATTTGTATATTAATTATTAAGTTTCAGTTTAGTGGGTATTAAGTGCCTTGCCTAAATTTATGCCTAAGCATAAATTTACAACTGGAATATTTCAGTCCTAGCATTTTACAGTGGTTCTCAAGTTTTGATGCGGAAGAATCACCAGAGAAATCTGATTAAAGCTCAAGTTCCCAACCACAGCTCCAGACGTCCTTGTTCTGCAGGCTTTGGGTTTCCCAGAAATAGGCCCATTTAAAATGAGACCCCCGGGGGATTCCCTGGTGGCTCAGTGGTAAAGAATCTGTCTGCCAGTTTCAGAGTTAGGATTGGCACAAGAGAAGACACTGCGATGAGAAGCCTGCTTGTTCAGCTGGAGGAAAACCCATGCAGCCACGGGAGGCCCAGGACAGCCAAAGATAAGTGCATGATTAGTTATCCTTTAAAAGACGAGCCTCCGACGAGGTCACCTGTGTGAGCTGTCCTCTGAGAAATGCTGGCTTAAATACTAAGAGTATGGATTTGGAACCAAACCCAAGTCCCGTCTCTGCCAGTAGTCTGACACTGGATTGTTCCATCCGTAAGAAGGCAGTGAGAATATCTACTCCATAGATCTGTTGCAGGATAAAATGAGACCCTAATATAAAGGGCTTGGCAGGATCTGGTCATGACAGGAGGGACCCAGGACATGCCAGCTCTTATTATGTGTAGTATTGATTTAATTAGGTCAAACTATGAGCGACTTCCCTTTCACTTCTCACTTTCATGCATTGGAGAAGGAAATGGCAACCCACTCCAGTGTTCTTGCCTGGAGAATCCCAGGGACAGGGGAGCCTGGTGGGCTGCCGACTATGGGGTCGCACAGAGTCAGGCACGACTGAAACGACTTAGCAGCAGCATAGGGCAGAGGAGACCAGGGGATTTTCCGGATCAAAAGGCGTTCAGTCTTTGGCTCTGAGCTCTCTGTAGTGAGATGCTGCCATGGATGGAGACCCACTCTCTCATTCCCAAAGACAACGCATGGCAGCTGTCCCCAGGAGGACAAGTGGCACTGTACTGGGGCGCTGCAAGGATGTTAAGCAGCCTGGGAAGAAAAATGCTTTGAGAAAAAAATGCTTAAGGGCAGGGAAAATACTTTTATACATCTTTGTGCCTCTTGGGCCAGGTGAGTAAAAGAGAAGTTGGCAGCTCTCCTATATAATTTGATATTAAGGGAACAGCTGCTGTTTTCTCTCTATAAAATGTTTAGGATTAACACACACACACTGGTACATATAAAATAGATAACTAACAAGGACCTACTGTGTAGCACAGGGAACTATATTCAATATTTTGTAATAACCTATAAGGGAAAAGAATCTGAAAAAGAATAGATATATTTGTGTGCATAATGGAATCACTTTGATGTACATCTGAAACTAACACACTGTAAATCAAATATACTTCAATAAAAAATTAATGTCAAAATAAAATAGGCCCACAGAGTTCTGAAGAACAAATGAGTGGAGATATGTGTAAACCCCTTAGTGTGATGATTGACACCGGTAGTCCTTGCAAAGTACGGTTATTTTTCCCATCTCTTCCAGCCTGAATGTATCTGTAGTATCATTTTCAGAGACAGGTATTGATCAGGAGAAGGGAAACAGATGCTTTAGATGTATAGTAAGATTTTAGCGGTGTTTCTGTTTTTTAAAAATCTGTATTTCCCCTGGTAAACTTAAAAGTCACACTTTTTAAAATATATATATCCAAGTTTAATCTTTCATATAGAAAAAGTCATATATATGTATAATATATGTATGTATGTGTACACAGTCTATCAGTCAGGCAGTTATAGAGAGCAGAGTTATACAATGACTCATCAGGTTGTGAAGTCAGTATGCACTATCCTACTGATACACTTTAGTCCATGTTTATGTTGATCTCCTGTGTATCTTCAAATTTTTCCCGGTACAGCTTTAGTTGGCACTTCTCACCTTAATGTAACTGTAGCCTTTCCTGGAAACTTACACATCCTGGTTGTCATGTCCCAAGATGTACCACTAGAGGGAGCCACTCCATAACAGGTGAGTGATGTTGCTCAGTCGTGTCCAACTCTTTGCAACCCCATGGGCCTACCACGCTCCTCTGTCCATGAGATTTTCCAGGCAAGAGTAATGGAGTGGGTTGCCATTTCCTTCTCCAGAGGATCTTCTCAACCCAGGGATCGAACCTGGGTCTCCCGCATTATAGGCAGACGCTGTACTGTCTGAGCCACCAGGGAAATCCATAACAGGTGAGGTCAGTCTAACAAAAACAACGTGATCAGCCTGACGCTGATCTGAAGCCAAGGCTACAGATTACAGGTAACATATCTCAGATTTATTAAAAAACACATAGGTAACGAGTCAGAGCTTGGGCTAGGAATGATTTGAAAAAGAATGGAAGGCATTATTCCACAGAACATTCACAGTGTGTACTAGAGACAGACAAGAGAGCAGGGCAGTGTCTTAGAAACATTTGCGGTGGACAATGGATGGCCCGGCCTCGTCGTACTCCTGTTTGCTGATCCACATCTGCTGGAAGGTGGACAGAGAGGCCAGGATGGAGCCGCCAATCCAGACAGAGTATTTGCGCTCGGGAGGGGCGATGATCTGTTGGTCAGGATGAGAAAGGGCATTAGTGCACTAGGAGGGGAATTGGGGAATCCAGCATGGTCAGGATTTGTGGCCCCGCTGAAGTTCCATGGGCCCTGGGGACAGTCTTGGCTGTTAGATGCTGAAACTGAACCCTAACCCATGGGATGTGAATAGTTGTGGTTTACAGATTCCTCAGTGAGCACCTTTGGTTTCCCGGCTTCCTTTTATATCAGAGGTCACTAACCCTCGGGATCTAATGCCTGATGATCTGAGGTGGAGCTGATGTAACAACAGCAGAAATAAAGCTCACAATAAATGAATGCACTGGGATCATCCCGAAACCATCCCCTAACTCCCAGTCCGTGGGAAAAACTGTCTTCCACAACACCGGCCCCTGATGCCAAAACTGCTGTGAAACAATCTGCTCCAAAACTTCTATGACACTTCAGCTTCATTCAGTTCAGTTCAGTTGCTCAGTCGTGTCCGACTCTTTGTGACCCCATGAATCGCAGCACGCCAGGCCTCCTTGTCCATCACCAACTCCCAGAGTTCACCCAAACTCATGTCCATCGAGTCGGTGATGCCTACTATCAGACAAACGGAAAGTTGGCCCCCAATTCTACACAACCTCCACTTAAGCCCTGACGTTGTCCCTGATTCCTATCAGCTGTTCTTGAGCTCAGCACAACACATACACTCTGTGGACACAAACACCAGCAACTTCCAGGGGAACTTTTAACTGTGTCAGAACTTCTGACCACATAAGAACTTACTGTGAGACCTGATTAAGTCTACCAAGATGCACTGTTTAACACTGAGGGATCCATTGCTGGGATGAAGATTCCCCTGGGATAAGTCTCGGCTAAGCTTTCACCGGCTGGCCCTACGTGCATGAACCGGCCTGGCACGCAAGGACATGCTGATGTTTCTTAAATCAGCGAATGGTTTAGGCCCAGAGAGCAGTGATTCAGAACAAGGGTACGTCTACCTTGCTCTCTGCTCTCTGGGTCTAAAAATAGCTAGAGTTGAGTAAGTCTAAATTCCACATCAGACTTGGATACTTAGGTAGAAATAAATATTGACACTTGGCCAATAGATAAGATATTTCTGAAACTGTGGTGAAAGGGTTTCATTTCTCGTTATTCCTTGAGCTCTGGTTGAACATTTATTTTTAATACAAGTAGCTGATATTTACCAAGCACTTACTATCTGCCAAGCACTTTGTCCATCATTTTACACATCCTATCTCATTTAATCTTCATAACCACCTTGAAGAGTAAGGACTGAATCCGTCCCATATCCAATGAGGAAACAGACTGAGCGAGGTTTAAGTAATCGACCTTGGTCACACTGACTGGTACATGTCAGACCCAACATGCAAACCAGGACCTCTCCCAGGTGTGTTTTCTTTCTGTTTTGTTTTAGAAATAACCTTTCCATTTTAGATACTTTTAGATTTACATACGAGTGGTACAGACGGTACAGAATCCCTACAGACCACCCCCAACCCCATTCAGTTTCAATTTCCCATAATGTCATCATCCTACTGTCCCAGGTTTTCAATGGTTTGCTCTCACCACACTGGAGCTCAAAATTCTACACTCATTTCTATTCAAGACTCCAGATTGGAGGACTAGAAACTATCCAACTCTGGCTGGGTGTCTATCATCCGAGGAACACATATCCTCAGAAAACAGCCTGTCTCCTCTCACCCCACAGTCCCTCCTCTCCTGTAGTGTGGAGAGTGTGCTTCAGTCTAGCACACCCTGTTATTTTAGCTGCAGATTCTTTCCTTAAAAGAAGAGATGGGAGCGCAAATAACAGAGAACTTGTCTGAATACCTCTCGTGTGTGTGAACTGCACCCCGAGCGTCCTTTCTCCCGCTCCCTGAGACATGGATCAGAGGGTCCCAGCCTGGCCTCCTGATTTCAGAGTAACAGTAGCCTTTGTGAAGTCACCAGCCACATGTTAGCATGCCTCCAAAGAATGATAGCCTTTCACTCTGAGTTCCTCTGACTGACTCAAAAGGCACAGAGCGTAGGGGTCCTGCTGGCTCAGGGAGTGAGTTTGGCCATCCTGGGGTCACGCGGCACTTTGGAGCACTTGTTTCAAAGGGTGCATCAGAAAGAGAGATGAAGATCAAGTTCCAATTCCTGGCTGCTGAGATGGAATCACATTTAGTACTGAAAGCAGAGTATACTACTGAAGCTACAGGATTTATACCTGTTTAGAAAGGTCAGGCTCACCTGTAATGTTTATAATGGTCTATACCTGAAATGCACTACTTTCATGATGAGGAAACACAACGTATTGTGTATTTCAATGAGATGTGGGCACGTGAGTGGCTCTACTGACCTTTTCCTGCATCCGCTGAAAGGAGCTGACTGACATGGATAATTCAACTCCTCTATGAATGGAACTGACTTATACCCTTAAAAGTATGACACTTGAGGACTTTTACCCACTGCCTACCTCTAAGACCCATAAGTGTATGCAACCAAGAGGTAGCCTCTGAAGAATCCCTCACTTCTGGTTATAAGCTTGGCATTGCCAGCAGCATATAAGGGCCTGCCACAGAACTTTACCTTGATCTTCATGGTGCTGGGGGCCAGGGCCGTGATCTCTTTCTGCATGCGGTCAGCAATGCCGGGGTACATGGTGGTACCCCCAGAGAGGACGTTGTTAGCATAGAGGTCCTTCCTGATATCAATGTCACACTTCATGATGCTGTTGTATGTGGTCTCATGGATGCCAGCAGACTCCATCCCTGGAAAAGAGACACAGGTTGTGGTCCTTAGGTGATAAAGAAAACCCAGGCTGACATGGAAGACGATATGAGCAACTGGATGATCTTACACTGGACCACAGCTTGGCAGGCAGTCTCAGTCTCAGGACTGAGAGACCCTTGAAATGTCCCAGGTCCTCCTACCACTTGTCAAGGGAAGAAGCCCTGCTTTGGCATCGCTGGAAGGGTGAGCGGCTACAGTATCACAGTCCTAAGTCTTAATAGACTCACTACTATAAATGATTCAAATAAAAGGCAAAGCCTTCAAATTCCCAAAGCCTTGAGAAGGTCCCAGGCTGAGCTAATGCCACAGCTGTTGCTCAGAACTCCTAAATCTCTCCTTGACCGCTGTCTTGTTCTCACCCCTCAAAGCTAAATGGTGCTGGAACATTCGAAATATGTTTCATTTTATTTGGACAAAGACTCAGTTTTTTTCAACCTTGATAATACTTTTTGTCTGAATTTCTTGTTAATTTCTGACATGGGTCTTTTTGAAAAGAATCTCCAGATGGCTCTTCATCTTTTACAGTTTTATGATGTACTACTAATCATGCTTAGTAACTGATCACTGCCCATATGAGTTTGGGTAAACTCTAGGAGTTGGTGATGGACAGGGAGGCCTGGTGTGCTGCGGTCCATGGGGTCGCAAGGAGTCAGACACGACTGAGCAACCGAACTGAACTGAATATCTAATCAGCACTGAGTGCACTCAGTGCCCCCCCCCCACACACATCTCATTTTAAAGATGAGGACACTTTTTACAAATGAAGACATTTTACAGATGAGGCTCCAGGAGGCAAAATTATGAAAGAAGAATTAAGATTCACACCCAGGCTCACCTCTCTATACACAGCTATGCTAACCTGTCTCCCAAGGTCAATGCTAGTGTAGGAACGGACATTTCCATTTTTCTTTTCTCCTGTTATTTCCAGACTCAGCATTCAACTCATCCTTCTGGTGGCTCCGCTGTCTCCTAAGCATGGACAGTATCTGATTCTTTCACCATAAACCATACACCAAGAATGCTTCAGCTAGACTACAACCTAGACAATGTTTTCTTAAAAAGAAAACTCCTTTCCTGGCTTCTTTATTTCTTCTCACTTTAAAAACGTGACATTCTTTCCCTTGCCCTGGCTCAGAGGTACCCTTGGTTTTGGCCCCTGTCACACGTTGCCACACGCAGAAGGGCGCTGGGGGGCTGAGACTGGCTGGTGGAAGGAGGGGAGGGTGCTCTCCCCAGGTGTGCTGCCTACCGATGAACGAGGGCTGGAACAGGGTCTCAGGGCAGCGGAAACGCTCATTCCCGATGGTGATCACCTGCCCATCAGGCAGCTCATAGCTCTTCTCGAGGGAGGAGGAGGATGCGGCGGTGGCCATCTCATTCTCAAAGTCCAGGGCTACGTAGCACAGTTTCTCCTTGATGTCCCGGACAATCTCACGCTCAGCTGTTAATGAGATACAGACATGGTGGCAAACCTTGAGATTTGCACAGATGGTAAAAATCCATCTGCCCTACAGCACTGTCTTACAATACAGGTTTCTCCCTGAAAGTGTATATTCTATTCTGCAACCCCAAATCCACGAGGACAATTAAATTATAGGTCCATTAGGGAACCACTTCTGTTCCCAGCAAAGTGCCTCACACAGAGAAACTTCTAAGCAATGTCCGGACAGTGCATGACAGGATGAAAATGAGCTGGCTAGCGACAGACAAGGAGCAGGAATCCTTTCGGACGTTAACCTTTTTGCATGATTAATTAATGACTCTCTGTTATACGTGCTATATCACAGTTTGTTATATTGGATTTTCAGTTGACCAGGAAGATTCATGCCGAAACAGTCCCTTAGAAGCACCTACAGTTTTAAAAAGCTCTGAAGACCTATGTTGTCTGACCCAGCTGGATTCCAACTCAAGTCCTTGGAAAACTCATCACCTTCCAGAAAGAAGCTCAGGACCAGTCCTGGTAGAGAAGGTCCCAGTGGTGCATGGAAGAAGTGGGTGGGCAGACCCCCTTCCGACTCCTGCCCTCTGAAGTTCTAAACTATTGGTTTTACTCAGGCCTCTGGGAACTTTTTGGAGGCATCTTGGAATTCCTCAGAGGGGGCAGAGGAGGGTCAGAATTCATTCAACTCTCTATCCCAGAAAGAGATTTTTAAATTGTCAGGGCTCAAGTTTGGAGTCTAGGATAAGTCTTGGGCATGTCCAAAAACCTGAACATTTGGACAAGAGTAAATTGGCGAGGGAAGGGCAGGCAGCCAGGGTCAAGGGCACTGAGGTCATCCTGATGTCTCTAGGACTGTCTGCCTCTGTCTCTCATAGAGAGAGACCAAGGGTACCAGTTTAGTTGGAAGACAAGCATGTCATTGCCTGCTGGGTTGGTATTACTAATCACTAACAAGGAAGTATCTCATGCCTCCTCAGGACCAGGAATTCCACGTGCATGATCTCATTTACTACTCCCAACATCCTTGTGAGAAACAGTAAATGATTACTCTCACTTTACAGACAGCCTGTGGCCTAGTGGACTTGGGCATCTTGTCCAAGGTCACACAGTTAGTGAGTGGCAGAACTGGGACCCAAGCCCTGGCAAGATGTTTCCAAAGACTGCCGATCACCAAGCCATACTATTTGCAGGCTCTTTTTAAATTAATTTTTTTGGAGGATAGTCGCTTTACAATGTGGTATGAGTTTCTACTGCACAGCAAAGTGATTCAGCTATACATACACATAAAATGCGCTCTTTTCTCTGGATTTCCTTCCTTTTCAGGTCACGGTGGAGCATCGAGCCGAGTTCCCAGTGCTATGCAGCAGGTTCTCATTAGTTATCTACTTTCCACATAGTATCAGGAGAGTATATATGTCGATCCCAATCCCCCAATTCCTCCTCTAGTTTCAGTCTCCTTGTGTGTGAATGGAAGGGATTAAAAAATGTTCAAATAATGCAACTCTGACTAGCTCATAATACCAGATGGTTGAAACTATTCTTCTCAAGGAAATGGTGTAATCGTTTTGCAGTCACACATAGCAAAATACTCAGAGCTTCGCCCTGGGAATTAGAGTCAGGTCTGGCTGTCTGCAAGGCTCCCTCCCATTGTTCCCTCGGATAGTCCCCAGGTCAGGGAAGAACACCCCGCCCCATGACCCCTCTCTTTACGTCCCTCAGGCCTCACCAGTGGTCACGAAGGAATAGCCTCGCTCGGTCAGGATCTTCATGAGGTAGTCGGTGAGATCTCGGCCAGCCAGGTCCAGACGCATGATGGCGTGGGGCAGGGCGTAGCCCTCATAGATGGGCACGTTGTGGGTGACACCATCTCCAGAGTCCAGCACAATGCCTGGGGGACGGTTGTGCACAGTAAGTCACCAGGGAGCTGGTGTGTGATCACTTACTGGTCTAGTAGAAGGGGAATTTCTAAACCTTTCATTTGAAACGAAGGAAGGCATTTGATAGGAAAAGAGAGCTGAGGCAGGGCTAGGTAAAGAAAAGAAAGGAAAAAAAAAAAAAAAAGAAGAAGAGGGAACAATAGAAGTCCTCCTGGAAATACAAGTTAAAGGGCTTGTTTTCAAAGGTGAGAAGAAGCCCTCAAGGGGTGGGAATGAACTCTGTCAATTCTAAATAACCCCCAGTCCATCACAACACACGTTTATAAACCATTCAATCCTGTAACTGATGGTGTACTCAACCAGGGCTTTCACCCTGCTCAGCCACCTACCAGTTGTACGTCCAGAGGCGTAGAGGGACAGCACCGCCTGAATAGCCACGTACATGGCTGGGACATTGAAAGTCTCAAACATAATCTGCAAAGCAAGCCAAAGAGATGAGTTACTGATGCTGCCGGTATCACCAAGAACGCACAAGAGAGCATCTTGTTGATGACTGCAGATGGGCCAGCCTGGTTCTGGGTAGAGGAAACCTTTAAGGTAAAGGAGGGTCAGAGAAGCCTTGGCTACTGGTTGAGGAGAAAGGAAGGTGTAAATGGAGAGACCACCATACCGGTGACCTGGTGTCAGGGGGGTGGCAGGGACAGTGTGCACACGTGACCAGCCAGGTATAACGAGGGTCTCGTTTCTGGTCGTGGCCCTGACTTGAACGTGACCTGGAGAATTCACCAAACTAACAACTGACTAATGTGGGCGGCCTGCGGGATCTTTGCTCCCCAACCAGGGATCGAACCCAGGCCCTGAACAGTGAAAGCACGGAGCCTAAAGCACTGAAGCTCAGACTGGTTGAGATGAACCCCATTCTGTGATCTGTCTGAGATTCCATTTAATCTGTTCAACTTTTTTCTGCAGTTGCTGGGTCAATGTCAGCCCTAGAGTCTGAGGCCATTCTGGCTGCAGTGAAGGAGTCCTGACTGCTGAAGAAAAGAACTGCCTGCTGGTAACATGAGTCTTGATGTGGCAGTTCATGCCATCCAGAGCACAGTCAGCACCAGAGCCCCTCCAGGCCACGTGTTAGAAATGTGTGCCCACGGAGATGCCCATAGGCCTCCATATCTCCATCTGCAAAACCCTCTCTGGTCTATTAACCAGAGTAAACATCTAGCATAGTTTGCTGCTGCTGCTAAGTCGCTTCAGTCGTGTCCAACTCTGTGCAACCCATAGACGGCAGCCCACCAAGCTCCCCTGTCCCTGGGATTCTCCAGGCAAGAACACTAGAGTGGGTTGCCATTTCCTTTTCCAACGCATGGAAGTGAAAAGTAAAAGAGAAATCACTCAGTCGTGCCCAACTCAACAACCTACCAGGCTCCTCCATCCATGGGATTTTCCAGGCAACAGTACTGGAGTGGGGTGCCATTGCCTTCTCTGAGCATAGTTTTCTAGACGGCCATAATTCCCAACTATTCATTTTTACCATTCACTGGGAAAAAAGATCCCTTAAGAAACAGCATCTCTTGGGTCATGAGCCCTTTCCAGACACACAGATGTTCCCCTGCAGAGAACAGCTGCTAGTGTGTTGATGAGGCATCCAGAGCTCTTTCAAGAAAAAGGCTTTGTAGTATTTCTGTTTATTATTCTCTGAGGTCAAAAGATTGTGGGCCAAATCCAAGCTCTGACACTTCTAGCTGTGTGACCTTGGGACCATCACCTCATGTACTTAAGCCTCAAATTCTTCATTTATATTGGTGGTGGTTTAGCTGCTAAGTCTGACTTTTACAACCCCCTGGAGTATATAGTCCACCAGGCTCTTTTGTCCATGGGACTTTCCAGGCAAGAATACTGGAGAGGGTTACTATTTCCTTCTCCAGGGGATCTTCCTGACCCAGGACTAGAACTTGGGTCTCCTGAATTGCCGGCGAGATTCTTTACTGACTGAGCCACCAGGGAAGCCTTCATTTATATTATTAGGATAATAATAGCTCATGCTTTAAGTTAAGATTTAAAGAGACAATCTGTATAAAATTCTTAGCCCAGTGCTTAACTATAACAAGCATGAAGTTGACACTAGATGTATTTATTAAGCAGCTCATCCAAACTGGAAACTTCGTCTGGATGATGGAATAGATAGTCTCCTGTTCCAAAATCTCTGAGCTTCAGAAAGTCACAATGAAGAAATACCTGTTTCGCATTTATCATACCACGTACCATGAAACACATTTAGCATTTGTCTCATTAATCTTCAAATCATTTGAAAAATAATAGTACTAATATTATTCTCAACATATGGACAAGGAAAACTGAGTCTATGAAAATTAAGTGGATATTTTAAAGTCACACAGCTGATAAGTGACAGATCGAATCTTCAAACTGGGATCTGACTCTAGTTCCAAAATTCTCCATTGTATATTATCCTGCATTTTGAAATGACTTCTCCTTAAAAGTTTTAAACCTAAACATGTGGCCTTTTCAGTTAAATCTGGACAATTTCCTATTGCTCTTTGAGCCAAGGGGCCATTCCTGCAGTAAGGATGTCTGATGCCTATGGTCTTGGGAATCCAGGGAAGTTGTCAGCCTGTGAGTGGACTGTTGGGTGGGCCTTTTATCTGCTATTCTGTACAACCCCCTTCAAGGACGTCCTCCAAGCCCCAAAGTGCTGGGTCCTAGAGTGGTATTTACCTGGGTCATTTTCTCCCGGTTGGCCTTGGGGTTCAGGGGCGCCTCGGTGAGAAGGGTTGGATGCTCTTCAGGAGCCACACGAAGCTCATTGTAGAAAGAGTGGTGCCAGATCTAGGGGAGCGAGGAAAAGCACGATAGTGAGGCGCAGCAGAGGCAGGACAGTCCTCAAAAAGGGACCAGAATGAGCACATGAAACCAGGTCCAAATACAAGTGCTCATTATGTGCCCACATTTTTACAGGTGCAGAGACTCAAGCTTAAAGACTACAAGGAACTTACCTGAAAATTCACGCCTAGTAAGTGAATGAGCAAAAACCCAAACCCAGGTCTGCAAGGCAGGATAGGGTAGTGGTTAAGGACATAGGCTCTGGAGTGAAACCTGGGTTCAAATCCTGGCTTAAGCACTTCTTGGTTATATGAGTGTAGGCAAATTTTAACCCTTCTCCAAAACAATCTCTTCATGGGGAATATAAAAATAATTCATATCTTTGTGAGACTAAAATCAGGGAACCCTAGAATTACTATTTAGCCCAGTGCCTGGCCCAGAGCAAATGTTGCCATTATTCAACTATATCTTCTTCACCCACTGGTGCTCACTAAGTCATGTCCAACCCTTTGCAAGCCCATGGACTGTAGCCCACCAGGCTCCTCTATCCACAGGATTTTCCTGGCAAGAATACTAGAGTGGGTTTCCATTTCCTCCTCCAGGGGACCTGCCTGAGCCAGGGATCAAACCCGTGTCTCTTGTGTCTCCTGCATTGCAAGCGGAAGCTTTACTGCTGAGCTGCCAGGGGAAGCCCCCACAATATTTGTGGGCAAATGACTTAGAGTAGCAAGTAAAAGGACAAATGAATGAATATATGAATGGATGAATGAAGCAGATCTGAAAACCTAATGGTTATTTGTAATATTTAAGGGAATTTTTCCACCCCTCCATTCCACTTTTTGCTCCCCAGGGTTGAAAAAAGCCTACCTTGGTTGGCACACACTGGACCTTTCATTCATAGACAGACCTTGGCCTTCAGGTGTTTCCCCAAAAACCCAGTGCCTGTTTCTAGCGTGATATACTTTGAACATGCTTGTGTTGCTTCATGGTTAAGCATGTGCTTTATTTTTAATTTTTGAGCTGTTTCTTTTTGTAATTTAATTTTTATTTTATATTGGAGTACAGTCAATTTACAGTTTCAGATGTACCAGTAAGTGATTCAGTTATACTGAAAAGTCTTTTTCAAATTCTTTTCCCATATAGGTTACTGTAGAATATTGAGTAGAGTTCTCTGTAAGCATCCTTTTTAACCCTGGATGCCATAACGAACAAACTATTGTGAAAAGAGTTGAGTTGATTAATTATTTTTAAAAGCCCCAAAATTCTCCACTAGTGCCTGAAATTTTAAATTCATTCAGAATTAAAACAAAATAAAAACAAGAACTGCTAGTGAAAGTTTGAACATTAACAAAAGCTAGATTGACTTTAAAGATTCTTTATCTTGTTGCAGTTTCTTTGGTTTTGAATTTGCGGTTTCTAGAAAGGAAATGAGACTCCTGAAAGTTCTACTCCTTTGATGGAGTAAAAGCAACACAGTGCTCAAGAAATTAAAAAAAAGAAAAGAAAGAAAGAAAGGAAAGAAATGCTGCCAATCTTATGAATACCGTGAATACTCTGCGACATCGTTAGAAACCAACCAATCTCTCTCTCTCCCGACTCTGCCTGTCTTCTCCTTCTTCTCTCTCTCTCTCCAGAAGACACTTTACATTTTAGAAATGACAGTTTGCTTCACTAGTTTTTCTCCAGGTGTATCCCTTCTGTGATGCTGCCAGCTCCATGGAGAAAGTCTTAAAAGAGAATTTTCTCATCACTGTTATTATCTCCTCCTCAGTGTCTACTGCCGTCTTACTCAAATCCAGACTCTTAGACTCAGCAAGCTGAATGAAACACATTTTTTGTAGAGCAGCAGAGGCTTCAGCATTACCACTGATAAATTCTAGCAACATTATCTTCTTTTAAAGACTACTTTCTTTTAAAATCGTGAGAGAGAGTATGTGTGTGCATCTGTGTGTGTGGAGATGATTTTCTGGTTCTAACATATTTGTTGCATTGAAAACATTTAAGTCACTTTCTCATTATTTCTTCTGCTTTTTCTTGGATCACTTTGTTTCCATGATGCTTAAGAGCAAACATCCAAATCCTCGGATTTAACTCTTCTCATTAGCTCTTTTATATCTGGGAGAGAGAGACTGGTCTGCGAGAGAAAGACTTCACTTAATGCCACTCAGGGAGATATTTTTTGAACTGTTTATTTCAAAATTTGTGTTGGTTGCTTGTGCTCCAATATGTTGAGGGCCATTTTAGGAATGCACCAAATCTACAATGTCACAGCCCCTTTTCTACAGAGAAAACTACGAAAAAAAAAAAAAAAAAAGAACAACTAGGATTTTTTTTTAATGTTCAGGGTAAACTAATGAAAAGCTTTCAGAAGTTGGTGGGTGAAGGCTCTTCCCAGCTCTTCCATCCCTTGTTATCCTGTTTGCAGCCCACACAATGCTTGTCCTTGGAGGGCAAGCCAGTTGTCTGACTATAATTCCCACCACTGTCAAAGGACCACTGTTCTCATTTTTAGAGCTAGCTACCTCTGTGCTATGCTTAGTAGCTCAGTTGTATCCGACTGTCTTCAACCCCATGGACTGTAGCCCACCAGGCTCCTCTGTCTGCGAGACTCTCCAGGCGAGAATGCTGGAGTGGGTTGCCGTTTCCTCTCCCAGGGGACCTTCCCCACCCAGGGATCGAAGCCACATCTCCTGCACTGGCTGGCGGATTCTTCACCCTCGCGCCACCTGGGAAGTCCATCTGCCTCTAACTGCTTTATAAACCCTCTTAGTCAAGGAATTTGCTTTTTAAAATAAAGTTCAGAATTTTAAAAATTCAGTTAGTAATGATCTAGAAGGAGCACCAACAAGTAAAAGCACAACCAGGCAAAGTGAGCCTGTTGTTTTCCCCCAGCAGCAGCCTGACGTTTGCGATCCAGGCCACAGGAACCATCCATGCCTCTCCCAGTACCTTTTCCATGTCATCCCAGTTGGTGATGATGCCGTGTTCTATCGGGTACTTCAGGGTCAGAATTCCTCTTTTGCTTTGTGCTTCATCGCCCACGTAGCTGTCTTTCTGTCCCATTCCCACCATTACTCCCTAAAAAGTTCAGCACATTACAAGTCAGCCTTTCTCAGAACTTGTGAACTGATTACTGTCCAAACACAAAGGGTTAAATCATTGCAATGAAAGTCCTTCCAGTACCAGCAATGACCTGCTGATCCTATAGTTACTGAGCTCTTAGGAAACATCCCTTAGGTGATTTGAAACAGGCCTGAACAGGCCTACAAATAGCAGAGAACCTTGAGGGTAAGGCGACTTTGTCGTTTATCTTCTGTGCTCCTTCATGAGCTCTCTTGGGGCAGAGATTGTATCTGCCTTGTTCGCCACTAAGACAAATTGCCTGGCGTGTATCTGCCACTCAATCGTTAGTTGTTGAGTGGATTAAATGGCATTTTGCCTCTCATGAATCCTTTAAACTGTACGTTTGGAACTGTCACCTATTCAGGAGTATATCTAACCATTATAAGCAAAAGCATTATTTCTACAAATGACCACTCAGGACTTGGTTTCTAATAGATAAAATCATACTGATCAGTATTGCGCTATCTGCCTTAAATAGTGGGATGCATTTTTTTAGTCATTAATGTGAATCTTTAGAAAAAGGAATCCTCATGACTAAAATTTAAAATTGCTTTGGAGTGACAGATTGCAAAACAGGTGGGGCTCCTATCGTTCCTTAAGAAGTGATTTTTGCAAAATATCTTGGTTGTAAAAGTTCAACAAAGAGACAGAGTTCTTTCACTGGGGAAGGCTTCTACTATGTCTTCTTGTGAACTGATGCCAAATAAAAGTCTAAATATCAATCAGATAGGCTCAATGTGCAAAATACATTTCTGATGTGAAAGGAGAATTTCTGGGATGAAGCTCTCACCTTTCACCCTGTGGCTGCCATCCATATTTTCTTTCTATATAATGTTATGTAAAATTACCATATGTCTATCCACATGTATTTCGTTGACATCTAACAGATGTAAAATTACATTGGGTAACAATGCTTACTTTCATTTCACATTAGGTTCTTTGAGAATGAGCAACCTGACCTTTTACTGTATTTTCTCTCCATAGAGTAGCTATGGAATATATCAGATAACTCATAGATATTTCTGATGCTGATGACCATGGTTACACTTAGACAAAAGGATTTATGAAGAAAAAAGTCAGACTTTTTGTATTTATGAAAAAAAAAAAGTCTCCTACCAGGTAATCTGTCAACAACGCATATCAAATTGGCACTTAGCTCTGGACATCAGTCATCAGAGGTACATTTCTAACAAAGCTACATAATTTCTAGGCAGACAGCAATAATCTATGAATATCCATGGACACAGAGACAAAGAGCCAAATCTATATGGCTTTCTTTCTGTTTCAGGGAGAATTTTGCTCACCTGATGTCGAGGACGTCCCACGATAGACGGGAAAACGGCCCTGGGAGCATCATCGCCCGCAAAGCCGGCCTTACAGAGCCCAGAGCCATTATCACACACCAAGGCGGTGCTGTCCTCCTCCTCGCACATCTCGGCTGGAGCTGCTTCACAGGGTCCTAGAGGGATCAGGGAGGAGGCACAAGCGTGATCCAGCAGTCTTGCCTGCCTGACCGCTCCCGCCTTCCAGCTGGAGTTGAGACGCCTCCTCTGTACTCCTAGAGCGCCCTCTGCTGATTCTTATCTAACACACCATTTATCTCAAAGCACTTTCATTAGACTGTAATCTTAAACTCAGACGTCTCCATTCATACAGTAGGTCTCCAGCACAGGAACATCGCGTGTGCTCATAACCACTTTAAAGATTGACTAAGCAAGTGAAGGGATGTACTGCAGCGACAGATGGAATATCGGTCCATGAGATCTGATCTCACAGGGACAAGTCGGCCGTCATTTGTTATGAATTACCTAAAATTTGCTGTCTGTATACACCCATACTCATATTTTTCTAGATATGCTATACATTAAAATTTTTTTCCAAAAAAGTAGATTTTGAGGAATGAGCAGCATGTGGAATTTTGGAAATACTGAAACATTTCATGTAAAAATGTCTAAAAGAATATTCTCTTTTGGATCCTGGGGACTTTAATTTTACACAAGGGTAAAATTAAAGCCCCGAGGAACCAATCAAAGTGTCTCAAGGAGGTGCTTAAAATTTTAGGGGTCACAGTCATTCCGTTAATAAAAATCACTGCTAACCTCTAAGTTCAACAAGGCAGAGTGAGTCCAAAAATTACATATCATGCAGTAGAATGTTCTCTTGTTCTTAAGAAACATACATAAAAGGATAAGTTACAAGTCATTCTTATGCAATACTAGGCTAGAGGTATGCATTGTATGTGCCCATTAAAAATGTGTTGTTATGCACTAGAAAAAAGATTAATCATATTTACCAAGATGTTGATGGGGGTTATTTTGAAGTGGTGGATATTCTAGGTGATTTACATGAAACCCTGGGTTCTGTGATGTTTTCTAAATAGATGAGAATATATTCTGTCAGTAAGAGAACAGTATTTTAAATATCCCATGTTTAAGCCTGAATCTCATGACAAAATTTGGTAGGTTGGAGCAAAAGTAACAACTTAAAGATTTGGGAAATTGAAGGCTTATTAGAGAACATTTTCATTTAATACCCTCATTTCTACAAATGAGAAAACTCGGGGGAAGTGATTTGCCAAAAACATGAACCTCACCTTAGAGGACATAACTTAAAATCCAGGACATGTACTATCATCATTGCCAACTGACAGACAAGGAACTCAAGACTCAAGGAGTTGACGTGACTTGTCCAGATCTCAAAAGTGGGAAAGCTGAGACAGCAAAGACTGTAGCACCCAAGGATTATGATTGGACTCTGGAGTCTGACCGCCTGGATTTGAGTGTGGGTTTCGCCGCTTAGAAGCCATGTGATTTAGTAAGTTATTTAATATCTCTGAATCAGTCTGTTTATCCATCTATGAAAGAACAATAATATCCATGTGTAGTACATAGAGTTTTATGGGGATTAGATATTTTAAAGTATTTAAAATAATTGATAGTGGCATATACATTATGAATGATCAGTACATACTATTTTAAAATTATTAAGTTATAATTATTGTGTGATTATTATCATTATCCAGATCTTTTTATTTCTAGTCTTGGCTTCCTTTCCACACTACTTCCAGGCTTAGGACAGAGATCTTCAACTTGTAGACTCTACTTGTAAGAATAGAAAATGTAACTTATATAAGTGGCTGACTCCTTCCTTTCCCACCCTTCCCTTCCCTTTCCAGACACTGAATTGTGTTTGGCAGACGTGCGACTTGGCTTCCTTCCTAGCAGATCAAGAAGTAAGAAGAGAGGTGAGAAATTTAAGGGAGATGAGGCAGAAGAAGCAGTCCAAGGCAAGTGTCAGAGGTGGCCAGTACCAGATCAGTACCCTCTCTGGATGTGCTAAGCAGACTTTCCAAACCAAAAGGAAGAGCTGAAAACAGGATAAATATTCAGAATTAGGAGACTTTGAAAATGTGATGGTATGGACACCGGGAATACACGTCTTCAGTAACCCTTTCCTTGGGCAAGAAAGGTTTGGGGGAGTGTTGTTAGAATGCACTGCAGAAGAAATAGATTGGACGGTCAACATGCAGGAAAAAAAAAATCTCAAAATTTAGTAAATGTACTTTTATTTGACCAAAAAAAAAAAAATGTCTAGGAAGAATCTTAAAATCTCTAAACCAAGCATTGTCGTTAGAGAAATCTGTATGCCCCAAAAGAAGCTGGCTCAGTGGTTTACAACTCTTATCTAACCTGATGAGCAGCTGGGTTTGGAGCAAAGCATTTCCTAATTAGGTAAAACCCACTAGAATGTCTGCTCTTGGAACGGCACCCAGGTCAGGGGGTTTGCTCCAACTGACTGGAGTGCATCTCATGCCAAAAATGAGGAGTTAGTGGGAGGGGAACACTCCAGTTCCCAGCTCCACGGTCTTGAAACACAAACCATATTTAGTCATGAATCACAAAATGGAAGGAAAAATCTTAGCGTGAAAACCCCAGTCAGGCCCGAGCTGCCAAACCCTGATTCACAGTGAAGATCAGCCTGGGGTGGCGAGGCTGGCTCCGTGGTCCCGCCTGGCTGAGAAATGCAAACCGTCCCATAGGCTGAAGTGCAAACAGCTGTCAGCTGCACGCCAGCTCCCTCCCTCTTTATTCACCAAGATTCAGTTGAGTTCCTGCTATGCTCTGCTGCAAACCAACCAAGGGAGACGCATATACCCTGACCTGCAAGCTCACAGTTACACTTAAGAGACTTTCCCAGAGAAGACACCACCAATGAAAGCCAGAGGAACCCAGATGCAAATACACAAAGAGCCAATATCAAAGGCTAGGCAGCTAACCTCTGTTCAGTTCTAAAATCCACTGTCAGACACCGTGGTTGCACCAAAAGGACAGTCCAGTGAAAAATCCCCATACCAAATCTGAACCACAAGCAGACCCTGGAGTTTCCAGTGTCTAAATATACATCATTATGCAGCTGACTGCAGACAGCTAGACTGCACCTCTGAAATGCACTGCAAGACCGAGGCTGCTGGTTTAATATAAACAAATTTTGCAGGTGACGCTCATAGATTTCATTCCATCTTCCTCACTCCTTCCCCCCGACACAGGCTGCATCTTAGCTTTGTTTCTGAGGTTAGATAATCATAGCTAAAGGCTACAGTCGTGTTAGTAGTACAATCTTCATTCAAACATTTCTGAGTGTGAGTCTGGCTAAAATCTCCATAGATGACATCTGATTATACTGGGAAATGTCAGAGCTGCTGGAATCTAAGCCACATCTCTGGGCCGGTGCCACTTACCCTGAAAGTGCTCGGCTGGGCTTCTCCGCTCTGGGTGGTGTTCTGGAAAGCTGAAGGCTGGAGGGTTATATAGCCCCTTGGCCTGTTCCCCTCCCACTGGCTTCCCAAACAAGGAACAAAGACAGACTCAAGCCCTCTGTGGAGTCTAACACAACCATATAGGGACCTCAGCACAAAACTCTCTAATCTGGGTGGCCGGAGGCCTGGGTCTCTTCCACCGCATTCCACTGCTCTGCTCGTGAAACGGGAGGCAGCTCAGCTGCCTGTGGGAGATAAACACCCCCAGCCTCCAGAACAACTGCTGAAATGCCCAGAGATACTGAGCAAGCCTCAGGGGGCATATGCAGGCACGGTTCACACATTCCTCAGAAGATGCCAAGCGGCTGTCAGGCTGTCAGCGTTTCGGGGCTGAGCACAGAAAGAAGCAGGAGGAGTAGGGACTTTAAACAGTGCTCCCACAAATGGGGCCTGCAAGGAAGAAAGAGATGCTTCAGTGTTCAGCCGTATAGAGATGGTGTGAGGATTCTGGTCATCAGCACTGGGTTTGTGAGTCGAGTCTGTGGGGGGTATTAGTGGAAGCAGGAATTGCAGAGGAGACGGGCTGCAGGGCCCGTGTTTCAGAGGTGCTTCAAAGTCTGCACAGTCTTAACCATTTTGGTCCCCGGTTCATTAGCGGCGTCTGCTATTTTGTCCTGACCCACATGTTGAGGGTCATCCTTCCAGCAGCGTCCACGCAGGCCCCGTAACAGAGTCAGTCCAAGAGCAAAGCATGTGTTTAAGGGAAGGCTCTCACGCACTTCGAAAGCCTTCTCTTGCCCTGATGATCCACTGATAGGTGACAGACAGACGGGGTGACCCAGGCCTTCCTCCAGGGAAGGTAGTGAATGCACGCACATCTGGTCTTAAGCGCGCATGCCCAGGTGGCATGGGTAACATCAATGATTTTACGTTTTCCTACTTCCCTCCACCAAGCCAAGGTTCTGACTAAATTCATGATAGAAAAATTTTTTTAGGGATACCATATGCATTTCTTCTGACATGTGAGAAAAACCCCAAGGTGAATGTCTCTGTCTTACAGCTGTGGCCAGCTCTTCACTCATGTTACTCTATCTGACTTACCTGATTTATGGTGCAAACAGAAACTCACATTAATCTTTGAGAAATTGCACTATTGACTATTATGTCAATATTAGCTTAAGATAATTTAGCTTAAGACTAAATAACTAAGATACAGATTTCTCTGTATTTTCAAGCATTTGTCAACTGTTTCTAGTTTCTGGCAACCAGAAAATACAATCGTCTGAATGTTCAAACTTGAAGACTATGCAATACAACATAAAATCGGGCATTTGGGATATCCAGTTTTTTTTTTTTTTTAATCACGGGGAGTATGTGAAGCAAAAATTTCTATTTTCCTCATTATGCAATACAACATAAAATCGGGCATTTGGGATATCCAGTTTTTTTTTTTTTTTTTAATCACAGAGAGTATGTGAAGCAAAAATTTCTATTTTCCTCATTGGGAGGGCAATTTGAGTAGCAGTAGGGCCCTCCCTCTTCTCACTTCTGTCTCAAGCAGCATCTGTGTAGTCCTTGATAGCTTTATGAAATGAATGTTTATCAGATTCTGAAAATAAGTTTTGATGTTCACTTTCATGATTCTTCATTTTCTCCCTCGATTCTAGGAGTGTATATTCACAGACCTGATAGCAATTAGAATATGATGACATACACAGACTTACAAGACGGTGACTCAAGTTTTAGTTTTTCTTACAAGTTTGCCTTCCTTCCTTCTTTCTTTCTTCTTTCCTTCTTTTTTTCAAATTTATAACACTAATGAAGGAGCACCTGTACCTGAAAATAAATTTTTGACTCAGCAATTAAATGGTCTCCTTGTCTGGGTCTGAGGTTCACCCCCACTCAAGCCTCCTCGGTGAGAGAAAGCAGCACTGGGTGAGTGCGGATGTGTGTACAGAGAAATCCCCGTCAAGTGGCCAGATCTTTTCTGGGGCTTTCAGCCATGTATCCAAGGAGCTACAAAGCAATTAGGAAAACAGTAGTGTCTGATGACTTGGTTGCTGTTCAGGAAAACTATAAAATAAATTCCAGGCTATAAGCACAGTCGAGAATCATCTCCAGATGTGTTATTGTATAAACAGCACACCCCATCTTGGTAACATAATCCAATGATGATTTACTATAAATTCATTGAGAGCTGGGGCAGTTTTAATCCTCTTTGGGGCCTGGTCCAGAGCTGAGTAAGCAGTGAGTGTTCAATAATTGCCTAATGATTTCTTGATTAATCTTTATCTCCATGTAGATTTCAACTGGCTGTGTCCATGCTGGCACAGAGCCACATAAGATGGATGTCTGGCAAAGAAAATGATTTTCTGCTGCTGTTGAATATTTGTTGAAATTGTTTTCTCTAGACTCATCACGCTCATTAGCTATTTTGTTCAGCTCATAGAATTCATTTTTCTGAGAAGACTCAGTGAGAGCAAGCTATCTTTTCTATCTCTCATTCTTGGATTTGAGTTCTGGAATTCTCAGAACCAAAGCTTGAGTCCTCCTAGGAGCCCAAGCAAACTCATTCAGCCCACGCTGGCACAATGGCCATTCTAACCATATTTACATGGGTGTGCCCGACTCTGTTCTATTCTTTGCTTGAGCAAAATCAAAATTTTTATGGCAAATTTGATTTGATACCTGCTATGGGACAGCAAAGGGCTTCCCAGGTGGTTCAGTGGGTAAAGAATCTGCCTGCAATGCAGGAGATACAGGAGCCATGGACTCGATCCCTGCATTGGGAAGATCTGCTGGAGGAGGGCACGGTAACCCACTCCAGTATTCTTGCCTGGAGAATCCCTATGGTCAGAGGAGTCTGGCAGGCTACAGCCCATAGTGTCCCAAAGAGCTGACACAGTTGAAGCAATTGAGCATGCACGCAGGTTCATGGGAAGGTAGGCTGATATTCTGGGGATAGGCTAATACTGAGAAGATGGTATTTATTTTCACAGTGTTCTCACTTATTTGAAAAATCTGAGAGATTCAAAGGAATTTCCTATAAGAGAAGACACTTGGCACACTAAATGTGAGATCAAAGACTTGCAGCATAAGGAGGGAAGGCAGTGAAAATCAGCCCTCAGTCCTTGTCTTTGTGCAAAAATTTAGAGCAATACAGAAGGGATCTTGATTCAGAGTTTAAGTTCTAGAGCCACCATTAGCTCTATGTTGTCTCTCTGCCCCTTAGATTTCTTACATGAAAAATAGGGTTAATAATCACATCTTATCACAAGGTGGCAGTGAGATGTAAAGAGTTAACAAGAGAGAAGTGCCTGGAACGCTGCTTTGCCTATGGAGAACACTGTGGAGTCATTAGTTATTACTATCCAGTGTCCTATGAGGGAAAATTTAGATCTAGAGGTGAGAGAGAGATATTTTCTCAGGCCAAAAAAAAGAATTGCAGACTTAAACTTTTTAAAATTTTCTTTATTTTTAATTGAAGGATAATTGCTTTACAATATTGTGTTGGTTTCTGCTAAACATCAACATGAACCAACAATAGGTATACATATGCCCCCTCCCTCTTGAACCTCCCTCCCCACCCCACACTTCTAGGTTATTAGAGAGCCCTGTTTGAGTTCCATGCGCCATACAGCAGATTCCGACTGGATATCTGTTTTACATACGGAAGTGTATGTTTCCATGTTACTCTCTCCATAAACTCTTAACCAGTAGAATGTGACAGAGTGTTATGTTTCCTGTTTCGGCTTTACCAAATTAAAACAAACTTTCTACAAACAAAACTTTATTTTATTACAATTCTTCAGGTCAGAAGTCCAGGTTTCACTGGATTCAAATCAAGATAATTATCTTTCTTCTGGAAGCTCTGAGGGAGAATGTGTTTACTTGTCTCTTCCAGTTTCTAGAGGCTACTGCATTTCTTGATTTATGGCCCCTTCCTCCATCTTCAAAGCCAGCTCTGTAGCATCTTCAAATCTGTCTTTCTGACTGACCATCCTGCCTCCTTCTTAGAATGACCCTTATGATTACATCGGACCCTGATGGATAACCCAGGATAATCCTCATATTCTAAAATTAACTTAATCACATCTGCAGATTCACAAGTTTAGGGCATTAGGGTGCAGACGTGTTGGGAGGCCATTATTCTGCACACCATATCCAGACACACACAGATGCCTTTCCTGTTGCCTATCAAGGCATTTGTAACAGTTTTTCAGTTAAAAAAAATGTTTCCACCAATAGTGTTGACATTAGATATACTAACTAACATCTAATAGATGTTTAAGAGATAATGCACAAGTCCTGTGTTAGGAAAAGGATCAGAAAACCATAAAACTATCTGTCCACAGTGCCATAAAAGCCAACTGGAAAAGCAGAATTAGCTTGTTCACTTCTTTAAGCTTGTCACGGTGCCTAGAATATGTAATGCATCTCAAGATGTATTCAAGTGCTTTATTTGTAAAATGTATGTTGGATTGCAGAAGAGCAACCTGTTAGATTTGGGAGGCAGAACAACTTTTAATATTCTTGCTGCTGCTGCTGCTAAGTCACTTCAGTCGTGTCCAACTCTGTGCGACCCCATAGATGGCAACCCACCAGGCTCCTCTGTCCCTAGGATTCTCCAGGCAAGAACGCTGGAGTGGGTTGCCATTTCCTTCTCCAATGCATGAAAGTGAAAAGTGAAAGTGAAGTCGCTCAGTCATGTCCGACTCTTAGCGACCCCATGGACTGCAGCCTACAAGGCTCCTCCGTCCATAGGATTTTCCAGGCAAGAGTACTAGAGTGGGGTGCCATTGCCTTCTCCTGCTATCACCAAAAGATAGCTTGGGAAATTAGGTTTGATCATAAACAGTAGAGACTTCTACTAGCTGAGGTGAATTTTTGGATGAGAAAGATACTATGTATTGTCCCTTTTTAATAGCATTACACTTTGCCTGTATCTTCCACACTATCTACTTCCACTCAGAAGTACTAAGCTCCCACATTGCCATACTAATGCTGGACTTTTCCACTAACAAACCAGACTAGCTCACAGGTTAGGACCTTCGCTCTTGCTGTTCCTCTGCCTGGAACAGTCTTTCCCCATTTGCCTCTCCAACTCCTCCTCCAAATCCAATTCTTCTTGCCCATCCAATTCTTCCACCCATCCTCCTAAACTCAGCTAGGTCACTAATCCCCAGTAAGCCTCCCCCGCACCTCCCGCCCCGCCCCACACCCTGAGGTGATCACAACTGAGCAACTGCACACACATATTTTACTGACATTTCCTTAGTTTTTACCTGATGCCTCTTTTTTGTTCCAGAGTCCCACCCAGAACATCATGTAACATTTAGTTCTCCACATTCCTCTTGGCTGTGACAATTTGTTAGGCTTTCTTTAAAGACCTTGACAGTGTTGAGCAATACTGGTTAGGTATTTTGTAAAATGCCCCTCAGTTGGGAATCATTGGGTGATTTTCTCATGACTAGACTGGGAGGTTATAAGTTTTGGGGAGGAAGGCCCAGATGTAAAGCACCGCCATTTTCACTGCTTCTTGTCAAAGTACACGCTACCAAGATGACTTATTATAGCTGATATTAATCTTAACCCCCTGGTGGAGGCCTGTCAGGTTTCTGCACTGTGAAATTTCTCTTCTCCCAGGCTTCCCCACTGTACTGTTTGGAATAAAGTCACTATAGCCCAGACTTAAATAATGGGGAGCTACCCTCTATCTTCTTGAAGGCAGAGAACCTACGTAAAGCTTATCCAGCATGAAATGTAATTTTGATAGGATCCCGAAGGATCCCTATCCATATCGAAACTTGGGAATCAGTGGTCCAAAGGGCAGAATCACGTGATGTCCTGGGTTTTCTTCCAACTTGATGACTTGCTGATTGTCTGAGTATGAACGATATGGTGAATGGATGGATTTGCTGGACTTCCGTGGAGACTGATAGTCACTTATTTAGTCTAGAAACCAAGTCTCGGATCCTCTAGACACAGAACAGTGGATAAATATAGAACTGTTGATATTACCACCAGGGAGTGTTTTGGAATTGGAACCCCGCATATTGGGGGAGAAAAAGCCATACCCAGGAGAATACATATACAGCGCTTTGGACTGGAGTCATACACACCACTGAGGGATCAGCTAAAGAGAAAGCCTCAGCCGTGTCAACCAGAGGAACAGTGTCAAGGGGGAGCCCAGAATCCTAGGGTATAAAAGGCCATGTGAAGAGGGTCACATGGCACATGAGCAGTAAAGGGCACTTCAAAGCCACAGTAGCATTAACAACAGCAACATTTATTAAGCTATTTGCATACATCAAGCCTCAATTGTACTATTAATATATCCATTCCTTAGATTAGGGACTGCAGCTGAGTTTAAGTAACTCACCCAAGGTCACATCATTACTGTGTGATGGGCTTAGGATTCAAACTCAGGTCTGTATGACTTTGGATATGAGGTTAAAACAAAAGATGAGGTCCGCTGTTTTCTTAGAGAAAGGAGACATTCCCAAAGTTATCCGAAGGCTGTAGTAAGCATACAAGAGGTGAGAAGCAACCATGTTTCTACTCCGGAAGGAGGAAAAAGCAAGCAGCTTTGTGAAAGTTGCTGACTTCAGAGGAACGATGCAAGGAAGGCAAGCTGAAGATGGAGCCATTAGCAAGAATTCTGGCACGTGAACTGTTGAGAGAGCTTATGGTGTAAAGGGAAATTCAGAAACTCATTTTTCCTTAATGGGAGCCTTGAACAGTAACAACGCTGCTACACCAGGAGAAAGCTGAGTGGGCTATAACATTTCCGTGTTAAAAGCTCTTACATCTTCCCATGTGTGACCCTGCACTCAGCATTAGGTTGCAAACTTTTACAGGCAGGCTGCGGTTTGGTTATTCCCAGAGGGCACAGAGTGGGAACTCAGGAATGCAGTTAAGCAACTTCCTACTTTCCTCAAGCCTTAAAAGAGCTGCAGTGACCATCTCAGACATTGTTATTTTCAGAAAAATTTCCTAATGTATTTTAAGAAAAGAACAGATAAGATGCATATGATAAGGAAGCGCTCTGGCTTTAGGCTTTCTTTAGCACATTTCAGGGTTATGGAAACAGGCTAGCATTGCCCTCTTTTCCTTAAACAGTGTGGCTGTCTAGTATCTCAGCCTTAGGAGGTCAGGCCCACTAGCTGTATCAGTCTCCTTCCACTGCTGAAAACCAATGCCCAGAAGGGAGCCCTGGGCAGAGCAGGCTGGACCATCCATAGTCCAGGTCATTTGGCAAGGCAGGCAGGAGTAGCCATCAGGCTTCTCTTTGCACTTCTGCAAGGGACAGATTTTCCCAAGATTGCTGAGCAGAGGAGCCTTTTACTAAAGGAACATCAGACTCCTTAGAGGAGTCTTTATTTTATGATATGCCCCTGGTTTGGGTTGACTTGCTGCTAATCGATTATTGATTGCATGATAACTGGTTTCTGGAACAGCTTTACAAAAGTTGACCCTTAAATGTAGTTAATCAGTGCATTTCCCATCCCAGTCCTTGGAAATACTGAGTTAGAACAGCTTCTTTCTTAAAGCACAGCTTAAACTTATAGAACCTTAGCCATTGGAATTACCTGTTAGTTTATCAAAATGTACATTTCTGGGCTTTACTTGAGCCAGATTTTCTGAGGCAGAGCCCAAAGATGTGCATTTAAACAAGAGGTACCTAGAAGACTAGTGCAGAATGTAGAGGGATAATGTGACTCTCAAAAGTATAGGAAAATAGTGTAGGTTGGGTCGTTATTAACATTATCATTTCTCTTGAGATGACAGGTCCCAGGCATGTGTCCTCACAGAGCAGACACAGACAGGGGAAGGCAATTGAGCAAGACCAGAAGTCTTCGTTCTATTTTAGGCTCTGTCACTAATTGTCTGTGTGGCTTTGTATGGTTCACTAAGCCCTGTGGCCCTGGGTTTGTCATTCATAACTTTGAGTGTGTGGGCCTATATATTTCAATGTCCTTTTTATGTCCACTCATCTCTGATTGAAATATTGTCTGAAAATACAAAGTATAAACTGGCCTGAGGGCATCTGTGAAGTTCAGTTCAGTCACTCAGTTGTGACCCTAAGAATTGCAGCACGCCAGGCCTCCCTGTCCATCATCAACTCCTGGAGTTTACCTATACTCATGTCTATTGAGTCGGTGATGCCATCCAACCATCTCATCCTCTGTTGTCCCCCTTCTCCTCCCGCCTTCAATCTTTCCCAGCATCAGGGTCTTTTCCAGTGAGTCAGCTCTTCACATGAGGTGGCCAAAGTATTGGAGTTTCAGCTTCAGGATCAGTCCCTCCAATAAACATTCAGGAATGATTTCCTTTAGGATGGACTGGTTGGATCTCCTTGCTGTCCAGGGGACTCTAAAAAGTCTTCTACAACACCATCTATGAGGTAATAGGCTGAAAATGTTGATAGTTTTCACAGAAGGTAAATTTGGAAAAATACAGGCTGAAATTTTGCCCCAAGAACCGGCACTTTATTATTCACTGGCTGTGGGCGAGACCTTCACCTCAGTTTTCTCATTTGCAAAATGGCAATGACACCGGCTCAATCACTGCACAAGGTTCTTGAGCTGATACATTTTATAGAAAGACTTAGATTGCTAGAGTCCTTTGAAAGCTTTGAAAGGCCAATCAAGGGAGCATATTATGAGCTGTCACCAAAATGAGGATTAACCCAACGGAGTAGCAGGAGATACTTCAATGCTGTCGTCCGGAGTGTCGTGGGAAGCCCTAGGGATGTAGGGTGACATTAGATGGTCCTGAGGTTTAAGTGGGAAGATCCCATAGAAAGCAAAGTGGCCTGATCCAAGCCGAGGCAGCACAGGCTGAGTGCCAAGATCGGCTGCGAGTTTACACAAACACTCTCATTTTAGCATCAGACATACTTTTAGCCCCCAGAAAGTGAACAGGAAGGACCCCGCGAGATAACTTTGGATGCTTCAAGAATTTTAAAAGCTGCAGTTTGGAATTTGAAGCATTCATTTCCTTCTCCAACAAAATTGAGACCCTATAGGGTAATTTCAGGCTGATGAACTCTCTGCTTCTTTAAAACCTGATTGGAATTTGAGATAGCTGGATCCGGCTGAGATTCTCACTGTGATGAAAAGTTTCACAAAGTAGGAGAAAACATATGGGCTTTGGAATCAAGCTGGATTCAAAGGCTAGTTTTTTTCCAACAACCTAATTTGACTCATTGGGCAAATCATCTAACATCTGAGCATCTCAGTTTTCTTGTCTGTAAAATGGGAATATTGTAATATTGTTATAAGGACTGATGGGAGAACACAGTGGAATACTGAATTCTGGTGACTTTCAATAGACTGTTCCTCAGCAGTGTTCCATTCTTACATGCATTTGATTACAAGCTATGTTGCCTGAACCCAAACTGCAAACAGAACATCCTGGCACCCTTCAAACACAAACAAAAAGAAGCCTAAGAACCCTTGCTTCTTAAACTTTCCAAGATGAAAGATTAACATATAATGTAGAACAAATGGTTTCATAACTTTCTCGCAATGGGCAGTGTCTTGTTAAGGCCAGTAAAAGACAAGCAGGATGAATCTCTGTGAATTACTTCACCTAGTCCAGAAGCCACGAGGCTTCACATCTCTGAACCCAGTTTATTCTCTTTTTCTGGTAATATATCTGATTGCCATTTATCCTTTTTCTCTTATTGAAGTATAGTGGATGTATAATGTTATATAAGTTACAGGTGTACAACACAGTGATTCACAATTTTTAAAGATTATACCCTTAACCCATTTTATTCATCACTAAATTAAAAAAATAGGATGATGACTGATAAGTCTTCTCTCCATTGGGTCTCTAATAGGAATAAATATAAATTTGAGTTTTTAAAATGAATCTCAAGATTTTGTTGGTATTATTTTCATCCTGCAAGCTTACATTTCCTCCAGAATTTAAGCTATATCATCCATATAATGATTGCTTTTTGCTGTAGCTTATAACAATAACTGAGATTTTCCAGTTGTGACCTGCAAGTGTGGCATGATTCTAGCATTCCTTTAGAAGTAAATATTCAGTTCAGTGCAGCTGTATAATTATTAATGTACGATTTATATGTTGTATATTAAATCTGTATGTAAGTCTTTGCAAACTTCTAACTCAGATCTGTTAGATTTAGCAACTCTCACTCATGCAGAGTATCTGGCTAATCACAATATTTAATTATGTTTCCATGTGATCACATCTGTGCATTAATAAGCTTCCTTACTGTGCAGCAATTTTCTTACATGTGATAGACATGGCTACATATATAATCATCTTGAGAGGCACAGGAATCCAGGCAGTCTGCAGGCAGGATCTTTGGGCACCTTGGGTTTAAAATTCATCACAGAACAATAAAACATGTTTGTTTTACTGAACCCATGACAACGAGGACTTTATCCAAAAACCAGCTGTAGACGCTGCTACCACGGGCACTCCACTGACCTGAAAGAATGCGAGCAGGGTTTGTGTCTTGTGCACATATTTGTCGACGGAGTACTTTTTTGGTAGAGAGGAACAGAAAATTCTGGCTTCTTCAGAGAGCTGGATGCAAGCTACCCCTCCTCCAAAAGCAGTCAAAATACCACCGGGGAGAACCTTGACTTTATAAGGGAAGGCAGCTTCTGAGTCACAGAAAGTCTTTTCCTGCTTAATTCTCTCTTACTGGCTGGCCTGGAATGAGGCTCTGCTAAAAATGTTTCAGGCAACTGTTGATTTAGGAATTTCTGTCCTCTTTTCTAGTAACAGACTGTGTATGTGTTGTGGAAATTCTACAGATCCCTACACCTCACTCACCCCTTTTAAAGTCTTCCTCTCAGAAAGTGGACGTGGATGGAAGATTTCTCAGGCTTAAAGAAGGAAAAGTTTCTGTTCGTCAGAACTTTATATAGGTCTGGCATTTGGGGATAAAATACTACATTAAAAAGCTTTTTTCCCAGATGACATACAGATGGAAAATCTGCCTGGGTAAAAGATTCTTGTGAATAAGAAGAAACATCCCAGAAAACAGAAAGATTTAAGGGTTTGGAACATTATTATCTGTGTTGCACTGGGTTTTTAACCCTCACATTGAATGCAATTTTATACATAGGATCTTGACTATTGAACCAGTAAGTATAATCTTAAGTAATGGGAGTAGGGGAAGTTGGACCACGTTGTCTCTATAACATTAAAATGGATTTTCCAACACGCTGTTTGCTTTGCCACTTCTCTCATCCCCCAAAAACTTCTTGACTTTAGTGTCAATATTCCATCTTAAAAAAAAAAGATACAAACATTTCCACATTCTGGTGTATTTGGGGCATCCACTGTGCCTAAGTCTATGCTATAACCTGAGCTGGCACTCTGCCTTGATATGCCTTTGATATCTCTATCTGAAAGGACACAACCCACCCAAAATAACAGATTTTCTGTCACGCAAAGGAGACTTTCAGAGCCTTCAGCTTCACCTCTCGTCATCCTTTTATGGCTGCCTTATTTCCACTCGGATTTTTCAGATCTCTGAGATGGTCAACTTCTTGGAAGACTTCCCTGACCGCCACACTCCCTCCCAACTAGTTATTATGTTCTTTAAGAGCACTCAGCCTTCTTCTCATAGTACTTATTGGTGTTTGTAAGAGCGTATGATTATTTTGTGATACCCACCTTTCTCATTAGACCTGGGTAGGGACCTGACTGTTCACCACAGTATCTCCGGTGTTTTGTAAAAGACATGGGCATAGCAGGTGCTCAGTAAATGTCTCTCACGTGGATGTTTGCAAAGGACCAGCTCCACCTGGGCCTTGATGATGGTGTGGTCGTTGTTCAGTTTCTGTGCTGTCGGACTCTTTGAGATCCCATGGACTGCACAGTAGGCTTCCCTGTCCTTCACTGTCTCCTCTCAAACATGAGAAGAGTTTTGCTCAAACTCATGTACATTGAGTTGGTGATGCTATCTAACCAGTGATGA
Organism: Nanger dama; assembly: GCA_917880005.1. NCBI lineage: Eukaryota > Metazoa > Chordata > Mammalia > Artiodactyla > Bovidae > Nanger > Nanger dama. The sequence continues at coordinate 10,576,303 of CAKJTW010000051.1, forward strand.
TGAGTGAATGCCTCTAATCCTTCAAGAAGCAGGCTGATAGTGGACTATACTGGTAATGAAAGAAAGATAAATTTAGATGCAATTTTAGTGAGAGGAAAGTGTTTTCAATATTCAGGCAATCCATAAATCCCTTATACTTAGTGTTAAAATGCAGGATATGCTGCTTAAGAAAAATTTTTACTTTTGTGTACCTGGAGCTCACCAGTTCTTTCTCCACTCAGATTCAATGTAATTACTCCATTTAAGCAGATCTATTTGTCCAAGAAGCATTCCTCCAACCTCCACCTCTTAACTCCACTCTCCAGAAACATGCTGAAATCCTAGCAAAGTCATGGTGACCTGCCCTCCTCTCCTCTGAGTTCCCTTCTAACCCAGAAAATTGCCAAGTGTTCTCCAACTTCCATCACCACTTAAAAAAAAAATTTATTTTTAAATCTTTTGGCTCTGCCACAAGGCACGTGGGATCTTAGTTTCCTGACCAGAGTTGAACCTGTGTCCCCTGCTTTGGCAGTGGAGAATCTTAACCATTAGCCTACCTGGCCAAGTCCCCTGTCACCACTTTTATTCCAAGGTTTCCTTGGAGCTCAGGTCCCTGCTCCTGAGAAAGAGCATTCAGTTAGGAATTCAGGGACCATCTGAATAGAGCTGGTTCCAGCTAAAATCAACTCAGCCCAGAAGTGAGTCCTAGAGGGTAGAAAGGACACACACTAGAATATTGCATTGGGTAGTCCTAAAATTAGTTTGCACAGCTCTAGAATTGTCCACTTGATATTTATGAATCCAAAAATCTGACAAAGAGATATGTCTGAATTTGTGTCTGACATTGGGATTTTACCACCAAAAGACAATAAAATGTAATGACAAACTTTGTCCTTGGCTTACTCTTATCCATTAAAGGGATAAATAGTAGACATCTGCCTAAGTGATTAAGCCTGATCTTTAAGTACTTCTCATATAATTAGGAATGGGGCAAGAAAGTGTTTTTAGAACACCTAGGCTGTCACCCTGCTTATTTAACTTATATGCAGGGTACGTCATGTAAAATGTTGGGCTGGATGAAGCACAAGCTGGAATCAAGATTGCCGGGAGAAATATCAATAACTTCAGATATGCAGATGACACCACCCTTATGGCCGAAAGTGAACGGAAACTGAAGGGCCTTTTGATGAAAGTGAAAGAGGAGAGTGAAAAAGTTGGCTTAAAGCTCAACATTCAGAAAATGAACATCATGGCATCCGGTCCCATCACTTCATGGGAAATAGATGGGGAAACAGTGGAAACAGTGTCAGACTTTATTTTGGGGGCTCCAGAATCACTGCAGATGGTGACTGCAGCCGTGAAATTAAAAGACGCTTACTCCTCGGAAGAAAAGTTATGACCAACCTAGACAGCTTATTAAAAGGAGAGACATTACCTTGCCAACAAAGGTCTAGTCAAAGCTATGGTTTTTCCAGTAGTCATGTATGGATGTGAGAGTTGGATCATAAAGAAAGCTGAGTGCCGAAGAATTGATGCTTTTGAACTATGGTGTTGGAGAAGACTCTTGAGAGTCTCTTGAACTGCAAGGAAATCAACCCAGTCAATCCTAAAGGAAATCAGTCCTGAATATTCACTGGAAGGACTGAGGCTGAAGCTGAAGCTCCAATACTCTGGCCACCTGATGCGAAGCGCTGACTCAGAAAAGACCCTGATGTTGGGAAAGATTGAAGGCAGGAAGATAAGGGAACAACAGAGGATAAGATGGTTGGATGGCATCAACAACTCGATGGACATGAGTTTGAGCAAGCTCCGGAGTTGGTGACGGACTGGGAGGCCTGGTCTGCTGCAGTCCATGGGGTCACAAAGATTCGGACATGACTGAATGACTGAACAACACCAAAGCTGGAGAGGGCAGGTGTTTTTCTTATTTTCACTTTACCTAGAGTTTAAAACGTCAACTGCTTAAATGAATATCTCACTTCCAAGTGTGTAAAATAACAGATGATAAATTTGTTTTTCATCCTCAATTGTTAATATGATGAAACAAGTACAGTTAAGGACAAACACAGACAGAAAATGGGCAAACCCCATGCAGTATGTTTTGTAAAAGGTATCAATGGCATGGAGACATAGGATTCTGTCTCCGTCATTGTCAACATGGCTGCTGAAATTTTTTGTTAGTATATGAGTGTTTGGGTAAATAGAATAAGGTAAGAATGAATAGAAGTTATATTTCCTTAAATCCCATCTGCTAAATGGTAAGACCCGTTTCAGACCATTGGGTTTTATTTATTTACTTTCTGATGAGTTTATCAGAAGTAGAAGCAACAGTGCTAATCACTTGAAGAGATTTTTGTTGTCTGGTGTTGTCGTTTGTTTTTTTTTTACTAATAGGGCCTTTGTATAATGAAGACAGGATTTACAGCTTAACAATTTGTGCAATACTCCTCTTGTTAACCTTGCTGCATATTTTTTTCCCTAGAAATAGCCAAGAATAAGTGTTTGGAGGGTAGTACTCTGATGATGAGTTAACATACAGATCTGTACCTTCTCCAATAGTTCCTTATTTATTCAAGCCAGATCTACAGTTCCTGGAGAACTAGGAGGCTGTTGTTCAGTGGAACTATTGGTTATACGTTTCTAGTGAAATGAAACAAACTCGTCAGCTAACAAGAGGAGAGCAGCTTAAATTCAGCCATCGGCTGGTCTTCAGGCAGCAGGAAAATAAGGGACTCATTATTTTTGATAGTGATTGGTGTTTTTCTCTTTCTCCTTTCTTGACTTTTTTTGTGCTATGTAAATATTTTCTAAACATCATTTTAATGTATCTATTTTCTTTTTGGGCCTCCGTGGTGATTCAGATGGTAAAGAATCTGCCCACAATGCAGGAGACCTGGGTTTGATCCATGGGTTAGGAAGATCCCCTGGAGCTGGGAATGGCTACCCACTCCAGTATTCTTGTCTGGAGAATTCCATGGACAGAGGCGCCTGACAGGCTACAGTCCATGGGATCACAGAATTAGACACGACTGAGTGACTAACACTTCATTTCTTTTTAGCTATATCTTCTCGTACTATTTTTAAGCAGTTGCTCTAGAGACTACAATGTGCCTCCTTAAATAGTCACAATCCACATAGAGTTAATACTGTTTCACTTCATGGAAAAAGTTGAAACCTTATAAGTACTTTTATCCTCTCATCCTGTTACAATGCCTATTATAAATCCCATACAATCGTATAATTTTTGTTTTAATATACTCTGCTTTATTTCTGTGTGAGCACAGGCACTGTCGTTTATCTTTTGCTCTCTCTCTAGACTATTTCTCCAATATGTATTTGAACTGAGAATCCTAAAGGGAATTTTGCAGTGTTGCATGTGCTTTACATGACTGATCCGAAGATTGTGTTTCTACGTCCATGTGTGTGTAAGGGCTAAGCTTTTGAAAAGAGCCACTGCAGGAGACGAAAGAAGAATGAACCCATACAGTGCTTGTGGTTGTTTTATTTTAAAATCCAACTTAGTAAGTCCTTGGTCTTTCCAAAAATAAAATTTAACTTCAGGATTCCATTTTTCTATTTTTGCTTTGCTTCTCTTCCACTGACCATCCCCCTTCTTTCCTCTGTGTGACCCATGGAGTCAGAAACTCCTTATTTGGATAATTTTAGGTACAACTTTGGAGACAGACCCCAGGAAACCTACCCTGGAGATGCAGTCTGACCCTTATAGGATCCCACCCTTAGGGACCTCGAGGTTATCATCCTCATCTGAACAGCAGCTTTAAGAGAGATATGAAGTGAAATGTCTTCATGGGGAGAGGGAGATGCAGTCCTAGAGGTTACCCCTTTCTAAAGAAAAATGTATTGCTTCATTCTGATTCATCATTCCATCAAGTATTCATGGATATAAGATGATGTGCCTGCAGGCCCCATTTAGAGTGCAAAGTGCCCCCAAAGCTCTTTAACGGGCCGTTCTTTCTTCAGATACAAAGGGCTTAAAATGAACTAACCTCAAATGGCTCTCACTCAATTACAGACATTCAGATAAAACTATATTCATTTTTGCAACTGAACCAAAGTCACCAGGCAATCTAGTGTTTGTCAAGCCAAATACAAACAAGTATATATACATGTACCTGCATAATTGCCTGTGTGCTTTGCATAATTATGTAAGCATGTACCTTCAGAGCTACAAAGTTTATTAAATTTTATAGCTGGGCCTAAGACAGGCATTCAGGTGAATTGTAAATGTAACCTGATTTAAGCCATATTGAATTTGGCTTGAATCTTCAGCAAAGAAACGAGGCTCTCAAGACCCTGATTTAAGAAACCAACAGCAAACAGAAAACTGTTCTTTATGTTTTCCACCTAATAGGTGTCCAAAGAATTTGTACCTGAAATTGGATGATTTATGCATTAAAGAGAGATTGAGGCTAAAGCTCCACTCAATTAATTTGAAAATATGGAAAAAGCAATAGCCAAAGCATGTAACTTATTAAATGTTAGCGGTCTCCAAACTTCATCTTTAAAGTGGCGGGAAAACAATATAGTTATTCTGACAGTGAATGAAATAATGCACATTGCTTAGTGCAATGTCTAGCACGTAATAGGTGCTCAGGGCCTTTCACTATTAGTATCACATTAAATTGCCAACTAAAGTGAAATTGTTTTAAGTCATTGATTAAAAAGAAAAGAAGATGACTTTCAAGCAGGAGCAATGATACTGCTTCTATGTTTCCTAAATCTCTGAACATGTGGGTATTTCAAGGCTTCTGGAGAAGACTGCTGAATTTATAAAAAGAAAGATGATAAATCTGAGACAGAGAGGACTCCCATCTGTGCTTCACTGAGTTACTAGCCCCTTGGGTATTTTTGTGCGTGCTTAGTCGCATCCAACTCCTTGTGACCCCATGGACTGCAGCCCACCAGGCTCCTCTGTCCATGGGTTCTCCTGAAAAGAATACAGGAGTTTCCTACTCCAAGGGATCATCCTGACCCAGGGATAGAACCCTCATCTCCTGTGTCTCTTGCATTGCATGCAGATCCTTTACCCACTGAGCCATCAGGGAAGGCTAGCTCCATGGAAGGAAACCAAATGAAGAAAAGATAAATTTGTGATTCTTTTTAAGGAAACGAAAAACACCAAGTTTTTTGTTTGTTCCAGAGTAGACATAATAGAAGTTTTCCTGTTGTTTCTGGCTTCCCAAAGCTCTAAGGCAAGAAACTCAAGTGGAAAGGCAAGAAGAATATGGGAAGCAGCATGGAAAGGGCAAGAACAGAGCCTTGGGGAAATAAATCTGAGGGTTCTGGGCTCACTCAATTGGGGCCACATGTGCTTTGGACCTGAACTGTAAACTCTAAAGGGTAGGAAATTTTCTTCAGTTTTGTCCACTGCTGCACCTCCAGTGCCTAGCACATAGTGGGCTCTGAATAAGTATTCTAGAATAAAAGCAAGGAGAGAAAGCAGAAGATACTAAAGGATTCAGTTCAGTTCAGTTGCTCAGTCATGTCTGACTCTTTGCCACCCCATGAATCGCAGCATGCCAGCCCTCCCTGTCCATCACCATCTCCCGGAGTTCACGCAAACTCAGGTCCATTGCATCAGTGATGCCATCCAGCCATCTCATTCTCTGTTTTCCCCTTCTCCTCCTGCCCTCAATCCCTCCCAGCATCAGTCTTTTCCAATGAGTCAACTCTTCACATCAGGTGGCCAAGGTATTGGAGTTTCAGCGTTAGCATCAGTCCTTCCAAAGAAATCCCAGGGCTGATCTCCTTTAGGATGGACTGGTTGGATCTCCTTGCAGTCCAAGGGACTCTCAAGAGTCTCCTCCAACACCACAGTTCAAAAGCATCAATTCTTTAGCGCTCAGCTTTCTTCACAGTCCAACTCTCACATCCATACATGACCACTGGAAAAACCATAGCCTTGACTAGACGGACCTTTGTTGGCAAAGTAATGCCTCTGCTTTTCAATATGCTATCTAGGTTGGTCATAACTTTCCTTCAAAGGAGTAAGCGTCTTTTAATTTCATGGCTGCAGTCACCACCTGCAGTGATTTTGGAGCCCCAAAAAATAAAGTCTGACACTGTTTCCACTATTTCCCCATCTATTTCCCATGAAGTGATGGGACCAGATGGTTAAGGTAGTACAAACCTGTCTTCTCTCCTTAGATTTGGGGAGTGCAGCAGTATTAGTGTGCACGTATGGTGTATGTGGGCTTCCCAGGTGGTGCCAGTGGTAAAGCCCCCTCCTGCCAATGCAGGTTAGACAGAAGAGATGTGAGTTCGATCCCTGGGTCAGGAAGATCCCTTGAAGGAGGCATGGCAACCCATTCCAGTATTCTCATCTGGAGAATCCCATTGACAGAAAAGCCTGGCAGGTGATGGTCCATAGGGTTGCAAAGAGTAGGACGCGACTGAATCAACTTAGCACACAGGCACAAAAAATGTATATGTAGTAGTAGAGTATTCATGTGTAGAACTAATACATGTGAATACTATACAATAACACAAAGTATGTAGTACAACACTATAGTGTGATGCCAGAGCACTATACAGCTGTAAGTCAGTGAATTTAATTTAAAATCAGTATTTGTGACATCCTTTGATTCTTCTTCTTTAAATTCTCAAATTAATTGCTGCCAAAATCTGAGATCCTTCTCAAGCTTGATTCTCATGTCTTTGTAGATTAAGACTCTATTATAGATCATTGATATTGTCATGGATTATTAATTTTATGATGTGAATAGATGGTATATAATTGATATATTAATTAACTATATTAATATTATCACAAAAGCCAGAGTAAAGATGATAGGAAAGTATTTATTCTCAAAGAGGTTGATAGGGTTGATGACAATATACTGGTTTATCTTGATGGTCATGCAAAAGACAAGTACATGGATTACTTTCAAGTAACCTTTCCATTGTCCTGATCTAATTAAGATTTCGGTTCTCAAAGTCTGTAATTTTTTTTTTAAGTGAATATACAATTTATTTAACATTCAAACTTCATTAAGACATGTGCAATATGGCAGTTTTACTGGGGTTTAACCCTACCTAGGATGATTGCTTGCTGGGGTTTAGCAACAGGGTCCAGTTCACACTTAACACTAATTAAATACTTCATTGAATAAATATAATACCAAACAAAATGCATTTAAATGCTAAAAAAAATCAGTTTTAAAGGCCTTTCTAGTCAGGCTAATGACAAACACAATAAAGGCAGATATGCTAGTTTAACATAATTGGCTGATTTTATACAGCACTTATATCTTTTAGTCCACAAGTATATTATTAAATGATAGAGAACATCTAATACAACCATTTCTACAGAACTAGGAAATAAATTTCTAAGAAAGAAAGATTTTACAGACCCCATCTTTTATACCCACCCCAACAGTCTAACTCTAAAGAGGATAAAGCCAATGACTTTCCTCACAAGAGCTCACGACTAATGTCGATTTGCTATCAAAATCTGTATTTCTGATCCATTATGAGCATTGAGACAAGATTCAAATATTCCCAAAGAAAGAAGCACAATGCACGTTGTGATCGCCTATTCAGCAACAGCGAGCACTGCATTCAAAACTATCTCATCCCAGGAATTAAATAAGGTCGGCCACATTCATTGGCATTTCCTCCACTGTAGTATTGTAGAAAGTCTCAATGTCACGAAGAATCCTCTTGTCTTCTTCAGTAACAAAGTTTATAGCTGCACCTTTCCTCCCAAATCGACCCCCTCTGCTAATTCTGTGAATATAATTTTTCACGATTGGTAGGTAGATCATAGTTTATAACCAATGACACTTGTTGCACATCAATTCCACGAGCCAACAAGTCAGTAGTGATCAGAACACGGCTTGACCCTGATGGAAATTCCCTCATGCTAACATCTCTTTCTTTCTGGTCCATGTCACCATGCAGGGCAGAAACTGTGAAGTCCCTGGCATGCATTTTCTCTGTGAGCCAGTCCACCTTGCGCCTTGTACTGAGAAAAATAACAGCCTGTGTAACTGTCAGTGTCTCGTACAAGTCACAAAGTGTATCCAACTTCCATTCCTCTCTTTCAACATTAATATAAAACTGTTTGATTCCTTCAAGGGTCAATTCTTCCTTTTTCACCAAAATTCGAATTGGATCTCTCATGAACTTTTTGGTCACTTCCAACACATCCGTTGGCATTGTGGCAGAAAGCAACACCACCTGAATACTCGTATTTAATTTTTGGAAAATCTCATAGATTTGATCCTTAAACCCTCGGCTCAGCATTTCATCTGCTTCATCCAAAACAAACATTTTGATCCATTTTGGAGAGAGATATCTTCTATTTAACATATCAAACACTCTCCCTGGTGTTCCAACAACAATGTGCGGTGCTTCAGCCTGCAGTTTCTGCATTTCATTTCTAACATTTGTTCCGCCAATGCAGGCATGACAAGTTGCTCCCATATAATCTCCAAGTGCCAGAATTACCTTTTGGATCTTTAATACATGGAATAATAGCTCTCTGCTGAATAGCTGATGGCTTCTCAAAACCATAAGCATAGATGCCCCGAAGAAGAGACTCCTTTAAGTTCATATCATCAAAGTTATCAACAATCTCATTCCAGTTGCTCTCGATGACACCATCGGGGTCCATTCCCCTCTGGGCCACCATGTTCTCTGTTATAATCCAGCGGAGCCACCAGACATGATCCGAAGAACCACTCAGTGCCGGACTGAAAAGCCAAAGTCTGTGATTTTATAGTTAAAAACACTTCCTCTTTGGTGATTTGAAAAAGACTAACTATAACAAATGCTGAATTCATTACAATTCAGTGATATTGTATTCTTATTTTAAAATGTATGTTAAGTATTCTGACCAATTGTAATTTTAAATTAATACAATTGTGTTCTCTTGACACTTTAAAATGTATATCTATAATTAAAAAATTGTGTTAGGAAGAAAATGTTGAATAGAATTCTTTGAAAATGTTTCATTAAATAATGTAAAACATAAATGCTCAGGCACTTGGGTAGAATTGAGGCTTGAAAATTAAATATTTATTTTATCAAACATTATTAGACCCTCTTAAAGGCTTAAATCAATACCAATGTTTGTAAAAGATGTTGACATTTTTTGAGATGCTTAACTCTGGTTTAGGGAGTTTTGCCTACACCCCCCCCACCCCCCACCCCCAGTTTCCTTTGAATAAACAGCCAAATATTTTACTCTGAATCTCAAAGGAGAAACTTATTCCTGGCCTCTTCAGCATTGAATGAATTAATATTTTTGAGGACTGAATTATTAAAAGGCTAAAAGAAGTCTCTATCTCCATGTCACAGAAACAGGTGAAGCTGAGAAAACATAACTGTCGGTACACTTGTCAGAACTCTGCAAATCTGCACGAGCCTGCTTTCTGTATACACTGAGAGAGCTTCCGCATACTTTCTCTGACCTGTCAGCACGTGGAAGGAGAGGGGAAAGACTGCTCTATTGGAACCAACTGCAAGGGAAGGAAGAAATGAAAGCCACCAGGCTTGTGCTAACTTGCGCTGCCAGCTGACCTGGCCATCAGTCCTTTCACACTAAAGCTCCAGCTCACCCCACTGCCAGGGAGCTAGAAGCCTCAAGGTGTTCAGGGACCACTCCGGGAAGGGACTTTTATTCAAGTGGATCTTCTCTCCCACTAGGGCATGCTTGGTGTCTTGGTAAAGAATCTACCTGCAATGCAGGAGACCAGGGCTTGATCTTCGGGTTGGGAAGATCCCCTGGAGGAGGAAATGGCAACCCATTCAAGTATTCTTGCCTGGAGAATTCCATGGACAGAGGAGCCTAGTGAGCTACAGTCCATGGGGTCACAAAGAGTTGGACATGACTGAGTGACTAACACTTTCACTTTTCTCTCCCACTAACACATGGTAAATTGGGCCACCCTCGCAGCAGCAGCTTCTCCATAGTCTTCTATGGTCCCTGAAGCTAGAAGCAACCTTTCCTCCATTTGGATCTCTTGGCAGTTTGACTTTCTTACACTAATAATAACACTATTAGGAACTAACACTCATCAGGAAATGACTATGTGTCAGATTCTGTGTAACACGCCCTTTCCATGAATTACCTATACCTTTGTAACAAGCATAGAAGGTACATTCTGTTGTTAACATCTTTTTACAGATCAAACTAAAAGTTCAGAGAAACTAAGTAACTGCTCCATGCCCACCTACTTAATGCTTGTGGAGCCACAATTTAATTCCCAGAATCCATGCTATGACCCCATAGATTGTATTGACTGCCTAGGTTCTCTTGGGGACAGGACCATATGCTATCCATCTCTACATCCTAAGTCTTCCTTTTCTCTTGCTGCTGCAAAGATAGAGACTTGCCCAAATGTCAATACATATTTTTGGAATTAAAACCCAGAAGTGAATTGGTCTTTGGTTTCACTCTGGGTGGGGGAACAGGCTGGCTTGTTATGACGTCCTCACTGAGGGACATGAAAGGGTCATGTAGCAATGTGAAGTAATTGAGAACAGAACTGAAGGTAAAAAGGTTTCCTCCCTATGCCTTCAGAATTATAAACCAAGTGAAAGTCAAGCCATGGTTGATTGTCAGGGTAACCTAGAAAGTTCCTCTTCTCCTTCACCCTGTTTAATAAATCAAATCTATTTTCACTCGGCCACCCCATTGAATACACCCAGAATTCTACCATCTTCCATAAGACAACAGTAGAGAAATATCTTTAATACAAGTGAGCCTTTGTAAGTAGTTAGTATGGGAAATGTGGTTTCTGTGGACAAAAGGCTCAGTCCTGAGAATGTGATGGCACCCGACAGTCTCCCAGAACAGAACTGAGGATACAGTATTCTCCCTGTCCTGATGTACATCGACACTAATCCAGCTGTCCTTACGTCTCCTCTGCTTAATGGAGAAAAAGCAGGATGACCAGAGGCAGAGTAAAGAGAAGACTAAAATGTGCATCCAAAAATGGGCACTGGTGAGGAAAAAAAAAAAAATACTATTTTATGTTTAGGAACATGGTCCACTGTCTAAAACCCTGGAAAACAGAGAAAAACAAACACAATTCAAGTGATAGATTCTTTAGCTGTTATTAAGCCAGTTCCAATGGGCTGCACTGGTGTGTGTGCAGGGGGAGGGGTGCAGAGAGAGAGAGAGAGAGCTGAGAATAAAGGGAAGAAAGAAAAAAAATCGGGTCAGGGAGTTTCCAGGCTCTGCAGCAGGGAGGTTTGGCAGCTCTGGCTCCTAAGGAGGCCAGGCCTTGTGATTCATCACAGACCAGATTCCTGCTGACTTCAAAGAGAGATCTTCAGGAGGAGAAGATGCCAGCATCCAGGAGGAAGGCAAGTCTGGCCAAGTAATTGTCATGACCCCTGAAAACGTATGCTACTCATCTAGAGGTGATACTAAACTCTGGTTTGTGTAGCAGTCGTCACCCTAGAAGAGAATGGGAAAGAGAACTCAATGGTCTCAAGCTGAGGCATCTGCTATCCCTCTGCTTTTCTTTTGTGGATGATGACATCGTTGTTTATCTTAACATGTCTCAAAGCCCTGAACTTTGTTGAAGGACATCATGGATATAATTCTTTTGATCATTAAAAATCAGGGCAAAATTAAAACCTCATTCAATCAGAAAAGATTATATGTGTTTGGCCTTATAATTTGCTAGCCACCTGGTCCTGATTCCACAATCAAGTGACAGGTGAGTCTGTATAGAAACAGCCAAAGCCATTTCCAGTGTCTGCATCTTCACCACACACCTCCTCAAACAGGAGAAAGTGCCTAGGCGACTTTGAGGGTAGACCCTGACGTGAGTCTGTATAGAAACAGCCAAAGCCATTTCCAGTGTCTGCATCTTCACCACACACCTCCTCAAACAGGAGAAAGTGCCTAGGCGACTTTGAGGGTAGACCCTGACAATATGGAATAGTAAAGTTGTACTTCCTACTTTTAAGGAGCTTCCAATCTAATTACGGAAATTAACAGACAGAAGCAGCAAAACACAGCTGCAAAGTCTGTGGGTTCTGAGCATGGCCAGATGGGCCGAAAGACTAATTGTGGGCTTGTTTCCACTTGAAATTTGACTTTTTATTTTGTTCACTGCTTTCAATTTCCTCACCCTTGTGGTCTGGATGAAAATCAAAGAGCTCAGGTTTAGACAAATGAACAGTTTGAGGTGATAAGTGAGAAGGAATTAAAATAGTGCAATGGGAAGGTAAACCTAAGTGGGAGAAAGAGGGCGAGATCTGAAAGTCATCTGGAAAGAGGGGATGGTCAAAGCTTTAGGGCATCTTTGAGAAAGCGAGGGGAACAAATGCTGAGGAGAGTAGCAGGAGGTCAGACATAACCTGGGTGAAGATGGCAGGGCAGGAGGAGACCCAGGTGTCTGGCGAGCTGAAGGAGATAAGTGTTTCTCAGGCAAGGTGAGTCAAGGTTGACAATTACAATCATTTTGTAAAATCTGTTAAGGCAGTGACCACCTCTGTTCAACTCACTGCTATTCCCAGGACTTAGTACAGCCCATGCCACAAAGCAGATACTCATAGATATTCATCTAATTAAGGAGACTGTTGGGATCCAGACAGACTTAAGTTCAAAGCCTCCATTCAAAGACAGTAGTAAAGGATGCCCCTCTCAATTTGTTTTCTGATTTAGCAATGTATCTGGTGCTAAATGAAGTCAAGTCCATTTTCAAGGCAAAGGTGAAGCAGGGTGGGGTAGTTCAGTTCCACATTGATAAAGATTTATCCGAAATGTGGTTTTGTTTTATTTTTTATAAGATGATTTTCACAGATTCCAAATATGAAACTCAGTATCATTCACTCTTCAAAAGTGGTGAGAAAGTTCTATGTTCTGAAAGGTCACAATGGGTAAAGAAAGTCAGAAAAGGCTGCTGCTGCTGCTGCTAAGTCGCTTCAGTTGTGTCCAACTCTGTGCGACCGCAGAGATGGCAGCCCACCAGGCTCCCCCGTCCCTGGGTTTCTCCAGGCAAGAGTACTGGAGTGAGTTGCCATTTCCTCCTCCAGTGCATGAAAGTGAAAAGTGAAAGTAAAGTTGCTTAGTCGTGTTCGATTCGTAGCACCCCATGGACTGCAACCTACGAGGCTCCTCCGTCCATGGGATTTTCCAGGCAAGAGTACTGGAGTGGGGTGCCATTGCCTTCTCCACAGAAGAGGCTAGAGTTTTAAATTCTGCCTTCTGTGAGAAGTGGGATTTGGAGGGTCAAAGTGGAGGAAGAGGGTCCTTCCAGATAGGCAGTTTGGATGAGAGGTTGGGGACAGGGCATGGGGAGGCTGACTGCCAGGAAGTCAGTGTTAGCAAAGGGCAAAGGCAATACATCATCAAAGAGGGAGTGGGATTAGTTGATGAAGGGATAACTTAGAAGACCTGAGACCTGTGTTCTAACCTAGATCTACCATATACTGGCGTGTGTAACTCAGGCAAATAACCTAAATTCACCAAGCCAAAGGTTCTTAATGTGTAAAATGAGGACAATCTTACATAATGAGATTATGTTAGGATCACATGAGATTGTGCAAAAAGCACTTCCTAGTCGGCGTCCCTGGTGGCTCAGCTGGTAAAGAATCCACCTGCAATGTGGGAGACCTGGGTTTGATCCCTGGACTGGGAAGATCCCCTGGAGAAAAGAAAGGCTACCCACTCCAGTATTCTGGCCTGGAGAATTCCATGGATTGTGTAGTCCATGGGGTTGCAGAGTCAGACACAACTGAGCAACTTCCACTTTCACAGTGCAGTTAAACTCTTGGCTAAAGGTTAGTAGTAATGTGTCAATCATTGGGCTGAGAGAGGAAATACTTTTTCTGAAGAAATTGGCCAATGCTTTATCCTTCGTCATTGTGGTTTATGAAGTTGTGCTATCTTCACAACATGAAAAGTAGATAGGAAATTCTGTTTTGAACAAGGGCTAGAATAGTATCTAAAGAAAAGAAAGAAAAATGAAGAGATGCAATCCTAGGGCGTGGGAAAGCCCCAAGGGAGGGTAAGGGAGGGACATTTTCCAATTCCCATCTAATGTCGCCATTGTTAGTAAGACTGCAAAGGAGACAGATGGGGGGGCAGACATGAGGTCACAGGAATAGGGAACTAGGAGAAAGGAAAGGTGAGGTGGGAAAAAGACTAAGGAAAAGTTAGGCCAGGTATTTCAGACCCTTCCAGAAAGAGCTCCAGAGCCAGAGAATATACATCCTAGTCTATGCTCTGGTATATGACAAGGTTTCAGATTGGTGCTATATCAAAAGAAAGCAAGAGACAAACTCTCATTCACTAAAAAACGGTAGGAGACATCAAGACATTGGGCAAAGACAGAGCACAGACTTTAGGGTCAGACAAACCTGAGTTCAGTGGACATGAACTTGAGCAAACTCCAGGAGATAGTGGAGGACAAGGAAGCTTAGCATGCTGCAATCCAAGGGATCACAGAGTCAGACATGATTTAGCAATTGAACAACAGACTTGAGTTCCTCACTTACCTCAGCAACTTGATCAAGGTACCTGTTTATGTGAATAAGAAGTTAGTCTTTCCTCATAGATGCAGGTCGGAGAATTAAATGAGATAATATATGTAAAAGGATCTAATGTATAGTGAATGCTCAATTAACTAATCTGTGCTGGTTCAGGAAGAAGGCAGCACATGGTTAAATGCAAGAAACAATTGTTTGGTTCACATCCCAGCCCTACAATTTATTTGTTGTGTGACTAGAGCAAGATTTTTAACCACTTGGGGCCTCATCTTATCGCATCTATATAATGACTATAAGAAGATCTATCTCTCAGAATTTTCATGGGCATTAAATGATATTTATAGCCCTTAGTATATAGTACCTCTCTCATATTAAGTGCTCTAAATAAATGTGTTCGATATTATCATTGAAAGATAATCAAAAGCTGTACATGCACTAAATTTAACATTTAAAAAATTTCTACATGAGAGATCCACTGTGGGTTATTTATTTATTTATTCTGGAGAAGGGGAAATTAAGACATAAAAGGCAGAGTATGTGCACAGAACTGTAAGATACGTGTCCCCACGACAGAAATAAAGAAGGCAGAGATTCACTGAGGGGGAATTCATGGACATTTATGGTCACATTATTCTGATTGGCTGAGGGGATCAGCAGGCTTCTGGCCAGTTTTCTTTCCGTTCACGGAAATACAAGTTCAGTGTGTTTGAAAATGAACTAAGTTTATTCCCCCTTACTTTTCTTGATAGGAAGGATTTATTTATGTAGTCAGAGAAGGCTTGTTTCTGCTAAGTGAAAATTTGGCCTAGGGAGTGTAATAATAAGCTAAATGGAAACTGGATAAAAATATGTTTATTATGACATTATTTAATTTGTTGATATCCCTACATTCCCTACCTAATACCATGAAAGAAATTCTCAAATAACAATACAGTTGGTCAAACTGTTAAAAGTGGAGTCAGTTTGTCTGTTTTCTGTATGAGCTAGATCAATGGCTAGTTTCTCTGAGCTGGTTACCTTGACAAACCAAGGCTCCCCTCCAGATGTGCCATCCACATCAGGGAGGTGCATATGAGAAATGCAGAATCTCATGCTTCTCTTCAGACCTACTGCATCAAACCCTGAATTTTAATAAAATCACCAGGTGATTTATCTCTATATTAAGATTTGGAAAGCACTGAGAATGTGGAGTTATGGCCACATAATCTTAATCATTACAGTCATCACTTCAAACATGGACAAGAGCTATGATAATTAGGAGTAGATATAAACAGCAATATTTCATACTTGATAGATTTGCTTGGTGCAATAAAGAGTTCCCTTAGCTCATGAAATCTCAGGAAATAAACCTGAAATTTAAGAAAATAAAATGATGAAAGTAGGACAGTAGTCAACCAGAAACCATGTGCTCAACAGAACCACAAAACAATGAGGTTCTGTACTTCCTTAGAGGAGATTCAGCCTGGACTTTAGAGCTTCACCTCAGCCACTTTATAGCCAGGTGACTTAGGGTAAGTTGCTGCAACAAGTTTCTTATGTCTGAAACAAGATGCTAACAGAACCTATTTCATGAACCTACAGGATCTACTTTAAGTTACAAGGCTTAAAGAGTTAGTATGAATGCAAAGAACACACAAATGTCTGTGCCAAGATTATATATTATTAAGCATTAGACTTTTTAATATTGTTAGATATTATTATGAATAATGCCTTAGGTTTGCTGGATTTCACAGTTCCCTTCACTTTAAACAATTCTTCCCAACATATTTCCATGGTTTAAATAAAAATAAATTTGAAGAAAAATCTTCAAAGAGTATTGATAAGCCCCTTGGATGACTTGGAATTTCCAAGACTTCACAGCCAGGTGAGTAGAAGACGCCTGCTTTGGGTCTTTGCTCAGTCCCAGCCTCTCCAAATCCCAGCAGACCCATAACCACTACAACATGGGAAAAACTCTTCTAAAGAACCATCATTCCCAGAGGGTGGTGTATGTATAGGAGGACAGGATGCTTAGAAATTTAAAACTATTTTCAATAGTTTATCTATGACATTCTCCCTTTTGGGGTATGTCTCATTATAGGTTTGAACAACTTGATCATAATCACTGAAGCATAACAAAGCAAGTTACTAAGATCTTTGTTTATTGTCAATATCCATTTGACAGACTTGAACCAGCAAGTGAACTATGGACATAGTACGAACTGGGCATATAATTTGCATTTGGTTCTTAATGAAACCTTCAGACCAGCCTAAGTAATCAAGTCACATATGAAGAGATCTGATCAGAGCCAACAACAGATGATCATGGGATCAAAAAATCTGAGACAATGATTTCTTTTTAGTTCTTTTCCGGAAAGTTTAAAATATACCTTCCTTTGTGGAGAAGCCAAGATGAGGGGCTGGAGGCCACGCTTATGCTCTCCAACCTAGTGAAGGAGGAAAAGCAGTGCAGGGAAGTAAAGGGACACTCACAGTGATGACTTTGGGAGCAGCCCACGTATGCTGTCACCCATTAAAAGGTGCTGGCAGTCCAAGAGGTTTTCAGAGGACATTTGCACACAGCAAAAAAATAATAATAATAATAAAAAATAAAGTTGCAAAATACAAGACCGGCTCCCAAGCAAAGCCTTATGCTGAAAGTGCTTAGGTTTACCAGGTGAGAAAACTGAGGCTGAAAGAGGTGAAATATTACGCAAAGCTTCCCACAGCTAGTAAAGGAACTGAATTAGGATTTAAATCCACGGGCCCGTCCTCCTCACTCTTCCGTATTAGCTGACGAAGGCCATCGTCTGCAGAAGACCATCTACATCCTTCTCTTCGTGTGCTCTGTGCTCTAGATTAGCCTAGTGGCCCCCTAGCCTCTCTTTTCTAATACCGCATTCTATCTCTAGCTTTGCGAGACTCTGTAACCCTCCTTTATCTCTCGTCCATCATCTCCCTTGAGCTGTCACTTAGCCTGTTCTAACGAGAAAGGCTTGGGCCTTGGCACAGGGTTTCCCCCAATCTCATCCCTTCAGCACTCAGTGGGGCTTAGGAGGCAACGACTGCCCCTAACTCCACGCTGCTCTGACACCTCTTGATGTTGATACTACCCGGGTTTGCTGGTCTTTTTTCTGGTGGTCATTTTGGAGGCAGAGAGGAAGGCTAAAGCAGAAAGACTTTCATGCCTTATGTCACCCTTTTCAGTACCCTTACCACTGGTGGTTTGGGAAACATTTTTAGTGGTATGAAGGCAACTATTTTGTTTCAATGGTTATTTTTATAGATACCTTCTATCTTTGGTAATGAATGCTGATTTTCCATTTATGGTTACAATGTAATGTGCTTTTTTTTTCTATTTCTATAACATCTTTTTAAATTTATTTAATTGGAGTATAACTGCTTTACAATGTTGTGCTAGTTTCTGCTATACAACAACATGAATCAGCTATATATACACATAAATCCCCTCCTTCTTGAGCATTCCTCCCACCCCCCCTTGGAGCGCCCAACTAAGCTCCCTGTGCAATACAGCAACTTCCCAGGAGCTGTCTATTTTACACATGGCAGTATATATATGTCAATCCCGATCTCCTAATTCATCACACACACATACACACCCTCGCTGTGTCCAGAAGTCCATTCTCTACATAGTCTTTGTACAGAGAGAAGTAAGTCAGAAAGAGAAAAATGAGTACCATATATTGACATGTATATATGGCAGGTAGAAAAATTGGTACTGATGAGTCTATCTGCAGGACAGGAATACAATGTAACATGTTATTTTAAAAATAAATTACTTAAGAATAATGCAAGTTGACTTTATATTGTATATATGTTAGTTATATATTATATAACTAATATATAACTAAGTTATGCTGCTGCTGCTGCTAAGTCACTTCAGTCGTGTCCGACTCTGTGCAACCCCCATAGATGGCAGCCCACCAGGCTCCCCCGTCCCTGGGATTCTCCAGGCAAGAACACTGGAGTGGGCTGCCATTTCCTTCTCCATAACGAAGTTATATATTTTATATATATTAGTTATATATTATATAGAAAGTGAAGTCGCTCAGTCGTGTCCGACTCTTTGTGACCCCGTGGACTATAGCCCACCAGGCTCCTCTGTCCATGGGATTCTCCAGGCAAGAGTACTGAAGTGGGTTGCCATTTCCTTCTCCAGGGGATCTTCCCGACCTGGGGATCAAACCCTGGTCTCCCGCATTGTGGGCAGACGCTTTAACCTCTGAGCCACTAGGGGAGCATATATTAAATATACAGTAGTTAACTGAAAAGTACAAGTGGACCACAGAAATAGCGAAAGGTAGACTGAGGCTTAAGAAATACTGCCTCAAGATAAGCCTTAAATCTCATCTGCCCCAGATTAGCTCTTCTTGAAAAGTGGCCCCTATCTTTTCATGTATGGTCTGGAACACCTTGGATGGGCCCACTTCTGGTATGTGGAGTCACAGAAAATCTGTGCTTTCAGGGCACTCAGGGAAGGGGTGTCCAACTGGATTACAAAACCAGGACCTACAGAAGAACCGTCTTCTTCAACTACTTGCTGCTCAGAGTGCACTCCGCATCTTAACCACTACAGCCCTTAGGGACTCGGCTGTTGGCTCAGTGGTGAAGAATCTATCTGCCAATGCAGGAGTGAGAGTTAAATCCCTGGGTCGGGAAGATCCCCTGGAGAACGAAATGGCATCCCACTCCAGTATTCTTGCCTAGGAAATCCCATGGACAGAGGAACCTGGTGGGCTACAGTCCACGGGGTCACAAAGAGTCAGACACGACTGAGCAACTGCGCATGCACACAGGGAACCGACACGCTTTAGGGTTTCTGAGCCTGCATGCCGCAACTACTAAACTCTCTCTGGAGTCCGTGTGCCGCAACTGGAGAAGCCTGCACGCTGCAACAAAGATCCTGTGGGCCGCAACTGAAGATGTGACTCTATCAAATCAGTCAATAAATATTAAACAAATGAATGCGCTTTAATCCATTGTCTTCTACAAGTTCTTGCTCAAGAGGTAGGCTGATACATCAGGTTTCAAGGTAGAAGACATTGGGAGATTGAGGAACTTGCTCCATATCCCAGTGGCCAAGCTTTCCAGCCTGTGTCTGCCAGGCTCCAGGTATTTCCCTTGGGCTGTACCTCCAGGTCACGATCACACTCATATAGGAAGTAGCACAGGAAAGCGGCTGTAAGCTACTAAAGTTGTCTTTCTTTCCACCTGAACTGTGACCCCAATTAGCAACCTGTCCTGTGAACACACCTCATTTAGGAACAGCAATGATAAAGTAGTATTTATTGAACGTACTAGGTGCTTTGTATACATTGTGTCTTTAATCCTGGAAGAATGTGCTCATATAGTTGAAAATGTCTAGATTATCTTTCTTCTTTCTTCTATTTCCCAAGAACCCAAATATATTTTTACTCATGACTCTAAACCTTGTTCAAGTTGCTTCATCGTTTGGCTGACGTGGTATCTGGCACCCTCTAGTGATAGAAAGATTCTTTGGTAGAAGTGATGTTCCTAGATCTTCAGCCATCTCTACAGGCTTGTTTAAGACCATCATCCTTACTGAAACTGCAACAGTCTATTCGTAACAACTAATTTTGATAACAGAGAATTTCCTATGCTGATTACAAGCTCTGATGACCTACTTGTTAAGGCTCTTTTTAGCTGTAAGACTGTGGCTTAGGCAAACGTTGAGACTGTATTGAGCTGGATAACTGTGGGCAGCCTTTCGATTTCAGCACTAAGTTGATTCCAGACTCAGGCGACACTATCAGGCTTGGCCTTTCGGTGTGGTTTCTTCTCATCGTGGGCTGACTCTGCCTTCAGCTCTGGCAGGAGCAACCTCATCAGTTCTGTACCGCAAATATCTCCACTTCAAATACAGTGGAAAAAGAAAAAGAAGAGCTTGCGTCCCACTGTTTCCTGGAAAGCTCATGACAGAAAGCGAAGCGCTGTTGAATTAACCACGTGGGGCTCCTTGTCCTCCTCTCCCCTGCTTTACATACACACACAGACTCTGGGATTGGTGTCTCTGCAGCTGTAGTGATTAGTCTTATGTTTCACCTTGACTAGGCCACAGGATCCAAAGACTTGGTACTTTTCTAGGTGTTTCTAGGTGTATTTCTTAGATGGGATTGATATTTAAATCAGGAGACTGAGTAAAGCAGTTGCCCTCCATAGTATGGGTGGGCCTCATCCCACCAGTTGAAGGCCCTAAAAAAGGACTGACCTCTCTTGAAAGACTTGGAATTTTGCCAGCAGATGGCCTTTGTAATTCTTCCTTGGGTCTCCAGCCTGCTAGCCTTCCTGGCACATTTTGGACTTGTCAGCCTACATAATCACATAAAACAATCCCTTACAACACATCTGTCTCTCTCTCTCTGTTTATATATAGGTCTCTGTAAAAATAGATACATAGATACAGCTATATATAAATCTTGGTATCTATGGCTAATCTGTATGTATCCTATTGGCTTTGTTTTTCTAGAGAACCCTGACTAACGCAACCACGTCAATAGCCAAGAAGACAAAAGAGGGACAAAGGCAACTTGGAAGATATTACCAGGAAGAAGGGGAGAAGATGTAGCATAAACAATCAGGAATGTGCACTACAGATGGGGATTATTAAAATCAATTTGCTGCTATTTAGTAAGAGAAATTTTGTTGACAAAAATTTTTAAACATTCAGTTCAGTTCAGTTCAGTCACTCAGTCGTGTCCGACTCTGCGACTCCATGAATCGCAGCTCGCCAGGTCTCCCTGTCCTTCACCAGCTCCCAGAGTTCATTCAGACTCACGCCCATCGAGTCAGTGATGCCATCCAGCCATCTCATCCTCTGTCGTCCCCTTCTCCTCCTGCCCGCAATCCCTCCCAGCATCAGTCTTTTCCAATGAGTCAGCTCTTCGCGTGAGGTGGCCAAAGTACTGGAGTTTCAGCTTTAGCATCATTCCTTCCAAAGAAATCCCAGGGCTGATCTCCTTCACAATGGACTGGCTGGATCTCCTTGCAGTCCAAGAGACTCTCAAGAGTCTTCTCCAACACCACAGTTCAAAAGCATCCATTCTTTGGTGCTCAGCCTTCTTCACAGTCCAACTCTCACATCCATACATGACCACTGGAAAAACCATAGCCTTGACTAGACAGACCTTAGTCTGCAAAGTAATGTCTCTGCTTTTGAATATTCTATCTAGGTTGGTCGTAACGTTCCTTCCGAGGAGTAAGGTCTTTTAATTTCATGGCTGCAATCACCATCTGCAGTGACTTTGGAGCCCAAAAAATAAAGAATGACACTGTTTCCCCATCTATTTCCCATGAAGGGATGGGACCGGATGCCAGGATCTTCGTTTTCTGAATGTTGAGCTTTAAGGCAACTTTTTCGCTCTCCTCTTTCATTTTCATCAAGAGGCTTTTGAGTTCCTCTTCACTTTCTGCCATAAGGGTGGTGTCATCTGCATATCTGAGGTTATTGATATTTCTCCTGGCAATCTTGATTCCAGCTTATGCTTCTTCCAATCCAGCGTTTCTCATGATGTACTCTGCATATAAGTTAAAAAGCAAGGTGACAATATACAGCCTTGACGTACTCCTTTTCCTATTTGGAACCAGTCTGTTGTTCCATGTCCAGTTCTAACTGTTGCTTCCTGACCTGCATACAGATTTCTCAAGAGACAGGTTAGGTGGTCTGGTATTCCCATCTCTTTCAGAATTTTCCACAGTTTATTGTGATCCACACAGTCAAAGGCTTTGGCTTAGTCAATAAAACAGAAATAGATGTTTTTCTGGAACTCTCTTGCTTTTTCCATGATTCAGCGGATGTTGGCAATTTGATCTCTGATTCCTCTGCCTTTTCTAAAGTCAGCTTGATCGCTTCTCGGCCTTTTGGCTAAGATCAAGTGTAAAGTCAGCTTGAACATCAGGGAGTTCAACTGTGAAAAAGAGTTTTTAAACATTAGGGGATAAGAAATAAAAAGTCTTGGTGGTAAAAGGGTATTGGGGGTTTTCTTCCTCCCAGCTTTTTAAAATAAGTAGATATGTGTTTAAATGTTATTCAGAATGAAATGTTCAATGGCAAGGATTTCTTTAGAGTAGAAGCAGCAGGCTTTAACTTACATGGTGCGGTTTGAGTAAAATCAGGATGGCTGTCCGAAGTGTCTCCCACATCTGGTACAGTGCCTGAAACTTTATTATTAAAATTGTATTTCTTTGCCCTTGAAGGCCTGTAAAAATGTGTTCTTAAAATTAACTGTTAAAGATGTCTGAACTGTTTCTTCCAGAACACCAGCATTCATAAGGTGTTATTCAGTAAGTGTTCTTCAAAGAACTCCATAAAGACAAAAGACTAGGGAACAGTATAGATCACAGTCTCGTCTTAGTCAGAAAGCATATTAGCTTACTGAGGGCTCAGAAAACTCTTAGATTAGGAGACCTGTTTAAATTAACTCAGAATTTTCTAAAATCATTTGATCATGTAACACATTTCTTCCCGCAAAGTACCTATTACTATTTCATTAAACTTCAGGGTTAGGTGTGTGTGTGGAGTGAGGGAGGTTTGAGGGGAGTTAGAAAAAGCAGTCCCATCACTTCATGGGGAATAGATGGCGAAACAGTGGAAACAGTGGCAGACTTTATTTTGGGGGCTCCAAAATCACTGCAGATGGTGACTGCAGCCATGAAATTAAAAGATGCTTACTCCTTGGAAGAAAAGTTATGACCAACCTAGATAGCATATTCAGAAGCACAGACATTACTTTGCCGACTAAGGTTCATCTAGTCAAGGCTATGGTTTTTCCAGTTGTCATGTGTGGATGTGAGAGTTGGACTGTGAAGAAGGCTGAGCGCCGAAGAATGGATGCTTTTGAACTGTGGTGTTGAAGAAGACTCTTGAGAGTCCCTTGGACTGTAAGGAGATCCAACCAGTCCATTCTGAAGGAGATCAGCCCTGGCATTTCTTTGGAAAGAATGATGCTAAAGCTGAAACTCCAGTACTTTGGCCACCTCATGCAAAGAATTGACTCACTGGAAAAGACTCTGATCCTGGGACGGATTGGGGGCAGGAGGAGAAGGGGACAACAGAGGATGAGATGGCTGGATGGCATCATTGACTCGATGGGCATGAGTCTGAATGAACTCCGGGAGCTGGTGATGGACAGGGAGGCCTGGCGTACTGCGATTCATGGGGTCGCAAAGAGTAGGACACGACTGAGCAGCTCAACTGAATTGAACTGAACTGAGAAAGAGCAAAGGCTTAGGGAGCAAGACTATCGAAGTTTAATTCCTGAATCTACTATTTACTAACTAATCAAACTGTCAGTGTTGCTTAAACTTTTTCAGCTACAATTTTTTATAAATAAATATAAGAATTAGCTACCTCACTGGGCTAAAATGGCAAATATTGGGTAGAAGTGAAGTCGCTCAGTTGTGCGTGACTCTTTGCAACCCCATGGACGGTAGCCTGCACCAAGCTCCTCCATCTATGGGATTTTCTAGGCAATAGTACTAGAGTGGCTTGCTGTTTCCTTCTCCAAGGAATCTTCCTGACCCAGGGATCGAACCCAGGGCTCCCGCATTGTAGACAGACGCTTGACCGTCAGCCACCAGGGAAATCCAAGAGATGCTGATTTTGTCAGCTGTCTCTCTCTCCTCCCTTCCTTCTTATGATTTTTTTTATTTCAATAAACTTATAATTTCAGAATAGTTTTAGACTTACAGAAAAGTTGCAAAGATAATACAGAGTCTCCATATGCCAGCCCAGCCACTTCTTTTTGTGTCCGTTTTGGGTTGGGAACTGTAGGAGCAGGTCTGGCCAGCTAGGGTCTTCTTCATAGCACTAACAATCTGCTGGGCAGTGAAGCAGGGGACAAGTAAGTCCACAGCTGTAAGACAGGGCCACGAGGGCAGAGCAGCAAACAGGGAGAGTGAAAGGAGTTAGGAGGAAAGCATTTAGCTCCTAACCTTGCGTTGGGAGCCAGGAAGATCTCCCAAAGGAAAATGTCTTGGAAACGTCTTCAGAGAAGGATCCGCATGGATGAGGAACGAGGCAGGCAAAGGGAGGGAAAGGAGAGTGTTCCTAATGGGATACAGCCAACAGGAAAGATGGGCAACAGAGCGCAGGTGCAGAGTTCGTGGAGGGTGCGGTTCCCTGCTTACCAACTACTTTCAGAATCCCGCTCATGAAGGATGTCAGTGTACAAACCTCCCCTAAAACTGTTACAAACTGGTAACGGGACGGATCAACTTTTCCAAAACAATAATGACTTCGAGCTGTTAACCAAAGCACTAAAGTATACTTTTTTTTAATAAAGAAAATTGGCCAGGAAATAATGAGTAATAAAGGAGGGGAAGTAATTGTAAGCTTTTAATTATATAGCTGGAGATGTGTGATTCGTCTTAGGAGTTAGCTTGTACTCCTCGCGAGAATAAAATATAGAGGATCCTCCCTCTTCGGAATCCCCACAGCACTGCCACTACAGTGTGGCACGAGTCCAGGGTTCCAGCGAGCCTCTAACGTCGCCACCACGGCACACGGAGCTGAGCCAAGGCTGGGTCTGCTCTGGGAATCCCAGCACTCGGCCGAGGCTCCCGCCCGAGCAAGACGCGTGCGCTCTGCACTTTAATCCTCCCCAGCCTCCCCAGTTGAAACTGCAGAAGAGTTTAGAAAGGACGTGGGGCCCGTTCTCAGGATCCTCACCTGAACCCGAGCATGCCAGTAGACTGCGGAAACGCTCCCAACGGGGAATGCCCGCTTGTGCAACAAACTCTGGCTCTTTCCCCGCTCCCCGTTCAACACCCCCTTCCCCCACCCCACCCCCAACTCCCCGCGCCGGGTTGCAGAATCAAAGGCGCCCTCCCCTACCCGGGCGTTCCCCAGCCAAGCTTCCTCCTCCAGCCCCCACCCCCTGGCTCCGGGGACGTTACTTTTGGTCTTTTCAAACGAGCTACCTACAGGTGTTCAGACGCGCTGCTGGAGAAAGAGGAAAGCGTCCCGAGAGTAACTGTGCGTGAGGGCCCGGGGCGGGCCGGGAGCGGAGCACTCTCCCAGGCCGGCGGGAGCGCGGGGAGGGGCCAGTCGGGGCTCACTACTCACGGGGTGCGTAACTCGCCCTGGTGCCAGTTGGCAAGGCTCCTTCACTTCGGAGATTGCTCCACAGCCATGTCCGGGATCTGGGTCCACTTGTCACTGGTGAGTCGTCTCTGCCCCGGCGAGGGGGCCTCCCAGCTCGGCCCCTGGGCTGGGGGCGGCCGGAGGATGCGCGCTGGGCGGCGGACTTGGCCGGCCTTTGCCCGGCCAGCTCCGCCTGACTGCTAGGACTTCTCTTAAGGGCGAGGTCTCAGGAAACCAGGCTACTCGGTTTTCCTGGGGCTGGATGCGAGGCTGCGAGCCCTCGAGGCAGGCGGAACATCTCTGGGTGCCCCCTGGGAACGCGGTTTGCGGCGCCGAGGGGGTGGGCGCGGAGGCTGGCAGGCGCCGGGGAGGTTTGGGGGTCGCTGCACGGAGAGCCCCGTCTGGGGCAGGAAGGGTCTTCTGGACAAGTCCTTGCATGTCTCGCTAAGGGTGTGCTATGAATGTGTGCGCCCCGGGGCGGTGAGAACTTGCACTCTAGAAATTGGTAATACAAGTTTTTCCAACACTTCCCAACTTAAGGGAATAAATCAGCCTTGAGGCAGTGGTTACACCAGAGGCTTTGGAGCGCACTGTTTCTTTCTTGAAAAAGTTATCTGGGGGTTGAATGCGCCTTAAAGAGACTTGTTTACCTTTTATCGCTACACAGAAAAAGAAACTGTTTTGTTTCCCTTCCGGGAATCCTCTCCTTGAGAGTGTGAGTCACTATCTCAGGTTTGCCCCCCGCCCCTTTTTTTTTTCCCTCTCTCTCTCTTCCGTTTTTTTTTTTTTTTTTTTTTTTTTTAAATTTTTCGTTGCTTGCGGTACTCGGGGGGCGGGAGGTAACCCTGGCCCCATTGCTTAGGAGGTGGTACCTGCTGCCACCGCGCACGCGCTGAACAGGCTGTACTTGGCCTAGAAACCTAAGCTGCATCCACCTCTTTTGGAGAGTCCCTACCTCAGATATCTCGGCTTGGTGATGGTTGATCGAAGACCTTGGCCTCAAGGTCCTGAGTTCCGAACTCTCTGAAAACCAGTGGATTCTTATTTGCTGGGCCTCATCGGCCTGCCAGGCACTGTGATAGGAATGTTTATGAGTATGATCTCAGTCCGTTCTCGCAGCAGCTGCGCAGTATCTCCATCTTACAGATGGCAAAATGAGGTTCAGACAGCTTACGAACGTAAGTCGAGTCCAGACAGTAAGAGGCAGGACTGAATTTAAACCAATTTAGATCCCATTCCAAAGCCTGGGGGGTGAGGGGGTGTCGACCACACCTAATGTCCAGATGACACCAAGAGTGGAAAAGAAAAAAAATCGATGTCTGGAACCGCCTTATGGTTGGAAAAAAAAATCTCCCTGGTCCTTTTGGAAGTAATGTACGATATTTCGGCTCCTTTAGAAATTTTCTTTGAAAAATTTGAGATTCAAAGTTGGGAAACCATTTATACAACCTCAAATCACATTCTTCCTTATGAACCACTGCCTTATTGCAGTCTTGGTTGCTTTGACAATCTCTTAGTTCTAGGAACAACAATTCTAACTAGTAAAGCAAAATTACCAAAGCCCAGAGCTACACTTTACTTTTATAATAATACTATAGTGTCTCTACCAAGGGTGCCTGTTTAAAACACCAAGGAAACTGCTTTTCTGAAAGAATGCACGTGTATTCATACACACACATGTGCAAATACAGATTTACATTTATTTGTATATGCATATTATAATATCTATGATATAAAACATTCATTTATTATTGTTATATAGAACCTCAGAAGTGAATGTTTATTGAATAAAATGTGTTAATATAGATGTGTAGAAAGAAAAAAATCTGATATAACTGCATCATTTAGATAGCCCTGTTTACATTTTGTAGTATATCCTCTATTTCCCTTTTCTAATATGACTCCTCAGTTTAGTTACACAGAATCCTGCCCTGCCCCCATCAGAGGCCCAGCATCACACCTCTATTCTTAAAGAAGTTTCCACACCATTATGTCACCCTGTGTGTCTCCAGAAAATGCTTGCTTTTTTGATCTAGCACTTAGTGGGGCTTCCTTACTAGTCACAAATAAATTAAACCGGGGCATGTGTGCTAACTACATGGAACACACAAGAACAAATTTGGTTCAGTCCCGTCAGTGGACTGGAAGGGGATGGGAGGGCGTGGCCATACTTGCTTTTTTCCTCTTTCTTTCTCTAGTCGCCTCATCTCTAGTGTGATCTATCATCAGCAAATAGCCCATCCTTTACCTCTTTCCTTCTTTCTTCCCTCTTGAAGTTAGTTTTCTCTGTCTTAGTTTCTGAGTGTCGTTCAGAAACAGAAGAAAAGGCAAAGTTACTTGAGAAATTTGTGTGAGAAATAGCTGTGAGCACTGCTGCTGCTGCTGCTGCTTTTAATAGCACATAGTTCTGATAGCTTTTGTTTTGTACTATTTAGGCCTATGGTTAGGCAATTACTAGAGAGCCATTTTCCTGTCCTTTATTTCTTGGAGTTTTCAAAATTATGGACAAGGGAAAGGAGAGGGCAGCTGAAAAAGAAACCGGTGTTTAAAGTAATCACACAGGAGAGCTTTGAGGAGAAAAATAAAGGACAGTTGTTTAATTTGTAATTTAATAATTTTTCCATAAACCAGGCTAAGAAGCAAGAAATAGGTTGTGGTGTGTTTCTATTTATTGTTGTTTTTAGCAGGTTTTCCTTATCTCACGGTGGACTTGAAAATTCTTTTGAATAAAATAATATTATGCAATGTAATTTAAAACATTAACAACCAGCATGTAAAAACACACATTGATAAAAGATGGTGAGATTGGGAGGCAGAAATGAAATTGATGTGTGAAGATCCTCAGGGCCTTCACCACTAGCTTCTTAGATGAATGAAAACTCTTCTATTGTCTATCTCCATAATACAATTACCACCCTTAGTGGCAAAACTAGAGTTTAATTTAGCAAAGCAGTTTTTATTCTTGCACTAAGTTTATAGAAGGAGAAAAGTGAGATAGAGGCAAACAGGACTCAAGATTTTGATGTTGTCTCTAAGTAAGATTCTTTGGAATACTAAACAAGTAATTTACTTCTAAATAGTTCCTAAGAGTGGAAGTGTCAGCATTTCAAAGGAACCTTTCTGAAGGCTACTAGCACTATACCACAACTGCTAAGGAGTAATCACTTTCTAAGAGATGATTAAAAACCTGAATAAGGAAATCCCCCACTTGAAAACCCCTAATGAGTTAAGTACATTTTGGTAAATTATCTTGGGTTCCAAAAGTCCCTTAAATGAGCACATGTTTTGTAATAGGTACTAAAGACTTATTGACTTAGGATGAAAAGTAATAACATAAAGGTAATAACATGTATAGCTTGTTACCAAAAATTGTTTGCAGAATCATTGTAAGTACCTTAATGGAAAGTAGTGTATTCTTTTTGCTATGTGTGTGTATCTATTTACAAAAATGGGAAAACAGCATTTAACTACTTAATAAGTCCTTTCATTTCCCGGAAGACCTTTGCTTTTAAATGAAATAGATAAAATGAGTAAATAAATAAACAAAAATGAAATAAAGTAGTGTATCTTTTGCTTTGTATGTAATTGGATCCCTAACACCCATCTAGTATCTTCCATTCAGTCTTAAACAGGAACAAACAATTCAAATGTACTTGCCTACTTTTATTTTCTTTGATGTGAGAGTATGAGTAGTAAGACTCGAATTAGAAAGTTAATCATTGTAAGGCTGTTAACTTCACCTTCCTCAGAAGGAAATGGGCTGGTTCTCCTCTTTGATCACAGTTCCCTTCTTGATTTGGAATGAGCTTTTGTGCAACTGAGCCATCCCCATCTATGGACCAGTTAGAAACAGCAGCCATTGCTCTGTTGGACACCTGGCTAGAGACCCCCTAAGTGAGGAGTAATAGTAACTTTTGTATGAAATTATGCATTCTGATTAAGGCTAGTCTTATAAAGTAGCAGTCTGACTGCAAACTCTTTCGGCAGATGTACTCCGCCCAGCAAAGCAAGCAAACCTACTATATGTAGGTATTGATAAGCTGTGAACTGGGATGAACTTGCGAAATTAGAATAAACTTTTTTGAAGTCAATGTCAGGCTGTCCTATGGTCGAGTGATGCTGCATTGTAGATTTAGTCACTTCTGTGTTCTGGGACACCATAAAAATATAACCTGTGAGAAATGTCAATACTTTTGACTTCTGACATCAGAGATCTTGGAAAAAAAGAGAGAGATATTCTCGAGAGAGACAGAGAAAATGAACTCAGAACATGTGGCATACATAAGGTTCCCACCACTTGCTGAGGTTTGAGCTTTGGTTTTTAGCCATCTTCACAAAAGGATCCTTGTACCTAATGAACTGTTTTTTCATATGAATGTCTGTCTTAGGCGTGATTTCAAAAATTGGGCTTACGTTGCCCCAGACTATGTTTTTTTTTTTTTAATATTTATTTATTTGGCTGCACTGGGTCTTGGCTGCAGCATGCAAGATCTTTATTTGGAGCATGTGGGATCTAGTTCCCTGACCAAGGATCGAACCGAGGATCCAGCCCAGGCCCCTTCCATTGCGAGCATGGAGTCTTAGCCACTGAACCACAAGGGAAGTCCCCACCCCTGACTGTATTATGTCCATGCTGCACTGTCTTGACACATACAGAATGTATATAGGCAGGTATGTATTTTTAATATTAGTTGCCCCATTTAAATGTTGGAGAATTTTGGTTTCTCTTGAAAAATGAAAGGTCTGGACCCACATGCCACCTGGTCCCCACCCTCCTGGATCAGAAGGCCACCCCTTGGGTCGAGCGGTGCCTCCATTTTGACATCCCTGCCTACACTATGTTGTCTGTGCCACCTGGATGCTTTACTCCTGTGACCCCTCTGGGCATTTCGGAATTCTTGGGCTCTAGTTTAGGACTCGGTAATCCTCCCATTTCCTCCACCAAAGATGACATCTCTTCCTTTCTGGCTTATTTTAGAAGGGTCATTATTTCTCCATGAAAAGTCAAATTCTGATTGGTAAGTGCAGAGCGCAGAGGCTGTTGGTCTGTAATACTCTTCTCACATGTAAATGTACTCATCTGCCAACCTCAGATTTCGCTTCCTCCAGCCCTGAAGACCTTCCCAGGTCTTCAGCTGGGAGGAGCAGCACAATAACCAGGGTTATTAGATACTAAATAAGGTTGAGCATAATCATGAGGAGACCCCATTCTCCGAGATCTTGATTCTGTAGGTCTGTGTTGGGACCAAACAAAGCATTTCTTATTTTTAATGTATCACTGTGTATCTGTGTGCTCAGTTTTATCCAACTCTTTGTGACCCCATGGACTGTAGCCCACCAGGCTCCTCTGTCCTTGGGATTTCCTAGGCAAGAATACTGGAGTGGGTTGTCATATCCTTATAAAGGGGATCTTCCTGACCCAGGGATCGAACACATATCTCTGTGTCTCCTGCATTTCAGGTGGATTCTTTACCCGCTGAGCCATTGGGGAAACCATCCCTACATGATTCTAATGTTTTTCAGGGTTTTGAGGACAGTTTTTCTAACTCTAGCACAAAACCCCAAATCTAATCCCAAATGGAATTCTCTAGGTTTCCTCATTTTATTTTATTTATGACTTGATTCAGTCAGGAGTCTGACCAATCACTTATGCTACTGACTGCTGTCTCTCTCCTGGTCTTCCCAGAAACCAGCCTTAAGAAAGAATGAAGACCTTACTGGAATAAGATTACCTTGTGTGTTTTTATTTACACACACAAAATAAGAGCGAATGAAATCTTCACTTATCTCTTTAATACTGAAAAGTTTATTTGTTTAGAAAATTTAGAATACTTGTTTTTATTTCATTTTTCAATAATGCACCTACTACAAAATACCATCACTCTTAATATTATCTCATTTTCTATACAAATATATTAGAGATGCATTAAACAGTCAGAAATGTTGGACTATTAATGGTTTTTTAGAAGTTCTTTTTCCTAAAGTGGTGATCAGTAACTAAAAGTCTGAAAGGGAATGACCAGTACTCGTCTGTTGTTACAGTTGTGTCCTGGACAGTAGGGGCCATGAGATTTCAACTTCCTAGCAGACGTCTGTAAGACTGGGAAGTTCAGGTTCCTCCTGGCCCCTGAGGATTCCGGTTCTGAAGACCGTTTTCAATCTTTAGTCTGTTTAGCATGGTGATGATTGAAGATGGGAAATCCTAATGCTCTGCTGCAAGGGATTCCCAAATGTGTGTGCACCACGGACCTCCCTCTAATCCAGACTCAGAGGGAGTCAAGAGATGGTGGTGTGGGCCAAAAGAAATTCCAGGGTTGATCTCCATCAGAATGGACTGGTTGGATCTCCTTGCAGTCCAAGGGACTCTCAAGAGTCTTCTCCAACACTACAGTTCAAAAGCATCCATTCTTCGGTGCTCAGCCTTCTTCATAGTCCAACTCTCACATCCACACATGACCACAGGAAAAACCATAGCCTTGACTAGATGGACCTTAGTCAGAAAAGTAATGTCTCTGCTTTTGAATATACTATCTAGGTTGGTCATAACTTTTCTTCCAAGGAGTAAGCGTCTTTTAATTTCATGGCTGCAATCACCATCTGCAGTGATTTTGGAGCCCCCAAAAATAAAGTCTGACACTGTTTCCACTGTTTCCCCATCTATTTCCCATGAAGTGATGGGACCAGATGCCATGATCTTCGTTTTCTGAATGTTGAGCTTTAAGCCAACTTTTTCACTCTCCTCTTTCACTTTCATCAAGAGGCCCTTTAGCTCCTCTTCACTTTCTGCCATAAGGGTGGTGTCATCTGCATATCTGAGGTTATTGATATTTCTCCCGGCAATCTTGATTCCAGCTTGTGTTTCTTCTAGTCCAGCATTTCTCATGATGTACTCTGCATATAAGTTAAAAAGCAAGGTGACAATATACAGCCTTGACGTACTCCTTTTCCTATTTGGAACCAGTCTGTTGTTCCATGTCCAGTTCTAACTGTTGCTTCCTGACCTGCATACAGATTTCTCAAGAGGCAGGTCAGGCGGTCTGGCATTCCCATCTCTTTCAGAATGTTCCACAGTTTATTGTGATCCACACAGTCAAAGGCTTTGGCATAGTCAATAAAGCAGAAATAGATGTTTTTCTGGAACTCTCTTGCTTTGTCGCTGATCCAGCGGATGTTGGCAATTTGATCTCTGGTTCCTCTGCCTTTTCTAAAACCAGCTTGAACATCAGGAAGTTCATGGTTCACAAATTGCTGAAGCCTGGCTTGGAGAATTTTGAGCATTACTTTACTAGCATGTGAGATGAGTGCAGTTGTGCGGTAGTTTGAGCATTCTTTGGCATTGCCTTTCTTTGGGATTGGAATGAAAACTGACCTTTTCCAGTCCTGTGGCCACTGCTGAGTTTTCCAAATTTGCTGCCATATTGAGTGCAGCACTTTCACAGCATCATCTTTCAGGATTTGAAACAGCTCTACTGCAATTCCATCACCTCCACTAGCTTTGTTGGTAGTGATGCTTTCTAAGGCCCACTTGACTTCACAGTCCAAGATGTCTGGCTCTAGATGAGTGATCACATCATCATGATTATCTGGGTCATGAAGATCTTTTTGTACAGTTGTTCCATGTATTCTTGCCACCTCTTCTTAATATCTTCTGCTTCTGTTAGGTCCATACCATTTCTGTCCTTTATCAAGCCCGTCTTTGCATGAAATATTCCCTTGGTATCTCTAATTTTCTTGAAGAGATCTCTAGTCTTTCCCATTCTGTTCTTTTCCTCTATTTCTTTGCATTGATCACTGAAGAAGGCTTTCTTATCTCTTCTTGCTATTCTTTGGAACTCTGCATTCAGATGCTTATATCTTTCCTTTTCTCCTTTGCTTTTCATCTCTCTTCTTTTCACAGCTATTTGTAAGGCCTCCTCAGACAGCCATTTTGCTTTTTTGCTTTTCTTTTCCATGGGGATGGTCTTGATCCCTGTCTCCTGTACAGTGTCACGAACGTCATTCCATAGTTCATCAGGCACTCTATCTATCAAATCTAGACCCTTAAATCTATTTCTCACTTCCACTGTATAATCATAAGGGATTTGATTTAGGTCATACCTGAATGGTCTAGCGGTTTTCCCTACTTTCTTCAATTTGAGTCTGAATTTGGCAATAAGGAGTTCATGATCTGAACCACCGTCAGCTCCTGGTCTTGTTTTTGTTGACTGTATAGAGCTTCTCCATCTTTGGCTGAATATAATCAATCTGATTTTGGTGTTGACCATCTGCTGATGTCCATGTGTAGAGTCTTCTCTTGTGTGTGTGTGCGCCGAAGAATTGATGCTTTTGAACTGTGGTGTTGGAGAAGACTCTTGAGAGTCCCTTGGACTGCAAGGAGATCCAACCAGTCCATTCTGAAGGAGATCAACCCTGGAATTTCTTTGGAAGGAATGATGCTAAGGCTGAAACTCCAGTACTTTGGCCACCTCATGCGAAGAGTTGACTCATTGGAAAAGACTCTGATGCTGGGAGGGATTGGGGGCAGGAGGAGAAGGGGACGACCAAGGATGAGATGGCTGGATGGCATCACAGACTCAATGGACGTGAGTCTGAGTGAACTCCGAGAGATGGTGATGAACAGGGAGGCCTGGTGTGCTGCGATTCATGGGGTCACAAAGAGTTGGACACAACTGAGCGACTGAACTTGAACTTGAACTTCCTGTGGTTGCTGTAACTGGGTGGCTTAAACAACAGAAATGTATTTTCTCTCAGTTCTGGAGGCTAGACGTCTGAGATCAAGATGTCGACAAGTTTGGCTCCTTCTGAAGGCCACAAGGTGACAGTCTGTCCCATGCTTCTCTCCTTGGCTCGTCAATGCCCTTCCCCCTGTGTCCTCATATCCTCTTCCCCTTGTCTCTGTCTGTGCCCAAATTTCCTCCTCTGAGAGGGTTAGGGTGCACCCAATGACCTCATTTTAATTTCCTCTTCAAAGGCCCTGTCTCTAAATATGCTGACATTCTGGGTTACTGGGATTAAGTCTTCAACAGAAGAATTTGGAGGTGAGGGAGAGACAACTCAGCCCCTAAGAGTCTGACTCTCTTGATCCAGTTGTATGACATGGTCCAGGCACCCGACCGCCAGTTTGGGGCACTTCTTCTAACAGATGAAGGGCTTGGGTTCTAAAACTCTTCCCAATGATTACTTGAGAGCTTGTAGTCAGTCTGAAGTATGTGCTCAGTATCAAAAATTCTCACTGACCATTCTAAGCATCTGTCTTCTTATTCTTGTCATTTGAAGGACTGCCATTTTTCACCTTCAGACACTTTTTTTTTTCTCCTCTACTTTTAAAAATTCTTTTCCTGTTGTTTTGAACTTCACTGAGAACAGAAAAAAAGGTGATTTTTTTTTTTTTAAACTTCCTTTTCAAACCCTTGCTCATCTCTTAGGGCTAATTGCCACACTGATTCTTTGAAGTAACCCTAATGGGATTCTCAGTTTCTTCCAGTAGTTTGTTTAATTCAGTCACTGTGAAGCTACTCTACTTGTAATTGCCATATTAGATCTTGAGTGTTTACAGTTCTTGGGAAAGCAGGGCGAGCTTGTCGAAGAGGAGTGTTGTGCCTCAAGGGTGGTCATCGATTTCTGGATCTTGCCCTCCTTGCTTTGTTTCTTCTATGCAGTAACCTAGTTGGTGTTGAAAAGTGATCCATCATATGATGCAATTAATTAATATAAAGTCAACTGTCATCTGATACAAGGGACAGACTCTCATGTCAGCCTGTTTTTGAGAGTTTCAAAGGGAGCAAATGCAAAGATCAGTGGTAGGCTAGGAGGACGCCTGGATCCTAGCTATTCATTGCAAATCCTCGCCCCCACAAGGGACTCACAGTGCCGTTGATGGCTGTGCTCAGAAACTCAGCACCCAGATGGGAGGAAGGGAAACCCAAACTCCCCTTCTTTTCAGATGCAGATCAGGGCTAGGAAGTTTCCCTTCCCTGCCAGCCAGAATCCCAGCCTGGATAGCCCTGCCACAGTTTTCCCAGACTAGAGGGCTTGGGGTGGACTTCTGGTTTTCAGAAAGTTCCTGCTAACTTCCTCCACCCTCAACACACATTTGCTTTGAAGGTTCATTGTAAAATTAACACTCAGGCATCTTGCCCACAATTGTCTGAAAACAGACTGCACTGTTTGCATGCACAAATGGAGAAAGCAATTAGGAAATTCTGATTTATAAACCAGAACCGGAGTCCAGATTTGCGCCAGAGGGGCTGAGTCTTCCCTTAGCCCGTCCTAACGGGGGTTATCCAATGAGTCATTTCACATACTCTGTTCAGCTTCCTCAGCTATAAAATAAGAAAGTAATAATTCCTCATGTCTAGATTTATTGTGGCTACCATGAGGTGACATATATGAATGAAATTAGTAAAATGCCAGACAGATGTCAAGAGAGAATAGGTAAATGACTCTATAGTTTGGTTTCCTGACAACACTTTCATGAATGATTCAGAAGGACTCTATCCATTCGACCTAATGACATTTTGGTCATAATAGTCTCCTCACTTAGGATGCTAGATATGAATTGCCACTTCATTGTCAGAACTCTCAAGATTCTGAATTTAAGAAACTGTAATATTTTTACATGCCATTTCTCAAAATGAATTTCACCAGGTTTTAGGCTTTATGCTGTTAAAGCATCTACTGGGCATGCTAAATAACAAATCTTACCTTTCTTCATCATTTCATAAGAAATGTTCTGATTTGCAGAAAATATTAAAATCTTGTAGATAAGGAAAGACTCAAGAAGATCCATTTTTAAATCTGTGGTGGAAGTTGAGCAGATGGTTACATGTCCCTTTCTGCTCTGATGTTTCAGTATTCTACAGGATTGCAGCATCCATGGTTACGATTGGCTGTATGATCCACTGCACTGTGTCTTTTATAGCCAACATGTTAATCACCTGTGTGGTTCAGGAGACATTGATCTTGATCTCTGTTAATAGCTAACTGTTAATAATATCTTTGCTGAGGACCTCAGGTATGTCCCCATTTGGGCTAAGTTCCTCTGGGTGTGACTTGCCTGGAAAGCCCTTTTCAGCTCATCATCTACTTGCAACAAGTCAGTTTTCTTACTCAGTGGCCTTCACAGACAACTCTTCCTAAAAGAGCACTGCCTCACACCTCAAATTCTCCATGCCCCCTAAGCTTGCCTCATTCCTTTAAATAGTCCTCATTCCTCCTGGCTATGTTGCCTATTTCTTTGGTTCGTCATCATTTCCCTCCATGTGATGCCTAATACTATTTGTCTGCCTGACTGGACCATGGCACCCAGATATTTGTTCAGACAGTACTCTGGATATTTCTGTGAAGGTTTTGTTTATTTGCTTTGTATGAGCTGCACATTTAAAGTGCTAAACTTTGAGTAAATTAAATACCTTCTGTAATGTGTGTGGGTCTCATTCAATCAGTTGAAGGCCTTAGCAGAACGAAGACTGAGACCCCCTAAGGAAGAAAGACTTCTGCCAGACTGCCTTTGAACTTCACCTGCTGCCCTCCTCTGACTCTCCAACATGCTGACCCACCCCATCAGCAGAATCTGGACTTGCCAAGCCTTTACAGTTGTGTGAGCCAATTCCTGAAAATCAATCCGTCTCTCTTTCTTCATACACACACACTCAGTACTGTGCCTGTTTTTCTTGAGAAGCCTGACTAATAACTTCACTTACATATAAATGCTATAAGAGCTGAGTCTTTATCTGTATACTGCTCTGCTCCTGGAGTCTGTCTGGCACATAGCAGGCACTCACCTGGAGAAGGAAATGGCAGCCCACTCCCAGTCCCATGGACAGAGGATCCTGGTAGGCTATAGTCCATGGGATCACGAACAGTTGGACATGGCTGAGTGACTAAACAGCAACAAAGGTACTCAGCAAAGTATTTGCTCATTTAAATAATTGATTACTGTATCAGCTAAGATTATTCCCAGCAGGATCTAAAACTGAGGTCCTTTTGACTTTTTAATCTTTGTTATGATGGTTAATTTTATTCCTTTTTCCCCATTTGGTTATCATTTTCCTTAGAATATCTGCTTTTCAAATCTTAAACTAATTTTCTGGCCTTTCAGCTTTTTTGAAAAACAATTTTTGAGCATTTTGATCGTTTAGTTCTTTGTGGGTTTCCTGCCTTGTCACAATTAAAAACACCCCAGTTTCTGCCAGGAAAGTTTAGGTTAAATCTTTGCATATTGCAAACTTGAGCTAATATAAAAACTTTAAAAATGCAAGCTGTGTGGAAACTGCTTACATCGTATCATGTAACAGTTAGAATATGCTCTTTAGACCCATCTTTCTTTTTTAATACTTGACATAATTCTTTTGATGCTGAAGTAAGTAGGAGATGTTTCCAGAAACTGAACTATCTGAAGCTGGTGTGATCAAATATGAAGTGAGTTTGGTGCCGATGTCTGCTTCATGGCCAATGATATTTATGCCTTTTGTTGCTCTACTCCAAGATTCCCATTTCTCAGGTTCTGAATGTATTTTGGACAGTGACTTTGACTTCCAGTCAAAAACTTCAGCAGTAAAATGAAATGTATTGGCAAGTGCATTTCTTTCAGACAGTTCCAGAAAGTTGAATATATGCACAGTGTTTTTAGAAATAACACTAATATAACAATTCATAAACATAAAATGTGCTGCTCCTCTGAGCACTCGATCATTTAAACCAGGAATTGTGGACCTGCTCATAATATTGTCACATGATTACTGAGTGAAATTAGCATCCCAAGGAAGCTGGGCCCTATAGCTATAAGGTACATACACACACACACACACACACACACACATACTACTGTGTATCAACTTTGAGCACCTTTGAGTTGTCAGTTTTGACTAGTCCAATTTTGAATCAAATCTCTGAGTTTAAATGTGCAGCATTTTGTTCAGTTTCTGGTGAGATGAGAAACCAGAATTGAAAGAGAACAAGTAGTATCTCTCTGTTAACACCCTCTTTCCAGGCCGTGAGGTGGCTGATAACAGAAAGAAATTGCTCCTACTCAGTTTGGTTGCTTAGATTCAGTTTTCCATTATCTGTTATAGTAGGGCCTTACTGATTTCTTCTAGCAGAGACTTGTTCCTTTGTGCAAGAATTTCCATGTGCTGGCAATGTCTGGAATGTTATATGGTTAGTATGTTTAATTCCTGACTGTCACATAGAGCAAAGTTTGTGATAGAATAAGGATCCTAAAACATGGGTGATTTTCATTTGAAAGCCTTTCCCATCTTAACAGTGAATGCTTTGATGTTATTTCAATCACATTATTTCCTAAAGTGTCCAGTTCAGTTACTGTTCATTAGCTATTGATTCTATGATTTAGAAGAGGGACTAATATTAACAGATTGATCTTCTGTAGAGAAGGTAAGAATTGATTGGGGAACTGTCATCTTGAAAAGAGAAATTGATACTGATAAATATCTTTAGTTCAGTGCTGCTTTAGAAAAAGATCATAGATTCAGACGTGTTTTAAAAAGTAAAAGTCAGGCAAATATAATGTTAAAAAATTCCCGAATGATAAATATATTACAAATAACATACCCCTGTGCAAGCCTGCTTTTGGAAACTTAAAATTCATTTTCGATTATAATCAGTGTTACGCATCTCTGTATTCACAGGACCTGGCAAAGAGTAGCTGCTAAAGAAATGTCTGTTGGGTTGAAAAGGCAGTGGTTTGATAGTGAAGCCAGCACACTGAGGCATAATTCCTCTGATCTGTTTACCAGCTCCAGTTATTCTTTAAATAGAATCATTGACATAGAAAAAGTAAGCTACATTTTAT
Organism: Nanger dama; assembly: GCA_917880005.1. Taxonomy (NCBI): domain Eukaryota; kingdom Metazoa; phylum Chordata; class Mammalia; order Artiodactyla; family Bovidae; genus Nanger; species Nanger dama. The sequence continues at coordinate 10,615,668 of CAKJTW010000051.1, forward strand.
GGTGAGTTGGGTGTAGCAGGAAAAACATTGTAATATGAGTAAGGTGACTTAGACAAGTCCTAGCTCTCTGCTTTTTGCTCATGAGTCACCCTGGATAAGTCAGGTATTTTCTTGATATTTTGGTGTGGCTTTTTCTCCTGGAGTCTGGGTGTTAGTAATGGATTTTTGTGTGTTTTTTTAATTTATTTTTAAAATGTTTTTCTTCCTTTCTTTGACTGAGCTGGGTCTTAGTTGCAACATGTGAGTCTTTGTTGCTGCACACAGATTCTCTCTCTAGTCTTAGCATGTGGGCTCCAGAGCTTGTGGGCTTCAGTAGTTGTACGTGAACTTAGTTGCTCCATGGGATCTTAGTTTCTCCAACCAGGGATCGAATCCATGTCTTCTGCATTGCAAGGTGGATTCTTAAGCACTGGACTACCAGGGAAGTCCCTGGAAATACATTTTTAAATCAGCCATCCCAGAAGGAAAAGATGGCAAGCACAGCTCCTTCATCCTTCCTTCCTTGGAGATCCCACAGTATCTTGTGACTTAGAGGGGCATGCAGGCTTTGGTGACGAAGGGGGAAGGGCTAAAAGAGAAGATCTGGGGACTCCTGTGACAGTGATGTATACACAAAGAATATGTAGTTCCCTTAACCCAGAAGATGCCGTGAAGTAGAAAAAATGTATGCCGTGAAAAATGTGAAAAATGGCCTTGAGGGAAGAACTCCTCAGAACTAGTAGTTTAAAAATTTTGATGCTTAGCAATGAATTTACATCTTCCACACAGAATGAAAGATTATTTAAATTTGTGTTTAGAGAGACAATTAAAGTTTAGAAAATCTGAGAAGGGGATCAAACAGACATTAACCCCAAATGTTTCTATACATTTTAGGAGCTTATTTTTCTGAGGAACTCAAGCCTACAACTGACTAAGATAAATTTGACAGTGTCCCTTATGGATTTTGTCTCCCAAACAAAGGAACCAATATTAAAAGAAGTTCATTTTTCCTGAATAAAAATGAAAAAAATCCTGTTGGATTTATTGTGAAAGCCACCAGGCTTTTCTGTCTATGATTCTCCAGGCAAGAATACTGGAGTGGGTTGCCATTTCCTTCTCCAGCAGATCTTCCCCACCCGGGGATTGAACTTGAGTCTTCTGCACCGTTGGCAGATTATTTACTGTCTGAGGCACCTATTAGTGCTGGTTAACCAGGAAGGATTTCATCAGCACTGAAGATTCTGTCACTATATGTAAAAAGGAAAAACAGAACATGCTGTAAGCTAAGTACCAGGTTTGGGAGAAATTACCACTTTTTATCCTCACAGCGCTCAGAACAGAAAGTACTGTTGTCTCTTACAGATCAGGACCTGGAGGATCACCGAGGTCATCTAACTTGCTTTCAGTCAATGTCGACAGCAGAGCTAGGAGTCAAACCACAGTTGTTTTGAAATTTCACGTTTTTTCCCAGTTGCCCCTTGAGCTACCATCTGTGATGCTGTTTCTCAGGTGGTTTGGAGAACCCGAGGTTTGGACTGTTAGGCGGTTGGCCTGCTCCTTTTTTGGAGATGGGTCAGTGGAAGGATGGTGCCCACGTCGATCTGTATGCAGCAAATAAAACACAGCCGTTTGGGGTGAGGCAACACCTTTTCTCCAAGTTGCTTAGTTCAGAAGTCAGTAAAACTCTGTTCATGCTTTTTTTTTTTTTTAACAGATATTTATCTCTATTTCTGGACCGTTGTCTAAAGGTGAAAATGCCCACGTGGCTGGTATCAACTCTGAGGAGCAGAGATTGAATACGAATATTACTGGAGTGAGTTCCTGCCAAGAAGGCCTGTATCGTGAGCACCAGTTCTGCTGCCAAGCTTGCCCTCCCGGTATGTTATACACACACACACAGAAGCAATCCAGTAATCAGAGTGAAAATCGGGGGAGCAGTAGCATGTGGTAATAATGAAGAGAGTGTTCTCACAGCATTTAATTCTCCTGCATTATGGCATGACTGAAAAGAAAAAAAAAACTATGACATTTTCCCAAGACTAGCTTAATTTTTAAAGGTATTTACTTTTTAATTGAAGGATAATTGCTTTACAGAATTTTGTTGTTTTCTGCCAAACATCAACACGCATCAGCCATAGGTGTACATATGTCCCCTCCTTCTTGAATCTCCTCCCCATCCCACCCCTGTAGGTTGTCACAGGGCCCCTGTGAATTCCTGTTGGCTGTCCATTTTATATGGTAATGTAAGTTTCCGCGTTACTCTCTCCATACATCTCACCTTCTCCCCCCCGCCCGTGTCCGTAAATCTGTTCTCTATGTCTGTTGCTCCATTGCTGTCTTGCTAATAAATTCATCAGTACCATCTGTCTAGATTCCATATATATGCATTAGTATATGATATTTATCTTTCTCTTTTGACTTACTTCACTCTGTATAATAGGCTCTAGGTTCATCCACCTCATTAGAACTGACTCAAATGTGTTCCTTTTTATGGCTGAGTAATATTTCATTGTGTATATATACTACAACTTCTTAATTCATTCATCTGTTGATGGACATCTAGGTTGCTTCCATGTTCTTGCTATCGTAAATAGTGCTGCAATGAAGGTTGGGATACATATGTCTTTTTCAGTTTTGGTTTCCTCAGGGTATATGCCTAGGAGTGGGACTGCTGGGTCATATGGTGGTTTTATTCTTCCAAGACTAGCTTATTTTATCTTTATCACACTGGTTTGATGTGAGCATGAGTAAATATAATTTGTAAATGACATGTACCTCAGAAGTGAGAGGATTTATTTGTTTAGCTCCATTTTTCAATAGCCAAAAAGACTAATTTGTAGCTATTACCACATCAGAACTGGTTAGAATGTATCATAATAATTGTGGAGCTCTAAAAGCAAGAAACTTCTACCCTTAAGAGCTATGTCTCAACACTTTCCTTCAACCAGAAAGTCTCTAAGAAAAATGTTTGTCCTAGCACTGAAGCCTGAAAAATTTGCATTTTGCAACTGAATAACTAGATGAGCTAGAAAAGCAATGGATAAAAACCAACCATTTTTTAAAATCAGTATTGAAAACCAATTTCAGAACGGAAATCCTCTGAACACTAGCCAATTAAAAGCTAAGCAGAATGCAACTGTGCAGACTTTTATTATCAACATGGAGTAGAGTTGACTACTATGTTATACAGATAAGCATTTCCCAGCTGCATCATGAAGGAAGACAGGAAGATAAAGGAAAACAGCACATGGGCATATATAACAGATTAATAGAACCGTAAAGGATGGTAGTAGGTTTCATGTTTGGCTTTCCAGGCCTCCAGTACTTAAGCTGCTAAACAGATGTGGGCCCTTATGAAAAGATTCTAACAGTTTTACTTGGCCTTCTCTCCAGGTTTTAACAACCCTTATGGAAAATCTGTCATAATCCAACCATTTATATTTAAGCCTGTTTATATTTAGTCTTCTCCAAATGAGAATAAAGAATGGCTTCCTGGCTTTTTGTAATCTGCTAGTAAAGAATCCACCTGCAGTGTGGGATACCTGGGTTTGATCCCTGGGTTGAAAAGATCCCCTGGAGAGAAGGCAATGGCACCCTACTCCAGTACTCTTTCCTGGAAAATCCCATGGACAGAGGAGCCTGGTAGCTATAGTCCATGGGGTCGCAAAGAGTTAGACATGACTGAGCGACTTCATGCTCACTCACAAGCACCATCTGTTTGTCTTATGAATTGAGATCTTTACTCATATTTTTAAACCCTAAAATGCAAATTAAAATGAAGATAATATGGTTTGCATATCAAGCTGTTAAGGACTTTTGTTGGCTTGCTTTTTTGTTTTGCTTTGTTTTATTTTCATTTTCAAAGTGATCTCAGTCTTAGTGAGTTTGCTTATCTCATAAGCAAACTCTCCTATGTCACTCTTAGAATGTCAATTGTTAAAACATTTTAAGAAAGAAATTCGGATATGTGGGTCAAAAATTTGAAAATCTACTGTACTATAATAGATTTGTAGAAAAATGTCTTAAGAAAATAGTAAAAATAGAAGAAATATATGCATAACATTTCACTGTGATATCCAATGATGTGAGATTAAGTAAATTTCAGAGTATTCAAAGACTGGAATACTATGGTATGTATCAATCAAAATCATGTTTTCTGATATATTCTTGATATAAACCTCAATGTATATAAATTTCCTTAAGAGATTTCTAACTGATCTGCTGGCTAGATTAACTGATTCTCTCTGCTCCAGCTCTAAAACATCCTGGATGGTGTCCAGTATGTACTAAACATCGTTCCACTTCTATTCCTTTTTGAAAAAAAATTTAAGCTTATCAATATCCAAATTGCTTCCAAAAATTTTTGCGATGGTAACATATAATTTAACATTACATAAATCAGTAAACAAATACACAGAAAAAACATTTAATTTCTATGAAAATTATTTTTAATGCTTTGAAGAATTTCATTAAAGTCGAGTTACTAAAAAAATTATTAATGAATTAGGTGGAGGCAAAATACATGGGAAAAATAATGAAACTATGAAAGCCTTTCATACAGATTATTGAAGTCTTTAACTTTTCTTTCCATCAAAAAGAAAGGAAGAAGGAAAAAGAAAAAGAAATTGTGAGTGATACATTTTGGATGTGACTTAAGTGAGAAAGAAGCTGGAATTCTAATAACTTGTTTCTGTATCACAAGAGTGGCAAATAATTATACAGTTATACTTTATAAACTGAATTATTTATAGTAATTTTTCTGTGAACCCCTATGTGAATTGACATTTTTTTAATCAAAAAGTCCTTATCACATCACCATATTCAATAAGAAGGATTCCATGGCACACTGCATACATTGCATATATATGTTTATATATATATATATATATATCACACACACACACATACATATACACATAGGTATGTATGCATACATATACTCACATGTATATATGTGTATTTATATGTGTAGGAATGCACCAAAATAATATCTCAGAGTGGTTGGTATATAGATGCTTTTACACTTTCCTAAAATTTATACAGTGAGCATATATAGTAGTATACTCAGAAACAAATATATTTTAAAATATTATTTTTAAGAAAACAAGTCCTTTTTAATATTTTGATAAATTTAGGTTTTATACATTGGGAGAAAGAAAGAACTTGTGATATTATGTCTCTGTCATGCCATAGGCATTCTGCAAGGTAATTCATTAAAGAGGTCAGTCCATTTAGAAAGCAGTATTATTCTACTGGCAAGCAATTAAAGTTGTACTTTGACTTGGTTTTCTTAAACATACTGCTGCAATGATAAAGAACCCTGATGCCCTGTATTTAAATTTGGTTCTGAGTTTCCACAATTTGTTTATTTTTTATATTGACATATCATTGCCTTTGTTTACTAAAGTATTGTATATGTTTAAATTTCATGACTTGTTTATGTATTGAGTAGTATTTTGTTTTATCAAAAGGAATGCTGTAAAAGAAATTATTAAGAAAGTCATGTTCCTAGGAAAGATTGTATACATAATTTTTGCTGTTCATGTAAATAGGGCAGATTAAACTTTAAAGTGCATACCAGCTCTCTTCTGGAAACATCCTGGAAGATATTACTGGACACTTTGCTAACATCCCATTGGCCAGAATTTAATTACATGGCCATGCAAAGGAGGCTGGGAGATGTAGTCTTGACTCAGGGCAGCCATGTCTCCTAGTAAATATTCTCTTATGAGAGAAGGAAAAATGGATATTAGGTGAATCAGGGATCTCTGCAACATTGACTGATCTTTTACAAAGTTCTAAATTAAGAAAAATATAAAGACATTGTAATGTGTTAAACTGTGTAGTAATCACCATTTGCAGCTAGATTTTTGGCACCATAGTGGGCATACCAAGTAAATAGCTCCCCAGTAAAGCGATCCCAGGAAGGCACACTGACTTCTGAGAGAGAGTTATGGGACAATGTTAAAAGGAAAAGGAAAGCAGGTGAAGAATCATGCTCTGGTACACACATTCTCCGGTGCAGCAGATAAGCCACTGGGACTGTGAGATGTAGGCAGAGAAATAGGACAGAGCCCCTGATCTGTTTTATCACAGCCCCTGTAAAGTTTTTTCATATTAATAGTTTGTAATATGATAGCTGAAATCCTTACCAAACAGATATTGAATTGTGTTTCATAGTTTAAGTTCTGGCATCAGACACTGCTTTCAGATCCTCCATCTGACACATACAGGATGACCACCATATTGTGGTTTGCCTGAGACTTCCCCAAGTTTAGCACTAAAAGTCTCACATCCTGGGCAAACAGGGACGATTGGTCCTCTAAGCTTCATGTCCTTGGGCAAGATACTTGATTTCTTTGAGTCTGGTTCTTTAACTGTAAAATGGAAGTAGTAATAGTTCTGACCTTTTGTGATTATCGTGAACAATAATGTGTTAATAGTGTGTAGCAGAGGGCTTGGCTCAGTAAGTGTTAATATTATCATTTATTGTTACCACTGTAAGAATTATAATGGGTTCATATACATTTGAATGGGTGATTCATTTGAATGGATCTGATGAGTTCATATACATTTTACCTGCATTCTTCTGGATGGAACTACATGCTATATTGGAATAAGTGAAACTGAGAATTTGTGATGGTCTTCTAACATATTTCTCATGAAGGACAATGAGCTACTATAAATAACTGAGGAATTTTCTTTTAAAATTTAACATAAATCTCAAATGTTCCTTCTCTCACTTTCTCTGTATACTAATCCACTAATCTTTGTTGTTGCTACCATGGAATCCCAAATGAGGATATTTCCTGAATAGTCATGTAAAGTAATTGTCTGAAATGTTACAATAAATCAGACCAGCGTTGTCATATATACACCCTGGTTCTGGGCCCTAGGTTGAAAGAGCAGAAATCACCTAGTGGAATTTTAAGTAGACAGGTAAGCCAGCAATCAGGACAATCCCATCTTTACTTAAAATGGCTCCCCTCTTCTCATCTAGAGCCTGTCTACTCCAAGTATGGTTTATAAGCCAGCAAAATCCACATTAGCCAGGCATTTGTTAGAAATGCGGAGTGTCAGGCCCTGCCCCAGACCTACTCAATCAGACCAGTGCCAAAACCCTCACTTAGAAATTCTGATGTCATCGCTCTGAGATGGGACCTGAGTGAGAGAGTGAGTGAAAGTCGCTCAGTGGTGTACGACTCTTTGCAACCCCATGGACTAGCCCGCCAGGCTCTTCTGTCCATGGGATTCTCCAGGCGGTAATACTGGAGTGGGTTGCCATTTTCTCCTCCAGGGGATCTTCCTGAGCCAGGGATTGAACCTGTGACTCTTACATCTCTTGCACCGGCAGGCAGATTCTTATGTATACATAAAGCTGAATTTGCTTTGTTGTACAGAAGAAACTAACACCACATTGTAAAGCAATTATACTCCAATAATAAATTTTTAAAAAAAACTAAGAAAAAGACAAAAAAAAAAGAATGTTATGAAGTTGTTAAGAAAGTCATATACCTGAGAAAAACAGAATAAATTATGGTTGCTGTTCATACGAGGAGGGCAGATTAGATTTTGCCTATTCTTTTATTTAGTTATAACAGGTTTAGTCACTACGTAGGCTTTTCTCTTAAACTTCCCTTTATATTTCTCTTTCATCTTTCTCTGTTCCCTTGCTGTTCCCTCTGCATTTCCTCTTTTTCTCTGCTCCTTTGCTATAACTTAGCTTCCCGACAGCAATTATCACCACTTGCCCTCCTGTCTTTGTTTGTGCATGGCCTGCTTCTACCTTGAAAATGTGAAGTCTTTGGAGACCAAGGACTTGTCTTCCAAGGGTATCTCCAGCTCCTAGAAAGTGCCTGGCACACAATAGGTATTAATAAACACTTCTTAAGGAAATGAATTTTCCAGAAGACAGTCTTGTATGAAAAAGAAAGTGAAAGTCTCTCAGTCGTGTCCGACTCTTTGCAACCCCATGGATTATACAGTCCATGGAATTCTCCAGGCCAGAATACTAGAGTGGATAGCCTTTCCGTTCTCCAAGGTATCTTCCCGACCCAGGAATTGAACCAGGGTCTCCTGCATTGCAGGCAGATTCTTTACCAACTAAGCTATCAGGGAAGACCATTGTATAATACTTAGTAATAACAATCCAATGGTTCATTTTATTTTTAAAGTAAAGGAAAGCAAACATGAATCTGATTTAAAATTTTGTGTATTAAGATAGCAAGCCTGGTAATAAAGTTCATGCCTACACATCATAACATACTCTGTCACTTAGTGGCAAAGGAATAGAAAGAAAGAGGAGTGAAAAGGAAACTGTGAGCACTTACTAGGCAGGCCCCTCACAGTTCTTTCAGCTGTGCAAATGAAGTGTGATTATCTCCATCACATGCATGAAGAAATTCGGCTCAGAGAGGTTAAGCAGCTTGTTAAAGATATTGTTATTGTTGTTAAAAATGTAGCCGGAGTCTTTAGAACTTCAAATGTTCTTTTCCTTAAACAATCCTATTCTTACCAGGATTTGTGGACTTTGGAAAGTCAAATGAGAAGTCAGAGCAAGAATTGGGTCATCTCAGTAGCCAGTGGCAGTCATTTCTTAATATGAATATATACTTAGTAACGTTCTTCCCTCCTCCCCCAAAGCTGGTAAAGGCATCTCTTCCTTCCCTGGTGGCTCAGACGGTAAAGCGTCTGTCTACACTGCGGGAAACCTGGGTTCGATCCCTGGGTCGGGAAGATTCCCTGGAGCAGGAAATGGCAACCCACTCCAGTACTCTTGCCTGGAAAATCCCATGGACGGAGGAGCCTGGTGCAGGCCACTGTCCATGGGGTCGTAGTCGGGCACGACTGAGCGATCTCACTTTCACTTTCCAGTGCTTTTGGTCATTCTGACCTCTTTTTCATATGTTCCTATTGCTAATCATCCTATAGAAGTAAGCATAGGAGCTTCCTGGTGGGCCAGTGGTTAGAAATCTGCCTGCCAATGCAAGGAACGTGAGTTCAGTCCCAGGTCCAGGAAGCTTGCACATGCTGTTTGTTGGGCAGCTAAGCCCATGTGCCACCAGTACTGAAGCCTGAGTGCCCGAGAGCCTGTGCGCTACCACAGGGGAAGCCGCGGCAGAGAGAGGCCTGCATGCCACCGCTCGAGAGTAGCACCTCCTCGCGGCAACTAGGGAAAGCCCGCATGCAGCCGCGAAGAGCCAGCGCAGCCAAGAGTCAAGCAATCAGTCAATGTTTCTTTAAAAGGAAGTAGGCATCAGTTCAGTTCAGTTCAGTTCAGTCGCTCAGTCGTGTCCGACTCTTTGCGACCCCATGAATCGCAGGCACGCCAGGCCTCCCTGTCCATCACCAACTCCCAGAGTTCACCCAAACTCCATCGAGATGGTGGTGCCACCCAGCCATCTCATCCTCTGTCATCCCCTTCTCCTCCTGCCCCCAATTCCTCCCAGCATCAGAGTCTTTTCCAATGAGTCAACTCTTCGCATGAGGTGGCCAAAGTACTGGAGTTTCAGCTTCAGCATCATTCCTTCCAGTGAACACCCAGGACTGATCTTTAGAACGGACTGGTTGGATCTCCTTGCAGTCCAAGGGACTCTCAGAGTCTTCTCCAACACTGCAGTTCAAAAGCATCAATTCTTTGGCGCTCAGCCTTCTTTACAGTGCAACTCTCACATCCATACATGACCACAGGAAAAACCATAGCCTTGACTAGACGGACCTTTGTTGGCAAAGTAATCTCTCTGCTTTTGACTATGCTATCTAGGTTGGTCATAACTTTTCTTCCAAGGAGTAAGCGTCTTTTAATTTCATGACTGCAGTCACTATCTGCAGTGATTTTGGAGTCCAAAAAATAAAGTCTGACACTGTTTCCACTGTTTCCCCATCTATTTCCCATGAAGTGATGGGACCAGGTGCCATGATCTTAGTTTTCTGAGTATTGAGCTTTAAGCTAACTTTTCCACTCTCTACTTTCACTTTCATCAAGAGGCTTTTTAGTTCCTCCTCACTTTCTGCCATAAGGGTGGTGTCATCTGCATATCTGAGGTTATTGATATTTCTCCCGGCAATCTTGATTCCAGCTTGTGTTTCTTCCAGCCCCGCGTTTCTCATGATGAACTCTGCATATAAGTTAAATAAGCAGGGTGACAATATACAGCCTTAACGTACTCCTTTTCCTATTTGGAACCGGTTTGTTGTTCCATGTCCAGTTCTAACTGTTGCTTCCTGACCTACATATAGGTTTCTCAAGAGGCAGGTCAAATGGTCTGGTATTCCCATCTCTTGAAGAATTTTCCACAGTTTATTGTGATCCACACAGTCAAAGGCTTTGGCATAGTCAATAAAGCAGAAATAGATGTTTTTCTGGAACTCTCTTGCTTTTTCCATGATCCAGCGGATGATGGCAATTTCATCTCTGGCTCTCAGTAACTCTTTTAGCTTTCGTCTTGGGAGAAATTCTGTCTCTTGATAACGATTTTTCAACAGCCTGCTCCACTACTATATTTATATTTCATTAGCGTAGCCCTTCCACTCCTGCTTCAGCAGTGTTTTATTATCATCTCTGCAGACTTCACTTGCTGTTGCATGAGCACCTTGTGTTTAAACACTTGCTTCATTTTTTCCCCATGGGCAGGCAAACGGAAAAACAGTGATTGCAAACGCGACGGAGATATGCCAGAATGTGTGCTCTGCTCAGAGGGAAACGAGTACACAGACAAGAGCCATCATTCTTACAAATGCATAAGATGTAGTGTCTGTGATGAAGAACATGGTAAGTGTCTTAAAAAAACATTCAAAAGGGACAAATCGTGGTATTGCATGTAGCACCATGTATAATACAGTCAGAAACTGGGACCCACGCTGGTGCTATGTCAGCATACAGGAGGGAGAGGGTGGGGCTGGTGGGGATGAAGCAGGATCAGGTACTGAGGGAATGACTGGTCTAGACATTTATGGGTCAAGTCTAGGCAGTTCTTCCAGATGTAAAAGAATGACTAAAAGCAAGCATGGTGAACAGGACCCATCAGCTCTAACCAGAATTGAAGGGACTTTTTTTCCTGCCTTGATTTATGCTTGTAAAATGGCTTTTGTTCTTAGCCAAAAAGAGCTCAGAAGCCTGCAGATACAAGGACAGAGAAAGCCAAGAGGTGGGTGAACTGCTCCCCCTTTCTCTGAGGATCTGGCTTATCCTGATAGTTACTGTTGAGGACCTGAATTTTCATGGATATTCCAGTCTCTCTTGAGGGTTCAGATTAAAATAAAGCAGAAGTACTCCCAGTTTTGTTAAGAAGAACACCAAGAACTCTCTGGACATAAAGCTTTTCTTGTCCCTGTGCAGGCTCTAAAGCAATGTTTCTCAACCCTGACTGTATAGTAGAATCAAACAGTAAACTATGAAAACTGCCAACATTTAGGTCCAATTTCAAGGGCTTCCTAGTGGCTCAGATAGTAAAGAATTTGCCTGCAATGCAGGAGACTCCGCTTTGATCCCTGGGCCGGGAATATTCCCTGGAGAAAAGAATGGTTACCCACTACAGTATTGTTGCCTGGAGAACTGCTTGGACAAAGGAGCCTGGCAGGCTACAGTCCATGGGGTTACAAAGAGTTGGACGCCACTGAGTGACTTTCACTCACTCTCTCACTCAGGTCCCATCTCAGAGCAATTAAATCAGAATCTCTAAGTGAGGGTTTTGGCGTTGGTCTGATTGAGTAGGTCTGGGGCAGGGCCTGACGTTCTGCATTTCTAACAAGCTCCTGGGTGAGGCTGATGTTGCTGAATCTATAAGCCACACTTTGAGTAACCAGGCTCTAGATGAGAACAGGGGAGCCGTTTTAAGTACAAGTGGGATTGTCTAGGTTGCTGGATTGTCTGTCTGCTTAAAACACTGCTAGATGATTTCAGCTCTTTCAACCTGGGGTTGTCTATTTGGCATTTAAACGCTAATTATGTTACTAAAAGTTTGATGGTTTGACTGCTGAGGTCAGTGCTGGATCTCAAAAACCCATGCTGCCCCTGCACATCCTTTTCATTGTTCATTCATCAAATTGGTGTTCTAGGGCTAGAAGTGGAACAAAACTGTACTCGGACCCGGAATACCAAGTGCAGATGCAAATCAAACTTTTTGTAACAGTTCTCCATGCGAACACTGTAACCCTTGCACCACGTAAGTTTTACTCTTTCTCTGGTTAAAACAGTAGGTATATCTTGAGAGAAAATGATTTCCTGAAAGGGAAGCAACACTGGCTGAGAGTGAAGAATTTGGGTTTTAATCTTGCTTTGACTTCAAGAAACTAAACAACCATTTTTTCACCCAAACATCCTGTGTCTAAACATTTTTGAACACTTCCTGCGTGCTTGATTCTGTGCTGGCTGCTCAAGCCATTGATGTATGCAGACACATGCCTGGTCTTGAAGATCTAAGGCTAGAGGCAGAGAGTGTCAAGGAAAATGATGGTTATTTTGTCCAGACCATATGGTAAGACTTGTGTTCCAGATTTTGAGTTATATAGGAAAACCTTTCAACTCGGGGGAATGGGTAAAGATACGACACATGGCTTGAGTCTTGAAAAAGGAAGGAAAGACACTTACCTGGTGTAAACAGATAGAAAGGACATTTCAGGCAGGGAAACAGCAACTGCAGCAAGGCAAAAGGAAGTTCTGGAAGTTCTGGAGACCAAAGGCCCTGGCTGGAAGGACTGAGAAGGAACCAGGTCAGATCCTGAAGGACCTGTCTTTCATGCTAAAGTGCTTGATTTTAACCCAAAGATAGGACACCTGATTGTAGGTTTCCTTTTCTTCCCATTAATCGGCTGATTTTGAACAGATCACTTAACCTCTCTGCACTTCGGTTTCCTCACTCATTTTGTTGTTGTTCATTTGCTAAGTCGTGTCCGACTATTTGCGACCCCATGGACTGCAGCATGCCAGGCTTCCCTGTCCTTTACTATCTCCCAGAGTTTGTTCAGACTCATGTCCATTCTAACCATCTCATCCTCTGTTGCCCTTTTCTCCTCCTGCCCTCAATCTTTCCCAGCATCAGGGCCCTTTCCAATGAGTTGGCTGTTTGTATCAGGTGGCCAAACTATTGGAGTTCATTTTCAGTATCAGTCCTTCCAATGAATATTCAGGGCTGATTTCCTTTAGGATTGATTGGTTTGATCTCTTGCTGTCCAAGGGACTCTCAAGAGTCTTATCCAGCACCAGAGCTCAAAAGCATCAATTCTTCGGCACTCATCCTTCTTTATAGTCCAAATCTCACATCCATACATAGCTAATGGAAAAACCATAGCTTTGACTGTACGGTCCTTTGTCAGCAAAGTATTGTCTCTGCTTCTTAATACATTGTCTAGGTTTGTCACAGCTTTTCTTCCAAGGAGCAAGTTTCTTTTAATTTCATGGCTGCAGTCACCATCCGCAGTGATTTTGGGGCCCAAGGAAATAAAGTCTGTTGCTTTCCATGTTTTTTCCCCCATCTATTTGCCATGAAGTGATGGGACTGGATGCCATGATCTTAGTTTTTTGAATGTAGATGCAAAATAATACTCACTTGTCTTATCAACATCATTTCGGTGACAGTCAGATTGGGTAGTATGTGCTGTAAAAAATTTACCCAAGCTCACCTTGTTAGGGAATGGGCAGAGCCAGGTTATAATTTAGACAATTTGTCAGTATTTGGCTGTCTGAAGAAAATCCTACAGGGACTTCTTGAGTGCCCTAATCACTGGTTGATACACAAGAGGAGGCCTTTAGGGGCTAACCACATAGACTCCATAAGCAGCAGCCTGAGCAGGGGGCTATTGTCTGACCATTTAATTGCTCCATGACTGTTTTGAAAGTGCTTTTGGCAATTTATGATTTTAAGTTTATTAGCTAATTAAACTTTATTTTCATATCTATTCTGTCTTTTTTCTCACATGTTGATATTTTAATGCCTTTTTTTTTTTAACCTCAAGGTATTTTTAACCCATAGTCATTCTTTAGGATATTTTTCATCCAAACACCCAAATTATGTCATGAATTTGCACCTAGTAGATGCTAAAAAACACTAAGATCGTGTCATCCAATCCCATTAGGCATGCGTGCTTAGTCGTTCAGTCATGTCTGAGCAACCCCTATGGACTGTAGCCCACCAGGCTTCTCTGTCCATGGGATTCTCCAGGCAAGAATACTGGATTGGGTTGCCATTTCCTTCTCCAATCTGGTCCTATCACTTCATGGCAAATAGATGGGGAAAAAATGGAAACAGTGACAGACTTTATTTTCTTGGACTCCAAAAATCACTGTGGATGGTGACTGCAGCCATGAATGCTTGCTCCTTGGGAAAAATGCTATGACAAACCTAGACAGTGTATTAAAAAACAGAGACATTACTGATACAGGACCATATAGTCAAAGCTATGGTTTTTCCATTAATTATGTATGGATGTGAGAGTTGGACCATAAAGAAGGCAGGGTGCCGAAGAATAGATGCTTTCGAACTGTGGTACTGGAGAAGACTCTTGAGAGTCCCTTAGACAGCAAGGAGATTAAACCAGTCAATCCTAAAGGAAATCAACCCTGAATATTCACTGAAAGGACTGATGCTGAAGCTGAAGCTCTGATACTTCGGCTACCTGATGTGAAGCGCCACCTCATTCCAAAAGACCCTGATGCTGAGAAAGATTGATTGCAGGAGGAGACAGGGATGACAGAGGATTAGATGGTTTGTTGGCATCACTGACTCAATGAACATGAATTTGAGCAGACTCTGGGAGACGGTGAAGGATAGGGAAGCCTAGCATGCTGCAGTCCATGGGGTCGCAAAGAGTCAAACACAACTGAGTGACTGTACAACAACAACAAAATGCTAATCTAGAAATATTTGAGTGAGTGAGTGAGTGAATGAAGTCGCTCAGTCGTGTCCAACTCTTTGCGACTCCATGGACTGTAGCTTACCAGGCTTCTCTGTCCATGGGATTCTCCAGGCAAGAATACTGGAGTGGGTTACCATTTCCTTCTCCAGGGGATCTTCCCAACCCAGGGATTGAACCTGGGTCTCCCACATTGGAGGCAGATGCTTTAAGAGGGAATATGTTTGCCAGAGATGCAAAAATGGATAAAACGTTTCTGGATTTATAGTATGCTATTGAAAATGATCAAGGAATCAGTCCATCAGAATTTTTGAATTCCTTCTGTATTTTTTTCTAGGTGTGAACATGGAATCATTGAGAAATGCACACCAAATAGCAACACCAAATGCAAAGGTTATTATTTCCTTTTATGATTATATTCTCCTTTCTCCCAAACTCACTGTAAAATACAAAGAAAAGGCAATCCATTTTGACTCTATGAGTACTTTGTTTTCATCTTTTTTTTATAATCTTAAGAAGTATGTACTTTCATATACCATGTACAATGTTCCTATCTACAGGATCCAGATCTCACGCAAACAGTTTATGGGCCCTCCTGATCCTCATCCCAATAGTTCTAATAATATACCAAGGTAAGCTCTTACTTCATTCAAATGGCGGGTTGACTTGGGAAGTCATTGTTCACAAGAATTCCCTTCTGTCTTCTACTTGTAAGAAAGCTCCTACCAGGTAGCAACTCTGGTATAGAGTTAAATTCCTGCTTCTAAATGTACCCCTGAGAGCTGATAAGAGTAGATGATATTATCCTTCAGCTACTGTTTTTCAGCAACCATTCTGGGGCACTGATTGGGTATTCCCATCCTCCCCATGAACAAGGGTATTTTCATTTACACAGCAGCCAAGTTTGCCAAGAACTGGAAGTAGTCCTTCACTCTACATTGAGATCATCCCCTGCATAAAGAGAACTCCAAGAGCAAACGGATTGCAGCAGACACTTGATAAATTCATCCCTCTCTGTGCCTCTTCTCCCTTGTCCAGACCCCATGTTTTTTGATTATTTATCCACTTTAAAGACTGTGGCATACCTTTTATGCAAGAGTTACTTAGTAAAATCATCAGGTAAACCAAAATTTAGAATACTTGTAATTACCCTGGGCTTCCCAGGTGGCTCAGTGGTAAAGAATTTGTTTGCCAGTGCAGAAGACACTGGTTCCGTCCCTGGGTCGGGAAGATCTCCTGGAGAAGGAAATGGCAACCTGCTCCGCTATTCTTGCCTGGGAAACCCCATAGACAGAAGAGCCTGGTGGGCTACAGTCCATGGGGTCACAAAAGAGTCAGACACAACTTACCAACTAAAGCAACAACAATAATTATTCTAGAAAACTCCCATTAGATCATTCATACAACACATGGCAGAGCCAACTTTTGATAATGCTGATACATCCAATTTTTCCTTTCCGTGGGAACAAATCACTGTTTCTCCAGGTCAGCTGAACATAAAAACATTGTCTTGCCTTGCGAGGTTTAGCTGAAAATATAAACTCGATGTTTAAACACTTTAAATCTGCTTTAAATGCCACTTCACGGCAAACTGAAGTCAACTTTCTATAGTCTATGGCTCCTGTGCCCTGCTGTAGCCTTGTTACCCAGCTTCAAGCCGGGGAGACAGAGTGGTGATGGCCACGCAGTGCGCCAGAAGCCAGCTTCAGGCTAGTGCGTGGTCACTGGATGGCTCCATTAAGATGTGGCGCATCAGGACCTTCCTGATGGCCCTTCCAGTGCTGGGCGCGTAGGTTCCACCCCCTGGTTGGGGAGCTAAGATCCTACATGCCTTATGGCCAGAAAACCAAGCTTAAAACAGAAGCAATACTGCAACAAAGTCAGTGTGTGTGTTAGTTGCTCATTTGTGTCCAACTCTTTGTGACCCTAATGGACTGTAGCTCGCTGGGCTCTTCTGTCCATGGAATTCTCCAGGCAAGAATACTGGAGTGGGTTGCCATTCTTTTCTCCAGGGGATCTTCCTGACCCAGGGGTCGTACCCAGTATCCCTCAATGCAGGCAGTTTCTTTACCATCTGGGCCACCAGGAAGCCTTAACAAACTCAATAAAAGACTTTAAAAATGGTCCACATAGAAAAAAATTTTTTTACTTTTAAAGAAGGATGTGGCATATCTCTGTACCACTTGACTCAGTGGGATGGAATTTTCAAAATCAGGACAAATCTGCCTCTTTTGATACTTGGTTGCTGTAAATTTTGGTGAATGAATTTCTCCTTTATTCTCATGCTTCTCTTAGTATGAAACTTTGTTCTGTCATGCTTCGTACAAGGCTGAGACCTGAGTCTGATAGATATTTCTTGCATCTTTCAGTGGTGAAAAGTCGCCACAGGAATAAAAAGAATGGTCAGTCGAACTCTACAGCCTCAAATGATGTAAGTGTTGAAATGTGCATCAGCTATCCTAAAAAATAGTCATTCAGCTTTTTACTTGTTACTTCTTAAAAATTAATTAACTTATTTTAATTGGTGGCTAATTACAATATTGTGGTGGTTTTTGCCATACGTTGACCTGAATCAGCCATGGGTATACATGTATCCCCCTACTTGTTACTTTTTAAAAAGCAAACCTTTATGGTGCTTGTGTGTGCATGGATTAGGGGGCATCAAAAATGAATTAAGATATGGTGCCCAGTTTATAAGAAACTTCTATACAAATAAATTCTTATTAATAAGTTCTCACTTATACAAAGGGAGCTGACAAAATGATGTGGCCAAGCTTCCATGGTGGTGTTATTCATGAACAGAAATGCAGAGAGATATCCTTCACCAGAGCATGGATTCAACGTGCCCAAGCAAAGCTATTACTCTGAAAGCCTACACTAAAGGCACAACCCAGCTCTCTCCAGTCACTTGTTACCTTATCGGGCACCATATCTTTTCTAACATGGAATCAAAGCCTGTCACATCGCTAAAAATAGGAGTTCCCTGGTGGCCTAGTGGCTTTCAGTGCTGTAGCCTGGGTTCAGTCCCTGTCAGGGAACAGAGATCCTGCAAGCCATGCTCAAAGGAGAAAAAAAAAAAAAAACAGCCAAAGGGACACTGGGGAGAGTAACCAGCTCACCTGATGAATATTGATTTTTCTCATTTTGGGCCAGTGGGATTTAGAGTTCTTTAAATCAATATAGTACAAAACCATTTCAACTTAAAGTATGTTCTTGTGTCAAAAATTCAAATCGTTACAGTAAAGAAAATGTTAGAATGATATTTACTATATTTATTTTCATGTGCCCGTACAAAGAATAATCTCAGCACATCTCACAAATCCCTTAGGTTTCTTGCCTCTGTAAAAAGTGAACCAGTATTCCCTTCGTTTCTGGTTAGGCTGGAACGTTTCAGAATAAAAATTTGAATGGTGAAAGAATCCTCCTTAGTCATTTAGTCTAATTTTATACATCAAGTAAGTGTACTTTCTTGAGTATTCAGGGAGAATTAGAAGATTGCGTTTAGAGTATTCTAAATATATTTTTATTTCCCTCTCTCCTTCCCTCTGTTGTTTTTTTCTCCCCAGGAAGGGAAGCAACTGAATTTAACAGGTAAGATTTTTATCATTTTGTTTGATAGAGATGGCTTCCTCGGGAGTAACAGGCTAATTTTGCAGTTAAAATAATGTTGTGAATTTCAGTGGCACATTATGGGGTCTTGCTGTTCCTTGAGGCTGCGTTTCTTCCTGCTCACTAACAAGGGTTTATTAGGCAGTGTGTTTAAATGTATAACTAATGCTCATTATTAAAAATAAGTCAGGTAACATAAGATGCTATATTCTTAAAGCTTTGTTTTCCTTCACAAGCAGTTGAGTATAGTATAGAAGAACTCTGCCTAAACTCCTATAATTCCTAGTCTGAATTATAGACTCAGTTGTATACTTACTCTTGGTGTATCCTAGTTCCAGTGAGTCAGTGATAAGATGACTGACTTAAGGATCATAAACCCTTGGCCTGCCTTTTAGATTTGTGGATTATTGATCACCAGATCCATGAGGGCATTAGAAATGAGCTTTCCAGCCCTCTTATTACATAGATGAGAAAAGAAGATGCAGAGATGCTATGTATCTTGCCCAGGGTATAGAGCAAATTACTGGGGACATAGAAGGAGCTGGGATAAGAACTCAAGGTTGTTTCTGTTTTTATTTTTCCCCAATTGGCTCTTTAGATCTCTAGGACTTACCCATATTCTTAAGTACAGTAAGAAGAAAAATAACTATGGTTTTTCAAAAGTGGGAATTTTGTTTAGAAAAACAAATTTTCAGAGACTGTTCTCTATTTTTAGATGTTGACTTGGGTAAATATATCCCTAGTATTGCTTACCAAATGAAAATAACTGAAGTTAAAGAATTTGTTCGGAAGAATGGTATGGAGGAAGCCAAAATAGATGATATCATGCATGACAATCTCCATGAAACAGCTGAACAGAAGGTCCAACTGCTCCGCAATTGGTATCAAAGTCATGGGAAGAAAAATGCATATTGCACATTGACTAAAAATCTCCCAAAAGCTCTTGCAGAGAAGATTTGTGACATAGTCATGAAGGACATAAATAATGAACGTGAAAATGCAAACTTGCAAAATGAAAATGAAAACTTGGTTTAAAGTGAAAAACAACTCAGTTCTGAGAGTATACTAAATATTCTAAATATCTTTAAATAAGTCTGAGTAGCTATAGATATTGCTTGGCGTGGCTTTTTACTGGGTGTTTTCTTTTTCATTTATTAGATTTGTAGAGCTAATATATTTGCTCAAAGCTATTTATAGGGCTAATAGCTTTGAGCATTTCATGATTCTGCTTTCAAGGATTTTTAAAATCTAGTTGGGGATATGAATGCTGGTGAGAGTAAATACTCATGTTCATCTTCTTGCCTGTTAAGTGTATAAAAAGCATGTTTAAAAGTGTGTAAAAAAGCATGTATTCATAGATCGAGATCATGCTCAAGTGTGTAACATATGATTCTGTCAGTGTGAATGTAATTAATGTATGTGAACACAAATGCCTATCCACGGGTTGACCCCATTCCACAAATTAGTAGATGTGATCATTGTTGCTGTGTGACAATCAACTGCCTCTAAATTACCGCCCCAGCCCCACTGATAATTATAGAGATTTTGCCATATTTATAAATTGTGTTTACACCTTTGAGAGGAGTATATTCAGGGAAAACTTGCACATATCCTCTGAATGTAAAATTTAATAAGGTTCTACCTCAAAGATCTTTGCACAGATTATTGGCCTTTCATAGTGAAATATTTCCAGTTTGGATTCACATAGAAAATGCAGACTCAGTTATAATGCTTGAATATTTTATACTTGTCACTTTGGACCAAATAACCCACTTCTTTCTCAGGTGTCAAACATTTTGATCAGGAAAGAATTACTAGATCACTGTCATCTCTCTGCTTTCGTCCTGATGTGCATCTTGGACTTTCTAAGAAATACTGAATGATTCATGAAAAACTGGGGCTGCCCTTAGAAACATCTAACTTGGTTTGGAGAGACCAGCTGCTCTTATGGAAGGTAGCTTTGTGGCATATCATGAACCCATGTCTATCACCACAGCTGATAAAATAGATTCCTATTTTGTTCCATCCCCCACAAAGTGCCCAGTAACTTGCCATGTGTTCTCTGTTGGTGTAAAGTCAGCTTATACACAGCAGAAGTGAAATCATAGTGCTGCTGCTGCTGCTGCTAAGTCGCTTCAGTCGTGTCCAACTCTGTGTGACCCCATGGACTGCAGCCCACCAGGCTTCCCCATCCCTGGGATTCTCCAGGCAAGAACACTGAAGTGGGTTGCCATTTCCTTCTCCAAGGCATGAAAGTGAAAAGTGAAAGTGAGGTTGCTCAGTCGTGTCCGACTCAGTGATCCCATGAACTGCAGGGCTCCTCCGTCCATAGGATTTTCCAGGCAGGAGTACTGGAGTGGGGTGCCATTGCCTTCTCCAGAAATCGTACTAGGTGTTAGGAATTGCTTCTGTTGTTTTCTGTAGCTTCTTAGACAAGCCCCTCTCCCCACTATCACTTCCTTGCTTTTACATTTAAACACTTTTGAAAGTTTGTATTAACTGTGAATGTTAATAAATATTATTTATATTTATATAGTTTTAAATAGAAGACAGTTATAAGCTGAAACAGATGCTCAGAACTACCTAAAGAGCTTCCATTGATGGAAGATATTTTTCCCTTATGTTTGGAAATAGAAAATATAAGTAAAAATATTTTATTAAAATCCTGTTTTTGGTATTTCTGGTTATCTCTTTTTGGTGGGACCTTGCTTTTTGTTTTCCTTTTTCTATTTATTACTACCTGTAACCTGTTCATTAATCTTTCATCCATTCTCTGATCTCTCAGGAAGTATTTCCTTTTTAAAGGCTTTTAGTGGTTAAATCATTTCCTCCATAGGCTGCTACTCTAAGAATATATCTCCTAAGCAACACATAATTACTTATTACGTGAGGACTTACCATGACAGGATTATATATTAGGCACTAGAAGTGTTGTATACTGACACATGTAAATGAAATCTAGAAAAATGGTACAGATGAACGCATTTGCAGAGCGGGAATAGAGACGCAGACGTAGAGGACAGACATGTAGACACAGGCGGGGAAAGGAGGGGTGGGACAAGTCGGGAGAGCAGCGCTGATATGTCTACGGTACATGGTGCATCCCTTCAGTCACGTCCCACTCTTTGCAACCCTGTGGACTCCAGCCTTCCAGGCTCCTCTGTCCATGAAGGCTTCAGGCAAGATACTGGAGTGGATTGCCATTTCCTCTTCCAGGGTATCTTCCGAACCCAGGGAGCGAAGCTGCATCTCTTACGTCTCTTGCGTTGACAGGCGGGTTCTTTACCACTAGCGCTTCCTGAGTAGTATCCTATATTACGGTACCATGTGCAAAATAGACAGCTAGTGGGAACCTGCTCTGTAGCACAGGAAGCTCGGCTGAGTGCTGAGATGACCTAGATGGGTGGAAAGGAGGCTCACGAGGGAGGGGATATATGTGTATGTATAACTGATTTACTTTGTTATATAGCAGAAACTAACACAACACTGTAAAGCAATTTTAGTTCAATAATAAAATTTCCTAAAAATATGTATAACTGGAAATGTATAAGAAAAAGAACAAAGTAAGTAGCTCACAGGATCGGTTTTATTGGTAAGAAAGCTAAATGGGGATTTTGAAATATTCCTTCTTGCATACTTTTTATTTCTGGCTCCATAATGACCACTGGACTATCTCTCTTTTTTAAAATGTAATTTTAATGATACATTTTGTTTAGCCGATTATTTCCCAAGTGTTATCATTTCAACACGTAAGCAATATAAAAACTATTACTGAGATCTTTTGCATTCTTTCTCTTTTTCCTAGTAAAGCCTTCAAAATCTGGTTTGTATTTTAGTTACAGTTTTAAGCACATCTCAGTTTGGACTGGCTGCATTTCAAAGATTCAGCAGCTGGTGGCTAGTGGCTATGGTATTGATAGTTCAGGTCTCTATCTTTATTAGGGCAGGTCTGCAAATTTAACTCTATGGCTGGTGTAAGCCTACTGCTAAAGTCCAATACTTTCACCATCTTTTCAAGGGGCTCTCTTCACTCTGGTTGGTTGGACTGTCAACATCACCCACCCCCATGTCACTGATGGGAATTTTTCTGCTTACAGCACCCATAGCTGTTCTTTGCTGGCTCTCAGAGTCTTATCTCTGCACATAGTAACAGCCAAAGATTTCAAAGAATCTCTGAACAGATTTCTGGAACTCTTTTTCTGGGTAACTTCCTTCTTTTCAGTACTCTGTTCTGAAAAGTCTGGCAGCCTCAGCCTCCTAAATACTACCCTCTGCCCTTCAACTTGATAAGAAGACTATTCTCTGCTTAGAGTTCCTCCTGTACCAGGGTCTGAAAAGAGCCTGAGGGCAGAAGGTCTGAGTGATCATAGGGGGTCACCTCTTTAGTTTCTATCCTCTAAGGGACAATCTGTACTCTTTATTATCTGGTTTTCTAGTTCTAGACAACAGTGGGACAACTACTTCATCTTCATGGCTAGAAGCAGAAGTCCTGTGGCTACATCTCAGTATATTGTGCTTCACTTTATTGCATTTTACAGATATTGTGATTTTTCCCAACAGGTTTTATGGCAACCCTACATCGAGCAAGACTATGGCATCATATTTTTCTAACAACATTTGCTCACTTCATGCTCATTTTGGTAATTCTTGTAGTATCAATATCTTGGACTTTCCCATGATGATTATATTTACTATGGTGATCTGTGATTAGAATCAAATCCCATACCAACCAGAGATGCTCAGAGGGCTCGAACAATCCTTGTGCGCACCAAGACCCAGAGACCCCACAGAGACCAAGACAAAACTGTTTTTGGGTGTCTCCTGAGGAGGTATGGGTCAGCAGTGGACTGCTACAAGGCCAGGGGCTCTGGGTGCAAGAGACCTGGGTATGGCATAAGCCCTCTTGGAGGAGGTCGCCATTAACCCCACCATAAAGCCAACAAAACTTACACAGGACTGGGGAAACAGACTCTGGGAGGGCACAAAGAGAAACTTGTGCACATCAGGACCCAGGAGAAAGGAGTAGTAACCCCACAAGAGACTGACCCAGACTTGCCCATGAGTGTCCATGTGTCTCTGGAGGAGGCATGGGTCAGCAGTGGCCTACTGCTGAGTCGAGGGCACTGAGTGTAGCAGTGTGTGCATGGGATCTTTTGAAGGAGGTCACCATTATCTTCATTAGGGCCACCATAGTTTGGCCTCAGGTCAAATAACAGGGAGGGAACACAGCCCCACCTTTCAACAAAAAGTTGGATTAAAGATTTACTGAGCATGGCCCTGCCCATTGGAGCAAAACCCCCTTTCCCCCTCAGTCAGTCTCTCCCATCAAGAAGCTCCCAGAAGCCATTTATCCTTCTCCATCAGAGGGCAAACAGACTGAAAACCACAATCCAAGAAAACTAACCAATCTGATCATATGGACCACAGCCTTGTCTAACTCAATGAAACTATGAACGATGCCATGTAGGGCCATCCAAGATGGACTGGTCATGGTGGAGAGTCCTGACAAAACATGGTCTACTGGAGAAGGGAACGGCAAACCACTTTAGCATTCTTGCCTTGAGAACCCCATAAACAGTATGAAAAGGCAAAAAGATAGGACACTGAAAGATAAACTCCCCAGGTCAGTAGGTGCCCAATATGCTACTGGAGATCAGTGGAGAACCAACTACAGAAAGAATGAAGGGATGGAGCCAAAGCAAAAAAAAAAAAACAAAAACACGGAGTTATGGATGTGACTGGTGATGCAAGTAAAGTCCGATGCTGTAAAGAGCAGTACTACATAGGAACCTGGAATGTTAAGTCCGTGAATCAAGGCAAATTGGAAGTGGTCAAACAAGAGATGGCAAGAGTGAACGTCGACATTCTAGGAAGCAGCTAACCAAAATGGACTGGAATGGGTGAATTTAACTCAGAGGACCATTATATTTACTACTGTGGGCAAGAATCCCTTGGGAGAAATGGAGTAGCCATCATAGTCAACAAAAAGTCCAAAATGCAGTACTTGGATGCAGTCACAAAAATGACAGAATGATTGATCTCTGTTCATTTACAAGGGAAACCATTCAGTATCACAGTAATCCAAGACTATGCCCTGACCAGTAATGCTGAAGAAGTTGAAGTTGAATCGTTCTATGAAGACTTATAAGACCTTCTAGAACTAACAGCCAGAAAAGCTGTCCTTTTCATTATAGGGGACTGGAATGCAAAAGTAGGAAGTCAAGAGATACCTGGCAAATTTGGCCTTGGAGTATGGAATGAAGCAGGGCAAAGGCTAATAGAGTTTTGCCAAGAGAACACACGGGTCATAACAAACACCCTCTTCCAACAACACAAGAGAAGACTCTACACATGGACATCACCAGATTGTCAACACCAAAATCAGATTGATTATACTCTTTGCAGCCAAAGATGGAGAAGCTCTATACAGTCAGCAAAAATAAGACCAGGAGCTGACTGTGGTTCAGATCATGAACTCCTTATTGCCAAATTCAGACTTAAATTGAAGAAAGTAGGGGAAACCGCTAGACCATTCAGGTATGACCTAAATCAAATCCCTTATGATTATACAGTGGAAGTGAGAAATAGATTTAAGGGACTAGATCTGATAGATACAGTGCCTGAGGAACTATGGAATGACGTTCGTGACATTGTACAGGAGACAGGGATCAAGAGCATCCCCATGGAAAAGAAATGCAAAAAGCAAAATGGCTGTCTGAGGAGGCCTTACAAATAGCTGTGAAAAGAAGAGAGGTGAAAAGCAAAGGAGAAAAGGAAAGATATAAGCATCTGAATACAGGGTTTCAAAGAATAGCAAGGAGAGATAAGAAAGCCTTCCTTGGTGATAAATGCAAAGAAATAGAAGAAAACTATAGAATGGGAAAGACTAGAGATCTCTTCAAGAAAATTAGAGATACCAAGGGAACTTTTCATGCAAAGATGAGCACAGAAAGGAGGAAATGGTATGGACCTAACAGAAGGAGAAGATATTAAAAAGAGGTGGCAGGAATACATAGAAGAACTGTACAAAAAGATCTTCACCCAGATAAGCATGATGGTGTGATCACTCACCTAGAGCCAGACATCCTGGAATGCAAAGTCAAGCAGGCCTTAGGAAGCATCACAATGAACAAAGCTAGTGGAGGTGATGGAATTCCAGTGGAGCTATTTCAAATCCTAAAAGATGATGCTGTGAAAGTACTGCACTCAATATGCCAGCAAATTTGGAAGACTCATCGGAGGCCACAGGACTGGAAAAGGACAGTTTTCATTCCAATCCCAAAGAAAGGCAATGCCAAAGAATGCTCAAACTACCACACAATTGCACTTATCACACACGCTAACAAAGTAATGCTCAAAATTCTCCAAACCAGGCTTCAACAGTACGTGAACTATGAACTTCCAGATGTTCAAGTTGGTTTTAGAAAAGGCAGAGGAACCAGAGATCAAATTGCCAACATCTGCTGGATCATGGAAAAAGCACGAGAGTTCCAGAGAAACATCTATTTCTACTTTATTGACTGCCAAAGCCTTTGACTGTGTGGATCACAGTCAACTGTGGAAAATTCTGAAAGAGATGGGAATACGAGACCACCTGACCTGCTCTTGAGAAATCTGTATGCAGGTCAGGAAGCAACAGTTAGAACTGGACATGGAGCAACAGACTGGTTCCAAATAGGGAAAGGAGTATGTCAAGGCTGTATATTGTCACCCTGCTTATTTAACTCATATGCAGAGTACATCATGAGAAAGACTGGACTGGATTTAGCACAACCTGGAATCAAGATTGCCAGGAGAATATCAATAACCTCAGTTATGCAGATGACACCTTATGGCAGAAAGCGAAGAGGAACCAAAGAGCCTCTTGATGAAAGTGAAAGAAGAGAGTGAAAAAGTTGGCTTAAAACTCAGCATTCAGAAAACTAAGATCATGGTATCTGGTCCCATCACTTCATGGCAAATAGATGGGAAAACAGTGATCTACTTTATTCTTTTGGGCTCTGAAATCACTACAGATAGTGACAGCATGAAATTAAAAAATGTTTGCACCTTGAAAGAAAAGTTATGACCAACCTAGACAGCTTATTAAAAAGCAGAGACATTACTTTGCCAACAAAGGTCTGTCTAGTCAAAGCTATGGTTTTTCCAGTAGTCATGTATGGTTGTGAGAGTTGGACTATAAAGAAAGCTGAGCACTGAAGAATTGATGCTTTTGAATTGTGGTGTTGGAGAAAACTCTTGAGAGTCCCCTGGACAGCAAGGAGATCCAACCAGTCCATCCTAAAGGAAATTAGTTTTGAATATTCATTGGAAGGACTGATGCTGAAGCTGAAACTCGAATTCTTTGGTCACCTCATGTGAAGAACTGACTCATTTGAAAAGATTCTGATGCTGGGAAAGATTGAAGGCAGTAGAGAAGGGGATGACAGAGGATGAGATGGTTGGATGGTATCACTGACTCAATAGACATGAGTTTGAGTAAACTCCAGGAGTTGGTGATGGACAGGGAGGCCTGGTGTGCTGCAGTCCATAGGGTCACGAAGAGTCGGACATGACTGAGCATGTGAACTGAACTAAACTGTGATAGTGATCTCTGATGTTGCGAAGAGTGAAAGTGAAAGGGTTAGTTGCTCAGTCATATCCAACTCTTTGTGACTTCATGGACTGTAAAGCCTGCCAGGCTTCTCTGTCCATGGAATTTTCCAGGCAAGAATATTACGGAATATGTTGCCATTCCCTTTTCCAGGGGATCTTCCTGACTCAGGGATTGAACTTGGTTCTCCTTCATTGCAGGTCTTCCCTGATAGCTCAGTCAGTAAAGAATCTGCCTGAAATGCAGGAGACCTGGGTTTGATTCCTGGGTTGGGAAGATCCTCTGAGAAAGGAAATTGCAACCCACTCCAGCATTCTTGCCTGGAGGATCCCATGGACAAAGGAGCCTAGCAGGCTACAGTTCATGGGTTCTCAAAAGTCGGACATGACTTAGCAACTAAACCACTATACCACTCCTGCATTGCAAGCAGATTCTTTACCATCTGAGCCATCTGCTGCCTATATATATGTGTGTGTGTGTGTGTGTGTGTGTGTGTGTGTGTGTGTGTATATATATATATATAACTTGCTGAAGGTTCAGATGATAGTTAGCATTGTTTAGCAATAAAACATTTTAAAATTAGTGTCTGTAAATTTTTAGACATAATGCTAATGTACACTGAGTCGAATAAAGTATAGTATAAGCATAACTTTTACATGCACTAGGTGACTCCATAATTTGTATGACTTGCCCCTTTTTTTTTTTTTGCAATATTTGCTTTATTGCAGTAATCTAAAACAGAGTCCACAATATCTCTGAGGTATGCCTTGTACTTTGCAAGGTGAACTTGAGTCATAGAACACCCTGTACCCTCTCTGGTGAGCTCCAATCCAAGAACTTCAGGTTCCTTTGGGAGGACGAGGGAAGCTGAGAAGATCTTTGGACTTGGTGGCACTGGTCTTTCCCTCATGGTTTCACTTGAGTGACTGTTCCTAATAGTTACAACCATGTTCCAGAGTCTGAGGTGGCCCCTGGTTCAAGCTCACCCTTACTGTGGTGAACATGATCTGGTCTTGGTGGTAGACATCATGGGGAAGAGTATCACTTCTGAGCTGGAAGGAAAAGGTCATTTATAGAAGGAGGTCATAGGTCACACAGTGAGACTTGCTCACACAAACAGCTTGGTCTTATGGCATGCACATGGAGCTCTCCTAACTCTGATCTGATCAGAAATTTTTAGCTATCGAATCAGTTTCTGCACAGCTGTCTAGATAAGTTATAGAATCAATACAATTTAAAATTTTTTCCACACTCACTACTGAAAGGTATTTTATCTGAGTACAGAATTTTATGTTAGGATACTTGCAATTTTCCCTCATTTCTTTGAAAATGTTAATCTATTGTCTTCTTACATTTATTACTGCTGAAGGAATGTCTACTGTTGGTGTAAATATCATTCTTTCAAAGATAACATTTATTTTATAACTCTGATAAGTTTTAAACTTTCCCCTACCTTTTCCTTGGTATTCTGCTATTTCACTGTAATGAGCTTCAGTGAAGATTTATTTTTACTTAAGCTATGTAATAAGCGTAGAATTTTAATCAGAAACATAGGGCTGTAGTTTTTGTCCTGCTGGAAAATTCTCAGCTGTTTTCTCTTTCACAAGAGTTTCTTTTGAAACTCTTAGTATTATCTGGTGAAGTTTTTTGAGTGTCTAATTTTTACTTTTTATTTTTAATATACTTGCCTCTAAATGTTGCATTTGGGGGATATTCCTCATCATTCTCTTTAAATTAACTATTTTTTTCTCACTAATCAGGTTGGAGTATTCGATCCACTTAGGTATATACTTTATTCTCTACTTTCATTCTTAACATTTCTAAGTGCTTCTTTCACATTTTCTCTTGTACTTATCTCATTTATGCTTGTTTTTCATTGGCAATGTATTAGAGTTTAATAGATTTTATTCCACCGTCTATCTCCATATAGAGAAGAGGATCTTATAGTTAAAGTCTTTTTTAGAATTGCTTTGTTAACTTTCACTGAAGCAACTGCATACTGATTTTGAAGTGTGGCTCTTCTGGAAGGATTATCTTCTTGTATTTTTGCGCTCTGTACTAGATCCGCCCCGCCTCCACCCCATCCCCCTTTTCTCTGCAGTCTCATCTGTCTAGTAGTTTCGTGGCCTCTTTTACCAGGGCATCCGGAGTCCTCAGTTCTGAGACTGGATTCATAGATGTGTTATGCAGCTCACAGTCCTTGGTGACATTAGAGCGGTCACATTGTCAGACAGAGGAGCCTGGCGTGCAGCAGTCCGTGGGGTCACAAAGAGTCGGCCACAGCTTAGCGACTGATCAGTCACGCGTCTAGGGGCAGCTTGGCTCAGCGCCATGTCGTGTGGCTATTGTACCTAGGACTTCCTAGCTCTCAAACTCCACAACTGCATAGAAGCCACAGTCCCAGGCCATGTTTGGCAGAAGTTCTGTTTAGCTTTCTTTCACCAGTCAGAAAGCTCTGCCTCATTCCCCGATTTTAAGAAGGGAGGCTGGCTCTTGTCCTCAGCCTCAAGTGGGGCATATTTATTGTTGACTAAACCCACGAACAAACCCTGCTTTCTTTCCAGGCGTTGATCTCACAAGGCTTTGGCTTGTGTCCACGTCGTTAATTATCTTGCAGTTGTTTTCCATTCTTCTAGCAAGGAAGGGTTTCTTATTCTTTAGCTAGGCTGTGCCTTTTCGTTTTCCTTTTAAAGTGTGTTGCGGATCATTGGATCATTGTTGTGGATCCCTCAGATTGGGAGGGTGGCCCTCCAGAAGCGTGCTTACAATTCTAGATTAACCCTAAGGCCCCAATTTTGTCATTAGGTGATCAGAAATAATGTTTTGTTTTACATTTTTAAGCTACAACTAACACTCAAGTTGTTTTCAGTTACACAGAGTCCTTTGATAAGAATAGAAGAACGGGGACTGTAGGATTTCCCAAGTGGACCTGCGTTTTATTATTGTAATACATCTAGAGACCTACAGATCTGAGATTAAATGTTTATTTTCTCCATAAGGGTAGAAATGCATATGTCTTTGAGACTTAGTTTCCTCATCTATAAAATGGGAAAATTGTTTCAGTATTTTGGAGTTTTATGATGAATAAATTAAGCATGTATGAAGTATATGCCATGGAGCCTGACTCTATACCTTGGCAGATAGTAGTAAAAAAAAATCCAACTGAGATGCATAAGCAAAATGTAAATTGACTGGCATATTTTACTAGCAGTTCACAGATAGGGTGGGTTTAAGCACTAACCTATTCCAGTGCCTCCAGTCATGATTTCCCATGATTCTCTTGGATTTACCATCTTTGGATGGATCTACTTGTCAGACTGATAGCAACAAGCTACTTGGACCTATCTGTGTATCACAACATCCAGGAAGGGCAACAGTTATGTAAGGGGGCAAGACGTTCTGGTTGGCTAAATCCATGTGGCTCAGTCTTGAGCCTGGGGCAGGATCAGGTTTCCCAGAATTGCCAAACATGTAATTGGGAGGAAGACCCTTGCTAAGAGGGTACAAGGGGGGTTCTCAGTAGGAGTGCTAGGATGTTTTGGGTACCCAACTCAAACTGACAATAGAAAAATACAATATCAGGTTGGCCAAAAAGCTTATTTGGGTTTTCCATAAAATGCTATGAACTTTCTGGCCAACCCAATACATTACAGGACAGGCAGTCCATGTAATGGACTCACCAATACCATGAAGACTGCTTGGACCAGCTCACAAGCAGTAATTGTTCAATACTCAGGAATTTTGTAAGCCAACTGTTAAATTGCTGGCAGCTTTATATTACTGTGGGGGAGTAATATAAAGCTTTGTAAGTAGAAGAGATCAGTTTACTGTGAAACCCAGTGGATGTCAGGAGACTTGCAAGTTTTGCTTAAAAGTCCTACATTTAATTTCTAGCCACCATGGCAAGCATCTGTCTGGTAACGCTTGCACTGATAAAGACAGGATCAAGCTGAAGAGTGGGACATGTCTGAGAGACTAAGCAGAGCAGAGAGAAGCTCTATCTTCCCTTCCGTGAGCATGTTTGAAGGGGACTTCCCAGGTGGCCCAGTGGTTGAGAGTCTGTGCTCCCAATGCAGGGAGCCCAGGTTCAACCCCTGGTCAGGGAATTAGATCCCACATGCCACGATTAAGAGTTTGCACGCTGCAATGAAGACCGAAGACCCCACATGCCACAACTCCAGACCTGGCACTGTCAAATAAATGAATAAAATAGTGTTTAAAAAATGTTTGAAGAGAGGGGTTAGCTTTCTGACATCAACAGTAATACTTTTTTTTTTTTAATTTTTTAATGAGAGGGGACTAATCTAGTGGTAACATTAACCGCCTTGTGAGACATCTGCAGCCATCAACCATCAGCTCCTATTGGAGACACAAACCCAGAAACACAGAGACTGGGTGCCACCAGTGGCCACCGAGCCGAGAAGGGAGAGCCTTTCCTTTCCTTCCTCTCACCTCATTTTCTCAGCTTTCTCCTCTTCCCCTTCTTCTCTAGCAGCAACTTGAAATCCCCTCTCTCTTGCCCCTCCCTCTTCCCCATCCTCTTTCCCTCCATCTCACACTTTAGCTGTATCCTTTCCCTTTACTTCTCTCACTTTCACATTGGATCCATCAGGAAAGTTGAAACCATAGCTAAAAATATTTTTTAATTAAAAACAGACACTAAGAGTCTAGATTCAGGATATGTTGGCCCCAGAAAACATTTTCATCAGTGTACCTTGGATCTACTGTGTGTGTGACATTAATAATCTTGTGGTATCTGCCCTCCTAGACGAGTAAGCTAACTTCAGCTACGAGGGGAAAAAAGTCTCAACTACAAAATTAAAGATCGAAGGACTGGTCCACTGGTCCTTCAAATGCATCTATGGCAAGTGAGGATGGCTCAGAACATATCTATCATTGAAAGGAGCATCAAGGTCAGCAAGAGAAAATGATCGGTAAAATAACAACGTTATACTTTGCTTTCAGGTGGCCAGAAGATGGCAGTGTTTCTCCTAGTACTAACTGCCCTGCTTGTATAAAAGACATGCCTACAGAAACAAAGCAGTCATTTTGTGTTTTAATTCTTTTTTTTTCCCCTAGTACAGGCACAGCACAGATTGGAGTAGTAGGTCAAGGACTCAATCTGAAATCAGATAAATCCAAGTTCAGATTCTAGTTCTGCCACTAACTAACTTACAATCTTGAATTTAACATCTCCAAGTTTCCATTTCCTCACCTATAAAATGAAAGACACATCTGGCTTGCCCTTCTTATGATGGAGAACAAGAAGAAAATACATGGACAAGTATAATCAATTATAATGCACTATGGAACAGGTTCTTAACCATTTCTCAGAATCACCTGAGAAAATTCTTTAAATGCATATTCCCCAGGTCTTTTCCCAGAGATATTCAGTAAAGTACAGGGCTGTGCCTGGAAAGGTGCATATTACCAAGCATCTTTGATAAATAGTCACAATGCTGAAGGCTCTTGGACCAGAATTTAAGAAACTGCATTATGCAAATATATACCAATAGAAAGAGAGATTAAGGCACAGAAGTTATTAACTTCCTTTGTAATAACACTAATTATTTTCTATTTTGAAAAAAAGTTTTATGAAATGCCCTTTACTCATCAGTTCAGTTCAGTCACTCAGTCGTGTTCGACTCTGCGACCCCATGAATCTCAGCACGCCAGGTCTCCCTGTCCATCACCAACTCCCGGAGTTCACTCAGATTCACATCCATCAAATTAGTGATGCCATCCAGCCATCTCATCCTCTGTCATCCCCTTCTCTCCCTGCCCCCAATCCCTCCCAGCATCAAAGAATTGTATTTTGTTCATCCTTTGTTGTTCACAGTAAATATTTAGAAATATTTACTGTGTGGTAATCAGATCTGGGGAAGGGGGACTATCCCCTGGAGGAGGGCATGACAACCCACTCCAGTATTCTTGCCTGGAGAATTCCATGGACAAAGGAGCCTGGTGGGCTACAGTTCACAGGGTCGCCAGACATGACTGAAGCGACTTAGCACACATGCAATCAGATCTAGGACAGTCTATAAAGCATCTTTGAAGGTTTTACCTCATTTATGGGTATATTTGGGTAACAGGACTTGGCAGACTCAACAGAATCATCTTGAGCTCTGCCCCTGGACTCCTATGGGCTGCTCTTTGCTTACAAATAAGTGACCCAGTGCCTTCTGATAATGGCTTCACCCTGCAGAAAGAGGTAGATGTGCAGGAAGTTTAGCAATGAAGTTTCAGGAATCTCCTTAAGTTCTCCGTCACTGTGGCTATCACAGACCTCCAGGACTGTCCGACCAGTACTGGCAAGATTTTCACAATATCAAAGCAAAGATTCGGCCCCCTACTCTTCAGAGGGTGCTCCTCCACTACGTTGTTGCCTCAGCAGAGAAGGTCCAGTTCAAAGCGTGCACAAAGCGTTATGCAGTCTGGCCCCTAGGGAGTGGGGCTGGAGTAGAATAGCTCGATGTGACAAGCCCAGCACCTGGAAGTTAGTATTTCTACTATCTTAGGCAACAGGAGACAACAAAGCTTCCCAAAGGCACTGCAGAAACTTGCTTTGCTGGGACTATGTTCAGACTTCACACTAAGATGGCAAGGAAGGTGCTTAAATGGAATCACAGAGTTTTTAGTCTGAGAAAATTCGTGTTGAACTATTCTTTTTGAGCCAGGCACCATTTTAGACCTTTCACTAAAATGTTAATAAAATATCCAAAGACGACTATTTGTGGAGCTAAGATTCGAGCAGCAGGAGACACACTACATGATAAATGGACCTGATTGCAGTTGATCTTTGTAAAGACCATTTGTTGAATTGGTGGAAACCTGAATCACTAAATGAGAGGTGATCTCAATGCAGCACTTCCTTTTTATTTCGGTGGTTTTACTCATCCAGCTCTTGCTCTTAGCAGTTGCTTAGGAAAAAAGATTGAATATAGAAATGTGAGGATCACGGAAGGACTGTAAATCTGATTTAAATGTAGTATAGCAAATAAAGGAATGTGATACTATTTTTTGCTTGACCTAAAATGTGACTCATTAATGCGGCACTTTTTGCACCCCATCCTGCCAAGTCCTTCTTGTGTAAAGCACACTCTGCCTTTGGGCATTTTCCTGACTCCATTACTTTTTCTAGGGATGACCTATGCCTTACACCTTAGTCATCTTTTCACTGAGAAAGGACTTTCTTAAGAACATCAAATTTGGAAAGTCCCTTTCTGCACCCCTCTTTTTGTTTTCAACTGAGATGAAATTCACATAAGATTATCCACTTGAAAGTGTACAGTTCAGCGGCATTTAGTATATTCACAAAGTTGTGCAATCGCCATCTCTCTCTAGTTCCAAAACATTTCCATCATTCCTAAAGAAAACCCAGTATCCATGTAGGGGTCATTTCTCCCCCTCCCCAACTCCAGCCCCTGGAAACCACCAATTTGCTCTCTGTCTCTAAGGGTTTAATTCTTCTGGACATTTCATATAAATGAAATCACATAATATGTGGTCTTTTGTGTCTGCTTTCTCTCATGAGACTGTATGTCTAAAACTATTCAAGTGAAGTGGCAGATTTTAATTCTGCAGTGAAAAAAAGGAAATGCAATACCTGCTAGTTCTTACCTGATAGTTATAATCAAAGATTTTTCTGATTTCTTCAGCTTCAGGTGACACATACAATTCTTGTCAGATATGTATTTCCTAGGGCAAGTTTTCTTTGGGTAAAGATACATAATAACACCTGAAACTAACACAACATTGTAAATCAACCATACTCCAATAAAAACTTAAAAAAAAAAGATCCAGAATACATGTGGCAACAATAATAGCTTTGATAGGTCCTTGCATAGTCTTTCCTCAGTTTCTGCCCTTATTGTCAATAAAAGCAAGCATTTCAATAGAGGTGAGATTGTTTACTGTAAGATGTGAAGCTGGAGGGTCTCAGATGTGAGAGATTTGAGGTAGTCTTACTTTTTCATTATAGAGAAATAGTTTTGGTCCTGAGTATTCATTGGAAGGACTAATGCTGAAGTTCCAGTACTTTGGCTACCTGATGCAAAGAACTGACTCATTGGAAAAACCCTAATGCTAGGAAAGATTGACATCAGGAGGAGAAGGGGACGACAGAGGACAAGGTGGTTGGATGGCATCACTGACTTGATGGCCATGAGTTTGAGCAAGCTCCCAGAGTTAGCAATGGACAGGGAGGCCTGGTGTGCTGCAGTCCATGGGGTTGCAAAGAGTCAGACATGACTGAGCGACTGAACTGACTGACTGACTGATTACTGGTTCACTCAAGAATCCTTTTAAATTTTAATTCCATCAATGCATTTTATTCCCAGACATTGAGGTAGGTATTATTATCCCTGTTTTAAAGATGAAGAAACCAAGGCTTTAAGAAGATAAAGCTTTATACATATTTATACATCTTTCAGCTGACAACTCAGACTGAGTTTTCACATTCTAGAGAAAGTTCTAAAATAATGAGCAGTGTCATTTGCAGAAACTCTTAGTCATACCTACATCCCACTGGAAGCCTAATGAACTTCATGAAAAACCAACATGGGTCTGACATGAGATTTAGAGTTAGAGGAAGAGGTGCCTGCTCTCACCTTGAGAAGACTCTCTCAGTTGACACTCAATAAAGATGACCAGCCCAGGAGCAAACTTTGCCAGTATCCTGCATGCCTCATACTGCTCCTCGCAAACTCTGTGTACGTGTGTGTGCGTTCCCTATTCTTTTTTTTTTTTTTTTGTAATTGGAGGATAATTGCTTTACAGTGTTATGTTGGCAGCTGCCACAAACAAGGTGAATCAGCAATAAATAAACAAACATATACATACATATATATATATATATATATATATATCCCTCCTTCTTGAGCATCCCTGCCCCCTCTCATACCTTACTTCTCTTGGTCATCAACCCTATTCTGTTTCAAGTCCACAAAATGTGTCAGTTCCAATGAGAGCTATAGTAGCATTCTTGTTTCTATAGGATGCTTTCGAGACTGCGCTTGACAAAATGTTTGAAATGGCAGCTAACTGACCTTACAACACACACACAGACTTTTAATGTTAAACTTTATTAATTCAAGAAACATGTGTTATATACTTAGCATTCGGTTTAATGCTGGGGATATAGCAATGAATGAGATAGACATTGTTCTTACCTCACTAGTAAGAACTTATTTCATAGTGGAATTATATAGCAGAAAACATCTCCAGTAATTAACTAAATAATTTCTTCTCTAATAAGGAATATCAAGAAAAAGTACAGGTGATATGAACTTGTTTCAGTTCAGTTCAGTCGCTCAGTCGTGTCCAACTCTTTATGACCCCATGAATCACAGCACGCCAGGCCTCCCTGTTCATTACCATCTCTCGGAGTTCACTCAGACTCACATCCATCGAGTCCATGATGCCATCCAGCCATCTCATCCTGGATCATCCTCTTCTCCTGCCCCCAATCCTTCCCAGCATCAGAGTCTTTTCCAATGGGTCAACTCTTCCCATGAGGTGGCCAAAGTACTGGACTTTCAGCTTTAGCATCACTCCTTCCAAAGAAATCCCAGGGCTGATCTCCTTCAGAATGGACTGGTTGGATCTCCTTGCAGTCCAAGAGACTCTCAAGAGTCTTCTCCAACACCACAGTTCAAAAGCATCAATTCTTCGGCGCTCAGCCTTCTTCACAGTCCAACTCTCACATCCATACATGAACACAGGAGAAACCATAGCCTTGACTAGATGGACCTTAGTCGGCAAAGTAATGTCTCTGCTTTTGAATATACTATCTAGGTTGGTCATAACTTTTCTTCCAAGGAGTAAGCGTCTTCTAATTTCATGGCTGCAATCACCATCTGAACTTGTTTAACAGGGGAAACTATTCTATACTGGGATGAAGGTAGAAGACTAGGGAAGAGCGTCTCAAGGACATGATATCAAATTGTATTCTTCCATATCTAAATGTATCTCTAATGGTTATGAACAGATATTCATGAAAAATTAAAATGTAATTATCTCCAAACAGTGAGCATTGGAATTATATAGAATTATTCTTTTCAACACATACACACACACATGAAACAAGTTATTTTTAAGGCATTTCCTATGTAAAGTACATACACATTTATTGAAAGTTAGATTTAAAAACAATCAAATGAAAACCAGATAATATCTGCTGATTTTTTATCCTTGACTCTGTGATTTTTACTAAATAAGGAGCTATTTGATATCCATAGAGGCACTTAGGAACTCTCAGATGTTCTGTTTTTCCAAGAACTGGATTGCAAAATACCTATTACAAGCTCAAATAATGACAGTGTCTGCTGAACCCTAATGGAAGCCATCCCACGAGGCTAGTCTTTCTGTAACACCAGGCAGAGAGCTTCCTCTGTGATGTGCTCACCCAGGTCAGAGGACCTTTGCTGGATGAGTATGTCAAGGAGGCTCCTGGGCAGAGTTTCCATGCTGTCTTGAGGGAAGGCAAGCCAAGCATGTCAAAGCAAATTCAGAGTGAGCTCCGGTTGAATCCTCTTACTCCTGCGAATAACCTAGAACGTCAGGCAGGACATGACTGCGGCCATTTAACCTCTGTGGTAGTGAGTGCACATGAATCACCTTGTGGGGTAAGTTTAAAACGTAGAGGATGTTACCATATGCAGATTCTAATGCACAGTGGTAACAGCTGAATTCCTAACATGGTTCTCCATGAGTGAATTCCAGTGATGATCCCCTGAGAAATACAGACCTAGAGAACCTGTAAATGTGCTTCCAGGAGCCTTGAGTCCTCTGGAATTGTGTATTAAATTGAGCTTGCGTGTAAACTTTTCTAGGAAACAGCCCAGCCTTTTCATCAGCTTTTCTAGAATCCAGGTTGGAAATTAATTACAAATCACCTCCTTGAAGAGTATTGATTGACGTGTGCTTCTTAAGGGCTAGGTGCTCATTGGACACTTCATTTCCACAAAAGCCGGTGAACTAAGTAATTTACAAATGATGAAACTGAAGCTCAGAGACGTTACATAGTCCCTCCACCTGCCGCTTCAACAGCCCTGAATGAATTCATCTATTTAAAGTGTACAGTTCAGGAAACTTCCCTGGTGGCTCAGTGGTAAAGAATCTGCCTGCCAATGCAGGGCACACAGGTTCCATCCCTGGGCCAGGAAGATCCCACATGACACAGAGCAACCAGGCTCATGCACCACAACCACTGAGCCTGTGCTCTAGAGCTGGGGAACAAGTACTGAAGCCGTGCACCCCAGAACCCATGCTCTGCAATAAGAGAAGCCCCGGAAATGAGAAGTCTGCACGCCTAAACTAGAGCATAGTCCTCCCCTCCACAACTAGAGAAAAGCCCATGCAGCAATGAAGAACCAGCATAGCCCAAAAGTAATTAACTAAAACATTCAGTGTACAGTTCAATGGTTTTTGGTATATTCAAGGAATTGTGCAGCCATCACTATAATCTAAATTTATAACATTTTCATCACCTCACCAAAAAACTCATACTCATCAGAAATGAGTCCCCACGTCCAACCCTGCTGCTGCTGCTAAGTCGCTTCAGTCGTGTCTGACTCTGTGCGACCCCATAGACGGCACCCCATCAGGCTCCCTGTCCCTGAAATTCTCCAGGCCAAGAACACTGGAGTGGATTGCCATTTCCTTCTCCAATGCATGAAAGTGAAAAGTGAAAGTGCAGTCGCTCAGTCGTGCCCGACTCTTAGCGCCCACCAGGCTCCTCCGTCCATGGGATTTTCCAGGCAAGAGCACTGGAGTGGGGTGCCATCGCCTCCTCCAATGTCCAGCCCTAGGTAGGCACTAATCTACTTTCTATCCCTATATCCTGGACATTGGATAGCAATGCAGTCATGCAATATGTTGCCTTTTGTGGTGGCTTTTTTCCACTTAGCATAATATTTTCAAGTTTCATCCATGTTATACCATGTACAGTATTTCATTCCTTTTTGTGGATAAATACTGAGTACAATTACATTGCATAGATATATCACATTTTGTGTATCAGTTGATGGATATTTGGGTGGCTTACACTTTTTGGCTATTACAAATAACGCTGCTTTGCACATTCATGTCCTAGTTTTTGTGTGGACATATGTTTTCGTTTCTCTGGGTATATACCTAGAAATAGGTAGACTTGCTGGATCCTATGTTAACCCTAGGGTGTACATTTTGATGAACTGTCCATCTTTTCTGGGAAGTGACTACACCACTTTAGATTTCCAGTAGCAAGCAATGTGGGTTCCAGTTTCTCCACATTCTCCTAATACTTGTTACTGTCTTTTTGGTGTTATTCATCTTATGGGATGTTGAAATGATATTGCATTGTAGTTTTGGTTTTCAACTCCATAATGGCTAACGATGTCTATCAAAATTTAGAGCCTATCGGTTATTTGCACAACTATGGAGATATGACTATTCATATCGATTATCCACTTTTGACTTGTCTTTTTATTATTGAATTATTAATGTTCTTTATAAATTCTAGAATTAAGTCACTTATCAGACACATGATTTGCAATATTTCTCCTGTTCTTTGGGTTTTCTTTTCACTTTCTTAATATCATTTGCAGTCCAAAAATTTTTAATTTTAATACAGTCCACTTTATCTATTTTTTTATCTTGTCACTTGTGCTTTTGGTATTATATCTAAGAACCCATGGTTTAACCCAAGGTTACAAAGATTTATTCTTATATTTGCCACTAATGATCTCATAGTTTTGTACTTTTAGGTTTATGTCTATTTTGAGATAATTTTG
Source organism: Nanger dama (assembly GCA_917880005.1). NCBI lineage: Eukaryota > Metazoa > Chordata > Mammalia > Artiodactyla > Bovidae > Nanger > Nanger dama. The sequence goes on from CAKJTW010000051.1 coordinate 10,655,472, forward strand.
TTATATGGTGTGCGATAGGAGCCCAGCTTCATTTATCCGTATGTGGATATGCCCAGTTGTCCCAGAAACATATTTTTGTTCTTTCCCCATTGAGGCACCTTGACACCCTTGTCAAAAATCAATTGACAATAAATGTAAGGGTTTATTTACAAACTCTTAATTTTATTCTATCAATCTATATATCTCTCCTTATGGCAGTACCACACTGTCTTGATTACAGTATGTTTTGAAACAGTATGAGTGCTCTTGCTTTATTCTTTTTGCCAAAGCAAAGATTGCTTTGGCTTTTGAGGTCTCTTGCATTTCCGTATAAATTTTAGGATCAGTTTTGTACATTTGTGAAAAGAAAAAAAAATCCATGTAATAGCAAGCCACATTTTATACTTTATCTTCCTCTTCTTTCTTGACATATATTAAACTCAGAATGTATATGTTATTGGCAAACATATATGCTATTCAATATGCTGTGTTATTGAATAATGTTTCTATATTCATTTTTAACCAGACTGTCATCAAACATAAATCTAATTATGGCTGTCAAAGAAGGAGAAACAAAATATCTGTATTATGGTCTTTCAAAGCTATGGGAGCTTAATAATTTACAAAGTGTTGTGCTTTAAAGGCTTTCATATTGTTGATGACTCGTTACTGTATAGCAAGCAGTTAAGCTGACATGCTTAAAGTCTAACATTCGAGATAAAAACTCAGCAGATTTATTGTTAAATTTTAATGATTTATTTCTGAATGATGAGATGGGGATTGCATTCTGCTCTCAGGGAGCACTTTTTCATAAATAATATATCATAGTGAGAAAAGTATGCCTACCAATGAGAATTGATATTGTACATAACTGAGACTCTTTTTTTTTCTTCTAAACTATATTTTTCGGCATTCCAAAGGGACCCAGAGTCCTATGATTTTGAAAAATTACGCAACAGAAAGGTTAAGGAGAAAGAATGCAAATAAAATATTTTTTTTGGAGTAATGGAGTGTCTTGTTCATTAAATTCATTCAAGCAGTGCTAATGGAATGTATATCTTCTGTGGCAATAAGACAACCAGGGTCTCAACTTCATGACGTTGATGGTCAAGTGCAGTAGACTTTCCTCCAAGTCTGCCAATTTAGTGCCATGGCCAAGAAATTCCTCTCAAATTGTTCTGCATTTCTAGCAGTGTGGACTTGGCCAGCACATTGACCTCTCTGGATATTAATTTCTTCACATGTAAAATGTCTACAAGGTTATAATGATTAGATGATCTGAACAGAGCATCTGGTGTGCAGCAGTGACATCTTGAAGAAGCATAGGCTATGTATGGGGCACACATCTTATATACCCTTTTGGCTTCCTTCACCTCCAGAGGTCTCCCAGGACCCCAGCTACTGCTCCACTTGTCAAGTACAGTCCCCTAAACTCTGCTTGTCCCTGCCGCTCTGCTGTCTAAGGCCAGCCAGTAATTCGCGCTGAGTGTGTTGACTCAGCCTTGACTACTGACCCTATTGGTGTTTCCAGTTCTGGTCATCATTTCTAGATTTAGACAAAACACCACGTATCAGGGTTTGCGGGCAAGCATCCCATGAGGTTACTGAAAAGACTGGATGACACAACCCAGGAGCATTTTCTCCTTGTGGGAAAAAATGTTGAATATGGCAAAACGTCCACTGGGAGGAATCTGGGCAGATAAATCTTCTTTCCCTCCTCTTTCCTCAAAAGATAGTCTCTCTTTGCCATTCAGCTGGAGAACTTCCAAGTAGATAGATACTGCTCTGATGAGCAACCCTCTGTGTCTTTTTATGACTTGTCATGGAGCAGCAGGCAGCATCATTTCTGATGGTTTCACATCCTTCCTTGCCCAGAATTCCCAGACATACATTTCAGCAGAGTTCAAGTTTAAATTTTATTGCCACTATTTTTTTTCTTGGTCTAAGAAAAATTTTCATGTAGATTTTGGGTAAGAAATAGCTAAGACCTGTGACACAAACACAAGTTTATTTGATAAACTTGTAGTACACTCCTGTCTTAAAAGTCCTGTGTTCCTGGAAGTAATTTTTTATTTCATTTATTTATTTTTTTTTGCAGATTAGGCTCTCTTCTCTGGAAAGTTAGAAATAATAACATAAGAAAGGAAACATGCCAGTTGTTCAATCTTAACGAGAAATTATTTAAACTGGAAAACTCAAGCATCCCCATCTCGTTCTCTCTCAATTCCCATATCCTATTTATCACTCGTGCTAGTCAATGAAATTTATTAACAATTTAAACCGTGTCCTTGGCCTTCATCTCATTATGAACTTATTCAGACCCTAGTCACTACACTTCTAGACAAAATGCTGAGTTGCTGGTTAACTGGTCTCCAGTTTCATCCTATCTGAACCCATTTTCCAAACTGCTACCGGATCAGTCTTTCTAAAATATAAGCTAGATTGCTTTGCCCTTCTACTCACAAATCATCAATAACTCATTGTCTTTTAGAGATTAGCATTCAGGTTAAATTCATTTGCCCACTTGTATGATGTATTACGAGAGTCTGATAAATATTGAGGAGGGAAATGCTAAGTACTATGAGAACAGGGAACAGGAAGAGAGGGCAATATTTTATGAGAGGTATTGATATTTGAGCTTTTTTTTTCCAGGAACTAGATTTATTAAGGATCCAAACAACTGACTCTTTCCTGTCCTTTCTCCTACATAAGGATATCCCCTCCGGCAGATCACAGCATTGTTCAGCAAGTTCCCCATGCCTCCCCGTGAAAGGGTGAGGCATGCGTGTCCCAGTGTGGCTGCTCGCGTTGCTTCTGCTCCTTTATTTTATTTATGGCTGTGCTGGGTCTCTGTCGCTTTGTGGGGGCTTTCTCTAGTTGGGTGCGTGAGGATGTGCAGGCTTCTCATTGTGGTGGCTTCCCTTGTTGCAGAACACAGTCTCTAGGCTCATGAGCTTCAGTAGTTGCAGCTCGTGGTCTCTAGAGCACGAGCTCAGTAGTTGAGGCACGCAGGCTTTAGTTGCTCCGTGGCATGTGGAATCTTCCTGGACCAGGGATTGAACTCCTGTCCTCTGCATTAGCAGGCAGATTCTTATCCACTGAACCACCAGGGAAGTCCAACTTCTGCTGTTTCTTGCAGGAGGCCATCCTTTCCTGCCCCATTTGAAATGTAATCATCTTGGCCATATAATTTGTCTAACGAAGTGTGGTAGAAACATATGAATCTTCCAAGTAGATGCTTTAAGGGCCACAGTGTAGTTACCTCATTTCCTTTTGACCCTATGCTGTGACATCACTAAGCTGCAGATTGAGGCTGCCCTTTCATTCTGGGTCCAGAACAAAGATTATTTGAACTGCAGCTGACCCACAATGGGCAAGTGATAGGAGCAAGAAATAAACTTTTCATGTTATCAAGCCTCTGAGATTTGAAAGGTTAATAGCTATTGTAATTAAACCTAGTCTAAGCTGATAGTACATCATGGCTGTATATTGTCACCCTACTTATTTAACTTACATGCAGAGTACATCATGAGAAATGCTAGACTGGAAGAAACACAAGCTGGAAACAAGATTGCCGGGAAAAATATCAATAACCTCAAATATGCAGATGACACCACCCTTATGGCAGAAAGTGAAGAGGAACTCAAAAGCCTCTTGATGAAAGTGAAAGAGGAGAGTGAAAAAGTTGGCTTAAAGCTCAACATTCAGAAAACAAAGATCATGGTATCCGGTCCCATCACTTCATGGGAAATAGATGAGAAAACAGTGGAAACAGTGTCAGACTTTATTTTTGGGCTCCAAAATCACTGCTGATGGTGACTGCAGCCATAAAATTAAAAGACATTTACTCCTTGGAAGAAAAGTTATGACCAATCTAGATAGCATATTCAAAAGCAGAGACATTACTTTGCCGACTAAGGCCCATCTAGTCAAGGCTATGGTTTTTCCCATAGTCATGTATGGAAGTGAGAGTTGGACTGTGAAGAAGGCTGAGCACCGAAGAATGGATGCTTTTGAACTGTGGTGTTGGAGAAGACTCTTGAGAGTCCCTTGGACCGCGAGGAGATCCAACCAGTCCATTCTGAAGGAGATCAGCCCTGGGATTTCTTTGGAAGGAGTGATGCTAAAGCTGAAAGTCCAGTACTTTGGCCACCTCATGGGAAGAGTTGACTCATTGGAAAAGACTTTGATGCTGGGAGGGATTGAGGGCAGGAGAAGAAGGGGACGACCGAGGATGAGGTGGCTGGATGGTATCACTGACTCGACGGACGTGAATCTGAGTGAACTCCGGGAGTTGGTGATGGACAAGGAGGCCTGGCGTGCTGCGATTCATGGGGTCACAAAGAATCGGACACGACTGAGCGACTGAACTGAACTGAAGCTGATCCATATGTTTACTTACAAGGTGTTTCAGTTATTGATTGCTGTTTACAATCCACCTTAAAACTAGTGGCTTAAAATGGCAATGATCATTTTGTTTGCTTACAAACCTGCAACTTAGGCAGAGCTGGGGTTGGGGAGAGTTGAAGGTAACATCTTTCTGTTCCCTGCAGAATAAATTAGTGCAGCTCAGTGGCTGAGGGCTGGACCACAAGATGGTTCCCTCCCTCCCTCCCTCCCTCCTTTCCTCCTTCATGTGTCTAGTGGTTAAGGCTGGCTGCCATCTGGCATCTGAGCTGGACTGAAGTCAGAACACCAACATGCAGTTTTTTCATTCCCCTTCCTCCCAGAGTGATCGCTGGCTCTCACCAGCAAGCAATCCAAAAGAAGTAAGCAAAAGCTCCATCATTTTTGAAACCTAGCCTTAGTAATCACAAAATCACTTCTACATCTATACGACACACCCCACATCCTAAACAAAACAAACAAACCAAAAAAAAGCAAAAAAATTGTATTAGAGTTCTCCAGAGAAACAGAGCCTATATGGTGACATATATGGTGAGGCAACCCACTCCAGTATTCTTGCCTGGAGAATTCCAGGGACAGAGGAGCCTGGTGGGCTTCTGTCTACTGGGTCGTACAGAGTCGGACACAACCGATGCGACTTAGCAGTAGCAGCAAGAGGGAGAGTTTTAAGGGATTGGCTCACGCAGACATGGGGCTGGCAGGTTTGCAATCTGCAGTGCAGGTAGGCAGGAATCTACATTGCAGTTTTGAGTCTAAAGGTAGTCCAGAGAATAATTCTTTCAGATTTAAATCAGAAGTTGCAAATTCTCCAGGAGAAACATAGCTCTAACCACATGAGAGAGATTATCAGTTCTTTTTGTGATACAATGGTAACACTATCCATTCATGGACACTAGTGAAAAGTGGCTATTTTACCAAAAAACTTTTATAAGGCAAATGGGACAGAGGAGATGTAGAAAGTACATTCAATTTAAGATACTCCAATTACCCAGTTTAAAAAAAAAATCAATTTAATAGGAAAGAAAAAATTTTCTCAGAATGTAGAGGTAAAAATGTGATTTGAGAGTTAAAAGGAGAAGATGGCAAGCATTTGTCATTAAAATGACTTTAGAGTTGTGGTTCGCAGAAGGCAATGGCACCCCCACTCCAGTACTCTTGCCTGGAGAATCCCATGGATGGAGGAGCCTGGTGGGCTGCAGTCCATGGGGTCACTAAGAGTCAGGCACGACTGAGCGACTTCACTTTCGCTTTTCAGTTTCATGCATTGGAGCAGGAAATGGCAACGCACTCCAGTGTTCTTGCCTGGAGAATTCCAGAGACAGTGGGCCCCCATCTATGGAGTCGCACAGAGTCAGACATGACTGAAGAGACTTAGCGGCAGCAGCAGCAGCAGCAGCAGCAGAGTTGTGGTTAATATGCTCAAACATTAAATAGATTTATAGGTTTAGTCTAATTAATTAATAAAACAACCTAGGAAAGGATTTGGAGAAGGCAATGGCACCCCACTCTGGTACTCTTGCCTGGAAAATTCCATGGGCAAAGGAGCCTGGTGAGCTGCAGTCCATGGGGTTGCTGAGGGTTGGACACAACTGAGCAACTTCTTTCACTTTTCACTTTCATGCATTGGAGAAGGAAATGGCAACCCATTCCAGTGTTCTTGCCTGGAGATTCCCAGGGACGGGGGAGCCTGGTGGGCTGCCGTCTCTGGGGTCACACAGAGTCGGACACGACTGAAGTGGCTTAGCAGCAGCAGCAGCTGGAAAGGATTACAGAATGTCATCTAACCATGTCATGAGACAAAGGTGAAAGAACTCAGAGGTCAAGCTTTTAAATCTAATCTCATAAAATGAGTATTAACTTGGAATCTCCCACTGTCATCATAAAAACTCAAAAAGAATGTGTGTGTTGTAGGGGGTGTGGGGGAGGGTATTAGTGCTTCTATCTAGGGCTCAAGAAGATTCAGCTTAGAATTATGTAGCTTCCAGTTCTTTATACTGGTACACAATTGCATTAAAGTTATCAGTTGTCAACCCAGAGACTGAAACTTGTTGCAAATTTGATGTATTTAACAAGAAAATTGAATGTAAAAATTATAAATGCAGTTAAATATTTAAATACCTACATAATTTAATTTAAGCTTGTAAATAATTTGATATGTTTGAAATGAGGTCATCAAACATTAATCAAAGCCTCTCTCGGAAATAATAGTTCTTGTTTTATATAACATGTACTCAATTGGTAAATATACAAGATTGACAAAAGATATATAAAGACAAAGAAAATTCGATTTCTAAATTTTGGCTTTATAAATTAACTATTACAACTGGATTCAAGGTAACATCACACATTACTCGATTAAACTTTCTCAAGTGGATAAATAGCTAAAGTGTAAGACTAGTAGTGTTAAGAAAATTCTCTTCTATTTCTACTTTATTCTCAATACTGAAGAATTTGGTGAGGAATTTGGCACCAAATTCTTCATTCCATTAATTGGTTGGAATTCCTTACCATTTTTTGAGTAAAATTTACAACAGTCCTGGAGGGTGGAAAGTGCTGATTCTCAAATGATGATATACCTTTTTATTGTGCTTTGCTTTTTTGTGTGGGGGTGTTTGTTTTGTTTTGTTTTTGTAAATTTTAGGTTTGTGGTAACGCAGCATTGTCAAATGATGGTTAGCATTTTTGGAAATAAAGTATTTTAAAAAATAAGGTATGTGACAATGATTTTTAGACGTAATGCTATTACAAGCTTAACTGACTAAAGTATAGTAGAAACGTAACTTATGTATGCACTGGGAAACCAAAAGTTCATGTGACTTGCTTTATTGCAATATCTGTTTTATCATGGTGGTCTAGCACTGAATCTGCTATATCTCAGAGGTATACCTGAATCTCAGAGGTAGCTCAGGTAAGAGAAACCAGAAACATGTGCTCTAGTGCCAACTACTGAAAAACAAAAGAAAGGTCTCTAAGTACTAAACTTGAATCTTTAGAATCAAGTGAAATAAGAGCTCTACCTAAAGATGAAAGCTTTGCTACTTCATATGCACCAGCAGAGGAACAATTCATCAAGCACCATATAAAACCATGGGACACAGTATGACAAAAAGAAAATAATAATTCTCCAGAAGCCATACTTAAAGTTATGGAATATTGTGTTATAACTGATAGAGAATTCAAAATGGCCCCTATGGAGAAACTAATGAACTACAAGAAAATTTAGAGGCAGTTCAATGAACTCAGAAATAAAATTAATAAACAGATGGAATACTTTACCAAAGAGATTGAAACTCTAAAAAGAACCAAATAGAAATTATGGAGCTAAAGTATTTAATAAATGAGACAAAGAAATATTGGAAAGTATTGGAAATAGAGCAGACCATATGGAAGAAAGAATTAGTGAGCCGGAAGATAGAAATTTAGAAATGATACAAGTAGAAGAGAAGAAACAGCTAAGATCTAAACCAATGGGACTTTCCTGGCAGTCCAGTGGTTAAGACTTTGCCTTCTAATGCAGGGAGTGCGGGTTTGATTCTTGGTCAGGGAGTTAAGCTCCCACATGCCTCAGGGCCAAAAAATCAGAACATAAACAACAGAAGCAGTATTGTAACAAAGTCAATAAAGATTTAAAAAATGATCCACATCAAAAAATCTAAAAAAAAATTAGAAGCTAAACTATGAAGAAATTCTATGGGGACTGTCGGACTCTATGAGGAAGGGAAACATAAGGATAATGAGTATCCCAGAAAGAAAAGAGAGGGAGCAGGAAGCAGAGAGTTTATTTAAAGAAACAGTAACTGAGAACTTTCCAAATTTGTGGAAGAAACATACAAGACTATGAAGCTGAGAGAATGCCCAATTACCTCAACACAAAAAGACTCTCCAAAACGCATTATAGTATAATTGTCAAAAGTTGATGACAAAGAAAGAATTTTGAAGGCAGACAGGGAAAAAAAGCAGTAACCTACAAAAGAAACCACAATAGACAATCAGCAGATTTCTCAGCAGAAACTCTACAAGGCCAGGAGACAATGGAACGACATACTTAAAATAGTGAAAGATAATACTGAAAATTCTCACATACTTAAAATACTTGACATACTTGACATACTTAGAATACTGAAACTGTCTGCCAAGAATACTCTATCCAGCAAAGTTATCATTCAGATATAAAGGAGAAATATCCTTTTATTGGGGGATCTGTCTTCTCATGCAAGGGAAATGAAAGCAAAAATAAGCAAATGGAATTACATCAAACAAACAGCTCTTGCATAGCCAAGGAAACTATCAATAAAGTTGAAAAGACAGTCTACTGGATGGGAGAAGATATTTTCAAATTATATATCCATAAGGGGATTAATATTCAAATATGGAAAGAATTCAAACAACTTAACAACAAAACCCCCAGACAGACCCCAATTAAAAATGGGCAAAAGATCTGAATAGACATTTCTGTAAAGAAGACACACAGATGGGAAACAGGTAAATGAAAAGATGCTAAACATTGCTGTCCTAGGGAACTGCAAATCAGAACTATAATTGGAATTAGAAAGGCTATTATCAAAAAGGATAGAAATAACAAACGTTGCAGAGAATGTAGAAAAAAAGAACACTTATATACTGTTGCTGGGGTTGTAAGTTGGTGAAGTCACCGTGGAAAACATATGAAGATTCCTCAAAAAATTAAGAATAGAACTATCTTATGATCCAGCCAATTAATATCCACCTCTGGGTATTTATCTGAAATGAACAAAAACACTAGTTTAAAAACAACATAGGCACCTCTATGTTCATTGCAGCATTATTGACAACAACCAAGAGAAGGAGACAGCCTAAGAGTCCAAGGATAAAAAGATACAGAAGATCTGGTTGGTATATGTGCACACACACACACATATACAATGGAATACTACTCATTCAAAGATATCATTCAGTTCAGTTCAGTTCAGTAGCTCAGTCGTGTCCGGCTCTTTGCGACCCCATGAATCACAGCACACCAGGCCTCCCTGTCCATCACCAACTCCCGGAGTTCACTCAGACTCATGTCCTTCGAGTCGGTGATCCCATCTCATCCTCTGTTGTCCCTTTTTCCTCCTGCCCCCAATCCCTCCCAGCATCAGAGTCTTTTCCAGTGAGTCAACTCTTCATTAAAAGATAAAGTCTTGCCATTGGCAAAAGCACGAATAGACCTTGAGAATATTATGCAAACTGAAACAAATCAGAGGGAGAAAGACAAAAAGCATGTGACTTCATTCACATGTGAACTATAAAACAAATAATTTGACAAACAAACACATAGACACAGAGAACAGAGCAGTGGTCACCAGGGTGGGAGGAGAAAAGCAAAATTAGAAAAGGGAGTTGAATATAAAAGGAAGAGTGGAAAATTTGTACAGAAGTTGAAATATCATGTTGTACATGTGAAATTTACATTGTGTTATAAACTAATGTAACCTCAATAAAAAGTAGGGGAAACCAAGTGTATTATCACCTCAATTTTTTTTGTAAATCTCTGAATCTGTTCTGGAAAACAAGGTTCAGTTAAAAAAAAATTTATTGTCTTTCAAATACAAAAGTTGCAAAAATGGAAACACTTGCATCAACTATTCTGATGGAAGTCCACGTCCAACTAGAGAGCATGTGTGCCACGGTTTGAGGGTGAATAGCAGGCTACAGTCCATGGGGTCTCAAGAGCCAGACATGACTTAGCAACTAAACAACACCCCAGGAAGGCTATGCCCCTAAACTATTAGGAAATCAGCCAGTCATTTCATTTCTTGAGTTCGTAAGGACTTTTCTGAGCTAGATATGTCAAATGCCTTATGCGTTAGGAAGCCTTGGAAGGATATGTAGAGAAGAGGAATAGTGAAAAATATGGAATTATACCATTTCTTCTTTTTGTTTTCTGGGTGGAACACTTGACTTCTATCATAATTTGATTCTGTTAAACTTAAGTTAGAGATTTTCCTTCCTTTTTATATTAAAACAGTTTTGTAACTGTCTTCACAAGCTAATCTTTTTCACTTTCCTCCTACTTGCTGAGTTGGATATAAGTTATCCTGGGGTTCGCCATCTATTGATGATGGATGTTGGACTGTAGCTGTGAGCTATATTTGTAGTGCCAAAAATTTGGGAATATTAAAAGTGGGTAAAAAGTTTGTTTCTATTTTGAAAAATTTAAATATTATCTAATAAGATATATATGGTACATGATACAATAATGAGACATTCATGTACTCACAACCAAAGTGTAACAAATATCAGCAGTTGTCATAAATGTTTCAAATATTTTAATAATTGAAAAAAAATTTAAAATATATGTCCTGGAAAAAACTAAATATACACAGAATTTCCATTCTAAGAATTCATTATTGTACTTTGAATCTAGTAGAAGTTAAGGACAGCCTTGGCAAAAGAACAATAAAAAGTATAGTACAAAGCTTTGAGAAACAGGAAATTAATAGAAATCTGTACTCTTAAGAGGAAGCAGAAAACATCACATGTGTTTCCTCCTGTAGTGTCAGTAAGTAATTTTACTTCAAAAGGATACAGAAGATGGAAAAAGGATACAGAAAGACTAAAACACAACCTTGAGTTTATCTTTCCTGGAAAAATACAATCCTATACACATACACACATACACACACATAAACATGCTAATTTGCCTCCAGGTTTTTCTTTCTGGAACTTCCAAAGTCATTTAGAGGTCAAATTTACTTCAGTTCTGTTTTTTTTGCCTCTTACTGTCTAAACGCGTCCAATGCAGGACACCCGGGTTCAATACCTGGGTTGGGAAGATCCCCTGGAGGAGGAAATGGCAATCCACTCCAGGATTCTTGCCTGGAGACTCCCATGGATGGAGAAGCCTAGTAGGTTACAGTCCACAGGGTCGCAAAGAGTCGGACACAACTGAGCAACTTCACCTCACCTCACCTCACTGTCTAAACAGTCATTGCCATATCATTTATTATTATAGTCCTTGACTTAGAGAGTTGAGTGATCCATTACAACCTAGTACATTATTTTACATTACATAACCTAATATATTACATTACATAGTGCTGTTAGTTCTTATCACTAATTGTTTTATAATTTTATATCTTGTCTCCACAGCTGGACTGTAAATTCTTTCATAAAAGATTGGTGCTGTGATTTTGAAGTCCCAGAGCTTAGTGACTCAAAGAATTGTGCATCTTGTAAATCTTCAATAAACACAGGTTGAATTAGTATTTTTATTGCATTTAATTCGTGTTTTTTGCATTTTTGTAAATGCCCTCTATTCCTAATACCATCACTAAATTAGGTTAACATTTAAAAGCCCAGCTCAAGTCCATAGTTCTGCAAGAAGCCTTTTCAGGTGCACCAAATGCCATTTTGATTCCACATAGTTCTTATAGGCTTATAACTCTAATGTTTTAGTTTATATGGTACATTATATTTACATTTAAGTTATGCTGTAACTTACATTTATATATTTGGTGAGAACATTTCATGCAAAGATGGGCTCAATAAACGAAAGACATGGCATGGACCTAACAGAAGCAGAAGATATTAAGAAAAGGTGGCAAGAATACACAGAAGAACTGTACAAAAAAGATCTTCACAACCAAGATAATCACGATGGTATGATCACTCACCTAGAGCCAGACATCCTGGAATGTGAAATCAAGTAGGCCTTAGAAAGCATCACTATGAACAAAGCTAGTGGAGGTGATGGAATTCCAGTGGAGCTGTTTCAAATCCTGAAAGATGATGCTGTGAAAGTGCTGCCCTCAATATGCCAGCAAATTTGGAAAACTCAGCAGTGACCACAGGACTGGAAAACGTCAGTTTTCATTCCAATCCCAAAGAAAGGCAATGCCAAAGAATGCTCAAACTACCGCACAATTGCACTCATCTTACACACTAGTACAGTAATGCTCAAAATTTTCCAAGCCAGGCTTCAGCAATATGTGAACTGTGAACTTCCAGATGTTCAAGCTGGTTTTAGAAAAGGCAGAGGAACCAGAGATCAAATTGCCAACATCTGCTGGATCATGGAAAAAACAAGAGAGTTGCAGGAAAACATTTGTTTCTGCTTTATTGACTATGCCTTTGACTGTGTGGATCACAATAAACTGTGGAAAATTCTGAAAGAGATGGCAATAGCAGAACACCTGACCTGCCTCTTGAGAAACCTATCTGCAGGTCAGAAAGCAACAGTTAGAACTGGACATGGGACAACAGACTGGATCCAAATAGGAAAAGGAGTACGTCAAAGCTGTATATTGTCACTCTGCTATTTAACTTATATGCAGAGTACATCATGAGAAATGCTGGGCTGGAAGAAGCATAAGCTGGAATCAAGATTTCCAGGAGAAATATCAATAACCTCAGATATGCAAATGACACCACCCTTATGGCAGAGAGTGAAGAAGAACTAAAAAGCCTCTTGATGAAAGTGAAAGAGGAGAGTGAAAAAGTTGGCTTAAAGCTCAACATTCAGAAAATGAAGATCATGGCATCTGGTCCCATCACTTCATGGGAAATAGATGGAGAAACAGTGGAAACAGTGTCAGACTTTATTTTGGGGGGCTCTAAAATCACTGCAGATGGTGACTGCAGCCATGAAATTAAAAGATGCTTACTCCTTGTAAGGAAAGTTATGACCAATCTAGACAGCATATTCAAAAGCAGAGACATTACTTTGACGACTAAGGTCCGTCTAGTCAAGGCTATGGATTTTCCAGTGGTCCATTTATGGATGTGAGAGTTGAATTGTGAAGAAGGCTGAGCATCAAAGAATTGATGCTTTTGAACTGTGGTGTTGGAGAAGACTCTTGAGAGTCCCTTGGACTCCAAGGAGATCCAACCAGTCCATTCTAAAGGATATCAGTCCTGGGTGTTTGGAAGGAATGATACTAAAGCTGAAACTCCAGTACTTTGGCCACCTCATGTGAAGAGTTGACTCACTGTAAAAGACTCTGATGCTGGGAGGGATTGGGGGCAGGAGGAGAAGGGGACAACAAAGGATGAGATGTCTGGATGGCATCACCGACTCGATGGACATGAGATTGAGTGAACTCTGAGAGATGGTGATGGACAGGGAGGCCTGGCGTGCTGCAATTGATGGGGTTGCAAAGACTCGGACATGACTGAGTGACTGAACTGAACTGAGCTGAACTGAACTGAACCATGCTGTGGGTAATTTGACCAGAGGTCACAGCAAGTGTGCATCTTGAAGTCAGAGGCCATCCACTAACTGGTTATAGGACTTAATCATCAAGGTTATATGATGCCATGCATGGAGGATGCTCCCTAAATATTTGTGGAATAACTTTAATAATTCAAACCCTCCAACTCTCAGTTTTTTCATCTATTAAACATGTGCAACTGGATCTAACCTGGAGAAATTATTGCAAGAATTAAATGAGATAATGTGTTAGATGTAACCATATAGTAAATAGAAAACGTTTATTTCAGGACATATCACTGGCATTTGCCTGTGACTTAGTGGGGTTTTTTACATTTTTCTTTTCCTTTGAAGTATAATGAACCCAGTTCACCTTTCATGCCTTCACTCACTGTACACCACTGGTTTCATTCACAGCACTTATTATGATGTATATTTTTGGCATGCCCATCACCTTATGGTCAGTATATTTCTCTAGACATCCACGCATCCAATAAACCCCATGTATTGTTCACCTCCGTGATCTATGTGCACTTTACTCCAAGCCTGACAACCCACGTGAATCTTTTTCTGTGGATTATGGAGTCTGAGCTACATAGCACAGGCGACGCTCTGTCACTTGTGTGAGTCACCTTCAGGACAAAGAAACAATCTCCCTCCCACTCAGCCCCTAATAATGAGATAAGAAGGATAAATTATCCTTTCCTCTGAGGGATGTTGGAGACACACTGGCAGGAATAGGTGGGAAATTCCTCCCCCATGCTGGGAAGCTCATTGGCCCCTGAGCAATGTCTATTAACTCCTTCAGGACAAAAGGACTCATTTCCGAAGGACCTTCTTAAGCAGGGATTTCTAATATTTGAGTGCATAAAAAATCACCAAAGGAGTTTGTTAAAAATGCTGCTGGCAAGCTAATTTGTTAGGGAGTAGTGCACAGGAATCTGCATGTATTAGTCACAAACTCTCCTTATCCTCATTATACTGATGCAGGTGGTTCTCTGCCCCCACCAAAAATTCTCTTCTCTAGACTGGTCAGCATCTTCCTTGGCAGGGCCAGGTTAGTCCAAAAGCCCTATATAATACTAATTGGATTGGTAGGATGATACCTTTACGGCTCAGTTGGTTGCTCTGCAACATTAACTCTAATGGGACCAAAAGCAATCGTTGGAGTTAGTTATTTAGATCCTCAGCAGTTTAAAAGATGAACTCAAGACCCAGAAATTCTGCATTCCAGTTCCAGATGATGCACTTTTACTGGGGTTATGCCCAGAAAAAGATTAAATTGAGGAAGCATTTAAAAACCATGACATATGCTAAGTGACTAAAAGACCCAAGGACTCTGAAGGCATTGGGATAAGAGCTGTCTTCAGATAGCTGTAGCACGGCCATCATAATTGGGGGTGAGAAACAATTACTGTGTGTGGCCCCAGAAGGCAAAACATATTTCTCCCTGCAGATTGTATCCTGATCTACACCCCACCCTTCAGTGCATTCAGTGCCATGGTTTGTCTCACATATATCCTGGGGATCATGATGACATCAGTGTACAGCAAATATTAAATTTCAGTAATGATCAAAATGTTATTAAATCATTGAAGCTGAGAATAATACTTTAGTCTCTATTGGAAATAGTCCTAGTACTTTCCTCATCCTATATCCATGTCTTTGCTCACTCAATTTCCACTCTCTAGGGTGTGTTTTACTTCTCTGCCTGGTGACCTCATATTTATTATTAAAGTTAGACAATGCCTCTAAGAATTCCTCCTTGATTTCCAGGCAGAGCAAATTCTCCATGGGGCTCCTGTGATTTCGCATGTCTTATGAGTGAGGTATGAAGTGTCCGTTTGTTTCTGGCTGTCTTTTTAAGGGTGTTTATACAGCCAGCAGTCTTGCAAGATAGATAGAGTGTCTCTCTATCTGAAGAGGAAAGAGTAGCACTTTGATACTGTATAGAATCAAAGATTCAGGTTCCCCTAAACTCAAGGCAACCTCAGCTATGATGCAAACATCCAGATGGATTTCTCCAAGTCACTTTTGTGGGAATTGCTGGGCAAGAGTCATACTGGGCACAAACATGAAGTCCATGTTTCTGTCATAAGTAACAGAATTCTTTGTCTTCGATCCAGAAGTATGACTGATGTCTTCTCTCAGCTTCCATGAAATTGTGTTAGGCTAATTTGTTAGCTTGTAAGGAGGGTAAAAGCTCTGATCAATCACAGTTCTCCATAAGTAGCCTTCCTGTTAACTGCTTTTATCATAGTATTATTCATATCTATTGTTAAAATAATGTTTATACTATGAAGGTTTCATTGAAAGAAAGTGACCATTTTTGTATTTCTGCTTGTATGTGTACCTCACGTGATGCAGTGAAGGTTTACAAATAAAACAATTATCATTAGAAGAATTCTATTGCCTCAACTGAACTGAAGATTCAGTACACTGAATTGAATTCAGTTATTATTATTTGCCATCCCTCCTGCTAAACATACTTGTTGAAAGTAAGAAAAATTTCTGAGAATACAGAAGAACAGTAGAGGTGAAAGTAAGGGTGAAACTATGAAAAATTAGGAGCAATGTAAGGACACGTATTTACAGATGAGAGAAAGGTCCCGCAGGGGATGAGCAATGGGTAGGCTCAAGGGAGCATTATTTAGGCCCATCCATCCAAGGTGCCAACCAGGAACTCTCTGGTCATTTTTTCAAGTAATTTTTCCTCCACCTGTTTCCTAATGGTCATCCCTAACGACTTCCCTAATCTAGCATCCTAAGCACGGAGAATATAGACTCAGAATCAGAAATATGCTTCCTCCAACACACACATTCCTAATTAGTATTGGTAAACTATTCTAGCATTTTTTCTTCTAAACCATCAATCTGTTTCTCCATCTAGATCTCCAGTTATCCATCACTAGTCAACATGTGATACAGTTGACATGTGCCATTGCAGACAAGTCCCCCAGGAATGTTTTACAATAGGATACAGATAAAAGATAAATCCCTCCCAAAAGAGCAGCCCTGAATAAATGACAAGGCTCGTCATTCTAGCCCTGAAGAAGGACAATCAGAAAAGTAACTTTTAGGATCAAACTCCCACAGAGGTGAGCAGCAGACTCTACACAAAACCAGACACAACTGACCGCAGCAGCAGCCCTACAGCCCTGTGGCTCTCACACCTCCTTTGCCATCCCTACGGCAAAGTAAGTAGGGAGAGAAGTGCCTATAATATGAGAAACACACCAGAGGAATGTCTTCTAAATTCCATCTGGGGCACTGTCTTCTCCACATCTGGAGCTTCTGAGGCATTGGGAAAATGTGTTGGAGATCTCTGAGGAAATTTACCAAATGTGGTTTACCATGTGACTGAGTGAAGATGGGAGACGTGGGGGAGTTGGGCTGTCTGCCAGATGTCCTCACTGGCCTCCCATGTCATGCGCTCTTGCCCATCAGCACCACAGCCATGTGGTTTGGCTCCATCTGCTTAGAGCCCACATTTTCTGCTCCCACAATGAAGCATTTTGGATAATCATCCAATAATGAGATGATCAGAGGGAAGCAGTTGAAATCCCAGGTCATGCTGTCTTCCCTGGATAATCTGGTGGTGCAGCAAAGATTGTCATGTGGTGTTTAAAGATGACTTCATTCTCATGAGGATGCCTGGCAAGAAGGGCCCCCAAAATTTCACAGAATCCTGATACTCAAGCATAAAACCAAATATTTATTTACAAGAATTTTTGTTCCAGTATGATTCGGAATAGAAAAAGAATCTAAAGAAACTTGAAATTAACAACGATAAGCGTTCTGTTAAACAGTGTATATGATGCCGATATGTTGGAACAGCACTATTTAAGTTTTTTAAAAAACATGTTTAAATAGAAACTTATTCAAGTGAGAAAATATCTTTGAAATACTTTAGGAGATAAATGAAAAAGTGAAAGTGAAAGTCACTCGGTCGTGTCCGACTCTTTGTGACTCCATGGACTATACAGTCCATGGCCAGAATAGCCCAGGCCAGAATACTGGAGTAGATAGCCTCTCCCTTCTCCAGGGGATCTTCTCAACCCAGGGATTGAACCCAGGTCTCCCATATTACATGCAGACTCTTTGCCAGCTGAGTCACAAAGGAAGCCACAAGGAGGTAAAAACCAAAAAGACTGTATATAGTACAATCTTCGTTTTATGGCATATATGGAAGATACTAGTTCCCTGATGGCTCAGAGGTTAAAGCGTCTGCCTGGAATGCAGGAGACCCGGGTTCGATCCCTGAGTCGGGAAGATCCCCTGGAGAAGGAAATGGCAACCCACTCCAGTACTCTTGCCTTGAGAATCCCATGGAGGGAAGAGCCTGGTAGGCTACAGTCCATGGGGTCACAAAGAGTTGGACACGACTGAGTGACTTCACTTTCACTATGCAAAGATATTCATGGTGATTTTACCAGAAGGTAGAAATCATGAATTAATTATTTATTTTCTCTCTCTTTTTTTGTAGTTGAATTATTTTTGTACATTGACTAATCATTATGCATGCAATCAGAAAAGATACATATTAACAACAAAATGATAAATAAAAAACAAAATCTCTGAGAAGGATGGTGTGCTCTTTTTGAGAAATGTTAAATAAGTTTGAGAGAAAGCTGAAAGCCTAATAAAATAGGTATTGAAATCATGTTAATGGATAAATAATATTGTAAAAACATCACTTCTTCCAAAGGTGATCTATAAATTTAGACAAATTCAATCAAATTCCAAACAAGTTTGTGCATACGCATGTATTGTTGTGCCATCGCTAAGTCATGTCCAACTCTTTGCAACCCCATAGACTGCAGCATGCCAGGCTTCCACATCCTTCACTAGCTCCCAGAGTTTGCTCAACCATGTAGAAATTAAGTGAAAGTGAAAAGTCACTCAGTCATGTTCAACTCTTTGAGACACCATGGACTATACCATCCATGGAATTCTCCAGGCCAGAATACTAGAGTATGTAGTCATTCCCTTCTCTAGGGGATCTTCCCAACCCAGGCATCGAACCCAGGTCTCCCACATTGCAGGCAGATTCTTTACCTGCTGAGCCACCAGGGAAGCCGCTTATTATTTATGTGAGAAATGAAAAGATCCAAGAATAACTAAGTTAATTTTGCAGAGGAAACATAAATCTGAAAGTCTTAAAGTACTAGATACAAAGGCTTGTTATAGAGCAGTTAATCTGTTTCAGTGGGGGAATGGTGCAAGAACAGACAAACAGACCAATGGACCAGAAAGAAGAGTCCAGAAACAAACCACATACAGTCACTTGATTACTCAGTGCAGTGGGGAAAAACTGGTCTTCATAAATGATGCTGCGTCCAATGAATATCCATACGAAAAAAAAAATTTCACCTCTACTTCTCAATATAAACAAAATTAACTGCAGATAGACAGACGTTAGACCGATGAAATCATAAAGTTTCAAGCCTGAAGTACAGAAGAATATCTTTATGACTTGGCAAAGATTTCCTAAATAAAATACATTAGAAAGCACTAACCATAATAAGCAAATACATTGGATTATATTATAGTTTAAGATATCAGTTCATCAAAAGACATCACTAGTGAAAAGATGAGAGCTTCAGAATGGGAGAAGATATCTGCACAACTGGTATCACAATAAGATTCATATACAGAATACATATATTCTTAACACTTGTAGGAAGGAAAAAAAAATCAAGTCGTGCAATAGGAAAAAACAGACAAAAGGCATGAAAAAATGCTTCTTAAAATAAAATATTCAAATGGCCAATCAACATAAGAAAAGGTGCTCACCTTTACAGGTTATTAGGTAAATGCTAATTAAAATCAAGTTAAATGTTAATTCACAATTACATGAATGGCTAAAATGAAAAAGACAAAAAGAACAATAGCTCAAATATATACTGAGTAGAACGAATATATAAATTATGGTGTTTTTATACAATATCAGTAAAACAAAACATTATTGCTGCATGCAACAATGTGTGATTTTCACAAAATAATACTGACTCAAAAATGCCAGTAAATACTGCATGATTCCATATATATATAAGTAGAAAACAAGAAAAATCACCTATGTATTATATAAGGATTGTGGTCAGCCTTCGAAGGATAATGCCTGGAAAGGCCATGAAGATGTTGGCAGTGTTTTACTTTTTAACTTGGATGCTGATTACCTGGTTTGTTCACTTATTTAAAAAATCCTTAAGCTGCATACTTGTATGTGTCATATAATATAATATATATATATAACATATAACTTCAATATAATGTATACTGTTAGAAAAATTGCTGAAGAAACCATTTTTATGTTATAATTAAGTTATATAGTGGAAGATATTAGAATATGATTTTTAAGAAAAAGATTAAAGATAACTGACCTGGCCTCAAGTTTGTGTGTGTGCTGAAGTGTTAAAACCTAGGCGGGACACAAGTTCCAAACATGTTTTCCTCTTTGAGTTTCCTGAGCTCTGACCCGGTTTTTCCAGTAAGTTCTCGACTTGGTTGCTATCTGATCTTTGTGATACAGTTCTCAGCTTCCTGCCTGCCTCCAGCTTGGCTCAGCCCCATATGTGACCCCGGCCCTCACTCTATGAACTGGATTTATTCATGTCCTATCTACGACTCCATCTTCTTGATTTTTACCACTCTATCAGCAGTCTCTGATAAGCTTTTGATGTGAATTTATCACTATTCAGATGAACACTGATAGGAAAAATAAAAATAGTAAAGATTTATTTTACAGAGAACAATAGTTCTCTCTCTGGGTTCTAGCTTTTGTAAAGCTATGAGAAATGAAAAGCATAGAATCTTTATCACAGAAAAAAAGACACTAGGGTAAGAGTTATAAAATCAAATACTCAAATGGGCCAGGCAAATTAAAAATGATAAATTTCTGTAAATGAATTTATCTTCCCATTAAAAGAAAACACATACTTATTTCTATTTATTATAAAATTATAAAGCTCTTAGTATAAACTTGTGGTACAGGGAGATACGTATTTACTATTGAAGAGTTGCTGCTGCTGCTGCTGCTGCTAAGTCGCTTCAGTTGTGTCCGACTCTGTGCGACCCCATAGACAGCAGCCCACCAGGCTCCCCTGTCCCTGGGATTCTCCAGGCAAGAACACTGGAGTGGGTTGCCATTTCCTTTTCCAATGCATGAAAGTGAAAAGTGAAAGTGAAGTCACTCAGTCGTGTCCGACTCCTAGCAACCTCAGGGACAGCAGTCTACCAGGCTCCTTCGTCCATGGGATTTTCTAGTCAAGAGTACTGGAGTGGGCTGCCATTGCCTTCTCCGATTTGAAGAGTAACAGCAAATAAAATCATTAAGAGCAACTCCTCTGAGGGCAGACATGAATAGGGGTAAAGTGTAGGGCTCATGACTTGCTGAAACAGGTAGCTGATATTCTGATCCACCATATGATGCTGTGGGAAAAATACAGATCTACTGAAGCAGAGTTAGAACCTATATTTTTGGGTAAAATCCCCAACTCCTAAATTTTAATTAAAAACCTTAAAAGACTCTGAAAGTCAAATAAAAAAATGTCTGGGTCTGGATTTGGCCAATGAACTGTTAGTTCGTAACCCCTGTTATGGGCTAGTTGCATATTCATTAAACTCATCCCTGTATTAAAGAAATTTCAGAGGAATATCCAAGATGACAATAACCAGACACGCTGCTGCAGCATACAAGTTTTGGACCAAACGTGGAAGGGTCAGTTCAAGCACTAGTTCTCAGATCCAGAGATGGAAATGAGGTTTAGGTAAGTAAGCCAATTCATTCATTCACTCAATGAGCAATTTTGGGGTAGCTGCTCCCCAGATGTGCTTCAATTTGGCACAATTAGAATTATTTAATTATTCTGAAATAAACAACCAAATATAAGCAAGTGCACAAACCAGGAAAACTTTTGGTCAAATGACAGGCCAGGACTTAAAATTCAGAAACTTTGACCCCTCTTTGGGAAAGCTTTCTGGGATCAGCTTTTATGGTAGTTACTTAGGGGTTAGTCCTGGAAGGTAGAGGGAAATTAAAAGCCTCTTGAAGGCTGACCTTTCAAACCAAAGTCTAGCCATTGCTCAATTCACATTCAAGATAGAGAAACAGAAGATAGAGAAAAAGTTCACTAGACACACGCAGTTAAATAAATTCATGCAGAATAATATTTCGAAGTGGACATGCAGTTAGAGCTAAGATTGTAAGAGCTAAGGAGAGATGCAAGGGCAAAGTAACAAATACCTAAGTCATCCTGCTATTCCATGTCCCAGTTTTTTATTTAAAGAAAAAGGCACAAAGAATACAATGACTGTCATCCCAGTAGCCTTTTTTTCCTCCTTTCTGTAATAGGAAGAGAGTTGAGGCCACTATTCTTTTTTATCTTTCTTTTCTTTTATTTTTTTAATGTTGCTCTCTCTGGGGTCTAGTTTTTCCTTACATATACAGGCCAGTCTTTAATAAATATTTTGCTTCTCACAATACCACCCAAGGACTCAAACATTAATTAGTTCAAACGACAGTAACTACTCTTTTATGTAGCATCAGTTCTCCAAGCTACTCAGGGGCTTCCCACAGATGTTGCAGCTGCCAACTCAAACCAGATTGAATGCAGAGCCGAAGTGAATTCTTTCCTGGAACCAAAGGGCGTCTTTCTGAACTTTGTTTACAGAACTTAATTTCTTCTCTCTTCAGTTACAACAGAACTTGTGACAAAGAAATATGAAAACATTCTTTAGCAATTCCAAGGTCAAGACCATAGGACAAAAAGGGGCCTTGTGGTTTGCTCCTTTTTATCAACATTTGGTGCAGAAGAAAAGGACTGTTAAATTCCCCTGTGTTGAGGTGGTCAAAATCATGTCTGATTCAGGAGAAAAACAAACAAAAAAACTTGGATAGGATTTTGTTTACCTAGACCTCGCCCTCAATAGAAAGGAATGGAAATGCTTGGCAAACTCTGTCCACTCGTGTTCCTTCTCTGTACTCCCTTCTTCTAGCCTGCTGCTGCTGCTAAGTCACTTCAGTTGTGTCCAACTCTGTGCGACCCCATAGACGGCAACCCACCAGGCTCCCCCGTCCCTGGGATTCTCCAGGAAAGAACACTGGAGTGAGTTGCCATTTCCTTCTCCAGTGCGTGAAAGTGAAAAGTGAAAGTGAAGTCGCTCAGTCGTGTCTGACTATTGGTGACCCCATGGACTGCAGCCCACCAGGCTCCTCCGTCCATGGCATTTTCCAGGCAAGAGTACTGGAGTGGGGTGCCATTGCCTTCTAGGTCTTCTAGCCTAACATCTGCTTATTCATGGGCATAGGATGGTGTCTTTGTTAGCAGAGCAAAAGGCTTCCTGTCTCTTGGATCTCTCAGCAGTGACAGTCTCTAGAAGATCATCTCTGAGGATCCCTTGTATGATAGAAAAGGCTTAGATTTGGAGTCGGGATTTTTGCTGAACAAGACAAGTTCAATAGCCTCAGTTTTCATATCTGTATCATGAGAATAAAGACCCAAAACCATTATCTATAGCTACAATCAAAATTAGGTGAAGAATATGAAATATCCAGAATGGTACCTTAGGCAAAGCAAGTTGAATCTGAATTCCTAAGAGAAATGCATCTTGAACATTAATCACAATGTTGTATGTTATTCACAAAACTGTAGAATCGTCAACTTGAATTATTTCTCAATATGTGTCTCTTTTATTTGTTTGAAAAAGCCTAAATACTCTAAAATTTTAATAAATTAAGCACATATTATTTTTTTCAGAAGAGACTCAGGCTGCTAGGAATGCTAGTATGTATGCATGCATGCATACTAAGTTGCTTCTTTGCTTCTGTCATGTCCGACTCTTAGAGAACGTGTGGACCCTGAGTCCCACCAGTTTCCTCTGTCCATGGGATTCTCGAGGCAGGAATACTGGAATGGGTGGGCATGCCCTCCTCCAGGGGATTTTCCTGGCCCAGGGATCAAACCCACGTCTTTTACATCTCCTACACTGTGTTCTTTACCACTAGAACCATCTAGGAAGCCTGAATACTAGTATACAGCAACTCAAACACATTCCCTCACGACCCCATGGACACATAAAAGTTTAATTCCAAGTTAAACTATCTAGAAAATTAATATGAAGGTCAAAATGGGACAGTTTTTCTAGTTGAAAACCCTGTTTATTTATTCTTTAATCCAAACATTTTACAAATCTGAAAAAGAGGTTGATTATATTTGAAATATTCACTTCAGCCTGTTTGGTTCTGTTTGGTTAAAGGGTGATGGGACTTGGCCAGGCTTTCTTCCCAGAATCAAGAGTCATTCTCTGAGGAAGAGCAGACTCACTCACTGTCTTGAAACACTGATGGTCTGTACTATTCACTAGACTATGCGGGGAAACTGCATGCCTATAACATTTTTTTTTAAATCTTTTACTAACATATAACATACAGAAAAGTGTACACATCATGAGTATGAAAGTGAAAGTGAAGTTGCTAAATCATGTCCAACTCTTTACGACCCCAAGAACTATAGCCTACCAGGCTCCTTCATCCATGGGATTTTCTAGGCAAGAGTACTGGAGTGGGGTGCCATTTCCTTCTCCAAGGGATCTTCCCAACCCAGGGATCAAACCTGGGTCTCCTGCATTCCAGACAGATGTTTTATAGTCTGAGCCACCAGGGAAGCCCTTCTTAAGAGTATAGCTCAACAGAATTTTAATAAACTGATTACATCCATGTAACTAGCTGCTGCTGCTAAATCGCTTCAGTCGTGTCCGACTCTGTGTGACCCCATAGACAGCAGCCCAACAGGCTCCTCCGTCCATGGGATTTTCCAGGCAGGAGTACTGGAGTGGGGTGCCATTGCCTCCTCCGAACCTTACAGCACACAGGGGTTTTACCAGTTTGCATACATTACATAAAATTACTCATACAGTATGCGTGGCTTTTTGGTCTGGCTTCTTTTACTCAAGAGTATATTTGTGAGACTGATTCATATTTTTGCACCTATCCATAGATCAATGTAGCATTTCATTGTATGACTGTATCACAGTTGGTTTGCCTATTGTTCTGATGCATATTTATCTTGTTTGTCCTTCCAGCTTTGGGATTTTACCATTAGTACTGTAAAAGTATTCTGGTGCTGGCCTTTTGATAAGCATATGTATGCATTTCTATTGCTTACATATCTAGAAGTGGTATTTGAAAATTTAAAAATAAGCCTATCTTTATCTTTGGTCAGTTCAGATCAGTTCAGTCGCTCAGTCGTGTCCGACTCTGTGACCTCATGAATCGCAACACGCCGGGCCTCTCTGTCCATCACCAACTCCCGGAGTTCACTCAAACTCACGTCCATTGAGTTGGTGATGACATCCAGACATCTCATCCTCTGTCATCTCCTTCTCCTCCTGCCCCCAATCCCTCCCAGCATCAGAGTCTTTTCCAATGAGACAGCTCTTCATATGAGGTGGCCAAAGTACTGGAGTTTCAGCTTTAGCATCATTCCTTCCAAAGAACACCTAGGACTGGTCTCCTTTAGAATGGACTGGTTGGATCTCCTTGCAGTCCAAGGGACTCTCAAGAGTCTTCTCCAACACCACAGTTCAAAAGCACCAATTCTTTGGTGCTCAGCTTTCTTCACAGTCCAAC
Organism: Nanger dama; assembly: GCA_917880005.1. NCBI lineage: Eukaryota > Metazoa > Chordata > Mammalia > Artiodactyla > Bovidae > Nanger > Nanger dama. The sequence goes on from CAKJTW010000051.1 coordinate 10,680,659, forward strand.
TCTCACATCCATACATGACCACTGGAAAAACCATAGCCCTGGCTAGACAGGCCTTTGTTGGCAAAGTAATGTCTCTGCTTTTGAATATGCTATCTAGGTTGGTCATAACATTCCTTCCAAAATGTGTAAGCGTCTTAATTTCATGGCTGCAGTCACCATCTGCAGTGATTTTGGAGCCCCAAAATATAAACTCTGACACTGTTTTCACTGTTTCCCCATGTATTTGCCGTGAAGTGATGGGACCAGATGCCATGATCTTCATTTTCTGAATGTTGAGCTTTAAACCAACTTTTTCACTCTCCTCTTTCACTTTTATCAAGAGGCTTTTAGTTCCTCTTCACTTTCTGCCATAAGGGTGGTGTCATCTGCATATCTGAGGTTATTGATATTTCTCCTGGCAATCTTGATTCCAGCTTGTGCTTCTTCCAACCCAGCATTTCTCATAGATAATGCCAAACAGCTATCCAAAAATGGTTGTGCCAAAATCTGTTCTTATGAACAATATATGAGAATTCTGATTGACCCACCTCCTTGTCCACACTTGCTGTTGTCAGCCTTTTTCATAGTAGGCATTCTTCTGAGTGTACAGTCATTATATGGAAATCACCTGTGTGCGTGTGCATGTATCTACTCAGTCATGTCCGACTCTTTGTGACCCCATGGACTGTAGCGTGCCAGGCTCCTCTGTCCACGGGATTTCCCAGGCAAAAACACTGAAGTGCTTTGCCATGCCCTCTTCCAAGAAGAAGTATAGTTGTAGAAGTAATTTCTAGGATCAAGAATCACACTCCCACAGAGAAAAGCTGCCTACATAATCTTCACAGAGTAAAGACACATTTTATCACAGTATAGCTGTGAGATATTGGTCATAGCTTACAGTTTTTGAAACCAAGTCTCAGATGTATTGAAGCCACAAATAAGCTGGTTATCTTTCCATAGCGTAGTACTCTTCCTGTCCAGAAGTGGCACACCTAATGATTGCTAACAACTTTGTAAAAAGACGCTGGCCATTCTCAAAGGCAATGAAAAAGAGTGAGTGGATGGATCACCACAAAGCCTTCAGGGAGATCAGAAAGAACTTTATGGGCTTTTCCAATGGTACCTTTATAAATTTATCATTATTCGATACAAGAATTCCTTTTATCTTATTGAGGTACTTGTTAAGCATAGAGTCTGGAACCAGACTGCCAGGATCTGCCTCCTGATTCTCCTGTTTACTAGCTGTCTTACCTTGCCCAAGCTTTTTAGTCTCCCCAGTTTCCTCATATGTAACGTGTGGGAAACAGTATATGATAAGAGTTGTCATGAAGGTTACATGTGAGTTAAATGAGCTATATGAAGTGCTTAGACTACTGCTTGGCACATGGTAGGCATTATTCAAATATTTGCCTCTATTTCATAATGTTACGTCACGAAACTATACCCCATTGCCTAAGAGAACCCTCCAATAGTTCTCAAAACCTGACATTATATGTGTACAAACTATGGCCAAAGGAGACATTATCAGCCTTAGACCAAGTCAGGAGTCATGAATTACCAAGTTAACCATGCTGATCAGTGTGACTTCTAGGATCTCTTGCATCTGTAAGATTCTCTAATTCTAGTGAGTATTGAAATAAGAAATGTGGCTTAATATTTATGCTTGCTAGCTTTTTAATCTTGAAACTTCTTGCTTATTTCAAGGATGAAAGAGACCAGATAGAGAAGACCAATACCCTGAGTACCTTGCGGTACTTATCTAGAAGTCAATCAAAAAATAAAAGTTAGTCTAGCTAAGAAGTTTTATATGTTGGGCGCATTGTCGATAATAATAAAAAAACAAAAATGCCCAGTGATAAAGGGAAATCCAGTGTGTGGATAGTCAGGTTTCAGGCACATTGTTTCAGGAAAAATCAATAGTCTGGGTAGATTGTCTGTTAGACATGCATAGAAATAATGCCCTAAGGTCATCTTTGAATCCAACCCTCGGAAAAGACAAATAATATGCAGGAAAAACTCTCTGAAATGGTCAGAGAATGTAGCTTCAACACCAGCTTGGAAATTTGAAATGCTCAACTTTAAAAAGGTTGGCCCCTACATGACAGAAAGCTGACGAATTAGCATGAACCCATTCTTAGTCTAACAAAGACTGATTTGAGTCTCATCAGATATTGTTGTTCAACTGAGAGAGACTATTTCTGAATATTTGATAATAATTCTATAACCTCACAAAGATTTTCTACTTTTTCAAATAAAACCTCTAAATAATTCTGGAACCCTGCCCCTTCTTTAAGTCTGTATCTGGTCAATTGTTTTTGTTGGCAGACACACACACACACACACACACACACACACACACACACACAAATACATCAATTTCTATCACAAATGATTCTAAAAGTGTCTTTTCAGACCTTCTTACTCTTAATTTTCTGGTACACTACATGGACGAAGCTTGATAAGTCTGATTAGCAGATAATCCTAAAAGTGTGAAACAGGTGCCTCATGAAGTATTTAAGGAAAATTTTCCTGTTACTTATTGGAAGAGAGCCCTTCAAACATGTCTGAATTTTTAGAATGCACAAGCAATGGGACTTCTCTGTGGGAAACTCAGTAATTCACTTGTAATTTGTAAGTTCACTGAAGGTAAATTTGCTGAATGAAACTGAAAGCACCACCATTTCAATAGGAGGCTGTTTGTGGCAGTGATTCAACAGATCAACTTATTAAATCTAACCCTGAGTGATTTAACCAATATATTTATTGCAACAATTAAAAGGCCAGTTGTATACTCCATGCAGCATAGCTGCTTAAACAGCTATAGTTCCTCAATGGTTATTTTCAGACCAGACTGCTTACATCTTAGTCTCCTTTATAAACCATTTCAAGCTCTCAATTTGTATTAATGATAACACTTTAGCCAATAGAATATACTACAAGGATAGACTCAATTTCAGTTAAAAGGGCTTAATTATTACATAAGGAATGACCATGTTGAGTGTACAAATTAGGTTTGAATTTTACAGCCAAAGTTTCATGAAAATCATGGGCAATATTAAAGCTGCAAGTAAATGCCAACTTTTCTTTATTGAGCCAATATGCAAAGTTTGTTTTGCAGCATCCATGTTTTGTTTCAAGCACCATTTCATCTGTCTTTGCAGCTGTTAATACAAAATCTAATTCATAACAAGATCTCCTTGGACCACTGCTCTCTCCATTCTTTCTCTTCTTTCCCATATCCCTTGGATTACTGCTCTTGCCATCTTTTCTCTTCTTTCCCATATTTTTCTCCTACTGTCCCCTCACCAACCCTCATAGCTTTTCGCATCTTCATTACATGGGGTAGGTCCTACTTATTAGCATTTTCAAATCAATTAAGATAAAAGCCATCTGTATTTCAAACCCACTATGTTATAAACTGTCTACTCTAAAAGACTATGTTCAGGAAATGGAATGTTAGCTAAAATATATTTTCATTAATATACTATTCTTCATAGTTAAGATGAGGGCTTGGACTCTGGCCAGAATGTAAGCTCCCATGAGAACAAGGAGTTATTTCTTACTATTTAATGGCTATTTGAATTTTTCTTACAATTTGGATACTATTACTATGGAGTTTAATGACTGTACAGCAAACATCTTTACATTCATCAACATTAACAAGTCATTCTAGAATATTCTATGTGCCAGGCAACACATATGACAGCTGCACAGTTGCAATTATAATCCCCTTATGAGTAGAGGGGCAAATCCCAATATAAAGTTGGGGGCTGGCACAGGTATAAAAAACACAAGTTTAAGGGGATATGGTGGTAAATTTAAATTGGGTAAGTATTTTCAAATTCACAAAGGAGAATATGGAACAACCTTAAAGGGCTGATACAAATGTAAACAATCTGAATTCATCAATGATGAACATAATGTAACTCCAAGCAGGAAGCAAATCCAAGGTGAGTTGGGTAAGGTTCCAAGCTTGAAGGCTGTGGTATTAAGAACCGGTAAAGATCTGCCTGCAATGCAGGGGAAACAGGAGACAAGGTTTGATCACTGGGTTGGGAAGATACCCTGGAGGATGGCATGGAGACCCACTCCAGTGTTTCTGCCTAGAAAATCCACGGACAGAGGAGCCAGATGGGCTAGAGCCCACAGGGTTGCAAAGAGTCAGACATGACTGTAGTGACTGAGCAAAGATATTGTAGAAAACCAAGGAGTAGGAAATTAAGGAGTGAGAGGCCCATTTTCTTAGATGGCTCTTTCTGAAAGGCTTCCCAAAGCTAACTCAATCTCCTGCTTCAGACTTTAGGCTTCGACCAACTTTGCAGTCTGAGTGATTCTCTCACCCCTCCCCCTGTTGACCTTTGTCCCGTCACACTGTTTACATCAGCCATAGCACTTACCATGATGTGAATTTATCATAATATGCCTTTTACTTCTCCTCACTGACGGGAGCTCCATGAGGTCAGCACTGTGTCAATCTTTTTCATCACTGTAATCCTCAGAGAAGTGCCCAGCACATAACTGTTTAATGATAGACTGAGTAATTGACTGAAGGAATGAAAAACTGAAAGAACTGATTTGCTTCGGGGGAGAAGCAATAACCCTAATGGATGAGATAGCAGATGGAAAGATTAGTATTCAAATCTGGGCTTGGAACTAGTACGGGCTATATGTAATCAAGCGACTCATGGCCTCTGCCTCTCCATTGCCTCATTTATAACTTGGGTAATATTTCTCACCCTTCTCTGTGGTTGAGAAGACAAAGGCGGTATTTTAAGAGACAAGATTTAGCATAGTATTCGTATTAGTTATCATCTGTGTTGCTGTTGGTTAGTCACTCGGTTGCGTTTGACTCTTTGTGATGCCGTGGATTGTGGCCTGCCAGGCTCCTCTGCCATGTGGCTTCCCAGGCAAGAATACTGGAATGAGCTACCATTTCCTTCTCCAAGGTGTCTATTGTTATGTAACAAATTGTAGTTGACCCTTGAATAACATGAGCTTGAACTGAATGAGTCCACTTAGACATGGATTATTTTTTTTCCCATTAAGTATGTTCTACAGCAGCACATGATCTGAGAATAGGGAGATACCATGGAAAAGAAGGGCCAACTGTAAGCTATAATCAGATTTTTCAGTGACCAAAGGATAGGTTCCACTAAACCCTAGTGATGTTCAGGGTCAACTGTACCCAAAAACATGAAAACTGGAAACAAAGAACATTTATTATCTCACTTATTATCCCATTTATTATCTGATGCTAAGCCAGGTTTCTCACAAGGCTGCAATTGAGGTGTTAGCTGAGGCTGAAGCCACCTCAAGGCCCATCTTGGAGGGAATGCTTCCAAGTTCACCCGTGAGCCTCTCTGAGGACTGTCTCATAACATAGCAGCTGGCATCCCCCACAGTGAGCACTCTAAGAGAAAGCTGAGAGAGCTCAGGACAAATCAGTCATTATAATCTAATCTCAGAAGTGATATCCCATCACTTAGTCATGTTCTGTTTGTTCAAAGTGAGTTACTGGTTCTGCCTCACACTCAAGAGGAGGAGTTTCATCAGGGCAGGGGAAGTAGGTATCAATCAATGTAGCCATCTTAGAGGCTGCCTACCACAATGCCTGAACAGTAACAATAATAAGCTAACATTAAACATGGTTTACTGCCTGCCAGCAAAAGAACTTTATGTGTCTTATCTATTTAATTCTCATCCAGTGCTGTGAAGGAGGTAGAATTGTTAGCCTCACTTAATGGATGAGGAAACTGCGGTAAGCCCCAATGTTACCAGCAGCATCCTCAGGCTTAAAAACACAACAATCTGACCCCAGGATCATGGTCTTAACCTCACTGCTAAACTTCCTCCCAGAGAAGAGTTTAATAAATGGCAGCTGTTGCCATTAAACTCAAGGACCATGAGTGTAAAAGATGATTGAAGGAGCAGAGGCAAGGAAAAACCCAGAAGACAGCTGGATTCAAGAAACTGAAAGAAGGAGATGAAATGTCACATCCAGGATAAAACACAATTTATTGTGGGTTAAGATCAAGGATTAGGGCTACCATGAAAGAATCTTGGTGGTTAAATGATACATGACTAACTCAAATACAAAAGAGCCTTGGTGAAGACAGAATCATAGCTTTACAATACAGACAACGTCGTAGGCATGGATCCCTGGGCAAGATTTTTAGAACCTTAATTTGCCACAATATAATAATAAAATATTATCTTCTTTTTTTTTCCTAGTGTAGGGACATTCAGGATAAAAGTTTTGGGACTCCCAGACTAAATTAATGTTTGTGGTTAGAGGTTTGGGGGAAAAGAGTATTTACTGAAATGGCATGTACCCTTTCATCTGTTTCCCTAAACATACAAATATGTTTCAGAAAACATCCATGATTCAAGAGCCAAGTTTGCATCACACTCCTGGACAGGAAACAAGGACTCTGCACATGACACCTGGCAAACTGTCTCGCTATTCAGGACCTTCGGAACACTTGCTATGATCCTGGCAAAAGTGAATTATTGAAGATAGAAACAGCAGCCTCTCCCTTCTAAGCTAAACAAATGGTCAAAACATTTGGTTAGAGGACAGGAAACAGCAGATAAAGGTAATTTTGTCTGAACTCATGCTCGCTAGCCATATCCAAAAAGTTTCAAAGGAAGTCACAGCTGGTGGTCAGATAATTATCCAATAGTGGTAGCAAAGCCATAGAAGAAAACTGACATGGACCACTGAATTTTTTAAGGAAACAGAAAGAAAAATGATTCCTTGACCACTCCTTAACTCAGTACCAGAATGTGAAGCAGAGAAGTATGAGTAACATGTAACAATTTCTTTTTTTTTTTCCAAAGAATGACTCACTTTAAGAAATGTAGTGTGAAATTTTTAAGTTGGAGAATAAATTATTTTGAGGGTGACTACTGCATTTATAAGCACTGTTTAATTTAGGAAAAGATTCTGGTAAGACTTCAGGGCTTCTATTTTTCAGACGTTTACTTGGAATTGTGACACTGCAAATTTTTGGAGCTGGAGAGAACATTGGAGGTCAGAGTATTTCTGAAAAGTGTTGTTTGAGGAAGAAGGAGATCAAAATGCTACTAGTAAAATAAAGTTTTACCTTATATTTCTGACTGGTCAGAAATGAGATTAGGACAAGGGTAGGCTGGATGTATCATGGAATATGCTTCTTTCCCTAATAAATTTTTACACATGACTAAGGCATCTGGTCCCATCACTTCATGGCAAATATATGGGCAAACAGTGGAAACAGTGTCAGACTTTATTTTGGGGGCTCCAAAATCACTGCAGATGGTGATTACAGCCATGAAATTAAAAGATGCTTACTCCTTGGAAGGAAAGTTATGACCAACCTAGATAGCGTATTCAAAAGCAGAGACATTACTTTGCTAACAAAGGTCCATCTGGTCAAGGCTATGGTTTTTCCAGTGGTCATATATGGATGTGAGAGTTGGACTGTGAAGAAGGCTGAGAGCCGAAGAATTGATGCTTTTGAACTGTGGTGTTGGAGAAGACTCTTGGACTTCAAGGAGAGTCCCTTGGACTTCAAGGAGATCCAATCAGTCCATTCTAAAGGAGATCAGTCCTGGGTGTTCATTGGAAGGACTGATGCTAAAGGTGAAATTCCAGTACTTTGGCCACCTCATGCAAAGAGTTGACTTGTTGGAAAAGACTGATGCTGGGAGGGATTAGGGGCAGGAGGAGAAGGGGACAACCGAGGATGAGATGGCTGGATGGCATCACCGACTCGATGCATATGAGTTTGGGTGAACTCCTGGAGTTGGTGATGGACAGGGAGGCCTGGTGTGCTGTGTGTAAGAAAACGCCGCGGGAAGAAAAAGCCACCTCTAGGACCCGTTAGTAAAAAGGCCTTTATTTGGGTGGGTGGTCGCTCCCGCGCAGAATCCCCAGGGGCAAGCGAGCAGGGGAACAAAGGGAGTCTGCGAGGCGGGCAGGGGTTTGGGAAAGTTTTATCTGGAGGGCTGGCAGCCGGTCCAAGTCATTTCCCATTTTGGTAGCATTTGCAGACTACAGCGGTGATTGGTGTCTATGGTTTCCGTGTTGTCCCTGACTGGATCGGGGCTTCAGGACTCGCCCGTCACGTACCTCACGTTCGTGGGGGACCTGGTGCTGCTGCTGGATCGGGAGGCTTCAAGGCCGGCCCCCCTTTCCGGCCATGTTCGGACAGCTTGCCCTTTCATCCCAGCCTTTTGATATAGGATAAGGGGCGCCGAATCTTTCTGGCTACTTCCTGCTGGACGGGGGCGACGTGGGGCAGGGGTGACCGGGATGATCGGGGCGTCCCTAGGTGGGCCCATAGCTGACAGACAGTGAAAGATGCAGGAAAGGGCAAGGGAATTGGCCGAGAAGCAGGTAGGGGTGGACCGGACAGTTAGGTGTGGGTCTTTTAGGGAATTTTTAGGGGGTCGGGCAGGAGGGTGTCTTCTTGTGACAGGCGAGTATATGTTCCCATCAGTAGTATCTTTCCCGTCGCTGCCCGTGTCATCTCTTGCAGGCGCCTAACCAGCATCTGAAAAAGGCAAGGTCCTAAGGTTAGAGCTAGGACCAGGAGCAACATGGGGCCTATGAAAGGTAGCAGGTATGGAAGTAGGCCATTAAGGCCGGCCCATAGCGGGTTATCTTGCAGGCGCTTCCGCCTCTCTTCTAGGTTTTCCTGAAGCTCCTTGATCTTTGTCCGTGCAATTCCCGATCCATTGGTGTAAAAACAGCATTGTTCCTGTAGGGCCAGGCAGATCCCTCCCTTTTCGGCGGTTAACAGGTGAAGGCCCCGTCGGTTTTGCAGGGTCACCTCTGCCAAAGAGTCTATCTGGTTCTGGATTTCCACCATAGTGTCCGCTAAGCGTTGGACGTCAGAAATCATCTGTTGGGAGAGCTGAGTATATACCTGTTGAGACATTCCCATACCCGCGGCCCCCATAGCCAGACCCGAGGATATGCCCAGTCCAGCCAGCAGAGGGATCATTTGGACCGCCCGCTTAGTTTTTCCGGCTATGTGGTCGATGTCAGGTATGGGAACTGGGTCCTCTCCCGATATCAGGTTTATATCGGGAAGGAGGTGGGCTATAAAACATATTCCTGTCCAGTTAGTGGGAAGGAAAGTGTAGGCCAGATTTCCGCCGCAGACCAGGACCGCAGGTGAAGGGACACAGATTGGGGTATTGACATGTTCGGCCCTTGAGCAAGTGACATAGCTCTGGTTCCCCACATCTATGGTGGTCTTATTATCTTTTACCTGGCCACTTACACAGTTACCCCCGAGGCTGGTCCCCATAGGCTGTACTCTAAAGGGGGGTCACTGTGCATCTGGCGGATGCCAGCGTGCGATTGAGGTCAGTCCAGGAACTGTTAGCTAGGATTGCTGTAGGACGAGGTGGACCCAGGGTCATGCATATCCAGCAATCATGGGCCAGGGCGAGGTTAGACTGGTTTAGGAGCTGCCAGGTGTGGAGTAAAACTTCTTCTGTCTTTGGGTCTAACTGGAGGGGCCCTCGGTTTTCAGGGAGAGCCAATGGATGATAGTGAAGCTGAGGAAACGTTTTGTTTATATATGTCTGGATCACCTGGTCCACGAGCCTCTCTCGGACCTTGTCCTGGACTCCTCCCCGTCTGACACCCCTAAGGGAGCCGTCAGGCCCCAACATACTGGCCTTCCCGGAGTTCCTGAGCAAGCTGGAGATGAAATCATGTGGCCCCGTCTTCCCCGGAAGGTGCTAGTCAGGGTAGCCGTCCACTGAAGCTGGCCACCAAGTAGACATTGCCGGGCCTGTTGCTGCAAATAGCATGATGAGTGAAGAGAGTCATGGGTCTCATTACAAGGGCAGTCGGCAACCTGCCCAGAAAGTAAAGGCTCTGGGAGCGGGATGGCCCGCACGCATTGCCATGAATTGAACTTCCCTATACGTGTGGGCCCCTTACCATCGTCTATATATCCGTTCCCTATGAAATTGTAGGCCATGTGGCTGTCACAGTTAACTTGTTGGATTGCCCTGACGTGGCCCTCGGGGTACTGATCGAGGTAGCCCCCGGCACAGTCACAGGGCTTCCCCATCCTTTTGGCCAGCAGTTGTCTGGCTTTGGAGGGGTCATCAAACCCTCCCTCAGCCAACTTTAATAGAACCAGGGAGAAAAGGACAGAAAGACCCCTTCTGTACATGGTGAGCCAGGGTCAAAAGGCGCCTCCAGATGATGAAGCTATTGAGGAATTCCGAAGGAATAGTAGCACCCCAGAAGCAGAGAGCAAATGGCTAGATAAGCAAGGCCCAGTGACAGCTGAAGGACAGATGACCAGTCTTGGGGAGCTGTAGCCACCAATCCAATGGCAAAGAGAACGGCCAGGATTGCGATTGCCAGCAGCCCCCACGAATGGTCCCAGGCGAACATCAGGTAGGGGCCTGTCTGCCCCCCAAAGGAGGCGCTGTTCTGACTACTCAGGGCTCGTGCCCAGGGCTCGTGTCTCAGAAGGAACAGCAATCTCGGTAAATGTTAGGAGGTGGTGTCCCTGATTGTCTCAGGACTGGGGGAAGGAGGAGCCCGAGTGATAGTCAGCTTAGTCGGCCCAGTAAGGACAGAACGGTAGGGTCTTTTTTCTTCGGGGGTTAGGGTTTGGAAAACCTGGGGGTGCAAGTTTGAGTCGGGTCAGGTGGTACCAAGGCTCGTGTCCCAGGAGTTTGGCTGCCGTAGGAGTGGTGAGGATCACCGTATGAGGTCCCGCCCAGCGGGGCTGCAGTGGGCGAGGATGGAGGACTTTCAGTAGCACCTGATCTCCCGGGGCCAGAGGTCGGGCTGGCCCCTCGTCATCCGTCGGTTGCGGCAAGACCCTATTAGCGTGTTCTCTCAACAAGGACCGTAAGAGGGAAAAAAGAGGGAGATACCCCGCGAGTGGGGGAGCCTCTCCTTCTGGGAGGTAAGTCAGGAGGTAGGGCCTGCCGTAGAGTAATTCAAAAGGAGTCAGACCTGTCCTGGAGTGCGGAGTAGTGTGGATGCGGGTGAGCGCCAGAGGGAGGAGGTCAACCCAGGACAGCCGCAGCTCCGAAGTGAGCTTGGTCAGATGTGTCTTGATGATGCCGTTTATTCGCTCTACCTTGCCCGATGATTGAGGCCGATGAGGAATGTGAAGGTGCCAGGCGATGCCCAAAGTTGCAGCCACCTGTTGAGAGATCTGTGAGATGAATGCGGGGCCATTGTCAGACTAGAGAGAATAAGGTAACCCGAATCTGGGAATGAGATGGGTTGTTAAGACCTCTGCCACCACCATTGTGGTTTCTCTGGCGGTGGGGAAGGCCTCGACCCAACCTGAGAAAGTATCCACCAAGACCAGCAGATAGCGGTGATTCCGATGTCGGGGCATATGAGTGAAGTCTATCTGCCAGTCTTGCCCAGGCAAGTGTCCCCTGAGTTGGTGTGTGGTCTGAGGGGGCCTGAGTCCTCCCTGAGGAGAGGTGGAGGCGCACGTCAAGCAAGACCGATGAACCTCGTATACCGCATGTCGAAGATGCCAGGGGGCAAAGATGGGATCAAGGAAAGAGAGGAGGGCCTTAGGTCCGATGTGCAGAGTGTTATGAATCTGGGATATAATATCTTTTGCCTGATGTTTGGGGAGCACCAGCCTGTTGTAGTATACTATCCATCCCAATGGATGTTTTTAGTCCCCTCTAGTGCCAACAATCTCTGGGTTTCATTTCTGGAGTACTGGGGTGTAGGTGTTGGCTGCAAGGTCAACATTGATTTGGGGGTGTTTTTAGAGCCACCTGTCGGGCCACCTGGTCTGCTATGTTATTTCCCAGGGCAATCGTGTCGTGAGTATTCTGGTGGCCTTTACAGTGTATGATGGCCACCTCTCGAGGTAAGGACAAAGCATCTAGTAATCGAGTAATGTGTGAAGCATTGCAAATGGGGGACCCCTTGGTGGTCAGAAAGCCCCTCTCTTTCCAGATTGCCGCGTGTGAGTGGGCAATCAGGAAGGCATACTTAGAATCGGTGTATATATTAGCCCTCCTTCCTTTTGCCAAATGTAAGGCTCTGGTCAAAGCAGTTAATTCTGCTTTTTGAGAGGTCGTTCCCGGAGCCAGAGGATAGGCTTCCAAGACTTCTCGGGTGGTCACCACAGCATAAGCCGCCCTCCGCGTCCCATCAGAATCTCATTTGGAACTCCCGTCGACAAACAGTGTCAAGTCGGGGTTTGGTAAGGGCTTGGCGAATAAATTATGGGGCGGCTGCATAAGGGACTCAAGGGTCTCGATGCAGGAATGAGCAGAGGGTTCTATAGAGGGAAGAGAAGGCAATGACGAAAGAGGATTTAGTTGCGGAGAACGATCTACAGAAACTTGTGGGTTATCTAGGAACACCAGATGGAATTGTTGGAGCTTTGAAGCACTGAGATCGGAAAGATACCTGGAAGCTAAAAGATCATTTAGGCGATGAGGTGAAAAAATGGTCAGAGGTTGATCATGGATCAGCTTCTTTGCATCTGCATATAGCGTGGCCGCTGCCGCTAGTGCTCGCAGACAGGGAAACCATCCCCTGGCAGTGGGGTCCAGCTGTTTAGACATGTAAGCGACAGGCAGCAGTTCAGGGCCCACTGGTTGCATCAGGGCTCCGAAAGCTATTCCCCCCTTTTCATCTGTATACAGATGGTGTGGATAGTTTGGGTTTGGAAGAAAGAGAGGAGGCGGATCCAGTAAAGTAGAGCGTAACGCATGAAAGGCCTGAGCTACCGTGGCAGGGGAAGATAGTGGTCCTGTGGGAGTCTCTTTAGCTGCAGCATACAGAGGCTTGGCCAATGTGGCGTAATTAGGGACCCAGTGTCGGAAAAATCCGGTCAGTCCTAGGAAAGATAGTATCTGATCTCCGTTAGTTGGAGGGTTAAGGGACCTGAGGAGGCTACACCGGTCTGCTGTCAGAGCCTTAGTTGTGGGAGTAATTTGAAGGCCTAAATAGACCACAGAGGTTTGAGTCAATTGAGCCTTGGACTGTGAGGCCCGATAGCCCTGAGAACCAAGGAAATTAAGAAGAGTCACAGTGTGTTGTCTAGAAGTCTCTTCTGAGGGGCTGCAAAGGAGCAAGTCATCTACGTATTGGAGGAGAGTGCTAGGATAAAGTGAACATCTGGCCAGGTCTCGAGATAGGGCTTGCCCAAAGTAATGAGGGCTGTCTCTAAATCCCTGAGGGAGGACGGTCCAGGTGAGCTGAGTGGTCAGGTGGGCGTCAGGATCTGTCCAGGTGAAAGCGAAAAGAAACTGACAATCGGGATGAAGCGGGATAGTAAAGAAGGCATCTTTGAGGTCAATGACAGTGAAATGAGAAGTTTGGGGAGGGATAGAGGAGAGGAGGGTGTAAGGGTTAGGGACAAGCGGATGGGCGGGGACCACCGCTGCATTGATCAGGCGGAGATCCTGCACCAGCCGGTAGTCACCGGAAGCCTTCCGGACAGGAAGCATGGGCGTGTTACAAGGGGAGGTCGTGGGGATCAGGAGACCCTGTCCCATGAGGCAGTCGATGATGGGCTTTAGTCCCCTGAGGCTCTGGGTCGACAAGGGGAATTGAGGCCGAGCTGGAAAAGAGGTGGGATCTTTTAGTCGAATAAGAACTGGAGGGTGGTGTCTAGCCACCACCGGAACCCGAGTATCCCAGACCTCAGGGCTAACCGAGGGGGTCAGGGACTCTGCGAGTAGCACCAGGAAGGCCCCCGATGTGGGAGCCGACCCTGGGGTCAGGTGGAGGGTGGCTTTTAGCTTAGCGAGTATGTCCCTCCCCCAAAAGTGGGGTAGGGCAGGAGGGTATGACTAAAAAGGAGTGTGTGAACATGGATGAATCCAGCTGACAAGACAGAGGTTGTGTCTGGAGAGGACACGAGGGTCGGCCGTCAATTCCCATAACCGAAATCTGAGAAGGATGCAAAATGCCCCCAAAGGAAGGAAGAACCGAATAGGTAGCCCCCATATCAACCAGGAAGTTGATAAACTTACCCGCTACCTGGAGCGTTACCCTGGGCTCGGCTTGGGTGATCGGGGTCCCCGAGTCTGGGCGGCATCAGTCTTCGTCGAAGCTCAGCAGCTCCAAAGCTGGAGTAGGGCAGGAAGTCTCCCTGGGGCGCTCTGGTCCCCGGCCCCTAGAGGTCGGGGCCCGAGAGGCCTGGGGACAGTCGCTGGCCCAATGTCCTCGTTGTTTGCACAGTGGACATGGCTTGGATGGAGGGCGCGGGTTAGGGCATGCTTTGGCCCAGTGTCCTTCTTGGCCGCACTTGAAGCAGGCCCCCGGAGGGGGCTTCCGGGACCCCGAACCCGCAGCCGGCCACAGGGCCGCCACCAAGGCTTGGGTTTGCTGGTTAAAGAGACTTGCTTGCTGGTTGAGGAGGCTAGCCTGAAATTCGGCCTTTTGTTTAAGCCTTGCCTTTTGGCTGGCCTCGGCTGCTTCCTTCCGGGCATTGTAAATTTTGAAGGCCATTTTTACCAGATCTCGGATAGGGGTTTGAGGACCATCCTCGGCCTTGGCCAGCTTTTTCAGGATATCAGGAGCTGACTGAGAGATAAAACGACTGGCCAAGGTGGCTGCCCCCACGGGAGACTCAGGGGACAGTCTAGTGTATTGAATAAGGGCCTCAGTGAGCCGATTGAGGAACATAGCTGGATTTTCATCAGGCCCCTGAGTCACCTCGTCCAGCTTAAGGAAATTTACAACCTTATGAGAGGAAACTTCCATTCCATCAATAAGGCATTCTATCATATAGTGTACTCGCTGTTGGCCGCCACCCCCCTCATGATAATTCCAGTCAGGATCGGTGTCAGGCACTGCCTGGGCCCCTGGGGGGCGTTCCGGAGAGGGGTTAGCAAAATGCCGTTGGTCGGCCTGAGCTTTAGCTGCAGTCCATATAGCCTGCCTTTCTTCTGGGGTGGTGGAGGACCCCAGAATAACATAGATGTCTTGCCAGGTCAGAGCATAGGCGCGAGTTAAGCCCGTGAACTGTTTAATGTATTGAGTAGGATTGGAAGAAAAAGAGCCCAGTTTGGCTTCAATCTGTGCCAGGTCCTGAAGAGAAAAGGGGACATGGACCTGGGCTAGGCCCTCGGTTCTGGCCACCTGCCGCAAAGGAAGCAGTGGAGCCGCGGCTGAGGGAGCCGGAACGGACGGAGGAGGTTCCTGTAGGTTGTCGTGAGAACGAGTGTGAGAGCTGACCGGGGAAGGCAGCGGAGTTAGCGGGGGAAGAGGGGGATAAAGAACAGGAGCAGGCGTTGTCGGGGCCAGATCTGGGGGTGAAATCTCCTGGGCTGACGTGGAAGCCGGGGAGGGCGAAGTAGGAGGAGTGGAAGGAGTGGAGATTGAGGCCGTAGAAGACGCGTACGGAGGAGGAGCAGTCAGTTCTTCTGGAGGGACAGTGAAAGCAGAAGACTCGGGAGAAGTAGGGAGGGGCTTGGCCTGAGGGGAGGGAGCCGGAGGAGGCATGATTAAGAGGATCTGGCCGGGGGAGCATGCAGCACATAGGATGGGGCGGGAGCGCAACGCCCAAAAGGCCTGGACGTAGGGGACCTCAGACCATTTTCCCGTTCTCCGGCAGTAATTATCTAAATCACGGAGGACGTCAAAGTCCAATGTCCCTGCGGCCGGCCACTGCGAGCCATTATCCAGAGAATATTGAGGCCAGGCCTGTGAGCATAAAAAAGTAAGCTGTTTGGCGCGGACATGTCCCTTTAGTCCTAAGGTCCGCAAATTAGCCAATAAGCATTCCAAAGGGGTTAAATCTTGGAGTTCAGGTTCGGGTTTGGAGACTGTCGATCCCATAGCGACCACCAACAGCGGAGGCAGACCCCGGTATCCAAACGTCTTTGGACACGCTGGGGGAAGCCGGAGGTCCAGGCAGCCGATCAGAACGTCTTCCTCACGGTCTGCCGGACCGGAAAAGGCCGGGCCGGAGGTCCACACAGTCGATCAGGAAGTCTCCCTCACGAACCGGCGACCTGGGGAGGGGGGCCGAAGCCGGAGGCCGAAGCTGGAGGGAGGCTGAAGCCGGAGGTCTATCAGTCGATTAGGACGTCTCCCTCACGAACTGATGACCGGGAGGGCCCGGTAAGTGCGCACCGTTACAGGGCCCTAGGAAGTGGTCGCCAGGGAGTACAGACCCCAAAGCCGAAGGGACTTACCCCGTATCCTGCCGTCCGGGAGGTTGGTCAGCTGCCTGGGTCTGGGGCTACCACGGCGGGGGAGCTCGAGGGAGCCTCAACGGCGGGTGCCGGAGGCCCTCACCTCGAGCCCCACGTTGGGCGCCAGATGTAAGAAAACGCCACAGGAAGAAAAAGCCACCTCTAGGACCCGTTAGTAAAAAGGCCTTTATTTGGGTGGGCAGTCGCTCCCGGGCAGAATCCCCAGGGGCAAGCGAGCAGGGGAACAAAGGGAGTCTGCGAGGCGGGCAGGGGGTCGGGAAAGTTTTATCTGGAGGGCTGGCAGCCGGTCCAAGGTCATTTCCCATTTTGGTAGCATTTGCAGACTACAGCGGTGATTGGTGTCTATGGTTTCCGTGTTGTCCCTGACTGGATCGGGGCTTCAGGACTCGCCCATCACGTACCGCACGTTCGTGGGGGACCTGGTGCTGCTGCTGGATCAGAGGCTTCAAGGCCGGCCCCCCTTTCCGGCCATGTTCGGACAGCTCGCCCTTTCACTGTGGTTCATGGAGTTGCAAAGAATTGGACACGACTGAGCGACTGAACTGAACTGAAGAAACTGGGGCTTTTCTTCAGGATTCATTATCCAAGGAGTTTACCAGTAGCCAGCACTTCAAGTTCTTGCCCCATTAGCCCAGTTAAAATAAACTTTTTTTCCCCCTTTATTTATTGGCTGCACTGGGTCTTTGTTGCTGCATGAGTTTTTTTTCTAGTTGCAGTGAGCAGGGGCTACTATCTAGATGTGGTTCTTTTTAGGTGGCTTCTCTTGTTACAGAGTACAGGCTCTATAGTGAGGGCTTGGTGGCTCAGACACTAAAGCATCTGCCTACAATGCAGAGACCTGGGTTCAATCCCTGGGTTGGGAAGATCCCCTGGAGAAGGAAATGACAACCCACTCCAGCACTCTTACCTGGAAAATCCCATGGAAGTGGGAGCCTGGTATGCTACAGTCCCTGGGGTTGCAAAGAGTCAGACACGGCTGAGTGACTTCACTTGCCTAATAAGTAGTTGTGCCTTAGAATAAAGATGCACAAGAAAAACCTCCTCTTTCAGGAATCCTCATGTTGTATTTATTACATTTCCCTTGTCCCAAAGCAGTTTCAATGAAACTTTTTATACATGAAGAGAATTTCATGTTGAAATTCTCGTAAGGAGTGGGATCTCAGAGCTGTTGAAAACTACAGAACTCTATAATATTCTTTGAGTTCTCCTATAGCACTAGTTTATACTTCACCATCAAAGTCAATATAAAACATTTAAATAGAAACCCTTTGAAGGCAGAGTTCAGTCTACCTCGTCTTTGTATTCCACGGTCCACCCGAGGTGCTCAGTGAGTTTCCATGAACATTGAATGGTGATTGATAACATTACTTACTTAGTGTAGCAGCAGTGAAGGCTCCAATTGGCATGTCCACTTCCAGATACCTACACCCCCTCCATCTCACAACCTGAGCAAGTCACAGCCACATTCCGGGGTCAGAAGCATCCACAGAAATTTGGGAGTCCTCACTGATTCATGAAAGCACATGTCTATTATTTAGTTAATTTGTTTGTTGAGCATCTTCATGTTGGTCAGTGTCCCAGGTGCTGAGGATCTAAAGATAAACAAGACACAGCAGCTTGCAAAAAAAAGGGCATATTTCTTTACACTAAAAACATGACTCATCCATAACATTTCTGTCTACATTCAACTTGCCAGAAATATATTTGTCACAGCTCTGTACATCTAGACTCAAACAAACAAAAAGTACTCAAAATCTATCACTTATCTATATAGAAAGTGCATCTTATCTTTGCAAATGAAGTTGAACACACATAAATAGGCAGCTGTAGCAAAGCTGAAATGATAAATACAGCCACTTTTCCAAAAATGATTGAAGTTCCAGATCTATTTTATCACTTACCAGGCACATAAACTTGCACAAGTCATCTGCAAAAGGGGTGAATGAAATTTGTCCCACATTACTCTAGTCCCAGCATTCAGCGTATAGTAAATACACAATAAATATTTCTTAAGTAAATCACTGAATAAACATGTATCTTATCTATGTTATAAAACATCTTATTTTCTTAGAATATAAAAACCCTTGGAGATCATCCTTTGGAACGGAAAAATGAAAGTGTGAAATCACTTTCATTCAACAAATAGTTTTTGAACACTTAATCAGTTCAGTCACTCAGTTGTGTCTGACTCTTTGCAACCCCACGAACCGTAGCATGCCAGGCATCCCTGTCCATCGCCAACTCCCGGAGTTCACCCAAACCCATGTCCATTGAGTTGGTGATGCCATCCAACCATCTCATCCTCTGTCATGCCCTTCTCCTGCTGCCCTCAATCTTTCACAGCATCAGGGTCTTTTCCAATGAATCAGCTCTTCACATCAGGTGGCCAAAGTATTGGAGTTTAAGCTTTAGCATCAGTCCTTCCAATGAACACCCAGGACTCATTTCCTTCAGAATGGACTGGTTGGATCTCATTGCAGTCCAAGGGACTCTCAAGAGTCTTCTCCAACACCACAGTTCAAAAGCATCAATTCTTTGGCACTCACCCTTCTTTTTTTTTTTTTTTTTAATTTGTTTATTTGTTTTAATTGGAGGCTAATTACTTTACAATATTGTATTGGTTTTGCGATACATCAACATGAATCTGTCACAGGTGTACACGTGTTCCCCATCCTGAACCCCCTCCCACTTCCCTCCCCATACCATCCTTCTGGGTTATCCCAGTGCACCAGCCCCAAGCATCCTGTATCCTGCATCGAACCTAGAATGGCGATTTGTTTCTTATATGATATTATACATGTTTCAATGCCACTCTCCCAATCATCCCACCCTCTCCCTCTCCCACAGAGTTCAAAAGACTGTTCTATACATCTGTATCTCTTTTGCTGTCTCGCATACAGGGTTATTGTGACCATCTTTCTAGATTCCATGTATATGCATTAGTATACTGTACTGGTGTTTTTCTTTCTGGCTTACTTCACTCCGTATAATCGGCTCCAGTTTCATCCACCTCATTAGAACTGATTCAAATGTATTCTTTTTAATGGCTGGGTAATATTCCATTGTGTATATGTACCATAGCTTTCTTATCCATTCATCTGCTGATGGACATCTAGGTTGTTTCCATGTCCTGGCTATTATAAACAGTGCTGCAATGAACTTTGGGGTACACGTGTCTCTTTCAATTCTGGTTTCCTCAGTGTGTATGCCCAGCAGTGGGATTGCTGGGTCATAAGGCAGTTCTATTTCCAGTTTTTTAAGGAATCTCCATACTGTTCTCTATAGTGGCTGTACTAGTTTGCATTCCCACCAACAGTGTAAGAGAGTTCAATTTTCTCCACACCCTCTCCAGCATTTATTGTTTGTAGACTTTTGGATCGCAGCCATTCTGACTGGTGTGAAATGGTACCTCATTGTGGTTTTGATTTGCATTTCTCTGATAATGAGTGATGTTGAGCATCTTTTCATGTGTGTGTTAGCCATCTGTATGTCTTCTTTGGAGAAATGTCTATTTAGTTCTTGGCCCATTTTTTGATTGGGTCGTTTATTTTTCTGGAACTTAGCTGCAGGAGTTGCTTGTATATTTTTGAGATTAGTTCTTTGTCAGTTGCTTCATTTGCTATTATTTTCTCCCATTCCAAAGGCTGTCTTTTCACCTTGCTTATAGTTTCCTTTGTTGCACAGAAGCTTTTAATTTTAATTAGGTCCCATTTGTTTATTTTTGCTTTTATTTCCAGTATTCTGGGAGGCAGGTCATAGAGAATCCTGCTGTGATTTATGTCGGAGAGTGTTTTGCCTATGTTCTCCTCTAGGAGTTTTATAGTTTCTGGTCTTACATTTAGATCTTTAATCCATTTTGAGTTTATTTTTGTGTATGGTGTTAGAAAATGTTCTAGTTTCATTCTTTTACAAGTGGTTGACCAGTTTTCCCAGCACCACTTGTTAAAGAGATTGTCTTTAATCCATTGTATATTCTTGCCTCCTTTGTTGAAGATAAGGTGTCCAAAGGTGTGTGGGTTTATCTCTGGGCTTTCTATTTTGTTCCACTGATTTATATTTCTGTCTTTGTGCCAGTACCGTGCTGTCTTGATGACTGTAGTAGAGCCTGAAGTCAGGCAGGTTGATTCCTCCAGTTCCATTCTTCTTTCTCAAGATTGCTTTGGCTGTTCAAGGTTTTTTTATTTCCATACAAATTGTGAAATTATTTGTTCTAGCTCTGTGAAGGAGAAGGCAGTGGCACCCCACTCCAGTATTCTTGCCTGGAGAATCCCATGGCTGGAGGAGCCTGGTAGGCTGCAGTCCATGGGGTCGCTGGGGGTCAGACACGGCTGAGCAACTTCACTTTCACTGTTGGCTTTCATGCATTGGAGAAGGAGATGGTGGCCCACTCCAGTGTTCTTGCCTGGAGAATCCCAGGGCCGGGGGAGCCTGGTGTCTATGGGGTCGCACAGAGTCGGACACGACTGAAGCGACTTAGCAGCAGCAGCAGCTCTGTGAAAAATACCGCTGGTAGCTTAATAGGGATTGCATTGAATCTATAGATTGCTTTGGGTAGTATACTCATTTTCACTATATTGATTCTTCTGATCAATGAACATGGTATATTTCATCTATTAGTATCCTCTTAGATTTCTTTCACCGGTGTTTTATAGTTTTCTATGTATAGGTCTTTAGTTTCTTTAGGTAGATATATACCTAAGTATTTTATTCTTTTCATTGCAATGGTGAATGGAATTGTTTCCTTAATTTCTTTTTCTATTTTCTCATTATTAGTGTATAGGAATGCAAGTGATTTCTGTGTGTTGGTTTTATATCCTGCAACTTTATTATATTCATTGATTAGATCTAGTAATTTTCTGGTGGGGTCTTTGGGGTTTTCTATGTAGAGGATCATGTCATCTGCAAACAGTGAGAGTTTTACTTCTTCTTTTCCAGTTTGGATTCCTTTTATTTCTTTTTCTGCTCTGATTGCTGTGGCCAAAACTTCCAGAACTATGTTGGATAGTAGTGGTGAGAGTGGGCACCCTTGTCTTGTTCCTGACTTTAAGGGAAATGCTTTCAATTTTTCACCATTGAGGATGTTTGCTGTGGGTTTGTCATATATAGCTTTTATTATGTTGAGGTATGTTCCTTCTATTCCTGCTTTCTGGAGAGTTTTTGTCACAAATGGATGTTGAATTTTGTCAAAGGCTTTCTCTGCATCTATTGAAATAATCATATGGCTTTTATTTTTCAATTTGTTAATGTGGTGTATTACATTGATTGATTTGTGGATCTTGAAGAGTTCTTGCATCCCTGGGATAAAGCCCACTTGGTCATGGGCTTTTTAATGTGTTGTTGGATTCTGATTGCTAGAATTTTGTTAAGGATTTTTGCATCTATGTTCATCAGTGATATTGGTCTGTAGTTTTCTTTTTGGTGGCATTTTTTGTCAGGTTTTGGTATTAGGGTGATGGTGGCCTCATAGAATGAGTTTGGAAGTTTACCTTCCTCTGCAATTTTCTGGAAGAGTTTGAGTAGGATAGGCATTAGCTCTTCTCTAAATTTTTGGTAGAATTCAACTGTGAAGCCATCTGGACCTGGGCTTTTGTTTGCTGAAAGATTTCTGATTACAGTTTCAATTTCCATGCTTGTGATGGGTCTGTTAAGATTTTCTATTTCTTCCTGGTTCACTTTTGGAAAGTTGTACTTTTCTAAGAATTTGTCCATATCTTCCACGTTGTCCATTTTATTGGCATGTAACTGCTGATAGTAGTCTCTTATGATCCTTTATATTTCTGTGTTGTCTGTTGTGATCTCTCCGTTTTCATTTCTAATTTTCTTGATTTGATTTTTCTCACTTTGTTTCTTGATAAGTCTTGCTAATGGTTTGTCAATTTTATTTATCCTTTCAAAGAACCAGCTTTTGACTATGTTGATTTCTGCTATGGTCTCTTTCGTTTCTTTTGCATTTATTTCTGCCCTAATTTTTAAGATTTCTTTCCTTCTACTAACCCTGGGGTTCTCCATTTCTTCCTTTTCTAGTTACTTTAGGTGTAGAGTTAGGTTATTTATTTGACTTTTTTCTTGTTAATTGAGGTATGCCTGTATTGCTATGAACTTTCCTCTTAGCACTGCTTTTACAGTGCTCCACAGGTTTGGGGTTGTTGTGTTTTCATTTTCGTTTCTATGCACATTTTGATTTCTTTTTTTGATTTCTTCTGTGATTTGTTGGTTATTCAGAAGCATGTTGTTCAGCCTCCATATGTTGGAATTTTTAATCGTTTTTCTCCTGTAACTGAGACCTAATCTTACTGCATTATGGTCCACAAAGATGCTTGGAATGATTTCAATTTTTTTGAATTTACCAAGCTAGACTTGTGGCCCAGGATGTGATCTATCCTGGAGAAGTTTCCGTGTGTGTTTGAGAAAAAGTTGAAATTCATTGTTTTGAGGTGAAATGTCCTATAGATATCAATTAGGTCTAACTGGTCTATTGTATCATTTAAAGTTTGTGTTTCTTTGTTAATTTTCTGTTTAGTTGATCTATCCATAGGTGTGAGTAGGGTATTAAGGCACTCAGCTTTCTTTATAGTCCAATTCTCACATCCATACATGAGCACTGGAAAAACCATAGCCTTAACTAGATGGACCTTTGTTCACAAAGTAATGTCTCTGCTTTTGAATATGCTATCTAGGTTGGTCATAACTTTCCTTCCAAGGAGTAAGCGTCTTTTAATTTCATGGCTGCAATCACCATCTGCAGTGATTCTGGAGCCCCAAAAATAAAGTCTGACACTGTTTCCACTGTTTCCCCATCTATTTCCCATGAAACAATGGGACCAGATGCCATGATCTTCGTTTTCTGAATGTTGAGCTTTAAGCCAACTTTTTACTCTCCTCTTTCACTTTCATCAAGAGGCTTTTTAGTTCCTCTTCATTTTCTGCTATAAGGGTGGTGTCATCCGTATATCTGAGGTTATTGATATTTCTCCAGGCAATCTTGATTCCAGCTTGTGCTTCTTCCAGCCTAGCGTTTCTCATGATGTACATATAACTTAAATAAGTAGGGTGACAATATACAGCCTTAATGTACTCATTTTACTATTTGGAACCAGTCTGTTGTTTCATGTCCAGTTCTAACTGTTGCTTCATGACCTACACTTAGTATAACACATATAATACATGCCAGAGCCTGTACTGAGCTCCATGGATCAAGTGAGAGCAGACAGACTCATGCTGGAGGAAGGCAAATTACAAGAGTATTTCAGAAATGGAAGTAATATCTAGAGTATTGTCATTTACTTTAAAAAGAATACAAATGATATGCAGTCTGGCTCTGAAATTGCATCATTTTTCCTAATGAGTGGCAACTGGTGAGCATGCCAACTTTGAAAATGATCCTGTTTTCATCTACAGTAATTTCGCTTTTCTCTTTCTTCTAATCTTCTTTGTATTTTCTCTCTGTATATATTTTTGGTCAAGCCACATGCATCGAAATAATCCTTTTCAAGGATAACTTTCAAATATATTTTATAACCAGCAGTTCAGGCAACAGCTTGACACAGGTCATGGTGCTGAAGCCCAGGTCTGGGTGTCCCTTGTTATTCTGCATGTTACCTCTTTAGACACAAAGAGATTATGAAGAGATTCTGAGAAAGGTCCTGAGGAAGGGGCAGCAGTAGCAGATGACGAAAGGATTTGGGTTCAGGATAGTATCTCTCCATCCAAGCTATTAGGTAGTATTTCAACACCATGAATGGCACTGCCGTGCCAGATGCGAAGCATCTGCATAGTTAGTGTCTGGCTACGGCAGAGCTTCATGCAATGCGAAGCTTTAAGAATGTTTGTTCTGCTTCCATATACTCTGCAAGATGAAAACGATCCCCATTAGTACCCATATTTCAAAGGAGCCATGCATGGACTTACATATAAACTCTTGGCTTTTTATTAAAATGACAGCTTCTAGTTTGTGTTATAAAGTTGAGTAGACAGAGTCTTTGCTGTTTCCTAGTCTCCCTGGAAATAGTGTTTTAAACTTTCTATGCCAATTTTCATACTGTTTACACCCATGGACCTAGTCTCATAGATTTCCCCAAATGCTAAGTAGTGTACTAAAAGTACTAAGAAGCTAACATTTAAGTTATGATTATATCCTGTTTATGTGAACTGTTGCTTATTTTAAAAATAGTCTGGGTTGCTTCTGGTTTTTGGAGTAGGAGGAAGAATGAAGGAAAAAGGAATAACCTCATTTGCCTGTAGTTCCAAAGGGGAGGCTCATTTCACTATAAAGGATTGGGTAATACTGGAGGAATCAAGGGAAGGCCCCCTTGGAAGGTGGTGTTCCTGAGACTTAGAGAGATGAGAACAGTGAGGGCAATGAGGCCTCCCCATGAAGACAGGCAGCCTAGTGGGCCGTGGAGGGAAAGTCCACTGAGCACTCATCCATGAGTGGCCAAGAGGACAAGAAGTAATTCTGAGGAAAAATGAGGCAGAAAATGATCTTGACTCACTTGGACTTCTGGTTTTGTCCCATATTAATGGTCATTGTCATCTTGAGTCATTAAGTACAATGAAAAGATTTTTGTGTTGCTGACAAAATGAGGAAAATGGGAATCTGACCTATTGAAATAAAGTGATTGTTCCTTTCTTTCTCCCTTCTCCCTTCCCTGTTGTTTTCTTCCCTTTCTTCTCACTTCCTCCCATTCTCCTTCCTTTCCTTTTCCCCTCTTCTTCTCCCTCCTCTCTCTTTCCTCTGAGGGAAGGAAAGGACTGTGTTCAGTTGACTTTCATGAGGCTTAACTCACGAGTCTATCTGGTCTCTCTAGAAGTTAAATCTCACTAGGAGCCAATGTGTCTCTACCACAGACAACTAATCCCTTGAACAGATCCCTTTCCAAAATTGCAATATTTGGAAAGACTTTCCCATTTGTCAGCCCTATTCATGCCTCTCTCCCCAACCCCTACCCAAACACACATGTGAAGATGACCTTCAGGTATAAAGCTAAGCTAAGAAGAAATCCATGACCTGCTCATTTTTAGAATAGAACAGACCATCAATGCTCTCGCCACTGTTTCCACATTTCCTAGTGTCATACCTATCATAAAAGAGGCATCCAGAGAAAAAAGAATTCTTGAATAAATTATGACAAACTCATAAATATAGTCTAAATACAGAGTCTAAATATGGACTTTCTTCAGTGTCACATTTCCGTGGAACAGCTTCAGTTTCCTGGGTAGTTTCACAACAAAATTAATTGCCTTTATCAAGTTTTATCATTTTTACAACAGACATTTATTCATTTACAAGTGCTAGCAGGGATAAGTAGTGAGCAGAGAGTCAGATTCATTCATTTTATTTTCAGCAAGCATTAACCATGTCAAATACTGTGTGCCAAGTACAACTGTAAACAAGATAGAATCTGTTGGTGCCCTGGAAGAGCTTACCTTCTATTGGATTACTTAAGCGGCCAGATTGGGAATAGGCCGGACTCTCCAGAGCTAAGTGATTCTCTCCAATGCATTATTCAAAATTTTCATTACTCCACATTGTGGATAGTCACTGTCTCTAGCTGAAAACTGCAGAAGTGAAAGTCATGAACACTAAACTTAGACTGTAAATACATCGAAGCCACTAGCGCCTCTAAAGCAGCTAGGCAGCTGGTTTTACCTTCCAGAATCAATGTCACTTTCTTATACTGGGGAAGTGATATTGCCTTTATGTGCATCTTTTTAGCCCCTAAAAAGTAATTTGGAGCTTAAAATTTACTCTCCCCCTCCCAGTAGCAATAATTAAAGAAAACCCTAAAGTTCAGACAACTGACACATATTCAGTAGTATGCATGCTATGACTTACTTTTCCCAGGAGTGAGTATAAATTTGCACTGTTTTTACCACATTCATAGGTCCAATTTTCTCTGTTAAACAATGGCTAACATGTGAAAATCAGTTCATGGGTGTGGTTCATGGGGTCTGGAACATGGTCAAGCCCCCTGTGGGACTGGCAATTATTTGTGATGAGTCTGGAATCACAGTGCAATCTGTTCCTGGGCCCACACCCGGACAGGCCTCGCCCAAAGAATTGTCTGTGTGTGCCACACTTGGGAAGGAATTAAGACAGCTGGGACCTGGGACTTGGAACCCTTTGCTGTAAAGCATGCACCTGGACAAACAGCTCCTCAAACTACAAAATACAAAGAAACTAAAAATGACTAAAAATATTTCTGCCTGTGTAGTTGGGGCAATTTCTAGACAAAAGATACAAAAGACCAAAAACTCCAACTGCCAATTATGAAGAGCCAGTAGCATAAGCAGGGTACCACACATGCCCTTTGCACTCAGTACCACCCAGTTCAGTTCAGTTTAGTTCAGTTCAGTCGCTCAGTTGGGCCTGACTCTTTGTGAACTCATGAATTGCAGCATGCCAGGCCTCCTTGTCCATCATCAACTACCAGAGTTCACTCAAACTCACATCCATCAAGTCGGTGATACCATCCAGACAGCTCATCCTCTGTCGTCCCCTTCTCCTCCTGCCTCCAATCCCTCCCAGCATCAGAGTCTTTTCCAATGAGTCAACTCTTCGCTTGAGGTGGCCAAAGTACTGGAGTTTCAGCTTTAGCATCACTCCTTCCAAAGAACACCCAGGGCTGATCTCCTTTAGAATGGACTGGTTGGATCTCAGCATCACTCCTTCCAAAGAACACCCAGGACTGATCTCCTTTAGAATGGACTGGTTGGATCTCCTTGCAGTCCAAGGGACGCCCAAGAGCCTTCTCCAACACCACACTTCAAAAGCATCAATTCTTTGGTGCTCAACTTTCTTCACAGTCCAAATCTCACATCCATACATGACTACTGGAAAAACCATAGCCCTGACTAGATGGACCTTTGTTGGCAAAGTAATGTGTCTGCTTTTCAATATGCTATCTAGGTTGGTCATAATTTTCTTTCCAAGGAGTAAGCGTCTTAATTTCATGGCTGTAATCACCATCTGCAGTGATTTTGGAGCCCCCAAAATGAAGTCTGACACTGTTTCCACTGCTTCCCCATCTATTTCCCATGAAGTGATGGGACCAGATGCCATGATCTTCGTTTTCTGAATGTTGAGCTTTAAGCTAAGTTTTTCACTCTCCTCTTTCACTTTCATCAAGAGGCTTTTTAGTTCCTCTTCACTTTCTGCCACAAGGGTGGTGTCATCTGCATATCTGAGGTTATTGATATTTCTCCTGGCAATCTTGATTCCAGCTTGTGCTTCTTCCAACCCAGCGTTTCTCATGATGTACTCTACATATAACTTAAATAAGTAGGGTGACAATATACAGCCTTGATGTGCTCCTTTTCCTATTTGGAACCTGTCTGTTGTTCCATGTCCAATTCTAACTGTTGCTTTCTGACCTGCATATAGATTTCTCACGAGGCAGGTCAGGTGGTGTGGTATTCCCATCTCTTGAAGAATTTTCCACAGTTTATTGTGATTCACAAAGTCAAAGGCTTTAGCATAGTCAATAAAGCATAAATAGATGTATTTCTGGAACTCTCTTGCCTTTTCCATGATCCAGTGGGTGTTGGCAATTTGATCTCTGATTCCTCTGCCTTTTCTAAAACCAGCTTGAACATCTGGAAGTTCACGGTTCACTTATTGCTGAAGACTGGCTTGGAGATTTTTGAACATTACTAGCATGTGAGATGAGTACAATTGTGTGGTAGTTTGAGCATTCTTTGGCATTGCCTTTCTTTGGAATTGGAATGAAAACTGACCTTTTCCAGTCCTGTGGCCATTGCTGAGTTTTCCACATTTGCTGGCATATTGAGTGCAGCACTTTCACAGCATCATCTTCCAGGATTTGAAATAGCTCCAGTGGAATTCCATCACCTCCACTAGCTTTGTTTGTAGTGATGCTTTCTAAGGCCCACTTGACTTCACATTCCAGGATGTCTGGCTCTAGATGAGTGATCACACCATCATGATTATCTGGGTTGTGAAGTTCTTTTTGTACAGTTCTTCTGTGTATTCTTGCCACCTCTTCTTAATATCATCTGCTTCTGTTAGGTATGGACCATTTCTGTCCTTTATCGAGCCCATCTTTGCATACAATGTTCCCTTGGTATCTCTGATTTTCTTGACTAAATCTCTAGCCTTTCCCATTCTGTTCTTTTCCTCTATGTCTTCGCATTTGTCGCTGAGGAAGGCTTTCTTATCTCTCCTTGCTATTCTTTGGAACTCTGCATTCAGATGCTTATATCTTTCCTTTTCTCCTTTGCATTTCACTTCTTTTCTTTTCACAGCTATTTGTAAGGCCTACCTGACAGTCATTTTGCTTTTTTGCATTTCTTTTCCATGGGGATGGTCTTGATTCCTATCTCCTGTACAATACCACCTAAGGGGTAGACAAAAGACCTAAGCTACCCACCCCCACCCAACTCCTGGACACACCTCTACCCTCACCCTGTAAAGGAATCAGCTTGCCCCTCCCTCAGAGAGAGAGCAAGGGAATCTGTTGTATTTTTGCTCTCTGGGAGAGCAATTCCCTTGATTCCTTTACAGAGTGAGGGTAGGGATATGTATCCAGCTGCAAGGGTCCCTAAGGCCTTGCCCGAGTTTCTTGTCTGGCTTCTAATCAATTTCTGTTGATTGTGGAAGGTCAAGAATCCTGGTTGGTATCAGAATGGCTTCAGATCGGGTCAAAACAAACAAACGATTAAAAATCATTATGGCTAGAGTTTTTATGAAATTATTGAACCTAAAAAGAACATCCAAGGTCAAGAAGCTGGGACCACTGAGGCCAAAAATTTTTGATGAATAAATAATAAGGGATGAAGGTACAAGGGAAAGTCAGTAATCCAATATCAGAGTCAGGTACAAATCCTGCCAACCAAAAGTGGTCCAGGTGTACTGATGCACAGTTAAATGTGCAAAGGTGTAAGAATTGGTTTGTGAACATTGCACGTGTTCTAAACTTCTTGCGCCCTGATACAAAATGGCATCATAGACGCATGCAGAAAGAATGGAACCAAAACAGTGTAGCCAGTTTGGATGGATTTGACTTTTCTGGTGGGGGAGGGGGGGATTTGCACTCAGTTTCCCATTCTTAATTGCTGAACTTCCAAGTTCCTATCTTCTCCTCTTCCTAGAGTAAGTTATAACCATTGTAATCATGAAGATCTTAGTGCATTTTTGTCCTTTTTTTTTTTTTTTGAGCTCTGAATATCATTTGAAATGGTGGTAAAAGGATAGAATAATCTAAATAATTGTGACTATCTGGAGGTCAATAGTGCTGTCAATCATTCAGATGCTTAAATAAATCTAGATTTTTATTTTCCAGGCCAAGAACATATCAAGATGATTTAGTGTATTTTCCCTCTGTGTGTGTGTGTCAAATCAAACATTGAGCACATTAATTAAATTCTTTTTAAGAAAAATGGAAAATAATATATCCGTCTTCATCAAGATTCTCAAGACGTCTAACCCCTAGGAATGATTTTAAATTTAACTTAACATACACGTTCCCAAGGAAAAATCTCCTCCAAATAAATTTGTTCAAAACATGTCTTCTGACATTCCATCCATTTAGAGAGGCTTATGAGGAAGTTTGATTGAACAGGTTTTAGATAGATAAGGCATCTTCATTCTCTAATAAAGACCCAAATCAACAAGCCACCAAATAAATAAAAAGGAAGATAAAACCGTGTTAGATGAATCAGAAGCCCCTAGTCTTACTCTTGAATGTGCCTTAAGACTTAAGTTGAAAACATCGTTGTAAATGTTTCCTGGCTGCTTCAGTTACAATCCAATCGGGTTTCTCCCAGGACTTTGTTACAGCACACGTCACTTTGTCATGTAGCTATTTGCACATGTGGCAGAAATTTATTCCAAAGTAGTAATAGCTGTATTCTGCACTTCCTACAACTCCTCTCCCTCAAAGTCTGAGGTTGGCCTGGCCCTTTCCTTGTTCAAGAAAGCACTGGGCGGTCAACCAATGCCTGAGGGGAAGGTTTCAGGGCAAAACCACAAAAGAACCATCTCTGGGCTATGAATTTAAAAACTGAGAGGATGGGCTAAAAATGAAAGATTTGGAAGATAGATGAATTGCTTTCTCCTTCTCTTATTATCTACCAGACCAAGAAAATACTCTGGGGACCTGGGAAAGAGGAGAAGAAAGATATGCCAGGAAATGAGAATAAAGGAATAAGCAGAGAAGAGTGACGTCAACATGAAGATATTGTTAGGCAGGTAAAATAGGGGAAAGGAGTCCAAAATGGCAGTGGCTAAAAGACAAGGAAGGGAAAAGCCCGCGAACATAGAACAAAAGAAGGTCCGAGGACCGGGAGTGAGGACCTCAGGTAAAACAAACAACACTCCTGTCTGGCCCAGTTTACACAGAACAGGCCCAGGGAGAGAGAAACATATAAATAGAAGAGCCAAAGCTAGCTTTCCCTCTCTCTCTCTCTCCTGTGCCTGGGGTGCTCTTCTCCTTGTGTCTTTGGATTGACGTGCCCTCATGCCTCAAAGATGGATTTTCCTGCTATCTTCTAAATAAAATAGAGCTGTAACACTGAGCTGTAACACTGATTTGTCTAAGAGCTATAATGTGGTCCATTCGAAACCTGAGAGCTATAACATGGTCTATCCAAGACCTGAGAGCTGTGACACGCCGAGGGGGCTTTAAGGTCCGTCACTCCAAATCTTTGTTGCGACGAGACAAAGAACAGAGGAACATACACTCGCATGACAATATGATCCACCTTCATATGGGGAGAAAAGACACTGGCAGAGGGACTAGAAATCACGAGTAAAGTGGTGTTGTGTGAGTCAAGGAGTGGAAGGAAAAGGAGACTGTGATCAGAGAATGGCTCACTTATTTTTCTGCTGTAGAACATTCCCAGTAGGTGTAAAGAGCAGGTATGGCCATGGGTACACAGAGGGAAATGGAAACAAAGGCCACAGCACTGAGAATATCAAGGAATACTGACATGAGGGAACGACCTGAGTAACTGCGCTGCCATCTTATTTACACAGCTAAAGGGTCTCCATCCTGCCTGTGAGTGGGATGCCAGCTATCCACCGATGGCACAGCAGGGCAGAAAGGACTTGCCTCGTTGAAACAGACACTGTCCTCCCCATAAAACGACAAAGTGATGCAATGTAAAGAAAGGAGAGTGGGATGCGACACTGAGCGAATCTTCTAGCCTCATGAGGAAAGTTAATGATGCAATCAGGGGTGGGGTAGAGCAGCTGGAGGACAGCTGAGGGCAGAGAAGTGAGTCATGCAACTCTCCACGAAAGGCCACCAGGCTCTCACCACCTGCCCTCAGCCGGGGCTGGCTGAAGTTCGAAAAGTGTCCAAGAAGGCGACCCAGTTCCAAAGACCACATTACTTGTGGCAAACTGCAGCCTCTCTCCTAAGTGTTTCTGGAAGTGTGGGAACAAACAGCATCTCTGGCCTCCAGAAGAACGTGCTACGGCTGAATTGCTTTCAGTCTTGGAAGATGCTGGCGTCAGAGACTCTTATTTTCTCCAGTCATTAGAGTGTATTCAAATCAAGGCACGCCTTTTTCCTCAGCTTTTTCTGTTTCCTCAAACGCAGGTGATCAAACCTCTCCCACACATCTGCCTCCACTCAACTGTGCCAGGCAGCCTCAGGAGGCGGATGCTGTCAGTTCCCGTTTGTTAGCATCAGTACTTTTCAGCAAAATTCCTTTCATCGCACGCTGTAACTTATTCACATGTCCCAGGGATTGGGGCATGACGTCTTGGGGTGGGGCAGGCATTATTTTGTCTAGCACACTCAGCTTCATTTATCTGTAAAGTGAGAGTAATAATACTACCTACCTTGCAGAGTTAACACTCACACATTGCTTTGGACAGTGTTTGGCGTTCTCTTAAAGTGATAGCTCATTGTTGGCAGAGTTGTACTCAGGTGAGATCCAGGAGGAGGGAGAGGATGGAGGGAAAGGACCGTGTTTTACAGCTCTGTGCAAAGAAAATTCTGTGAAACTCAGAGCTAGAAATTCAATCTGAATTTGAATCCTTGCTTCATCACTGATAGCTTCATCACCTTAGAAAATGAACAGTTTTTGAGCCTCAATTTCTTCATCTGGGAAAAGGAGTCAGTAATATTCAGCTTACAGAGTTTATAACTTCCCTGGTAGCTCAGATGGTAAAGAATTTACCTGTAATACAGGAGACCCTGGGTTCAATCCCTGGGTCAGGAAGATACCCTGGAGAAGGGAATGGCTACCCATTCCGGTATTCTTGCCTGGAGAATTTCATGCACACAGGAGTCTAGCGAGCTACAGTCCATGGGGTTGCAGAGACTACCATTCGACACAGTCTATGGCAAGATTACATGTATAAAATGCCTGGTAAATGACAGTACACGATCAGGTTTAAGTCCACTTGTCCCCCCACCTCAATTATCACTTTTTTTCTTATACTTATATAAGTGCCATGTCCTGGGGTCTGTGACAGTGCAGAACATAATGTGTCATCTTATATTCTACTATGAAATTACTAAGATTCCAGTAGACTCATGATTTTTTTTCCTGCAAGTTGACATTTAATCTTTCATTGTTACTTTTTCCAATGAGTTCTACTTCCTTGCATTATTTTGGTTTCCATCTCCATTCATTAGATAATATTTACCATGTAAAGAGAAATTCTTGGGAATACTAGATTCTGGAACCCCTAATAAGAATGCTAGATATTATCATGGTCAAACTCATATAGTGTACACCCAAGGGTTTTTGAATCATTCACTGTTTTGAAATTACCCTTCACATGTATAAACTAACTCAATACAAATGCAGATAGATATAAGGCTGGTTCCTGGAAAAATCATGTACTCTTGTTCCTTGAGAAATCCAAGCATGATATACTCAAAGATATTTACTTATTATGATTGATTATCTTCCACATATTCTTCATGTATATATTAAAAATCTTATAGGACAGTAGTTCTCAATTTTTGCTACCCATTGGAATCATTTGGGAGTCTTAAAAAATACAGGTTTTTCTTTGCCACTTTCAAAGTGTGTAACTTAATTGTTACAGGATTTGATCTACGCATAGCATTTTTCCCAGATGATTTTAATGTTCAGCAAAGTTTGGAAACTGCTGTTTGAAGCTAGTACCTACCCAGGAGTCATTACATAAAAGACATGTGTTTATATATTATCCAGCTTGAGTTTCACCAATTCATTCAATAAATATTTGTATACTGACAGATACTGCCTTGTTAAAATGTATTATTTTTAGTAGTACTAATTCATCAGATGTGACTGAAGCAACTTAGCGTGCAATTCATCTGTATTTTCTTTTATAATTAGAAAAAGTGCCTCCACTCAAGGTGGAGCATAGAATTTGTTAAGTCAAATGAACAAATTTTTTTGGTAAAAGGTAAACATTACAAATTGTATGACAGAATAGCCTGTCCCTCTTTTGTTTTCCTCTCTTAGGACACTCTGCTTTTAGCCACATACTGCTGCTGCTGCTGCTAAGTCGCTTCAGTCATGTCCGACTCTGTGCGACACCCCAGAGATGACAGCCCACCAGGCTCCCCCGTCCCTGGGATTCTCCAGGCAAGAACACTGGAGTAGGGTGCTATTTCCCTTCTCCAATGCATGAAAGTGGAAAGTGAAAGTGAAATCGCTCAGTTGCGTCCGATTCCTAGCGACCCCATGGACTGCAGCCTTCCAGGCTCCTCCGTCCATGGGATTTGCCAGGCAAGAGTACTGGAGTGGGGTGCCATTGATACCAAAGTACAAAAGCAAGCCAAGTGGAGGGCTATATGCGTGTGTGTGTGTGTGTGTGTGTGTGTGTGTGAGTTCACACGTGTATATGTGTACATTTTTCTGTCCAGGGACAGCCAGGCTTACTTGGGGCTTGTAAAAGACACAATGACATAATTCTGTGTCACATTCGCCTCATCTGCTACTAACCTCAATCCCCTTTTACCTTTCATGTCTCTCTCCTCATCCATACTCTTTGCACAAATAGCAGAGCATCCATCACACAGCTGGTTATGGTATAGGTGCTCACATTTTTCAGATTTATTTCTTTGACTAGGCGTGGTGGCAGAATACGGTTGAAATACATTTAATATGGAACCAAAAGGACCTGCTAATATAAATATTTGCCTTTAGCATTAGCTGGCTACCTGGCTACTTAGGGGAATCATTGGAAGAACTTGAAAAAACAAAACATTAATGCCAATGCCAGGGTCCCATCTAAACAAATAGATTCTGTTTCCATTGTTTCCAGTGGAGTCCAGATTTAGGGCATTCATATTTTGCCATGTTCTCCTCCTCCTTTCCTCCCTCCCTCCTCCTCCTCTTTCTCCTCTCCTCACTTTTTCCTCAAAGCTCCTTAGGTAACAGTAATATAGCACTTGATATCAGAGCTGGAAGGAAAAAGTAATATATTTCCAGGCAATGATGGTCAAGGAGGGAAACATCACCACCTATATATGAATGTGATAACCTGCACAGATCCAGCACAAAACAAATGGAAGTGCACTCATTAGGTTAAACCGTATGAGGCCATTGCTTCTGTGTGTGATCAGTTTAAATTAAGGGTTATTGGGT
This sequence comes from Nanger dama, assembly GCA_917880005.1. Taxonomy (NCBI): domain Eukaryota; kingdom Metazoa; phylum Chordata; class Mammalia; order Artiodactyla; family Bovidae; genus Nanger; species Nanger dama. Next base: position 10,715,381 of record CAKJTW010000051.1, read on the forward strand.
CAGCATCTACTATGCACCTGGGTGATGCAACAAAGGTCCGTCTAGTCAAGGCTATGGTTTTTCCAGTGGTCATGTATGGATGTGAGAGTTGGTATAAAGATTGCTGAGCGCCGAAGAATTGATGCTTTTGAACTGTGGTGTTGGAGAAGACTCTTGAGATTCCCTTGGACTGCAAGGAGATCCAACCAGTCCATCCTATGGGAAATCAGTCCTGGGTGTTCATTGGAAGGACTGATGCTAAAGCTGAAACTCCAGTATTTTGGCCACCTGATGCAAAGAACTGACTCATTTGAAAAGACCCTGATGTTGGTAAAGATTGAAGGCAGGAGAAGGGGGACGACAGAGGATGAGGTGGTTAGATGGCATCACTGACTCAGTGGACATGAGTTTGGGTAAACTCCAGGAGTTGGTGATGGACAGGGAGGCCTGGCGTGCTGTGGTCCATGGGGTCGCCAAGAGTTGGACACGACTGAGCGACTGAACTGAACTGAACTGATGCTACATGGGTCTTAGCTAATGTCTCCAATTTAGCAGTCTACTCAGTCAATTGTAACTTTCCCAACACGTCTGTTCTTCCCATGATGCGGGATTTTTGATCCAGACATCCCCAGCTCTTTTTGTGTGCTCTCAGGGGTTGACCAGTAGAGTCTCACATGTAGTTGGTGTTCATTGACTTTTTATGGATTGACTGTAGAAGTGAGCAATTAAATGCTGAGAGTCATGAAATACACAGGAAAAGACACAGTCTAACTCCCACATTCTGAGAGTCACATGAAAAATATATCCATGGCTTCCCAGGTGGTCTCCAATGTAGGAGATTTAAGAATCATGGGTCCAATCCCTGGACTGGGAAGATTCCCTGGAGGAGGGCGTGGAAACTCACTCCAGTACTCTTGCTGGAGAATCCCATGGATAGAGAAGCCTGACAGATTGCAATCAATAGGGTCACAAAGAGTTGGACAGAATTGATGCGGTTTTGTTGTTGTTCAGTCACTCAGTCATGTCCAACTCTGCAACCCCATGGACTGTGGCACGCCAGGCTTCCTTGTCCTTCACCATCTCCCAGAGTTTGCTCAAACTCATGTTCATTGAGTCAGTGATACCATTCGACCATCTTGTCCTCTGTCATGCCCTTTTCCTCCTACTTTCAATCTTTCCCATCATCAGGTTTTTTCCAATGAGTCAGCTCTTCTCACCAGGTGGCAAAAGTATTGTAGCTTCAGCTTCAGCATCAGTCCTTCCAATGAATATTCACAGTTGGTTTCCTTTAGGATGGACTGGTTTGATCTCCTTTCTTTCCAAGGGACTCGCAAGAGTCTTCTCCAAGACTCTGAGCCAGAGAACGCTCAGAAGGTGCAAACAAAACTCTGTGTGCTCCAAGACCCAGGAAAAGGAGCAGTGATCACCACGAGAGACTGAAGCATACCTGCCTTTGAGTGTTTGAGTGTCTCCTGGGAAGAGACGTCAGCAGTGGCCCGCCACAGGGACCGGGGCTCTGGCAGCAGCAGTCCTGGGGGGCACAGCATGTGGCAGAAATTCTCTTAGAGGAGGTTGCCATTAACCCCACCTTCGAGCCATCAAGCAGGTCACCCACAAACTGGATAATAATCATACCAAAGAAGTTCTAGCACTGTTGTGAAAGGTCTAGTGCCCGCAAGAGATTTCCCAACCTGGGGATCCAGCAGAAGGACTGAGAACCCTCAGGGAATTTGACTTTGAAGGTAAACGGGATTTGATTACAGAACTTACACAGGACCGAGGGAACAGAGGCTGTTGGTGGACACAAAATCTTTTTGCACCAGGACCCAGGAGAAAGGAGCAGTGACCCCATAAGAGACTGAGCTAGACTGGCCTGTGAGGGTTTGGGAGTCTCCAATAGAGGCACGGGTCAACAGTGGCCTGCCACAGGGTCAGGGACACCGGCTACAGCAGTCCCGGGAGGCGTGGCATGCTGGCATAAGTCCTTAGCAGGTCGCCTTTACCACCACTACCCCTACCAGAGTTTGCCTCAGGTCACACTACAGGGAGGGAACACAGCCCCACTCATCAGCAGAAAATTAGATTAAAGATTTACTCACCAGGGCAAGATCCAGTTTCCCCCACAGCCATCCCTCCCATTAGGAAGCTTCCACAAGCCTCTTATCCTCGTCCATCAGAGGGCAGACAGAATGAAAACCACAATCAAAAAAAAAAAAACTAACCAAACTGATTACATGGATCACAGCCTTGTCTAACTCAATGAAAATATGAGCCAAGCCATGCAGGGCCACCCAAGATGGACGGGGGGTCATGGTGGAGAGTTCTGACAAAATGTGGTCCACTGGAGAAGGGAATGACAAACCACTTCCTCATTCTTGCTTTGAGAACTCTGTGAATAGTATGGAGCGATTTAGCATGCAAAATTAGAAAGTAACATGGGACATCCTCCCCCGAAAAAAATTTGTTAAAGCAATTGAGGGGCAAGATCTCTGGTCAAGAAGGGGAAAAATAATATGTATCATCATGGCTGATTTGCATTGTTGTACAGCAGAAACCATCACAACATTGTAAAGCAATTTTCCTCCAATTACAAAAATAAATTTTTAAAAAAGGAAAAGAAGGGGAAAAATAATCATGGGACTAAGGAGTTATAGAGGAAGGCTTTGAGAAGGAAATGAAACTTGAACTCAGTATGAAAGTTGTGGCAGAATTTGAAGGATTAGAATAGTAGCAGGCATTGTGTAAAATGAGAATTACAATGTGGAAATGACAGCAATGGATGCCCAGTGTAACATCTGAGTAAGGATCTTGTTGTCTATCCAACTGACAAGAGCGACATAGATTTAAAAAAATAAATAAACCATGTGCCAATAAACTCTGATGAGTGGGATTCGTTCACCATTACATTCTTAGTTCCTAGAAAAGTGTGGTCTATAGTAGGCTCCTAATAAATATTTGTTTAATAAATGACTAAATGTATAAACAAATAAATGAAAAATGAAGGAAGGCAGGAAGAATCAGTATTCATCAGGCATTTATTTATTGGTCAAATTTATTAAGTACCTACTGCTTGCCTGGTTATATGCTAGAAATTAGAGACACAAAGATGAATATAACTGTAGTCTCTATTGTCACATTCAGTGGTTCTCAAACTTTCATTTGCCTAAGAATCACATAAGGAGTTTAGTAAAAATGAGGATTCTTGGGATTTACTCCCTAGATATCTCAGAGATTCTGACTGAAAATGCTGGGGGTGGGGCTTAGGAATACACATTTTCATAATTTTTCTTCCCCTGGATACCGAGTACTCTGAGGATTATACTTCGAGAAATTCTTGCCTAGGAGAAAAGATCTAACATGCACCTTACCAAAGAAATCTCCCAATAACTGTGAATATCAGGTAAAAGGTGCTATAATACAGACTCTCTCTGGGAATGACAGTGAGTTTATTACTGAACTGAGTCCTGAGAACTGAGTTGGCATCCAGAGATTCAGTGTGGAAAGAAAGAAGGAACAGCAGGGAGGTGTGAAAAAAACAGAACATTCAGGAAACGGCAATTGGCTTGGTACAAAAATCTGATGTATCTTGGGATGCACCAATTTCTCTCAATAATCTTAATAGATAGTATTTTGGCTGCTTGGCCTAGCATTGTTAGGAAAGAAAGAACAAGCAATGCTTAAATCATTTTAATCAACCAGTTAAAAACCTGGGAGGATTATGAAACAGAGAGACCACCACCATATGACTGTGATCATGCTTCTACAAGTCTAGCTCTAGCCTACTGCTTGATGTAAGTACACAGATGAGTATGATTAGTGGGATGCTTATTTCTCTAATTATAGGACCTTTGGTTCTCCAGTGTTGGAAAAATTGAGCTTGAAAAAGCAGAACGAAACACTTTCTTGGTACTGACTTCCTCTGTACCAAGAATGTTTCTTTGTTTAATCAAGAAAATGTGACCTTTCACTTTACTTATCAAGAAAGGAACACATTTCCAACTAAGTACAGATCATTCAGATACACTTCTTAAAAGAGCAGTTTAGGCTGTTTATAAAAGACAATTGAACACACCCTTTGGTCCATCCATGTAAATCTGTAGGCTAATCTATAATTATACTGTCTGGAAAGAATACAGAACATGATTCCAACATCTAGTTGGTTTTTTGTTTTTTGGGTTTTTTTGCTCCTGATTCTCCTTTTGACACCAAACCTGTGGGAAGAGAATTTTGTGAGTTATCTCAGAAGAGAGAAGCAAGCTGACAGAAAACTACAATTCAGCTTGAGTCTACTGAGTATTAGTGTAATACAAGACTCATCCTCCTGCATAATTTAGATGCTTCAGCTCAGGCAGGCTTGGTGATTCCTCAAATATGAGACAAGCTTAAGAAAAAGACTGTCAATCACAAACAGGGGAGATGCTAGGGACAAAGCTCCCAGGCTACCCATCTCTGAAAATGATTATTAATTTAAAACACAGTCATCATCTTATGGGACTTCTACAATTGCAGGACGTTTGGAGGGGCTATTTTCTTAGCCCTGTGGCTTGGATGTGGGGACAGTATCTCCTCGGCTTCCTGGAGTGGATCATCACCTTGCTAACCTAGCCACACACAGACTGACAGCACCAGCGCATGTAAGTAAAGGCCTGCAGAGGCTGGGAGGTGGGAAGCTGTTATTTCATCATCACAGTAGAAGAGGCTCCCAAGTGACCAAAAGGTAGGTTCTTTTCTTTTTCTTTTTCAAGTTGAATTTCTTCTGCCACATTTAACCACTCTTCCCCAGGTCACTGACCTCCTATCTGAAACAAGCATCATTTAGGGGTTTCCCTCCCTACCTCAGCCGCTCCCTCCAAGCTTTCTCTCTCATGGGGGTACAGTTACTCCAGTCCCCTGCAGCCTTTCATGGCTATTTTTTGAGGGACACAATAGTTTCTTTCACATATACAACCTGCCACAAGATGCTATTCCTTTTAACAATCAGAACAGTTGAGCATTTCTACCTCATTGAATTCTTTCTCTCTCTCTCTCTTTTGAACTGTCTTCTGTTTCCATACCAAACATACTGGGTTTCATTGTGCTAGACAGTGGAAGCGAAAAGTGTTAGTCGCTCAGTCATGTCCGATACTTTGTGAACCCATGGACTAGACTCTAGCCCACCAGGCTCCTCTCTCCAGCAAGGATACTGGAGTGGTAACCTTGCCCTTCTCCAGGAGATCTTCCCAACCCAGGAATCGAGCCCAGGTCTCCTGCATTGCAGGCAGATTCTTTACCAGCTGAGCCACAAGGGAAGAGCTGAGTCACACTTAAGAAGCTTCAGTTCACTGGATTGATATAGGCATCTCTGAACCTGACTTCTTCCTTGGGTCTTGTTCTCTATCATTGCTTCATTTATCCTCTTCTCTTCCTCTTGAAGTATTTTTATGGATAATCAAATCAATGGGAACTTGAAAGGAGAAGAAGACATTTGATCCTTTCAACCCCAGTTGGGTCTGATTTCCCAAATTGCACCTCATAGCATTTTGTGGTATGTTTCTTGGCCGAAGTCTAAACAATTACATAAGGCTTTCCCGTTCCTATATGTGTGTGGTTACCATACAAATCCAGTAACTATGTATATCACCAATCACCAATAACCTTTGCAGTACTACCAGGTTTTGTCCCAAAATGGCAGTTATTTAAACTTTCATGATGACATAATTCTTAAGGCTGGCCCTGAAAAGTCATGGAGTGACTGACAACCTTTGTTTCTTGATCTACAAGGCCAGGTACTCTATGGCAGATGCTATTTGTACATTGATCCCCATGAAGGATCTCTGCAGACAGTTTCCATTCAGGGTAATGCTTTTCTGCAGCTTTTTACCTAAGACTATCTGTTTACCTTATATTTAGCCTATGCATAGAACAGCAAGAAATGTCAAATAGTAAAGTGTCAGGAAGGAACCTTGCCTGTTGAGGAAGAAAAGATTTCACGTCCCTCTAGGGACAATTCTGAAGCATGTTCTGAACAGTTTTTCACAGAGTGCCCAGTGGGACTGAATCCCAGGGAAGCTCAGCCATTATCTGACGATGAACTTACCCTTCATTGGTTCTGGCCTGTCTCCTTTCCTCCTGCTCTTGGCATGCTTTCTGGGATCACCTTCAAAATAAAGTTACAGTGAAAACCTTATCTCTGGGTTTTCTCTAGATAGTACCCAAATGAATACAGATCCCAAGCAAGTATGGGACCTGTTCTAACCACAACCCAAATCATTCTCCTTAGCATCAGGAGCTATAATGCACAATGATCTATGGTTTCTTGTAGCATATTGCCTTGACTAAGGTTTCCAATGAACAATTGATAGCACCCCCATATAATGTTTCACGCTATCACCAGGGATCCTATGTTGGCAGGCAAAACAAAAAGACCATGAACCGAACGAGTGTACTTGCCTTCCCCCAAAAGGCTCCAGGCCTTTGATAAAAGGTTTGTACACAAAGGCTGGCATGAACGTCAACTTCTGGCCTTTTCTTGCAAGAGTTTCTTAGACATTTTTATCACACCCAGTACAAGGTTATTTATTCCTTATCCTTCATCAGGAGCATTGGCTCTTGAATGCTCTTTCCCCCAGGGGTTGTTACTGCCTTGTGCAGAATATTTTCCCCAACTTCTGCCCAACACTAATGTAGTATTTGGGGAATCCAACCAGAGAAGAAAATCCCACATGTGGTCCTTCAGGTCCTAAATCTCAGATGATTATGAGCTTTGGATAGCAGGCCTCTGGAGGTAGTTGCCCTTCCCACCCCACATGAGGTGCTCAGCCAACGCACTGCAGTTTTCTGAAGAAAGCTGCAGTCAAAGCTCAGGCCTCACCCCTCAAAATCATGCCAACCATGCCTATAACTCACACCTGCATCCCTAACCCAGATACCCCCTTCTGGTGTCTCAGCCGAGGTACTTCCTAGGTGTCTTCTATATCCCAAGTCTTGGCTAAGTCACTTTTCTCCACTCTGATTCAGTGCTTTCTCTACTCCTAGCCTGTTCCCCCTTTCCTACCCCAGACCACCAGATTCCTAAAGAGAAGGACCCCTTATTTATTTATGGGGTCTCCTTCTACAGTGAGACCACTCTTTCCATCTGTACTGCATGTCACGTCTGATCTAGCTGGGTGCTGTTCCATAGGAAAAGTTGAAACACTGGGAAGCCAGTGCTCTCTTTTGGGCCTCTTGCTTGTGCAGTCACAGCAAGTGATTAAAGGCTTGATTGTCACTTTCCAGTTTGGCTCATCACCCTAAGTGACAACTTTGACAGCTAAAAGCTCAACAACAACCTGCTGACCATCACGGCCCATGTTGGACACTTGGTTCACAGTGACCCGAGCTGGACACTTCGCTGTCACAGTAAAGACATACACTTGGTTGGATTCTGGGGAGGAAATGTCACCACAGACATGGCAAGGGAAAGGCTCCTCTGTTTAAGTATCAGAGTCATAATTCCAAAAGATAACCCCTAGGTCTTTCGAGACCTCCTTAGCCTTTGGTGTCTATTTGTTTGTTTGTTTAAACTTGATTCCAATCCCCAGTGTCTCAGTCTGGGTTTTTCCAGCACCCTCCTAATGATGTCTATAAATTCTTGTTCTTACTTCCTCATGGCCCTTTTTCTTCTATGCTGACTTGAGACAAATGCACTTTTAATCTAGATGCAAATTTCTTTTTGCCGTACTGTGATTTTTGGCTTCCTTAATATTTTGTGGAGTCACATTTCTCTAGGGTAAAAATTCCACTATGCACAACCCAGGGCTTCCCTGGTAGCTCAGCTGGTAACAAATCTGTCTGCAATGCAGGAGACCCCAGTTCCATTCCTGGATCAGGAAGATTCCCTGGAGAAGGGACAGGCTAAGCACTCCAGTGTTCTTGCATTTCCTTGATGGTTCAGATGGTAAAGAATCCACCTGCAACGTGGGAGACCTGGGTTCAATCCCTGGGTTGGGAAGATCCCCTGGAGGAGGACATGGCAACTCACTCTAGTATTCTTGCCTGGAGAATCCCCATGGACAGAGGAGCCCAGTGGGCCACAGTCCATGGGGTCGCAAAGAGTTAGGCATGACTGAGTGACTAAGCACAGCACAATCCTGGGATGTTTCCCAGCTGACCACTACAGGGAGTTCTCTCCTGGGAGCAGCTGTGACTGGGCATCATGTAGTTTCCAGCTCTCCTGAGAATTCTATGGGGGTAAAAATGACTTTTTCAAAAACCATGAGGGTTATTCTCACTTCCTTCCACCTCCAGTTTCCCTTCATACCACAGATTCTTCTATTTCTCTTCCTTTAAACTCCTTGAACTATTGCTCCCATATCAGAGTCAGCATGAACTTCTCCCTGTTCACATCTCCCAGATCTGAGAGGAAGGAACTGAAGAGGCAAACACTGAAGTGGATAAGTTAGACAAAGCTATGGCAAAATCTTGGAACACTTGCAAGTGAAGGATCTGTATCCTGATGCAACTATGAATGCCGTGAATGAGTCCACACTCCTTATCTATAAAGTAAGTAGAAAGAAGGCATAGTTTTCTCATTTTACAGACAAAAGCATGGGTTTAGAGAGAGGTGATGCAAATTTCCCATTATCAAACCCCTTGGAAGTTGTGGAGTTGAGATTTAAACTCCTGTTGTGGTCTTCACACCAATGCAACTTTTCCAGTTAATTGATTTATTTGCTCATCATTTTGATGAAGAGTTGTATTGGTGTCAAGACCAAAACAGGAGTTTAAATCTCAGCTCCACAACTTCCAAGGGGTTTGATAATGGGAAATTTAAATCACCTCGACTTACTTTATAGATCAGTTCAGTTCAGTCACTCAGTGTTGTCCGACTCTTTGTGACACCATGGACTGCAGCATGCCAGGCCTCCCTGTCCATCACCAGCTCCTGGAGCCTACCGAAACTCATGTCCATCAAGTTGGTGATGCCATCCAACCAACTCATCCTCTGTCATCCCCTTCTCCTCCCACCTTCAATCCTTCCCAGCATAAGGGTCTTTTCCAAGGAGTCAGTTCTTCACATCAGGTAGCCAAAGTATTAGAGTTTCAGCTTCAACATGAGCCCTTCCAATGAATATTAAGGACTGATCTCCTTTAGGATGGACTGGTTGGATCTCTTTGCAGTTCAAGGGACTTTCAAGAGTCTTCGCCAACACAACAGTTCAAAAGCATCAGTTTTTCGGTGCTCAGCTTTCTTTATAGACCAGTAGTCACATCCATACATGACTACTGGAAAAACCATAGCTTTGACTAGACAGACTTTTGCTGGCAAAGTAATGTCTCTGCTTTTTAATACGCTGTCTAGGTTGGTCATGGCTGCAGTCACCATCTGCAGTGATTTTGGAACCCAAGAAAATAAAGTCTCTCATTGTTTCCCCATCTATTTGTCATGAAGTGATGGGACTGGATGCCATGATCTTCATTTTTTGAATGTTGAGTTTTAAGCCAACTTTTTCACTCTCTTCTTTCACTTTCATCAGAAGGCTCTTTAGTTCTATGCTTCTGACATAAAGGTGGTGCATATCTGCATATCTGAGGTTATTGATATAACTTTACTTTACAGATACGGTGAGTAAAATGTTTAGCATCTGTGCCTAGGACACAGTGAGCACTTTATTGTATCTATCCTTATCCCTGGAAAAATGTTAAATTTTTAGCTGGAAATGCTTATTTCATGTTCCTGGCTCCAACATTTCCTTGAAGGTTCCTAATAGATCAAGTGAAACCATCCTGCTTTTCTGCTCAACTGTGTGGAACATAAAATCACACACAGTTCCTTCTTTTACACCTGAAAATGTTTCTGAAGAGATAGTCCATTGTGGAGTGTGAGCCGATAATTGAAGATGAAGTTTGCATTGATTTTAAAACCACTATGCCTGCAGGTGATTGATTTTTTTTTTTTAGCTCTTTTTGTTTGTGTGAGCTCTTTTTGTTTGTTTGTTCTTAAGCTTCAGGATGCTCTGACTTGTTTTAGTTAATTACAGATACTTAGGGTCATTAACTTGAAAAGCTATAGCTTTTCAGCATCAAATTTCCTTGAATTTCACTTTTATTCCAACTAAAAGATTCAGAAACAAGAAATCACGAGAGACCATGTTCCCTTCTTCTCAAAAGAAATACAAACACATGTTGATAGTTCTCATAAAAATAAAGTGTGCAAAATCATATATCAAGCATTTCATGTTCAGTCCCCATTTTAGATAAAGTACTTATAAAGAAAAAAATACTTGTAAAGAGTCATAAATGTACTATGCACAAAGAAGTGATTATACTATTATGCATATTTTATTATGGGAAATTTCAAATATTAAAGTGGTCAGAATAGGATAATGAATCCCCCCATACCTCAGCTATTATCAACTAATGGCCAATCTTAATTTCTCTCTAGTCCCACCTGTTTTATTGGACTCTTTTTTAAAATGTGGTTTTTTGGAAGAACCAAAGCAGATTACAGTTTCAACAGAGAGTGAGTAAATGAAATAGTTCCTGGCTTCTTATTTGGTACTGAGGTTGAAGGCAATTCATTGCAGCTGAATCATAAGGCAAATGGTCCTCTTGAGTGGGGTCTCACTTTTTATAGCTGGTTTCCACAATCTGGGGCTTCCCTTGTGGCTCAGCTGGTAAAGAATCCTCCTGCAACACAGGAGACCTGGGTTCGATCACTAGGTTGGGAATATCCCCTAGAGAAGGGAAAAGCTTCCACTCCAGTAATCTGGCCTGGAGAATTCCATGGACTATACAGTCCATGGAGTCGCAAAGAGTCAGACACGACTGAGTGACTCTTACACTTCCACATTCTGAGCAAAATGAAGGGGAAATTAAAACTGCAAACAACTCTTGCTATAATTTTCAATGCATTTGATCAGAACTTTAATTTTCTTCCTATCTTACTAAAGCATTTCCTCCATGTACTTCTCTAGGTTGCATTTGTTGACTTAATGAAAAAGAGGATTTCAGGAATAGTGAAGCGATCACTTAGAAAAAACAGGCCTAGTGAATTTAACACGGAGAAGGCAATGGCAACGCACTCCAGTACTCTTGCCTGAAAAATCCCATGGACAAAGGAGCCTGGTGGGCTGCAGTCCATGGGGTCGTGAAGGTTGGACACGACTGAGTGACTTCACTTTCACTTTTCACTTTCATGCATTGGAGAAGGAAATGCCAACCCACTTCAGTGTTCTTGCCTGGAAAATCTCAGGGACGGCGGAGCCTGGTGGGCTGCTGTCTATGGGGTCGCACAGAGTCAGACACGACTGAAGCAACTTAGCAGCAGCAGCAACAGTGAATTTAACAATTGCAGGACATCCTGACATTTTCATAAAACATTGTATTAATATACATCTTCAAAAATATTACGTGAATGGCAATACTCTGACATAACAGAGAAACAAATGGAGATAGCTTATACACTGATGTTGCATAAAATATATCATTATTTAGAAATTTTTCTCCACTATAACAACAACAGCCCTAGACATGAATATAGAATTTGCCAATTTATCTCTTAAAACTACTCAATGTTTGTAGTCCTGAAAATGACACAATGTTATACTAAGAGTAATGAATACAGATTAAGAAAGAACTGGCCAGGAGAACACAGACAGTGAAAGTCAAGATTGAAACATGGAAATAAAAATATCATTACAGAACAAGCAAGACTTGAAATTCCAGACAGATTTTCAACTAGAGTCTAAGCTGAGTAAATCTAAAGATTTTCTCAATTTATACTATGAAAATAATGGCAGCCAAAGATGTTCTATCTTTTCATCATAAGCATTATCAATTCCTTGTTAACTCACCATTTGGAAAATATTGCACAAAGCCTCCCTAGGCTTGAATTTTCATACTGGAATGAATTAGTAACCAAGATCATTAAAATATTGAAAAAAATAAATGAGACATGCCTCAGGAATTAAGCATGCCAGCTTCCTTGGCAGCTAGCCTGGATGTAACTCACAGTCACTTTGATAGGCTCTGGAACAACTAACTTGGTCTTTTGTTTTGATGACATCTTCTTATGTGGAATATCCTTCTGTTCTCCAAAGAGAAATCTTACTTCCCAGAGTTTTAGTCTCTTCCTTCTCCCATTATCAGGACACTGGATTCTGTTATCTTTGCCTGATGTCTTTTCTCTGATTACAACACATAAACAGAAGGGGCAACTGCGTACTGGCTGATGAGAAAGCTCTCAGACCCCTTCTCTGAGAAGCCTTCATCTCTCACACACAATACCTCAAATGATGCCACTAGAATCACTTCTGAGAGTTAACTGTCAGGTGTCTTCACCTGACCTCAAAGAGTCAACACAAGAAGTCTTACTTATTCTACTCCCATGCAATGGGGAATTCAGAAAGAGTGAGATTCTGACTTGAGGATAGAAACCAGTTCTCATCCATTTCCATATACTCAGTATGTGCCTGTCATGTGGTAGGTGCTTAGTAAAAGGGCAGTGAAGTGAACATAAACAAAATAAAATATTTGATGAGGAAATGCTAAAATAAGGGAGAAAAGGTCTAGAAAGTGAAGACCAGAAATCCACCATCTTTACCTCTTTGCTACAGATGGTCCTTGAAGTTCAAACTCACTTGTCAGATGCCACCAACTGCTTTCTGTTAACACGTTTCTAAGGGCAAACTGCCCTGCTTCCTAGGTACCAGGCTTCCAATCTCTCTAGTCTAGATGTCCCTGATAACTTAGATGTCTCTCCAGGAACCTGGATCTGCAAACTATTGCATAAGCAGAAAGTACTTTCTACCTGTCCGAGGAGTGAGAAGAAAATGGACCAGTCTACAGCACTGAAGAATTGATGCCTTTGAACTGTGGTGCTGGAGAAGACTCTTGAGAGTCCCTTGGACTGCAAGAGAGCCAACCAGTCCATTCTGAAGGAGATCAGCCCTGGGATTTCTTTGGAAGGAATGATGCTAAAGCTGAAACTCCAGTACTTTGGCCACCTCATGTGAAGACTTGACTCATTGGAAAAGACTCTGTCTGATGCTGGGAGAGATTGCAGGCAGGAGGAGAAGGGGATAACAGAGGATGAGATAGCTGGATGGCATCACAGACTCGATGGACGTGAGTCTGAGTGAACTCCAGGAGTTGGTGATGGACAGGGAGGCCTGGTGTGCTGCGATCCATGGGGTTGCAAAGAGTCGGACATGACTGAGCAACTGAACTGAACAGGGCATTGGAAAGGGAGAAGGAAAGGAATTAGAAGTATGAATGGCAGAACTACTGCAGACCTCTCTGAGGAAAACTTCGTGGAAAGTAAGCAGAAATGGATAGTTTTCAGGAAAACAATTTTGAGATCTCTGCTTGTTTCCACTGACTTTAAAACTCCAAAAATCAGAATAAACCCCCATATGCACTTTAGATTCAGCAACTTATTAGCACTTTGCATGTTTCCTTTTTTTTTCTTTCTTTTCTCCTCTTACCCTCATTCAAGTGGAATCCCATAGTAAAGTGACCTTGATCCCAAAGTTTCACAGAACTTGGTGAGAGAGCACTTGTAATTTGCATTTGCATACATCCATTTCCCCCTCCAAGTCTCATGTTTTCAAAGTGGGTCCAGTCCTGGCTCTATACAGTGGATGGCATCTAAAGCCCTATCCCTTTTCAGGCCTTGAACAGCCCAGACTCCTGATTATTTTATGGCTCTTTTGAATGAAAATTGGAGAATATAAATAAGAAGGAAGAGGTGAGGGAATTCTCTGGCGGTCCAGTGGTAAAGAATCCACCTGTCAATGCAGGGGACAGAGTTCAGTCTCTGGTGCAGGAATATTTCACATGCCGTATAGCAACCAGGCCCATGCACCACAACTAATTAAGCCCACTCTCTAGAGCCAGGGCTCCACAGCAAGTGACGCCATCACAGTGAAAAACCTGTGCTCTGCAACTAGAGAGTAACTCCCACTTGCTGCGACTAGAAAAAGCCTGTGTGCTGCATCAAAGCTGCATCAAAGCCTGTGTGCTGCATCAGTGTGTCCAAAAATAAAGAAAGAAAAAGACGGAAGAGGTGAGGGATGGAAAGCCAACACCTGTTGCCCCACATGCACATGGATTTGTTGAAAGAAGGATGTTTTCCCACATCCTCTTATGATCATAAACTCAGAGAAGACCCCAAGGACCAGCTAATATAAAAGTGTACACAGAACTAAATCTGTGGACTTACCAGTTGTTCTTCCCTACTGTGGACATTACCATTTGTCAGATTTTATCCTCCACTTAGAAATATGGAACAATCATACAGAATCATTTAGGTCAACCACTGATCTTACAGATACAGGAAGTAAGGTCCAGAGAGAGGAAGTGACTTGCTTGCTAATGTTGGTGTGGCTTGTAAATATCAGAGTCAGTACTTGGACAAGTGGTTTCCTGGGCTCAGTTTGGTGTCCTTTCTTCCATACCACTCCTTCTTTTCATAAAACTTCCCTGGAAGTTTAATTTGATGTTCTGTCAAGTAAGGTGCCTAAAATAACTTACCAAATTCAGTTCATGAGTCAGCAGTTACATGAGTGGAAGAAAAATAAACCAGAGGGAGAAATCTAATGACAAACATTTTGGTTAAATGACTCAAAGGAGTGAGGACACAATGCAGTTTATAAATTAATTTAAAACTTCTCCTTAAATAAGTCTGACATGACTGAGCACACACATCACCATCATCATCTCCTTAAACAAACACTTTGGTTGAAATATACTGAGATGCTGTCCTCATACTCCAGGCTGTTGACTCAAGGCCACTTTCATTTTGGGAGGATCTAGCAAATGTGGTCCAAGAATTCTATCCCATCCAAACTGTGGTACCTGAATGAAGGGAAATGAGAAGTGTTGCCAAAGACTCAGTTTATCCTCACTCACCCTTGCTAAAAGGTGGTGAACATTGTAAATCAACTATATTTCAATTAGAACAAAGAAAAAATGGAATATAAACAATAAATTCCTATTGTATAGCACAGAGAACTATAGTCAATATCTTATGATAAGCCATAATGGAAAAGAATATATTTTTAAAAAAATTTATATACATACCTGATGCTGAGAAAGATTGAGGGCAGGAGGAGAAGGAGATGACAGAGGATGAGATGATTGGATGGCATCACCAACTCAATGGACGTGAGTTTGACCAAACTCAAGGAGATAGTGAAGGGTAGGGAAGCCTGGTGTGCTGCATTCCATAGGGTTGCAAAGGGTCGGACATGATTTAGTAACTAAAAAACAATACATACATATGAATGAATCACTTTGCTATACAGCAGTAATAACACAACACTGTAAATCAACTACTTCAACTTAAAACTTAAAATTTAAAAAAGCAATGAATGAATATAGTTTGGGAAGAAGGATTTGAATTCAGAAAGATGGTGCATTTTATATTTTCTGTTTATAGTCAAATATTTCAAAGTTGAAAATAAGAAAATAAAAATCAAGTGATACTGAAACTTAAAGTTAAACTAAAGATGGTCAAAAGGTACAATTTTCTAGTCAAAAAGTAAATCAATCCTGAGACTATCACATACAGTATGGTGGCTATAATTAATAATACTGCATTGTATATTTGAAAGTTGGTAGAGAGTACATCTGAAAAGTTCCCATCACTCAGAATATTTTGTAACTATGTGTGGTGATGGATGTTAACAAGATTTATTATTTTTCAATATATACAAATATCAAATTATTATATTGCACCCCTGAAACTAATATAATGCTAGATGTCAATTTTATCTCAATGAAAATGGAGCTCTAATATACTCAATAATCTGGTGAGTATTTTTGTTAGAGGGCATAGGACACATAGAGTTTAGAGAACTGGGGCTCCTGAGGAAAATAAACGCTGACAAACTAAGATAGCAGATGAAACAGCTAATGGCAGGAAATCAGGCATCTTCCATCTAAGAGCAATTATGTTTTGCTGTTTTATTTATTCAGAAAACATGTCAGTGTGTTAAAAATTAAGGATACAGATGAATTAAGCCTGGCTTTCATTCTCAGCATCTTCTCTGGTGGCTCAGACTGTAAAGAATCTGCCTGTAATGCAGGAGACCCAGGTTTGATCTCTGGAGAAAGGAATGGCTACCCACCCTAGTATTCTTGCTTGGAGACTTTCACGGACAGTGGAGCCTGGTGTACTACAGTCCATGGGGTCACAAAGAGTTGGACAAGACTGAGTAACATTTGCTTTACTTTGCTTCATTCTCAAGCTGATTAGGGAAACAAGACATGACCGTTGGGATTTCAATACAGACTATAAGAAGGTTTTCACAGACTGTGGACTTGTAGATGTTAAACCCTGGTGACCAGGAAGCAGAAAAGAAGTATAACTCTCCACGGCAGGATGTATTCAGGCTGGGCAACTAGAAGGTTGATTCTAATATTAGGTTTATAAGGTTCCAGTGGTAGCCGGAATCAGGAAGGAAATTAAATTTGTAAGAATGGGGTGTGATGAAAAATCTGATCTTAAATAAGCATGTCATTTCCCTCTCTGGAGCTCATATTTCTATTCTATAAAGGGAGCTTAAAAATGTATTCACAGAATTACTGAGACAATGCCAAGGATTAATATTGTAGCCCTTTTACTCAATTTAGCCATCAAGTGTCCCACAGGGGAGAATGCTAACTAGAAGGATTCATCCAAATCACATTAATCTTAATCTCTAACTCCTAAATCTCTAACTATCCATTCTTCATTGCCAATGTTCACATCAATTCAATCATCATTTTTGAAGGCTTTCTTCATATCTGGTCTTTTCATATAAAGATTAATAAACACACTCATTCTGTCACTGAGGAACTTCAAATTTTTTCCCTAAAAGTTTTCTGTGTATTCATATAGCATCTTTTTTATATCTTTAGGATATAAATCTTTATTAATATCTTGCTGCCGCTAAGTCACTTCAGTCATGTCTGACTCTACGACCCCATAGACAGCAGCCCTCCAGGCTCCCCCGTCCCTGGGATTCTCCAGGCAAGAACACTGGAGTGGGTTGCCATTTCCTTCTCCAGTGAATGAAGGTGAAAAGTGAAAGTGAAGTCACTGAGTCATGTCCGACTCCTAGCGACCCCATGGACTGCAGCCTACCAGGCTCCTCTGTCCATGGGATTTTCCAGGCAAGAGTACTGGAGTGGGTTGCCATTGCCTTCTCCAAGCAGCCTCTCCCATTTCCCAGTTTCTCAGTTGGCTCAGTAGTAAAAAAACTCACCTGACAATGCAGGAGACATAAGAGATGTGGGTTCAATCCCTGGGTCAGGAAGATTCCCTGGAGAGGAAAATGGCAACCCACTCCAGTATTCTTGTCTGGAGAATCCTGTGGACAGAGGAACCTGGTGGGCTATAGTGCATGGGGTCACAAAGAGTCAGACACGACTGCAGCTACTTAGCACATAGCAGGGAAAGCCCATACAGCAATGAAGACCCAGCACAGCCATATATAAATAAATAAAATAAAAATAAACATTTTAAAAAATCTTGAAAAAAAGAAACTCAGTCTTTAGTTATAATGCCAAGCATTAGCTAGACATTGCCTAAAGCTCTAAACTGGAGTATAAACCCTTGACTAATGGATCTCCAGCTAACTCTGACAGAAGCTGTACCTGAGAAAATAAAATGGACTTTTCAAGGGATAAAGAATCCTATGTAACATACTTACTAGCTTCAGAAAATGAAACAGTAAGAGTGAACTTAAGCCCTCCTCACATGTAACACTGTTTTTCTTCCAGAAGCTATATATGTGCAATTGCCTAGGGTTCAGTTGGGTAACAGAAAAATATCTAACTTGATGTTACTTTTTTCAGCAATCATCCACTCACCATCAGCCCAGATCAAAGCTCTATGTTTGCAGAGAGACAGGCTACAAGGGTAAATTAAATAGACTTATGTTCTCCACAGTAAGTTTGCAGTCTTAAGTTTATACTAAAGTGAACTCACCAATGGCAGGAGCTCAGGGCACTGTGGTAATTTCATTGCTTTGTGGGTAATTATCACAAAAGGAATACAGTGTGCGACAGGAGTTCAAATGGAGAGAGTGATAGCTTACGGTGAACGATGTCGGATCCATGATCTCCAAAGAAGATTTAGCTTCAGGACCAGGGACCAGGCTTGATCACTCAAGAGCTTTTGTGTAGCAGAGTTTTATTAAAGTATGAAAAGGGACAGCAAAAGCTTCTGACATAGACATCAGAAAGGGGACAGAGCGCCCCACTCACTAGTCTTATCAAGGCCTTGTATACTTGTACCAGACCCGCTCCCACAACATACTGAAGATAACAAGATTAGTCAGTAGTTCCTTGTTAAGGAGAAACATGTCCTTGAGCAAGATACATTGTTATATTGACTAAGACAAAGCAATATAGAAAAAAAGTTTGTCTTTTTCTCCTTGAGAACCCCAGACCCCTTTCTCCTTCTTGAGGGCTCTGGACCCCTTTCTCCTCCTTGGAGACCCCAGACTTCTTATCAACGTGCCTAGGAATTGACTCTCTCAAGAGACCATCTATATTTGGAGTAATCAAGGAAGAATCTAGGTGCATTTGAGTTGAACATTGAAGACATGGATTCTATTGATATTTGGAGAGGAGTTATCAGAATGAAACCCTGAATATTCACTGGAAGGACTGATGCTGAAGCTGAAGCTCCATTACTGTGGCCACCTGATGCGAAGAGCTAACTCAATGCAAAAGCCCTGAAGCAGGGAAAGATGAAGGCAAAAGGAGAAGAGGGTGGCAGAGGGTGAGAGGATTAGATAATATCACTGATTCAATGGACATGAATTCGAACGAACTTAGGGAGATAGTGAAGGACAAGGGACCCTGGTGTGTTGCAGTCCATGGGTTGCAGAGATTCGTACATGACAGGGACCAAACAGCAACAATCAGAATGAAAATCCAGACTTTAAGGGATAATGCAAACAAAGGCATTTTTGCAAATAAGTACCAAGGCTTAACTGAATCTTAATTTGCCCATATTAAAATTTCACTAATTTTTCATTCATCTATATCACCCATTTTTCAAACAAATGTAACAGGTAGATCTCTTTGGAATGTGTCTGACTGCTTATGAAATTTATTCATTCAGTTAACTCCTCTTATTCTGTGTTCAGAATTGTGCCAATCAATAGAGTGAGAGATGGAAGCCACTGTCTGCTCTCAAGGTAACTGGTTTACTTAGTGAGGAAGACAGATAAGTAAACATGTTGCAAATCACACACACAACACCACAATTTGAAATTTTCTGGACTTGGGAATAAAAAGTCAAGTGTGAAAGAAAATGATTTTTAATGACCCCCCAAAGAATCTATTAATCTTCAAAATTAAAAGAAAAATTTAAAAAATCTAGAATAGAGAACAATAGGGGTGAAGGGCAAAGGAACTCAAATGTCTAGAGTAAGAGGAAAAGGATAATGAGTCAGAAAAAGTATTAAAAGAATCTGGGGTGAGTCTTGTTGTGAGAAGAGTAGGTGTGTCTTGTAAGAAGAGTAGGACTTAAAAAAAAAAAAGAGAATTCCTGGGATTCAGACAAAGAAAACATTAGTGTCCATAAAGATGGAAAGAGTGAAATAAAATACATACTTATTTAAGTATGTATTCCAGACTAAGTATACCAGGAGTTGGCATGCATGTATACCATGCAATTTGGGGGTTTGAACATTAAACCTAAACATATGGACTCTATATGATTATATGATCCAGTTAAAAGAATGGGCAGAGGAACTGAATAGACATTTTTTCCCAAAGAAGGCACACAGATGGCCAAAAGGCACATGAAAGGGTGTTCAGCATCACTAATCATTTGGGAGATGCAAATCACAGTCATAGTAAGATATCACCTCACACCTGTTAGAATGGCTGTTATCAAGAAGACAAGAAATAACGAGAGTTGGTGAGGATGTGGAGAAATAGGGAAGCTTTGTACACTGCTGGAGAGAATGTAAGTTGGTGTAGCCGCTCTATAAAACATTGTGGAGGTTCCTCAAAAATTTAAAATAGAACTATCATATGATACAGCAATTCCACTTCCGGGTATTTATTCACAGGAAACAAAAACACTAATTTGAAAGGAGGAGAAGGCGATGGCACCCCAATCCAGTACTCTTGCCTGGAAAATCCCATGGGCGGAGGAGCCTGGTGGGCCGCCGTCCATGGGGTCACTAAGAGTCGGACATGACTGAGCGACTTCACTTTCACTTTTCACTTTCCTGCAATGGAGAAGGAAATGGCAACCCACTCCAGTATTCTTGCCTAGAGAATCCCAAGGACGGAGGAGCCTGGTGGGCTGCCGTCTATGGGGTCGCACAGAGTCAGACACGACTGAAGCGACTTAGCAGCAGCAGCATGCATCACCTTGTTCACTGCAGCATTATTTATGATAGTCAAGACATGGACACAACCAAAGATGGACACAATCAACAGATGAATGGATAAAGATGTGGTATATACACAATAGAATATTACTCAGCCATTAAAAAGAAGGAAGTTTTACCTTTTTGACAGTCTGGATGACTCTGAAAGCATTATGCTAACAGAAATAAGTCAGACAGAGAAGAAACAAATAACATTTGGTCTCACTTGTAGGTGGAATCAAAAACAAACAAACAAAAAATCAGAGACACAGAGAACAGATGGGTGGTTGCCAGAGGCAGCATGGGGCAGAGGGTAAGGTATGTGAAATAAGGAAAGGTGATCAAAAGGTACAAATGTTCAGTTATAAAATAAATAAGTCTTAGGGATGTAATGTACAGCATGGTGACTAATTAATACTGTACTCTATATTCTAAAGTTGATGAGATCAACTCTTAAAAAGTTCTCATCAGAAGAAAAAAATTGCAACGGTGTGTGTGATGAATGTTAATTAGAAACTGCTGATCACTGCAATATGTACAAATATTGAATCATTACATTCTATACCTAAAACCAATATAATGTTTTAGGTCAACTATATCTCAAAAATAGGAGAATTAAAAAAACATGATAAAATATCCACAATGGGTGTTCCTTTTTGGTGAGCAGTTTTCCTCCAAGTGACAGAGATTTAGGAACCCAGAGTTCTTTCATTTTGTGCCTCCGCTATCTTCCATTTGTGGCTTCCAAAGTTGGCTGCAAGATTTTTAAGGACTTATCAGTAATACACATTACCTGTTACCTTCCACTGGCTAGAACTCAGTCATATGGACACACCCATCTGTCAAGGAGACTGAAAATTATACTTAGAATCTGTATCCAAGAAGAAGAAAAAAAAAAGATTTTTTAAAGAGTGAGCCATACACTCCATGAGTGAGTGAGTGAGTGAGTGAAATTGCTCAGTCGTGTCCGACTATAGCCTATCAGGCTCCTCCATCCATGGGATTTTTCAGGCAAGCATATTGGAGTGGGTTGCCATTTCCTTCTCCAATACACTCCATAGCACTGTGAAAGCGAAAGTGGTAGTCGCTCAGTGGTGTTCAACTCTCTGCAACCCCATGGACTGGATGCAGCCTGCCAGGCTCCTCTGTCCATGTAATTCTCCAGGGAAGAGTACTGGAGTGGGTTCCCATGCCCTCCTCCAGGGGATCTTCCCAGGTCTCCCCACACTGCAGGCGGAATCTCAACCCACCAGTCCCAAATAAAGTTGCCAGTTTCCTACCCTCTATGCTCCTCATCTATGATCCAGTATGATTCAGTCTAGATGATAATAGCAACTGAAATCAACTTATTTGGACATCCTGATTGGCTCAGATATTGACACATGACCCACATGGCTTCAGTGAGACTCAATCCAGCATTGGAACTTTTGGCAACAATAATCTCTCTTTTCAGCTGGTTTCTGAGCTGTAAAGATGTGAGCAAGGACAAGTATTTTGCAGTGAGTAAACATTTTGTCAGACTTTATTTTCCTGGGCTCCAAAATCACTGCAGATGGTGACTGCAGCCATGAAATTAAAAGACACTTGTTTCTTGGAAGAAAAGCTATGATAAACCTAGACAGTATTTTAAAAAGCAGAGACATTACTTTGCCAACAAAAGCCCTTCTAGTCAAAGCTATGGTCTTTCCAGTAGTCATGTATGGATGTGAAAGATGGACCAAAAGAAGGCTGAATGCCAAAGAATTGATGCTTTTGAACTGTGGTGTTGGAGAAGACTCTTGAATCCCTTGGACTGCAAGGAGATCCAACCAGTCAATTCTAAAGGAAATCAGTCCTGAATATTCACTAGAAGGGCTGATGCTGAAGCTGAAGCTCCAACAGTTTGGCCACCTGATGCAAAGAGCCTACTCATTAGAAAAGACCCTGATGCTGGGAAAGACTGAAGACAAGAGGAGAAGGGGGCGGCAGAGGACGAGATGGTTGGATGGCATCTCTGAGTCAATGCACGTGAGTTTGAGCAAGCTCTGGGAGATGGTGAAGGACAGAGAAGCCTGGTGTGCTGCATTTCATGGTGTTGTGAAGAGTGGGACGTGACTGAATGACTGAACAGCAACAAAACATTTTGTCAGGATGATGGGAGAGTCTGCTTGAGAACGAAGCCAACACATAAGAAAGCAGAGCTGAGAGATAGAAAGAGATGGCTTTTAATGATATCCTTTGAGTGTATTTAGGCCTATCTGATTCATGGGGTCGCAAAGAATCGGACACGACTGAGCGACTGAACTGAACTGAACTGAACTGATGAGTCCTACTTCTGACTCTGATATCCAATAAATCCACAAAATATTGTTTCTCTTGAACCTAGTTTAAACTGAGTTTCTGTCACTTAGAAGCAAGAGACTTAATAGAGGCCCACTGGCAAAATTCTGGAGCTCCCTCTTGCCCCTACTTCCTCCTGAAATCCAGTGACATAGACATACCTAGTCAGCTCTTGGTGAGAGCAGTTCCTCTGTATGTAAGTAAATGAACCCTTTGAGATGGGGCTGCCTATGAGTCATCCAGTCTCCATACGGCTGGACTGTTCATTTTCTTATTTGTGTTTTGTTTTTACACATAGGAATTGTTTTAAATAAAATGCAATAGAGGTCAGAATCATTTTAACTAACTAAAATTTTGCTTCCTTTGTATATGGTTTTTGAAGATGAGTGATCTAATCAGGTCAGCACTGGAGAGTTTTGTTTCATCATAAGAGGCAAATTTCCATAGTTATTCCTCCTTTAAGAGGCAGTAGCATCCCAAATGATGATAGCTGAAGCTGAGCAAAGACGTTATGTAAATCACATAGAGGAAGTGGTTACTGTAAGAATTTTGGGGTAGTCAGCAGGGACTGTTGCCATTGCCTCCACTTCATCTATTTTTACTCTGTTGAAAAATAAGTCTAATATAAGGTTTCACTTGTCAATTGTAAGTTGACACCTCATGTTTGCAAATGTCAGATTTCAAGGAAAATACTAATGAGATTATAAATAAAGAAGGCAGTACAGGATGCTTGAATTTCATGAGAGATGGAGGGAGAGAACAAAACAGGTGGCAAGTACATTCAGGACATCCTTCCAAATAAGGGAAACACTACTTACAGAAGCTAAGTCAGTTGGTACTATTTTGCAAGTTAACAGTAAACCAGATTAGCTTTCAGTTCAGTCACTCAGTCATGTCTGACTCTTTGAGACCCCATGGACTGCAGCACACCAGGTCTCCCTGTCCATCACCAACTCCCAGAGGTTCACTCAAACTCATGCCCATTGAGTCAGTGATGCCATCCAACCATGTCATCTGCTGTTGTCCCCTTCTCCTCCCACCTGCAATCCTTCTCAGCATCAAGGTCTTTTCAAATGAGTCTGTTCTTACCATCAGATGGCCAAAGTATTGTAGTTTCAGCTTCAGCATCAGTCCTTGAATATTCAAGACTGATTTCCTTTAGGATGGACTGGTTGGATCTCCATGTAGTCCAAGGGACTCTCAAGAGTCTTCTCAACACCACAGTTCAAAAGCATCAGTTCTTCAGGGCTCAGCTTTCTTTATAGTCTAATTGTCACATTCATACATGCCTACTGGAAAACCATAGCTTTGACTAGACGGACCTTTGCTGACAAAGTAATGTCTCTGCTTTTGAATATGCTATCTAAGCTGGTCATAACTTTTCTTCCAAGAAGCAAGCGTCTTTTAATTTCATGGCTGCAGTCACCATCTGCAGTGATTTTGGAGCCCCAAAAGAATAAAGTGTGTCACTGTTTCCACTGTTTCTCCATCTATTTGCTATGAAGTGATGGGACCAGATGCCATGATCTTGATTCTTTGAATGTTGAGTTTTAAGCTAACTTTTTCACTCTCCTTTTTACTTTCATCAAAAGGCTTTTTAGTCCTTCTTCACTTTCTGCCATAATTGTGGTGTCATCTGCATATCTGAGGTTATTGATATTTCTCCCGGCAATCTTGATTCCAGCTCGTGTTTCTTCCATTCCAGTGTTTCTCATAATGTACTCTGCATATAAGTTAAATAAGCAGGGTGACAATATACAGCCTTGACGTACTCCTTTCCCATTTTGGAACCAGTCTGTTGTTCCATGTCCAGTTCTAACTGTTTCTTCTTGACCTGCATACAGATTTCTTGGGATGCAGGTCAGGTGGTCTGGTATCCCCAACTCTTTAAGAATTTTCCACAGTTTGCTATGATCCACACAGTCAAAGCCTTTGGCATAGTCAAAAAAGCAGAAGTAGATGTTTTTCTGGATCTCTCTTTCTTTTTTGATGATCCAACAGATGTTAGCAATGTGATCTCTAGTTCTTCTGCCTTTTCTAAATCCAGCTTGAACATCTGGAAGTTCATGCTTCATATACCGTTGAAGCCTGGCTTGGAGAATTTTGATCATTACTTTGCTAGTGAGATGAATTATGCAGTAGTTTGAACATTCTTTGACATTGCCTTTCTTTGGGATTGGAATGAAGACTGAACTTTTCCAGTCCTGTGGCCACTGCTGAGTTTTCCAAATTTGCTAGCATATTGAGTGCAGCACTTTCACAGCATCATCTTTTAGGATTTGAAATAGTTCCACTGGAATTCCATCACCTCCACTAGCTTTGTTTGTAGAGGTGCTTCCTAAGGCCCACCTGACTTTACATTCCAGAATGTCTGGCTTAGCTTTACCATTCATTTATAGGGAGATAACAAGCCTGGTGTAATCAATTCATACAGAACAGAGAATAAGTATTTTTCAAAGCCCAATTATGGCTCAGCTGGTAAAGAATCCACTTGCAATGCAGGAAAGCTGGGTTTGATACCTGGGTTGGGAAGATCCCCTGGAGAAGGGAAGGGTTACCCACCCCAGTATTCTGGCCTGGATAATTCCATGGACTGTATAGTCCATGGGGTTGCAAAAGAGTCGGACATGACTGAGTGACTTACACTTCAGTTCAATCTGTACAGAACTGGTGTGTGATTTTGGACTTTCCGTGTTAGCAAGCAACTCGACGGCCAGGTTGGATGTAAAACTATCACTAGACAGAAACTCATAGCCTAGGCAACCACTCAGAATCACATACAAGAATCAAAATTCTTTAGAAACTATATACTTCTTTTTGTGACATGACAGATGTAGAAATCACAATACTTACTTTTATGACATTTGATTGATTGATTGAAGTTGCTCAGTCATGTCCAACTCTTTGCGATCCCATGGACTGTAGCCTACCTGGCTCCTCCATCCATGGGATTTTCCAGGCAATAGTACTGGAGTGGATTGCCATTGCCTTCTCCAGGGGATCTTCCCGACCCAGAGATTGAACCCAGGTCTCCTGCATTGTAGACAGATGCTTTACCATCTGAGACACCAGGAAAGTCTGATTATGACATTTGAAATCTTAACAATTTAATAGGCTCTGAGGCACAACACTGAATCCTAAACTGAAGTTGATAGCTCAGTGCACTCAGAAGGATGATTAAGGCAAACAAGTGTTTTTCAAGTTTGATTATTTATCTAGCCCTGTAACAAAGGAATTGTAAGAGAAAAATAAGCCATGTGTCCTATCCCTCTCACAAGCTTTTGGTTATCAAATATCAAATTGCATAGAATAGTCAGAAGTGATCAGTAGCAGGACAGATCACTGAGGGTGAAACAGAACCACTCAGAGACCAGCAGAACTGGTAGAATTTGGTTACTCTGGATGTGTAGAGAGAAGACTGTTCTGGATTGGGGTGTGTGTTTTCATGTATTGTGTCCTGTGGGTTTTTGAGGCACCATAATGGCACCAATTTGACTGGAAGAAATAAACAGTGCTCAGGTTTTTATAGTGAAGCAGGTTCAGATGAAAAGGCCCTGAGAGAAGAGGCAGGAGGGTAGACACGTGATAGGGGCGGGAGCAGTGGGTCAGCGTAATTCACTGGAGAGGAGAAAGGGTGGTGCGCTACTTTTTGACAGCTGCTGTAGCAAGCTACCACAAACACAGAGGCTTAAAAGAGCACAAATTTATCATCTTACAAGTTGAGAAATTAGTAATCCCAACACAGTGCTGTATTTTTCTGGAGGCTCTGTGAAAGAAGCTGTTTCTTTGCCTTTTACAGCTTCTATAAGCTGCCTAGATTCCTTGGCTCATTGCCCCTTCTTCCATCTTCAAAGCCATCAATCATATCACTCTAACCTCTACCTCCAGCCCTCATATCCTTCTCTGACTCTTCTGCCTTTACCTTCTTTTAAGGACCTTTGTGATTATGCCAGGATCATCTGAATAATCCAGAATACTTTCCCTATGTTAAGACTCTTAACTTTATTACATTATATCACCCTCTTACCATGAAAGGTAGCACATTTGTAGGCTCTGTAGATAGGTTATGAACACTATGTGGGGAGCATTAGTCTGCCTACCACCTATGGAAGAGTGACTTAACCCTAACCCTGAGTCAGTAAATCACTATCAGCTTTTAAAAATTGATGCTAATACAAAGATGTCGAGTACGGAAATATAACAGGCTTCATTAATTATAATGACTGCTCTTGGTACATCTCTGTGTTTCTGATATACATATCAGTTCTAGAAACCAGCAGCATAGAAGAGAATACTGTACTATGGGCCCACCAAAGGCAATTCAGACTAGTCTAGCACATGAGAATTCTGCAGGCATAAATAACCAGGATGGAGCATGGTTGCCGGTGAATGGAAAACTGAAGTATTTGGTTCAGAATGGAAAACTGAGACTTTAGGAAATGGTACAGACATATCTACAATGAGTGACCACAGGAAGGAACTGGATCATGTTAACAAATGCACTGAGTATTTAATTTCACTTCTCCTTTTACATGAGTGGGGTTTTTCTCCTTCATAAATTTTCAATGTAAGTTGTTATTTTGGTCACATGGATGAAGAAAATGTCCACGGATCTATTTCATTGCAGTGAGAGGGAATGCTATTTCTAAATGACTTCATAATGGCTGACTCAATCATTCTTTAAATGAATATATACTGTAAACCAACTTGGTGACAAAAAAAAATGACATTTAATCCATAATCTCAAGGATTTCATGGTCCAGTAATCTTCATGATAATTATGTGAGATAGATGTGCCATTACTCACTTTTAAGTAAAAGAAGAAAGTCTCAAAAGTTAAATAATTCATCCAAGGTCATTCAGCTAAGAAATGACAAGGAGGAATTTGAATGAACATTCATGTAAAGGTTCAGTTCAGTTCAGTCGCTCAGTCGTGTCCGACTCTTTGTGACCCCATGAATCGCAGCACGCCAGGCCTCCCTGTTCATCATCATCTCTCGGAGTTCACTCAGACTCACGTCCATCGAGTCTGTGATGCCATCCAGCCATCTCATCCTTGGTCGTCCCCTTCTCCTCCTGCTCCCAATCCCTCCCAGCATCAGAGTCTTTTCCAATGAGTCAACTCTTTGCATGAGGTGGCCAAAGTACTGGACCTTCAGCTTGAGCATCATTCCTTCCAAAGAAATCCCAGGGTTGATCTCCTTCAGAATGGACTGGTTGGATCTCCTTGCAGTCCAAGGCACTCTCACGAGTCTTCTCCAACACCACAGTTCAAAAGCATCAATTCTTCAGTGCTCAGCCTTCTTCACAGTCCAACTCTCATATCCATACATGACCACTGGAAAAACCATAGCCTTGACTAGACAGACCTTAGTTGGCAAAGTAATGTCTCTGCTTTTGAATATGCTATCTAGGTTGGTCATAACTTTTCTTCCAAGGAGTAAGCGTCTTCTAATTTCATGGCTGCAGTCACCATCCGCAGTGATTTTGGAGCCCCAAAAATAAAGTCTGACACTGTTTCCACTCTTTCCCTATCTATTTGCCATGAAGTGATGGGACCGGATGCCATGATCTTCGTTTTCTGAATGTTGAGCTTTAAGTCAACTTTTTCACTCTCCTCTTTCACTTTCATCAAGAGGCTTTTAGCTCCTCTTCACTTTCTGCCATAAGGGTGGTATCATCTGCATATCTGAGGTTATTGATATTTCTCCCAGCAATCTTGATTCCAGCTTGTGTTTCTTCCAGTCCAGCATTCCTCATGATGTACTCTGCATATAAGTTAAATAAGCAGGGTGACAATATACAGCTTTGACGTACTCCTTTTCCTATTTGGAACCAGTAATGCCCATTTTTTCCCACTACATGATGTGGCTTTTCTCTGGGCTCAGACCCTTTTATAAAAAGACTTTATACAGACTTTATAGCTTGATATTTTTGGCTCCTATTCTATAAAGTGTTCATATTCACTAAATCAAGGAGGGTTCATAACTAAAAAAACTTTACAAACTTCTTATTTCCATCAGTCGTATGCAATATGGCCCTGTAATTCTGAAATTCACTGGCTCACCTGTGAACTGTGGTTGTGGTGCTTTCCACCTTACACTGATGCATATAGTTAATAATATAAAAAATAGGCAAGAGAATTTTACAGCCAGTAGTTGCAAAGAGTCAGACACAACTTATTGCCTGAACAAATTATCTCAGGTGGCTCAGTGGTAAAGAATCTACCTGCCAAGCAGGAGACTAGGGTTTGATCCCTGGATCAGTAAGATCCCCTGGAGAAGAAAATGACAACTCACTCCAGTATGCCATGGACAGAGGACCCTGTTGGGATACAGTCCATGGGGTCGCCTAAGAGTCAGACACAACTTAGCAACTAAACAGCAACAACATTAAATCTGTGGGCACCGGGCTCACAGTAGGAGAAACTATTGATTAATGGGCTGACTGAATGGCTACCTTTCTCATTAGCTGTGAGGTCTGTGGCCCAGGCTGTGTCTTCACAACTCTCTAGCTCCAGCTCTGAACCAACATCTGTAGGTTTTCAGTAAATGTTTAGAAAAATGATTTATTCAGTCAAACTCCTACTCATTGTCAAGGGTCTCCCATGCTACACTTCCGCTTACCTCCTTTTGAAGTCTCTCCTATCAACTAGCCAAGCAAATGCAGAACATCACACACAAGGGTGCTGTTTACAGTGAAGTGCCAGAGCCATCGCAGACCAAATCCTGAAAGCTGATTATAAAATGTTCAGGAACTTAGCAAGTCAGCTATTAAACTAGGGTAAAGTAAATTACATAAACTTGAAATCAAGTAAATTATATTAAAAATAAAGACAATAAACAAAACTCATCACTTCCTAATTATTTTACTGTATTTTTATTACCCATGTCCTTGAAATTCTTTATGCCAATTTCAACTGTACAGTGCAAATTTTATATAATCATGCACTACTACTGTGAATCTCCTCTCAGCTCTACATTCAATGATGTCACATTGGAAGCTTAAAACAAGCCTTGGAGTTTTACAACATGGAAACTGGCAAACACTACCGGACAGAGTGTGGTTTGTTGTTTTGCTGATTGTGTGGACTAGAGGTCAGTCACCTTTTTCTGTAAAGAGCCAGATAATAAATATTTAAAACTTTATAAGCCATCCAGTCACAACTAATCAACACATGCTAAAGCTTAAAAGAAGTCATACACAACATGGAAGTAAATGAATAAGCTTGTGTTCCAATAAAACGCTCTTTCAAGTAAGGCCAAGGTGCTTTGGGATGGTGGGTAGATTTGGTTGCAGTTTGACAACCCTTGGTCTAGTCTTAAGAAACGTTAACATTGAGGGTTAAACTTAAAAGTTTAAACAGTGTCATAACTGTTCTATTATGAGTAATACCAAAAATTGAGGATTATTCTCCCAGTGTTCTAAAAGGTGAAGGTGAAGTCGCTCAGTCGTGCCCACCTCTTTGCGACCCCGTGGACTGTGACCTACTAGGCTTCTCCATCCATGGGATTCTCCAGGCAAAAATACTGGAGTGGATTGCCATTTCCTTCTCCAGGGGATCTTCCCAACCCAGTATCGAACCCAGGTCTCCTGCATTGGAGGCAGACGCTTTAACCTCTGAGCCACCAGGGAAGCCTTAGTGTTCTAAAACTATTATCCAATTTAGCAATGAAGTTAGTCAGATAACTAACAAAAGAGTGAAGTTCTAATATTTGTCTCTGCTGTTTCACTTTTACCTTACTCATTAACACTTATGAAAATATCAATAAACATCCCTATCAAAACTACATTCCTTTGTCATCTGTAACTATAGTTGGACTACAGATATGAGAGTTCAGCCAAAATTACTGAAGGCCTTCTTTGAGAATTGTTACATGGAATTTACAATGGAACATAATCTGAAAAATATATATATAACTGAATCACTTAACTGTACACCTGAAAAAAAATATTGTATATTTTATTGTTATTATATTTGTAAATTGTATGCTATATATCCATTATCCTAAGATTTATAATACGTATATGTATGCATAAGTGCATTTAGTTATATGTGAGTCTTTCAGTCAAATAACACTCCATGGACCCCAACCTCAAATTAATATCTAAGAAACAAGTTTTATGAAAGCAAATGTATACCTCATACAGATACGCCCATGGACAAAGGAGCCTGGTAGGCTTCAGTCCATGGGGTCAAAAAGAGTCGAACATGACTGAGCAACTTCACTTACAGATACTCCAAGGAGAGTTGAACTAAATTCTTTGGAGAATTAAAAATTGCTGATGCAATGCTGCTGCTAAGTCGCTTCAGTTGTGAGCGACTCTGTGTGACCCGTAGACGGCAGCCCACCAGGCTCCCCCATCCCTGGGATTCTCCAGGCAAGAACACTGGAGTGGGTTGCCATTTCCTTCTCCAATGCGTGAAAGTGAAAAGTGAATGTGAAGTCGCTCAGTTGTGTCTGACTCATAGCGACCCCATGGACTGCAGCCCACCAGGCTCCTCCATAGCTTGTCTTTAAAACAAGCTTTATTACTGTTTGGTCTGCTGTGCTTAATCCAGTTATCTTTTACCCCGTGGAAGCACAGCTGTCTTGTTTAAATTACACTCATAGAGTAGGTTGAAAACCAAAAGACAACATCCTGGAATAAGTGGCCTTAAAAGGGAGAGACAGCATTTGGTCACTCACCCTCCTCAGCTTTGAGAAGTCATTATCTCTGCCAGGAAAGACATTGCTAGTTTGTTTAAATTATCTAAGACTAAAAGATTAGCCAATAGTTTAGAACCTCAATGTGGTTCTAATGAAGACAGAAAGAAGTGTATGACTCTTTGAGACCGCATGGACTGTAGCCCACCAGGTTTCTTTATTCATGGAATTTTCCAGGCAAGAATCACGGGATCTTCCCAACCCAAGGGTTGAACTCAGATCTCCTGCATTGCAGGCAGATTATTTACCATCTGATTCACCAGGGATGCCCCTGATGAAGACATAGTGGTGGAAGAAAAAAATCATCTCCAGATACAGATAATAGAAAAAAAGTAGGTAATAGAAAAAAAGAAGAGTATAATGATTGCAGCTCTGCTTTAGCACTCAAACTAGTGTGCGGGATAGGATAAGTGTGGTCAGATCAGTCTTTACCAGCTCCGAACAGGCTTCCTGGGAAATTTCAGCGGTACTACCACGAAAATTCAGGCTACATTCCCGTAATTCCATTGTGTCAGAAACAAGACTCTGGCAGATACCATCTTGTATTGCCACTGTTTTCCTGTCTATTGTTCCATCTGTGAACAACTTGGCAGTAAGGGTGGTGACCTATTTATCTTTGTAATGCAGTTTCTAAAATAGTGGCTGAGGCAAAGCCAGTGTTCCATGAAGATGCACCACCTAGATACATGAAACGGAATTAGGGAGCTTCTGAGAAAGCTGGGCGCCCTGTTACCAGTTTCATGTTTTGATGTAATTTAAGAGTCTCATCCCCCAATGCTATGAGAGCAATGAAGCAGAAATGACTAAAATAATTCTGATTTTTAAAAAATTGAAACAAAGGGAGTTTAAATGTTTGCCCAAAGTCATAAATATGGTAGGTGGGAGGGTCAAGAATAAACTCCCAAACCTAAAGCAACTTTGAGAATCTTAATTATAATGTAGATTCAGGAAGTTTAGGAAAGAAAATTGAGCATCATTTCAGTAATCAATGGATTACAGAAGTTGCGGATATAAGAAGGTTGGCTTTAAAAGAATAATAAGTTATTCAATTAAAAGAAAATAATAATGAGTAGCTTTATTTTGGTCGCTTCAAGTCAGTTAGATGCCTAAAATTCCAATAATTAGTTTTATTCCATAGGAGCCATCTTAAGGAACAGTTTCTCTTTGCTTCATGTAAAACAAAATTATCATTTCATCCTTGATTACAAGGGTTGGTTAATTTGACGACCGCAGCCCACTATTAACATGTTCATTTGCCATGGAATGCAGGCCAAGCATACAGAGAACAGGGTTTGACAGTTGCAGTTGTGTTCTGGGAAAATAGTTCTTAGACTTTGCTGGACATCACATCACCTGAGGAATTTTTAATGGCACAGATGCCCAGACCAGAAGCCAGAATATTTTTATCAGAATCTTTGGGAGTGCCACCCATGTATCAGCAGGCTCTTTGAGTGACAAATGTGCAGCCAAAATTTAAAATCTCTTTATTAGTGGGTCTTAATGTAGTAGTGACAACCAACATTTTGTCAAAAGGAGTGGAATGAAAAAGAAAATATAAGAGGGTATTCTGCATAATAAAGATACGGTTTGTTTTAGTAAAACTTTAGTTTCGCTTTGTGTCTATGTGTGCTTGAACTGTGCTGCAATGTAAAACACAGTCACTATATGCTGTGTTCTAGAACATTCAGTGAATACTGATTTTGGTAGGTGAGACTCTATGATTGGGTCTTAGCAGGCAGAGGTGGTGGGAGAAACATGTAGGGAGGGCATTATTCTCATGTCCTTCTCTATTCCACATAAAACCAGGTTGGTGGGTCAGTCAATCTTTAGAAAATTAAATTCTTTTGATGAACTGGCAAACTGTCTCAGACTTCATGGTATAGGGAAAAATTTGTGTTTTGGTGGAAAACTATGTATCGTCTCTAGCCTATCTTTCCAGGGTATCTTACTGTAATTCTATGAAAGCTATTGTACAACTCTGAAAAAGGATAGATGGCTAATAGAAATGAATGCTTATCTGTAAGCATGCAAAGTCTGTCCTATCCAAGAGAGCTTCAATTGACTTACGTCCCCAGCTTAGAAGAGGCTAAAGAGCAATGTCTGCCCATGCACATGCATTTCAACACTCCTTCATTTCATGGGAATTTGTGCTTTGTTAATTCCCTGATAGCTCAGCTGGCAAAGAATCCACCTGCACTGCGGGAGACCTAGGTTCGATCCCTGGGTTGGGGAGATCCTCTGGAGAAGGGAAAGGCTACCCACTCCAGTATTCTGGCCTGGAGTATAGTCCACAGGGTCGCAAAGAGCCGGACACGCCTGAGTGACTTTCCCTTCACTCAATTTCCTTTGAGCCAGTTATAAAGCATTGCGATTCCTTCATTATGAATTAAATAAGACATTTAACACATGTTCACTTCTCCATCTCTGTAAGAGTTATGATCTTATACTTTTTTGAACATTAACTTTTAATAGTGATAATTCCCTCTTCAGAACAATGTGGCAGGTCTTTGTATTTCGTGGTCTCTTCTCTCTGTGGGCCAAAAGGACACCACTTCATGACCACATCCCACTCTTGCAACCTGCCTCAGTGTACCCACAAAACAGAAGCTGAGTTCACCACAGTCGTCAGGCTTGGATCTGACCCAAGAAAGTCATACCCACAGCTAAGGTTAAGTAATACCACAGCATATGTGTGGTTTCATGTAAAACAGAATGAACGCTGATGAAATCTTGGAAATCAAATTGTAAGGAAAACTGCTGAATTTACTAATTCATCTTTTCTATTTTTTTCTAACAGGCTCAACTTTCAGTATATTTCCCAGTCATGTGATTTCTTTATTTCAACAGGCATTAACAGAGAACTTTTTTCTTGCATCATGATATTAATAGAAAAGATACACTGAAAAATCCCCCTAAAAATACCCAGAAATTAAACAAACATCCTTTCAAATATACAGCTAAACTTTAAAGAAATAGAGAAAAGGATGCTAGAACAACTAGATATCCTCTACACCCCCCCCAAAAAAAAAAAAAAATATATATATATATATATATATATATATAGGCATAAACTTGACACCCTTTACAAAAATTAAATCAAAATGGATAGACGTAAGTGTAAAATGCAAAACAAAAACTCCTAAAAGATAACACAGGAGAAAATCAATATGACCTTGGGTAAGACAATGACTTTTGTTTTGTATTTCAGTTTGCATTTCATCATTACATTGCATTTCAGTCTTGTATTTCATGATTGCAACCAGTTTACAGATTGTCAGATAGATATTTACAGACTATCCACACTACCACATTAGAATGAGGTTTTATACTTCTAACAGCTTTTCTATGGCTTGTCCTGTTTTCAGAGCCATCTGAAGCTTGAAATTCAAAATCAAAGTCCTTTTTAAAAAATTATTTTCATTTCCCATTAACTTCTAAAATTCCCTACAGCCTATATTAAATGTTTTGTTTTTTTCTTATGTGAGTATAGAGGTCCTCAACTTAGGACCTGTGTTGGAATTACCTGGGGAAGCTTTAAAAATCCTAACACCTGGGTCCCAACCCAAATATTTTTATTTGATTGATTTGGGATAAGGCCTGGACATCAGTGTTCTCAGAAGATCCCAGGTAATAATATTATATAGGGCTTAGTGGGGCTTCCCAGGTGGAGCTAGTGGTAAAGAACCCACCTGCCAAAGCAGGAGACATTAAAGACACAGGTTTGATCCCTGGGTCAGGAAGATTCCCTGGCAGAAGGCATGGCAACCCAATCCAGTATCCTTGCCTGGAGAATCCCATGGACAGAGCCTGTTGGGCTACAGTCCATAGGGTTGCAAAGAGTCAGACATGACTCAAGGACTTAGCATGCATGCATGCAAGATATGGTGATGACTTTTTAGATACAACACCAAAGGCATGATCCACAAAAGAAATCATTTATAAACTACACTTTGTTAAAATTAAAAGGCTTCTTCTCTGTGAAAGACATTGTCAAGATAAATAAAATACAAACCACAGACTGGGAAAAAATATTTGCCAAAGACATGTCTGATAAAGGACCATTATCCAAACTACACTAAAATTCTTTAAACTCAACAAGAAAACCAACACAATTACAAAACGGTTATAAGATCTCACTAAAAAGAGATATCAGTTCAATCAGTTCAGTCACTCAGTTGTGTCTGATTCTTTGGAACTCCATGGACTGCAGCATGCCAGGCTTCCCTGTCCATCACCAATCCCAGACCTTGCTTTCCCAGCATCACGCCCTTTCCAATGAGTCAGTTCTTCACATCAGATGGCCAAAGTATTGGACTTTCAGCTTCAGCATCAGTCCTTTCAGTGAATATTCAGGACTGATTTCCTTTAGAATGATGGGTCAGATCTCCTTGCAGTCCAAAGGACTCTCAAGAGTCTTCTCCAACACCACAGTTCAAAAGCATCAATTCTTCTGTGCTCAGCTTTCTTTATGGTTCAACTCTTACTGTCATACATGACTGACTACTGGAAAATCCATAGCTTTGACTAGATGGACCTTTGTTGGCAAAGTAATGTCTCAGCTTTTGAATATGCTATCTAGGTTGGTCATAGTTTTTCTTCCAAGGTGCAAGCATCTTTTAATTTCATGGCTGCAGTCACCATCTGCAGTGATTTTTGGAGCCCAAGAAAATAAAGTCAGCCATTGTTTCCATTGTTTCCCTATCTATTTGTCATGAAATGATGGGACCAGATGCCATGATCTTCATTTTCTGAATGTTGAGTTTTAAGGCAACTTTTTCCACTCTCCTCTTTCACTTTCATCAAGAGGCTCTTCAGTTCTTCTTCACTTTCTGCCATAAGGGTGGTGTCACCTGCATATCTGAGGTTATTGATATTTCTCCCAGCAATCTTGATTCCTGCTTGTGCTTCATCCAGCCTGGCATTTCACATGATATTCTCTGCATGTAAGTTAAATAAGCAGAATGACAATATACAGCCTTGATGTTCTCCTTTTCCAATTTGGAACCAGTCTGTTGTTCCATGTCTGGTTTAACTATTACTTCTTGACCTGGATATAGATATTTCAGGAGGCAGGTAAGGTGGTCTGGTATTCCCATCTCTTTAAGAATGTTCCACAGTTTGTTGTGATCTATACAGTAAAAGACTTTGGTATAGTCAGTAAAGCAGAAGCAGATGTTTTTCTGGAACTCTCCTTCTTTTTTGATGATCCAGCAGATGTTGGTAATTTTATCTCTAGTTCCTCTGCCTTTTCTAAAACAG
Source organism: Nanger dama (assembly GCA_917880005.1). NCBI lineage: Eukaryota > Metazoa > Chordata > Mammalia > Artiodactyla > Bovidae > Nanger > Nanger dama. Next base: position 10,751,988 of record CAKJTW010000051.1, read on the forward strand.
TTTGAACCATCTCGAAGTTCATGGTTCACGTATTGCTGAATACTGGCTTGGAGAATTTTGAGCATTAGCGTGTGAGATGAGTGCAATTGTGTGGTAATATGAGCATTCTTTGGCATTGCCTTTCTTTGGGATTGGAATGAAGACTGAACTTTTCCAGTTCTGTGGCCACTGCTGAGTTTATATTGAGTGCAGCACTTTCACAGCATCATCTTTTAGGATTTGAAATACTTCCACTGGAATTCCATCACCTCCACTAGCTTTGCTTGCAATGATGCTTCCTAAGGCCCACTTTACTTTGCATTCCAGGATGTCTGTATCCAGTTTTGCAGACCAGTGGAATTTGATTACAGAACTTCCACAGGACTGGGGCAACAGATTCTTGAAGGGCACAAACAAAACCTTGTATGCACCAGGAGCCAGGAGAAAGGAGCAGTGTCCCCACAAGAGACTGAACCAGACTTGCCTGTGAGTGTCCAGGAGTCTCTGGCAGAGGCATGGATGGACAATGGCCTGCTGTGGGTCAGGGGCACTGAATATAACAGTACTGGCAGAAGCTCTTTTGAAGGAGGTCCCCATTACCCTTATTACCCCTATCAGAGTTTGGCCTCAGGCCAAACAACAGGGAGGGAACACAGCCCTGCCCATCAGCAGAAAATTGGATTAAGTGATATACTTATTGACTATGCCAAAGCCTTTGACTGTGTGGATCACAATAAACTGTGGAAAATTCTGAAAGAGATGGGAATACCAGACCACCTAACCTGCCTCTTGAGAAATCTGTATGCAGGTCAGGAAGCAACAGTTAGAACTGGACATGGAACAACAGATTGGTTCCAAAACGGGAAGGAGTACGTCAAGGCTGTATATTGTCATCCTACTTATTTAACTTATATGCAGAGTACATCATGAGAAACGCTGGACTGGAAGAAACACAAGCTGGAATCAAGATTGCCGGGAGAAATATCAATAACCTCAGATATGCAGATGACACGACCCTTATGGCAGAGAGTGAAGAGGAACTAACAAGCCTCTTGATGAAAGTGAAAGAGGAAAGTGAAAAAGTTGGCTTAAACCTCAACATTCAGAAAACGAAGATGATGGCATCCGGTCCCATCACTTCATGGCAAATTGATGGGGAAACAGTGGAAACAGTGTCAGACTTTATTTTGGGGGCTCCAAAATCACTGCAGATGGTGATTGCAGCCATGAAATTAGAAGACGCTTACTCCTTGGAAGAAAAGTTATGACCAACCTAGATAGTATATTCAAAAGCAGAGACATTACTTTGCTGACTAAGGTCCGTCTAGTCAAGGCTATGGTTTTTCCAGTTGTCATGTGTGGATGTGAGAGTTGGACTGTGAAGAAGGCTGAGCGCCGAAGAATTGACGCTTTTGAACTGTGGTGTTGGAGAAGACTCTTGAGAGTCCCTTGGACTACAAGGAGATCCAACCAGTCCATTCTGAAGGAGATCAGCCCTGGCATTTCTTTGGAAGGAATGATGCTAAAGCTGAAACTCCAGTACTTTGGCCACCTCATGTGAAGAGTTGACTTATTGGAAAAGACTCTGATACTGGGAGGGACTGGGGGCAGGAGGAGAAGCGGATGACCGAGGATGAGATGGCTGGATGGCATCATGGACTCGATGGACGTGAGTCTGAGTGAACTCCGAGAGATGGTAATGAACAGGGAGGGCTGGCGTGCTGCGATTCATGGGGTCGCAAAGAGTCAGACACAACTGAGCGACTGAACTGAACTGAACTGATATACTGAGCATGGCCCTGCCCATCAAAACGAGACCCAGATTCCCCCATAGTCAGTCTCTCCCATCAGGAAGCTTACACAAGCCTCTTATCCTTATCAATTAGAGGGCAGACAGAATGAAAGAAGATATACAGATAGCAAACATATGAAAAGATGCTGGACACCCTATGTCCTTAAGAAACTGTAAATGAAAACAACATTGAGATACACCACTACATGCCTAGCAGAATGGTCAAAACCCAAAACACTGGCAACACCAAAAGTTCATGAGGTTATAAAGCAACAAGAACTCATTGCTGATGAGATGCAAAACAGACAGCTTGGATGATAGCGTCGCAGTTTCTTACAAAACTAAACAGACCTTTAAATATAATACACATTAATTGTGCTCCTTGGCATTTACCCAAAGGAGTTAAAATCTTCTGTCCACACAAAAACTTGCACACAAATCTTCATAGCTGCTTTATCCACAATTTCCCAGAACAGAAAGCAACAAAGATGAGGTGAGTGAATAAATAAACTGTAGTGCATCCAGACAATGGATGAACTAAACAATGGATTTCTAAAAAGAAATTAGCTATTTAACCATGAAAAGACACAGGGCAAACTTAAATGCAAATTACTAAGTTAAAGAAACCAATCTGAAAAGGCTATATATTATATGATTCCAACTTTATGATATTCTGGAAAAGCCAAAACTATGGAAGCAATAGAAAGATCTGTGGTTCCCAGGAATTAAGAGGGAGGGTTGGACTATTAATAGGTGGGACACAGAGGATTTTAGGGCAGTGAAACTATTCTGTATGATACAATAATGAGGGATATTTGTCATCATACCTTTGTCAAAAATCATAGAATGTGTCCACTAAAAAGATGTACAACTTGAGAGTTCTGAATTAAGTTTTATTTGGGGCAAAATGAGGACTGCAGCCCGGGAGGCAGTATCTCAGAAAGCTCTGAGAGACTGCTCCAAGGTGGCAGTGGGGAAAGGCAATATATAAGGTTTTGGTGAAGGGAGAGTTCAATACCATGAAGTGCTCATTTTACAAAAGGATTTTTGTTAGTCATGAGGGTCTGATATCACTATGAAGGGATTTAGTTCTTTTCTAGATATGAGGAGAGGAAGAGATTGAGATCATAAAATCTGTTCCTAAAAACATCCAACTATCTAAAGAACTATCCCACCAGATTCCCTGGAGCACAGATTGCCTCACTCCACCCTGAATTCCAGGGGTTGTTGAAGGTCATCAGCTACAGCAGCATGGGGGCTTAGTCTCTGCAGAGGCAGATGGCAAATGCCCTTGTTGTTCAGTCGTTGGCAATGCTCTTGCTGAGTGCCAGTTTGTAGTTGACAAATGTACAACACAAAGAGTGAATCCTGATACAAACTGTGGACTTTGGGTGATCGTGATGTGTCAATGTACTAGTCAATATGGGGAGTTGATAGTGGGGAAATCTACTGGGGGCAGTGAGGGGCAGGGCAGGGTGTGTATATTAGGAATTTTCTGTGCTTTCTCTCAGTTTTGCTGTGAACCTAAAATTGCTCTAAACAATAAGTCTAAATTAAAAAAAAAAAAGGAAAACAGGAAACCCACAAGAAAAATACCAATCTTAAGACTATTTTAAAAGTTCAGTTCAGTTGCTCACTTATGTCTGACTCTTTGCGACCCCATGAATCGCAGCACGCCAGGCCTCCCTGTCCATCACCAATTCCCGGAGTTCACTCAGATTCACGTCCATCAAGTCAGTGATGCCATCCAGCCATCTCATCCTCGGTCATCCCCTTCTTCTCCTGCCTCCAATCCCTCTCAGCATCAGAGTCTTTTCCAGTGAGCCAGTTCTTCGCATGAGGTGGCCAAAGTACTGGAGTTTCAGCTTTAGCATCATTCCTTCTGTTAGGTAGGTAGAATAGGGAAATGGAGTCCAAAATGGCAGTGGCTAAAAAACAAGGAAGGTCCGAGGACCAGAGTGAAGACTTCAGGTGGAACAAATGAGAGGAAAGGTGGATAAAAATAAAGGTTAAAGTTTCACTAGAGCCTTAGGGAAACAGGCCCTCTTGTTCATCTTAAGACAAATCTTTATCTCAAGAATGTGTAAGGGGCTCATATCTAAGGCATGCAGCCTCCGGGGATGTTTATCTCAAAAACCATTCCAGGAAATTATTTTCCAGAGAACGGGTTAACAGTAAAAATGCAGCTCATCCAGCCATGTCGAACTGATAGCAAATAAACCTATCCTTGAAAATGTCAAGACCTGTACACCAATCAGGTCGCTCCACCCTAGCTGTACCCATTTGTGGGTTTTGTGCTTAAAAACTGCTCTGTAACAAATGTTCAGGGTTCGTTCTCCCCTGGTGGTGATTGAACCCCGGCGCGCCAGCCTAATAAATCCTCTTGCGGTTTGCATCGAGTCCGAGTCCTGGAGATTATTTGGGCGACGGTTCCCTGAAAGAGGCTGAGAGGTCTAACATTTGGGGGCTCGTCCGGGATCCCTCACCCATTTCAGATCTCCCTGACTCCCGGATTCGGAGGTATGCTCGAGCTCTCTGTGTGTTCTTGTTGTGCTAACTCTGTTTTCACTCGGAACTGAGGTACCGCTCGCACGTCTGTCCAACTCTGGTTTTCTGAATTTTCTGAAATCTGCCCGGGAGGCAGATCTGTGACGATCCTTGGGGACACCCAAGGTGTCAGTCTGGAAGGAGGGTTCAGTTTGATCCCCCTTCATCCAAATCAGGCGGAGCCTCAGGCGGGGCTCCCATCTGTAGTTTCTTCTGTTTTTGGTCAGACATGTGGCGGCCGTTCTCCCTTTCCGTTTTTGTCTTGTTTGTCTCTCTTCTAACTTGTCTTTCCTGTGGCATCCCCAGACGACTTGATGATGGGACAGACTGTGACAACCCCTTTGTCACTGACAACAAGTCATTGGATTGAAGTTAAGTCTAGGGCACATAAACTATTAGTAAGGGTTAAGAAGGGAAAGTGGCAGACTCTGTGCTCAGTAGAATGGCCCAGCTTTCAGACAGGGTGGCCACCCGAAGGTTCTTTTCCTTAGAACAGGTCAGCCTAGTCAAGGCTGTAGTTTTTACCCCTGGACCTCACGGACACCCAGACCAGGTGCCCTATGTTATAGTATGGGAGGACCTGGTTTTCTTCCCCCTGGCGTGGGTCTGGCCCTTTGTTCTTTCCACAGGAACGACATCGAGACCCGCTGTGGGGATTCTAGCCTTGAAACCAGCAGAGAAAAAAAAGAGGAAAAAGCAAAAGCTCCTGCCAAAAGATATACCCGGACACTCAGACCGATCTCCTGCTCCTGAACCCTCCCCCGCCCTATCCACCGGCATTAGTCCCCTAGCCGGACCCATTCCCCCTGGCCCCGGCAACCCAGCCAACTGCTCCGTCCAAGCCCGACCCGGATAAAGGGGAGTTGGGCCCAGCGGCGGGGACGCGAAGCCACCAAGCGGCTACCCCAGAATCCTCTGCCATCGTTCCCCTCCGGGAGTACGGTCCCCTCGATAACCATGGAAATCAGCCCCTCCAGTATTGGCCGTTTTCCGCCTCAGACCTCTATAATTGGAAAACTCATAACCCTTCATTTTCCGATAATCCACAAGTGCTGACTTCTCTGATAGAATCCCTTGTTTTCTCACACAAGCCCACTTGGGATGACTGCCAACAATTGTTACAGACTCTCCTCACAACCGAGGAGAGACAGCAGGTATTGCTGGAGGCCTGGAAAAACGTGCCCGGAGATGACGGGCGCCCACGGCACTACCCAATGAGATAGATGCTGGATTTCCGCTAACGAGACCCAACTGGGACTACAACTCCCCGGCAGGTAGGGAGCACCTGAGGGTCTCTCGCCAGACTCTGGTGGCGGGTCTACTAGGGGCTGCAAGACGCCCCACGAATCTGGCCAAGGTAAGAGAAGTGACTCAAGGATCCACTGAGTCACCAACTGTGTTTCTAGACTGGTTAATGGAGGCATTTAGACGATTCACTCCTTATGACCCCACGTCCGAGGAGCATAGAGCAACTATAGCAATGGCTTTTATTGACCAGTCAGCCTCAGACATCAGAAAGAAATTACAGAGACTAGATGGGTTACAAGGATTCTCCTTTCAGGATCTGGTTAGGGAAGCAGATAAAGTATTCAATAAGAGGGAGACAGAAGAGAAAAAAAGGAAAGAACAGGAAGAACGAGAGCTAGAGAGAGAAAAGAGACAAGAGAGAAACTTAACTAAGATTTTGGCCACGGTAATTAGAGAGGGAAAAGGGAGAGATAGGGCTGAAGAGAAAGACCACGAGGGGAGTAAAGCGGGAACTAGGCCACCTCTAGATAAAGACCAATGTGCATACTGCAAAGAAAAGGGGCACTGGCTCAGAGACTGCTCCAAAAAGAAGAGGGGAAGGCCCTCCACTCCCGACAAGATCCTAGCTCTCGAGGAAGAAGATAAGGGGAGACGAGGCTCAGACCCCCTCCCCGAGCCTAGGGTAACTCTCAAGTTGGAGGGGAAGCCTGTGCAGTTCTTGGTAGACACTGGAGCTCAACATTCGGTCCTGTTACAGTCAGAAGGACGCTGTCTACAAAGAAGGCTTGGGTACAAGGTGCTACAGGGTACTGGCAGTACCCATGGGCTACCCGAAGAACAGTGGATCTTGGCATGGGCTGGGTATCCCACTCGTTCCTTGTGATCCCTGAATGCCCTTACCCCTTGTTAGGACGGGACTTGCTCACAAAAGTGGGGGCTCAGATCCATTTCCACACCGAAGGTGCCACAGTGACAGACGGGAAGGGGAGGCCACTACAGGTTCTGACCTTAAAACTGGAAGATGAACACAGGCTGTTTGAAAGCCCCTCCCCCTCCCCTGAGACCACTGATATGCAGGAATGGCTGACTAAAACCCCTCTAGCCTGGGCTGAAGTTTCAGGCAAGGGGATGGCGGTCCGGCAGCCCCCGGTGGTGGTGGAAGTCACCTCTACTCCTGTATCTGTCCGTCAGTACCCGATGAGCAGAGAGGCCAGAGATGGGATCCGCCCTCATATCCAGTGGCTCCTCAAATTAGGAATACTAATAAAGTGCCAGTCAGCCTGGAACACCCCTCTGCTCCCAGTCCACAAACCCAGAACAGGCGACTACCAGCCTGTGCAGGACCTGAGGGAGGTCAACAAGCGGGTGATGACTTACACCCCACGGTACCCAACCCCTACAACCTGTTGAGTACATTTCCCCCAGCCGAAGGTGGTATACTGTCTTGGACTTAAAAGATGCCTTCTTCTGCCTCCAACTCAGTCCCGTCAGCCAGCCTATTTTCGCTTTTGAGTGGAAAGATCCCCTTACAGGACTCTCCAGACAGCTAACGTGGACCAGGCTGCCACAAGGATTCAAAAACTCGCCAACGATCTTTGACGAAGCCCTCCACCAGGACCTCGCGCATTTCCGTGCCACCAACTCCCAGGTAACTCTGCTCCAATATGTAGATGACTTGCTCCTGGCTGCTGACACTGAAGAAGAATGCAGGAAGGGGACTGAGACCTTACTAATCAAGCTTGGATCTCTCAGTTACCGCACCTCCGCCAAAAGGCCCAGATCTGCCGGCAGCAGGTCAGTTACCTGGGGTACCAAATCAAGGATGGGAAGCGATGGCTTTCAGAGGCCAGAAAAGAGGTGGTGGCTAGAATACCAGCTCCTGAGAACCCTCGGCAAGTCAGGGAGTTCCTGGGCACTGCAGGATTCTGCAGGCTCTGGATTCCGGGGTTTGCAGAGATGGCCGCCCCTTGTACCCACTGACAAAAGGCAGTACACCCTTCGTCTGGGGAGAAAGTGAACAAAAGGCTTTTGACAACATTAAGCGAGCTTTGTTGTCAGCTCCTGCCCTGGGACTCCCAGACGTGAACAAGCCATTCCATCTCTATGTGGCAGAAAATAATGGCATCGCCAAAGGGGTCCTCACTCAAAAGCTGGGGCCATGGAACCGGCCTGTGGCCTGGACCCTGTGGCTGCCGGCTGGCCTAACTGTTTATGTATAGTGGCCGCCGTGGCAGTCCTAGTAAAAGATGCAGATAAATTGACTTTGGGGCAGAACTTGATCGTCACCACGCCCCACGCCTTAGAAAGTGTGATTCGACAACCCCCTGAGAGGTGGCTGACCAACGCCAGAGTGACCCACTATCAGACGTTACTCCTGAACTCTGAAGGGATCAAATTCACACCGGCGACTGGGCTTAATCCTGCCACGCTGCTACCAGACCCCGGCCAAGCCGAGGTGGCGCACAGTTGCCAAGAGGTGCTGGCTGATGTACACGGGACCTGCAAAGATCTATCCGACCAGCCGCTTCAGGATGCTGAGGTGACGTGGTATACGGACGGAAGCAGCTTTCTCGAAGAAGGATATGAGGTGCCGGGGCTTGTCAAACTGGCTGAACAGATAGTCCAGAATTGCAAGCCTTGCCAAGAGGCGAATGTCAGCCAGAACAAAGCGAGCCAAGGTAAGCAGCTGCGCGGAGACAGGCTGGGGGCTTATTGGGAAGTGGACTTCACAGAAGTACGCCCCGTGAGGTACGGCAACAAATATCTATTGGTCTTTATAGATACCTTCTCGGGGTGGGTAGAGGCTTTCCCCACCAAAAACGAAAATGCACTAATGGTGGCCAAGAAAATTTTAGAAGAAATCTTCCCGTGGTTTGGGACTCCAAAAATGATAGGGTCAGATAATGGGCCAGCTTTTACCGCCCAAGTAAGCCAGGAAGTAGCTAAGTTTCTGGGGACCAATTGGAAATTACATTGTGCATACAGACCCCAGAGTTCAGGACAGGTAGAGAGGATGAACAGGACTCTAAAAGAGACCCTAACTAAATTGTCCTTGAAGACTGGCGGTATTGACTGGACGGTGCTCCTTCCCTTAGCCTTGTTCGAGTACAGAACACCCCTCCCTGTTTCGGTCTCTCTCCTTTTGAAATTCTATATGGGGCTCCCTCCCCCTATACTGTCACTCAGAGAAGGGTTTGATCCCCGCTGTTTTAATAATGGTGATCTATATGCCAGGCTTAAAGGACTCCAACTGGTCCAGAGAGAGGTGTGGACCAAGCTCGCTGAAGCTTATCAACTGGGCACCCCAGGAGAAGCCCACTCCTTCCAAGTGGGAGACTCAGTTTACGTCTGCCGACACCGGCAGCAGAACCTAGAGCCCAGGTGGAAGGGACCCTACATCGTCCTGCTCACCACCCCCACTGCCGTCAAGGTCGACGGAATCTCCTCCTGGATCCACGCCTCCCACGTCAAGGCTGCTCCAGAACCGCCACCTCAATGGAAGGCGCACCGTACCTCTCACCCCCTTAAAGCTCAAACTCTGCCGATCCTCAGGTTCGCAGCCCTTCTCCTGATCCTCCCAACTGTGAGTGCGTCAAATCTCCACCAACCTCAACAACTGACTTGGCAAGTAGTTTCACTGGCGAGAAGGGTCGTATGGTCTAGTACTAACATCATCCCACCAACCGCCTGGTGGCCAGACCTGTACCCAGACCTCTGTGAACTGGCAGTAGGAGCGCCTACCGGATGGGACCTTGAAGGGCATTCTGACCTTCATGAAGCTCCCCAGATATTCACCCCTGACCCTGGTGACTTTGACCTTTCCAACTCCCTCGGTTGCGCCGATCAATTCAGAAGGAGTGTGCTGAGAACTTATACTCTGTATGTATGTCTAGGGCTCCATAGGGAACGAGCCTTAAGCAATTGTGGGGATGTAGATGATTTCTATTGTCAACACTGGGGTTGTGAGACTACGGGTGATGTTTACTGGGGGCCGTCTTCTAGTTGGGACCTTATTACAGTCAAGGCCAATTATATGCATCATCAAGATGCGTATAAATGCAAGTCATGGTGCAATCCGCTCCATATTCAGTTTTCTGATAGGGCAAAACAGAGGCGAGCTACAAAATGAATCAGGGGGTTTTCGTGGGGCCTACGGCTATATAAAAGCCGTTACCATGGCCTCCTATTCTCCATTAGATTAAAAATAGACTCTCCACCCCCCAATCTATCGGTCCAGACCCAGTTCTAAATCCCCAGGAGCTGGCTCCTACTGAAAAAGAAAAAAAAAAATAACAGCAACAGGCGCCACAGTAGCTCCACCCCAGGCAGCTCCCTACAACATATCCACTCTAATGGGGACACTGGTCATTTTACTCCTCCTCCTCACTATAGGGCCTTGTATTCTCAACCGGTTAATCTCATTCATCCGAGACCGGATAAGTGCTGTGCAGGTGCTTATGCTAAGACAACAATATGCAGCACTTCCTCAGGGAGACCTAGGCCCATGATTTCAGGATTGAAATCCAAACTAAAAGAAGAGGGGAATGAGAGGAAAGGTGGATAAAAATAAAGGTTAAAGTTTCACTAGAGCCTTAGGGAAACAGGCCCTCCTGTTCATCTTAAGACAAACCTTTATCTCAAGAATGTGTAAGGGCTCATATCTAAGGCATGCAGCCTCCGGGGGATGTTTATCTCAAAAACCATTCCAGGAAATTATTTTCCAGAGAACGGGTTAACAGTAAAAATGCAGCTCGTCCAGCAATGTCGAACTGATAACAAATAAACCTATCCCTGAAAATGTCAAGACCTGTACACCAATCAGGTTGCTCCACCCTAGCTGTACCCGTTTGTGGGTTTTGTGCTTAAAAACTGCTCTGTAACAAATGTTCGGGGTTCGTTCTCCCCTGGTGGTGATCGAACCCCGGTGCACTGGCCTAATAAATCCTCTTGTGGTTTGCATCGAGTCCGAGTCCTGGAGATTATTTGGGTTCCCTGAAAGAGGCCAAGAGGTCTAACACAAACAGCACTCCTGGCTAAGCCCAGTTTGCATAGGGCGGGCCGAGGTGGAAAAAACATATAAAAGGAAGAGCCAAAGCACGCTCTCCCTCTCCTTCTCCCTCGTGCATGCACGTGCACTCTCACTCTCTCTCTCTCCCTCTCCCTCTCCTCTCTTCCTCTCCCTCTCTCTCTCTCTCTCCCCCCCCCTCCTTCGCTCTCTCTCTCCCACGTGCGTGTACTCTTTCTCTCTCTCCCATTCTCCTGCTATCTTCTAAATAAAATAGAGCTGTAACACTGATTTGCCTAAGAGCTGTAACATGGTTTGTCCAAGACCTGAGAGCTGTGACGCGCCGAGGGCTCTGATGTCCGTTGCTCCAAATCTTTGTTGTAAAGAGACAAAGAACCAGGGAACATACACTCACGTGACACTTCCAAACAAATCCCAGGGCTGATCTCCTTCAGAATGGACTGGTTGGATCTCCTTGCAGTCCAAGGGATTCTCAAGAGTCTTCTCCAACACCACAGTTCAAAAGCATCAATTCTTTGGCGCTCAGCCTTCTTCACAGTCCAACTCTCACATCCATACATGACCACAGGAAAAACCATAGCCTTGACTAGATGGACCTTAGTCGGCAAATAATGTCTCTGCTTTTGAATATACAATCTAGGTTGGTCATAACTTTCCTTCCAAGGAGTAAGTGTCTTTTAATTTCATGGCTGCAATCACCATCTGCAGTGATTTTGGAGCCCCCAAAATAGTCTGACACTGTTTCCACTGTTTCCCCATCTATTTGCCATGAAGTGATGGGACCAGATACCATGAGCTTCGTATATACACCCAAATGTTCAAATGACAAATAATTCTGATCTTATGCAAAATATACCATACCATAAAAAATGAAGGAATGATGGACCATTCATTTCATTAATCTAGGACAATCATGACACCAGGCTTCTGAACACAGAAACACTGACACTGGACCAAACCACACCTTATTGCCTTGTGTTATTGTAACTTGCACCATTTCTTTGTACTCATTAGCATGTGTTTTTTTTGCCCAGGAGTCACCTGCTCAGGCAAATGGTTATTTGATTCTTCATTGTAGGAATTTCCCGGAAGACTCATCACCTCCTCAGTGTGAAACATTAACAGTTTACAACCTAAGAGTCTTTGAATCTTTTGCTGCTTCTCCACTAATCCTGGACTGTTGGATCTTAAATTCTTACCAAGTCCTAATCATCCTTGCCTCCTTTAAAAGACCTGCTTTTAAATCAAAATTTCAATTTAACAAATTCTGATCTTACCTTCCATCTTCTCAGAGTTGCTGTCAAGGATTTGCAGGGCTAGCATTCTCATGAAATTGTCAGTTTGTCTGATCAAAAGGCTGTGTTAGTAATGTTTGAGGAGCCAGATTTTGACATTTTGGAAAGATAGTAATAAAAAGGAAACTGATAGTACTTTTTGGAAAGATAGTGCTAAAAGAAAATCAGGCCAATCTGACTCATATGCTGTGCTCAGTCCTCAGTCATGTCCAACTCTTTGCAACCCTTTGGATGGTAACCTGCCAGGCTCCCCTGTCCATGGGGGTTTTCAGGCAAGAAATCTGGAGTAGGTTGCCATTTCCTTCTCCAGGGGATCTTCAAAACCTAGAGATCAAGCCCACATTTCCTGTATCTCTTGCATTGCAGGTGGATTCTTTACTTACTGAGCCATCAGGGAAGTGGATAGATGCAAAAATCCTAAATAAACTCACATATCACTGAACATAGTAAGGTATAACAAGTAATGTGTGATAACCAAGTTTGGTTTATCTTAAGAATGCACATAGCATGGCCGAGAGGAGCTACCCCACGTCCAAGGTCAAGGGCAGAAGCCGGGAGAACCCCATGCCCAAGGGGTAGCATCCAAGAGGAGCTACAGCACGCCCAAGGCCAGGGGCGGTGACTGGGAAGAGCCACCACATATCCAAGGAGAGGTAGTTGTGTGGGCCCAGGAGGGCCTAGGAGGAGCTATTCCACGTTCAAGGTCAGGAGGGGCAGTGGTGAGGAGATACCTCTCAGCCAAGGTAAGGAGCAGCAGTTGCGCTTTGCAGGAGCAGTCGTGAAGAGATGCCCCACGTCCAAGGTAAGAGAAACCCAAGTGAGACGGTAGGTGTTGTGAGAGGGCATCAGAGGGCAGACACACTGAAATTATAATCAATTGACTAGAAAACTAGTCAATCTAACCACAAGGACCACAGCCTTGTCTAACTCAATGAAACTAAGCCATGCCCGTGGGGCCACCCAAGACGGGTGGGTCATGGTGGAGAGGTCTGACAGAATGTGGTCCACTGGAGAAGGGAATGGCAAACCACTTCAGTATTCTTGCCTTGAGAACCCCGTGAAGAGTATGATAAGGCAAAATGATAGGATATCAAAAGAGAAACTCCCCCAGGTCAGTAGGTGCCCAATATGCTACTGGAGATCAGTGGAGAAATAACTCCAGAAAGAATGAAGGGATGGAGCCAAAGCAAAAACAACACCCAGTTGTGCATGTGACTGATGATAGAAGCAAGATCCGATGCTGTAAAGAGCAATATTGCATAGGAACCTGGAATGTAGGGTCCATGAATCAAGGCAAATTGGAAGTGGTCAGACAAGAGATGGCAAGGGTGAACGTCGATATTCTAGGAATCAGCGAACTAAAATGGACTGGAATGGGTGAACTTAACTCAGATGACCATTATATCTACTAATGCGGGCAGGAATCCCTCAGAAGAAATGGAGTAGCCATCATGGTCAACAAAAGAGTCCGAAATGCAGTACTTGGATGCAATCTCAAAAACGACAGAATGATCTCTGTTCATTTCCAAGGCAAACCATTCAATATCACAGTAATCCAAGTCTATGTGCCAACCAGTAACGCTGAAGAAGCTGAAGTTGAAAGGTTCTATGAAGACCTACAAGATATTTTAGAACTAACACCCAAAAGAGATGTTCTTTTCATTATAGAGGACTGGAATGCAAAAGTAGGAAGTCAAGAAACACCTGGAGCAACAGGTAAATTTGGCCTTGGAATGCGGAATGAAGCAGGGCAAAGACTAATAGAGTTCTGCCAACAAAATGCACTGGTCATAGCAAACACCCTCTTCCAATAACACAAGAGAAGGCTCTACACATGAACATCACCTGATGGTCAACACCGAAATCAGACTGATTATATTCTTTGCAGCCAAAGATGGAGAAGCTCTGTATAGTCAGCAAAAACGAGACCAGGAGCTGACTGTGGCTCAGATCATGAACTCCTTATTGCCAAATTCAGACTTGAATTGAAGAGAGTAGGGAAAACCACTAGACCATTCAGGTATGACCTAAATCAAATCCCTTATGATTACACAGTGAAAGTGAGAAATAGATTTAAAGGCCTAGATCTGATAGAGTGCCTAATGAACTATGGAATGAGGTTCATGACACTGTACAGGAGACAGGGATCAAGACCATCCCCATGGAAAAGAAATGCAAAAAAGCAAAATGGCTGTCTGGGGAGGCCTTACAAATAGCTGTGAAAAGAAGAGAAGTGAAAAGCAAAGGAGAAAAGGAAAGATATAAGCATCTGAATGCAGAGTTCCAAAGAATAGCAAGAAGAGATAATAAAGCCTTCCTCAGCAATCAATGAAAAGAAATAGAGGAAAACAACAGAATGGGAAAGATTAGAGATTTCTTCAAGAAAATTAGAGATACCAGAGGAACATTTCATGCAAAGATGGGCTTGATAAAGGACAGAAATGGTATAGACCTAACAGAAGCAGGAGATATTTAGAAGAGGTGGCAAGAATACACATAAGAACTGTACAAAAAGATCTTTAAGACCAAGACAATAACGACTGTATGATCACTCACCTAGAGCCAGACATCTTGGACTGTGAAGTCAAGTGGGCCTTAGAAAGCATCACTATGAACAAAGCTAGTGGAGGTGATGGAATTCCAGTAGAGCTATTTCAAATCCTGAAAGATGATGCTGTGAAAGTGTTGCACTCAATATGGCAGCAAATTTGGAAAACTCAGAAGTGGCCATAGGACTGGAAAAGGTCAGTTTTCATTCCAATCCCAAAGAAAGGCAATGCCAAAGAATGCTCAAACTACCACACAATTTCACTTATCTCACACACTAGTAAAGTAATGCTCAAAATTCTCCACGCCAGGCTTCAGCAATATGTGAACTGTGAACTTCCTGATGTTCAAGCTGGTTTTAGAAAAAGCAGAGGAACCAGAGATCAAATTGCCAACATCTGCTGGATCATGGAAAAAGCAAGAGAGTTCCAGAAAAACATCTACTTCTGCTTTATTGACTATGCCAAAGCCTTTGATTGTGTGGATCACAAGAAACTGTGGGAAATTCTTCAAGAGATGAGAATACCAGACCACCTGACCTGCCTCTTGAGAAACCTATCTGCAGGTTAGAAAGCAAAGTTAGAACTGAACATGGAACAGACTGGTTCCAAATAGGAAACAAGTAGGTCAAGGTTGTATATTGTCACCCTGCTTATTTAACTCCTATGCAGAGTACATCATGAGAAACTCTGGACTGGAAGAAGCACCAGCTGGAATCAAGATTGCAGGAGAAATATCAATAACCTCAGATATGCAGATGATACCACCCTTATGGCAGAAAGTGAAAAGGAACTAAAATATCTCTAGATGAAAGTGAAAATGGAGAGTGAAAAAGTTGGCTTAAAGCTCAACATTCAGAAAATGAAGATCATGGCATTTGGTCCCATCACTTCATGGCAAATAGATGGGGAAACAGTGGAAATAGTGACAGACTTTATTTTGGGGGGCTCCAAAATCACTGCAGATGGTGACTGCAGCCATGAAATTAAGAGATACTTCTCTTTGGAAGGAAAGTTATGACCCACCTGGATAGCATATTAAAAAGCAGAGACATTACGTTGTCAACAAAGGTCCATCTATTCAAGGCTATGGTTTTTCCTGTGGTCATGTATGGATTCGAGAGTTGGACTGTGAAGAAGACTGAGCGCCAAAGAATTGATGCTTTTGAACTGTGGTGTTGGAGAAGACTCTTGAGAGTCCCTTGGACTGCAAGGAGATCCAACCAGTCCATCCTAAAGGAGATGAGTCCTGGGATTTCTTTGGAAGGAATGAAGCTAAAGCTGAAGCTCCAGTACTTTGGCCACCTCATGTGAAGAGTTGACTCATTGGAAAAGACTCTGGTGCTGGGAAGGACTGGGGGCAGGAGGAGAAGGGGATGACAGAGGATGAGATGGCTGGATGGTATCACTGACTCGATGGACGTGAGTCTGAGTGAACTCCTGGAGTTGATGGACAGGGAGGCCTGGTGTGCTGCAATTGATGGGGGTTGCAAAGCGTCGGAGATGACTGAGCTACTGAACAGAATTGAATGATGAACATAGTATATTATTACCCCAAAATAAAAATATCAGTGAAATGGAATATATAGCTTTCTTCAGTAGAATAAAGCTATATGTTAGCTTTATACAGTCGACTGTATTTGCCCCAGAAAAGATAAAGTAGCAGATTGGAATGCCTGCGGTGTGCATGGCACAAAGGATGGAAAGGTGAGGAGCTCATTGTGAATGGAGAGCTCAGGAAAATGGCTAGTTAGTCATCAGCACCATGAGCTGTCTGAGGGCAGAGGTCATCCCAGGGTACTACAAGAGCACAAGCAAGTTGGGAAGGGTCCTCTCCGTGGGGTCACCTGTCTTGGCAAAGATAGCCACTGAGTTTAGTCACCCAGGCTAAGACAAAGGGAAAAGACATTTTTGGCAGAGAGGACAGCCTAAGGAAAAACAGAGAGGAGAGAAACAGCACACTGTTCAGGAATAATGAGCAATTTTATGTTACTGATCTGAGACATGATGTCTAATAGATAATGGTTTCTTCTTTATATCCTTCTATGTAGAATGCCTTTTTTGGGCAGGTTCCAGTCTCTTTTATTGATGGTTGCTCAGCAGTTAGTTCTGATTTGGGTGTCCTTGAGGGAGGAGGTGAGCTCGAGGCCTTCTACATCTACACGTGTCTTCTCCTTTTCACTTAATGGATCCATGAACTGGGCAACTCTTTCACATTTACATGTCAAGGACTCATTTCATTCTCCATTTCAGCATACAGCAACTCAGAAAAGGATCATTTTGAGAGTAGGGCTTACCTCAATGGAATCAACCCATAATGGAAATTACCAGTTATTGCTGAAGAAGAATCTTTTTCTTCAAATACTTCTATGCCTCCAAGGAGTTAGCATCTTAGCGTACATAAATTTACATATTCAGATGTGCAGATTGAATGGATTTGGATGATCATTTGGAGAAGACTCTTGAGAGTCCCTTGGACTGCGAGGAGATCCAACCAGTCCATTCTAAAGGAGACCAGCCCTGGGATTTCTTTGGAAGGAATAATGCTAAAGCTGAAACTCCAGTACTTTGGCCACCTCATGCGAAGAGTTGACTCATTGGAAAAGACTCTGATGCTGGGAGGGATTGGGGACAGGAGGAGAAGGGGATGACCGAGGATGAGATGGCTGGATGGCATCACTGACGTGATGGACGTGAATCTGAGTGAACTCCGGGAATTCGTGATGAACAAAGAGGCCTGGCGTGCTGTGATTCATGGGGTCGCAAAGAGTTGGACACGACTGAGCGACTGCACTGAACTGAACTGAACTGAACCCCTAAGAACGAACCCACCTGTTACCTCTTCCATAAATTTCCCTATATGATTTTCCTTTCCTCTGAGATGATAGTGTACTCTTCTTAAGAAATTTTCAGTTTTCTCCTCAGAACTCATTTGTACCTCCATACTTCCAAAATTTCCAGGAAGACATAGCCTATGTCCATTTCATTTTAGCTGCAGTACAAAACCCAGTCCCTTGAACATATAGGTGGTTGTTCTGAATAAAGGTGATGGAATAGTTGTTACACTTTAAGCAAATGACTCTTTCAAAGATCATTTTAAAATAATACCTTGATTGTCGCTGTTAATGAGGATTTGATTATGCTTTTACACGAACGTTAATGGCTTTTCACTAAAAGAAAAGGAGGAATTTTAAATAAGCTTTTACATATACTATTTGAAGATCTGTTGTTGTTGTTCCGTCTCTCAGTCATGTTTAACTCTTTGCAAAACTATGGGCTGCAGCACGCGAGGCTTTCCTGTCCTTCACTAACCCCCAGAGTTTGTTCAAATTCTTGTCCATTAAATTGATGATGCTATCTAACCATCTCATCCTCTGTGGCCCCCTCATCCTCCTGCCTTCGATCTTTCCCAGCATCAGAGTCTTTTCCAATGAGTCGGCTCTGCACCTCAGGTGGCCAAAGTATTGGAGCTTTAGCTACAGCATTACTCCTTCCAATGAATATTCAGATTTAGGAGTTGAAATAGTGGCAATTCAAGATGGTATGAATAAACTCCACTGATATACACATCTGCAAATTGCTTCAGTACCAGGTGAGCACTGCTTGGAAAGCCCCTTACAGCTCAGGGATGGCATTAGCAGTGAGAAACTGGGAAGCTAGTAAAATCTTTCTGTGTACATTCCCATTACTGCCAGCATTCTCTTCTGTTTGGTATTTCCTACTACACAAGACGGAATTTTTTTTCAGTGATTCCTTTTATTCTTCAGTTATGCATCATTAGTAAATTAATCCAAATAGTAATATTCCAAATTAGTAAATAAATCCAAATACTTAAGATGCTTCTCTCGCTCTTTTATAAATTTTCCATTAGCAAACTTCATCAGGTGATCTCAGAGTGGCCTGTTTCATTTGTTGGTTAGGGAAAAAGAAAAGAAAAATGTACGGAGTACTCCTTCCATAAGTGTACAGCACTCCACACTTTCACAGCTATAGTTCAATAAATCTTCACAAAAACCCTGCTAATAACATTAGTGTTACTAATATAATATAATCAGTAACTAAAGTTTATTGATCTCTACATGAACTTTTTCACTTGATTTTCAAACCAACTAAATGAGGCAGATATATTCTTCTCCATGTTTTACAGATGAGAAGCACTGAGTCCTAGCTGAGTTAAGAACCCAAGTAGGAAGTTCATGGTACTACGACCTGAACTCTCGTTGGGAAGGGGTTAGTAGAAGGAAGGAGTGGGAGGTTGGGGTTAGCAGATGTAAGGTAGTATGTATAGAATGGATACAACAAGGTCCTACTGGATAGCACAGGGAATTATATTCAATTATTTTACAATAAGCTGTAATGGAAAAGAATATAATTATTGCAATATGTGTAACTGAGTTGCTTTGCTATACAGCAGAAACAACACAACACTATAAACCAACAATACTTCAATAAAATTATTTTTAAATAATGAAAAATGTTGTAAATAATAAATAAATCCCCCTACTGACCCCTCTCTGTCTTATCAGTTATGTTTCTTTCTCTCCTTCTCTTTACAGCACAACCTCTTGACACATTCTCCTTCTTTCTCTCCTTCCTTTCGCTCTTACACTCACTCCGAATAGGTTTTTGTCCCCAACAGTCCACCAACAACAGTTTTTCCAGAGGACCCCAGTGACTGCCAAGTTGCTGAATTCAGGGTCATTTCACTTTCTGTCTCAACATTATTCTTTCTACCTTGAGATCCATCCTCATTTTGTTCCCAGGAACCACATCCAGCCAATTACATTCTTACGTGGCTCATAATCCCTTTCAATCTCTTTTGCTGTAATTTCTCTTTCACGTTTTTATATAATGGTATGCTGTAAGGTTCCATATTTGGACTATTTTTTTCCTTTGTTTACAGCCACTCTCTGATGATCTTATTCACTGTAATGGCTTCAGTTATATTCATTCATTTAACTTTGGCTCTGCTGGGTCTTCAGGGCTGCACGGGCTTTTCTCTAGTTGGGGTGACTGGGGGCTACTCTCTAGGTGCAGTACTAGGCCTTCTCAATACAATGTTGCAGGGAATGGGCTCCAGGACCCATGGGCTTCAGCAGTTGCAGCCAGTGGGTTCAGTAATTGTGGCCCATTGGCTTAGCTGCTCTACAGCGTGTAGAATCTTCCCAGACCAGGCATCAGACTCATGTCTCCCACACTGGTAGGCAGATTGCTTACCACTGAGCTACCAGGTAAGCCCGGCTTTAATTTTAATGTCATCTATTAGGTGACAACATCTCAATTATCTCCAGCTTGGAACTTTTCTCTTAAACAACAAACCTATGTGTCCAAATGACCATTGCCATCCACAGCAATCTGCATAGCTTGCTCCCCACTTCCTCTATCTCTTGACTGGAAAAGTCATTTCCTCAGTGAAATCTGCCCTGGGCATCTTAAAATTCCAACCCCCTCTGCCAAACTATTTACATCCCCCTTTCCTGCTTTACTTTTACCTTCGTAGCACTATCTAATGTATATTTAGTTATAGATCTTACTTATTATTTCTCCCCCTTGCCTTGAATATAAGCTCCGAGAGGCAATGGTTTCTGTCTTTTTGTTCTTCACTACATTCATCATGCCTAAATTACTGCATGGCATATATTGATAGCTATTGCTCAGTAATCACCGGTTGAATGCCTGATCCTATTTTCTAGTGGAAGGGACATGAGTTCTGGAACACAATTTCCCATGGTCATGGAGCTAAAAATTGCAGCACTTTGAACTGAATGCTATCCAATCAGACACCAAATGTCTTACTATTAGTATCATGGACTGCCTCTTTTGAAAGAGTTTTCTATGATCATTTTAATACTTCAGCCTTCATTTGGTAAATTATGTATCTGGGGGTGGGGATACTCAGCACTCCCCTCCTATATAGGACTACATTTTCTACCAAGACATGTTAAAACATAGTCAAGCAATAAGGAAGGAAGTGTCAGGATGATATCTTGCCTGAGGCATGTGCTTTCAAGAGGTCCTGTTTCAGAGAACTTGATTCAGAGCTGAAAGGGAAATGTGTAATGCCCCTGCTTCATCCCTTCCTGCCACCCCTCCTATTTCTGCCCCCTCAAATAGTTCAAAGAAAGTTTTCCCAGAGAACAAACCTAGGAAGTAAAGGCTTGTCAAATTCTACAGCTCCTCTAAAAGTAAGGTCTAGTTTAGAATATCAAGAATGTCTATTTTTTTTGAAATAGACATTTAGAAGTTAATGTCCTTGCCTCTAAAGCAATTATACTCCAAAAAATGATAAGTGAGAGACTGTCACTGACATATATACACTACCATGTGTAAAATAGGTAGCTACAGGGAGCTCAGCTGGGTACTCTGTGACAACCTAGAGGGGTGGGATGGGGGGTGGGGTGGGAGGGAGACTCAAGAGGGAGGGGATATATGTATACTTATAGCTGATTCACGTTGTTGTAGAACAGAAACCAACATTGTAAAACAATTATCCTCCAATAAAAAACAATTTTATAAAAGAACAAATCTAAAACAAAAAGTCCTTGCCTGTCTAGCCACTTAGCCACAGGACTAGGATTGGTTGAAAGGGAGCACAATTTGTGCAAAATATTACTCTCAGCCCTACCTTTTCCAGTGTTCAATCAGAACTTCTTTTAATTTTACTTTCCTTATCTCTCTCGCATAGATTCTCTTATGGTTCAGACAGTAAAGAATATGCCTGCAATGTGGGAGACCCAGGTTCAATCCCTAGGTTAGGAAGATCCCCTAGAGAAGGGAATGGCAACTCACTCTAGTATTCTTGCCTGGAGAATTCCATGGACAGAGGAGCCTGGTGGACTACAGTCCATGGGGTCACAAAGAGTCAGACATGACTGAGTGACTACACTTTCTTATCTTTAAAACAGAAATAACAGCACCACTTGAGAAAGGCTGCCACTGTTAAGGAGAATATGCACAAGTGCTTAGGGCAAAGCTTATGAGCTGTCAGGAAAGGCTATTTGTTTCTGACTGAAGTCAAACTGGATCTTATTGGTAGGATTTATGGCTGTTTATTCATTCCAGTAGGAAAGCAGATAGAGTGGATTCCTGGGGGGAAATAAAAGGGCTTTGCATAGATCTGATGTGTGTCAAGTTGCTGTGTAGATGGTTTGCACCCTTCTCAGTGACTCTGTAAGGTAAGTGAAATTAGCTCCATCTCAGAGATGTGAAAACTCAAGATTCAAAGATGGTAAAGAATGGTTTCTGGCTTGTATTGTGTAATCAGTAAGTAGCAGAATGAAGATTCCAGTGCAAGTCTAATTTCAAAAGCCCATCATTTGTACCAGAATAGCACTTCCACAAGCCCCTCAAATCCTTCCCCCACCATACAGTCGCCTTATGAGTTTTATGGCATGCTAACCATGAGCTTAACTGTGAATATTTCTAGTATTCTTTGAATTCTGTTCTTATGTGTTTCTCTGAAAGGATTAAAAATGAGAAGAGAAGAATTCACACAAGGACATCTCAGGAAGAAGAGGATCAGCAATCGCCATATTCCTTGACTTTGGCTTCCTCTGCATTTCCTTCTCCATCTCTGTTCTAATCCCTCCAGTTTTTCTCTGTGCCTTGGGTGATACAGCATAATGCGTAAGAGATGGATTTAGCATCACACTTGGGTCTAAGTGCATCCTCCCTAACTAGTCGCCAGGGTCTTGGGAAATGTTTAATTGAATCTCAGTGTTCTCATCTAGAGAATGGGAATAATAATAGCTATTTGGTATTGAGATGAAGGGTGGGAATAGCTTAACTGTGTTTTTCTCACTTTATAGTATGCCTGCATCCGTGCATGCTCATGCTCAGTTGCTAAGTCATTTCCAACTCTTTAAGACCCTAGGGACTGCAGCCTACCAGAATTCTCTGTCCATGGGATTTCCCAGGCAAGGATACTGGAGTGGGTTGCCATATCCTCCTCCAGGGGATCTTCCTGACCCGGGGATAGAACCCAAGTCTCCTGCATCTCCTGCATTGGCAAGTGGATTCCTTACCACTGAGCCACTTGAGATGTCACCAGTATGCCTATAGCAAGTGTTTATTTGATAGAATAATTTATATAAGTTTCCTTTAAGCTTTAACATGAATGCCACAGGAAGTTTAAAAGGAAGAGCCTTTCCTGTCTCACAGCCCCAAAGCTTACATCCTTCTGAACATTTTCCTTTCCCTTTTACAGTTAGGCTTCTCTTCTGAGAAGGCAAGTGATCATCTAGTTACACTGTTCAATTCCAGATATTTAGACTTAGATGCTTTCTCTCCTGGAGATTGCACTCACATTTTACAACAGTTTTCATGACGTTTAGGGCTGACTCTGTTTCTAGTCTATTCTACCTAAAGTAGTTGAAAGCAAGAGTCTCATTAGTTACTGATTGAACTATTAATCGGTATTACTGATGGAAGGGTGGTTGAACCATCTCTATGAAGCAGTAATTCTCAAGCTTTTTTCACTGTCACATCCTCATCACCTAGAAAATACTGACACACAGCAGGAATGCAGTAATAAACTAATGGACAAATGCTCTTTTTGACAATGTGCTTATAGGGAAAAACACTGAGCAAGCCCTCCTAGTACACATGCATGAACATATTTAGTTATTATATTTGTATACAATTTTATTACTGTATATTGTGTACACTAGAAAATACACACTAAAACAAACTAAAAAGGCTGAAATGGAAAAGTTAGTAAGAAAAAAAGTTTTACTATTATGTACTCATGTTTCAATAGTTCTCTGCTAAGGCTTCAGAGGGAGCAGAGGCAAGGGTAAGAGAAATACCAGTGGTAACTCCAAACCATTGTTAAGTTTCTCATCAATCTGTGCCCAGAAGCTTAAGCTTCCACAGTCACTGGTCCTTTCATTCTCTTCTTCTCTGCTTCTAATAAGGAGCCCAAAGGCCTTTGCATCAATAGGTTTGCCCTGCATTCCTAGGAAATGTATGGCATTTCTTCTTTGGCTGATCAAGAATGAGGAAATGTTTATGTACCTTCCAGAGAATGCACATAGCATCTTGTGTTTGTTCCCTCCAAAGTGCCAACAAAATAGTCAAAAAGTTTATTACAGAGAACAAGATGGCAGAGGAGTAGGTGGACGTGGAGTACATCTCTCCACGGATACATCAGGAATACACCTTCAGACACAGAAGTGCCTGCAGAACACCAGCTGAGAGCAGACAGAAGTACCTGACTAGTGGAAAAGAATATATAGAACCACAGAAAATTCGGTAGGATGAAGGAACTAGGGAGAAAAACAGGAAGGTTGGTACAACTGGACGTGCCCTCAGCCGGTGGGGAAACTGAAGTAGGGGTCCGATCCCCACATCAGGGCAATTGTCTGAGTCAGAGGAGAAACATTTAAGGCTGAGAGTGAAACAGGTGATCTGTGGCAGCCTAAATGGAATGAGAAGCAGACAGTCCTTGCCACAGGCATACACACCCTGGACAGGGTTGCAGGTCCCCTGGAAGGTGTAGCAGCTGGGAGCTGGAGCTTAGGGACTGTGGAGCAATCCCAGGGTGAGGGCTGCTGTTGACTGTGGAGAGATGGATCAAGGGGATGTGAGCAAGACTGTGGTGGAAAATACCTGTGGAGGAAAGCCAGGCAGCCATGGAAGCAAGGCGATACTGCTGAGTCACATGTAGGGGGTGGAGCCATCACCATAGCCTCTCTCTCTCCACATGCCAGCATCTGCAGCTGAGCAGTAGAGAAGCTGGCCCATCAAATGCCTGACTGAACAACAGAGAAGGACCCCACCCAGGGTGCCCGTTTAAGTGCCTGATGTGCGAACTACAGAGTAGAATCCCAGCCAGGGAGGTCCTTCGATGTGCCTGAGGAATGGAACAATACAGAAAGACCCCAGGCAAGGGAGCCCTCTAAGTGACTGAATGGGTGGAGCTACGAGAAACACTGGCCAAAGAGGCCTTCTGATCACCAGCTACAGGAGGCTCAGAAACCATACTCTAATAGGGCCATGACTCCTGGGGCATAGGCAGTCCATGTACCTGCACACTTTGCACCACCACAGTCCACCAAGTCAAGCAGCTGTGCCACCTTCAAACTCAATTCTCACTGGGACAGAGCTGCTACAGGTGAAAAAAAAAAAAAAAAAAAAAACCTTGCATCTATGCAGAAAGGGTCATTTCAGTAGTGTCCAACTCTTTGTGACTCTATAAATAGTGGCCTGCCAGGCTTCTCTCTCAGGGGGTTCTCCAGGCAAGAATACTGGAGAGTATTGGCCAATACTGGTTGCCATACCCTTCTAGAGCACTATATTTCCTGCTGCCCGAGCCGCCAACTCCCCTGAGTACCTGGAGCTGCCAGAAGCCCTGCGACCCAAGCAGCTGCACCACCTCCACACCTGGCCCTCAACAGGGGCAAACCCAGGTCCTCCAGTGCAGCCTCAGGAGCAAACCCCAGTGGACGACCCACATGTGGAGGTGGAAATAAAACCACAATTGGAACCCAGAGGTAGTGTGGCCAAGGAAGAAGACCCAAAACCTGCCCACCAGCTATATAAGCGGCAAAGTAAATCCACATGACCAGCTAGGCAGACTCTGTGCCTATGGAATATATAAAAGGACATTGAGAGCTCCCACAAAAGAAAATACAGTATTTCTGATAGCTGTGGACATTAGAGGCAAGGATACAGAGGAGTAGGACCAGATTAGAATCTGAGCTGCCCCACAGCAGATCCAGAAATCAGCACAGTGCTGGAGGACATCCTACGGAGGTGACATGAACTGTGACTCCCAGCAAGAGAAAGGACTCTGACAGCAGTGGCTCAAGAAAAACATTGATGACTCTTATATTTTGACTTGTTCTGTAGATTCTTTTGGATTCCCCCCTTTTTCCTCCCTCTGTTGGAGTTGTTGATTTTATTGGCACTATGAAATCTAATTAAGTTTTTGAGCTTTTTCTTTCCCTCAGTCACATTTTTTATTGTTATAAACCTCTGCCTCTACATTGGGCTTTTGCAGTTCTGTGACATTTTCCTTTTCTCTTTTTTTAATTTAATTTTTAAAACCTATTATTATTTTTCTACATTTATTACTTTATTTGCTTTTCCTACTGTTCTTTTCCCTTTGCAGTTAACCTTCAATGTATATAAATCTTCTTCTCTACCTTTATTTCATTTTGTATATCTATTCCTTCTTTCCTTTCCTCTCAACAGATTTGTTAGTTTTATTTTCATTGCTTTATTCCCCAACTGGCACCTTGTTTTAGTTTTGTTTTCCAGTTTGTGTTTTAGTTAGTTTTGTTCTTAACTGGTAGATATAATTTTTGGTTTCCTTTGTTCACTGGGTCAATCTATTATACTTTATTTTTGTTGGACTGTTTTGATTTTGCTTATAGATGTATATGTGTATGTGTATATTCAGTCATACTTTTTATTGTTGTTATAAACCTCTGCCTCTACCTTGGGCTTTTGCTGTTCTGTGTTTACCTTTTTTTTTTTAATTCTCTTTTTTAAATTTTAATTAATAAATTTTAAACCTATTGTAATTTTTTTTACATTTATTCCTTTGTTTGCTTTTCCTACTGTTCTTTTTCCCTTGCGGTTGAGCTTTAATGTACATAAATCTTCTTTATCTACCTCTATTTAACTTTGCAAATCTATTCTTTCTTTCTTTTCTTTCTTTCCTTTCCTCTCAACACATTTGTTAGTTTTATTTTCATTGCTTTATTTCCCAGTTGGTACCTTGCTTTAGTTTTGTTTTCCAGTTTGTGTTTTAGTTAGTTTTGTTCTTAACTGGTAGATATTTTCGTTTTCCCTTGTTTGCCGGATCAATCTATTGTACTTTATTTTAGTTGGGCTATTTTGACTTTGCTTATTGGTGTATATGTATATGTGTATATTCCATCATTTTAATTATTATTTGCCTGATTTTGTAACTGCCATTTGTCTGGGGTTCATCTTTGGTTTTTCATTTTTGGGTATTTGTTTTAATCTCACTTAATGCAATAGCAAACGACTGGTGGAATCTTCATTACTGACCAGAGATCAAGCCCTGAGCCTTTCGAGTGGGAGCACTAACTCCAAGACCTTAGACTACCAGGGAACTAACCCTGGGAGTATCAAATAGTGAGAACTTACACAAAGGAAACCACTTGAATATAAGACCCGGCATCACTCAACCACCAGTAGCATCCTGTACAGGACACCTCATCTAAAAACAAATAAAACAAGAATACAAACCAATCATCAGCAGACAGGAGTACTACCTCACTCAGCCTTGCACATCAGAGGAAAAACAAAACAAAACAAAGAAACAGCACAAATCTCACCCTACACAAAGCTTACACAACCCACTGGACCGACTTTAGGAGGGCAGAAGTCAAAAGGAAGAAAAATTCAACCTTGAAGTCTGGGAAAAAGAGACTTCACACACAATAAATTTAAAAAAGAAAGGGCAGAGAAATACCACACAAATGAAAGAATAAATTAGAAACACAGAAGTTTAAATAGATGAAGAGTAAATAGGCAAACTACTGAAAAAGAATTCAGAATAATGATAGTAAAGATGATTAAAAACTCTGAAAACAGAATGGAGAAAATGCAAGACTCAATTAACAAAGACCTAGAAGAATTAATGGAGAAAGCAATGGCAACCCACTCCAGAACTCTTACCTGGAAACTCTCATGGACGGAGGAGCCTGGTGGTCTGCAGTCCATGGGGTCGCTAAGAGTCAGACACGACTGAGTGACTTCACTTTCACTTTTCACTTTCATGCATTGGAGAAGGAAATGGCAACCCACTCCAGTGTTCTTGCCTGGAGAATCCCAGGGACGGGGGAGCCTGGTGGGCTGCCGTCTACAGGGTCGCATAGAGTCAGTCATGAAGTGACTTAGCAGCAGCAGAAGAAGAAGAATTAAAGAATAAACATACAGAGACAATGCAATTACTGAAATTAAAAATACTCTGGAAGGAATCAATAGCAGAATATCTGAAGCAGAAAAACAAATCAGTGAGCTGGAACATAAAATGGTGGAAATAATTTCTGAAGAGCAAAATAAAGTAAAAGAATGTAAAGAACTGAGGATAGTCTCAGAGAACTCTGGGACAATATCAAACACACAAACCTTCTAATTATAGGGGTCCCAGAAGAAGAGAAAAAGACAGGGTACAAGAAAATTTTGAAGAGATTATAGTTGAAAATTTCCCCAACATGGAAAAGGAAATAATGAAGTCCAAGAGATGCAAAGAGTCCCAAACAAGATAAACCCAAGGAGAAACATGCCAGACACATACTAATCAAACTAAACAAGACTAAACACAAAGAAAGAATATTAAAAGCAGCAAGGGAAAAACAACAAGTAACATACAAGGGAAACCCAATACGTTTAACAGCTTATTTTTCAGCAGAAACTCTGTAGGCCAGAAGGAAAGGGCAGAATATTTTCAATGTACTGAAAAGGAAAAATTACAGCTGAGATTACTGTACAGCAAGGATCTCATTCAAAATTGATGGAGAAATAAAAAGCTTTTCAGACAAGCATAAGTTAAGAGAATTCAGTACCACCAAACTAAATTTAGGCTCTGGATCATGGAAAAAGCAAGAGAGTTCCAGAAAAACATCTATTTCTGCTTTATTGACTATGCCAAAGCCTTTGACTGTGTGGATCACAATCAACTGTGAAAAATTCTTCAAGAGATGGGAAAACCAGACCACCTAATGTGCCTCTTGAGAAACGTGTATGCAAGTCAGGAAGCAACAGTTAGAACTGGACATGGAACAACAGATTGGTTCCAAAACGGGGGAAGGAGTACGTCAAGGCTGTATAGTGTCACCCTACTTATTTAACTTATATGCAGAGTACATCATGAGAAACGCAGGACTGGAAGAAACACAAGCTGGAATCAAGATTGCTGGGAGAAATATCAATAACCTCAGATATGCAGATGACACCACCCTTATGGAAGAAAGTGAAGAGGAGCTAAAAGCCTCTTGATGAAAATGAAAGAGGAGAATGAAAAAGTTGGCTTAAAGTTCAACATTCAGAAAATGAAGATCACGGCATCCGGTCCCATCACTCCATGGGAAATAGGTGGGGAAACAGTGTCAGACTTTATTCTTTGGGGCTCCAAAATCACTGCAGATAGTGACTGCAGCCATGAAATTAGAAGACACTTACTCCTTGGAAGGAAAGTTATGACCAACCTAGACAGCATATTCAAAAGCAGAGACATTACTTTGCCGATAAAGGTCCGTCTAGCCAAGGCTATGGTTTTTCCTGTGGTCATGTCTGGATGTGAGAGTTGGACTCTGAAGAAGGCTGAGCGTTGAAGAATTGATGCTTTTGAACTGTGGTGTTGGAGAAGACTCTTGAGAATCCCTTGGACTGCAAGGAGATCCAAGCAGTCCATTCTGAAGGAGAGCAGCCCTGGGATTTCTTTGGAAGGAATGATGCTGAAGCTGAAACTCCAGTACTTTGGCCACCTCATGCGAAGAGTTGACTCACTGGAAAAGACTCATGCTGGTAGGGATTAGGGACAGGAGGGAGAAAGGGACGATAGAGGATGAGATGGCTGGATGGCATCACGGACTCGATGGATGTGAGTCTGAGTGAACGCTGAGAGATGGTAATGAGGGAGGCCTGGCGTGCTGCGATTCATGGGGTCACAAAGAGTCGGACACAACTGAGTGACTGAACTGAACTGAACTGAAACCAACTTTACAACAAATGTTAAAGGGACTTATATAGTCAAGAAATACAACAGAAGAAAAAAGATCTACAAAATCAACCCCATACAGTTAAGAAAATGGCAAAGGGGCATTCAGTTCAGCTCAGTCGCTCAGTCATGTCCGACTCTTTGTGACCCCATGAATCGCAGCACACCAGGCCTCCCTGTCCATCACCATCCCTGTGTTTCAGCCAGACTCATGTCCATCAAGTCAATGATGCCATCCAGCCATCTCATCCTCTGGCGTCCCCTATCCTCCTGCCCCCAATACCTCCCAGCATCAGAGTCTTTTTCAATGAGTCAACTCTTCGCATCACTGGCCAAAGTACTGCAGTTTCAGCTTTAATATCATTCCCTCCAAAGAAATCCCAGGGCTGATCTTCGGAATGGACTGCTTGGATCTCCTTGCAGTCCTAGGGACTCTCTCGAGTCTTCTCCAACACCACAGTTCAAAAGCATCAATTCTTCAATGCTCAGCCTTCTTTACAGTCCAACTCTCACATCCATATATGACTACTGGAAAAACCATAGCCTTGACTAGATGGACCTTTTTTGGCAAAGTAATGTCTCTGCTTTTGAATATACGATCTAGGTTGGTCATAACTCTTCTTCCAAGGACTAAATATCTTTTAATTTCATGGCTGCAGTCACCATCTGCAGTGATTTTGGAGCCCCCAAAAATAAAGTCTGACACTGTTTCTACTGTTTCCCCATCTATATTCCCATGAAGTGATGGGACCAGATGCCGTGATCTTCGTTTTCTGAATGTTGAGCCTTAAGCCAACTTTTTCACTCTCCACTTTCACTTTCATCAAGAGGCTTTTTAGTTCCTCTTCAATTTCTGCCATAAGGGTGGTGTCATCTGCATATCTGAGGTTATTGATATTTCTCCCAGCAGTCTTGATTCTAGCTTGTGTTTCTTCCAGTCCTGCGTTTCTCATGATGTACTCTGCATATAAGTTAAATAAGTAGGGTGACAATATACAGCCTTGACGTACTCCGTTTCCTATTTGGAACCAGTCTGTTGTTCCATGTCCAGTTTTAACTGTTGCTTCCTGACTTGCATACACGTTTCTCAAGAGGCACATTAGGTGGTCTGGTTTTCCCATCTCTTGAAGAATTTTTCACAGTTGATTGTGATCCACACAGTCAAAGGCTTTGGCATAGTCAATAAAGCAGAAATAGATGTTTTTCTGGAACTCTCTTGCTTTTTGCATGATCCAGCAGATGTTGACAGTTTGATCTCTGGTTCCTCTGCCTTATCTAAACCCAGCTTGAACATCAAGAAGTTCATGGTTCAGATGTTGCTGAAGCCTTGCTTGGAGAATTTTGAGCATTACTTTACTAGCATGTGAGATGAGTGCAGTTGTGCAATAGTTTGAGCATTCTTTGATATTGCCTTTCTTTGGGATTGGAAAAAAACCTGACGTTTTCCAGTCCTGTGGCCACTGCTGAGTTTTCCAAATTTGCTGGCATATTGAGTGCAGCACTTTCACAGCATGATATTTCAGGATTTGAAACAGCTCAACTGGAATTCTGTCACCTCCACTAGCTTTGTTCATAGTGATGCTTTCTAAGGCCCACTTGACTTCACATTCCAGGATGTCTGGCTCTAGATGAGTGATCACACCATCATGATTATCTGGGTCATAAAGATCTTTTTGTACAGTTCATCTGTGTGTTCTTGCCACCTCTTCTTAATATCTTCTGCTTCTGTTAGGTCCATACCATTTCTGTTCTTTATCAAGCCCATCTTTGCATGAAATGTTCCCTAATTTTCTTGAAGAAATCTCCACTACTGCTGCTGCCGCCGCCACTGCCGCTGCTGCTGCTGCTGCTTCTAATTCGCTTCAGTCGTGTCCCATCTGTGTGACCCCGTTGTCGGCAGCTTACCAGGCTCTGCCATCCCTGGGATTCTCCGGGCAAGAACCCTGCAGTCAGTTGCCATTTCCTTCTCCTAGTCTTTCCCATTTTGTTCTTTTCTTCTATTTCTTTGCATTGATCGCTGAGGAAGACTTTCTTATCTCTCCTTGCTATTCTTTGGAACTCTGCATTCAGATGCTTATATCTTTCCTTTTCTCCTTTGTTTTTCACTTCTCTTCTTTTCACAGCTATTTGTAAGGCCTCCCCAGACATCCATTTTGATTTTTTGCACTTCTTTTCCATGGGGATGCTCTTGATCCCTGTCTCCTGTACAATGTCAGGAACCTCATTCCATAGTTCATCAGGCACTCCATCTATCAGATCTAGGCCCTTACATCTATTTCTCACTTCCACTGTATAATCATAAGGGATTTGATTTAGGTCATACCTGAATGGTCTAGCAGTTTTCCCTACTTTCTTCAGCTTAAGTCTGAATATGGTAATAAGGAGTTTATGATCTGAGCCACAGTTAGCTCCCGGTCATTTTTTTGCTGACTGTATACAGCTTCTCCACAGGAACGGCCAAGAGGAGCTTCCCTGTGTCTGAGGTCAGGGCGGTGACCAAGAGGAGCTACCCCCCGTCCGAGGTCAGTGGTGGCCAGGAGGAGACACCCTGCATCCGAGGTCAGGGCGGCATCTTGGAGGAGCTACTCCGTGTCCAGGGTCATGGCGGAGGCTGGGTGAAGCTACCCGTGTCTGAGGCCAGGGGCGGCCGGGAGAAGACACCCCACATCCAAGGTCAGGGGCGGCCGTGAGGAGACACCCCGCTTCCGAGGTCAGGGGAGGCCGGAAGTAGACACCCAGTGTCCAAGATCAGGACGGGGCGGGGGAGATACCCCACGTCCGAAGTCAGGGGCAGCTGGAAGAAACCACCTCACGCCCAAGGCCAGGGCCGGTGACCCTGAGGAGCCATGCCGGGGTCAGGGACGGCAGCTGGGAGGAGCCACCCCCGCCATAGGCCAGGGCCAGAGGGTGGGAAGAGCAGCCTGAGGAAGGGTGGCTGTACAGGCGCAGGAGGGCCTAGAGGAGCTATCCCACACTGAAGGTCAGGAATGGCATCAGTAAGGCGATACCTCTCGGCCAAGGTAAGGGACAGTGGCTGTGCTTTGCTGGAGCAGCCATGAAGAGATACTCCATGCCTTAGGTAAGAGAAATCCAAGTAAGATGGTAGCTGTTGCAAGAGGGCATCAGAGGGCAGACAAACTGAAATTATAATCAGTTGACTAGAAAACTACTCAATCTAACCACAAGGAGCACAGCCTTGTTTAACTCAATGAAATTAAGCCACCAAGACGGGTGGGTCATGGTGGAGAGGGCTGACAGAACATGGTCCACTGGAAAAAGGGAATGGCAAGCCACTTCAGTATCCTTGCCTTGAGAACCCCATGAACAGTATGAAAAGGCAAAATGATAGGATACCAAAAGAGAAACTCCCCAGGTCATTAGGTGCCCAATATGCTACTGGAGATCAGTGGAGAAATAACTCCAGAAAGAATGAAGGGATAGAGCCAAAGCAAAAACAACACCCAGTTGTGCATGTGACTGATGATAGAAGCAAGATCCGATGCTGTAAAGAGCAATATTGCATAGGAACCTGGAATGTAGGGTCCATGAATTAAGGCAAATTGGAAGTGGTCAGACAAGAGATGGCAAGGGTGAACGTCGACATTCTAGGAATAAGCGAACTAAAATGGACTGGAATGGGTGAATTTAACTCAGATGACCATTATATCTACTAATGCGGGCAGGAATCCCTCAGAAGAAATGGAGTAGCCATCATGGTCAACAAAAGAGTCCAAAATGCAGTACTTTGATACAATCTCAAAAACGACAGAATGATCTCTGTTCGTTTCCAAGGCAAACCATTCAGTATCACAGTTATCCAAGTCTATGCCCCAACCAGTAACGCTGAAGAAACTGAAGTTGAACGGTTCTATGAAGACCTAAAGACCTTTTAGGACTAACACCCAAAAAGATGTCCTTTTCATTATAGGCGTCTGGAATGCAAAAGTAGAAAGTCAAGAAACACCTGGAGTAACAGGCAAATTTGGCCTTGGAATAAGGAATGAAGCAGGGCAAAGACTAATAGAGTTTTCCAAGAATATGCACTGGTCATAGTGAGAGAGTCATTTCCTAGGCAGGTTAATAAGAAGTCTAGGGTTCCCCAAGGAGAGAGGGGTCTGGAATTCTCAAGGAAGAAGAAAGGACAAACTTATTTCTCTCCATTCCTTAGGATTATATAACAACAATGTATTCTGCCTGAGGGCAGTCTCTGGATTAAACCTTCTCTTTACAAGGATTATATAACAGCAGTGTATTATGTATTCTGCCTGAGGACAGTCTCTGGATTAAGCCTTCTGGCTAATTCTGTTATCTTAAAATGTAAATTATGGGAGTAGGTCTGGTGAGGTCTTTACAGCCTCCAGACCTTCTTTGGATTAGTTGTAGAATATATAAACTCATTGCTAAAACTAACAAGCGGGTACTCTTTCTACCCCCTTCTGATGCCTATGTCAGAAGCTTTCTCTATCTCCTCTATACTTTAATAAAACTTTATTACACAAAAGCTCTGAGCGATCCAGCCTCGTCTCTGGCCCCAGATTGAATTCTTCTCCTCCGGGGGCCAAGAATCCCGGCGTCGTGATGCAACAACAACCTTTCAATAGCAAACACCTTCTTCCCACAACACAAGAGAATAATCTACACATGAATAGCACCAGATGGTCAATACGGAAATCAGATTGATTATATTCTATGCAGCCAAAGATGGAAAAGCTCTATACTGTCAACAAAAACAAGACCAGGAGCTGACTGTGGCTCAGAGCATGAAATCCTTATTGCCAAATTCAGACTTAAACTGAAGAAAGTAGGGAAAACCGCTAGACCATTCAGGTATGACCTAAATCAATTCCCTTTTGATTATACAGTGGAAGTGAGAAATAGATGTAAGGGCCTACATCTGATAGAGTGCCTGATGAGCTATGGAATGAGGTTCGTGACATTGTACAGGAGACAGGGATCAAGAGCATCCCCATGGGAAAGAAATGCAAAAAAGCAAAATGGCTGTCTGGGGACGGATTACAAAAGGCTGTGAAAAGAAGAGAGATGAAAAGCAAAGGAGAAAAGGAAAGATATAAGCATTTGAATGTAGAGTTCCAAAGAATAGTAAGAAGAGATAAGAAAGCCTTCTTCAGAGACCAATGCAAAGAAATAGAGGAAAACAACAGAATGGGAAAGACTAGAGATCTCTTCAAGAAAATTAGAGATACCAAGGGAATATTTCATGCAAAGATGGGCTCGATAAGGCACAGAAATGGTCTGGACCTAACAGAAGAAGAAGATATTAAGAAGAGGTGGCAAGAGTACATGGAAGAACAATACAAAAAAGATCTTCACGACCCAGATAATCATGATGATTTGATAACTAATCTAGAGCCAGACATCTTGGAATGTGAAGTCAAGTGGGCCTTCGAAAGCATCACTATGAACAAAGCTAGTGGAGGTGATGAAATTCCAGTAGAGCTGTTTCAAATCCTGAAAGATGATGCTGTGAAAGTGCTGCCCTCAATATGCCAGCAAATTTGGAAAACTCAGCAGTGGCCACAGGACTGGAAAAGGTCAGTTTTCATTCCAATCCCAAAAAAGGCAATGCCAAAGAATGCTCAAACTACCGCACAATTTCAATCTCACATGCTAGTAAAGTAATGCTCAAAATTCTCCAAGCCAGGCTTCAGCAGTTCGTGAACCACGAACTCCCTGATGTTCAAGCTGGTTTTAGGAAATGCAGAGGAACCAGTGATCAAATTGCCAACATCTGGCAGATCATTGAAAAGGCAGGAGAGTTCCAGAAAAACATCTATTTATTGACCATGCCAAAGCCTTTGACTGCGTGGATCACAATCAACTGTGGAAAATTCTGAAAGAGATGGGAATACCAGACCACCTGACCTGCCTCTTGAGAAACCTATCTGCAGGTCAGGAAGCAACAGTTAGAAGTGGACATGGAACAACAGACTGGTTCCAAATAGGAAACGGAGTACGTCAAGGCTGTATATTGTCACCCTGTTATTTAACTTCTATGCAGAGTACATCATGAGAAACGCTGGGCTAGAAGAAACACAAGCTGGAATCAAGACTGCTGGGAGAAATATCAATAACCTCAGATATGCAGATGACACCACCCTTATGGCAGAAAGTGAAGGGGAACTTAAAAGCCTCTTGAAGAAAGTGAAAGAGGAGAGTGAAAAAGTTGGCTTAAGGGTCAACATTCATAAAACAAAGGTCATGGCATCTGGTCCCATCACTTCATGGCAAATAGATGGGGAAACAGTGGAAACAGTATCAGACTTTATTTTAGGGGGCTCCAAAATCACTGCAGATGGTGATTGCAGCCATGGAATTAAAAGACGCTTGCTCCTTGGAAGAAAAATTATGACCAACCTAGATAGTATATTCAAAAGCAGAGACATTACTTTGCCCAAAAGGTCTGTCTAGTCAAGGCTATGGTTTTTCCAGTGGTCATATATGGATGTGAAAGTTGGACTGTGAAGAAGGCTGAGTGCCAAAGAATTGATGCTTTTGAACTGTGGTGTTGGAGAAGACTTCTGAGAGTCCCTGGGACTGCAAGGAGATCCAATAGTCTGTTTTGATGGAGAGCAGCCCTGGGATTTCTTTGGAAGGACTGATGCTAAAGCTGAAACTCCAGTACTTTGGCCACCTGATGCGAAGAGTTGACTCATTGGAAAAGACTCTGATGCTGGGAGGGACTGGGGCAGGAGGAGAAGGGGACGTCAGAGGATGAGATGGCTGGGTGGCATAATTGATCGATGGACGTGAGTCTGAGTGAACTCCGGGACTTGATGATGGACTGGGAGGCCTGGTGTGGTGCAATTCACGGGGTCACAAAGAGTCAGACAAGACTGAGCAACTGAACTGAACTGAACTGATGCCCCCACCATACAAGCACCTCAATACATAAGACAAACACTAACATACATAAAAGGAGAAATTGAGAGTAACAAAATAATAGTAGACTTTAACACCCCACTCACACTAATGGACATGTCATCAAAACAGAAAATTAATAAGGAAACACAAGTCTTAAATGATACGTTAGATGTGATGGATCTCATTGATATCTTCAGTACATTCCATCCAAATTCAGAAGAATACATCTTCTCAAGTGCACATGGAACATTCTCCAGGATAGACCACATTTTGGGTCATAAAAATTGAAATCGTATCAAGCATCCTCTCCGACCACAATGCTATGAGACTAGATATCAATTACAAGAAAAAAAAACTGTAAGAAACACAAACACATGGAAATTAAACAATATGTTTCTAAATAACCAACAGGTTATTGAAGAAATAAAAAGAGAAATCAAAATATTTCTAGAAACAAATAACAATGAAAATATGACATTCAAAACCTATGGGATGCAGCGAAAGCAATTCTAAGAGGGAAGTTTATAGCAATACAATCCGACCTCAAGAAATAAGAAAAACATCAGAGAGACAACCTAAATTTACACCTAAAACAACTGGAAAAAGGAAGAAAAACAACAACAACAAAAATTAGTAGAAGAAAAGAAATCATAAAGACCTGAGCAGAAATAAATGAAAAAGAAATGAAAGAAACAATAGTAAAGATTAATAAAACTAAAATCTGGTTCTTTGGGAAGAGAAACAAAATTGACAAACCTTTGGCCAGACTCATCAAGGAAAAACCAGGAATCAAATCAACAAAATTAGAAATGAAAAAGGAGAGGTTACAACAGACAATGCAGAAATACAAAGGATGATGAGACTATTATGAACAATTATATGCAACAAAATGGATAACCTGGAAGAAAAGGACAGATTCTTAGAAAAGTTCAATCTTCTGAGACTGAACCAGGAAGAAATAAAGATTACGAGCCACTCAATTATAAGCACTGACATTGAAGCTGTGATCAAAAATCTCCCAAAAAACAAAAGCTCAGGACCAGACAGTTTCACAGGAGAATTCTATCAAACATTTAGAGAAGAGCTAATGCCTATCCTTCTTAAACTCTTTCAAAAAATTGCAGAGACAGGAACATTTCCAAAATCACTCTATGAGGCCATAATCACCCTGATACCAAAACCAGACAAAGACAACAAAAAAAAGAAAACTACAGGCCAACATCACTGACGAACATAGAGGGAAATATCCTCAACAAAATTTTAGCAAACAGAATTCAATGACACATCCAAAAACTCATACACCATGATCAAGCTGGGTTTATTCCAGGGATGCAAAGATTCTTCAGTTCAGTTCAATTCAGTTGGTCAGTCGTGTCCGACTCTGCGACCCCATGAATCACAGCATGCCAGGCCTCCCTGTCCATCACCAACTCCCAGAGTTCACTCAGACTCACGTCCATCGAGTCAGTGATGCCATCCAGCCATCTCATCCTCTGTCGCCCCCTTCTCCTCCTGCCCCCAATCCCTCCCAGCATCAGAGTCTTTTCCAGTGAGTCAACTCTTCGCATGAGGTGGCCAAAGTACTGGAGTTTCGGCTTCAGCATCATTCCCTCCAAAGAAATCCCAGGGATGATCTTCAGAATGTATTGGCTGGATCTCCTTGCAGTCCAAGGGACTCTCAAGAGTCTTCTCCAACACCATATTTCAAAAGCATTAATTCGGTGCTCAGCTTTCTTTATAGTCCAACTCTCACATCCATACATGACCACTGGAGAAACCATAGCCTTGACTAGATGGACCTTTGTTGGCAAAGTAATGTCTCTGCTTTTGAATATGCTATCTAGGTTGGTCATAACTTTCCTTCCGAGGAGTAAGTGTCTTTTAATTTCATGGCTGAAATCACCATCTGCAGTGATTCTGGAGCCTCCCCAAAAATAAAGTCTGACACTGTTTCCACTGTTTCTCCATCTATTTCCCATGAAGTGATGGGACCAGATGCCATGATCTTATTTTCTGAATGTTGAGCATTAAGCCAACTTTTTCAGTCTCCTCTTTCACTTTCATCAATATATGCAAATCAATCAATGTGAAACACCATATTAACAAATTGAAAGATAAAAACCATATGATCATCTCAATAGATGCAGGAAAAGCCTTTGACAAAATTCAGCACCCATTTATGATTAAAACTCTTCCAAAAATGGGCATAGGAGGAGTTTACCTCAACAAAGTAAAGGCCATATATGATAAGCCTACGGCAAACATTATTTTCAGTGATGGAAAACTGAAAGTATTCTTCCTAAGAACAGAAATAAGACAAGGGTGTCCACTTTCCCCGCTATTATTCAATATATTTCTAGAAGTCTTAGCTACCGCAATCAGAAAAGAAAAAGAAATAAAAGGAATCCAGATGGGAAAGAAGTAAAGCTCTCACTGTTTGCAGATGATATGATACTGTGCATAGAAAACCTTAAAGATAGTATCAGAAAATTACTAGAGCTAATCAGTGAATTTAGCAAAGTTGCAAGATACAAAGTCAATACACAGAAATCACTTGCATTTCTATATACTACCAATGAAAAATCAGAAAGAGAAATTAAGGAATCAATCCCATTCACCATTGCAACAAAAAGAATTAAATATCTAGAAATAAACTTACCTAAGGAGACAAAAGAACTGTACATAGAAAATTATAAGACACTGATGAAAGAAATCAAAGATAACATATTTCTGGGTAGGAATCCCATGTTCCTGGGTAGAAGGAATCAATATTGTGAAAATGACTATACTACCAAACACAGTCTACACATTCAATGTGATCCCTATCAAATTACCAATGTCATTTTTCACAGAACTAGAACAAAAAATTTCACAGTTCATATGGAAAACAAAAGACCCCGAATAGCCAAAGCAGTCTTGAGAAAGAACAATGGAGCTGGAGGAATCAATCTTCCTGACTTCACATTATACTACAAAACTACAGTCATCAAGACAGTATCATACTGACACAAAAACAGAAATATAGACCAATGGAACAAGATACAAAGCTCAGAAATAAACCCATGCACCGATGGGGACCTTATCTTTGACAAAGGAGGCAAGAATATACAATGAGGCAAAGACAGCCTCTTTGATAGATGGTGCTGGTAAAACTGGACAGCTATATGTAAAAATATGAAATTAAAACACTTCCTAACATCAGACACAAAGATAAACTCAAAATGGATTAAAGACCTAAGTGTAAGACCAGAAACTATAAAACTCTTAGAGGAAAACATAGGCAGAACACTCCATGACATAAATCAAAGCAAGATCCTCTATGACCCACCTCCTAGAGCAGCAGCTGCTGCTGCTGCTGCTAAGTCGCTTCATTCATGTCCAACTCTGTGCGACCCCAGATAAGGAAACTCAAACAGGGGCCCTGTATCAACCTGCAGGGGAGGAGGGGGGACGGGGGAAGTTCAAAAGGGAGGGGATGTATGTATGTCTATGCTGATTCATGCTGAGGTTTGACAGAAAACAACAAAATTCTGTAAAGCAATTATCCTTCAATAAAAAAATTAATTATTTTTTTAAGTATATTACATATATGTTATTTTCAGGTGCCAATAAATAAGGAGTCACTACAGTCTCACATGTCCCAGCTTCTCATCCTAAAACTACACTTTCTAAGAGAGATAGAGGAGCCATCTTTATCTCTGCTCCCTATATCTTCCTCTCCACCCTGAGAATCTTCAAAATCAAGGGCTCCTTACCTTAGAAGTCTTAGATGATCAGGTAACAGGGGAAGAAAGGCCACTTTCAGGGTAAAACATAAGTGAAATAGAGAGAGGCAGGGCAGGAATTCAAAAACCATGAAGGGCTGGGCTTGGTGGAAGTTTTTATTGAAGTGAAATTGAAAGGTAAACAGAATTTCACTGATGGCAATAGGTTGATAGAAATCTTGAGAGCAAGAGAAATGAGACACAAGAATTTTATGAAGGAACTGGAAATGGGAATTTTACCACAGGATATAAATCAAGTCCTCATAAATGTTCTACAGGAAGTTCTAATAAACATTTGAAGTACATGTGCTCAGTTGTGCCTGACTCGACTCTTTGTGACCCCATAGATGGTAGTAGGTCAGGCTCCTCTGTCTATGGAATTTCCAGGCAAGAATATTGGAGTGGATTGCCCTCTCCTATGCCAAAGGATCTTCCTGATCCAGGGATCAAACCCATATCTCTAGCATCTCCTGCATTGACAGGCAGATTCTACACCACTGTGCCACTTGGAAAGCCCACTGAAGACTGTTGTTCTGAGTGAGATTCTACGCTAGACATTAGGAATCCCTTGCCCCACCCCACCTCTGCTTTTATTAATTTTATATGAGTAGTAATGAGGCCCAAATCTTTTTCAATCTCTTGAATAGACTAAGTAATATATCGGCATTCAAAAAGTGTCTGAGACAGACTCAAATATATTATATTTCCTCACTTTGAACCAGAAGCATAGTATATCCATGCAGCTATACTTGTACCTTCATGTGGCTCAGATGTATATTTTTTCTACTGTAATAAATACTTACAAGATAAAATGTATTGTTTAATAAATGCTATTTGGAAGCTAAAGGAAATCTTTTGAGTTCTGAGGTCCATAGTTAGGAAAAATACAAAGAGGGGAGCACATTGGTGACAGACAAGTCTGGAGTCACGCAGTTGCATCATTTAAACCCCATGGTGTGAAGGAACAGGTTAATCAATTAAGAAGCACAGAATCTGGCTGTTGAAATTCTGTTTCTATGTTTTCTATAAAAAGGATGGCCCACTTGCAACCCCAAGAGTTTCTTAATGGCCAAATAGCAGAGGAGACACACAGAACTGGAAGACTCTCAGAGCAAGACAGAAAAATGTTGAATTCAGGTAGGACACCCTTCAATTCAGTTCAGTTCAGTCCCTCAGTCGTGTCCAACTCTTTGCGACCCCATGAATCCCTGTCCATCACCATCTTCCGGAGTTCACTCAAAATCATGTCCATCAAGTCGGTGATGCCATCCAGCCATCTCATCCTCTATTGTCCCCTTCTCCTCCTGCCTCCAATCCCTCCCAGCATTAGAGTCTTTTCCAATGAGTCAACTCTTCACATGAGGTGGCCAAAGTACTGGAGTTTCAACTTTAGCATCATTCCTTCCAAAGAACACCCACGACAGATCTTTAGGTTGGAATGGTTGGATCTCCTTGAAGTCCAAGGGACTCTCAAGAGTCTTCTCCAACACCACAGTTCAAAAGCATCAATTCTTCGGCGCTCAGCCTTCTTCACAGTCCAACTCTCACATCCAGACATGACCACAGGAAAAACCATAGACTTGACCAGACAGACTTTTGTTGACAAAGTAATGTCTCTGCTTTTGAATATGCTATCTAGGTTGGTCATAACTTTCCTTCCAAGGAGTAAGCGTCTTTTAATTTCATGGCTGAAATCACCATCTGCAGTGATTTTGGAGCCCCCAAAAATAAAGTCTGACACTGTTTCCACTGTTTCTCCATCTATTTCCCATGAAGTGATGGGACCAGATGCCATGATCTTAGTTTTCTGAATGTTGAACTTTAAGCCAACTTTTTCACTCTCCTCTTTCACTTTCATCAAGAGGCTTTTTAGTTCCCCTTCACTTTCTGCCATAAAGGTGGTGTCATCTGCATATCCGAGATTATTGATATTTCTCCTGCAATCTTGATTCCAGCTGGTGCTTCTTCCAGCCCAGAGTTTCTCATGATGTACTCTGCATATAAGTTAAATAAGTAGGGTGACAATATACAGCCTTGATGTACTCCGTTTCCTATTTGGAACCAGTCTGTTATTCCATGTCCACTTCTAACTGTTGCTTCCTGACCCGCATATAGGTTTCTCAAGAGGCAGGTCAGGTGGTCTGGTATTCTCATCTCTTTCAGAATTTCCCACAGTTTCTTGTGATCCACACAGTCAAAGGCTTTGACATAGTCAATAAAGCAGAAATAGATGTTTTTCTGGAACTCTCTTGCTTTTTCCATGATCCAGCAGATGTTGGCAATTTGATCTCTGGTTCCTCTGCCTTTTCTAAAACCAGCTTGAACATCAGGGAGTTCATGGTTTACAAATTGCTGAAGCCTGGCGTGGAGAATTTTGAGCATTACTTTACTAGTGTGTGAGATGAGTGCAATTGTGCGGTAGTGTGAGCATTCTTTGGCATTGCCTTTCTTTGGGATTGGAATGAAAATTGACGTTTTCCAGTCCTGTGGCCACTGCTGAGTTTTCCAAATTTGCTGGCATATTGAGTGCAACACTTTCACAGCATCATCTTTCAGGATTTGAAATAGCTCTCCTGGAATTCCATCACCTCCACTAGCTTTGTTCATAGTGACACGTTCTAAGGCCCACTTGACTTCACATTCCAGGATGTCTGACTCTAGGTGAGTGATCACACTATCGTGATTATCTTGATCATGAAGATCTTTTTGTACAGTTCTTCCATGTATTCTTGCCATCTCTTCTTAATAACTTCTGCTTCTGTTAGGTCCATACCATTTCTGTCCTTTATCGCGTCCATTTTTGCAAGAAATGTTCCCTTGGTATCTCTAATTTTCTTGAGGAGATCTCTAGTCTTTCCCATTCTGTTGTTTTCCTCTGTTTGTTTGCATTGATCACTGAGGAAGGCTTTCTTGTCTCTCCTTGCTATTCTTTGGAACTCTGCATTCAGATGCTTATATCTTTCCTTTCTCCTTTGCTTTTCACTTCTCTTCTTTTCACAGCTATTTGTAAGGCCTCCTCAGACAGCCATTTTGCTTTTTGCATTTCTTTTCCATGGGGATGCTCTTGATCCCTGTCTCCCGTACAATGTCACGAACCTCATTCCATAGTTCATCAGGCACTCCATCTATCAGATGTAGGCCCTTACATCTATTTCTCACTTCCACTGTATAATCATAAGGGATTTGATTTAAGTCATACCTGAATGGTCTAGTGGTTTTCCCTACTTTCTTCAATTTAAGTCTGAATTTGGCAATAAGGAGTTCATGATCTGAGCCACAGTCAGCTCCTGGTCTTGTTTTTGCTGATTGTATAGAGCTTCTCCATCTTTGACTTCAAAGAATATAATCAGTTTCATTTCGGTGTTGACTTTCTGATGATGTCCATGTGTAGAGTCTTCTCTTGTGTTGTTGGAAGAGGGTGTTTGCTATGACCAGTGTGTTCTCTTAGCAAAACTCTATTAGCCTTTGCCCTGCTTCATTCCATATTCCAAGGCCAAATTTGCCTGTTACTCCAGGTGTTTCTTGACTTCTACTTTTGCATTCCAGTCCCCTATAATGAAAAGGACAATTTATGGGGTCACAAAGGACACCCTTCAGTTCAGTTTAGTTCAGTCGCTCAGTCATGTCCGACTCTTTGTGACCCCATGAATTGCAACACGCCAGGCCTCCCTGTTCATTACCATCTCTTGGAGTTCACTCCGATCACGTCCATCAAGTCCGTGATGCCATCCAGCCATCTCATCCTCTGTCGTCCCCTTCTCCTCCTGCCCCCATCCCTCCCAGCATCACGGTCTTTTCCAATGGCAAAGAAAATCTCACAGAGTATCACTCACATTACCACCACTATCAAACTTAAATCCCACATCCAGTTGGAAAAATAAAAAGTGGACACAATATTGATGACTCTAATCCCATACTATGCACTGATTTCTGTAAATGCTAACACCTAACCTATTTCTAATTTGTCTCCTTACATAAACTTTGTTTCTAAAAATAATATAGACAGATATAGAAACAACCTAAATGCTCATCAACAGATGAGTGGATAAAGAAGATATCTACTCCATACACTCTATACACAATGGAATAGTATTCAGACATAAGAAAGATGAAATCTTGCCATTTGTAACAACATGGATGGATCTTGAGAACATAAGTGAAATAAGTCAGATGGAGAAAGACAAATACTGTACGATTTCACTCATGTGTGGAATCTGAAATAAAACAAAACAGGAATAAATGAACAAATCAAAGCAAACACATAGATACAGAGAAATGAGTGGTGGTCACCGGAGAAGATGGGGGTGAGGAGCAGAGAAAAGTGGGTAAAGGGAGTCAAATGTATCACGATGGATGAGATCTAAACTTTTGGTGGTGAGCACCCTGGAGTGTTTAATATTCTCATATAAGCAGATAAACATGTGAAGATATCTTACAATCTAGAATAGCAACCAGTAAATAGGTAAGTTAGAGAGAGAAATGAAGAAATTACATTTAATTTAAAAAGAAAGGAAAGAAGACAAGCAGGGGTAAAGGAAAATGTCATGCTGAAGACCCAGAGCAACACAAAGTAGGTAAAAGGAGACTTTGAGAACAGAGAGGGATGACTCAAGAAAACTCAGGAAATATCGCCACGACCATTTGTGCATCCCAAGCACATCTCAGATATTTTCTTGCTAGATTAAGCAAGTATTTAAATTTTTTCAATTGATTGGAAAAAGAAAGAGAAAAGAAAATAGAGGCATCTTAACTCCTTAGACAAGAAGGAGCCAGAGTTAGAAGTTACTGTGAAATCAGTGCCTTTGGGTGAGTTTCAG
This sequence comes from Nanger dama, assembly GCA_917880005.1. Lineage (NCBI taxonomy): Eukaryota > Metazoa > Chordata > Mammalia > Artiodactyla > Bovidae > Nanger > Nanger dama. The sequence goes on from CAKJTW010000051.1 coordinate 10,796,582, forward strand.
ATTGCAAAATGAGTCACCTATAAGATGTTACTTGCCTCATGGGAAGAATTACTTCTCTTGGCAAGACAGGGAAAGGGATCAACTATACATTTATAGAAGAGACTAAAAACGTGGTGGAGAAGGAAATGGCAACCCACTCCAGTGTTCTTGCCTGGAGAATCCCAGGGACAGATGAGCCTGGTGGGCTGCAGTCTATGGGGTTGCACAGAGTTGGACACGACTGAAGCGACTTAGCAGCAGCAGCAGCAAAAAAAAGTGGAGGGAAACTGAATGAGGCAAGACTGTTCATTCCAAACATCCTAGAGTCAGCAATCATTGCCAAACAGACACCACAACCTTTCTCCCTCAGGCCATGCTCCAGAGCCTGCTGTGCTGCGTTATATAGTTGATGCAATCACTTGTAAGATGTTGATGACTCACTCAAAACCTCCTATCACTCCTCATTCAAAGTGCTGATGTTCTGTGAGGTAAAAGCTAGTTTTATCACCATTTCACAAGCAAAGATATTGAAACACAAAGAGTTTAAATTATTCCCAAGACCCCATCCCTGATAAGTGGTCCAGTGAAGCCTTTATCATCCTGTCTTCCCCATTCTAGGGAAAAAGATGATCAGATCACTGGCTACCCAAAAGGAACAAGGATTACCCCAGGAGGAGGAATGAGGGGCCAAAGAGACTATCTCACTTTTTTTTTCAGCTTTGTATAAAGTCATATAAAAAAGAACTGGGAGAAAGACTGGAGAGAAGGTGGAGATGGGGGTGAGAAGTGGCACCTCATTGGACTTGAGATCACAAGCTTAAATGAGAATTAAAATTAAAAGCCCTGAAACTGTTAGCGAAAAGGATAAGGAGACCCTGGGAACTTGGTGGGTAGAAATTCTTTAAAGGATAAGGGAGGAACAGAAAGGAAGCAGGCACAAACCATTTCATCTCTGCCCAGACATCAACTCGCAAAATAATCTCCTAATATCAAATACATTATCATTTTCAGTGGAAGCCTTTCAGAAGCTTTGTCATAGAAAGCTAGGATTGTATACAACATGAAAAAAAATTATAGTAGAATTAGAAATTATAAAATTATAGAATATAGAAATTATAGTCAATAAGAATGTATCAACACAAACACAAGACTCTAGGCTAGGCTTGGGGAATAAATATAAAATACATACATTCCAAATTCTTTGTCAGATTTTTAAAAAACAAATTATATTCTTATCACTAAAGGTAATTGGTCCTATATAAACTAATTTTGAAATTTTGCAAGCTATTTCAGAAAATAAGTTCCAAAATTTGGAATAACTTTTTGTTTCACTTGGGTTACAATGATTAAAAGCCTTACTATGACATGTATTAGAACTGTGACTTTGGGTTAATATTTTACTACTGAGCTACAATTTTTTCATTGTTAAAACAAAGATGACAAAATATATCCTGGAGTTCTTTTGGGGATACAGATAAAAATAAGGTAATGTGTTTAAGAATGAGTTCTAATGGGTGGATGATACAGAAAGCCACTGTAAGGCACGGGCTTTACAGCCTGATGGACCTCACGCACTGCAGTGCAACCCTGGGCAATTTCTTGATCCTCATAAACCTTTTTCGTTAACTTTAACATGGGAATAGCAAGAGCAATTTGTTTAAAAGGGTTGAACGCGATAATGTTGCTATGGTATTGTATCTGTCACGGAGCAAGTACTCAAAATTGGTAGCTATCATTCACTAACATGTTCCTTCAGTGCTTATTTGTTGAGAGTCTATTACAGGACTAAGGATATAGCAATCAACAAAATATACTCCCAAATTCAAGAAATCCATGTTATAATAAAAGGGGAGATAGTCAATAAACAGAGAAACAAATTAATATCTACTATGTCGAGACATAATAAGCACAGTGAGAAAAAATTAAAGAAGGAAAAAGGGTTATAGTGAGCGACAGAGGTACCAGTGTATATCAGGCCATCTGGGGTGGTCTTTTTGATGAGCCGTCATCTAAGTAGAGACATGAAGGGAAGGAGAGTAAGAGCCATGGGAATGTTTAGAAGAAAAGGGTCCTGAGAAGCAGAAGGAGGAAGTACAAAGGCTCTGAGGCAGGAATGCGTTTGCCATTGTCCAGGAACAGCAGAGGCCAACTGGCCTGGAAGAGAATGAACAAGCACAAAGTTGTTGAAAATGGTCCAGAAAGGAACAAGGAGCAGGGCAATGTAGGGCCGTGTATGCTATGAAAAGGACTAGAATTTGACTATGAATGACATGAGAAGCTACTGAGATCTTTTCATTTCAGGCACAGTGGAAAAGAAGGGGACCAGTGAGGGGAGAATTCTAAATGCCCACATGAAAGATAATAGTGAGCTCGATGAAGTTCATAGAGAAGTGGTCAGATGGAGTGAAGCTGTCCGTTCGTGGAGAAGTGGTCAGATTCTGGATGGACTTTGTAGAAACAGCTGGCAGAACTTACTGATGGATTAGATGTGAATAAAAGAGATGTGAAAATTAGATGTGAATAAAAGAGAAGAGTCAAGGATTTCTCTTCTCAACTGAGCAGTAGAAAGAAAGAAAGGTGTCATTTACTAAGATGGGAATGACCGTGGCAAAGAGTTGTGCAGTCGCTCGATCTTTGTGACCCCATGGAAAGGAATAGGCTTGCACAGAAGAGGCAAACAAAGAAGAGCTCAGTTTGGGATACACTACAGTGAGAGATGCCTACTGGGCATGAATGTAAAGATGTCAGTTAGACTATTTGAATATGTAAGCATAGATCAGAGGAAAATTCCAGGGCGGAAACATATATTTGGGAGTTATCCATCAGAGGATTGGATGCATTTACTTAAAGAGCCCATGTTGATAGAGACGGGAGGAGAGATCAAAAGCTCCGAGACATTTCAAACTTAGAGTTCGGTGGAATGAGGAACTAACAAAGGAGAATGAGGGGAGACCAGTGAGGTGGGAAAAGACCTAGGAGAGAGAGTAAGTTTTGGAAGTGAAGGGATGAATGTGTTTCTGGAAGAAACAATCGGCTGCTTCCAGTATGTAGGGTAGGGTGAAGTCAGAACCAGTCTCTGAATGTGGCAATGTAGAGGGTTTTAGTGACCTGAAAAAGCACTGTTCTGATAGGAGGGGTGAGAGTGAAGGCACTGATGAGTAGGTTCAAGGGAGAAGAAAGGAAAAGAATTGGAGACAAGGAAACAACGCATTCAAAAACGTCTACTGCCAAATAAAGGAGAAATGGAGGAACTGAAAGGGAAATGAGAGAACTAAACTGAGAGGATGGGTTTTAAAGAACTGATTTGGTTGTTGCTGCTGTTGTTCATTTTTAAGATGGAGTCTATTGAAGCATGTTTGAAAGTTAATTGGAATGATCCAGTAAGAAGAGGGAAAATGAGGGACGCTTAAGAAAAAGAGGACCCAGCTGCAAGAGGTTTGTCTTTGAGTGGGAGAGAGAAGATGGGATCCAGGAGAAAAATGTAGCTGTAGGGCTGAGACAGGGATGTAGACCACACCTCCCCAGAAGGAAGGAAAGCAAAATACTAGGCAGGTGGGTGGAAATACGTGGTGGTAGAACTATAAGAAATGTTTGTTCATATTGGTTCCTTTTTCTCAGTGAAACAAGAGAAAAGGTAATCAAATGATTCTGAAGAGAGTCATCTTAGATTTGGGACTAACGATTGGGCTAGAGAAATAAAAAGACCACTGGTCAGCAAAAATATCCTTTTGGAGTTAGAGATTGTTGTTCTGTCACTATGTGACATACTAAAATTTTTGTTACTAACTTTATAACAGCATTTAATGGATTTTTTTGAACTTATTTAAAACACATCCTTAAGAAACGCTTCTCCAACAGTATTTAGTTCTATGTTTGTTACTGGATGTATAAATCGATAATTCTCGGGAATGTAAGTGCGGTGTGTCAAATGATGTCTTTATTTCATGGATCTTTTACAACTTCTACAAATTGGTAATGCAGATGCAATTTTTTTTTCCTCAAATAGTCTGGGGTTAAGCAACAATAGACTCTAAAGTACTTAATTGTTTTATTTCTATATGAGACTCAATTCCAATCATTTTTCTAGTAGATAGTAGGGCTCCATACATTTCTAACCCTAGGGAAAATTCCTTTTGATACTAATTTAATGAAGATAAGAAAGAAAGTAAACTTGAAAATACATTTATTCACTCTACAAAGAAGGACTAGTTTAGAAGACGCTGTGTACTTTTATGTATTTTAATATTTTGTCCATTTTGTTTTACAATAAATATTTAATGACTAAATTAATTCTTCTTTCAATAGTTCCCATATTTCACTATCTGCATCAACATGTAAGTTTTTTGCCCTACTCATAAAGAAATGGGTCTATTCCATGGGGACTCAGTGGTAAAGAATCTGCTTGCAATGCAGAAGATGCAGGTTTTATCAGGACAGGAAGATTCCCTCAAGAAGGAAATGGCAACCCACTCCAGTATTCTTGCCTGGAAAATCCCATGGTCAGAGGAGCCTGGCGGGCTACAGTTCATGGGGTCTCAGGAGTTAGACATGACTTAGCTACTAAACCACCACCAAGTTGATATTATTCAGAAGAAAAAATAGAAGAGAGATGACAGACTGATTGTTGAGCCTGCAAAGCAATGAAACTGAAAATGTTACAGCATGTGGTTTTTATTACTTTCCCCAAAGACCACGCATGTTTAACAGAAGAATGAACTAGACAGCAAGTGATTTGACTCCAGTTTCTCGATAAGTCTGGCTTTTCTGATTCAAACAGGAATAAGGCCAATTACTTGCATGTTTTAGAGTCATATGAAAGTGAAAGTGAAAGTTGCTCAACTGAGTTCGACTCTTTGCAATGCTATGGACTATACAGTCCATGGAATTCTCCAGGCCAGAATACTGGAGTGGGTAGCCTTTCCCTTCTCCAGGGGATCTTCCTAATCCAGGTCTCCTGCATTGCAGGTGGATTCTTTACCAGCTGAGCTACAAGGGAAGCCCAAGAATATTGGAGTGGGTAGCCTATCCCTTCTCCAGCAGATCTTCCTGACCCAGGAATTGAACCAGGGTCTCATACATTGCAGGTGGATTCTTCAACAACTGAGCTATGACGGAAGCCCATTTCAAGTCATGTGGCTTCAAGGAAAACAAATCATTAGGACATGGGCACCACTGGAATGAGAAAGATAAATCAGTCAGAAACTGATAACTATTATAAAGAACATTTTCACATAATTTAGACATGTGGAAGAGGATTTCTGGAAAATATGACCCCATATGAATGGGTCTGAATAAGTCATAAATTGGTTAAGGATAGTTTTCATATACATACTAAGAAATTTTGATGTCTTATGCAAATTGATATTGTTCAATAGAAGGAAGGAAAGAAGAGTCCACTTATTAATCATTTCTCTTCACCATTCATACCATCTTTTTCCATTTCATAGACTGCTATTAACATCTTATTAACTATTAATAGTGATCCATCATTAACTATTAATGACTTCCCTGGTGGCTCAGATGGTAAAGAATCTGCCTGCAATGTGGTGACCCAGGTTCAATCCCTGGGTTGGGAAGATCCCCTGGAGAAGGACATGGCAACCCACTCCAGTATTCTTGCCTGGAGAATCCCCATGGACAGAGGAGCCTGGTGGGCTGCAGTCCATGGGGTCGCAAAGAGTCAGACACGACTGAGCCACTAACACTTCACTTCAGTATTAACATCATAAACATTTTAATTATGAAATATTTTTAAATGGCTTCCACTTAGGAATCCCATGGGTGCCCCTGTGGCCGGTGTGAATGATAGCCCCTCTGTTATCAGAGCCTCCTATCTTAGTTGATGACCATTTAGCTCAAAGTTGATGAAATTCTGATGTCTTTTAATGAACAACATTATCTACTGAAAAAGGCACAACTCTTCTACAGGCTTGGCAATTAAAACTTGGAAGCTGCTCACAACAACTGGGATTTCCTTCAGGAGTTAATGAAGATGAAAAAATAGAAACGTTCCTATGTGTGAAGAGCAGCCTCAACACTGAGGATGGTTGGATGTGTGTGTAGTGTGAGCAACGGCGCTGCTTATACCGGGTTACCTCTCCAAGCCAAAGAGAGGTCCACGTCACCGATTAGGTGGACTAGTTTTTTGTTGTTTTTTTCCAAGCCTGGGAGCAGGGATGAGGGTAGGGGTGAATTTCCAGACAGAATCGTTGAAATCCTCAGAAAGAATGAGAAAGGAACCTTGAGAGATTCCCCAAAATAGCTATAGCAGAATGACAGTGACCATCCAACCATCCATAGAATGAAATCACATTTTCATCAGTTGGATCTTAAATAAATAATCTCTTTTGTATTTTATGAAATGACTAAATATTTTATTTCTGACATCTCTAAAACTATTGGAGAAATGCATGTGTGTGTGTGTGTGCTGAAATTTTAAGCCATTCAGAAGTAGATATTGAACCCTCTTCTATCCTTTCTATTTCTTAGAGGTTACTATTACTAATATTTAGGTACTTATGTTTTAACTATTCTTCCATCCATACAGAGATTTTTATAATGCAAATAAAATAATACTGTTCAACAACATGCTTTTCTATTTTATAACAAGTCATATCCTTCTTATCAGACTATATAGATCAACATTTTTCTAATAACTGCAAAATGCATCATATGGGAACACCTACATTCTTCCTGAAAGACCTGTTTCCACTAGATTACATGGACGGTGGTTAGTTTTTCTCTTTTCTCTATTTCATGAAATAGAATATTGAATTTTTGTACAGATGTAGAAATATTTGTTAGGATACATCCTAGAACTGAAAGAGATCAACAAATGAAACAGTTAAAATTATAATAGCTATTTTCATATCTGACAATTTGTTGGTATTTGTGTTTGACATTTGATTGACTTTAAAATATTTTAAAATAATAATTATAGTTTTGATTTGTTATTTATCAGTAAAGTTAATCTTACAATGAACATAGGGGTGCCTGTAAGACAAACATAGACAGCCTATTAAAAAGCAGAGACATTACTTTGCTGACAAAGTCTGTCTAGTCAAAACTATGGTTTTCCAGTAGTCATGGATGGATGTGAGAGTTGGGCCATAAAGAAAGCTGAGTGCCAAAGAATTGATGCTTTTGAACTGTGGTGTTGGAGAAGACCCTTGAGAGTCCCTTGGACTTCAAGATCAAACCAGTCCCGATTCTAAAGGAAATCAGTCCTGAATATTCACTGGAAGGGCTGATGCTGAAACTGAAGCTCCAATACTTTGGCCACCTGATGAAAAGAACTAACTCATTGGAAAAGACCCCGGTGCTAGTAAAGATTGAAGGCAGGAGGAGAAAGGAACAACAAAGGATGAGATGGCTCAGTGGCATCACCAGCTCGATGGGCACGAGTTTGAGCAAGCTCCAGGAGCTGGTGAAGGACACGGAAGCCTGGCATGCTGTGGTCCATGGGGTTGCAAAGAGTCGGTCATCACTAAGCGACTGAACTGAAAGTTAATCTTGGCTTCCCAGGTGATGTTAGTGGTAAAGAACCCTTCTACCAGTGCAGGAGACATAAGAGATGTGGATTCAATACCTGGGTCAGGAAGCTACCCTGGAGGAGGGCACAGCAACCCATTCCAGTATTCTTGCCTGAAGAATCCCGTGGACAGAAGAGCCGGGTGGGCTACAGTGTATAGCATTGCAAAGAGTCGGACTCTACTGCAGCAGTTTAGCACAGCACAGCATGACGCAAGTGAACATTATCTTAGCAGTTGTATTCATATTATTAACCTATTTTCTGCTTGTTTTATTGGTTTTTCAATAGGCCTATACTCTTTGTATCTAGACTGCAATTTTTTCTGTTGTTGCTTCCTTTTAACTTTGCTGATGGTTTTGTTTGCCCTAACAACATGTCAAATTAGTCCTATTAGCGTTTACTTTCTTTTATAATTTATTGGCCAATGCCATATTTAGAAAAGGCTTCTCCACTACTAATAATACAAAAATATTAATATGTTTTACCTTTTCATGGAGTTTTGTATTTTTTATTTAGGTATTTTACCTACCTGGAATTTATTCATGGATGGTCCGAGAATCTAATTCTTTCCAAAATTCATTCATAAATCATTTTATTTTTAGATAAATGCTTTGTTGTATAGTGGTTAATAGCACAGGGCTTTTTGTTTGTTTGTTTGTTTTTAATTCTCAAGAATCTACTGGACCTAGAGGAGAACATAGGCAAAACACTCTCCGACATAAATCACAGCAGGATCCTCTATGATCCAACTCCCAGTATACTGGAAATAAAAGCAAAGATAAACAAATGGGATCTAATTAAAATTAAAAGCTTCTGCACCACAAAGGAAACTATAAGCAAGGTGAAAAGACAGCCTTCTGAATGGGAGAAAACAATAGCAAATGAAACAACTGACAAACAACTAATCTCAAAGATATATAAGCAACTTATGCAGCTCAACTCCAGAAAAATAAATGATCCAATAAAAAAATGGGCCAAAGAACTAAATAGGCATTTCTCCAAAGAAGACATACGGATGGCTAACAAACACATGAAAAGATGTTCAACATCACTCATTATCAGAGAAATGCAAATCAAGGCCACAATGAGGTATCATTTCACACCAGTCAGAATGGCTGCGATCCAAAAGTCTACAAACAATAAATGCTGGAGAGGATGTGGAGAAAATGGAACCCTCTTACACTGCTGGTGGGAATGCAAACTAGTACAGCCATTATGGAAAACAGTGTGGAGATTCCTTAAAAAACTGGAAATAGAACTGCCTTATGACCCAGCAATCCCACTGCTGGGCATACACACCGAGGAAACCAGAATTGAAAGAGACACATGTACCCCAATGTTCATTGCAGCGCTGTTTATAATAGCCAGGACATGGAAGCAACCTAGATGTCCATCCGCAGATGAATGGATAAGAAAGCTGTGGTACATATACACTATGGAATACTACTCAGCCCTTAAAAAGAATAAATTTGACTCAGTTCTAATGAGATGAATGAAATTGGAACCAATTATACAGAGTGAAGTAAGCCAGAAAGAAAAACACCAATACAGTATACTGACACATATATATGGAATTTAGAAGACAGTAATGATGACCCTATATGTGAGACAACAAAGAGACACAGAGGTATAGAGTGGACTTTTGGACTCTGAGGGAGAGGGAAAGGATGGGATGGTTTGGGAGAATGGCAATGAAACATGTATATTTTCCTGTAAGAAATGAAGCGCCAATCTATGTTCAATGTAGGATGCAGGATGCGTGGGGCTGATGCACAGGATGATTCAAGTAGAGGATGTGGGGTGGGAGGTGGGAGGGGGCTTCGGCATTGGCAGATTGTGTTCACCAATGGCTGATTCATGTCAATGTATGGCAAAACAAATACAGTATTGTAATTAAAAAAATAAATAAATTTAATTAATTAAAAAAAAAAGAATCTACTGGAGATCCAACTCAGCCTTTTTCATTTCATGACTCTTGGCAGGTTATTCTCTTTTAACTTTTTCATCTGTAAAATGTGGATATTCCTCTACATACTGGAAGAGTCGGAAATTTTTGTAAGTTCAGTTCAGTCGCTCAGTCATGTCCAACTCTTTGCAACCCCACGGACTGCAGCATGCCATGCTTCTCTGTCCATCACCAACACCTGGAGCTTGCTCAAACTCATGTTCATTGAATCGTTGATGCCATCCAACCATCTCTCCTTGGTCGTCCCCTTCTCCTCCCGCCTTCAAAAGATCTAGCATCAGGGTCTTTTCAAATGAGTCAGTTCTTCACATCAGGTGGTCAAAGTATTGGAGTTTCAGCTTCAGCATTGGTCTTTCCAATGAATACTGAGAGTTGATTTCCTTTGGGATTGACTAGTTTGATTTCCTTGAAGTCCAAGGGACTCTCAAGAGTCTTCTCCCACACCACAGTTCAAAAGCATCAATTCTTCGGTGCTCAGCTTTCTTTATAGTCCAACTCTCACATCCATACATGACTACTGGAAAAACCATAGCCTTGACTAGACAGACTTTTGTCAGCAAAGCAATTCCTCTCCTTTTCAATATGCTGTCTAGGTTAGTCATAGCTTTTCTTCCAAGAAGTAAGTGTCTTTTAATTTGGTGGCTGCAATCACCATCTGCAGTGATTTTGGAACTCAAGAAAATAAAGTCTGTTTCTGTTTCCATTGTTTCTCCATCTATTTGCCATGAAGTGATGGGGCCAGATGCCATGATCTGCATTTTTGAACGTTGAGTTTTTAAGCCAACTTTTTCACTCTCCTCTTTCACTTTCATCAAGAGGCTCTTCAGTTCCTCTTCACTTTATGCCATAAGGGTGGTGTCATCTGCATATCTGAGGTTATTGATATTTCTCCCTGCAATCTTGATTCCAGCTTTTGTTTCATCCAGTCCAGTGTTTCTCATGATGTTCTCTGCATATAAGTTAAACAAGCAGGGTGACAATATACAGCATTGATGTACTCCTTTCCCAATTTGGAACCAGCCTCCATGTCTGGCTCTAACTGTTGCTACTTGACATGCATACAGGTTTCCCAGGATCCAGGCAAGATGGTCTAGTAATCCCATCTCTTGAAGAATTTTCCACAATATGTTGTGACCTACACAGCACTGTGAAACTCAATAAAACTAGAAGCCATGTCATATAGAGCCACTCAAGATGGACAGGTCATGGTTGAGAGCTCTGACAAAACGCAGCCCACTGGATAAGGGAATGGCAAACCACTTCAGTATTCTTGCCTTGAGAACCCCATGAACAGTATGAAAAGGCAAAGATAGGACACTGAAAGAGGAACTCCCCAGGTTGATAGGTGCCCAAATGCTACTGGAGAAGAGAGGAGAAATAACTCCAGAAAGAATCAAGAGACAAAGCCAAAGTCAAAACAACGCCCAGTTGTGGATGTGACTGGTGATGGAAGTAAAGTCCAATGCTGTCAAGAGCAATGTTGAGAAGGAACCTGGAGTGTTAGTTCCATGAATCAAGGTAAATTAGAAGTGGTCAAACAGGAGATGGCAAGAGTGAACATCGACATTTTAGGGATCAGTAAACTAAAGTGGACTGGAGTGGGTGAATTTAAAGTTCCATAAGGATATCCATAAAAGCAGTTAGCACAAGACTGGGACATGAGAAGAGCTGAATAAATATTAGCCACTCTCATTATTATTATTTTCTTTTAAAATAAGTGTCACTGCAATTAATTTCTGTAATATTAGAAACTTCTTGCTGTTTAATTATTTTATGTTTGTTGGTTGATTGATTTACTGTTGAGTTAGTTGCCTTGCTTGTTTGGTATGAACTGGATTCACCTTCATTTCCTTTTTCTTTAATCAACTCTACTGAAGTATAGTTTGTATACCCCATATTTACTCTGTATATTTTAATTATTTTTACTACATTAACCAAGTTGTGCGACTATCACCACCACGAAACTATTTGCAGCTAATCCCTATTCCTAATCTCCAGCCTTAGGCAAGTTCTGACCTAGTTTCTGTCTCCATAAATTAGCTTTTTCTGGATAGCTCATGTAAATGGCATCATAGCGGAAGTGATCCTTTGTTATTGGCTTATTTCACATAGCATAATGTTTCTGAGTTTCATATTATAACATACAACAATGTTTCATTCTATAATATTGCTGAATAATATCATATTCTGTTGTATTGATTTGGCATTTTTAATCCATTTACAAGTTGATGGGCATTTGAGTTTTTAAATTATTTTTGGCTACAATGGATAACGTTGCTGTGAATATGTGTGTACAAGTCTTGGTGTGGTCATACATTTTCATTTTTCTTGGGGGTGGAATTGCTGGGTTGATGCTTAATTTTTTTAAGAAATTGCAAATTGTTTTCCAAAGTGGCCATAGCTTTTACATTACCATCAGCAATATATGAGGGTTCATATTTTGCCATACTTTCTTTCTAACTTTTGTTATTATCTATATTTTTGATTAACTTTTAGTGGGTATGAAATAGCATAATGGTTTTGATTGGCATTTCATTAATAACTAATGATGATGTCTTTTCATGTTTATTAGCTATTTATATACTTTCTTTGAAATGTCTATTCTAGTCCTTTCTGCATTTTTAAATTACATTAGTTGTATTCTTGTTATTCAGTGTCAAGAGTTCTTTTTAAGTTCAAAATACAAGACCTTCATTAGATACGACATTTGCAAATATTTTCTTCCTGTCTGTGACTTACCTTTTCAGTTTTTAATGATGTCTTTGAAGTATAGAAGTTTTTAATTTTGAAGTTCAATTTATCAATTTTTCTCTCATTTATAGATTATACTTTCTGTCTCATAGCTAGGAAATCTTTGCCTTATTGAAGCTGTCAAATATTTTTCTTCTGTCTTCTAAAATTTTTATAGTTTTGACTCTTGCATTTAAGTTTGTGATACATTTTAATTTTTAATATATGTAAAAATTTATTTATTTTTTAATTGAAAGATGATTGCTTTACGGAGTTTTGTTGCTTTCTGTCAAATCTCAACATGAATCAGCCGTAGGTATACATATATCCCCTCCCTTTTGAAACTTTCATTTCCTTTCTGGCAAAATTAAGGCAAAGCAAATTACTATCTATTGCACAACTCTTTCAGCTTTTCTAGTCTATATCATAAAACCCATTAGTTAATAGCTCCAACTTTCTGCTGAGAAATGAATGCTAAAATGTTTTGTCATTTGCCTTACACTAAAAGTTGCTGATTTCCAGTATTGTACCACACTTGGGGTTAAGCAATGGCAGGAACTGACATAGAGCCCTGTTCATTTTCTTAGTTTTTATTGCAATTATAGCGTTATTTTAAGATTACCTGTAAATTTTTTTGTCTCCTCCACTAGTTTAACTACGAGCATTCTATGAACTGAGATGCCATCCCTAGTATGGTATCTGGCTCACTGTAGATACTCAATAAATATTCCATAAATAATGAATAGAAGTCCTGTTTTACATCTAATATATGTCTTGAAGTGATAAAAATTTTTAGCACAATCTTGTAAGCTAGCTGGTAATAGTCCCATTTCACAGATGGATAAATTGAGTCCAGAGCTGATAAACTGAAGACTAAAGATATGCATGATGTAAATCACAGCTTTAGTATCTTCACTGCTGGTAGCAGGGGCACGACTGGCCCTGGGCCGGGCATATATAGTAAGTGTGGGTCACAGGTTGGCACTTCTCAGGGGCAATTGCCCAGGATGCTTCCTAGCAAGTCCAATGTTAGTGGTTTCCTTTATATAAAATAGAACTGGGTCCTTTATGAAGCAAGACAACAAGCTTTCTGTGTGTCCCTGAGAAGCTAAAATAGACACTCAATTTCTCTATTGCTGTTGCTGTTCAGTCAGCAAGTTGTCTGACTCTTTGTGACTTCATGGACGGCAGCACACCAGGTTTCCCTGTCCCTCATTATCTCCCAGAGCTTGCCCAAGTTCATGCCCATTGAATTAGTGATGCCATTTTCTCTATATGCAAGTAAACAAGGCTTATTCTCAACAAATTTGCAATGTGGCTAGTGGTCAACTCTCCAATAGGTTGACAAATAGGTTCTAACCTAGTTGCATAAAGGAAAAAGTGAGTAGGTGTCTGAAAAATTAACACCACCTGCAAGATAAATATTTTCCTGTATCTGATGGCTTTCTGCTTACCCTCGTTTCCTGCTGTACATTTGTACCAGCCAAGCGGCAAAACAAGACTTGTAAGGAAATGGAAATTTACAACCAAACAGGAGAAGCCACTTACCAGAGAGCATGTCCCAACATTGCTCTGTCAGTGCCATAACATACATACTTGCCTGTCTACGCGCAGACATGAATTTGAATCGGTAACAATAAATTTGATTTCAGGTAATCTAGTTTAAGAGCTCTTGATTGGAAATTTTACTTGTGTTTTTTCCAGGAACTTTGTGGTATTGGACTTTTAAACTTCTCTGGGAATAATAGTTCTGCAAAGTCAACATTAAAGAGAATTTTAAGGAAAAATAAAGTTTGTCTATGTGAGAGAGAAGGTATGGTGGAAAGGAGGCAACGTGGCTACTCGTGGTGAAGAGAAGGGGCTGGCAGCTGCCAGTGACTTTCATGGAGAGTCAGGAAGTACAGGAGGTAGAGGATAGGATGTGGGCACCAGCCAAGCAGAACCTGATGAAGAAAGAAAAACTACCTGTAAGGGACTTCCCTGGTGGTCCGGTGGTTAAGATTCCATGCCCCCCCACTGCAGGGGGCAGGGGCTCACTTGCTCAGGGAACCAAGATCCCACATGCCCTGTGGTTTGGCCCCAAACAAACAAAACTGACTATAAGAGCCACTGCAGCCAGCACACAATGGATGGGAGTTGAGGTCAAATTGAGCCAACTGAGTCCGGGATATTTGTCATTGCTATAAATGAATGTAAGAAATATCAATAGAATAATGGGGAAAAGTTTTAACAGAGAAAAACAAGAGTTTTAAAAGAAAAGGAGAGAAAGAAGATTCTGGTCATTATGTCTTCTGCGTTAGAGGACAAAGAAAGGGTCATGTGGCTGAGGACAGTAGCATGGAGAACTTTAAGGATCACTCATGGAGAAGGAGACTATCAGGGAGGAAACTCCAGAAGTCACTACAGGGGGAAAAAAAAGCCCTGGGAAGCATTTATCGAATGAAAACAAATGGAGTTAGAAACCACACCTCCCACTGCAGATGTCCATCTGTCCATCTGCTAAGGCACAGAACAAGGGACATAAATAGAGTGCATTTGAGTTCTTAACATAAGGAGGGAAGCCTAACGTGATAAATATCAATATTCAATTCTATTTTATTATATGGAATTCACAACCAAAATGTCATAATAGAAAAAGGATATTCGTTTTTCAAAAGCATTGGTCTGATGAGGATTGCTGCAGCCAGTAGCAGAGTTGCTGCTTATTTTACTTAGAAGGACATCACACCTCCCATGGCTGTCTGCTGTCTCCACTGAACAGGGCACTGTCTTGACTATCCCCTTACTGCCAGGTAATCTAATTGTTCAGCTGGTCTCATTTTGGCTCTGAAAAATTATTATGTTAGTAAAGGAGGAAAACAAGGGAATTCCCTAGCAGTCTAGTGGTCAGGACTCCACGCTTCCACTACAGGGGGCATAGCTTCGATCCTTCATTGGGGAAACTAAAATTCCACTAGCTTTGAGACCGGATAGACAAACTAAGTATCACAATAGAATTAATATTTTAAATAAATCTTTTAATTAGTATTTAGTAATTAAATTGAATAATTTTCTATATATAAAACAACTATATTTTAAACATATAAACATTTAAAATGTGCTATGATTTTTAACACTGTATTTTGACTTTTTATTCTTTTTTAAATAATCTGCTAACTTAATATTTTTTAAATGGGTTGGGCCTCTGCCAATCTCTGAAAGATGTTGGTGCTGAAATAAAGATGGTAGACTATAATTGTTTGTATCCTTAGAAGAAATGCATAAATCTAATGATGGGGAATTAGAAAAAAATAGGAAAATATATAAATAATAAGTGAATAAGTTCTAGAATTCCTACTTACCAGATAAAGGATGTAAAAGTATATTGCTGATAAAGATAGCTATTAATAAATAAATCAGCACAGAATGAAATATAGTCTCAATAGGAAACCTCTCCTACCTGAATACCTGCATGTCAAAGGTACATGATCGATTTCTTAATACTCTCAGAAAGTTAAGCCTCAGGCAAAATCTAGGACTAAAAAGAAATTTAGAAGCAAATTTATTAATTTTAAAGTAATATAAGTTTTTTGCAGAAAATTTTCAACATGCATTTAAGCAACTGAAAAACAAAATTATCTCACAATTCTATCACCCATCAGTAATCACAGTTAACATTTTTATATTTCTCCAAGTTTTCTATGTATGTTTTTACAAATAATGCAATTTTATTCTAAACAGCTTTGCAAGTTCTTTTCATCTATTAACACATTGTATATCTTACCTTTTGTCATCAATATCAATGTAAATTTTACTGGTCATTACTACGTTATTATGTTATGGCTTTACAATATCTTAATTAACAAGTCTCATGCTGTTTAGTTGTTAATTCGTGTCAGACTCTTTGTAACCCCATGCACTGTAGCCTGCCAGGGTCCTCTGTCCATGGGATTTCCCAGGCAAGAATACCAGAGTGGGTTGCCATTTCCTTCTCCAGGGGATATTCCAGACCCAGGGATCAAACCCACATCTCGTGTATTAGCAGTCAGATTCTTTACCCTTGAGCTACTTGAAGCCCTACCAAATCTCATACTATGTATGACTATCTCATTGATCAAGATTTGAAGTGATATTGCTTGATCAGAGGGTATATCACATTTGAAGTGCCAAAATACAGTCCAGAAAGTTTCTGTCCTCAAGTGAGCCTTTAAAAGTGAAGTTGCTCAGTCGTGTCCGACTCTTTGCGACCCCATGGACTGCAGCCTACCAGGCTCCTCCGTCCATGGGATTCTCCAGGCAAGAATACTGGAGTGGTTTGCCTTTTCCTTCTCCAGGGGATCTTCCCAACCCAGGGATCCAATCCATGTCTCCCACATTGCAAGCAGATGCTTTAACCTCTGAGCCACCAGAGAAGCCATTTAAAACAAGAAGATACTAAAAAAAAAAAAAAAAAAAGGTGTAAGCATTTCAGCTAGAGACACATGGTAAATAGGAAAAGTTCATAAAGGGACTGTGAAACCGTTGATATTGGTTTTACCTGTCTCTTTCAAGGAGGATTTTTAGGCAGGGAAAATAGAAGAAAAATGGCTTAAGAGAAGTTAAAGGCTGTTAGAAAGCCATAAATATTCAGAATGAGCCAAGTCTTCTGATGGAGTTGAAATAGATCCCAGGATGCTGAAAGTATAGATGTAATTATTGAACAGAATTTCATCCACTATTGAGAAACTGTGAAGAATGGAAGAAGTCCTACAAGAGTGGGAAATGGACGAGATAAAATTTAAAAACTCAATGTTGAATCTGAAACTGAGCAGATCACACCCTCAGAAAAGTCTGAGGGACAGTGAGGTTTGAACAGAAGAAACTAAAGGCGCTCATAATGAGGAAAATCAGTATGGCACCTGGGGACCTAGGCTGGAATCCTAGCTCCCTCACTTATGGCCAAGTGGGCTTTAGCAAATTACCGCATTTCTTGGAGCCTCAGCTTTCCTATCAGTAAAGTAGCCATAAAAATAACGTTTCTCTCTGAGTTGTAATGAAGATTAAATGAGTTAACACCAATTAGCATAAAGCATCCAGACTAGTAGTCTCCTAGTATGCAGTACTGTTGTCTGGAGAATCCCATGGGCGGAGGAGCCTGGTGGGCTGCAGTCCATGGGATGGCTAAGAGTCAGACACGACTGAGCAACTTCACTTTCACTTTTCACTTTCATGCATCGGAAAAGGAAATGGCAATCCACTCCAGTATTCTTGCTTGGAGAATCCCAAGGATGGGGGAGCCTGGTGGGCTGCCGTCTATGGGGTCACACAGAGTCGGACACTGCTGAAGTGACTTAGCAGCAACAGCAGCAGCAGTATGCAGTAAGTGCTCAACAAATATTTGTTTCCTTTCTCCCTCTTGGTTGCACAAAGAACTTTTTTTTAGAATTGTTTCTTCGAACAGTTGGGATTCAAGAAAAATGAACTGAGGGGGAGTGGAACAGCTGCTCTACAGATGGTAGGAGAACTGGGGAGACTTATCACTAAGACTTGTCTTATTACCAAAACCTATCCTCCTTTCTCAGAGAAGGCAATGGTACCCGCTCCAGTACTCTTGCCTGGAAAATCCCATGGACGGAGGAGCCTGGTGGGCTGCAGTCCATGGGGTCGCGAAGAGTCGGACACGACTGAGCGACTTCACTTTCACTTTTCACTTTCATGCATTGAGAAGGAAATGGCAACCCACTCCAGTGTTCTTGCCTGGAGAACCCCAGGGCGGAGCCTGGTGGGCTGCCATCTATGGGGTCGCACAGAGTTGGACACGACTGAAGCAACTTAGCAGCAGCAGCAGCCAATGACTAATATGCAGTCAGAGAGAACCTTCACATCAAAATGTGCAGGAGACAAAAAGCCAAGTTGAGTAGAATCTGAAAGAAATCCTGGTCCACTGGAGGAAAAAGGTCAAATTTAAGCAAATTAATATAAAAGAGTATATGTAAGCTTCCACACGTGGTTCCAACAACCCAAGCACGTGAAGACAAGCATCATACCTCAATCCAAAGACTTATCCTATCACTCTAGTCTGCGCTTAAGGAGAACATACTATTAAGGTTCTTTTCTGGTCCTCCATTGAAATGCAGAAGATGTTTTACAGTCATGTTTGCTGTTAAGCTGAAAATTGTACTTTTGATATGGTTGACACTAATTTGTTTATAACATGAACGCTTAGGCAAGCACAACCATGAACTTTGGCACGTTGGTTTGAGTTTATGGGAACAAAGCCTGCTTCAATGACTCAAGTATATGCCAGTCTCTTTCATTTTCCCCAAATGTCTTTAGGCTGTTCTAACACAACACGGCCGACATGACTCAGAGGAGAAAGCAGCATGTCCTGTCCTCCTACGTGAGTCTCAAGTTCCTGAGAAAGCCTTTCTTATAAGCATGAAAAAAAGACAACAAGAGTCAAGATAAAATCCTGAAGTAAGATACTGAGCGCAATCTTAATATTGAGTAAGCAAACAGCATTGTGATAGAGCCAGGAAACAAACCATAGAAGAGAAGATCTCTGCTTAATGCCAAAAACGAAGAATTTATTCAGAACAATTTTGGAGGTACATGAATGCAACAATCCCATCCTCCCAAAGGACTAGGAAATCAGGGAAATCAAGTTGCCCTTTGAGGATAAACTTCATTTTTAGGATGAAGAGGAAATAAATATTCAAAATCCACAAAAATAACTACCTCAGGGAAACTCAGTACCTTGATGAGAAGTGAAAGTCATGCAGTCATGTCTGACTCTTTGCGACTCCGTGGACCATACAGTCCATGAAATTCTCCAGGCCAGAATACTGGAATAGGTAGTCTTTCCCTTCTCCAGGGGTTCTTCCCAATCTAGGAATCAAACCCAGGTCTCCTGCATTACAGGCAGATTCTTTAACAGCTGAGCCACAAGGGAATCTTGATGAAGGAGGGATAAAAATTCAAGCAAAGCAAGAATGTAGAAACGAATGGGCTGGAAAATCTACAAAAGTGTAGTTTGGAGAAGCACAGATGGGCAAGGAGGCGCAGAATTAAGCAAGCAACCACCTTGCACCTAGATCAGCTCCCTGGACACTGAAATACTAGAACCTGTGCATCCTAGTAAAGGGATGTTCCCCTTGTTAGATAAAAAGTGGGCACTGTCAGTAAAGCTAATGGTCTGGGTTTACAGTTTAAGACCAGATTCTGGGCAGCATATTGGATGCCACATGGTGGTGATTCACTTTGACGTGGCAAATATAAAACCTTGTATTTCCAGCATCATGCCAGGTTCTCAGAGCAGAGTGATGAACAAAGCAAAGATCCTATACTCCTGGAGCTTGCAACTCAATTTTGTCCTGTAGGATTTCTTCATAGGCAGCCTTCCCAAACAACATCAATAGACCAAACATCTTCTTTCAGACTCCAAAATATGCTAAGTCTGGTTAAAATTTCCAAGGGCACTGATGACCCATTAGAGGCCAATTATAAGAAGCCAGATCACACTCTCCCACTTCACAGAGAGCTCTTTTACATGTCAGGTAATAAAGATGATATTTTGTACTCTAAGCTATAGTACAAGAGAAAACATAACTTTGTTCAAGAAGAGACTGGAAGAAATGAATATATTAGACACGATCCTAGGTGATGAGTCTATAAAAAGCATCGGCAGTTGGGTAGAATGGGGGATGAGGGAGAAACAGCAGCTTCCTTTGGTGGTTGATTTCAAGAAACACAGTGTATCCTCTCTTTTCAAATATGTCTTAATGCATATAAATGGAGTATTAGACTGGATTCACTGGGAATTATCAATAAGAGCTTATTCACCCTTTGCACAAAATGAAAGATGATGGTATGATTTCCTGGTTTGGTTGTATCAGAATTTTTGTCAGAAGTCCTGTTTTATATTTGTTAAACTGAACAGAATGTTGAATAATGTTTAAACATTACCTTTCATACTTGAAATAAACATTTATTTTCACAAATAGGCATGAAAGCATGCCTTCATTCTTTATTTCATGTAATGAAAATAGTAAAAGGAAATTGACAAAAAAAAGTTACTGCTTGAGGATGGATTGGGCATATAAAAATTGGAGGCATAAAAAGAGTTTGAAAACTAGGCATAGGACATGAGTCTGACTGGTAACAGAACTCAAGCTTTAGGAAAGTATCAGTTTGTTTTAGGCACTAAGTTTTGTCCAGCTCGTTGAGACCCCCATGGACAGGTTCCTCTGTCAGGCTATCTTCCCGACCCAGGGATGGAGCCTGAATCTCCTGCATCTCCTGCATTGGCGGGCAGGACATCATTACCAACTGTGGTATCCTAGTTTCTGTGAAGGATTTCTCTCTCCATCTGCAAATACTTTCTACCTAAACTTAAGTAGCATTTTACTTATGTAAGAATAACAGTAAACCTTCTGTTAGGATAATTACTGTGAGAATGAGTCTGGACAATTGTGTGGGGCTGAGATTAGAAGAGAGGGACTCGAGCAAACCTCTCTCAACTCAAAGACCTTCCCTATGCATCTCTCACATTAGCCACAGGAGTCAGATATGGACAGCACTCTCTACTTGGAAATACTTAGCAGGCTGCTATCACTGAAGAAAGGATACCTTCTCATCACATGTGTGGAAGAAGCCTGTAATGACTCCCTATTGGACCAGACCAGAATCTCAGAATACTCAGGTAGGAAAACTGCCCAGCATTACATGACTTCTCTCCAAATAGTGCTCAGCTGGAATTATAACTGGACCAAGAGCAGGGAAGTCTAGAAGCAGAAATAAATGAGAAACTGGTGTAGGAACATTATTTGCCAAGAAATGTTAATAGATACCCTGTGCAAAATAGGTTCTGGTCCAATAAACTTGAGAAATATTGCAAACTAAATCATGCCCTTGAACATTCACATTTCACGTGAGTACACTGAGACTCTTCCTTCAGTCATTATACTTGACACACAGTGGCTTTCATTCAGTTCTTTAATCACACCAATATATTTTAGGATATTAAAGGAGTGATTCTTTTTGCCTAGAATCCTCTTCCTTCTAAGCAAGCTCTCTCTTCAGAATCCTTATATTACATAAGGTCCAGGCTAGCATAAAATTTTCTTCTTGTTCATCATTAATTCCCTAGTGCACTGAAGTATCTGGCACAAATTTAACACTAAGTGTTTGTGAATAAATTGTTGAAACAACATCTGTTGTTTCCTATTTGGAATATAATATCCAGTTTCAACTTTTTCTTTTGGACAGTGAGAAAATGTTTCCTCAAGAAGTACACTGACTTGCCATGTCGTGACATTCACTGTCAGCACAAGGAAAAGCAAGACAGACATAGAGCCCAGAATGAGGAAGGCATCAACATTTATTGAGTATTTCCTCTGTGCTTTTTAATGTCAAAGCACACTGAGAATAACAGTTCTGCAAGAGGGGCCTGATCACTGCATTTCTTCAGGTGAGGAAAGCAGGACTTAAATCTGAATCCACACCCCAGGAGCCCAAAGCTCACAACCTTATACTGTACCACCCCTGCCTTTGTGGAGCAGAGGGCTCTACCATGGCCTTAACCATCAGTGGTAAAAGAAGCAGCATGTCCTAACCAAGCGGACATCAAGTCTCCCCTCACAGGCACAGAAGTACAAGGGCAAGGCATGCACAGGAACAAACTGCTGAACTAAGCCTTCTTAAACCCCACCTTTCAAACCTTCTTGGGATTTAAGAAGAATGAACTGGGAGGGAAGAGCTGCTCTACAGATATAGGAGAACTGGGGAGGCTTATCACTAAGACTTGCCCTATTACTAAGACCTATCTTCCTTCCTGTGCGCTACCCTTCTTCTCCAGGCTTGGGTCTGGAGTCACGATTAGTCAGTAGATAGGAACCCAGTGCCTTTGACTTGCAGGGTTTCTAGTGTGGGAGCCAGAAACAGAGGAGGTGACCATGGATACTTACAAGGGAAGGTTAACTTGAAGCAAACAAGCTGAAAAGGGCTTCCCAGGCGGCACTAATGGTAGAGAACCCACCTGCCAATGCCAGCAAAGGAAGAAGCATGGGTTTGATCCCTGGGTTGGGAAGATCCCCTGGAGAAGGGCATAGCAACCCACTCCAGTATTCTTGCATGGAGAATCCCATGGACAGAGGAGCCTGGAGGGCTACAGACCATGGAATCACAAGGAGGTGGACACGACTGAAGCAACTTAGCAAGCATGTACACAAGAAGCTGAAAACCCTCTACAGATATTCTAGTTTAATTAAGCATTCAACTGACACACAAATAGGCAATGTAAGATCTATAGCATTCATTCAACAAAAGTTCAGTGATTGTTTGCCACATCCCAGGCACAGTGTTACATGCTGGTGATACGGTGGTGAAGAGGCCAGAGGAAGTTCCTGTCCTATTCAATAAATGGTTCAAGCATGAATGCTGCTGCTGCTAAGTTGCTTCAGTCATGTCCGACTTGTGCGACCCCATAAACTGCAGCCCCCAGGTTCCCCCATCCCTGGGATCCTCCAGGCAAGAACACTGGAGTGGGTTGCCATTTCCTTCTCCAGTGCATGAAAGTGAAAAGTGAAAGTGAAGTCGCTCAGTCGTGTCTAACTCTTAGTGACCCCATGGACTGCAGCCCACCAGGCTCCTCCATCCGCGGGATTTTCCAGGCGAGAGGACTGGAGTGGGGTGCCATTGCCTTCTCTGCAAGCGTGAATGAATGTAGGAATTAATGAGCACAGCTGAAGATGTGCAGGGTCTGAAGGGCTGCTGGCTCTAAGTGTTCACTTTGGCAGGGGGAATATATATATTTCTGGGAAAAACATTTGATTACCTCATCATTTCTCATCAAAGTGTTCATTTACCTTGGGCAAATTTGGTTTTGAGTTCTCCCCAAAGGAAATTATTCTACCGTGTCTCTGGCAGGTCTAATCAAGCATCAGCTACCACCTGCTTCTACTTACCCTCCAAAAACGGACACCTGAGAAATGTATCTAGCCAACTCTGATTTAAAAGCCTTTTTCAAAATAAATAAATAAGTAAATGAAATTAAAGCCTTTTTCACTTTCAAGAGAAAATGTGATAAGGCCTCTGCATCAGCCAGGGTGCTCCAGAGACACAGAATCAGTAAGATACAGTTGTTCCCCACCCGCCCCCCAACCCCCGCTGTCCAATAGCAGATTCCTCTGGAACCTTTTATGAGTCAAAATTAGCATACAGTGAAGAAACAGTTACCTTAGGACATTTCTTGCTAATAGGTGCTCAACATAAACAGATAAAGCACGGATCCTCAACAGTTCAAAGCTACTGCGGCTGGATGCTGAAATGCTGGGTGTAGTTCCCTGGCAAGGAGCTTGGCGGCGCTACACTCATCACTCTGTACACGCACCGCTTCAACTGCTAAACTAAGGCTGAACACCATTTTCACTTTTTGCCTTTTTTCTGAAAAGCAAAACATTTTGGTTATCAATTAGTGAAAACAGATGTTAATATAAAGGGAAGTGAAAGTCGCTCAGTCGTGTCGAGCTTTTGCCACCCCATGGACTATACAGTCCATGGAATTCTCCAGGCCGGGTACTGGAGGGGGTAGCCGTTTCCTTCTCCAGGGGCTCTTCCCAACCCAGAGATGGAACCCAAGTCTCCCACATTGCAGGGGGATTCTTTACCAGCTGAGCCACCAGGGAAGTTTCATAAATAAAAGCAAAGTGGCATAAAGCAAACTTTTGAAAAGCAGGAAGTACCTGTATATGTGTATTTATAGAGAGCTTTATTTTTAAGGAATTGGTTGACGTGATTGTAGACACTGCCAAGTTTTAAATCTGTAAGTAAAGATTTCTATATTCCAGTGCGATGGAGAATTCCTTCTCTGAGGAATCTGTTTTTGCTCTTGAAGCACCCACATTATAGAGAGAAATCTCCTTTACCTAAAGTCTATTGCTTGTAATAATCACATCTTCAAAACACCCAGCAACAGCTAGATGAGTTGGTTTTGACCAAACAATTGGACACCATACCCAAACCAAGCTGACATATAAAATTAATTTGCACAACCTCTTAAGTAACCAAAGCATTTTGTGTGACTTAACTGAAGCCTTTGGTTAAAGTATTGTTTTCTGCTTCTCAGCAATAGTTCCAAACAAAGTCAAGTAAACTTCAGGGACTTTTTCAGTAAAATGAAGCAAGAGAAGTTAGCCAGAGAAAAAAAAAAAGAACAAAGTTATCCTTTTACTGTTTGCAGAAACACTACTCAAAACTCTTCAGCTCTTCAAGGGACTGCTGTGATAGTCACTAAAATAAACAGCACTCAGAATAGCCAGCCAATTATTGGTGTCACATAATAGCCAGGATGCCAGCAAAGACAGTGAATTTACATAGGATGCTGGCTCCCTCAACAAAATCAGACCCAAAGAAACTATAGAAGAATATATAGACTTTAGGAATTAAAGAGAAGAAAAAAAAGAGACTAAAAAAGAAGAGGAGATGAAAAAATAATAATAAGGGGAAGAGGAAAAGGGAGGAGGCAGGGGAGTAGAGGAGGAAGAAACTGAGACAGAAGAGGTGATGAAACGGGGGAGGAGAGCAGGAGAGAAGAAACCCCTGGGGAGACGGAAGACTGTTTTGAACTGGTGTGTGTGTGTGTGTGTGTGTGTGTGTGTTGGCCAATGCTGGGAGTGACTACAGCCTTGGGTGGAGGGTGCCCAGCACTGTGAGAAGATTTGAGAAAAGCAGAGTAAACTTCTACTCTTGCCGTTCCCCCTCCTTGATTCCAGCCTGCGCTTCTTCCAGTCTAGTGTTTCTCATGATGTACTCTGCATAGAAGTTAAATAAGCAGGGTGACAATATACAGCCTTGACGTACTCCTTTTCCTATTTGGAGCCAGTCTGTTGTTCCATGTCCAGTTCTGACTGTTGCTTCCTGACCTGTAAACAGATTTCTTTAAAGACAAGTCAGGTGGTCTGGTATTCCCATCTCTTTCAGAATTTTCCACAGTTTGTGGTGATCCACACAGTCAAAGCCTTAAGTCAATAAATCAGAAATAGATGTTTTTCTGGAACTCTCTTGTTTTTTTGATGATCCAGCAGATGTTGGCAATTTGATCTCTGGTTCCTCTGCCTTTTCTAAAACAAGCTTGAACATCTGGAAGTTCATGATTTACATACTGTTGAAGCTTGGCTTGGAGAATTTTGAGCATTATTTACTAGCGTGTGAGATGAATGCAATTGTGCAGTAGTTTGAGCATTCTTTGGCATTGCCTTTCTTTGGGATTGGAATGAAAACTGACCTTTTCCAGTCCTGTGGCCACTGCTGAGTTTTCCAAATTTGCTGGCATATTGAGTGCAGCAGTTTCACAGCATCATCTTTCAGGATTTGAAATAGCTCCCCTGGAATTCCATCACCTCCACTAGCTTTGTTCGTAGGGATACTTCCTAAGGCCTACTTGACTTCGCATTCCAGGATATCTGGCTGGTTTGAAAGCAAAGCCCTGATGGTGATTGATGAATTGCTGAAAGCTTGCTAGTGGGTGATTCCAGAGGAAATGGATTAACTCTTATTTTTTTAAATTGTGGGGTTCATATCCTTCTCTCTCTCTCTTTGAACTCAACACTGACTAGAGCAGAGTTTCTCAAGTAATTGCTACACAAAAAGAAGAGGGATAACACCTATTTTTTGCCAATAAAAAATAAGGATTGGAAGAGTAAGGTAAATTGAAGTCATACATCGTTGCATATTTTCTTAAAGTTTTGATTTAAATTGAGAGAATAACTGGATAAGTCAGAGGGTTTCCTTAGCTGGCATGGTCAGTTTATTAGAAAAACAACTTACAGCAGTTGAGAGAGAGAGAGAGAGGTGAACACCTAGATTTTTTTCAACTTCATAGTAAGATGTGCTCAGGGCTTCCCTGGTGGCTCAGATGGTAGAGAATCCACCTGCAACCCAGGAGACCCTGGTTCGGTCCCTGGGTCAGGAAGATTCCCCTGGAGAAGGAAATGGCAACCCACTCCAGTATTCTGGCCTGGAAAATCCCATGGACAGAGGAGCCTGGTGGGCTACAGTCCATGGGGTCACAAACAGTTGGACACGACTAAGTGCCCATGAGTGACTAAGCACACAGAGGAGGTACACAGAAAACCAAAATGAATGGGAATGACTGTTGGGGGCCCAAAATTGATAACCACATGGCTTGTCTACTGTGGTGCCTTTGACAAGGGAGAGGGGAGAGGAGGTAAGAATGGCAGAGACAGTGAGTAAGGGGCCAGGGTTGCCAGCACTTGCACTATAACCCAGGTCTGTCTTACTCCGAAGTCAAGATTCCAGTGGTGGAAGGGCAGGCATGAACAGAACACAAGATTTAGGAGAAGGAATGAGAGGAAGGGGAGGTGGGAAAGAAGAACAGAGAAAAGAGAAATTTGTGAAGTTAGAGGCCACAATATAAGGGACACTTCATTATCAACAAGTGTCCCTAGAAGATTAAAAATGGATTGATAAGATGTTTTTATAGTCCTGAAATCTTTCAGAAGGAAGCAGAGAAGGAAGAAGAGGAGGAGGAGAAAGAACAACAATCAAACAACAACTGAAGTATATATTTAGTAGAACTAAGATTTTAAAATACTCCATAGAATTGACATGTATACACTACCATGTAAAATAGATAGATAGTGGGAAGCTGCTGTATAACACAGGGAGTTCAGCTCAGTGCTCTGTAATGACTAGAGGGGTGGGATAGGGAGGAGGGAGGCTCCAGAGGGAGGGGATATATGTACACATATGATTGATTCATATTGATGTACAGCAGAAACCAACACAACATTGTAATTGTAATTATACTTCAATTAAAAAAAAACACTCCATCTGTGTAGGTTCTTGAAATGTAGATGAAATTGGGAAGAAGTCACACAAAAGGAAGCATAAAGAATTGTAGGAGGGCTGAGCAGTGGCAGATCTTAGAATTCTTCCTAGAGAAGAGTTCACTATGAAAGGCAGAAGCTATATCCCTTGTTGTCAATAAGATTTGAGGGATAGATACAGGAATAGAAAAAGGAAATCAAAAGAAAACAGGAATGATGGAACAGAATAAGTATTTACAAAGGTATAGTATAAAAATTATAATTTTTAACATTTTTTCTGAAATAAAAGAAGTCCTAAATCTTCCTGTTGAAAGAATACCATATGCCCTGGGAAATGGCCCAATTTGTTTGAATATGAAGACATCCTACTAAAGTTACTTCACATTACAGATAAATGTCCTTGGATGTCCTTCAGACATCCAAGTCAGAAGATCAAGCTTCTAAGAGGGGAAAAATGTTGGTTTGGCCTTAGATTTGTCCTTAGCAAAACTCAACTCCTGAAGAAGGCAGAGCAAGATGGCAAAATATTCAAGAAAATGGTGTGAACTTACAACAGAAAGAGACTCACAGACTTAGAAAATGAACTTAGAGTTGCCAGAGGGAAGGGATAGTTATGGAATTTGGGAAGCTCATGTGCACACTGCTATATTTTAAATGGATAACCAACAAGGACCTATTGTATAGCACATGTAATTCTGCTCAACGTTATATGGAAGCCTGGATGGGAGGGGTTTGGGGAGAATGGATACATGTATCTGTATGGCTGAGTCCCTTTGCTGTTCACCTGAAACCACCACAGCATTGTTAATCAGCTATCCCTCAACACATACAAAAAAGTTTAAAGTTTGAAAAATAAAGAAAGAAAATGGGTACCAAAATTTTCATATCCACTCAAACTCTTCTTCAAATTGGGAAAATGTGTTTAATACACAAAATAAGAAAGAATGAGTAGTGAAATAAGACAGTCATGAAAAACTACTTTGCTGAACTTAATACAAATAAATTTTCAAACATGGCTGAATTGAGTAATTTTAAGGAAAATATTAATTTAAATGTAATTTAAAATATAACTTGGGAAATTGATAGATATGCATAGAGCAAGCAGAGAAGAACTGCTCTTTCATCCAAAAATATACCAGGATCAGACATTTTATAGAGTTCAACAATTAGGTCAAGGGCAGCATTTCAATGTTACTTGCCTCAGAGCACAGAGAAAGAAGGAAAGCTCTCATATTCTTTTTTATGAAATGAATGTAACATCAGTACAAAAACTTGATGAACACCAACTGACTGGCCTCCCCCTCTGCCTCCTTCTTTATTTCTCCCTCCTGCCTCTTTCTCTATTCTCGTGATTCTCTCCTCCCCATTCCTATATAGACCCACACCACAGTATTCAAACTCAGTAATAAATCCCAGGGACAAGGGAGACTGGTGGGCTGCCAGGCTGCCATCTATGGGGTCACATAGAGTCAGACACAACTGAAGCAACTTAGCAGCAGCACAGCAGCAATGAATATTGGAGAAGAATTCTAAAACAGTATTGGCAAAGCAAATCCAGCAGCATACTGCAAGAATAATACCAATAGCACCAAAATAATTTTTATTCCAGCTATGTAATAATAGTTCAATATGATAAAATCTATTAGTTTAATTTATCAGACTATGAGACACAGTAATGAAGGGTTTTTAATAACAGATCACATTAATAGGTTGTATCATCTCTGTAGACACTAAAGGGTATTTGACAAAAGCAATAATCTTTCTTTATTAAAAATAATAATAATGGCAAAATGGGAAAAGATTAATCATACCTCATATGATAAAAGAAAATCTATCTCAGGCCCAACTAATATCATATTTCTTGTAAGAAAACATTGAAGAAGTTCCTACAAGAATCATGAAATGAACAAGAATGCCTTCTGCCGGGGTCCAGCCCTGGTGGATCCAGGGTGATTTGAAGGGGAGACAGATAGGCAAGGAAAAACTTATTTATTTAGAGATATAAGATTAGATTAGGAAGAAATAGTATAGTAGGAAATTTAGACGGAGAGAAGGATGCTAAATAACTTCGTTTACGGGGGAAAACCAATAAAACCTCGAGACAAGAGGTTTGCACCATCTATGTTAGGCCACCGTAGCCCACTTGAATATTGAAGGGTGCCCCGCCTAGGCTTCCTTTCGCATGGATCTTAGCAGCCAGGGCAAGTAAATAGACGTGGTGAGCCTCCCTTCTCCAGATGGGAATTCAGCCAAAAGGGGGAGCCCAGCATCGGTGCAAGACTCCAAAAACTTTATTTTTCAAAATCAGCCTATATACTCCAAGTTGTACATAAAGAAATAATGGAATATGCAGAGGCAGCAGTCCTGACCCTCATTGAGACAAGGCTTTCTTTCTGCATACCCTCCCGTATACAAAAGGTCTCAGGTGGTTTACATTATCTTCTGGCCAAGAGGCCTCTTAACATTTCTATGGCTCTCTTCCTGGATAATTATCTATCAACCAGAAAACTCCTTTTCCCTAGAAGTGTTTTTTCTTTACTCTGCATCACCTTCAAAGTACTAAATAAAGTTACATTGCTATAGAACAAAGGTGCAGTTAAGTACAAAGAAAATACTTAACTCAAAGATCTAATATTGCTAATTCCAGGTCTACTACTTGTTTTGCTATATACCAACTATATCTAAAAATAAAGGATATGAAAATTTGGCAGCAAGTATCGGCTCAACAAATGAAACCTTTAATCAGTCCTAGTCTAATGATTTTGACTCCTCGGAAGCCCCTACATTCCTAGGATGTTTTAAGCTCCCTGTGCCTCCCACGGTCAGGAGGCCTCAAACAATCACATGCGCAGCTGTACAAGTCCTGCAGGCAGGCTAGAAAGCCATCAGAGGGGTTTTTGGATTGAAACACCCTTTCAAATGCAGAAGACTAAAGCCCTGAGTTGACTTTTTCCAGAGTGTGTCAGGAGAGTGGAAAAGTACAATACAATAAGGCAGGCGTATTCTTATTTTGGGGGTACATGCTCAGGAAATACCAGGGGGAAACCTGAGATCTGACTCGACCTTGCCCATCAGATCTCTGCCGCATGACCTTGTCACGGGTGGGATTCCTCACCCTGGCTCCCGGCAGTCTTCCTCCACTACTATTGTTTAACATTTGCTGAAGGTACCAGCAAGTCTACTATACCAGGAAGATATTACAGATATAATTGGAAAACAGAAGGTAAAACAATAACTACTTGCAGATAATATTGTAAATATAAAAAGCCTAAGAGAATAAACTGAAAGCAAATGAATACAATAAATATTTGATACAGTGATGGGCATGCATTTATTTAAGAATCAGTATCTTTCACAAAAACAAGACTACATGGAAAGATATAAAGGTCAGGGGGAAGCATTAACAATAATAAAAGAAATGGCTAAATACTTAGGCATAAGATTATAAAAATTGTATATGGTCCTGCTGACCAAATAATTAATCAGTAGTCAATCTAAGAAAAAATGAAAATTGTTATTCGCTCCAACCTGAGGATTATAACCCAGAAGACAGTCTCTCAGCTCTGAGAACTATTCTGAAGAGCTAAAAGGCAAACCAGTATGAATGTGATTTTAGCGAAGGGGTGCATGCAATAAAGCACACATTTCAGTAGAAGGTTACTGCTATACTGTTAATGATTTATTTTGCTGTACAGTAAAAACTAACACAACATTGTAAAGCAATTGTACGCCAATAAAAATTAATTTGAAAATAAATTAAGTACCACAAGTGGTTAGTGGCCACTGTAATATATATATATATATATATATATAATCGGTTCTAATTATGCTAATTTATAGATTTATTGTAGTAACAGTAAATAAAACCAATGCAGTTTGGGAGAGATTGAAAGGACCCAAAACAAATCATTTGAATTTTAAAGAAAGATAAACAAACAAGACTGGTTAAAATTTGGGGGAAAAAAAGAATAGCAATAAGAGGTGACTAGTCCTACCAGGTAAAACATATTATGAAGCTACGATAACTAACAGGTACTAAATAGGCTGACAGACAGAAAAAGAAGTAATGAATTCAATAAGTGGAGTTAAGATAACTGCATTGCTATTCAAAAATAAATAAAATTGGCTTCAACCCTCTAATGTATATGTATTTTTTGTATACATATGTATACCTATGAAATAACACATATTATTTATATGTATAAAATATATATGTATATATGTATATGTACCCTTTATATGTATATAAAATATTATATATATGTATATGTGCATAAAATATTAAAACCACAAATGGCTGAAAGAAAATAAGATTTCTTCATAATCTTGAGAGTAGTGGAGTAGACCTTTATAGTTTGACTCAAAATCAAGAAACCATTAAAAAACTGAGAAGTTCAATTCTACTAAAAATAAATAAGTAAATGACTTTGCTTGGGTAAAACTCACCATAAATAAATCAAAATATAAATCAACAAGCTTGGAAAGCTGTTACCAATTCATTATAGCCTAAAACTTATGAGTGTGGAGCTCATAAGTTTCATGAGTGTGGAGTGTGGAGCACTATTCTCCACACTTGTGAGTGTGGAGAAATATTTATTATGCAGGCCAAGCAAGGAGAACAGATTGCTGGTACTCAAAAGACCCAAAATCGCTGACGGGTTGCAGGGAAGACTGTTTATAGGCTAGTCTGAGGTGAGAGCTTCATGATGTGTGATCTTCTAACTGGTTGGTGATGAACTAACAGAGTGGTTGTTGGAGGAATCTCAGTGCTTAGCCTTCTGGTTCCAACCAGTCTGTGTTCCACACACTTGCGCTCAACCTCAAGCATGTTGAGTCTCATCCTTCATCCTTCCTGGGGGCTAGGGAACCTTAGTCCCTTTAGAAGAAGCCAGAGATGTGTATCAGAGTGCTGTGTACCTCTCTTGAGGAGAGCTAGGACTCTGCTTTTTCACTGTTGTTTCTTGACCACTTTTCTGTCATTTCTATACTCTCTTACTCCCTAGTTAGCATCTGTTTGCATCTGCCCTTTGCAGTTCAGCAAAGATCTAGTCAGCAGAAGACTTCCCCCTACAAATAAGGAATGGAGGATACGGGAAGGCTTTTGCACCCAGAAAAGCCCCATAGAATCTGGCTGGGTTTCATTTCTTTTTTTCCTTTCCAGTTTTGTTGAGATGTAACTGGTATACAGCACTAAGTTTAAGGTATACAGTAAGATGATTTGATTTATAAACATCATAAAATGACTATAACAATAAGTTAGTGAATATTCATCATCTCATATGGATACAAAATAGGAAAAGAGAAGATTTTATTTTCCTTATGATGAGAACTCTTAGGATTTACTCTTAACAAATTTCATATATAACTACAGCAGTGTTAATTATATTCATTGTGTTGAATATTACATCCTTACAATGTTTTTATCTTATAAATGAAAATTTGTTCCTTTTCACTACCTTCATCCAATTCCCCCTCTCCAAGACCCCTAGCCTTGCCCATGTTTCTGGTAACCATAGATCTTATCTCTTTATCTGTGAGTTTGTTGAAAAACAAATATTTCTATACATTGCTTGTGACAGTTCAAGTTGAAAAACCATTGTGGAAAACAACTGGCACGATTTATCAAAATTACAAATGCAGAGATGTACATTTAGCCTTGGGCAGACTTTGAACCTTGACTACTGGTTAAAATCAATAGAAGAAACATTCTGTTAATAATATGGAGAAAACAGTTTAGATATCTAAGAAAGTTCAGTTCAGTTCAGTTCAGTTGCTCAGTCATGTCTGACTCTTTGCGACCCCATGAATCGCAGCACGCCAGGCCTCCCTGTTCATTACTCTCATTCTCGGTCGTCCCCTTCTCATCCTGCCCCCAATCCCTCCCAGCATCAGAGTCTTTTCCAATGAGTCAACTCTTCACTTGAGGTGGCCAAAGTACTGGAGTTTCAGCTTCAGCATCATTCCTTCCAAAGAAATCCCAGGGCTTCTCTCCTTTAGAATCGACTGGTTGGATCTCTTGCAGTCCAAGGGACTCTCAAGAGTCTTCTCCAACACCACAGTTCAAAAGCATCAATTCTTCGGCACTCAGCCTTCTTCACAGTCCAACTCTCACATCCATACATGACCACTGGAAAAACCATAGCCTTGACTAGACGGACCTTCGTCGGCAAAGTAATGTCTCTGCTTTTGAATATACTGTCTAGATTGGTCATAACTTTTCTTCTAAGGAGTAAGCATCTTCTAATTTCAGGGCTGCAGTCACCATCCGCAGTAATTTTGGAGCCCAAAAAAATAAAGTCTGATACTGTTTCCACTGTTTCCCCATCTATTTCCCATGAAGTGATGGGACCAGATGCCATGATCTTCGTTTTCTGAATGTTGAACTTTAAGCCACCTTTTTCAGTCTCCTCTTTCACTTTCATCAAGAGGCTTTTTAGCTCCTCTTCACTTTCTGCCATAAGGGTGGTGTCATCTGCATATATGAGGTTATTGATATTTCTCCCCCAATCTTGATTCCAGCTTGTGCTTCTTCCAGCCCAGCACTTCTCATGATGTACTCTGCATATAAGTTAAATAAGCAGGGTGACAATATACAGCCTTGACGTACTCCTTTTCCTATTTGGAACCAGTCTGTTGTTCCATGTCCAGTTCTAACTGTTGCTTCTTGACCTGCATACAGATTTCTCAAGAGGCAGGTTAGGTGATCTGGTATTCACATCTCTTTCAGAATTTTCCACAGTTTATTGTGATCCACATAGTCAAAGACTTTGGCATAGTCAATAAAGCAGAAATAGATGTGTTTTTTGTAACTCTCTTGCTTTTTCCATGATCCAGCAGATGTTAGCAATTTGATCTCTGGTTCCTCTGCCTTTTCTAAAATGAGCTTATACATCTGGGAGTTCACGGTTCACGTATTGCTGAAGTCTGGCTTGCAGAATTTTGAGCATTACTTTACTAGCATGTGAGATGAGTGCAATTGTGTGGTAGTTTGAGCATTCTTTGGCATTGCTTTTCTTTGGAATTGGAATGAAAACTGACCTTTTCCAGTCCTGCGGCCACTGCTGAGTTTTCCAAATTTGCTGGCATATTGAGGGCAGCACTTTCACAGCATCATCTTTCAGGATTTGAAACAGCTCAACTGGTATTCCATCTCCTCCACTAGCTTTGTTCGTAGTGATGCTTTCTAAGGCCCACTTGACTTCACATTCCAAGATGTCTGGCTCTAGATGAGTGATCACATCATCATGATTATCTTGGTCATGAAGATCTTTTTGTACAGTTCTTCCGTGTATTCTTGCCACCTCTTCTTAATATCTTCTGCTTCTGTTAGGTCCAGACCATTTCTGTCCTTTATCGAGCCCATCTTTGCATGAAATGTTCCCTTGGTGTCTCTGATTTCCTTGAAGAGGTCTCTAATCTTTCCCATTCTGTTGTTTTCCTCTATTTCTTTGCACTGATCGCTGAAGAAGGCTTTCTTATCTCTTCTTGCTATTCTTTGGAACTCTGCATTCAGATGCTTATATCTTTCCTTTTCTCCTTTGCTTTTCTCCTCTCTTCTTTTCACAGCTATTTGTAAGGCCTCCCCAGACAGCCATTTTGCTTTTTTGCATTTCTTTTCCATGGGGATGATCTTGATCCCTATCTCTCATACAATGTCAGGATCCTCACTCCATAGTTCATCAGGCACTCTATCAATCAGATCTAGTCCCTAAAATCTATTTCTCATTTCCACTGTATAATCATAAGGGATTTGATTTAGGTCATCCCTGAATGGTCTAGCTATTTTCCCTACTTTCTTCAATTTAAGTCTGAATTTGGTAATAAGGAGTTTATGATCTGAGCCACAGTCAGCTCCTGGTCTTGTTTTTGTTGACTGTATAGAGCTTCTCCATCTTTGGCTGCATAGAATATAATCAATCTGATTTCAGTGTTGACCATCTGGTGATGTCCATGTGTAGTCTTCTCTTGTGTTGTTGGAAGAGGGTGTTTGCTATGACCAGTGCATTTCTTGGCAAAACTGTATTAGTCTTTGCCCTGCTTCATTCCGCATTACTTATACTGATATGAATTTAAAGAGGCTATATGAAATCCTAAGTAGAAAGTGCTGAAGACTTTAAAGAAGATTACAAAGGAAAGTGGATAAATATTTGGTGACATGCCCAACGGTATCTTCCAATCTGGAGTTTCTATAATAATAAAGTATCCGTAGGTCCAATGTTGATGTATGAAAAATCTCTTCTGGCTTATCCACTATCTTCCATTCACAGTTTATTTTAAGGGAATTTGTGTTAAAAATCTCATTACTAATAAAGAGAGAGAGAAAATGCAGTGAAGAGTTAACATAGGTTGCATTAGAATACTGAGTTCAAAAAAAATTTTTTTCATATCCTAAATACCTTCAGAGTATTTACATTAAATATATTGCATTTTGTTTTCTAATTTAATTTCTGAGTCAATATTACATTTGTATGGCTTAAAAATATTTAATAACAAATATAGTAAAATCTTCTACCCATTGCTGTCCCCATCAGACCATTTCCTATCCTTGGTACTTCCATAATTACTGTTATTATTTTCTTGTGAATCTTTCCAGAGTCTCTTTATACATGTGTAGGCAAATAGGAATATGTATGTACATATACTACATATACAGTATACACATATTATACATATGCATAGTTACACTTCCTCTGAGCTCCCTGGTGGCTCAGATGGTGAAGAAACTGCCTGTGGTGCAGGAGACCCAGGTTCAACCTCTGGGTCGAGAAAATTCCCTGGAGAAGGGAATGTTTACCCACTCCAGTATTCTTGCTTGGAGAATTCCATGGACAGCGGAGCCTGGCAGGGGGTCCCAGAGTCAGACACAGCTGAGCAACTAACTATATACATATTATACATATATGTATATCCTTATTTTCTCCTTTACATAAAAGATAACATCATAAATCTGCTAAGTGTCATCATTTCTATCACCATTTCCATTATGTTCCTAGTTCCCAACCTCCTGCCAGGTCCCACTTAGACACTCTCTTGATTGAGCTCCTAGACTGTAAATTTCTGAGTGGTAAACAAAGTGTCTTTGTCCTGTGGTGTCAAGCTGAGTGCCTAATACTCAGTGATACTCAATACACCTTTGAGCTGATTGAGTATCTCATTACATTAGAAGAAGGCAGGAGGAATCTGATCTTGCAGAGGGAAAATACAGAACAATTACTCAGGAGAGAGGGAGAGGGTTAAAGTGGTAAACCCTGAGTATTCAAGAAACAGCAGTCAAATGGGTCTCAAACATGGAAAGTCAGCCAGGGGGTGAGGGTACCATCCAGGGAACCAGAATTTGCTGGGCAGCCACTGAGTACCTGCATGGGAGAATCTGCAGGTGAGTAGGTACCACTCCTTCTGCTAGTCAAGAACACAAATGCCTGTAAGACAGGATCTGGGTTGAGAAATCAAAGCACCATGAAGTCTCACTCCAGCCTTAGAGACATACCAATGTAGATGGGCAGGGAAGACGAAACTGAACATATATATGATGATCCAGGTCTGCAAATACTGAAAAGCCAGTGTCCACCCAAACTGACCCCAACTGAAAAGTGTATGATGTTTCTTTCAGCTCCTGGTTTAGAGCACAGACTCCACATGAGAAAATAGAAGATGCTTAGACAAAAGGGTAAGGACAGAGTATGGAAGATGGCCAGTGTCCACATGCCAAGATGCACAACAAAGAGCAGCGCATCTGAAAACTCAGGGCTGAAACTGAAGTTGAGGCCAAGGACCCACATGTTCAGAAATCAGCAGACAGCTCCTGACGGGGCCGGAAGGAATGTTGTGAGGGTTGCTGTTGTCTCTGGGAGAAGAGTTTGGAAAGCCACTTATCACATGAAAATTTAAGCCCTCTGCGTCAGCGGTCCCCAACCTCACTGACACCAGGGACTGGTTTCACGAAAGACAATTTTTCCATGCAGCCCCAGGGGAAAAGGGGAACGTTTCCTTTTCGCCTGCCACTTACCTCCTGCTGTACTGCCTAATTCCTAACAGGCCACAGACAGGTAGCTGGTATCGGTCCATGGCTCAGGGGCTGGGGACCCCTGCTCTTGGTAATCCACTTTACCACCCTCAAATTTTGGGGAGAAGTCATCACCGAACATACAGCCAAATGAACAGCAGAGGTCAATTTGTTGTGCTTTATCAATAAGAGAAATAACCTCAGATTCCTCTCAGATTATATACCAAAGCTAGACATTTTGGATCTCAGAACATTCCTTGTGAGCTAAGCTTTCCTTGCAAGCCATGTGACTGTCCCACTGCTTTCTCTGCAAAGCTAGTGAGTTTTAACACCTTTCCTTAAATTCTTTTACAACAATCATTTCCTTGAAGACAGTTTTTATTTTCTCTATTATTGACAGCACATGTCATGTTAAAAATTTAAGCCTAGCCTGAAGGTTGAGGAGGAACTAATCCAAGATCGTTCCATGGAATAACTGCACTCTGCTACCATCGGAACAACTCTCCAACACACACAGATTCATCTGAGTATGCCCATACGCCTGAGCACACACTCTCATACCCACACACCACACACGTATCACACACAAATGCAAGCACAACCCTCTACTTGCACCATACACAGATGAGAAACATTCCCACAGAGGAACACTGCACATATGCACAGCACACACAAAAACCACCACCCACAAGCACACACCACACACACACACACACACACACGAGAAAGAATCACCTCCTACAGT
Source organism: Nanger dama (assembly GCA_917880005.1). NCBI lineage: Eukaryota > Metazoa > Chordata > Mammalia > Artiodactyla > Bovidae > Nanger > Nanger dama. Next base: position 10,834,340 of record CAKJTW010000051.1, read on the forward strand.
TTACATTTCTTTCCTTCACACAAGATTATAAACAAAGAATACAAGTATTCTATCTTTCTTAATTGAAATATAGTTGATTTCCAAAATTATGTTAGTTTCAGATGTAGGGAGGGCACAGTGATTCAGTATGTTTGCAGACTGTGTATTATCCATCAAGGCCTCTGTCTTATTCGTCTTTGATCTTTATGACCTCCTGACACCTAATTATGTATGACTGGCTAGAGCATAGTTTTTCCTCAGCAAAGGTTGAAATCTAGTAGCTGCCACTTTGAAAGTTAAAGGTGAGATTTTTTTTTCTCTGTGTGACCTATATTAAGTAATACCAGTTTACAGCTGGTTTGGCTCCCAAATCCATTCATCACAAACTATATTAAGAGTAACCTCTTAATTCCCTGGCAGTCCAGTGGTTCAGACTCTCTGTTTCCACTGCAAGAGGTGCAGTTTCGATCCCAGGTCAGAGAAATAAGATCCTATGTACCGTGTGGCATGGCCAAAAGAAAAAAAGAAAAGGTAACCTCTGTTAAAAACAGCAAACCATATAACAGCAGCTGAGAATATAGGTAAACTGGCTAGAATGTAGTACATGCGGATTTAAAGCTCAGTTCCGGCCCCTTATTAGCCATGTGGCATTGAATGAGCTAAATAATATTCTCAAGCATTGGATTTCTCCACTTTCAAAACAAAGATGATATTAACAGTAACTTCCCCTAAAAACTGTCAAGATTAAATATTATAATGTGCTACACTGAAGTGTTTGGCACCCTCCCGAGTGCATAGTGAATACTGAATAAATATTAGCTATTTTTATTAGTTCTCAAAAGATATTAGGAGCTTTAAAGTCAACCAGTGCAACTCTTGACTTTCATGTGGAAACCAGCTGGAATCAATTCTGGAAGAAGAAAAGTCACAGTCATTTCAACAAGTAATGAAATGTTTGCATTAGCCTGAGGAACGCCAAGTGTGATGGAATCACACATTGGTTCATTTCTCATGAATGAGATTTGTGCCTTATTCATGGCAACTACATTCTAGAGTTGTTTTACTGCATAGTTATTGATTAAATTGGTGTTAATTAATTAAGCAAATTGATAAAAGGGGCTTAGGAATGAAAACCTCATGGGAAATCCCTGGTTAACACTCAATCAGATGCTCTAAGCAACATTTAAGGAACGCTTTGAGGCCAAAATTCACTCTTACATTTCTATGTATTTGGAACTACTTTCTTTACATATTTTTCCTTAAAAATAAGAATAAAAGAAGGCAAATCAATGTTGCTATTCTGCTAAATTCATTCTAAGATGCCTTGGGGTGAGGAATGTGGAGGACGACTCGACTCTACCCAAAACCTCAGATGGACTCCAAGGACAAACCTAAAACTGTAGGTTAAATGCTGCCTGCTATGATCTGAACGTGTGTATCCACCCCAGATTCACATGTTGAAATCATAACTCCCTGAAGATGATGGTGTTAGGAGATGAGGCCTTTCAGTAGTTCTCAGGTCATGAGCCCTCATAAATGGGATCAGTGTTCTCATAAAAGAGACCCCCCAGAGAACCCCTGGCCCTTTCCACCAGGTGGGGATACAGCAAGCGGTCACAGACTGTGAGCCAGGAATAAGGCTCTCACCCAACCAGGCTGGTACCTCGATCTTGGACTTTCCAAGCTCCAGAACTATGAGAGAGAAATTTCTTTTTTTTTTTTTTAATTGGAGGCTAATTACTTTACAATATTGTGGTGGGTTAAGCCATATAGTCACATGAATCAGCCATGGGTGTCCCTAAGACATGCAGCTGTGGTAATTAGCAGCCTGAATGGAATAAGACACTGCCAGAAAGAAATGAGGCATGAGAGGATCCTGGTTCGTGCTTCATTTTCAGACTTGTCCTATGTGTTTCCCCAGGAGAAAGAAATGAGGGGACACAGGGAAAGCTTTCAGCTCTTGATTCCCAAGCTTTGGGTCAGATAGCAGCGCTTGTGTACACATACACACACTAGCTAAGGTCAGTTGAGCGGAAGGTAATGTAGTAGCCAATCAAACAAGAGAATCACTCTGAACACCCAGGAGAAGGAACCTCATATCTCAGGAAGAAAGCTGTAACCAGAGCACAGGAAAGTTTGTTGAGAGCAGTTAGCATTATGATCCTTGGCAGGGTTACATGACACCTCCCACAGCTTGCCTCCGCTGAGCTCGCATCTTAATTTCTCATTAGAGGGGGCTGTTGATGGGGGTGGAGAGCCTGGTTCAGATCCAAATAAACTGGTTTGGGAGCCAGTGCCCACTGGGAGACCATAAGGAGTCACCCACACAGAGAGAATGTACATGGGAAGAAGAAAGGAGAGGACACACGAAGGAAATCAAAAGATCCAAATGCTGATCTTGTCTGCTCCAGGCTGCTAACCACACAAGGAGAAAGTAGGTGGCCGCTGGCAGCACTGGCTTGCTCACTCCAGACTGTGCTATTCAGCTGTCCTCAGGGGCTGTCTGTAATTCATTCTCACAATGTCCCAAGATTGGGAGTGTTTTGAGAGCATTTGTCACATTTCACAACAAGCAGCAGCAGATCTCGGAGAAGGCAATGGCACCCCACTCCAGTACTCTTGCCTGGAAAATCCCATGGATGGAGCAGCCTGGTGGGCTGCAGTCCATGGGGTCGCTAAGAGTTGGACACGACTGAGCGCCTTCCTTTTCACTTTTCACTTTCATGCATTGGAGGAGGAAATGGCAACCCACTCCAGTGTTCTTGCCTGGAGAATCCCAGGGACAGGGGAGCCTGGTGGGCCACCATCTATGGGGTTGTACAGAGTCGGACACGACTGAAGCGACTTAGCAGCAGCAGAAGATCTGGAAGCAGGCCAGTCTTCTCTGGCATTTCTATAATTCTGGGACAACTTGGTCAGAAATCCATTTTTCTTTAGCTTGGTTTGCAGTATATGATTCACTTTTTGGAGGAACATCATTTTTCAGATATTTCAAAGGTTTTTAATTATTTTATGCATATTTTACACAGAAAATTGTGGTAATTGAACATCTGTATAACCTCTGTAAATTCTTTTTCCTCTACTCATTATAAAGCCTCTGGATCTTGAATCCCTCATGCGTTTTCTGTTGTTGTTATTGTTGTTCAGTTACTAAGTCATGTTTGACTCTTTGCAATCCCCTGGACTGCAGTGGCCCCTCTGTCCTCCACTCTCTGCCAGAGCTTGTTCAAACTCATATCCATTGTGTCAATGATGCCATACAACCATCTCATCCTCTGTTGCCCCGTTTTTCTCTTGCCCTCAATTTTCCCAGCATCAGGGTCTTTGCCAATGAGTTGGCTCTTTCCATCAAGTAGCCAAAGTATTGGAGCTTCAGCTTTAGCAGTAGTCCTTTCAGTGAATATTCAGGGTGGATTTCCTTTAGAAGTGACTGGTTTGATATCCTTGCAGTCCAAGGGACTCTCAAGAGTTTTCTCCAGCACCATAGTTTGAAAGTATCAATTCTTTGGTGCTCAGCCCTCTTTATGGTCCAGCTCTCAAATCTGTACATGACTACTAGAAAAACCATAGCTTTGACTATATGGACCTTTGTGGGCCAAGTGATGCTTTTTCTGATAGCTACATTGTGAATGTGCAGACTGAGGTTCTAGCTTTTTGTACTGAGAAGGGAGTGGGAGACCTGAAACAAAACAGGACCAAATGGTTCAGTTTTCTCCAGTTCAGAGATCATAGCAACTTTATAGCACATAGCTCCCACAGAGTGAGAAGCAAGTGTACTTCCATATTCTCTAGTAAATTGCTGCTCGTCCTACACCCCTGAGTGTCTGCCTGTTGCCTTGGCTGCCCAGTCTTCCTCCCGCCTACCCTGCCCTTTGGACGGCCCCATTATCTATTAGCTGAAGGCTCAGCAGGAGTCTCCATAGCAGGAAGATGCCTACTCTTATGGGTTGGTGCCTGTGCTTTCCCCCAGGAATGTAATAAGTTCTCCATTAAGCAGAACTCATCAGAATAACTTTCATTCAGTGAACACTGTGAGACTCCTCTCTCAAAAGGTGTGGTCTGGGTGGTGGGGGCAACTCATGAGAAAATGAAAAGAGTTTGCAAAAACAATTAATTTTCTGACATCCATGAATTTTTAGCCAACCTCTTAGGCCATCTAGAGGCCCAACTAATAAGACTGAGTTTCAGAATCATTTTTCTTGTGGTTTATTCAAAATAATAATTTCCTGGGATTCTAAGTTTAAAACGGAGAGAGAGTTAAATGGTGAGAAGTGAAGAAAAAAAATCTCATTGTTGAGATAAAAATCCAAAATTGACCATGTCGGAAGGATTAGCTTTAGTGGTTAGATCCTATTGAGAAAGTATATGAATTTAACAGCAATCGAAAGTTGAAGAGTTGTCTTGATTTTACTAATGAAGTTTAGGCCAAAGGTCCTAGAGTCACAAAACACTTGGCTTTAAATCTTGGTTTTGCCATGTACTTACCCATATGAACTTGGGTAAGTCACTGAACCTTGATAAGCCTGCTTCTGAATTGGTTAAATGCGGAGAATGCAAGTTCTACTCTCAAGGTTAAAGCAAGCAATGAATGCATGCCGAGTACTGAGCTTCAGCACGTAGCCGGGTTTTTTACCTCCATTGTATGGGTTCAGGCAGGCCTACTGGCTTCCATTAGCATATTCAGTTAATATTGCCTGAAGGGTGGTGTATTGCTCAGCCTGTTCGCGATGCCAATTGTCTCGCTACATCTCACTGTCCTCACTGTTCCCTGAACTTAGAGTAGGCAAGGTTTGCACTAAGAGGCTGGAAGGAGACTCGAGGAGCTACGGGGACTGCAGACACGCTTATCTCTTCTGGCTGATGTTCAAGGGCGAATAAGAGCAATGCTGCTGCTGTTGCTGCTAAGTCACTTCAGTCGCGTCCAACTATGTGCGACCCCACACACGGCAGCCCACCAGGCTCCCCCGTCCCTGGGATTCTCCAGGCAAGAACACTGGAGTGGGTTGCCATTTCCTTCTTCAATGCATGAAAGTGAAAAGTGAAAGTGAAGTCAGTCAGTCCGATTCTTTGTGACCCCATGGACTGCAGCCTACCAGGCTCCTCTGTCCATGGGATTTTCCAGGCATGAGTACTGGGGTGGGGGTGCCATTGCCTTCTCTGAATAGGAGCAATAGGCGAGGCCTTTTTCCCCAAAGGTGAGTAGGTCTGGGGTTGACCTGTGTCCTCAGTAAGACTGTCTTCGTTGCATGTCTCTTGAAAATTTTTTGAGGGCATGATACACTGAACCCTGAACTTCTAGAACATGGAAGTCTTTCAGTTTCCATTTAAAAGGAAAATCTAGTTGGATGAGCAGATCAGCTTTTGGGTACAATTTTGGCAGCAGTCCAGTTCTACCTGTCCTTGTCTTGCAAATCTCTCCAAAATCAAAATACAGTCCACAGTGGGCTAAGACTGAGTCAGGATGACTCAGAAAGGTAGAACCTGAAACTAAAGGGGGTAAAAGAAAGGAGAGAGCCCTTTTAAAGCACAAACTGCTGGAAATGTGCCCTCACCGAACATCTAATTCACAGGTTCCTTAAGGATTTGTCATAGACAAACACAAATCTTAAAATCTTTCTCACAAACAGCAATAAGCCTTAGCCATCTGAGCCGATAAACTTGTTATTTATAAAAACTAGTAAGTTTTATATTATTATACCTGATTCAGGATTTAAGTTTTACAGTAAAGTGATGAGGTCTCTGGTTATATAGGTATGTACACAGATACATCTTTCCATCTCTGGAAAATACTACCAAAATTAATTTATAAGAGCTCTATTTCATGAGCTTATAAATATGCATATATGAGCTAAATATTTCTAAATGTAGTAGAAATTAATCCAAATGTTTTTCAAATTCATGTGGTCTAGGATTGATCTTTAGCAATTTTAAAGTTATTGGTTTAATTAACACAGGCATGTTGTTAGGGTTATTGACATTAAATCTAATGCTTTTATTGTACCTGCTGCTGCTGCTGCTAAGTCGCTTCAGTCGTGTCCAATTCTGTGCGACCCCATAGACGACAGCCCACCAGGCTCCTCTATCCCTGGGATTCTCCAGGCAAGAACACTGGAGTGGGTTGTCATTTCCTTCTCCAGTGCATAAAAGTGAAAGTGAAGTCACTCAATCGTGTTCCACTCTTCGAGACCCCATGGACGGCAGCCCACCAGGCTCCTCTATCCATGGGATTTTCCAGGCATGAATACTGGAGTAGGGGTGCTATTGCCTTCTCCTAGGTTTAGTCAAATAAGGGCTTCCCCGATGGCTCAGACTGTGAAGAATCTGCCTGCAGTGCAGGAGATCTGGGTTCACCCACTGGCATGGGAAGATCCCCTGGAGAAGGGAATGGCAACTCACCCCAGTATTGTTGCCTGGAGAATTCCATGGACAGAAGAGCCTGGTAGGCTACAGTCTATGGGGTCACAGAGTCCAGACACAACTGAGCAACTAACATACTTTGTCAAATAAGGTCATCTTAATTCTTACAAAATTTGTCAGCAAGAAAAATAGCTTTGGATGATGGATTTTGTTTAATTTCTCACAAAGTTTTCATGGGTAATCTAAACATAATTGTTAGGAATGAGTGATCTAGTTAGATATAAACAAGCTTAGACTTCTTTTGTATTTAAAACATTTTTAATTGTAGGATGATTACTTTACAATATTGTGTTGGTTTCTGCCAAACATCCACAGGAATCAACCATAGATATACATATCTCCCCTCCCTCTTGGACCACCCTCCCACCTCACACCCCATCCCACCCCTCTAGGTTGTCACAGAGCACTAGATTTGAGCTCTCTGCATCATATAGCAAATTCCCACAGGCTATCTCTTTTACAAATAACAATGTATATGTTTCAATGCTACTCTCTCAAGTTGCCCTACCCTCTCCTTCCTCGCTGTGTCCACACGTCTGTTCTCTATGCCTGCATCTCCTTCAGTTCAGTTCAGTCACTCAGTCATGTCCAACTCTTTGCAACCCCATGAATCGCAGTACTCCAGGCCTCCTTGTCCATCACCAACTCCTGGAGTTCACTCAGACTCATGTCCATCAAGTCGGTGATGCCATCCAGCCATCTCATCCTCGGTCGTCCCCTCATCCAGCCCCCGATCCCTCCCAGCATCAGGGTCTTTTCCAATGACTCAGCTCTTCGCATGAGGTGGCCAAAGTACTGGAGTTTCAGCCTCAGCATCAATCCTTCCAATGAACACCTAGGACTGTCTCCTTTAGGATGAACTGGTTGGATCTCCTTGCAGTCCAAGGGACTCACAAGAGTCTTCTCCAACACCACAGTTCAAAAGCATCAATTCTTCAGCACTCAGCTTTCTTCACAGTCCAACTCTCACATTCATACATGACCACAGGAAAAACTATAGCCTTGACTAGATGGACCTTTGTTGGCAAAGTAATGTCTCTGCTTTTGAATATGCTATCTAGGTTGGTCATAACTTTCCTTCCAAGTAGTAAGCGTCTTTTAATTTCATGGCTGCAGTCACCATCTGCAGTGATTTTGGAGCCCCCAAAAATAAATTCTGACACTGTTTCCACTGTTTCCCCATCTATTTCCCATGAAGTGATGGGACCAGATGCCATGATCTTAGTTTTCTGAATGTTGAGCTTCAAGCCAACTTTTTCACTCTCCTCTTTCACTTTCATCAAGAGGCTCTTTAGTTCCTCTTCACTCTCTGGCCACCACTCTACAAACAGGTTCATCAGTACCATCTTTCTGGACTGCACGTGTGCCTGCTTAGTTGCTTCAGTCATGTCTGACTCTTTGTGAACCCATGAACCATAGCCTGCCAGGCTCCTCTGTCCATGGAATTTTCCCAGTAAGAATACTGGAGTGTGTTGCCGTGCCCTCTTCCAAGGGATCTTCCCAACCCAGGGATCAAACCCATGTCTCCTGCGTTGCAGGAGAATTCTTTACTGCTGAGCAATTGGGGAGTCCTCCCTAGATTCCATATATATGTGTTAATATACTATATTGGTTTTTCTCTTTCTGACTTACTTCACTCTGTATAATAGGCTGTAAGTTCTTCCATCTCATTAGAACTGATTCATATAACATGTGTTCCTTTTTACAGCTGAGTAATTTCCATCATATATATGTCCCACAGTTTCTTATTCCATTCATCTGTTGATGGACATCTAGGTAGCTTCTATGTTCTATTATAAATAGTGCAGGCTAAGACTTTTTAGGTGAACCCTTTAAGAATAATTATGTTTTATGATATGCCTACTTATTTTTAAATTTCTTCAAATTCAAATTTGGTAACTGAAAGGGCGAGCCGTCCAATGCATGACCAAAAAGGACATTTGGCCAGCACCAGTAGTTGGCTGATGCCCAAATAGGAACCAAAAAGCAGATTAGACCTCCCGGGCTGGCCTTGGAGCCCCGATCTAATCAGGGGACAACACAGAAACCAAAGACACCAACCACCGCTGTAGCCTGTGCTTGTTGCCTTATATGAGAAAAACTTGGCCTGTTCGCCAGCCCTTGCTATAAAACCTTCCCGCACCCCTCCCCGCCTCGCAGACTCCCTTTGCTCCCTCGCTTGCCTGTTCTCGGGAGTTCTGCCCGAGAGTGACTGCCCAATAAAGGCCTTTTTACTCATGGTCCGTAGAGGTGGCTTTTTCTTCCCGGGCGTTTTCTTACATCTGGCGCCCAATGTGGGGCTCGAGGTGAGGGCCCCCGGCACTTGCTGTTGAGGCCCCCTCGAGCTCCACCGCCGCGGTAGCCCCAGACCCAGGTGACTGACCAACCTCCCAGATGGCAGGATACAGGGTAAGTCCCTTCAGCTTTGGAGCCTGCCCTCCCTGGCGACCACTTCCTAGGGCCCTGTAACGGGTGCACACTTACTGGGCCCTCCCGGTCACCAGCTCATGAGGGAGATGTCCCAAGCGACTTAGTAAACCTCCAGCTTCGGCCTCCGGCTTCGGCCCCCCTTCCGGTCATCTGTTCGTGAGGGAGACGTCCCAAGCGACTGAACAGACCTCCAGCTCTGGCCTCCCCGGTCCTGCAGTCCATGAGGAAGACGCTCCGAACGGCTGCTCAGACCTCCGGCTTCCCTTAGCGTGTCCAAAGACATTTGGACAGCGGGGATCGCCTCTGCGTCATGTGGTCGCCATGGGATCAACAGGTTCCAAACCCGATCCCCAGTATTCCACTCCTTTAGAGTGCCTACTGGCTAATTTGTGGACCCTAAGACTGAAGGGATATATCCGCCCTAAACAGCTTACCTTCTTGTGCTCTCAGGCCTGGCCACAATATTCTCTGGATAATGGTTCACGGTGGCCAGCCGCAGGGACATTAGACTTTGACGTCCTCCGTGATTTGGACAATTACTGCCGGAGGAACGGAAAAATGGTCTGAGGTCCCCTATGTTCAGGCCTTTTGGGCGGTCGCTTCTGCGCCACCCTGTGCCCTACCCTGTGCACCACGTGTGCTCCCAGCCAAATTCTGCTCCAACCATGGCCCCCGACTCCACCCCTCCCGGCCAAGCCAACTCCTCCCATCTCTGAGTCCTCTGCTTTCTCTGTTCCTCCAGAAGACCTGGGGGCTCCTCCTCCCTATACCTCTCCCACGGCTCCCTCCCCCTTCCACTCCGGCCCCTCCTACCTCCATTCCCACCCCCGAGACTCCACCGCCAGCCCTGGATCCTCCAGCCCTAAACCCTATCTTGTATCCTCCTCTTCCCTCCGTCACGCCCTCCTCCTCTCCGGTTAGCTCCCACACTCGCTCCCACGGCAACCCTCTGGGGGCCTCCCCTCCCCTTCCCCCAGACCCACTACTCCCTCTTTGACAAATAGCTGGCGCTGAGGGCCTAGCCCAGGTCCATGTCCCCTTTTCTCTCCAGGATCTGGCACAGATTGAGGCCAAACTGGGATCCTTCTCCTCCAATCCCACTCAGTACATTAAACAGTTCACTGGCTTGACTCGTGCTTATACTTTGACCTGGCAGGACATCTATGTCATTTTAGGGTCCACCACCACCCCCGAGGAGAGGCAGGCCATCTGGACGGCAGCCAAAGCTCAGGCCGATCAGAGGCACATTGCCAATCCCTCTCCCGAGCACCCCCAGGGCCTCAGGTGGTCCCTGACGTTGACCCTGATTGGAGCTACCAGGAGGGGGATGGTGGCCAGCAGCGAGTACGCTATATGATAGAGTGCCTTCTTGATGGGATGGAAGTGTCCTCTCACAAAGTTGTAAATTTCCTCAAATTGGATGAGGTGACTCAGGGGACTGATGAAAACCCAGCCATGTTCCTCAATTGGCTTACCGAGGCCCTCATTCAATACACCAGGCTGTCCCCTGAGTCTCCTGTCGGGGCAGCCACCTTGGCCAGTCGTTTTATCTCTCAGTCTGCCCCTGATATTCGGAAAAAACTGGCCAAGGCTGAGGACGGCCCTCAGACCCCTATCCAAGACCTGGTAAAGATAGCCTTTAAGGTTTACAACACCCGTGAGGAAACTGCTGAGGCCGGCCGAAAGGCAAGGCTTAAGCAAAAGCCCGAATTTCAGGCAAGCCTCATCAACCAGCAAGCAAGCCTTTTTAATCAGCAAACCCAGGCTTTGGTAGCGGCCCTGCGGCCGGCAATGGGCTCGGGGCCCCAGAAACCCCCTCTGGGGGCCTGCTTCAAGTGCGGCCAAGAAGGACACTGGGCCAAGACGTGCTCTAACCCGCGCCCTCCATCTAAGCCGTGTCCGTTGTGCAAGCAACGAGGACATTGGGCTAGTGACTGTCCCCAGGCCTCTTGGGCCCCCGACCTCTAGGGGCCGGGGACCAGAGCGCCCAGGGAGACTTCCTGCCCTACTCCGGCTTTGGAGCTTCTGAGCTTCGATGAAGACTGATGCCGCCCAGACTCGGGACCCCGATAACCCAAGCCGAGCTCCAGGGGTAACGCTCCAGGTAGCGGGTAAGTCTATCAACTTTCTGGTTGATACGGGGGCTACCTATTCGGTTCTTTCCTCTTTTGGGGGCTTTCTGCATCCTTCTCAGGTTTCAGTTATGGGAATTGACGGCCAACCTTCACGTCCTCTCCAAACCCAACCACTGTCCTGTCAGTTAGACTCCTGCATATTCACTCACTCCTTTTTAGTCATTCCTTCCTGCCCTACCCCGCTCTTGGGGAGGGATATACTCGCTAAGCTGAAGGCTACCCTCCACCTGACTCCCAGATCGGCCCCCACGTCAGGGGCCTTCCTGATGCTACTCGCAGACCCCCTGACTCCTCCAGTTAGTCCTGAGGTCTGGGATACCCGAGTTCCGGTGGTGGCTCGGCACCACCCTCCAGTCCTCATTTGGCTAAGGGATCCCACTTCCTTCCTGGCTCGACCCCAATTTCCTTTGTCTGTTCGTAACCTCAGGGGCTAAAGCCCATCATCGACCGTCTCATGGGACAGGGTCTCCTAATCCCCATGACCTCCCCTTGTAACACGCCCATCCTTCCTGTCCGGAAGGCTCCCGGAGACTACTGGCTGGTGCAGGATCTCCGCCTGATTAACGCGGCGGTGGTCCCCGCCCATCCGCTTGTCGCTAACCCTTACACCCTTCTCTCCTCCATTCCTCCTCAAACCTCTCATTTTACTGTTATTAATCTCAAAGATGCCTTTTTACCATCCCACTTCATCCCAACTGTCAATTCCTCTTTGCCTTCACCTGGACTGATCCAGACACTCAGCTGACCACCCAGCTCACATGGACCATACTCCTTCAGGGGTTCAGAGACAGTCCCCATTACTTTGGACAAGCCCTGTCCCGAGATCTGGCTAGGTGCTCGCTTCGCCCCTAGCATTCTCCTCCAGTACGTAGACGACTTACTCCTTTGCAGCCCCTAGAAAGAGACCTCTCGACAACACACTGCGACTCTTCTTAATTTCCTCGGGTTCCCAGGGCTACAGAGCCTCACAATCTAAGGCTCAACTAACTCAGACCTCTGTGGTCTATCTAGGCCTCCAAATCACTCCCACCACTAAGGCCCTGACAACAGACCGGTGTAGCCTCCTCCGGTCCATTAACCCTCCAGCCAACGGAGACCAGATACTGTCTTTCTTAGGACTGACAGGATTCTTCCGACACTGGGTCCCAAATTACACCACCCTGGCCAAGCCCTTATATGCCGCCACTAAACAGACTCCCACAGGACCGCTGTCTTCCCCCACCGAGATTTCCCAGCAGGTGGCTGCAGCCTTGGGCATCGCCTGGCATCTCCATATCCCTCATTGGCCCCAATCATCAGGCAAGGTAAAACTGGTGAATGGGATCATCAAGACGCACCTGACCAAGCTCGCCTCGGAATTGCGACTGTCCTGGGTTGACCTCCTCCCTCTGGCGCTCACTCGTATGCGCACTACGCCTCACTCAAAGACAGGTTTGACCCCTTTCGAACTGCTTTACGGAAGGCCCTATCTCCTGACCTACCTCCCGGAAGGAGAGACTCCCCCTCTCGCGGGTACTTCCCTCTCTTTTCCCTCCTACGGTCTTTGTTGAGAGAACACGCTGACCGGGTCTTGCCGCAACCGACGGACGACGAAGGGCCAGTCCGGCCTCTGGCCCCGGGAGATCAGGTGCTACTAAGAGTCCTCAATCCTCGCCTGCTGCAGCCCCGCTGGACGGGACCCCATACGGTGATCCTCACCACTCCTACGGCCGCCAAACTCCTGGGACATGAGCCCTGGTACCACCTGACCCGACTTAAGCTCGCACCTCCAGGTTGTCCCAACCCCTACCCTGAAGGGAAAGGATCCTACCACTCTGTCCTTACTGGGCCAACTAAGCTAACTATCACCCGGACTCCTCTTCCCCCAATCCCAGAATAACCAAAGACATTGCCTCCTATCATTTACTGGAAGTGCTGTTCCTTATTTCTAAGGTGCTATTCCCTTGAAGAGCCCAGATTGGGCGGTGCTCTCTTTTCATTGACTCTGTCCAGGGCCCACAGATCCCTACCGGACCCTGGCTGATGGAGCAGTGCAGATTGGATTCACCGAAACTTACCGGCCAGCCCAGGAAGAGACCATCTGTTACACGTTCCCCGGAATTGGGTCTGTTACGAGGCCGCCACCCAGATGAAAGATTCAACGCGTTTCTTACCCCTCAGACCGGGCTTGTCATCATGGCAAGCCCCCAGGTTGTGGGCATTCTGCCTGACAGGTGTTATACTCGGCCTGAGTCCTGATCCTTCTCGGGCTCAGGCTAATGTTTTTATCTCTTGGGCACAGTACTATGCTAATTACTATAATGCTTCCACATGCTGGGTATGCACTGCTATGCCACTGTCAGTGCAAAACGGGCTGCCATGGTGGGCAATGCCAATAGGTGACGGTGCTACAGAATCCCTCTGTAACTTCCTAAAACAGCAAAAACGGTTTTTATTTGAGTCTCACGTACAAATATTCTAGTTTTTCCTGGTGTAAAAACACCACCACTTGCCCGGGCATTGTTGTTTTTGATGTTACTGTCAGTCATCAGGTTATAGCTTCTGCATTTACAGGATACGTTAATAACACCCAAAAAGGAAGACCAGCTTCAGATGTCGTCTCGCTTCCTCAGAGACTACTATCAGATTTGGGACGAACACTTCTGAATGACACCAGAGACAGGACAGCTCATTAGACCTACAGACCTGTGTTGGGAACAGAGAGAACACCAACCTCGATATGGACAGGCAGCCTTGCCGAGACATCTGTTAAAACATATGGGGATGCTGTCCCAAACTCTATGTAAAATGGTTTTTGATGTAACCTTTACTGTTGATAAGGCCAATATATGGCCAGGATCTGACTGGACAAACAACCCGGATATCCGTTGGGTGGCACCCAACGGCAGCAGGTGGATATGTGGCACCAACATGTGGCCGTGGCTCCCTGTTGGGTGGGTAGGCAGGTGCACCCTGGGGTTTGTCTTTGCCCCAGGTCGGATACACACGGGAAAAATGCCCAGACTGGCAAATTTACCCCTCATCAGGGCCAGGTGGACCAGGTCACTCTTCCGCTGGTATGATTACTTGGCAGCTGTATTTGTTCCCCCCATCGGAAACCTAGATGTCATGGCTCATGTCAACTCCCTTGCAAACTTCACTAAACAGTCTTTGTTAAAAACCACCAAGGCCCTTGAGGCCTTAAACGAGGAGCAAAAACAAATGCAAAGGCCGTATTACAAAACAGGATGGCTCTAGATATCCTCACAGCAGCCCAGGGCAAAACTTGCGCTATTATAAAAACAGAATGCTGTGTATATATTCCCGACCTTTCCCAAAATATTACAGATGCCATCGCCGAGGTTTGAGACAGTGTCTCCAGGTTGGAAGATGGCTCTCCCTCCCTTTTGGACGAGATCACGCCCTGGTTTAAGTTTGGTTGGTGGAAGCCCATTTTCATGTTCATCCTCATAGTACTAGCCCTTCTCCTTTTTGGGCCTTATATCCTTAACTGCTTGTCAAACATGACCTTAAATATATGCCAGCAAAGGTGATGGCCCAACGTGGTCCAGCTAATGGTGCTGAGACAGCAGTACCAAGGGCCTCCACCAAGCACCCCGAGGCAAATTTGACGGCAAATGCCCCTATCATCCCGGTCACACTTATCCCCTCGTCACCCCCATTCAGCAGGAAGTAGTTAGAGAGAACCAGCGCCCCTTGTCCTATATCAAGAAGGCCGGGATGAAAGGGTGAACCGTCCAATGCATGACCAAAAAGGACATTTGGCCAGCACCGGTAGTTGGCTGATGCCCAAATAGGAACCAAAAAGCAGATTAGACCTCCGGGGCCAGCCTTGGAGCCCCAATCTAATCAGGGACAACACGGAAACCAAAGACACCAACCACCGCTATAGCCTGCGCTTGTTGCCTTATATGGGAAAATTCCAGCCACAGCTATAGCCTGCGCTTGTTGCCTTATATGAAAAAAACTTGGCCTGTTAGCCAGCCCTTGCTATAAAACCTTCCCGCACCCCTCCCCGCCTCGCAGACTCCCTTTGCTCCCTCGTTTGCCTGTTCTTGGGAGTTCTGCCTGAGAGCGACTGCCCAATAAAGGCCTTTTTACTCATGGTCCCTAGAGGTGGCTTTTTCTTCCCACAGCGTTTTCTTACAGTAACATTATTTCTCTGTTTGGAGAATGAAGTGTTCTCAAAGTACAGATCTGTTTTAATAACAGAATATAAAGTTTCTCTACCTTTTAAGTAATCTGTTCTAACTTTCTCTATTTACCTCTGAAGTCTTTTATTGTCAGTTAGGCTAAGTAAGTATTCTTTCACAGTTAGGTATAATCCCATTTGACCAAAAGTTTTTAACTCTTTTGATATCTTTGACAAACTTCCCAAATAAAATTCTAAATGAAGTCCTTTTGCTCTCTAGTTGACTTTGGGATATTTCCAAGGGTCTCTGAAATGTCTCAAAGAGAGATCTTAAATAATCAGGCTTATTTGGTATGTTAAATTACATAGGAAGCATTGTCAAATGAGTGATTAAAAACCTTAGGTTATAATGTGTAGGTAAATGTTATTAATATAGATAACATTTATATTCTGGAACTTATAGGAAATGTCCTATAAGTTCTAGAAATTATAGGAAATTACCAAAATTTGGATATGTTCTAGTAAGTTTATCAGTCATAATTCTAGTTATTATCTTAAAGTGTTGTGTGTCACAGAGATAACCAAATTTGTCATTGCATTGTAATCAGAACTTTAACCATGCCATTTTAATCTTTTGTCATTTATAGACAGTTACTGCTTTACTCTGATGCCTTTAAAAAAAAATGCTTCATCTTCAAGAAGAGTCATAGAAAGAACTTTTTGACAAATAGAGGTCTCTGACAACTTTCAAATCATACCAATGAGTAAAGAGTTTGCATCACAGAGGAAAAAAAATGTTTCTGTTGCTTTTTTTCTTATTTTTAATTGGAGGATAATTGCTTTATAGTATTGTCTTAGCTTCTGCCATACAACAAGAATCAGCCACAGGTATACCTATTTTCCCTCCTTCTTGAACCTCCCCTCCTCTCCCCATCCCATCCCATCTCTCTAGGTTGTCACAGAGTACCTTGTTGAACTCCTTGTGTTATGCAGCAACTTCCCATTAACTACCTATTTTTCATTTCTTTACTTTTTGTCTATATGAGATGATGCATGTTCACTAAACTTATTTTGATAATCATTTCATGATATAGGTAAGTCAAATTATTATTGTATGTCAAGTAGATCTCAAAACTGAAAGAAAAAAATGAAAGTAGAAAAGTTCAATCTAGAGATTCCTTATGAAAAGTTCCAACAAAGCATATTTTTTAAAGACTAATGGTCAATTGGAGAAGGCAATAGCAACCCACTCCAGTACTCTTGCCTGAAAAATCCCATGGATGGAGGAACCTGGTGGACTGCAGTCCATGGGGTCACTAAGTCAGACACGGCTGAGCAACTTCACTTTCACTTTTCACTTTCATGCATTGGAGAAGGAAATGGCAACCCACTCCAGTGTTCTTGCCTGGAGAATCTCAGGGATGAGGAGCCTGGTGGGCTGCCGTCCATGGGGTCACACAGAGTCGGACACGACTGAAGCAACAGCAGCAGCAGCAATGGTCAATTGTTATTCTTGCTGGACTTATGTAAATAATCAAGCCAAGTTTAATGAAACTATTTGTTTTGCAAATAAATTAGTCTCAACTTGACTATCTTCAATAGAAATAAGAACAATTTTAAAAGAACAAATGTATTTCCATAGAAACTAGAATACTAGTTGTAGATTAGATTATAGTTCTCTTTATTGCCTTTGAAGTTTTGCTTTTCCATTTGTAAAATAGACTGGATCCTGAATTTTTCTAGTCTCCTCAAAAGTTGGCTACAACTCTTCAAGATAACATTTCCAATTTTTCTCCCACTCTTGACTTGGAATCATTAAGGATTAAAGCTGTCCTTTTTCTGAAACCCTAAAAACTGAAACTGAACAACATGCTATAAACTTAAGAAACATCACAATAGCTGATGTTTAGACAGTCCTTGTGCCTGCTGACTCTCTAGTGGTAAAGAACCATTTGCCAATGCAGGAGACATAGGAGACGTGACTTCAATCCCTAGGTTGGGAAGATTCCTCTGGAGGAGGGCATGGCAACCCTCTCCAGTATTTTTGCCTAAAGAATTCCATGGACAGAGGAGCCTGGGGGGCTACAGTTCACAGGGTCAATAAGAGTGTAAGCAACTCAAAAGTTTACCTGAAAACCTGATGACACCATCAGAGACATTTCAAAGTGCAAAGGATATTTCGACCTTAACATCTAGAAATCTTCTCTGCTGGTAGCTCTCAGGACTCAGACACTGGGTTTGTAATTTTTTCTAATCATTTACCTTTGTTTTCCTTTTGTCTCCTTAGTAATGCCTCTTATTAAATACCTGATTACTTGCACCTAATGGGCCCTAACTTTGATGTCCCAAACCACTATCCCAACAACCTCTTTGTCTTTAGCTGAAGATGATATGTGAGGTCAAATTTTCAGTCAGTTTGGTGGATTACTCAGCTTTTCTGGGTCTCTCCCATGTGTACATGTTATTAAACTTTAGATTTTCTCCTGTTAATCTGTCCCTTGTAAATTTAATTCTTAGACCAGCCAGAAGAATCTAGAATGGTAGAGGGGGAAATTTCTGCCTCCCTGGCACTTACATCCATGTTTTCCTTCTCAGATTATATCTGGATAATAGAACAGCACTGATTATGACTTGATACTTTCTCCCTCCTTTCCACGAAGTGCTCTTGCTCTTCAGAATCCCATGTGAGAAAATTTATTTGTTTGGGAAACAACCCAGCTACTTTACATGTTCCATCAGTTGTGATCACAATGCATAACTCTGTCATATTTCTGATGGCATATTATAAAACATCAGAGCTTGAACAGAGTTAGAGACTGAGGTTTCTAAATGAAAAATGGAAAGGTCCAAAGAGGAAGGTACATTGTACAAGGCTATATATGGTGGGGTAGGGTCATGAGATGAATGAAACCCATCATTTTTAAACTTTTATTTCAAAGCTCTTTACCACACAGCTTTATTAAATTAAAATATATTATTTATTCTTCATGAATAACCTTTACAGAAGAGTATTTTTAAGGATTCCATTAATAGAAGATTCCATCCATGAAAAAGAGATTTTCAAAGGAAGAAAGGAGGCAAGAATAAATTTGAAGATTTTAATGTTAATTAAAAGTGAGACAAATGTTCCATAAAGTTTGAAAAGCCTTGTTTCAGTAAGAGAACTCTCATTATGTGTTAAAAGTCTTCTTGGCAGGCATCCTCAGTTCCCTCAGAAATATTTGCAAATTGTGTTTACATATTTTAATGAATTTTGTTGTGGTATTTCCATTCAGCTATTTCTTTTTTTTATTATTATTATTTTTTATTTTACTTAACAATACTGTATTGGTTTTGCCATACATTGACATGAATCCGCCACAGGTGTACATGAGTTCCCAATCCTGCTATTTCTGAGTAAAGCTGACAAGGTTGAGAGGTAACTGGGATGACAGATCTCATCAATATCCAGAGATACTTTAACTATAAAAGACTGACTGCTCAGTATTTTGTTGAAACAAGGCTACAAAACAAATCAATGACACATGATAGAGATAATTTACATTTCCTGGGAAGATACATTCTGGAAGTGGGGGGGATAGAGGGTAGAGAATACAATGGTCTCTTTGTAACCTGCCCTCAGAGGCTTTATGGGCTACATAAATTTCAATCACTCCCTAGGTATTAAAAAACTTTTTTTGATGTTGAAACTAATTAGGGAACTGATATTATTTAAGGTGATGGTTCCCTACCTTTAAGGTGATGTCACCTTACCCCACCATATATGGCTTTGTATAATGCTCCAATTAAAATAATAATTTAAAAGTCTAGAATAATTTTAAAGATGATATTTCTTTATTTAAAAAATTAATATTCTAAAATCAAATCTGCTGTACCAACCTCCCTAGGCTTCCTTACAGACTAGTTGATTAGAACAACCTTCTGTACATGTGCATTATATAAAAATGTCAGTTGTTTTCAAGATCTAAAAGCCAGGCCTTTAGAGTCATACTATTTAGCAAATCGGAAAATACTATAATCACTATGGAATTCGGTTTTCCGTTCTGTCCTGCCAGTAGATTTCAATAGACTTGACTAATAAGATGGCTTTCTTTGAAAGAATGTGGTTACAGAGATTTGTGTTGTACTCTGCTGTTATTCTTTTCACATTATTTTGAACACATTCTGACAACCACTTGATACTTTGGGGACTCTTCCAGGCTTTTAATAGAGACGTGTCAAGTGAACAAATCCAGGCTACAGCCACAGCTGGGATCATCTTCTAGGCCTCTGCCCGTGTGGTCCCATAGCAGGCGGTGAGCTGGACCGTCTGCAAGGTGAAAGATACCACTCTTGGAGTCCCAGGAGAATAGGGCCGATCTTAGGGCTGCCTTCACGATGTGTGCTGGGATTCTTGGCTTGCCTAGAATTCACTAAACCTGGAAGTGTAGCTGCCACCTCCAGAAGCAAGCAGTTACCTTTCATCTCCTGCTCCTTTCATCCAGGGCAGTCAGTTCAGCTCAGCTCAGTCGTGTCCAACTCTTTGCGACCCCACGAATCACAGCACTCCAGGCCTCCCTGTCCATCACCATCTCACGGAGTTCACTCAAACTCATGTCCATTGAGTCGATGATGCCATCCAGCCATCTCATCCTCTGTCGTCCCCTTCTCCTCCTGCCCCCAGTCCCTACCCGCATCAGGGTCTTTTCCAATAAATCAACTCTTCGCATGAGACGGCCAAAGTATTGAATGGAGTTTCAGCTTCAGCATCAGGCCTTCCAATGAACACCAAAGTGATGGAGGAGACTGAAAAAGTTGACTTACAGCTCAACATTCTGAAAACAAAGATCATAGCATCTGGTACCATCACTTCATGGGATATAGATGGGGAAACAGTGTCAGACTTTATTTTGGGGGCTCCAAAATTACTGCAGATGGTGATTGTAGCCATGAAATTAAAGAGGATTACCCCTTGGAAGGAAAGTTATGACCAAACTAAATAGCATATTAAAAGCAGAGACATTACTTTGCCAACAAATGTCTGTCTATTCAAGGCTATGGTTTTTCCAGTGGTCATGTATGGTCATAGCCTTGACTAGATGGACCTTTGTTGGCAAAGTAATGTCTCTGCTTTTGAATATGCTATCTAGGTTGGTCATAACTTTCCTTCTAAGGTAAGCATCTTTTAATTTCATGGCTGCAATCACCATCTGCAGTGACTTTGGAGCCCAAAAATAAAGTCTGACACTGTTTCCACTGTTTCCCCATCTATTTCCTTGAAGTGATGGGACCAGATGCCATGATCTTAGTTTTCTGAATGTTGAGTTTTAAGCCAACTTTTTCGCTCTCCTCTTTCACTTTCATCAAGAGGCTTTTTAGTTCTTCTTCACTCTCTGCCATAAGGGTGGTGTCATCTGCATATCTGAGGTTATTAATATTTCTCCCGGCAATCTTGATTCCAACTTGTGTTTCTTCCAGCCCAGCATTTCTCATGATGTACTCTGCATAGAAGTTAAATAAGCAGGGTGACAATATACAGCCTTGATGTACTCCTTTTCCTATTTGCAACCAGTCTATTGTTCTATGTCCAATTCTCACTGTTGCTTCCTGTTGTTCTAGGTTTCTCAAGAGGCAGGTCAGGTGGTCTGGTATTCCCATCTCTTTCAGAATTTTCCACAGTTTATTGTGGTCCACACACTCAGTCAGGGTATCTTAAAGTGTGCCCTGTGAACCACTTGTACAAGGACTCTTAGTCCTTCCCCTGGACCTGCTGAATCAGAATGTTTAGAGCATGTCTTGGAGGAAGACTGTTTCCTCTGCCCATCTAGGTTCTTCTGACTGATCTAAGAATTCAATTGACCTGAGACAGATTAACAGAAGAAAATCTAACAAACATTTAATAAAATGTATACAATGGGAGCGGAGAAGGCAATGGCACCCCCACTCCAGTACTCTTGCCTGGAAATCCCAGGGACGGAGGAGCCTGGTCGGCTGCAGTCCATGGAGTCGCAGAGAGTCGGACACAACTAAGTGACTTCATTTTCACTTTCCACTTTCATGCATTGGAGAAGGAAATGGCAACCTACTCCAGTGTTCTTGCCTGGAGAATCCCAGGGATGAGGGAGCCTGGTGGGCTGCTGTCTATTGGGTCACACAGAATCGGACACGACTGAAGTGACTTAGCAGCAGCATACAATGGGAGAGAATCGTGAAAATCGAGTAACTCACTAAATGGCTGAATTGCTTGCCTTAAATATCTTCTGCTAAAGAAAAAGAGTTTGCTGGGGTAGTGGTCTGGGACATCAGGCAATTCACATGGAGATGAAAAAGCAAATGAAAAGGCAAAGGAAAACAAGTGTTTGCAGAGACAATAGGACACAGAGTGGGCTGTGATCTCCAGGTTCTGTTCCCCTCTGCCCCACCACATCCAGTCCATATTCTAGCAAATATCTCTGGAAATAGCTCTATGCCTGTAACAGGACTTCTAAATTTCTTTAGACATTTAGGGGAAGGGTAAAGTATCTTCCTATATCTTTTGGGCCTTGATTGTTTTCAGTATGGAATAATCCACATACCAAAGAGACAATTTAAGAGGATAAGTTTTGCTCTCCTATAAGTACAACCGAGGACTCTGTTTTTAGTTTCCTGGAGAGAATCTCATGCGTTCCAAAATTTAAGAGCTATAGTTTTTCAGGTTCATAAATCTGACTTCTAGGATGTATATGAACTAGATCTGATAATATATCAGTGTCAAGTTTCATTAAGCTGGGAGATTCGTTGGTGTGATGTATTTCATTCTTCATTATGAAAAAATAGTAGAGAGTACCTCCACACATAGGTAATTATGAGAACATCAAGGCATGTAAGACCCACATTCATTTACTTTCTTGATCTCACTTGGCTTTAGGTACAGTGATTTTGTTGCTCAAATACAGATTTCTTGAAATAAAGCCATTTATTTAACAAATTGCAAATTTACTTAGCACCTGCCATGAACCAGGCCTTGTGCTTGTCATCTACAATATAAAAATAAATAAGTTAGGATCCTCCCTAACAATGAGTTCAGAGTCCAATCTTTTCTTCCTGGCTTTCTCTAGCAATTACTACAGAACAACCACTCATTTCCCACAAAGAAATTCTAACAGTTCTCTAGTCCACTGGTTTTTCACTGTGCTCCTTAGAGACCTGAAGTCCCTCAGTTGTTTCCCAGAGGATATGTGTGGATGGCACATCAAGAAGGCTCCATATAACTATCTCCCATTTGACCATAACAGCTCCAGTTTTCTCAACATTTTTTGTATTACATGTCCTCATGAAATTTCAGTTAAGACAAGAAAGAAAATTTATAAAATATCACCCTAGAATGCATACATTGTCGAGGTTTTCTCTCCAGCAAAGAGTTTCAAACATTATTTTCTGCCCTTCTTGTCTTTTTCAATGTTTCTGGTTAGTCAGAGGGAACACATCTACCCGTGTTACATGTCATAAACTCTTTCTCCACCAGCTAAGGCTTGATGAAAAGTGTTTGCCCTCAAGGGAACTGGAGGCAGTTAGAAATACTAACTTTCAGTAGAACTACGACTTTGGTATTGCACTTGGAAGAGGAAGTTTTTGGAACCCTGTCAAGTAAACACAAGGAAATTTGGAATCATAAGCTTAACTTCCATTTTCTAAGTTTTCTCTCTCATTCCAACCTACTCTAGTCTTGATCTAGGCTAATCTCTTGGCTAAACTCCACCCCAAGCTGTGGATCAGCAAAGACTTCCACCAAATCAAAAGATATTTTGACTTTTCAGAAAAATTTCCATTCACATCAAGATCCTACTAAGTTTGTTCCATTGTTCCCAAGAAGCCAGATGTTGAAAGTAAACAGGAAGAACTTCGTTTTCAGCCATCAGTTGATGTACAGTAATGTGGGAGACTAGCTGCCAATAGAGACCACCAGTCGGAATTTAGACAAAAGCAGTTTATTGGCAATTTCGGATCCGGGCCCCCACCAAGCCAATCGAAGGTGGGGAGCCCCGAACACCAGCTTTGGGAGCCTTTTATCCTATTGTGCAGGGGAGGAAGGGGACTAGGCTACTCGGCAGAGCATGATTGGTGGGCAGGCAGGTAAGGTTTATGTAACCATTGGTGACAATTTGCAGTTAGCGTCAGGTTCCTGTTTCCTAGAGCTAGATCCTGTTTCTTAGGTTGCAGAGCAAACATTGCAGTGACACACCTGGTATTATCCATTGTTCCCTTTAAAATTTTGGGGCTTGCCGTCCCAGTAAAGCTGACCTCGTATTCAACTCCCTGGGAAACATTTTACTTCCTTCTTCATTCCCCACTAGTCTTAATGGGGAATCAAATCTTTGATTCATCCCCCGACTCTTCCTCACTCGGTACCTCCTCCTGATAGTGGGATCGTAGGAGGAGGATCCGGAGGTCTTGTGTCCGTTTGACACCATTTGTCGTATGGTAGAAACGGCACAAGGTAAGATGGCTAGACCTATGATCAGCAAGAGGAGTGGTCCAGCCACTGCACTCACAAGGGTGGTCAGCCAAGGTGACCACTGGAAGAGAGACTCATACCAATTTTCCTGATTGCCCCTGGCTTCCTCTCTATCTTTAAGTCTTTTCCAGAGCTGGCTCAAGTTTTCCTTAATAACCCCTGAGTGGTTGGCGTAGAAGCAGCAGGTCTCTCCCAGGGCCAAACAAAGCCTGCCCTGCTTAAGGAATAGCAAGTCCAGTCCTCTCTGATTTTGCAGTAGTTCCTTTCTTCCAGCAGGGGGTGCTTCTTGATCCGGGAGTGGTGAATCCAAGCACTCCTTCCTGCCACCTTGACCACAGTCGGCGTGCTCAAAATGACGGTATAAGGCCCGTCCCAGCGAGTGGCGAGCATTTCCGGGCTCAGTTTCTTAATCAGGACCAGATCACCAGGATCACAGAGAGGCAGCCGGGCTGGAGCGCTGGGAGCTCCGGGTCTGCTCTCTCGGATCGCTGCTTGGGCTCGGGTCCGAGCTAACTGCAGGCCCTATAAAGACCTAAGGAGATAGTCGTTAGTTATTTCCGCAAGGGTTTCCCTCCCCAGCTTGGGGATGAGTGGAGGGGGCCGCCCATAGACAATCTCGAAGGGCGTGAATCCGGTCACAGAGGGGGTACACCTAGATCTGAGAAGCGCAAAGGGTAAGAGAGTAACCCAGTCTCCGCCAGTCTCTATTTTATATTTTGTCAATATTTCTTTTAAGCTCCTATTCATCCTTTCTACTTTCCCTGAGCTCTGTGGCCTGTAAGCACAATGCAGTTTCCATTTGATTCCTAAAGCCTCAGCCAATTGACGAGATATCTGGGCGGTAAACGCCGGGCCATTGTCGGACCCCAGACTACTAGGTAATCCGAACCTGGGGACAATTTCAGAGACCAATTGTTTCACTACTACCAGGGAAGTCTTTTTCTTGGTAGGAAGGCTTCTGCCCATCCGGAGAAGGTATCAACAAAAACGAGGAGGTAGCGGTAGCCTCCTCGTGCAGGGGGCATCTCGGTGAAGTCCACTTCCCAGGCCTCCCCTGGCTCAGTTCCTCTCTGACGTATGCCCTTCTCAGCCATCCTAGTCGGGTTAGTGTTTACTCGGGCGCAAGTCAGACATCAGGCGGCTATGTCTCGAGCAATCCTGTAGATCCCACAGATTAAGTACTTTTTCCTCAGCAATTCTGCCAGTTTGTTTCCACTCAAATGGGTTGCCTGGTGGGCCTCCAGAAGGGAGGGCTCTACCAATAGCCTCTGGAACTAGCACCCAATTATCTGGTAGGACTAGCCATCCTTGTTCCGTGATCTGCCCCCTAGTTTCTTGCCCAGATCAGTCTCCTTTTGGTTATACACAGGGGTTCCTCTGTAGGTTCGGTGGTGGTTAAGACTAGAGTAGGGGCTCCTTCCCCCACTAGTCTTAAGGCGGCCTCCCGGGCGGTTTCATCTGCGAACCTATTTCCCCGTGCTTCAGGGGTGTCCCCAGTTTGGTGCCCCCGACAATGTATAACCGCCACCTCTCTGGGTTCCCAGATAGCTGATAAAAGATCTATAATTTCAGAGGTGTTTTTAATAGTTTTTCCTCCTGCCGTCAGGAGTCCCCTCTCCTGGTATAAGGCTCCGTGGACGTGAACGGTAGCAAAAGCATACCTGCTATCAGTATAGATGTTTAAACGTTTTCCTCTTCCCCACCTCAAGGCCTTGGTCAGGGCGACTAGTTCGGCCCGCTGGGCTGAAGTCCCTTTTTGTAGTGCCGAGGCCCAGATGACAGAGTCCTCAGTTACCACGGCGGCCCCGGCATACCTGATGCCGTCCTTGACAAAACTGCTCCCATCGGTGTAAAGAGTTGCCTCTGCTTGTGATAGCGGCGTGTCAGACAAGTCCGGTCGCCCACAAGAGAGGGAATCCAGGAATTCCGTGCACTCGTGTGGGGGCAACTGGGGGTCTGGAGCCGGCAGCAGAGTAGCAGGGTTTAAGGTTGTGGAGCGG
The DNA here is from genome assembly GCA_917880005.1 of Nanger dama. Taxonomy (NCBI): domain Eukaryota; kingdom Metazoa; phylum Chordata; class Mammalia; order Artiodactyla; family Bovidae; genus Nanger; species Nanger dama. The sequence goes on from CAKJTW010000051.1 coordinate 10,859,906, forward strand.
TGGAAGGTAAGCCGGGGCAGGTCGAGGAGTTGCACCAAGGCGGTCTTCAGGTCCTCGAAAGCCTTCTCAGCGGCTTCTGTCCACACGAGGGCAGGGTCCTTGCCACTGGTAGCCGCATATAGAGGCTTAGCTATCTCTGCAAAGTTCGGAATCCAAAGCCTGCAATACCCCACAGCTCCCAGCTCCGGTCGGGGAATCTGAAGGATGGCTTGGATGCGGCTGGAAGACAGGGCTCTGCGTCTTGGCCGTTTTGGACACTCTCGTTTCCAGTGTCCTTCCTCTTTGCAGTATGCACACTGGTTTCTTCCCAGAGCACCTCGCTGACCCTTCCTCTGGGTGCCTTTCTCCTGGGAGCCTGAGGGCGCCTTGCGGGCTAGGAGGACCTTGGCCATTGTCTTAGTGAGCTCCTGGGTAGCTCTGGTGGGGTCCTCTCGATTTTCGAACACCTTCTGGGCCACTGCCAGGAGTTCGGAGAGACTTCCCTTCGAATCCTTCTAATTTCTGCAACTTCCTTCTAATATCTGGGGCCGCCTGAGCTACAAAGGAGAGCACCACAGCCGCCCGGTTCTCTGGAGCTTCTGGGTTAATCGGGCTCCAGGTCCTATAGGCTTGGTTGAGCCTTTCCAGAAAGGCAGTGGGACTCTCCTCCGGTCCCTGCCTAGTCTCAGTAATCTTGGTCATATTAGTAGGCTTCCGGGCCACAGCTCGTAAGCCAGCCAATAGAATCTGGTGGTACCGGTTAAGGGCCCCCACCCCCCCTACACTGTTGTGGTCCCAAGTGGGGCGAGTGGAGGGGAAACCTTCCTCAATAAGGTTGGGGTTCATTGTCAGTCCCTCCTTGGTCATCCCGGACCTGTTTCTTGCTTTCATTTTTATTCTTTCTCTCTCCTCGGTAGTAAATAGGGTACTGAGGAGCTGCTGACAATCATCCCATGTGGGTTGATGAGTATAAAAGACAGATTCTAAGAGCGTGATGACCGCCTGGGGGTCATCCGAAAAAGAGGGGTTCTGGCTTTTCCAGTTATATAGGTCTGAGGTAGTGAATGGGACATATGTTCGTACTGGCCTCCTGGCGGACCCCACCTCACCCGTTTCTCGCAGGGGGTAGAGTCCTGCGGGTTTAGGCGGCCCAAGGCGGTGCCCGCACGGGTATGAGGGGGCTCACCAAGGGTAGATTGGCCTCGGTGGAGTCAGGAGAAGAGGGCCGGTCTCCCTCAGGGTCTCTTCCAGCGTAAGGTGGGGGCCGCCTTCGGGGGGGTGATTCAGGCCCCTGGGGCAACACCGGGGCCGAGGGTTTCTTAGGCCTAGGTTGCCGCATCACCATTATGTGCGACGGACGACCCCTCTTCGCTCCCAATTTAACAGGTTCCAAACACCCACATTTTTTCAAGTATGATGGCTTATCCCAAATAATCTCAGCCCATATATCAATATAAGGAATCTGATTTGGGTGTCCTGGGTTCCCATAGCACACACGTTGAACTCGCCTGGCCACAGCCAAGTCGAGAGCCCTCGCTTGGCCAACCCACTCCAAATGTGGGCCAGTCAAGCTCACAGAATTTCCTTAGGTCAAAGGCGCTACGGACACTCTGTAGCCTTCAGCCCGTCGCTTAAAATCAGCGAAATTTTCAATCAAGCACTTGAGTGGGCTCAATGGGCCACTCGAACTGCCTTGTCCCATCCTGGCCGGGAGGGAGAGGCAGATTTTTACAATTAGACAATCAGACAAAAGGAACAGACAGGAAAACAGACACCAAACATCCAAACAGGCAATCTTAAAACCAGAAACTCAGATCCAGGCCTCCCGGAGTCGTCACTCCGTTCGGCAATTGCGTGGGACCTCCCGGCGGCGTCCCACCGTCCACACGCAACTCAGAACAGAATCTGCAGACTAATACCAGATCAGTAAATTAAACAGGCCTGACCTACCGGCGCGCCGTGCAGGGTTCCAGATGAATAGTCTTAAAGAATAGTCCGCTGGCAGTCTCCAGGCAGCTTATCCGGACGAGCCCCCAAATGTGGGAGACTAGCTGCCAAGAGAGACCACCAGTCGGAGTTTAGAGAAAAGCAGTTTATTGGCAATTTCGGATCCGGGCCCCCACCAAGCCAATCGAAGGTGGGGAGCCCCAACACCCGCTTTGGGAGCCTTTTATAATATTGTGCAGGGGAGGAGGGGGACCAGGCTACTCGGCAGAGCATGATTGGTGGGCAGGCAGGTAAGGTTTATGTAACTATTGGTGACAATTTGCAGTTAGCGTCAGGTTCCTGTTTCCTAGAGCTAGATCCTGTTTCTTAGGTTGCAGAGCAAACATTGCAGTGACACACCTGGTATTATCCATTGTTCCCTTTAAAATTTTGGGGCTTGCCGTTCCAGTAAAGCTGACCTCGTATTCAACTCCCTGGGAAACATTTTACTTCCTTCTTCAAGTAACACATGTGTTTCACCAAAATACGCATATAGAGACAAATGACTTCTGTCCGTTGAAGAACTTATTTGAAGACAAAGTAATACAGGGGACCACTTGAGGGGTGTAAGCACAGATTTCTTAGAGAATAAAGTTGTTTTTAAGTCCTTGAGACGAGCAGAGCATCCTATTCAGTAGGCTGGGCTGTCCACACTCCACCTCCCTCTGACTCTGTAGGAAAACAGGGACCACACTTCGCTTTCGGATATGAGAACTGCTGGCCTTGGGGCAGTTCTTGTTGAAGCAATTCTTAATAGACAACAACTACAATTCTTCCATTTACTGTTTATGTTGGCACTCGTAGATGAGATAAAGCATTATGTAAAAGGCCATTTCTGGATGAGAAAAATTATAAAAACAAGGATTTATTCTACTAGAATACTCACTCAACTCTAGTTTAAAATCACTATAACTTGTTAGTGAGTTAATCACTCACTTTAATGTTCTCCACATTGTTGCAGTGAATTGAGAAAAGCAAAGACTGTAGGTCTCTGTGACCTTTGAATGGGTTCAGTGATTGCTATAGCCATCCTTAGAAGGAAAGCTCAAAAGGGGCCAGAGCCTTAATTGATTTGTGAACTTGGACCTTTTGTTTGACATCTCTAGCCTCTTAGTCCTGTTTCCTCTTTTAAAGACAAAAAGTTATCTCTCCAGCTTCACAAGGTTATAATACAGATCACAGTTTCTGACTGTGAGCGCTCTCTAAATCCTATATAAATATAAGGGAGGCTTCCCCTGTGGCTCAGAGGTAGAGAATTTACCTGCAATGTAGGAGACACAGTTACACAAGTTTGATCCCTGGGTTGGGAAGATCCCCTGGAGAAGGAAATGGCAACCCACTCCAGTATTCTCTCTGGAAAAATCACAAGGACAGAGAATTCTGGCAGGCTATAGTCCATAGCATTGGACTTTGCTTCTATCACTAGTCATATCCACAACTGAATATTGTTTTTGCTTCGGTTCCATCCCTTCATTCTTTCTGGAGTTATTTCTCCACTGATCTCCAGTAGCATATTGGGCACTTGTCGACCTGGGGAGTTCCTCTTTCAGTATCCTATCATTTTGCCTTTTCACACTGTTCATGGGTTTCTTAAGGCAGAAATACTGAAGTGGTTTGCCATTCCCTTCTCCAGTGGACCACATTCTGTCAGACCTCTCCACCATGACCTGTATATCTTGGGTGGCCCCACATGGCATGACTTAGTTTCATTGAGTTAGACAAGGCTAGGGTCCTTGTGATCATACTAGCTAGTTTTCTGTGAGTATGGTTTCAGTGTGTCTGCCCTCTGATGCCCTCTCGCAACACCTACTGTCTTAACTTGGGTTTCTAGTGGGGGTGATGGAATTCCAGTTGAGCTGTTTCAAATCCTGAAAGATGATGCTGTGAAAGTGCTGCCCTCAATATGCCAGCAAATTTGGAACACTCAGCAGTGGCCACAGGACTGGAAAAGGTCAGTTTCCATTCCAATCCCAAAGAAAGGCAATGCCAAAGAATGCTCAAACTACCACACAATTGCACTCATCTCACATGCTAGTAAAGTAATGCTCAAAATTCTCCAAGCCAGGCTTCAGCCATATGTGAACTGTGAACTTCCTGATGTTCAAGCTGGTTTTAGAAAAGGCAGAGGAACCAGAGATCAAATTGCCAACATCTGCTGGATCATGGAAAAAGCAAGAGAGTTCCAGAAAACCATCTATTTCTGCTTTATTGACTATGCCATAGCCTTTGACTATGTGGATCACAATAAACTGTGGAAAATTCTGAAAGAGATGGGAATACCAGACCACCTGACCTGCCTCTTGAGAAACCTATATGCAGATCATGAAGCAACAGTTAGAAGTGGACATGGAACAATAGACTGGTTCCAAATAGGAAAAGTACATCAAGGTTGTATATTGTCATCCTGCTTACTTAACTTTTATGCAGAGTACATCATGAGAAACGCTGGGCTGGAAGAAGCACAAGCTGGAATCAAGATTGGGGGAGAAATATCAATAACCTCAGATATGCAGATGACACCATCCTTATGGTAGAAAGTGAAGAGGACCTAAAAGCCTCTTGATGAAAGTGAAAGAGGAGAGTGAAAGAGTTAGCTTAAAACTCAACATTCAGAAAACTAAGATCATGGCCTCTGTTCCCATCACTTCAAGGGAAATAGATGGGGAAACAGTGGAAACAATGTCAGACTTTTGGGAGGGTGGGCTCCAAAATCACTGAAGATGGTGATTGCAGCCATGAAATTAAAAGATGCTTACTCCTTGGAAGGAAAGTTATGACCAATCTAGATAGCATATTCAAAAGCAGAGACATTACTTTGCCAACAAAGGTCCATCTATTCAAGGCTCTGGTTTTTCCAGTGGTCATGTATGGATGTGAGAGTTGGACTATAAAGAAAGCTGAGCACTGAAGAATTGATGCTTTTGAACTGTGGTTTTGGAGAAGACTATTGAGAATTCCATGGACTGCAAGGAGATCCAACCAGTCCCTTCTAAAGATCAGTCCTGGGTGTTCATTGGAAGGACTGATGCTGAAGCTGAAACACCAATACTTTGGCCATCTCATGCGAAGAGTTGACTCACTGGAAAAGACCCTGATGCTGGAAGGGATTAGGGGCAGGAGGAGAAGACGATAGAGGATGAGATGGCTGGATGGCATCACTGACTCGATGGACATGAGTTTGGGTAAACTCTGGGAGTTGGTGATGGACAGGGAGGCCTGGTGAAAGGTTGTTGTTGAATCACAACGCTGGGATTCTTGGCCCTCGGAGGAGAAGAATTCAGTCTGGGGCCAGAGACGAGGCTTGATTGCTCAGAGCTTTTGTGTAATAAAGTTTTATTAAAGTATAAAGGAGATAGAGAAAGCTTCTGACATAGGCATCAGAAGGGGGTAGAAAGAGTACCCGCTTGTTAGTTTTAGTAATGAGTTTATATGTTCTCCAACTAATCCAAAGAAGGTCTGGAGGTTGTAAAGACCTCACCAGACCTACTCCCATAATTTACATTTTAAGATAACAGAATTAGCCAGAAGGTTTAATCCAGAGACTGTCCTCAGGCAGAATACATAATACATTGCTGTTATATAATCCTTGTAAAGAGAAGGTTTAATCCAGAGGCTGCCCTCAGGCAGAATACATTGTTGTTATATAATCGTAAGGAATGTAGAGAAATAAGTTTGTCCTTTCTTCCTCCTTGAGAATTCCAGACCCCTCTCTCCTTGGGAACCCCTAGACTTCTTATCAACCTGCCTAGGAAATGACTCTCTCACTGGCATGCTGCAGTTTATGGGGTCACAAAAAGTCGGACCCTGTGGGGCCCTAAATGGGAAATCTTAAAAAACAAAGGGGCTAGCTTTGTGGTCGAAAACCTAAGATGGCGCCTGGCGGAAGAGATGGGGGCGGGGTCTATGTTGTCTGTCAAAGTTTTTGATTGGCTCTCTTGATTTCCATGCATGTAGACAGTGTGTGATCTCCATAGACTCCTGTTATAATGAAGGGACATGACAATTTGACCTTTAACGTGATTGGTGCAGCTATGGAAAGTCCCTCCTAAAACCCTCCTGCTTGTCTATATAAGCTGAGAGTTTGCAACAATAAAGCGGAACTGCTTCGACGGAACCCCTCTCGCTGGGTTGGCTGGGTTGGTGGACAGCAGGCTCACCTCTCCTCGGGACCCCCGCAGGACCCAACTGAGTGACTGAACTGAGTGACTGATAGTCCATAGTGTCACAAAGAGTTGGAAATGACTGAACATGAAAGCAGAAACCAAATGTAAGAAAAGTATTCTAATCTTTTTGTAACTGTTACTGAGGTAATTAAATGAAATAACTCACTGGGCCCAGCCCAGGTTGCAGACCCTTCTCAGATCCACTGAAAGATAGTGTTTCCACTGACTCTAGCTGTCCTGGGTGTAAACATCATTGTTAAAGCTTTGCTTGAAGGGAAATGCCTCTAGGGACCATAGTATTTAAGAAGTTAGCCTAGAGAAGATGAAAACATGCTCTAGTGAAAGCTATTCTTCCTTTAACTTATCCCTAAACTCAAACGTTCGCTGATTCATGGATAGAGGCGTATCTCACAGCCAAAAGAAGAGCAATTTTCTGGAAAATGAGACATGAAAGGGTTTATTTCATGAAAGTCTGCTTCTCAGACTTCTAGTGGCTTCAGCACCCACAAACACATGAAATAAATCTAAGGTGAACTCATACAAAATAGCTCACTTATGCTTATATTTTAGCATCACACTGCCAAATGTAGCCAGGCAGTTTCTTTCACAGCAATTTTTTGGAAGGTGGCAGGCATGTAGGGGCATGTGGAAAGTAAATACTTGAAGGATAGGATCCAGGCATATCCATCACCATTGTATTGAGAAATCACACTTCGTGGTAAGAGGTAGTATAATCAAGTACCTTCAGGTCATTTACTCAGAATCAAAAAAGCATGGAAAGCACCTCCAAGAATGATTTGGAGGACGAATGCATGGGTGGTCATAAGCAAAATTTTCTCTATATACTGAATAAAACCTATTAGCTGCTCCAGGGATTCCTCATATGTGTGCAAAGTGCGCATTGCATACCTTGGGGAGGAAAGCACCATTCACATTGATATCTATGAAAAAGTCACTCTCTGAATTTGTTCAGTACACAACCTGCATGATAGTACATAGATGACCTAGGAGAGCCTGTCTCTTGTTTGAGGAAGAGAGGAGAGGAGAAATGTGGGGAAGAAAGAACTATACAGACTGAATGTGTGTCCAATTTCCATATAAACTCTGGTCCCAATCATGGGCAAGATATGTAACCTCTCTGTGTCTTGATTTCCTCCTCTGAAAAATCTGATAAACAAAAGAGTCTACAAAGTTGTTTGGCTAATGAGATAAGATCATGTAGATTAAAGTGCCTGATCCATAGAGGAGACTCAGTTACCAACAACTATCAGTACTGACTCCGACTGTCAAGCAGATACTGGAGGAAATAAGCCTCTTTTGCTAATCAGTTCAGTGGCAAAGTCGTAATCGACTCTTTGTGACCCCATGAATCACAGCACGCCAGGCCTCCCTGTCCATCACCAACTTCCAGAGTTCATTCAGACTCACGTCCATTGAGTCAGTGATGCCATCCAGCCATCTCATCCTCAGTCGTCCCATTCTCCTCCTGCCCCCAATCCCTCCCAGCATCAGAGCCTTTTCCAATGAGTCAACACTTCGCATGAGGTGGCCAAAGTACTGAAGTCTCAGCTTCAGCATCATTCCTTCCAAAGAAATCCCAGGGCTGATATCCTTCAGAATGGACTGGTTGGATCTCCTTGCAGTCCAAAGGACTCTCAAGAGTCTTCTCCAACACCACAGTTAAAGAGCATCAATTCTTTGGTGCTCAGCCTTCTTCATAGTCCAAATCTCACATCCATACATGACTACTGGAAAACCCATAGCCTTTACTAGACGGCCCTTAGTCGGCAAAGTCTTGCTATCTAGGTTGGTCATAACTTTTCTTCCAAGGATTAGGCGTCTTTTAATTTCATGGCTGCAGTCACCATCTGCAGTGATTTTGGAGCACCCCAAAATAAATTCTGACACTGTTTCCACTGTTTCCCCATCTATTTCCCATGAAGTGATGGGACCAGATGCCATGATCTTCGTTTTCTGAATGTTCAGCTTTAAGCCAATTCTTTCAGTCTCCACTTTCAATTTCATCAAGAGGCTTTTTAGGTCCTCTTCACTTTCTGCCATAAGGGTGGTGTCATCTGCATGTCTGAGGTTACTGATTTTTCACCCGGCAATCTTGATTCCAGCTTGTGTTTCTTCTAGTCCAGCGTTTCTCATGATGTACTTTGCATATAAGTTAAATAAGCAGGGTGACAATATACAACCTTGATGTACTCCTTTTCCTATTTGGAACCAGTCTGTTCTTCCATGTCCAGTTCTAACTGTTGCTTCCTAACCTGCATACAGATTTCTCAAGAGGCAGGTCAGGTGGTCTGGTATTCCCATCTCTTTCAGAATTTTCCACAGTTTATTGTGATCCACATAGTCAAAGGCTATGGCACAGTCAATAAAGCAGAAATAGATGGTTTTCTGGAACTCTCTTGCTTTTTCCATGATCCAGCAGATGTTGGCAATTTGATCTCTGGTTCCTCTGCCTTTTCTAAAACCAGCTTCAACATCAGGGAGTTCACGGTTCACGTATTGCTGAAGCCTGGCTTGGAGAATTTTGAGCATTACTTTACTAGCATGTGAGATGAGTGCAATTGTGTGGTAGTTTGAGCATTCTTTGGTATTGCCTTTCTTTGGGATTGGAATGAAAATGGATATTTTCCAGTCCTGTGACCACTGCTGAGTGTTCCAAATTTGCTGGCATACTGAGTGCAGCACTTTCACAGCATCATCTTTCAGGATTTGAAATAGCTCCACTGGAATTCCATCATCTCCACTAGCTTTGTTCGTAGTGATGCTTTCTAAGGCCCACTTGATTTCACATTCCAGGATGTCTGGCTCTAGATGAGTGATCACACCATCGTGATTATCTGCATCATGAGGATCTTTTTGTACAGTTCTTCTATGTATTCTTGCCATCTCTTTTAAATATCTTCTGCTTCTGTTAGGTCCATACCATTACTGTCCTTTATTGAGTCCATCTTTGCATGAAATTTTCCCTTGGCATCTCTAATTTTCTTGAAGAGATCTCTAATCTTTCCCATTCTGTTCTTTTCCTCTGTTTCTTTCCATTGATCACTGAAGAAAGCTTTCTTATCTCTCCTTGCTATTCTTTGGAACTCTGTATTCAGATGCTTATATCTTTCCTTTCTCCTTTGCTTTTCACTTCTCTTGTTTTCACAGCTATTTGTAAGGCCTCCCCAGACAGCCATTATGCTTTTTTGCATTTCTTTTCCATGGGGATGGTCTTGATCCCTGTCTCCTGTACAATGTCACGAACCTCTGTCCATAGATCATCAGGAACTCTATCTATCAGATCTAGTCCCTTAAACCTATTTCTCACTTCCACTGTATAATCATAAGGGATTTGATTTAGGTCATACCTGAATGGTCTAGTGGTTTTCCCTACTTTCTTCAATTTAAGTCTGAATTTGGTAATAAGGCGTTCACAATCTGAGCCACAGTCAGCTCCCGGTGTTATTTTTGCTGACTGTATAGAGCTTCTCCATCTTTGGCTGCATAGAATATAATCAATCTGATTTCAATTTTGACCATCTCGTGATGTCCATGTGTAGAGTCTTCTCTTGTGCTGTTGGAAGAGGGTGTTTGCTATGACCAGTGCATTTTCTTGGCAAAACTCTATTAGCCTTTGCCCTGCTTCATTCCACATTCCAAGGCCAAATTTGCCTGTTACTCCAGGTGTTTCTTGACTTCCTACTTTTGCTTTCCAGTCCCCTATAATGAAAAGGACATCTCTTTGGGGTGTTAGTTCTAAAAGATCTTGTAGTTCTTCATAGAAGCGTTCAACTCAGCTTCTTCAGCATTACTGCTTGGGACATAGACTCGGATTACTGTGATATTGAATGGTTTGCCTTGGAAACGAACAGAGATCATTCTGTCATTTTTGAGACTGCATCCAAGTACTGCATTTTGGACTCTTTTGTTGACCATGATGGCTACTCCATTTCTTCTGAGGGATTCCTGCCCGCAGTAATAGATATAATGTCATCTGAGTTAAATTCACCCATTCCAGTCCTTTTTAGTTTGCTGATTCCTAGAATGTCGACGTTCACTCTTTCCATCTCTTGTTTGACCACTTCCAATTTGCCTTAATTCATGGACCCGACATTCCAGGTTCCTATGCAATATTGCTCTTTACAGCATCGACCTTGCTTCTATCACCAGTCACATCCACAGCTGGATATTGTTTTTGTTTTGGCTCCATCCCTTCATTCTTTCTGGAGTTATTTCTCCACTGATCTCCAGTAGCATATTGGGCACCTACCACCCAGGGAGTTCCTCTTTCAGTATCCTATCATTTTGCCTTTTCATACTGTTCATGGGGTTCTCAGGGCAAGAATACTGAAGTGGTCTGCCATTCCCTTCTCCAGTGGACCACATTCTGTCAGACCTCTCCACCACGACCCGCCCATCTTGGGTTGCCCCGTGGGCATGGCTTAGTTTCTCTGAGTTAGACAAAGCTGTGGTCCTAGTGTGATTAGATTGCTAGTTTTCTGTGAGTATGGTTTCAGTGTGTCTGCCTTCTGATGCCCTCTTGCAACACCTACCGTCTTACTTGGGTTTCTCTTACTTTGGGCATGGGGAATCTCTTCAAGGCTGCTCCAGCAAAGTGCAGCACTGCTCCTTACCATGGATGAGGGGTATCTTTGCTTATATAGAGAGATAATTATAATAATAATGACCCACAGTTAAGTAGTGTCTTATGTATTTCTATTAAAATACTACGTACTATGAGTAGACCCATTTTAGAGATTAGCTAAGTCATTTTTCCAAAAACACAAAGTTAGTAAGTGGGAAAGCCAAGACTCAAATCCATTCTTTTCTTTAAAAGTACAATTTCCCATGTGCTTCCCTGGTGGCTCAGAGGTTAAAGCATCTGCCTCCAATGTGGGAGACCTGGGTTTGAACCCTGGGTCGGGAAGATCCCCTGGAGAAGGAAATGGCAACCCACTCCAGTATTCTTGCCTGAGAATCCCCTGGACGGAGGAGCATGGTAGGCTACAGTCCATGGGATCGCAAAGAGTCGGACACGACTGAGCGACTTCACCTTCACCTTTACCTTATAGTGATTAAAGCATAAAAAAGAGGGTTGTAGGAGGCACCTGAAGGAAGCTCTGCTGGGAAAGTGAGGTTGGCTACTGAGCTCCATTGTCACCAGGTTTCAAGGACTTGCCCAAGTTTATTTAAGGTGCCTTCATCTTTTTCATTGGCCATCTTCAGACCGCTTTTGTACAATCCAGGAACAAAGAGGGAGATCAGCTTTCAGGCCACAGAGACAAACAAGGAGACAGGAATAGAAACACGTGGAATTTGAAAGTTGGCTCCAACATAAATTACTTCTGTTTTATTAGGAAATGTTTCTCATCTAATAACAGGTGTCCATGATGTGCCAAGATTTGGGCCAGATCAACAACTACAACAAAAGGCCAAAATATTTTGGGAGGCTACAGTACAATCATATTCCTTACCCTGACCTTGCCCAAAGTTCACATCCCCACTCCACACCTAAAACAATAGAATAGTTAAAACTGAGGACTCTGGGATCTCACTGGCTGGGGTTTTATTCCACTATGTAAAATTTTGTGCAAAGTTCTTCACCTCTTTGTGTGTCAGTATTCTTCTCTCTAAAACTCAGATACTGATTCTTGGATGGACTTTTCCCAACAAAGGAGCATGTCCCTGGTGGTCCAGTAGTTGGGACTTCATCTGCAATGCAGGAGACACAGGTTCAGTGCCTGGTCTAAGAGGATTCTGCATGTTGCAGTGTGACTCACTCCACACGTGGCAACAGAGAAGCCTCCACAATGAGAAGCCTGCACACCACACCCAGAGAGTAACCCCCAGTCACAACTAAAGGAAGGCCACATGTACCAAGGAAGACCCAGCACAGCCAAAAATAATAAAGAAATATTAAAAACCAGTAGAGTTAAAGAAACCTGGTTAGAGAATGCTTGTCACTGTCGACTACAAATTGGCACTTACCAAGAGCATTGCCAATGGCTGAACAACACAGACATTTTCCATCTATCTCTATGGAGATTGAACCCTATGCTGTTACAGCTGTTGACTTTCAACAGCCCTTGAGAGAGTTCAGGGTGGAGTGAGGCACTCTGTGCTCCAGGGAAACTGGTGGAATAGGTCTTTAGACAATTGGATGTTTTTAGGAACAGATTTTATTATCTCAATCCTTGCATCTCCTCATATCTAGAGAAGCACTAAATCCCTTCTTGGCGACATCAGAGCCTCATGACTAACAAAAAACCCTTTTATAAAATGAGTGCTTATGGTACTGAACTCCCCCATCACCAAAACCTTATATATTGACCTTCTCCCACTGCTGCTCTGGTGCAGTCTCTCAGAGCTATCTGAGATGGTGCCTCCTGGGCTGCAGTCCTCATTTTGCCCCAAATAAAACTTAACTCACAACTCTCAAGTTGTACATCTTTTTAGTCGACAACACATAGTTGGTACTCAATAAACTGCTGCTGCTGCTAAGTCACATCAGTCATGTCCGACTCTATGCTACCCCATAGATGGCAGCCCACCAAGCTCCCCCATTCCTGGGATTCTCCAGGCAAAAACACTGGAGTGGATTGCCATTTGTATACTATGAGTGCATAATAACTGTAAAAGTTTCTGCGCCTTATACAACAGAGTTCAGAGTACATGAAGCAAAAACGGATAGAACTAAAATGAGAAATAGACACATTCACAATTATAAGCATAAACTTCAAAACTCACTTTCAAAAATTGACAGGACAAGTAGAAAGAAAATAAATATATAGGGGACTTGAATAACACTTCAATCAACTTGATACAATTGACTATTACAGAACACTCACCACACTAGAATAAATACTCTTTTCAAGAACTGTTATAGACTGAATGAATCCCCACCTCCTATATTCATAAGTTGAAATTCTAACCCTTGATGCAATGGTATTTGGAGTTGAGCTTTTGGGAGGTAACTAGGTGTTAATGAGGTCATAAGGGCTGGGCTCTCGTAATGGGTCTAGTGTCCTTACAAAAAGGAAGAGAGTCCAGAGCACGCTCTGCATCACCTGAGGACATAGCAAGAAGGTGACCATCTCCAAGTGAGGAAGAGGATCCTTGCCAGGAACTGATCTGCCAATGATCTTGGACCTCTCAGCTTCCAAAACAGTGAGAAATAAATAGCTATTATTGAAGCCACCCAGTCTATGGTATTGTGTTACAGTAGGCCAAACTAATGTGAGTACACATGAAACATTTGCTGATAGACCACATGCTAAGCCACAAAACAAGCCTCCATGAATTTAAACCCACTCAAAACATACAAAGTGGATGTCATTAGTGAAAATGGAAGGTAAAGAACTCCAAAATTTCCCCCCTTTAAAGATATTGGGAAAACTCTCAGCAACAACATTTTTGGGACCCTGGAAACCAACCAAAAGCTTAGGAGGCAGGAAAGTGCTTAATCAAGGGGGAAAAAAAAGGCTGAATTTTAACTTACCTTGGTTCAATCTCCCACTCCTGAGCTCAACGTCATTCATTAGTAATTCAGTTCAGTTCAATTCAGTTGCTCAGTCGTGTCCAACTCTTTGCGACCCCATGAACTGCAGCACGCCAGGCCTCCCTGTCCATCACCAATTCCTAGAGTTCACTCAAACTCACGTCCATTGAGTCAGTGATGTCATCCAGCCATCTCATCCTCTGTCATCCTCTTCTCCTCCTGCCCCCAATCCCTCCCAGCATCAAAGTCTTTTCCAATGACTCAACTCTTTGCATGAGGTGGCCAAAGTACTGGAGTTTCAGCCTCCGTATCAGTCCTTCCAGTGAACACCCAGGACTGATCTCCTTTAGAATGGACTGGTTGGATCTCCTTGCAGTCCAAGGGACTCCAAGAGTCTTCTCCAACACCACAGTTCAAAAGCATCAATTCATTGGCGCTCAGCTTTCTTCACAGTCCAACTCTCACATCCATACATGAGCACTGGAAAAGCTATAGCCTTGAGTAGACAGACCTTTGTTGGCAAAGTAATGTCTCTCCTTTTGAATATGCTATCTAGGTTGGTCATAACTTTCATTCCAAGGAGTAAGTGTCTTTTAATTTCATGGCTGCAATCACCATCTGCAGTGATTTTGGAGCCCAAAAAAATAAAGTCTGTCACTGTTTCCACTGTTTCATTAGTATTTAGGGAATGTAAATCAAAACCACAATATCACTTCACACCCACCAGAATGGCTCTATGTTGTGTAAACTCTGAAGGTGGGTTTTTTTGTTTGTTTGTTTGTTTGTCTTTCTGTGATCTAAGCACCTGGCTTAAGTTCTGATTGCTAGAGGCATCCACTTCAAAGATGGCTGTCTAGAATAAGCACATTGCCAGTTCCATAAGCTAGATAAAAAGCCAGACTGTCTTCCTCTACTGAGGCTTCTTGGATTTAGAGCTCCTGGCTCATTTAAGAGCTTCCTTGATAGCACGGTTGGTAAGGAATCTGCCTGCAATGCAGGAGACCTCAGTTCGATTCCTGGGTTGGGAAGATCCTCTGGAGAAGGGCAAGTCTACCCACTAGAGTATTCTGGCTTGGAGAATTAAATGGACTGTTTTTAAGTAACTGACCATTTGGACCACTTGCCCCCACACTGCCCTATCTTATGTTGCAAATTCATCAATAAAGAATGAACCCGCAAAACCCTAGGCTTCAACTCTTGACCAGAAAAAAAGTCAAACCCTAGGCGCACCAGTTGCTACAGACCACACAGAAGCATGGCCAAGAGGAGCTACCCCTCGCCCAAGGTAAGGGGCGGTAACTGAGAGTGCCAGGCTGTCTTGGCACAAGAGCGGCCGAGAGGAGCTACCCCACATCTGAGGTCAGGGGCGGCGGCCTAGAGGAGCTACCCGACCCAGGAGATCAGGGGTCAGCGGCCAAGAGGAGCTACGAGACACCCAAGGAGCAGCAGCTGCAGGAGTGCAAGAGGGAGAAGAGGAGCTACTCAATGTCCAAGGTCAGGAGAGGCAGCTGTGAGGAGACACCCCTCATCCAAAGTAAATAGCAGCATCTGAGCTTTGCTGGAGCAGCCTTGAAGAGAAACCCGAAGTCCAAGGTAAGAGTAACCCAAGTAAGACGGTAGGTGTTGCAAGAGGGCATCAGAGGGCAGACACACTGAAACCATACTCACAGAAAACTAGCCCATCTGATCACATGGACAACAGCCTTGTCTAACTCAATGAAACTAAGCCATGCCATGTGGGGCCACCCAAGACAGACGGGTCATGGTGGAAGGTCTGACAGAATGTGGTCCACTGAAGAAGGGAATGGCAAACCACTTCAGTATTCTTGCCTTCAGAAGCCATGAACAGTATGAAAAGGCAAAATGATAGGATACTGAAAGAGGAACTCCCTGGGTAGGTAGGTGCCCAATATGATACTGGAGATCAGTGGAGAAATAACTCCAAAAAGAATGAAGGGATGGAGCCAAAGCAAAAACAATACCCAGTTGTGCATGTGACTGGTGATAGAAGCAAGATCTGATGCTGTAAAGAGCAATATTGCATAGAAACCAAGAATATCAGGTCCATGAATCAAGGCAAATTGGAAGTGGTCAAACAGGAGATGGCAAGAGTGAACGTCGACATTCTAGGAATCAGTGAACTAAAATGGACTGGAATGGGTGAATTTAACTCAGATGACATTAGATCTACTACTGCGGGCAGGAATCCCTCAGAAGAAATGGAGTAGCCATAATGGTCAACAAAAGAGTCCAAAATGCAGTACTTGGATGCAGTCTCAAAAACGACAGAATGATCTCTGTTCATTTCCAAGGCAAACCATTCAATATCATGGTAATCCAAGTCTATGCCCCAAGCAGTAATGGTGAAGAAGCTGAAGTTGAACAGTTCTATGAAGACCTACAAGACCTTTTGGAACTAACACCCCAAAGAGATATCCTTTTCATTATAGGGGACTGGAAAGCAAAAGTAGGAAGTCAAGAAACACCTGGAGTAACAGGCAAATTTGGCCTTGGAGTATGGAATGAAGCAGGGCAAAGGCTAATAGAGTTTTGCCAATAGAACACACTGGTCGTAGCAAACACCCTCTTCCAACAACACAAGAGAATCTACACACGGATATCACCAGATGGTCAACACCGAAATCAGATTGATTATATTATTTGCTGCCAAAGATGGAGAAGCTCTATACAGTCAGCAAAAACAAGACTGGGAGCTGACTGTGGCTCAGATCGTGAACTCCTTATTGTCAAATTCAGACTTAAATTGACAAAAGTAGGGAAAACCACTAGACCATTCAGGTATGACCTAAATCAAATCCCTTATGATTATACAGTGGAACTGAGAAATAGATTTAAGGGACTAGATCTGATAGACAGAGTGCCTGCGGAACTATGGACGGAGGGAGATTCCTCCGTCCTGTGACATGTACATGTCTGTACATGTCCTGTGACAATGTACATGTCTGTACATGTCCTGTGACAATGTACAGGAGACAGGGATCAAGACCATCCCCATGGAAAAGGAATGCAAAAAAGCAAAACAGCTCTCTGAGGAGGCCTTACAAATAGCTGTGAAAAGAAGAGAAGCAAAAAGCAAAGGAGAAAAGGAAAGATATAAGCATCTGAATACAGAGTTCCAAAGAATAGCAAAGAGAGATAAGAAAGACTTCCTCAGCAATCAATGCAAAGAAATAGAGGAAAAAAACATAATGAGAAAGACTGGAAATCTCTTCAAGAAAATTAGAGATATCAAGGGAACATTTCATGCAAAGATGGGCTCAATAAAGGACAGAAATGGTATGGATCTAACAGAAGCAGAAGATATTAAGAAGAAGTGGCAAGAATACACAGAAGAACGTCACAACCCAGATAATCACTATGGTGTGATCACTCACCTAGAGCCAGAAATCCTGGAATGTGAAGTCAGGTGGGCCTTAGAAGGCATCACTACGAACAAAGCTAGTGGAGGTGATGGAATTCCAGTGGAGCTATTTCAAATCCTGAAAGATGATGCTGTGAAAGTGCCGCACTCAATATGCCAGCAAATTTGGAAAACTCAGCAGTGGCCACAGGACTGGAAAAGGTCAGTTTTCATTCCAATTCCAAAGAAAGGCAATGCCAAATAATGCTCAAACTACCGCACAATGGCACTCATATCATATGCTAGTAAAGTAATACTCAAAATTCTCCAAGTCAAGCTCTAGCAATATGTGAAATGCAAACTTCCAGATGTTCAAGCTGGTTTTAGAAAAGGCAGAGAAACCTCAAATTGCCAACATCCGCTGGATCATCAAAAAGCAAGAGAGTTCCAAAAAACTTCTGTTTCTGCTTTATTGACTATGCCAAAGTCTTCGACTGTGTGGATCACAATAAACTGTGGAAAATTCTGAAAGAGATGGGGAATACCAAAACCATCTGACCTGCCTCTTGAGAAACCTGTATGCAGGTTAGGAAGCAGCAGTTCGAACTGGACACGGAACAACAACTGATTCCAAATAGGAAAAGGAGTACATCAGGCTGTATATTGTCACCCTGCTTATTTAACTTCTATGCAGAGTACATCATGAGAAACACTGGGCTCGAAGAAGCACAAGCTGGAATCAAGATTGCAGGGAGAAATATCAATAACCTCAGATATGCAGATGACACCACCCTTATGGCAGAAAGTGAAGAGGAACTAAAAAGCCTCTTGATGAAAGTGAAAGAGGAGAGTGAAAAAGTTGGCTTAAAGCTCAACATTCAGAAAACTAAGATCATGGCCTCTGGTCCCATCACTTCATGGGAACTAGATGGGAAAACGGTGGAAACAGTGTCAGACTTTATTTTTTGGGCTCCAAAATCACTGCAGATAGTGATTACAGCCATGAGATTAAAAGACACTGACTCCTTGGAAGGAAAGTTATGACCAACCTAGATAGTATATTGAAAAGCAGGCATTACTTTGCCAACAAATGTCCATCTAATTAAAGCTATGGTTTTTCCAGTAGTCACGTATGGATGTGAGGGTTGGACTATAAAGAAAGCTGAGCACTGAAGAACTGATGCTTTTGAACTGTGGTTTGGAGAAGACTCTTGAGAGTCCCTTGGACTGCAAGGAGATCCAACCAGTCCATCCTAAACGATATCAGTCCTGAATATTCATTGGAAGGATTGATGCTAAAGCTGAAACTCCAAAACTTTGGCCACCTGATGTGAAGAACTGACTCATTTGAAAAGACCCTGATGTTGGGAGAGATTGGGGGCAGGAGGAGAAAGGGATGACAGAGGATGAGATGGTTGGATGGCATCACCTACTCAATGGACATGAGTTTGAGTCAACTCAGGGAATTGGTGATGGACACGGAGGTCTGGTCTGCTGCAGTCCATGGGGTCTCAAAGAGTCGAATATGACCGAGCGACTGAATTGAACTGAACTGATGGTGTTGGTCCTCTCATCCAGTCTTAAAACACCCTGCTGAGTAAGCCCAATTGTGTGTAATATAGGGAAAAGCTGCCTCTGGGAATGTCCTCCTGAATGAGTTCATCTTCCAGCCTGCCTTGATGACAGTATAAGCCCTGCTTGTAGGAAGCTGTCTTTTTCTTGCAGATAGAGGAACAGGTTCACAAAGGTAACTCTTCTAAGCAAATCTTGGGCTTCCCTGGTGTTTCAGATGGTAAAGAATCTGCCTGCAATGTGGGAGACTCAGGTTCAGTCCCTGGGCTGGGAAGATCCCCTGGAGAAGCAAATGGCTACCCACTCCAGTATTCTTTCCTGAAGAATTCCAGGGACAGAGGAGCCTCACGAGCTACAGTCCATGGGGTTGCAAAGAGTCAGACATGACTGAGCAACTCACACACACAAACTTTTGACTCATTTTTCCGCAAGAGCATGAGAATTTGACATGACAAAGCAAAAGTAAGCTACTGAGGAAGACTGACAACAAGTGTGGGTTCTGGAACCAGTTGGTCTGGTATGTGTCACGGCTCTGTGCATACTAGCTCAGTGATAAGGGGAAAGTTTCTTAATCCCTCTTTCACTCTTGGGGTTGCTGTGAGAAATTAAATGAGTTACCGTATGTACAATGAGTCAAATAGAGGTTGGCAGCAGTACACATTTGATAAACATTAGCTGGAGAATAAATTAAAGCAAAAACGAAAGAAAATGGCAACAAAAGAGACACAACAGGAGACAGAGACAAGGAAAACACCAAGATTCATCCAGTGGAAAATTAGGCCAGCAGAGGAAGTTGGGCTATGTGTTAGCAAGCTGCTAACATCAGCAGAGACCTCATACCCATGGAAACTCCAATGTCTACTGCTGGGCCCATTACCTGTTAGGATATAGAGATATGTCCTCTGTGGGGAAAGCAGGACTTGAGTGGGTATGGGCTTCCAAACAGGCTTTTATTCAAAGTCTCTTTGATGGGACTTAAGATGTCTTAGTACAAATTTGATCTGCAGTTTTAAAACAGCATTGCTTGTCCACCTCAGGTAACAGAAGGTCAAGATGATATTTATTGCTACTATCAATAAACAGTGACAGACTTTATTTTCTTGGGCTCCAAAATCACTGCAGACACTGACTGCAGCCAGGAAATTAAAGGACCCTTGCTCCTTGGAAGAAAAGCTATGACAAACCTAGACAGTTTATTAAAAAGCAGAGATGTCACTTTACCAACAAAGATCCGTCTAATCAAAGCTATGGTTTTACCAGAAGCCATGTACGGATGTGAGAGATGGCCCATAAAGAAGGCTAAGCACCGAAGAACTAATGTTTTCAAATTGTAGTGCTGGAAAAGACTCTCGAGAGTCCCTTGGACAGCAAGGAGAACAAACCAGTCAATCCTAAAGGAAATCAACCCTGAATGTTTATTGGAAGGACTGATGCTGAAGCTGAAGCTCCATTACTGTGGGCCCCTCATGCAAAGAGCCAGCTCACTGGAAAAGACCCTGATGCTGGGAAAGATTGAGGACAGGAGAAGAAGGGGCGACAGAGGATGAAATGGTTGGATGGCATCATAGATGCAATGGACATAGGTTTGAGCAAACTTGGGGAGATGGACAGGGAAGGACAGGGAAGCCTGGCATGCTGCAGTCCATGGAGTCACAAAGAGTCAGACACAACTGAGCAACTAAAAAGCAACAACAAGCAATACATAATGTTAAAACGATGCGTGCTTCCCATTCTCCTAAGAACCATGCAGGATCAGTTTGTCCATCTCGGCTGTGGAGCTACACAGCCTCTGGCCATCACATATGATGTGCCTAGTCACTGTTCACTGATGACAAGCATCCATAACCCCTAGACTGATTACACCCAAGAGCTCGCCTACTGCAGCCTAAAGGCAGGAGGACGGCACAGAGCCCTCATGCTTTCACCAGTGATCTCTCTGACAAGAACCAAAAGCCATGTAAACAGTCGAGAAGTATGGGAAGGCCATGGAACAGGCAGGAAGTGCAGCGGGGCTTACTTTCTGGAGCCTGTGGAATCCCCAAAGGTTCCGCAGTGGAGACCGTGGAGTCTCCATTGTGGAGAAACCAAAATGGCTCACTGCCCTTACGACTCTCTCTGCCCCACTCTCCTTCCCAGGCTGTATGCGTCTCATCTCTCCTCCGTGGAAATCCGCGCGTCTTCCCTTGGTTCTGTGGATGACCTTTCTCTGCATTTCCATGCACATGGCACAGGACAGTAGACTTGCTTAGTTCCTAAATTCTTGGGAAAATATAATCATATTCCTATGTGGATCAGATTCCAACCCAGGTCTAGAAAGCTGAGGCCACAACAGAGGATCAGAGAGTCAAATATGGCTGCTCCTGAACTCTGGGGAGAGGTTAGAAAGGCATGTTGGGGAGATCCTTAGAGATAGCAATCTGCATTTTTCAGAGTCTCAAAGAGGTCTTTTTCCACCTGAGGCTAACTCTTACAGGTCAGGAATGCAGATAAGCAAAGGACGGTTCTTAGACTGCCTATGCGTGTACACTTCTATCTATGATGTTATCATTAAGCCTCCTGCCATATATTTTTCATGGCAAAATAGCTTCAAAACTAAACTTAAAAGATAAGGTCCTGGATTAACTTATCATCACTGCCATTGTTATCCTCTACTATAATTGATCGGAGAAGGCACTGGCACCCCACTCCGGCACTCTTGCCTGGAAAATCCCATGGACGGAGGAGCCTGGTGGGCTGCAGTCCATGGGGTCGCTAAGAGTTGGACACGACTGAGCGAGTTCACTTTCACTTTTCACTTTCATGCACTGGAGAACGAAATGGCAACTTACTCCAGTGTTCTTGCCTGGAGAATCCCAGGGACGGTGGAACCTGGTGGGCTGCCGTCTCTGGGGTCGCAGAGAGTCGGACACGACTGAAGCGACTTAGCAGCAGTAGCAGCAGCACTATAACTGATATACAATAAACTACACATATTTAAAGTACATGATTTAATAAATTTTGATGTATGTATACACCTATGAAATCAAACCCACAATCAAAGATATTGAACAGTCATCATTTCTAAAACTTTCTCCTACTCTTTAGTCCATCTTTGCAGCCACTCTCCTTCCCTCAAACTACCACAATCATACAAATTTCTGTCCTATGAATTCATTTACATTTTCTGGAATTTCATATACATGGAACCATATGCTACGTGCTAAGTTGCTTTAGTCATGTCTGACTCTGTGCACTCCTATGGTCTGTAGCCTGCCAGTCTCCTCTGTCCCTGGAACTTTCCAGGCAAGAATACTGGAGTGGGTTGCCATTTCCTTCTCCAGGGGATCATCCCAACCTGGAGATCAAACCCCACATCTCCTGCATTGGCAGGCAGAGTTGTTTTTTTGTGTTTTTTTTTTAACACTAATGCCAACTGGGAAGCCCAGGAATATATATGGAATCATATAGTATACACTTTTTGGTCTGGCTTCCTTTACTCAGGAAAGGAAGAGATTCATCTTTGTTTCTGAGATTCATCTTTGTTTTTGTATGCATCAATAGTTCATTTTTGCTTATTGCTGAGTTGTATTTCATTGCACAGATGCTCTTAGACGTTTTCTAAAACAAGGTTTTTAGAGTTCCCAGGAATAAAAGTTTACACCAGCTACCCATGAAGGAAAGCAAAATAGATCTCAGCAAAATTTGAGATGAACACTTCACTCAAGTTCCCACAAATCGGCAAAGTTGTTTATGTTGTATTTATGCAAATGATTAATGAAGAATACAGATTGCAACAATTTCTAAGCAGTGTCCCCTAACTGCACTTCTGCTACTCAGCAAGAGAGAGTTCCCAGGACCCAGAAGATGGGAGGGAAGCAGCAGGGAAAAGCAGGGAGAGCATGGGTCTTTGTGTTCTAACCCAGCTGTGTGACCCCAGGAACATCACTTCCCATTTCTGAAGCTCAGTTTCCGTATTCATAAAATAGGGAAACTAGGCTGCAGTGTCTCAGCCTAAGCATTTGTAGAGTCTTTAAGCTTGACGATGTCGGCACGTGAGCTATCTTCCCTTGGTGAGATCCTTCGATCTCAGACAGATTGAACCCACTGCCGAGCATGGGCCACTCTTCCCTTTTGCATCCTAACAGAGAATCCAGTCTACTGAGTGGAGGGTCACTTCTTGGCAGTTACTGTCCAGTTCCAAGAGGCTTCTTCTTTTAAAAGCCTTTTCTACGTATCCAGCAGGCTGCAGCTCCTGGCTTGGAGCCTGTCCTTAACACAGAAAGAAGAGCCCTCTCCTGGCGTGTCTCAGTCACTACTTCTGACTGTGGGACAAACAATATCACTCCAGCTAATTCTACAAACTGTGACCCTGGAGCCAGCTTCTACTTCCGGTCTCTCTGAGGCTTCCTGTTCCTCCTATGTCTCCTGAGATTCACTCAGTAGGGCAGCAAGAGCTAGGGCGTGCAGGGGAGAGGAATACCAGTAAAGGGAAGTCTGGAGCTCTAGAGGCAGGAGCTTGATGGAGGAAGCCCTCCATCCATGGAGCAGTGTGGTCATGGCAGAAATGCAAGGAGATGGAGACTGTATAGCCTTCGTGCCTCCATAGACGCCGAAGGTCCACATCGTCCCACAGCCACTCAGCAACTTGCTGTTATCTCATTGGAGAATCACGGCAGCCTGAGGAAGTAGGCAAAGTCAATTACTACCCCAAACTCCACCCAATTCACAGAGAAGCAGAGAGAGAAAAACTCGTGCTCAGAGTGATCCAATGAGTTCTCCCAAAGCAGAAAAATCAAGCAGCTCAACCGCAGGCATTTGAGACTCCAAGCCCTTGAACCTCCACACCAGAGACATGTATTGACCTTTTTTCAAGTGTAAGATCCTTGAAGGGATCAAAGTTCTATAAGACAGGATCTGTTCTTTCAGAAACCTTTTTCCCCTGGGAGAGAAGGCAGTTGCTTTGCTAGAAGACAGAGGGTAAAGCCACTGTTGCTGCTTTCCAGTCTCTAAATCATGTCAGACTCAGCAACCTCACTCTAAGGGGTGCCAAAGAAGGGCCGCAGGCATGAGAAGGGGAAGCGAGGAAAACTTTGCTTTTCCTCTGGGCTGGACAGTTCAGTGACACCCATGCGACCTGTGGATGAGAGACAACTCGAGTTTCTCTTCTTGTTTTGAGTAATGATCAAAAGGAACAGAAAAAAAAATAAGCAAAAGATGTTTAAAGAGAGGAAATGCTCTTGGGCCTTTGTCCAAAGAATTTCTGTTCACAACTTCCTTTTATGCACTGATTTAATGCCAACCATTGAATGTGTCCCAGCTGATAGGGAGAGAGAGAAAAAGATACTCAATGACTGACTTTGGGATTGGCATCCAAAAAAGGGTTAACTGTGATTATATCTGGGGTGGAAGTAAGTTCATTAAATGGAGATGGATGTTACTTTTACCTTACACTCTACTCTAGGTTTGACATTTTTCTATGAGCATGTATTGTTATTATTTAGTTACTGAGTCATGTCTGACTGTTTTGAGACCCCATGGATGGTAGCTGGCCAGACTTATCTGTCCATGGGATTTCCCAGGCAAGAAGACGGGAGTGGGTAGCCATTTACTTCTCTAGGGATCTTCCCAACTCGGGGATAAAACCTGTGTCTCCTGCATTGGCAGGGGGATTCTTTACCATTGAGTCATGAGGGATGGATGAGGATCTTTTATGTTAAGAGAGAAATCCATGTCTTCCTCTCCACCTCTCTCAACTTGTTTTGCGACACAGTTATCGTCTCTCACCTGAAATCATAACCCTTCTGTAACAGCTTCTAACAAAGGAGCTACTATTTACAGTTTGCTCTAGGTGGAGCAGAGTACTAAATTCTCTAAGCATCTTCCTTATTACTCACTATAATTCTTCGAGTAGGTATTATTGCCTTCTTTTTCCAGATGAGGAAACTGAGCCTTAGATGAAGTAATCTGTTCAAACACACAAGTTCAAAAACAGTGGAGGAAGGATTAGAATCCAGGCAGAACCTGCAATGGTCCTAGCTGGAATCACCACTACCATTCTCTGCTGCCAGTTACCTTCTTCCACCAGATCTGATTATATCACCCCTTTGCTTAAGATCTGTGGAACTCTCATTCATATCGAACTCACCAACCACTGCCTAGCATATCATTTCCAAGTGCAGTTTTCAATTCATCCAGGACTCATCATAAACCAACAAGCAATGGCAAAGCCTAACTTTTCAAAGCAATTTTCCATACAATTTCCCAAGTCCCTGTGACAAGGGCAAATGAGCAAGCAGTTCTAGGCAACTTCAACGGCTTGCCAAGCAGCAAGACAACATGCCTGGATGTTCCTTCCTTGTTCTCCCAGTGCTCAGAGCTCTGATTATCTGTTTCTGTTATCACATCTCTCTCCGATTTATAGTGCTGCTTCTTCTTCCAGGTATGTCTTTTATCCCACCGAGTGAATGCACACAAATCCTTCATGATTTCTAGTGTTCAAATGACCAGTCCGTACCAATCTCTTAACACCCTCCCTGCATTATAGCACAAACTACTTTAGATTCGATGCCCTTGCTTGCCTGATTCTTTTTCCTAGTATACTGTGACCTGCTCCAGAACAGACTGTGACTGATTCTCTTTCCTAGTAGACTGTGACCTTCTCTAGAACATGGCTTGTGAGCGTGGCCTTAGGAAGCGGAAATTGATGGAGGAGAGAATGAATGAAGAAAAACATGATTAATGGCAAATCTGTGTTTCCCGTGCCTCCAGGATTCATGCAACATGGAACCAATATCTATCAAGAATGAGACATAGTACCAGGGACACAGATAAACAGGACAAAAATGGTAGTATGTGTGTGTATTTAGAGGAGTATATACACACACGCACACACACATATACATATACGTGTGTGTGTGTACATGGTGGATGTACATATATATTGTCTCTGTGTGTGTGTGTGTATATATATATATAATACATATATATACATATATATGTCACATTTGTACATATAGTATATATATATATATATACACACACACATATTCATATTATGGGTACATATATATGTGATGGGCTTTCCTGGTGGCTCAGTGATAAAGGATCCACCTGCCAATGCAGGAGACACAGATTCAATCCCTGGGTCAGGAAGATCTCCTAGGGAAGGAAACGGCAATCCATTCCAGTATTCTTGCCTGGAGAATCCCACAGACAGAGGAGCCAGGTGGGTTACAGTCCATGGGGGTTACAAAAGAGTTGGAAATGACTTAGTGACTAAACAACAAGATATACATGTATAGGGTTATAAAGTATGTTTGTACATATATAGTGTTCATACGTATATTGTGTATGTTCATGCACACATATATAGTGGGCAAATACATGTCTGTGTCTGTATTACAGTATATGGACAGCTAGTCTGGTGTGGTAGGTACATGTATAGTATGTACACGTATGATGTGCATACATGCACACTCACATGGCCTATGTACATTTAGATGCCTGTGTGTTCACTAGAATGCAATGCGAGTGGAGATTTAGAGGGCAGAGCAGAAGGGCAGGAAGGATGGCCAGTACATGCAACATAGATGTTTTTCAATAAAACGAGGAGAAACTTGAGGCTGCCTCTCTGCCAAGGAGAGTGAGGAGAGTGAAGGAAGAGGAAAGAGCTGGAGAATTAAGAAGGAAAACAGCTTAGAGAAAGTTCACTAAAACCAAGCAAGAACCATATTCTAAAGGTTCGTGAGCAGACACAAAAACCTTTAAAACAAAGCCAGGGAGGTGGAAAATCAAGCGGTGGGAAATCACTGGATTTAATCAATAGGAAGGTAGCAGTGCATAGTGAGTGAAAGCCTCAGGAAGAGGTGGGGTGGGGGGTGACTCAGTGATGAGGAAGCAGAATCAGACAAACACAGACTTCTGTCTCTTTCCAACACTTGGGCTTTGAAAGAATGATGAGAGAGGCAGCTTTGATAAAAGCAGGATCAACAACTTGGTTTTTTTTTTTTTTTGGTTCTCTGTAAATGCAAAAGATCAAACATGTGTGTGGACAGAAGGTTATGATTCTGGTGCTGTCCCAGGGCTCACATTGTGAAGTATCATTTGCAGCAAACACAAATACAGTCAAGACCCCTAACCCTCATAGCACTCACATATAGAAGCCCCAAATCTCTCGCAACAGGTCTGGGAGGTAGTTTCTATAATTATCTACATTTTACAGATGAAGAAGCCAAGCACAGAGAGGTTAAGTAACTTGTCCAGAGTTGCTCAGCTACTTAAGTCCCAAGTCAAGTCCCCTTCCCTCTCCCAGGCAATCTGATGTGCAATGAGATGCAGAAAATAGAGCCTTTGAC
This sequence comes from Nanger dama, assembly GCA_917880005.1. NCBI lineage: Eukaryota > Metazoa > Chordata > Mammalia > Artiodactyla > Bovidae > Nanger > Nanger dama. Next base: position 10,886,798 of record CAKJTW010000051.1, read on the forward strand.
ATGCTTCATGCTTTCCCAAGTCCTGCTAAGACTGACCTGGCTTTCTCTCCTGCCAAGCAGAGGCATTGAAATTAGGGGAGAAGCTGTGTTTGATGGGGGAGGAAGAGCAGAAGGAGCCCATTTACTGGTATTGCAGAGTTTGCAGCTCAGTTGCCAGTTGTGAATATTATCATAAGCATCATCCAAAGACAGTTACAGTACACACTCTAAGTTCAAGAACTGCCTCCAACTCCAAGCATTTTATAATCTAGAGCAAGTCACTTAACTGGTGCAGGTACCAATTTTCCATTCAAAACATGGAAAAAAATAATAAATTATTCTACACCCCTTCGGGTGCAGTTGTGAGGAGCAAGTGAAAAGATGTGAGAAAGTTCAAGCAAATGTGCACTATTTCATTATTATTATTATTCTCTCAAAACTGAGAAATTGCTCATTCTCTCCACTTCCCCATTCCACTTCCAGAGGTATTAAAAACTGGTAAGACATCCAACTCTGGGAAAGTGTTTCTAAACCTAAGTAATTTCCATTTGTACAATTTGTCCTAAGTGGGAAATTCCCTTATACAGTGAGACAGGATGACCCATTTCAAAGTTTCTCTGGAAGTGAGCTTTAATGAACTGTCATTATCTAAGATTTGCAGGCTGTTTTTGGATGCTATTTTATACCAGCCTGTTCATCCTCCTTTTCTTTCTCCACTCACCGTGTGGATCATGATATTAATACACAAACTCCAGCGCAGCATTTTCCCCTCACTACCTGCTTCTGTGAATTTCACTTTTATTCATTGATATAGTCTTTAAATCCCAGCATGGTCCTGCTGCAGGTGATCAAGGAGGGGACTTCAGCAGAAGCCAGCAAGGCACAGCCATTGGAAGGGAACATGAGAAAATCACCCAGGCAGCCAGGCAATCTGATTGTATTTTGCCAGATGTTTGGAGCACCAGTACAGACTGTGGCTATCAAGTCTTCAGATTTTTTCATCTTTAAACAAGACAGTTTGGTGCATATATAATGAGCCTAGAGTTCCATGCAAAGCAGCTGTCCTTCAGATTTTTAAATTGTCTTGATTTTTAAAAAAACTTTACTCTTTCTATCTAAACTATGTTCCAAAGATAAAATTACAACAATTAGGCAGCAGTAGAATGGGGTATATGAACGGGTGACTGGTGCATTGTCGGTTGTAGGCACATTTACTTAATCTGTGAAAACATCTGGGCCACAATCAATCTCCCTTGCAGGTGAGAAACTAGGGATCCAGGGCCAAATTTCACTTTTTCTTTCTTTGAGAAAGGAGTATGCAATTTGCATGTATGGCTTCATAAAGAAAAGTGAACATACAAAAATTTCAAATTGCAGAGACAACCTGTGTGATGGTCATTTGTATTAGATAGCTTTATAAAAGGTTGTTGAGGTGGGGGGTGCTCATTCATAATCCCTTCCCTATCTGCATGCAAGCTCAGTTGTGTCTCTTTGCGATCCCATGGGCTGCAGCCCACCAGTCTCCTCTGTCCATGAAATTTTCCAGGCAAGAATACTGGAGTGGCTTCCCATTTCCTACTCGAAGCGACCTTCCTTACCCAGGGATAGAACCTCCAAGTTCTATCTGCAAGTCCTGCCTTGGCAAGAGGATTTTTATTTTTATTTTTTTACCACTGCGCCACCTGGAGCCCCTTTAAAGCAGACACTTAACAGTTTTGCAAAGCAAAGGACTTCACTAATTCTATTCATCCCCTAAGACAGCCTTTCTCCCCAAATAATGAGATGGTGCTGCTAAGTCGCTTCAGTCGTGTCCGACCCTGTGTGACCCCATAGACGGCAGCCCACCAGGCTCCCCCATCCCTGGGATTCTCAAGGCAAGAATACCAGAGTGGGTTGCCATTTCCTAATGAGATGGTGACCCGGTGTTAATCTCGCTGTAAAATTTTACAGAGAGCAAAAACTTTTAAAATTTACTCTCCATAAAATTTTATAGAGTAAGTCTCATTAGTTCCCTGTTATGCAGAAATCAGGTGAAACACACCCAGAACAATGGTGTTTTCCCCTCTGTGAAATCTCTAGGCCAAGACCAACACACAGATCCCTTCTCCTACTGCCGTCTTTCCTTCAAGTTCCATCACCACCAGCCTCCTCTCTTTACACAGCTGGGCTGATGCAGACTCATGAGCCTCTACCATCCCACTTCCCTCTTCCATTCCAGTTTTTATCAGCCAAACTACTAGTGAAAATGACAGAAGCCAGCACTTGTTGAGTTTAGGTGCTTTACTCTTTTTCAAGCACAAATAACATTTATTTCAATATAAATATACAAGTCTACAAAAATATTTTTTAAAAGTACAATAATCTGAGTCACTGTCCAGCAGGACCATGCTTCATTTTTACAGAGATCAGATGCTCCATAAAAGTATATTTTTTAGCTTAGTTCTAGGACACCTTCAAACATAGTAAAATTCCTTGTTCTACAAACAAATCTTTTTAAAGATTATTTACATATGCCAGTGATTTTGGATACTTTATACCCAGAAATCAAGGCTAATGAAATGAGTTAGAATTCCACATCAAGAATACAACTGCTGATATACAAACATTACAATAAATTACCTTATTAGATTGCAAAAACACATCAGATTTTCTCTGTAAGTTTCTAGCAGATAATAAGTTACAGACAGGAAAAAGAAACAACAAAATAAAACCACTTCAAGTCCACCTCAAGTGTGTCTCTCCTGATTCAAGAGTGAAATGTCCCAGGTCTGAGGTGCACCCATGCCTCACCGCAGCGCGAACTATGCCAGGAGGGGTGCGTGAACGTTACTTGGTGTGAGCAGACCTCAGAGTTCCCAGTATTTTGTCCCAGTGTGTGAAGTAAGGCGCGAAGTTGCAGTTAAACTGGGAGTGATGCAGGTCGTGGTGCGCCACGCCCCAAACCACCCGAAGGGTACCAGTCTGTGCGTGGACCAGGGGAAGTCGTAGCCGGAGTGATCCTCCACCGACAGCCAGATGTTGACCACGTGGAAGGTCATGGCGGTGAGAGGGTGGCACTGGAGCAGCAAGACGTTCACCACGTCAAAGAAACCCAGGGAGAAGAGCTCCCCGACGCTCATGTACTGCGTGGCCAGCGCGAACGGGGACGAATTCTGATGGTGCATCTTGTGGAAGGTCCGGTACAGCCAGGGCACCTTGTGATGCAGCAGATGCCACACGAAGAACTCGGTGTCAAAGAGCAGCAGGCAGAGCACCACGTGGCTCACCAGCTGGAGCAGCTCGGGGGCTTCGGCGGGCAGGAGGGCCGGGCTCACAGCCCAGTGCAGCAGCGTCATGGGGAACACGAACACCACGTGCTGGTACAGCGTCTGCCCCAGGCAGGGCAGCAGCTGCCGCGCAGACGGCGAGAAGTCCGGGTGGATCTTGTAGCGCCGCAGCGTGGGCACCCAGGGGCACAGCACGTCCAGCACCACGAAGGGCAGGCAGAAGCCCACGTAGGTGGTGATGGCGAAGAATACAGGAAAGAAGGGCGATTGAATGAGCGCATCCCAGGTCCTCAGGCGGTCCCAGAGGGGCTGCAGGAGCAGCTGGCCAGAGCTGCAGAGGACGTGGAGCTCGGAGCGGTTGTGGCTGTTCATGGCCAGGCTGTGTAGAGCAGCGCGGCTGCTCCGGTCCTCAGGCTTTTCTTCGGGCTTTCGACCCGCCCCGCGTGATGTCAGCCACCGTTTTTCCTCCCTTTCCCGTCTTCGCAGAGCTTGCAAAGATAAATAATCCAACAGAATTGCGCTTAGTTGCTAAAAATACTCAAGTACAGCTGCGTTCAATGGCATTCAGATATACAATTACGCAATGGCACGTAGTAATTTCTATGCCTACGGGACGTACAATTTATACACGAAACAATGCACAGAGCTTCAGTGCAGAGTTTTACGAGTTTTGACAACTCAGTTTATGGGTTATCACCATCCCTAAACAAGAGAGACTATTTCCACCATCACCAGAAACAGCTCCTTTGCAGTCAAGGCAGAAGTACTCGTGTTTTTAATACATACATTAAATTGCGTCTGTGTGTTTTAATAAAGACACAAATGTGGCTGCGTTTTTTAAAAAATCTTTTAAAAAGCGACATACCTTTCCTATTTCGATCTTTTCTTTCTGCTGGCGCACTCTATTAATCTAACTAGCAGCGATCGGCAAACTAAACTTTCTTAGACGGAACCGCGCAGGTCGATGGCGGTGAGCCCTGGCGATCTGCGCAGAAAATCAGCCGGGAAGGGTAGCGGGTCGGGAACCTCCTCCAGTTCCCGTATCTTTCCCGGGTGGGCTCGCGGAAAGCTCCAGACGCTACCGCACGCAGACTTCCTCGAAGGAGCCCCCTAAACCCGGCCGGGGGTCGTCCCCTCGCGGTGCGCCCGAGTCTCCCAAAGCAGAGACGGGAACCGGGAGGTACTGCGGCGAGAGAGGGGACAGCGACTTCTAGCCTTCGCGTTGTCGGAAAAAAAAAAAAAAAAGTCAAGGGCTGGATTTAACATCCGGAGCCTGCCCATCCAAATCTGGCTAAAAGCCGCTGCATCTCTTGGGATGAAAGCAGTGCAATCAGTAAACCACCCACTTTGAGGGGAAAAGGGAATACTTTTGCGTTCCCTGACGCCTACGGGGAGGCTGTTGATTGAACAGATGGTGTCGCGCCCTCCTAGCCCTTCCCTTTGCTGGCTCCGCGACGCCAACTTGCCCCACGTCCTTGACCCCTCCATCCCCCAAACCATCCCTGGTGCAGCGAGACCAACGGCGAGGCCACCCCCACCTCTGCGTTTCTCAATCAGCCGTGGTCAACCGGCAGGGACTGAGCCTGAGAACATCGGTATTACGAGAGCTCAGATGGGTCATGGCTGGGCAGGGAGGCGGGTGGGGTGTGTGTGACCCCAGGCCTTGCAAGAAAAGCAACCTCCGCGTTTGACCCGGGGGCCTGACGAAAGAGACGTCTAGAGGGTAGAAATTTGGGATGGAAACTGAAGCCAGGGGTCACTCCTTATCCTAGCTTTGCCCATTCTTGTGTCTATGAGGTTGGGACCAGCGCCTCACTCCAGGAAGTTCTGCTTTGTCTTAACCCCCCTTTCCAAAGGGAAATAACAATCATACCCATCTCATGAGGCTACTGCAACCATTAAATGAGAAAATAGTAATAATAATATTGTTAAAGTTACCCTGTAATGTCTGCTAGACATTAAATGAGAAAATAGTAATACTATTGTTAAAGCTACCAGGCACTGTATGCTAGACATTAGCTAAGTGTTTTACTTGAAGTGATTAAATGCAGTCCTTGGAAGAGCTGGGTTTGCCAGCTGCCAAGATTATTTTTGCCATAATCTTAACAGAAATGAAAATATAGTGCCTGGAGCCCAGTTACAGAATGAAACACCTATTATTTTAAATGCATACTCCACATTTTACCTAAGGAGTAATTGAGGAAGCTTGTAATTAAAATCAAAATCGTATAACAAGAAATAAAAGATATAAAGCCATATGTTATACTACAAGGAATAATAAGCTCAACAAAAATACAGACCAATATATGGGCCTAGAAATGAATGATATATAATAGTTCAAATCATAATATATAACAATATATCAATACGTGAGTCTCAGATTTACAAATGAATTCTGCTCAGAAGCAAAGTATCACTCACATTTGCCATCGCCAGAAATTAAGTCACCCTTCAACTTTCCGTTCAGCACATGCTGTTCTTTTCTTGTGGTTTCAGCTTTATGCTGGAATGCTTTGGACTCTCTCACAGAGTGGGTGGCTTAATTTGGACTTCACTATTAGATTGCTATCAGGACTGCCTCCTTTGAGCCCCCAGCCTCAACCAACCTGTTCTTTTCTACTTGGTTCTTCTGTCCCTCTATCCCTAAACCTGTTAGAAAGTACTTTGTAAAACGCTGATCAGCAAGACCTGGAAGCCACAGCTTCAGCCTGCTTGGCCCAGGCTCTCCCCTCTAGCTTGCAGTACCTTGAAGAACAGCTACCAGCTTCTCTGCCTTTCCAGCCCACAGAGCAGCCCAAGTCCTATATACAAATGCAGTTGTCTCAGGGAAAGCGGTCAGTTAAATTCTCATCAGTTGTCCACTCTGTGTCATGGAGGATGCTGAAAAGGTAGGCAGAACATTTTGACTAGTTTCACTCAATTGACTCAAATAAAATCGAGCCCTATTTACTCTTGCTGCTAAGTCGCTTCAGTCGTGTCGACTCTGTGCGACCACATAGACAGCAGCCCACCAGGCTCCCCCGTCCCTGGGATTCTCCAGGCAAGAACACTGGAGTGGGTTGCCATTTCCTCCTCCAATGCATGAAACTGAAAAGTGAAAGTGAAGTCGCCCAGTGGAGCCCAACTCTTGGCGCCCTACCAGGCTCCTCCATCCATGAGATTTTCCAGGCAAGAGTACTGGAATGGGCTGCCATTGCCTTATGAGAAGGCTTCAAAACCCAGGAAGGCACAGGGTAAAAATACACAGTATTTGTTGTCATACTATTAAAACAAGTTGACAGAGAAAGACTTTTACTTGCTTAGTTTGAAACAGACCTTGAAACTTGCATGGTACAATAAATACTCAATAAATACTCTTGAATGAATCACTAACAAACTTCTTAAAAATCAGTATTATTATAACCTGATGTCTTTCAGGGGTCACATTTTAAAAATCTCTCCATATATTAAAAGAAATGAGTTACAATTATAGGGTATTTTAAATGTTTACATTTAACAAGTTAACACCTTTCATACCCTCAAACACAAAATAATCATTGCTTGAAGATAATGTCAACAGTCTTATTAAGTGTGAAGCCTCCATTCAAACCTTCCCCACTTCCTCCCTCCTGTCTGAGTCTCTGACCACTCTTAATTATTAGACAAGTTTTCATTTTTATGTCGCATTTGAGACTCAGTTATTCTTTGAGAACATTTTTCGTATATTGTGCATTAGGCAAGAATTAGTTGTAATCTTGGATAGAAATGGTTGGTCTAACCAGTCCTCAAATTAACAACTGGCTCCTAAATCCAGAGTTCTCCGTCTAGTCCAGAAAAGGTGAGGAAGCAAAGCCAAGAGTGCCCCCTTATGGCGAATGAAAAAAAAACGACTTCTCTCAATTGTGACTTCATGCATATGCAAATGGACTTTGCCCAAGCACACACAAGATCTTGGAGTTCCAAGCTGACAGAATATTAACTAGTCTTCTCCTTGCCCTAGAGGTCTCTAGAGATCTTTGTGCTCTGCTCAAAAGGATATGTATCAAACACAGTGGAAAACAACAGAGTCAGAACTCCTCCCAACCTAATGCAGGACTTCTCAAGGCACAAGGTCCAACCTTGTTCTGTGCTCTCAGCCAACCGTGAAACAAAGCTACCTGAATACACTAGGGCTGTAAGGAGATAAGAGCCTACACGACCACATCAGGCGGAAGAGGCCGACTACAAAGGTGGCGGCACCGTGGCCCCCAGCCTTTCTGGCGCCGGGGACTGGTTTTATGGAAGATCATTTTTTCCATAGACTGGGGGAGAGGGGGGATTGTCTCAGGATGATTCAAACGCCTTTTCATTTATTGTGCATTTTATTTCTGGTATTATTACATTGTGATATATAATAAAATATACAACTCACCATAACACAGAATCAGTGGGAGCCCTGAACTTGTTTTCCTGCAACTAGACAGTCCAGTCTGGGGGTGATGGGAGACAGTGGCAGCTGCCCCCTCCAGCATGAGCATCACTGCCTCGGCTCCACCTCAGATCAGCAGCGGGCATTAGACTCTCATAAGGAGTGATGCAACCTAGATCGCTCGCATGCACAGTTCATAGTCCCCCCGGAGCTTTGACAGGAGGCGGAGCTCAGCCGGTAATGCAAGTGGTGGGAAACGGCTATAATGACAGATGTGGCTTCGGCTCCCTCACCGATGCTCACCTCTGCTGTGTGTCCAGGTTCCTAACAGGCCATAGGTGGTACTGGTCTGCGGCCTGGGGGTTAGCGACCCTGGTGTAACTCAGCTGTAGTAAGAACCACCGTGCAACATCTCCAGCTCTGGCTTGTACTGGTGAACAATCCCCAAAGAAAACCTTGGCAAGGTGAAGAGCAAAATGATAAAAGGTGGACTCGATAGAACTTAGGCCCTGTTCATTCACTCCCATGTTCTGGGGAGGGGCAGATTTACTCCCTAGTTCACCGGGGCATCTGAGCGAGACTCCATGATAGCAACCAAAGGAGGGGAACCAAGTCACCTAAAACCCGGGAGCCATTCTCTGGCCAGCTCTCTCTCACCACTGGTGGGAAACAACAAAAACAGTCATGCTGTTTCTGGCCCTATACTTAAGGGTCTTGTACCTGGTTGGCAAACCAGTTTGCCTTGGTCAAAGGAGAAAGAAGTGTTCTTTCTTTAGGGGAACATAAGACTGGCAGGAAGAGTGTCATCCCCCGGGGTCATCTATCCTTCACGTCTAGCACAGTTTTACTCTTTTCTGTACAATGTTACTTTAGTTTGCCATGAAAAATCAGATTCCACTTCAGGCTCTCCCAGGTGTTACTTGTACATCTAATTTCATTCAGCTCAATGACAAAGTCTGCCATTTTTCACACATTCTGTCAGTCCATATGTATTTATTGACTCACTAATATTCCAGGCTTTGTGTTAGATTCTAGGTATACAAAGGTGAGTAAGATAGATCTTAAAGCTCACAGAGTAGTGGGAGAGATCACAGCAGACCCCCGAATCTATGTTTTGGGGGCCCTGTGACATCGCCTCTGCTGGCTTCGGTTGCTTCGTGTAAGGAGAGAAGCTGATGGACAGAGCTTGAATCTAGGGTCCCGTCTGCAGCCACGACCTGCAAACGGGGTTAATCAGGGTTTAGTCTCCACTCACAGCCTCGCTCAGCAGACCCTGAAGATTCCCAAACCATCCTCCGGCTCCTTAGGTTTAAGACCACTCTCCTCCCTATGGGCGGAGAAGGCAATGGCACCCCACTCCAGTACTCGTGCCTGGAAAATCCCATGGACGGAGGAGCCTGGTGGGCTGCAGTCCATGAGGTCACGAAGAGTCGGACATGACTGAGCGACTTCACTTTCACTTTTCACTTTCATGCACTGGAGAAGGAAATGGCAACCCACTCCAGTGTTCTTGCCTGGAGAATCCCAGGGACGGGGGAGCCTGGTGGGCTTCCGTCTCTGGGGTCGCACAGAGTCGGACATGACTGAAGCTACTTAGCAGCAGCAGCAGCCTCCCTAAGGGAGAGGACCAAAGGTTCACGGGCAGTATCAATGAGGTTTACAAGGAGTAATGAAGAGCGGGGGGAAAGACAAAAAAGAAAACATAAGTCCTGCTGAAAGAAGGAATTCCAGAATGAAAGCGGACTCACACCTGCACACAATGCTTCGGGCCTGGAAGGCTGAGTTTTATTGACAAGTTTAAATAAGATCACTTGAATATTACAAAGCAGTCTTATGTTGTCTGCACAGATTAACCAATACCAAGTATTGTTTATTATCACAAAGCTCTATCGGAAAACCAGAGCAATTGTCACTGTTCATCCGACAGCACTGTAAGGAAACAGGGCTGCAAGAAAAGCAGGTGAATGTGGGTATCCTGACACAGGGATGCAAATCAAGACTATTAAAAATCTGAACACATACAGAAGGAAAAAAAAAAATCCCTGAGCTTTAATCTGAAAACAACCAAGTTCACATTCACATTTCTTCTGTGTGAAAATGAAGTAGGGCACTCCACCTGAGTGGCAGCACGGCTTCCGCTCTAAACATGCCATCGCCAGGCTCCAGCAGCTAGGGAGGTGAACACTGCAATTTCAGGAAAAAATAGTGCTATCGTGTCTTCACAGGACGTTTCTTCTGAAACAAGTGGATTTATGGCTTGCCACACAATGAAGAGTTCACGCCTATCAGTGGTTGACTCAGTTACTTAAAGTATAGTGGTGGTTATTGTTGATGAATGTATTTTTTTATGAAATTTAATTTATTTTTGAAGACAGAAAATTAAATTGCTCAGTCTGAGCAATTTAAATACTTAGCTCTCGCAATTAGGCTTGATAAAATTCATCATAGGATCATTATAACCAGCACTGCTGAGGTGTCACTGAAATTAATTTTGTACCTACTACATGAGAACACGAGGAGGTGTCACTTAGATCTCTAAATACAAGGACATTCGACCGAGAGCCCTTTAAGGCAAGCAGGTAAGAACTGGGTACTTATATACTGAGCTTCTTTCAAGTCTGTGTCAGATTATTTACTGATGAACAAGGCATCTTGAAAATCCCAACATGTGTCAATGCGTCCTGTGTTGAGAGTAAAAGGCAATATAGTATATTCTAAGTAGTAAGGATAAGTGGAATGGTCATGATCGTTTACTGAATCAGTGTCATTTTAAAGACTGGTTGAGGCACCAGTTTTGTATTTGACCATGATTAAATGAAAAAGCAAAAGCATTTCTGATCCTAACCGGAGAGAATCAGGCATCTTCAACAGCATAATTTCCTTGGTTATAAAAATGTAAAACGCCTGGGAAAGGAAAACAAGTATTTTAGAGAAATTAAGCAAACACACTTAGCACGACTTGACAGTAAATGTCTCCAGTCTGACGGTCACTGGTACTTCCTCATTAGATTTATAATTTCATTATAGAGTTTCCATGGGGCATCCAAGCCCCAGATAAAGTCAAGATGCTCCCACTCAGGAATGCGCTTGTGGTACACCAGGTTGGGGATCTGCATCTGCAGGAGAACGACGTCCTTGTCATCCGCGAGCCAGTCCCGACCTCCGCTCCAGACAGCAGTCCGCACCAGCATGTCTTTCACATTGTAAAAGGGAGGGGAACTCTGTAATGAAAACCCACAGGCAGCTCTGTCTCTGTTGTTTTCACCGACAAAAATGCAATCCCCTGAAACCACCGCCTAGAAAATCTGATCCAAGGATGAAAGACTAAATTTTGAAAACTGCTCTCAGGTTCCTTTTTAACTTGCGGCTGCCAGAACAAAACAGAAGACTGACCCAGAAGAAAGGAATACTGTAATGACTGCTGGCTATCGAACTGTCACCCTGTGCTGGTAACATCCCTGAGAGGAAGGCATCATTCTCCCAGGTGCTTGATGCCAGGCTGCAAAACCAAACCAAGTGGCTGGGAAGTGAAGTCATACCCCAAACCTCTCCTCCCTCTGGGGTGTGCCACAGTCATAGAAATTCTCTAAGTCTCAGTTTTTCCCGCTTTAATAATAATAATGACATCTATATCATCTGAGAATTAAGTAAGGAAAACATGGGCATAGGGCCTCACACTTTAGACTCCTTAGCACTCAAAAAAAGGTCAATTTATTTATATATGGAAGAAAAGGTTTAGGCAATGTAATTTGGCCAAATACCCCACCACCACCACCACCACTACCAGCCACCAGCTATCAGCCCTAGATTTGTCTGACTCTAATATCTGTGCCTGATCACTATCTATGACATATGAGAAAGATAGCTGTACGTACAGAGCCAGAGAAAGGACAAGGTCCAAAGAATGAACCAGGAAGCTTAGGCTGTTCTAGAATTGACTAGGGCCAAACAAAGGCTACCTAGTCAACCCTCCTGGACATTTCCCCAGCACCTGAGCCCAGCCAGAATTCTCATAACTCAGGCTGGCTTCTTTGATGAGCTTTCAGGGCCCATTTAAATTAGAAAAACTTTGAAGACTTTACCTGGTTGTAATGAAAATAATTCTTGGCACTGCTTCCCCAGTCAAAGGCTTGAAACTGGTGCAATTTAACAACCTAGACAGAAGATAATTGGGGGCAGGGGAGAGTTATCTGACACAGAAATTTGATTTAACATCATAGGTTGCAAGAGTTAGCCACCTCCCCAGATACCAAATTTATTAGTTCAGTTCAGTCGCTCAGTCATATCCGACTCTGTGACCCCATGGACTGCAGAATGCCAGGCTTCCCTGTAAATCACCAACTCCCAAGTTTATACTGAAACCCAGGTTCACTCTTCATTTCCAAACTGATTTAAAATAAAATGGCATTATTTTTCTCTCCATTCCTAAATGACTCAACTTCTCACTGTATGATTAGAAAGTAGCTATTACATGACACAATAAAGCAGCCACACCTATGTGCTATAAACGATGCTGGAGCGACGGTGCACCCACTGGATAATCTTTATGATGATGTTCTTACTGAAAGTAGAATCGTAAACTTTTCTAAAGAGTTAACTATCTTACTTGGTAAAGGAATACATATTACAAATAATATATAGACTAATATACATTTATACATGATTAATGTATATTTATATGGGTAATCGGAGAAGGCAATGGCACCCCACTCCAGTACTCTTGCCTGGAAAATACCATAGATGAAGAAGCCTGGTAGGCTGCAGTCCATGGGGTCCCTAAGAGTTGGACACGACTGAGAGACGTCACCTTCACTTTTAACTTTCATGCATTGGAGAAGGAAATGGCAACCCACTCCAGTGTTCTTGCCTGGAGAATCCCAGGAAGGCAGAGCCTGGTGGGCTGCCATTATAGGGTCACACAGAGTCAGACATGACTCAAGTGACTTAGCAGCATCACAGAAGGCAATGGTACCCCACTCTAGTACTCTTGCCTGGAAAGTCCCATGAACGGGGGAGCCTGGTAGGCTGCAGTCCATGGGGTCACTGGGAGTCTGACACGACTGAGCGATTTCAGTTTCACTTTTACTTTTATGTATTGGAGAAGGAAATGGCAACCCACTCCAGTGTTCTTGCCTGGAGAATCCCAGGGATGGCGGAGCCTGGTGGGCTGCCATCCATGGGGTTGCACAGAGTCAGACACGACTGAAACGACTTAGCAGTATATGGGTAAATATATTTATATTAGTATGTAAATATATTAATTATATTAGCAAGCATGTATAGCCTAGTATTAACAGTATATATTTATATTAATATGTTAATATATTTATATATAATTACATATAATCTCCATCATATTTCCTATATCCATTCTATTTGATTAGTCATATTACTTAACATTTTAATAATTTTATTTAATATTTTTCTTGAGTATCAGTACCAGTATAATCACCAAACTGTACTGCACACCAGAACATTTCTAACCACTTGAGGATACTGGAGCCATGAAACGATGTTGTATATGAAATTTAAATGTATGCTTATTTTGAATGGCATGACATGGAAATATTAATAAAAAGTCACTTATTCATAAATTGTGAAATAATGCAAATTCATACTTCCTCTATATCCCCCAATTAAAAATATGTGGAGAAACAAATTCAAAATGGGCGAACTAAATGAATTGAAAACTGTTCACGTTTTGGCCAGAGGGTGGTGCCTAGTAAATGGAAAAAATCTAGACATTTTTGCCAAACTGCTTTTGATTTATAAGAATACTGGAGTGGGTAGCCATTCCCTTCTGCAGGGTATCTTCCTGACCCAGGAATTGAACCTGGGTCTCTTGCATTACAGGCAGGTTCTTCACCGTCTGAGCCACCAGGGAAATCCTAGGAGAAGTTTTTAGCTCTTATCAACTGCATAAAATTCTACTGTTTCATGCAACAGAAAGCAATGTGAGGTGAGGTACTACAGGGGAAATATTTAGCATCTGCTGGGGCTTCCCTGGTGGCTCAGAGGGTAAAGCGTCTGCCTCCAATGCGGGAGACCCGGGGTTCGATCCCTGGGTCGGGAAGATCCCCTGGAGAAGGAAATGGCAATCCACTCCAGTATTCTTGCCTGGAGAATCGCACGGACGGAGAAGCCTAGTAGGTTACAGTCCACAGGGTCGCAAAGAGTCGGACACAACTGAGCGACTTCACCTTCACCTTTCGTCATCACAAATGACAGATATTACTGTCCGAAGCACATTTAACAAGCAGAATAAGATATGAATTTACAGTACCTGTTAGTGCATCTGCTCCCCAACTCTAATTGTCAGAGAAAATATATGAATGCAAGCTGTTCTGCCCCTGGAGAGAGACATCAGTTTGTCCCTTTCTCACATATGTCTTGAAAGGGCATTTAAGAGGATGGGAAATGTGAAGAAGATTATTTATAGTAACAAAAATCTGTTAATAAGCTAACATTCAATGACAGATACTTAGTTAAATATACCATATTACAATATACACGTAGTATGCCACTGTTGTGAATATATATATAATAAAATAGAAAGAGAAAACTATTTACAAACAATATTAAGTGGAGAAAAGTCAGAAAATAAAATTGAACATGCACTATGGTTATACTTAGGGTCAACCTTTCTAAAGTACCATACATATCTGTAAGTCTTAAAGATACCCTTATCCTCTGATCATTAAGTCTACTAAGACCATATCCAAAGAAACTCATCTCCCTAAGGTAAGAACAGATCTCTAATTCAAGAATACTTATCCTAGGATGTTTTATTGCCCAAAAAACACTATCATTGTAATAATAAAAAAAATAATAAATTCAAGCCATAAAAAGCTGTTCTCAGTTACAAATATTTCTAAGTATAATTACTGACCTGTAAAAGTATTTTTGACTATGGCACAGACTGTTTGTCCCCCAAGGACCCATTCTTGCCTTCTTCCTTTCAGTAGTAAAATTTCTAGGGCTTTTGCTAAGCACCTCGCTGCCAGAGTGGGAACGATATCCCTCACGGGCTTCCGTCCTGTGGGCTGAGACTGCCCTGAAAGTGACCCGGTTTCAGCGAGAGGGAAGAGGCCAGTGCCCCGGAGATGGTGAGCTACACGCAGGGGCACTGCGTCCCTGCAGGACTTCCTGGTGCAGTCATTCCCCCACTCCACAATCACGTGCCACTGATGTCTGGACTGGAATCTGAGGAAGAAAACTATTTAGATGCTGTATTTTAGAGTCTCTGATACAGCAACTTAGCCTGTACCTAAGAAATACAATGCTACTTAATTCAATAAAAACAAAATAATTAAAAAGTGCACGTAGCATAATTCTTCTTTTGCAATGGAAACAACTATACCAAAAAATTATAAGATTACACTGAAAGCGCTCAGGACATGCCAAATCAAAACATGCTGCTTTGGCATAATGATCATTTGGAGTCAAAGCACTTGAGAAACAGCAGATGCACAGAGGACAATGACCTGCCTTTTTTTTTTTTTTTTCTAAAAGGAGACAACAAACCCTGCATGAGAAAGAAGCCCTACAACAAACCCTGCATGAGAAAGAAGCCCTCCCTGTATCAGGGGGAAGGAGCACGCGCAACATCAGAGCCGGAGAGAGGTGGCTGTGGGCATCTATGCAAACAGACCTTGCAAAAAAACTCCCATATCCTGTAAGTCTCCTCGGGTATTTTATTTTTCCACAACTGCTACTCTTGTTCAACCTAGTATATTAGCCCTTCAGCAGAGTTACTTCTTTGGGTCTTCATTTTTCTTGTGAGGGCTCCCATGAACACAGAAAAAAATCCATATACTTTACTCCTGTTAATCTGTCCCAGTCAGAAACCCTAAGACTGGCTCAGATCATGAACTCCTTATTAACCAAATTCAGACTTAAATTGAAGAAAGTAGGGAAAACCGCTAGACCATTCAGGTATGACCTAAATCAGATCCCTTATGATTATACAATGGAAGTGAGAAATAGATTTAAGGGCCTAGATCTGATAGATAGAGTGCCTGATGAACTATGGAATGAGGTTCGTGACACTGTACGGGAGACAGGGATCAAGACCATCCCCATGGAAAAGAAATGCAAAAAGCAAAATGGCTGTCTGGGGAGGCCTTACAAATAGCTGTGAAAAGAAGAGAGGCGAAAAGCAAAGGAGAAAAAAGGAAAGATATAAGCATCTGAATGCAGAGTTCCAAAGAAGAGCAAGAAGAGCTAACAAAGCCTTCTTCAGTGATCAATGCAAACAAATAGAGGAAAACAAACGAATGGGAAAGACTAGAGATCTCTTCAAGAAAATTAGAAATACCAAGGGAACATTTCAGCAAAGGTGGGCTCGATAAAAGACAGAAATGGTATGGACCTAACAGAAGCAGAAGATATTAAGAAGAGGTGGCAAGAATACACAGAAGAACTGCACAAAAATATCTTCACGACCAAGATAATCATGATGATGTGATCACTAATCTAGAGCCAGACATCTTGGAATGTGAAGTCAGGTGGCCTTAGAAAGCATTACTACGAACA
This sequence comes from Nanger dama, assembly GCA_917880005.1. Classification (NCBI taxonomy): domain Eukaryota; kingdom Metazoa; phylum Chordata; class Mammalia; order Artiodactyla; family Bovidae; genus Nanger; species Nanger dama. The sequence goes on from CAKJTW010000051.1 coordinate 10,902,965, forward strand.
AAGCTAGTGGAGGTGATGGATACCAGTTGAGCTGTTTCAAATCCTGAAAGATGATGCTGTGAAAGTGCTGCACTCAGTATGCCAGTAAATTTGGAAAACTCAGCAGTGGCCACAGGACTGGAAAAGGTCAGTTTTCATTCCAATTCCAAAGAAAAGCAATGCCAAAGAATGCTCAAACTACCACACAATTGCACTCATCTCACATGCTAGTAAAGTAATGCTCAAAATTCTCCACGCCAGGCTTCAGCAATACATGAACCGTGAACTCCCTGATGTTCAAGCTGGTTTTAGAAAGGCAGAGGAACCAGAGATCAAATTGCCAATATCCGCTGGATCATGGAAAAAGCAAGAGAGTTCCAGAAAAACATCTATTTCTGCTTTATTGACTATGCCAAAGCCTTTGACTGTGTGGATCACAAGAAACTGTGGAAAATTCTGAAAGAGATGAGAATACCAGACCACCTAACCTGCCTCTTGAGAAATCTGTATGCAGGTCAGGAAGCAACAGTTAGAACTGGACATAGAACAACAGACTGGTTCCAAATAGGAAAAGGAGTACGTCAGGGCTGTATATTGTCACCCTGCTTATTTAACTTCTATGCAGAGTACATCATAAGAAATGCTGGACTAGAAGAAACACAAGCTGGAATCAAGATTGCCAGGAGAAATATCAATAACCTCAGATACACAGATGACACCACCCTTATGGCAGAAAGTGAAGAGGAGCTAAAAAGTCTCTTGACGAAAGTGAAAGAGGAGAGTGAAAAAGCTGGCTTAAAGCTCAACATTCAGAAAATAAAGATCAGGGCATCTGGTCCCATCACTTCATGGGAAATAGATGGAGAAACAGTGGAAACAGTGGCAGACTTTATTTTTGGGGGCTCCAAAATCACTGCAGATGGTGACAGCAGCCATGAAATTAAACTTACTCCTTGGAAGAAAAGTTATGACCAACCTAGATCGTATATTCAAAAGCAGAGACATTACTTTGCCAACTAAGGTCCATCTAGTCAAGGCTATGGTTTTTCCTGTGGTCATGTATGGATGTGAGAGTTGGACTGTGAAGAAGGCTGAGCACCGAAGAATTGATGCTTTTGAACTGTGGTGTTGGAAAAGACTCTTGAGAGTCCCTTGGACTGCAAGGAGATCCAACCAGTCCATTCTGAAGGAGATCAACCCTGGGATTTCTTTGGAAGGAATGACGCTTAAAGCTGAAACTCCAGTACTTCGGCCACCTCATGCGAAGAGCTGACTCATTGAAAAAGACTCTGATGCTGGGAAGGATTGGGGGCAGGAGGAGAAGGGGACAACCAAGGATGAGATGGCTGGATGGCATCACGGACTCGATGAACGTGAGTCTGAGTGAACTTCTAGAGATGGTAATGAACAGGGGGCCTGGCGTGCTGCGATTCATGGGGTCGCAAAGAGCCAGGCACAACTGAGCGACTGAACTGAACTGAACTGATAATACCCAAATACTAGTAGTAGTTTTATCACTGGTGGTAGACACACGGGTGATGTATTTTCTTCTTTGTACTCACGTATTTTTGAAATTTTCATAATGAACAATATATGTAATAAAAAATTACTAAATGTCTCTTACAGTGTTTTGAAGAGCCTAACTATATTTCTAAGCAGCAGGTTTCAAACAATAGAGAACATCAGATCTTGCAAGATACTTATTAAAAAGCAGATCCCAGGGCCATACCCTCAGGAATTCTGATTCTCAACAAGTCTTGGGTAGACTCAAGTTATCTTAGGGTGCCCTAAGTAATTCTGAGCCAGGGTGGGTCAGATGGTAAAGAATCTGCCTGCAGTCCAGGAGACCTGGGTTCAATCCTGGGTCAGAAAGATCCCTTTGAGAAGGGAAAGGCTGCCCACTCCAGTATTCTGGCCTGGATAATGCCATGGACAGAGGAGCATGCTGGGCTACAGCCCATTGGGTCACAAAGAGTCGGACAAGACTCAGCAACTAATACACACACAAGTAATTCTGAACAGCACTGGAAAGATATGTTAGGACCTGCCTTCTTCAAATAGGAGCAAGGACCTGGGCTCTGGGCATAGCCACCAAGATTAGAGATTCTGGAAGAAATCTGAAACACGTGAGGCTTATACAAGAGGATAAGATGTTAAGCTAAATTTAAAAATCCAGTAAAGAACTATGTTTAGAATTATTGAGATGCAAATGCTAATTACTTAACAGAAGATTCATTGCAAAAGGTACTATGAATACAATGGCCTTTAAGGGCCAAAAAAAAGCAACTATCTTCTTGACAAAGGGTTGACACAGGCAGCAGCAGAAGGGCTACCTTCTGCAGGGAATCTGGACTTCAGAAGACTCTTAGAGCACATTCCAACGCACCTAGGACCTAAAACCACATGGTCACCCCCGGGCCTGAGAGTGCTGCTCGTATCCATAGCCAGCAGCTTCTGACTCCCACCAGCTGTTTGAGAAAAGGGCTAGACAAGAGCAGGAGCCTGGCTTACGGCCCGTCCAAGACCTCCAGGCAAACCCAGAGGATGGGGAGGCGCGCAGCTTGAAAGGATGAAGGAATGCCAACGTGGGGGTGGGGGGCGGCGGGGGAAACAGGGGAATCTGACCGCCTTGGCCCCACACTCCCAGGGGCTCTGAGAAGCCAGGGCTGGGGGTCACCTGTGCTGTGCTAAGGCACAAGGGTACGGTGCCTGGACGGCTCAGCATCTGCTTTGAGCTCAGCTCAGTCACCCTCTGCACAAGGGAGCACTGACCTCTGAGATGACAGAAGCTGGGCCTTCCTGAACAATGTCCATTAGCCTTGAGGGTAAAAATGCTCACGCAGATCAGCATATGTTGATGGCTGCTGCTGCTACAAGTCGCTTCAGTCCTGTCCGACTCTGTGCGACCCCACAGACGGCAGCCCACCAGGCTACCCCGTCCCTGGGATTCTCCAAGCAAGGCAGGGTATACAAAGAAAACACCAACTAAACAGAGATGTGGTTAAGGAGAAAAGCAGGGGCCTGAATGGATACTTAGCAGTGAACATTCGATGACTATTGAAGGTTTCAGGACATGACTTCAGAGGTAAGTGTGTGCTCTTCTGCCTGTCACGAGCTTCCTGCCTTGCAGATGCCTCTTCTAAGCCAGGCTCTGACCCTGAGTCACTGATGCTTAGCACTGGGCCTCACAGTCACCATGGCGCTAAAAGCCTCACACCCCATCCTGCCTGGTTCGTAGGGACAAGCCTAGGGGAGGTGACCCATGGCACTCCCAACAGCCAGGGTTCCTGGGACATGAACGTGCCAGTAATGTCCTGAAGCAGTGGGTCCCAAATCCTGTTGAATAGTAAAATCTAATGGGCAGAATTTCTAAACAATATTTAAATTCTCACCACTCGGCACCAAAAGCAGTCCATCCTAAAGGAAATCAACCCTGAATATTCATTGGAAAGACTGACGCTCAAGCTGAAACTCCAATACTTTGACCACCTGATGCGAAGATCTGACTCACTGGAAAAGACCCTGATGCTGGGAAAGATTGAAGGCAGGAGGAAAGGGGACGACAGAGGATGAGATGGTTGGATGGCATCACCAACTCAATGGACATGGGTTTGCGTAGGCTCCAGGAGTGGGTGTTAACAGGAACCTCTGGGGGTGAGAGATATGTTTATTGTCTTGACTGTGGTGATATATTTGCAGGTGTATATGGCAAAACAGACTATACTGTACACTTTAAATACTGTATGCCATTTATACCTCGATAAAGTTGTTTTTAAAAAACCAAAAGTTTAAGCTCTCCAGTCCAAATGAACTGGAATCTCTACAGATGGGACACAGGAGTCTTTGTGTTTTAAAGCATTTTTGTTGTTGTTGTTCCATCATTAAGTCAGGTCCAAATCTTTGCAACCACATGGAAAGCAGCATGTCAGGCTTCCCTGTCCTTCACTATCTCCCAGACTTTGTTCAAGCACAAGTCCGCTGAATTGGTGATGCCATCCAACCATTTTATCCTCTGTTGGCCACTTCTCCTCCTGCCCTCAATCTTTCCCAGTATCAGGGTCTTTTTCAATGAACTGGCTCTTCACATCAGATGGCCAAAGTATTGGAGCTTCAGCATTAGTCCTTCCAATGAATATTCAGGGTTGATTTTCTTTACAATTGACTGGCTTGATCTTCTCGCTGTCCAAGGGACTTACAGAGTCTTCTCCAGCACCACAGTTCAAAGCATCAATTCTTTGGCAGTCAGCCTTCTTTATGGTTCAACTCTTACATCTGTACACGATTACTGGAAAAATCATAGCTTTGACTAGATGGACCATTGTTGGCAAAATGATGTCTCTGCTTTTTAATATGCTGTCTAGGTTAGTCACAGCTTTTTTCTAAGGAGCAAGCATCTCTTAATTTCGCAGCTGTAGTCACCATCCACAGTGATTCTGGAGCCCAAGAAAATAAAATTTGCCACTGTTTCCACTTTTTCCCTATCTGTTTGCCATGAAGTGATAGGACTGGATGCCAGGATCTTAATTTTTGAAAGTTGAGTTTTAAGCCGGCTTTTTCACTCTCTTCTTTCACTTTCATCAAGTGGCTCTTTAGTTCCTCTTCACTTTCTGCCATTAGAGTGGTATCATCTGCATATCTGAGGTTGCTGATATTTCTCCCAGCAATCTTGATTTTAGCTTGTGACTCATCTAATCTGGCATTTTGCATGATGTACTCTGCATATAAGTTAAATAAGCAGGGTAACAATATACATCCTTATCGTACTCCTTTCCCAATTGGGAACCAGTCTGTTGTTCCATGTCCGATTCTAACTGTTGCTTCTCGACCTGTGTACAGGTTTCTCAGGAGGCAGTTAAGGTGGTCTGGTATTCCCATCTCTTGAAGAATTTTCCAGTTTATTGTGATTCACAGAGTCACACAGTGTACAGTCACTTTAGTGCAGCCAGTGAAGTAGAAGTAGATGCTTTTCTGGAATTCTCTTCCTTTTCCATGATCCAGGGGATGCTAGCAATTTGATCTCTGGTTCTGCTGCCTTTTCTAAATCCAGCTTGTACAACTGGAATTTCTTGGTTCATGTACTAATGAAGCCTAGCTTGAAGAATTTTGAGCATTACCTTGCTAGGATGTGACATGAGTGCAAGTTCAAAAGCCTAGATTGTAGTTAATCCAATGTGCAAGTGTGGTCAGTAGTGTCCGACTCTTGGCGACCCCATGCACTGTGGCCTGCCAGGCTCCTCTGTCCATGGCATTCTCCAGGCAAGAATACTGCAGTGGCTTGCCATTCATTTCTCCAGGGGATCTTCCCAACCCAGGGATCGAACCTGCATCTCTCATGTTGGCAGGTGGATTCTTTACCACTGAGCCACCTGGTAAACCCAGCTAATCCACTAGTGCTATGACAAACCTACTCCCTCTTACTTTTTAAAAACAGCATTTTAAAAATAAATTCAAAACTAAAAAAATACAAACAGTATTTTATTAAAAAGTGTATTTTTAAAGGCAACTCCCATGATTCTGATGCAGGCAGTTACTGCCAGATGTTTGTAAACTGCTATCCAAGACACCCCCTGCATCTTGGTTTGGTATTTAAATGGTGAGTTATTTCATATTTAAAAAGAATCTGGGGGAAAAATTGTATAATTGTACATGGGGAAAAACACGCCCCAAGGTGGAAATAAGTCCTTGACATATTGTCAGGTGGGGAAAAAAAAATCAAGCTATAAGAGTAAGAGGAAAATAAATCAATATATAATTATGATTTCTATCTATATCTTTAACTACTACTTTTTGAAATGACATGCAGCCAGAAACAGTCCAATGCAGAGACATTTCATATCCCTGGGTACACATTTTCTGTATGGGGGATTACAGAATGATATAAGAGAAGCCTTATTATTATAGCCATATGTCATTTATACATTTTCTAGAATAAACATGTATATTTTGTGATATGTGATCATACATATCAAAAGTCTATATTAAAACTCAGTGACTCTCATTTATATCCATGATTGATTTAGCTGCTCATCCACTGATGTTTCAGGTAAACTGTGTTCATGGGTTAATGCTGAAATGCTCCATGTGCTTAGCTGCACAGTCATGTCTGACTCTTTGTGACCCTGTGGACTGTAGCCTACCAGGCTTTTCTATCCATGGGGATCCTCCAGGCAAGAATACTGAAGTGGGTTGCCATGCCCTCCTCCAGGGGATCTTCCCAGCTCAGGGATCGAACCTGTGTCTCCTGCAACAGCAGGCGGATTCTTTATCACTGAGCCACCGGGAAGCCCTCAGTAGCTGTTTGGTGACTCTGCATGCGATGCAGTCTGCCCAAGGAAGGATAGCACAGACAATGCTGATACAATGACAGCTGGAAGGAAGGCAGCCCAGCTGTGTGAGCAGACTTTCTGTTTCTTAGAATGCACAGCGCTTTCCAGTGCTGATTTTCCACAAGCTCCCACCACGCTCCTGAAATGCCTACCTGGGCCCAGTGCATCATGTTCTGCACAGAAGTTCCGGCAGGATTGTGTGATGCATACACAGCCACTCTAGACTGCAAAATAAATATGTGAAAATAAAGAATGAAAATAGCATGAAGGAGGCATTGATATTAAACACAGTTTATACTGGGAAGCATTAAAAACTACAGAGATATAACCTCAAACACATGAGATTGAGAGCCGGAAAAATTCTTTAACCACAAATATTAATACATCCTATAAAAATATGCATAACCAACCACACACACACACACACACACACACAAAATACAGCAACGTTGCAACTGTGGGTCTTACCAGCTGAGATTACTGGTCATTTCTATTTTCTTCTGCATGTTTTTCTGAATTTCCAAAGTTTTCTATGACAATCACACCCTGCTTTTTATTCATCAAAACAAGAAAAATCAACATCCCTTAAAAATTTCCTAGAGCCTTCACTTCAGAATTTTAAAACTTATTTTCAAACTATAACACAATAAATTACAAATGTAATTTGTAATTACAATACATCAGCACATGGCTGGCCAAGGGTTTACGTTTTATAAAATAAATAAGTAAATGTATATAAATGGGTGTTTGTGTATCAGTGGACATTCCAAAATTTAAACACAGCTAAATGTGTCTATTATTTTATAGAAAAAATTCCTTAAAAAATATAAATACCAGGATTTAAATGATGAGCAATCTCCTCATTGCACAGTTTTCACACAAGTGCAATGTAGGAAACCGACAAAGCGCTGGCCAGAGGCTGGCCACAGACGGTGCTTCAGGCGCCTGCCAAGGTGGATTCCTGTGCCTCTGAAATGAGATTCTTGAGAGCTCTACTGAGGTCACTCCTGCCTCTCCCACATCCTCCAACACAAAGACACATATTCACAGATAAAATAAAATCACTGGAAGTTTAAAGCAAGAGTTACTGTAAACATACATACCATATTCAAATTTCCTTCATTAAATCCACACAGAACAAAAAAGATATTTCCGCAAAGCTCCTTCAGAATGACATGAGTGCAAATATGTGTACTCAGCCACTTCAAAAATGTATTCTGTGGCAAAAATTCTTTGGTCCCAAATAAATCCTATAAATAAAAAAGACTCTCTCAGCATTTCATTATGAGGTACTGGCCTCCATGTCCTGCCTCACAAGCAGACACATGCCACCTATCTCCACAGATGGACTCAGATGAGAGAGGACAACCAGAAGTCATTCAAACCAGGATTCCCGTGTGATTCGCTTACTAAGGCAACAGCAGATGCTACAGATGTTAAAGTCTCAAATGCAGAAATGAAGACAGCAACTCAAATAGGTCCACAGAAGGCTTTTACAGTGGGAAAGGGCCTGCATGATCCCTCATCCCAGGGCCATCCCCAAAAGGTTTCATCTGACATTGACAGATGGCTAGTGACTTCTGACCAACAGTTGAAACTGTAATTGGTCAGCAATGTGTTTCCTTAGAACAATATGTCTAATCAAATTCCACTGGCCAGTGCACCCAATCCTGTCTACTCCTTTTTGGGGCTTTTTAATACTTGATATAAAATTTACCATTGGAACCATTTTTCAGTGTTCAGTTGAGCATCAGTACATTCATACGGTTGTCTTCAGAACTCTTTCAGCGTCTCAGACTGACACTCTGCACCCATTAAGCAATACAGCCCCATGCCTCCTGTCACCATGCCGTTTCTATAAAGCTTTATTAGAACATAGCTGAGCTCACCTCTTTACACACTGTCCCCTGCTGTCTTCACGTGATAATGGCAGAGTTCGGGCGGTTGCAATGACCCATAAAGCCAAAAAATATTTACAGAAAATGTCTGCTGACTCCTTGTGTACACCAGGCCTGATCAATGACCCCTGGACCTGTGCTCAAGTATTTCTGGGGTAATCACCATGCCTTCCAGGCAGATCTTCACATATGTACATATCATGAAACAGGAAAAAGATCTTCCTTATAGTGAACTCAAATTATCTCCTTATAACTTGCACTTTTGCTAATGCCTATCCAGAGGATAAGCAGAATGAAAAATTCAAATGCTTACAAAGGCAGTTCTATGGGTTGAATTGTGTCCCTTCCCCAAAAGACATTTCTTTGATCTCACTATGTGATATATTTGGAAACAGGTCTTTATCAAGGTACTCAAGTAACACAGTTGGATACTGTCTACGTTAAAAAAATATGTTTCTCTCTGGACCTATATAGGTATGTAAATTCACCCACAAGGTCCATAGGAAAAGACCCCAAACTGAGCACCGTGAGGAAAGTACTAGGAGAAGCCTTGGTAGTTGAAGGTACTTTGTTTGTAATCTCTAATTGTTGATAATGAAAACTGAAGCTTCTATTACCCAAGGTATTTAAAATAAATCTGGTTAGAGGGGCCTATATCTTATCTGCCTGTCTGAACACTGATACAGAGAATCTGGATCCTGAGGTCAGAGAAGGATCTGCATGTCCTGTGAACATATTTCTTAAATGGCCAAGAGATATGTATACATTAAGTGATTATTTCTGTATGGGGTTTCAAATGTGTGTGTATAAATGTTATCATGTCCAGAATATAGATAGTGCATCTGGCCTCAGCTGGTTCTCAACTTCTCATAAAAATTACTGCCTCCTTGAGTACAGCTTGGGGGCTTTACACATTGATCTCTGATGATGTTATCAGCCTGTGCGGAGGGGTCATATAATGAAATATAATAGTAACTATGTCTTTAGATCACCATCAGTGTGGCCAAGGTCAGGCACGTGGAAGCTCCCGTCTCCCATCTCCTGCCTATTCCTCTAGGCACAGGCCCACCCTATGGAATAAAGGGCAACTTCAAGGAGGTTTAAGCTGCCTTTCTCCTGGTCTTCCTCATGCTCTTTCTTAGCAGGTGGGGTGCTTCACTGATGTATTAACATTAGAACAGGAGGCTCCAGTGTAGAGTTAAGGATACCTTCCCTGACTCCCCAGGATCTGGAAGTAGGGGTGACGCAGGGAAGAAAAATCATGGAAAGAAGGAAAGCCACTGCTCCACTGGTGGGGGAGGAAGGCACATTCTTCCACTAAAGGCCAGTTCTTCAGCACCAAAGGAAATCTGTGAAGGAAGGGAGTAGGGGTGGGGTGTGTCCAAATACCTTGAGAAAAAGTTCTGGAACTCGTGCTAATTTAATTAGAGGACTAGTCATGAACTCAACTGAAGCCACAGGAGCCAGGGCAAAAACATTTTAATCTTTTTGGCCAACTCGGGGATCCGTGAAAACGCTATAAAACCTGTGAGAACAAAAAAGAAAATAACAGAATTACATCTTCCAGGACTTCCCTCTGCAAAGGCACGGGTGGGTGTGCATGCTGCCCTCTAGTGGCAGCTTGAGAACCATGCAAATAATAGTGAAAGGCGTTCAGGTTCAGTTGTGCCCGACTTTTTGCGACCCCACGGACTACACAGTCCATGGAATTCTCCAGGCCAGAACATTGGAGTGGATAGCCAATCCCTTCTCCGGGCATCTTCCCAACTCAGGGACCAAACCCAGGTCTCCCACATTGGGCTTCCCTGGTAGCTCAGCTGGTAAAGAGTCCGCCTGAAATGCAGGAGGCCCCGGTTCAATTCCTGGGTCGAGAAGATCTGCTGGAGAAGGGATAGGCTGCCCACTCCAGTATTCTTGGGCTTCCCTGGTGGCTCAGCTGGTAAAGAATCTGCCTGCAACATGGGACACCTGGATTTGATCCTTGGGCTGGAAGATACCCTGGAGAAGGGAACGGTTACTCACTCCAGTATTCTGGCCTGGAGAATTCCTTGGACTGTGTGAGAACAGAACGGCTACCCACTCCAGTATTCTGGCCTGGAGAATTTCTTGGACTGTATGGTCCATGGGGCCGCAAAGAGTTGGACATGCTGACTTTCACTTTCACTAGATATTGAGTATAGTTCCCTGTGCTATACAGTAGGTCCTTGTTGATTATCTATGCAAGCGATGCCAGGAAGCAAAACTCTAGGAATGAGGGCCTCTGAATGCCCATGTGGCTCCCCAGGTGGCACAGTAGTAAAGAATCTGCCTGCCAACGCAAGAGACTCCAGAGACACGGGTTTGATCCCTGGGCTGGGAAGATCCCCTGGAGAACAGAATGGCTACCTACCATACTCCAGTATTCTAGCCTGGAAAATTCCATGGTCAGAGGAGCCTGGAGGGCTTGCAGTCCATGGAGTCGCTAAGATCTGACACAACTGAGCACACATGCACACACAGAACGCCTACATGTGCACACACTGAGTTTGGCTACATTAGTAACTCAGGTATTTGTCAAGTGCTTGTTTCGATTTTCAACCTAGATATACACTGGAAGAAATCCAAGTTGCTAAAGCCAGGAGATGTTTGCCATTCCTTTATGATGTAAGCCCGAGATTGAAGACTATATTCCTAGTAGCTCCACCCCTGGTCCCCATCCCTTCATCACAAAGAACGAGGTACAAAGGTATTCAAAGCAATCACCATGGACTCAAAAGGAACTTACACATTTAGAATCCTCTAGCTCTAAAATGGAGAAGGCAATGGCACCCCACTCCAGCACTCTTGCCTGGAAAGTCCCATGGACGGAGGAGCCTGGTGGGCTGTAATCTGTGGGGTCGCTAAGAGTCAGACACAATTGAGCGATTTCACTTTCACTTTTCACTTTCATGCATTGGAGAAGGAAATGGCAACCCACTCCAGTGTTCTTGCCTGGAGAATCCCAGGGATGGGGGAGCCTGGTGGGCTGCCGTCTCTGGGGTCGCACAGAGTCGGACACGACTGAAGCAACTTAGCAGCAGCAGCAGCAGTTCTAAAACATCTTTTAGCTTCCTCTTGGGTCACTCTTGCCTTACACGTGGCCCCAGAATGTCAACTTTGAAAGCAGTGGGGCAAAGGACACCAATAAACCATTCAAGGAAGAAGGAATATAGATGAGAAAGTGGTTAAGTCCATTAATAAGAAGGGCAGTTATATCCGCGTCACTTTTTGCTTGAAGGCTCTTTGTTTGAAGCTGGCTAAGAGCGGAGGGGGTAGTAATGAGAGCAAGGCTACCTGACCACATATCTGAAGACACTTTAAAGCATTTTTACCTTTCATATCATAGTTTTCTCTAGGAAAGTATTCTAAGGAGACTGTGTGATAGGAACACAAGGATATTAGTCATAGCTTACCCTTAAAGAGGGAATTAAACCAATTATGACCCAGGGGTCATAAGGTCCCTATTGTCCCTATGTCCCTATTCAGGGGAACTTGTTTGCTCAAATTATGGGCAATTTTTTTTTCTTGAAACTTTGCTAAATTTTGTTTCTGTTACAGTGACCACATATTACTTTTATCATCAGCATAAATGAAAATGCTTGTGACTTTTAAAAACTGTACATAAAGCATATTATGACATCCTTATAATTAGTTTTAGTCTACTTCACTTAACAAAATCAGCATATTCCTTGTTTTCTTTATAAAAGCTCCTACATTTATAAAACTTCTTGTTGTCTATCTACCCTCTCACATCCCCGCAGTATTTAACCAGGAAGATATATAATATGCGTGTGTGCGCGTGCTCCGTCATGTCCTACTCTTGGCAGCCCCCTGGACTGTAGCCAGGCTCCTCTGTCATGGAATTTTCCAGGCAAGAATACTGGAACGGGTTGCCATTTCCTACTCCAGGGGATCTTTCTGCCTCAGGGATTAAACCCACATCTCTTGTATCTCCTGTTTCTCCTGCATTGGCAGGTAGATTCTTTACCACTAGAGCTACCTAGAAAGACCCGAAATAGGCTATGGCTTACATTAATTCCTTCAATCAAGAGAGCCATATACAGCATGTTTACCTATTTATGTTTAAGTCTGAATTTCCAGAGAAGACTCAGTTTTACAAAAATTCTTTGCCCTTTCAATTATTTCTGCCTGGCATTAAAAAACAAACACAAAACTCCATCGAACTAACATTTTTTAATATTTCACTTTTAAGGGCAAACATAAATTTTGTAACAAGACATTTTATCAACCTTCCATTTTTACTATTACATACCTATTGTGGTGCCTTGAGAATGACCCACATAATACAGTTGTTCTTGGCCAGTTTTATTCAGAATGAAGTTAATTGAAGCTGGTAGGTCATAATTTGCCATCTCATCAAAACTGTAATCCGAAAAAGGAAACCTTTCATGGAGACATTGCATACAAATACAAGAGCATACAAATAACAAGCGTGTGGGTCTGATGAGTCATTACAAGCTGAACACAGCTGGGCACACCAGCCCTGAGTGAAGAAAACTGAACATTTCCAGACTGCAGAAGCCTCTCTGGGCTTCTTGATAACCATGCCTCCTAAAAAGAACCGCTTTCCTCATTTTTCATAGTGTGATCCATTTTTGAAATTTTCTATGACTGGGATCAAACAGTGTGTATCTTTCTGCATCAGACTTCATCTCTGCCATCACATATAGCTGTCGGTTGGTGACTGTGTCAAAACATCACACTTTATTTGTCCATTCACTGCTGATGGGCATTTGGGAGTTTCCAACTTTTTGCTATTACAAATAATGTAACAACAAATATATTCCTGGGCAGGCCTTTGGTAAAAAGCTCTCATTCTTGTGTTTTACAGCCTTGGGTAGGTTCTGGTACTACAAATGGGAAGCAAGCCCGAAGGAGTCCCTGGTGCTGACTTTCTCCAATGCCTGGTATGTGGACACAGCCCTAAGCCCGTGTGCACGTGTGCTGTTACCACTCCCAACATGTCAGGCTCTCTGCCAGTCTCTTTCCAGCTTGCATCTTCTCTGTCAAGCCCCCAGTGACCTTACAAGATAGGTATTTATTATCCCCATTTTACAGACACAGAGGGCTTAAACCACATGCATGCCTAATGTCATGCAGTGATTAACTGGTCCAGCTGGAATTAAGAGAGAGAAGAGAACTTCTGGAAATAAGAAAAGTGAACATCTGGAGGACATGTTTATGAAGGAAAGGAGAAGGTTATGGGACACAATTTACTCAGCAGAACCCACACCATCAGGAATGCCAAAATAACTAAAAATTCCTTATTGAATCTAATCCTTCAATGTAACCATTTATTTATAATTTACCTTACTGCTATTTATTAGATTCCTAACATTTGGAGTACGTGTTTATGAAGGAAGGCAGAAGGTTAAGGTGTAGAACTTTCCATAAACCACTGGTTTCCTGTCATATGATCTTGAATTCCCCATCTATTTGCCTCCCCAATGTTTACACTGAGGGTACCAAGGAAACAGATCCTTGCCATAATCGACTCAAAAGATACCTGAAGGCCCAGAATTCATCCTGAGAAACTGAAAGAGTCTTGTGTTTCCGAGACCAGGTATTTCCCCTGCTGTTTCCCATCCACACATCAAAACCAGCGTCTGCCAGGATGAAGCCCAGACTGCTGTTGGGCAGGTTTGTGACCCAGTCACTGGAGTCTGCCAGCAAGCCATGCTGCAGGAACGCCACTGGTTTGGGACCTGGAAGGCAACCATGTTTAGGAGTTAGCAGCACAAAGCTTCAAAACTGACATGCTATCCTGCTAACCAGATAAGTCGCAAAAGATCACAAAGCAAATAATGAAACAGAAATGAAAGACCGAGGTGGTGTGACCATTCAGGGGTAACTGTACTGTACATAGTGTGTGAAGAGAGCGTGGGAGCTGTTTTTCTTGGGTGCATGAAGACACTTCTCACCCATCAGAGGTGTTTTGGGACTGGGCCATGGGAAAGGAGTGAAAGTTGCTCAGCTGTGTCCGACTCTATGAGACCCTTTGGACTATATAGTCCATTGAATTCTCCAGGCCAGACTACTAGAGTGGGTGGCCTTTTCCTTCTCCAAGGGATCTTCCCAACCCAGGGATCGAACCGAGGTCTCCCATATTGCAGGCAGATTTTTTACCAGCTGAGCCACAAGGGAAGCCCAAGAATGGGTAGCCTATCCCTTCTCCAGTGGATCTTCCCGATCCAGGAATCGAACTGGGCTCTCCTGCATTGCAGGCGGATTCTGTACCAACGGAGCTATCATGGAAGCTCGTGGGAAAGATGATTGGACATTAAAAGACCAGGAAGTCAGTTTGACCAAGGAAAGACCTTAGGGATAAGTGGGGCAGGACTACCTTGTTCTAAGAGGCTCTGGTGCTGGTCCTCACTAACAGAAGGAGCATCTGTGCTCGGTGGTGTCTGCTGGGGAGGGTTAAGGGAAGGCAGGAGGTTAGCACACAGGGAGCGAAACTCCTAGCTGCTGGTTCCAACCTGTGCCTCTTCAGACACTTAATGGAAAACCTGAGGCTGTGTAGTAGCCAACTTCGCAGGGCAGAGTCTTGAGAAAGGAGGATGGGCTCCAGAGGGTGTGGGAGAACCGAGGAGGGGAGAGCAGCATAAAGGGTGGGGCAGCTAGGACTGAGTGGGAAGGGGAGGCAGGCGCCAGTTTGTGGGGACCAGGAGTCAGCTCCCTACCTTTTCCTGAGGGAATATTTCAAATGCCTCTGAAATCTCTCCATACTTCCCCTCCCTATACCCCCAGAAGGTTCAAAGGAGAAACGTGGGAGTTAGCAAGTTGAAGATATACCAGGAAACTCTTTCAACACTACCAGTAAATAACTTCTGGATTCCCACAAGCAATTAGGAGCCACGGATGCTTTTGCAAGAGGTGAACGTGAAGCCCAGGAAAGTGCAGGCGGCCAACTCAGGGGTGTGCCCACCACACACGGTGGGCCAAGGGGCCAATTATGGCAGCTAAGGGGCTTTCAACAACATCTGCAAATACCTCTACTGAACCCTGAACCTGCCATTTACCCTTGTATGAGGCTTAAAACATTCCCAGACTCCTTGCTCTATAATCCATGGAAGGGTTTCCTGCTGGGAGCCACCACAAGAGATCCCACCCATGACAAGATCATGTGGAAGAGAACTGTTAAGCAAGGCTTCAGGACTCAACGGGCTCCCTAGGCTTTCTTGAGCATCTACCCCCAAACCAGAATCTGTCTGTTTTACTATTTCATGACTTTCATCAACTCTTCTGACATTAACAGGGGGCTAACCCTGACCACCTTTCTCTGGAGAAAATCAACTTAGGGCTATAGCTAATAAGTCTCCTGGACATGAGAAAAATATTTCAAATCAAACACCCCCTGTTGCAATTTTAGCTTGCTTGGCAGGTATATCCAGACTCTTGCAGCTATGCATGTAATTATTTACAGCTTCTCAACTGTGAGAGGCACGGGAAGCCTAAAACATAGAGCTTTTCAAAGAATTAAAAGTTATTAGAGTAGTGCTGGTGTAGGATTTCATTATTGGGCCAGTGCTTGTTGCTAAGTTCCCATATTTCTTATCCACTGTGCACCTGGCAGTACATTAGTTAACATAGCTGGAAAATAAGAAAAACAAGTGTAGCCTTGAAATTAACCACATCAGACTTTTGAGCTAATTGGTTCTTTCTTATAACTCACTGCACCTTTGCTCCCTGAGAAATGTAACTTGTTTAATATTTTCTGAGGCTGACATAGATTAGAAATATAAGAAAAAACATTTCAAGGGAAAATAAGTTTTCTGGTTGAGCAGCCTTTATCAAAAGAGGGTCATAAAATGTCCACAAGCCTCCAGGGCCAGAAGATAATGTACACAATATTGTTTATGGGAAAGGTTTGCAGAAAAAAATCCTGGTTTTAATAAAAACAAAACAGATGTAATGTTTGGGCTGACTCTGTATGACTTTGCATCTTTCATTTCCCTCTATGTATAAGACAAGGTATAAAAGTACCTTTTAAAATAAAGCTATTGGGCCTCGCTCAAAGAAGCTTGGTCACCCCAAGTCAATCATTTTCTCTCTCTCCCTCTCTCTCTCTCCTTTTCCCTCTCTTTTTCAGGCTGATCCCTTGGAACACAGGGGCTCTCTGTGTTAACTTTTCTGCCTGGGCTTCTAAGACTTTATTAGCTTTCTATGTAAACCAAGGACTATCAGCCTCTTTCTCGCCTTTATTTTCTTATCTACAATATTCTTTCCTTATCTGTCTCTAAATCATCTGCTGATGCCATTTTTCCTTCAGGTTCCCCTGGATCTTGTGGGGGCTGACCCCAGCAGTTTCCCAAACCTTATTTTGGTTTGTATTTACCTGTATTTACCCCACATTTTGAATGGACTTGGTTTTGCCTAAAACAACCTCTATACCCCCACTCCAGTACTCTTGCCTGGAGAATCCCATGGGCAGAGGAGCCTGGTAGGCTGCAGTCCATGGGGTCGTGAAGAGTGGGACATGACTGAACAACTTCACTTTTACCCATTGGAGAAGAAAATGGCAACCCACTCCAGTGTTCTTGCCTGGAGAATCCCAGGGACAGGGGAGCCTGGTGGGCTGCCGTCTATGGGGTCGCACAGAGTCGGACACGACTGAAGCGACTTAGCAGCAGCAGCAGCAGCAGCATTACAATCCATGTTTAAAAAGAGTCTGTGTGTAACGGAAAAGAAACAAAGAAAACTGTTTCAAAATGAAGCAATCCAGGAACCTGGATTGCAGTTCAGTTCAATTTAGTCGCTCAGTCATGTCCCACTCTTTGCGATCCCATGAATTGCAGCACGCCAGGCCTCCTTGTCCATCACAAACTCCCGGAGTTCACTCAAACTCATGTGCATTGAGTCGGTGATACCATCCAGCCATCTCATCCTCTGTTGTCCCTTTCTCCTCCTGCCCCCAATCCCTCCTAGCATCAGAGTCTTTTCCAGTGAGTCAACTCTTTGCATCAGGTGGCCAAAGTATTGGAATTTCAGCCTCAGCATCAGTCCTTCCAATGAATGCCCAGAACTAATCTTTAGAATGGACAGGTTGGATCTCCTTGCAGTCCAAGGGACTCTCAAGAGTCTTCTCCAACACCACAGTTCAAAAGCATCAGTTCTTTGGGGCTCAGCTTTCTTCACAGTCCAACTCTCACATCCATACATGACTACTGGAAAAACCATAGCCTTGACTAGATGGACCTTTGTTGACAAAGTAATGTCTCTGCTTTTTAATGTGCTGTCTAGGTTGGTCATAACTTTCCTTCCAAGGAGTAAGCGTCTTTTAATTTCATGGCTGCAGTCACCACCTACAGTGATTTTGGAGCCCAAAAAATAGTCTGACACTGTTTCCACTGTTTCCCCATCTATTTCCCCATCACTTCATCTATTCATGAAGTGATGGGACCAGATGCCATGATCTTCGTTTTCTGAATGTTGAGCATTAAGTCAACTTTTTCACTCTCCTCTTTCATTTTCATCAAGAGTCTCTTTAGTTCCTCTTCACTTTTTGCCATAAGCGTGGTGTCATCTGCATATCTGAGGTTATTGATATTTCTCCCGGCAATCCTGATTCCAGCTTGTGCTTCATCCAGCCCAGCTTTTCTCATGATGTACTCTGCATATAAGTTAAATAAGTGGGGTGACAATATACAGCCTTGACGTACTCCTTTTCCTATTTGGAACCAGTCTGTTGTTCCATGTCCAGTTCTAACTGTTGCTTCCTGACCTGCATACAGGTTTCTCAAGAGGCAAGTCAGGTGGTCTGGTATTCCCATCTCATTCAGAATTTTCCAGTTTCTTGTGATTCACACAGTCAAAGGCTTTGGCATAGTCAATAAAGCAAAAATAGATGTTTTTCTGGAACTCTCTTGCTTTTCTATGATCCAGCAAGTGTTGGCAATTTAATCTCTGGTTCCTCTGCCTTTTCTAAAACCAGCTTGAACATCAGGAAGTTCATGGTTCACGTATTGTTGAAGCCTGCCTTGCAGAATTTTGAGCACTACTTTACCAGTGTGTGAGATGAGTGCAATTGTGTGGTAGTCTGAGCTTTCTTTGGGATTGGAATGGAAACTGACCTTTTCCAGTCCTGTGGCCACTGCTGAGTTTTCCAAATTTGCTGGCATATTGAGGGCAGCACTTTCACAGCATCATCTTTCAGGATTTGAAACAGCTCTACTGGAATTCCATCACCTCCACTAGCTTTGTTCATAGTGATGCTTCTTAAGGCCAACTTGACTTCACATTCCAGGATGTCTGACTCTAGGTGAGTGATCACACCATTGTGATATCTGGGTCGTGAAGCTCTTTTTGTACAGTTCTTCTGTGTATTCTTGCCACCTCTTCTTAATATCTTCTGCTTCTGTTAGGTCCATACCATTTCTGTCCTTTATAGAGTCCACCTTTGCATGAAATGTTCCCTTAGTATCTCTAATTTTCTTGAAGAGATCTCTAGTCTTTCCCATTCTGTTGTTTTCCTCTATTTCTTTGCATTGATCGCTGAGGAAGGCTTTCTTATCTCTCCTTGCTATTCTTTGGAACTCGGTATTCAAATGGAAATATCTTGTTTTAAGCAGGGGAGAGGGTGGTAGAGAAAATTCAGTGACTTGTTAAGACACCTGTCATAGGAGATGGGAGTGGATCAAACTCAGGTTTTTTCTAATTCTCTTTTGTTTTTTTAGGGTTCCCCACCCCCTCACTTCAAGCTGGATCCAAAAGTTCAATGAACCACAGATATAAAGGTGAAACTAGACAGGAAGAAAGGCGTGAATCTGATCTTTCAAAGTCAGGTGTTTTCAAATCTGGAGGATCTGGGCCAAGAACTGCAAAGAGAAGGGCAGACCCCATGGCTTTCTCCTGGGAAATGCCAGCACAGGAGGAAAGGGGCTGGCATGGAGCGGCACATGGTTGAGAAACGGTTCCGCCTGACAGCAACCTCAAGCTTCTCAGCTATGTCCTATTTAGTCATTTGAGGAATGTTCACTGAGAGTTTCACTGGATAATAAGCAAAGCACAGGAGGTTAAAAAAAAAAAATCAAGTGATTCAAAACACATTACATTTTCTGTAAACCTGTCCTAGTTCGCACTCTGTGGCAGTCGCTGAGCTAGATTCAGGGATAAGAAAGTGGGTAAACGGTGCTCCCTTCTCCACCGAGACAGACACGATTACTTTCCAGCCCACTGTGGAAAGGGCTAGACTACCACACAGTAAAACTCAGAGGAAAGACAAATTTCACTCAGCCAGGAGACGAAGAGTTGAGACAAATCTCAAGTGACAGACAGACTCCCCACAAAGGGCTTGGCAGCCTGGACCTGCAGAGACCTGACTCTGTATCCTGGGCCTCACGCAGACAGGACCCCACAGGGCATTTTAAAAGCTCTGATGCACAGGGGTTTGGGGAACCACTGGCCCAGGGCGTGGTGCCTTGTCTGATCTGGGCACAGAGGGGGATATGAAGGACTTCCTTCAGGGGCGTCCATCCTTGCAAGTGGGGCCAGCTCCCCTTCCTCCCAGAACTTTACAGGGGCCTCTGAAGGAGAAGCCACAGAGAATATAACCCACTGGGCTTCCCATGCCCAGGACTCCATGAGACATGATGGGCCACCAACAAAGATAAAATACTAACAAATCCAGGCCTCGGGTGGAAAATAGGTACTAAACTGCTTGTCCCTTCCCTCTGACATTTAGTGAATGCAAAATGGCAGCAGAACAAACAAGGGCACCGTGACAGGCCTGCCCACCTGTCTGCCAGCTTCTCCCTATCTGCTCCTACCTGACTCCCATGAGATGGGGCAGGGGGGAGGAAGGAAGGCACGATGTCATCTCTCTCAACCCTCCACCAGTCAAGGATTTGCTGGAAAAAGAAGTTTCTCTCTAGGAGGGTTAAGCCTACTGTCATTCACATCTTCCAGCAAATTACTTTAATCAGATTTCTCTTCATCCTGCTGAGAGAAGCTGATTGAAGTCACAGCCAGCTATTACTGTGCACCCCTGTGTACACAGGCAATTCTCCCAAGGAGCAGACTAGTCCACGCCTGCCAGCACCTGCAGCCTGGTGTGTCTGAGCAACAGACCAGCCCAACGGGACAAGGGCTGTCTTTCCTGAAAAGCCCTACTGTGAGTTTGTCCAAACTGGCTGTACGAGGGCTGCAGGCTGAGGAAAAGGCCTACGGGCACCTTTAGCCCAGAGAGGGTGAGTGACTTTATCAGTCGCCTACAGTCAGCAGAGAGCCAGCAGAGAGGTGCAGTCCGTGATGGCCCTGATAGGGCCAAACGTGGGTGGGAGCCTGGAAGGGATTACTCAGGCTTCAAAAATGAATCTGCTGAGCCCACAGCCTCACAAGAGGAAGATGATTGGGTGCCTACGGAAGTTCCTCCCACCTCCCAAGGCACTGGCCTTCTCTACCAGGGCAGTGTCCGGACGGGCCTCCACCACACTGGAAAACACTGTGAGAACTCAGCTGAGGTCCAACAAAGAACCGAAAGGAGGAGGCGGAGGAACAGATCACAAAGATCAGGACACTGGCATGAACCAGACTTTGGTTCTTACTGGGTATGAAACCCTATAGAATTTACTCACTCTCTCTGGAATATAGATGTTCTTATCTAAAGTGGGGGATGACACCGTGGTTGATAAATAATAGTGAGTCACAATAATAATAATAAATGTACTACTGTAATTAATTATTATTAGAACAGCTCTGTGAAGAAAGACAACATGAACGGGCATTCTTTAGCCACGGTAACATAATCTCAGGCACAGTAAGAGCACACTAAGTGTTGACTGTGTCAGGCACCATGGTAAACACTTGACATGCACCGTCTCAGGTAAGAAACCACACATCTTGCTGAGTTGGGGCAGTAGGCTAAAAGTGGCCCACCAAAGATGCTGTGTTGTTTAGTTGCTAAGTTGTGTCTGACTCTTTTGAGATCCCCTGGACCGTAGTTGGCCAGGTTCCTCAGTCCATGGGATTTTCTAGGCAAAAATATTGGAGTGGGTTTCCATTTCCTTCTCCAAGGGATCTCCCCAACCCAGGAATCCAACCCACATCTCCTGAATTGGCAGGTGGATTCTTTACCACTGAGCCTCTGGGGAAACCCATTCCTAATTCCTGGAACCTGTGAACATGTTACCTCATGTGGCAAAAAGAACTTTGCAGATGTGATTAAGAATCTTAAGATAGGGTATCATCCTAGGTTATTCAGTAGGCCCAATGTAACCACAAGGGTCTCTTTAAGAGGGTCAGAATGAGAGAGAAACTGGAAAATGCTACTTGCTCTGAGGACAGAGAATGGGGCAGGTACGGTGGGTAGCTTCCAGAAGCTGGAAAAGGCAAGAAAAGGGATCTTCCCAAGTGCCTCCAGCAGGCAGCCCTACTTTGATCATAGGACTTGTGACCTGCAGAACAGTAAGATTAAAAAAAAATCTGTGCTGTCTTAAGCCACTAAGTTTGTGGTGGTTTGTTACAGCAGCAACAGGAATTAAAGGAAATAGTTGGGTACTAGCTTTTACCCTCATTTTTCAGATAAGGACTCTGAGGTACAGTGTAGCTAAGTTATCTGTGCAGAGTTACACAGCTGGCAATCCCAGATCAGGACTCTCTGCAATTCCATGGACTGTAGCCTGCCAGGCTCCTCTGTCCATGGGGTTTTTCAGGCAAGAATACTGGAGTCCTCCAGGGGATCTTCCCAACCCAGAGACTGAACCCAGGTCTCCTGCATTACAGGCAGATTCTTTAGTCTGAGCCACTAGGGGAAGTCCAGATCACTGCACTCACAAGTCACAGTCACCCTGCTAGAAAGGTCATGACCCTCAGCAGGCAGGAACACAACAGTGCTGGGATCACAGAGCAGGGAAGAAAAATACCCCGTCCTCTGGGCGCCTCTCTCCCCCAGCAGTAGCCATGGTCACGATGATTGCTAAGCAACAAGAAGGCAGCAACCATTCTGTCTCATTCACTGCAGCATCCAGGGCACCTGATGCTGAGTCTGCCATGTGGCGCTCACTGCCGGTAAATGTGATAAATAAATGCAATAGCGAAGGAATGAAGAAAGGAAAGCAAAAAAAAACAAGAGTGCGTACTCAAAGCTACGGATTTTCCAGAGTCACATATGGATGTGACAGCCAAAACACAAAGAAGGCTGAGCTCTGAAGAAACGATGCTTTTGAACTGTGGTGCTGGAGAAGACTCTTGATATTCTTTTGGACTGCAAGGAGGTCAAGCTGGTCAATCCTAAAGGAAATCAACCCTGAATATTAACTGGAAGGACTGTAGCCAGAGTGCCAATACTTTGGCCACCTGAAGCCAACTCATTGGAAAACACACCGATGGTGGGAATGACTGAAGGCAGGAGGAGAAAAGGGTGACAGAGGATGAGATGGTTAGATAGCATCACCAACTCAATGAACGTGAATTTGAGCAAACTCCAAAAGATAGTGGAGGACAGGAAGCCTGGCATGCTACAGTCCATGAAGTGGCCAAGAGTCAGACCCAATTTAGCAACTGAGCAACAAATTCACACAGAGAGATACACCATGTGCACTTTCCAGGGCACAGCCTTAATTAGAGCTTACTTCGCACCCACGATGGCGCTAGACCATTTATGTTACTCTTCCCGTGTTATAGATGGGGTCTCTGAGGCATAGAAAAAAGTAAATAATTTGCCCCAGGATGCAGATACAATGAGTATATGGTGGAGCTGGGAACCGTGTCATCACGTGACATATCAGTGCCCATTATCTCCATGCCAAACTGCCTTTCTGCTTTCCATGCCCTTCTCTGCTACCACAGCCTGCCTTTACACAGAGGTGCCGTGCCTCTGAGCTCAGGAGGATCCTACGCCGCTGTGGTCATCATAAAGTGAAGGTGCTTTGGTCAACCCAGGCCCCAGAAGGGCCAGGACTGCACTAGCAGGCAAACTAAAGCCCTGGACTGGAGAGACTGCCAAGTAATCAGAAAAGGTCTGGGCCCTCCGAGAGCTCACAGTCTAGTAGGGAAGCCGGAGATTACAAGCATCACCACCCACATAATATGCTATTATTGTCTTAACTGCTGTGAGGGAAACACACAGAGAGCTGAGAATGTGTAGCCAGAGGCCTGACTGGGTGTGAGTGGCTGGGGAATTCCTCCCTGATAAAACACTAAGGTTAAACAGGAGGAAGCCGGGCAGTACAGGGGAAGGAGGGGTGCTGAGCCCAGCATCTCCTCTTTCCACTCTGACTCTCTGCTCCTGGCCCCAATCTGCAAATACAAAAGAAACTGCTGTGCAGCTGACCCTGCCTTGCGGCACTCAAGTCAGGCAGAGAGTCTGAACACAGCCCAACACCCAGTGTGTCATCAAGGTCCAAGGGCATGAGCTCAGAGATCCAGAGTCAACAAGTCCAGGCACTGACTAACGGCCCTACATCTATCCAGTGCCACCCCACGGGGAGGAATTGCATCCCAGTTGATCAAGGCCTCTGTTTAGCTTAGTAGGGCACTGCATTTTGGAAATGGTTTCCTTAGGAATCATATATAAGAACAGAAAATTCAGAAATTGGCTGGAATCCTAAAACATATAATCAAAATTTAAAAAAAAAAAAGAAAAGAAAAAACACAGGCTGATAGCCTTTTCCTGCAAAACCTAACTCAAAAGTCAGGTTGTAAATTTTCAATTATAACTCAAAAAGTTCAATGGGCAACCCCTGAGGAGTTTTGCCAAGGCAAAGTTCAGAAAGCCTGTTTCTTCACAAAGACAATTACACTCCAGAATGCACTTGACTCAGGCCAGCAGAACCACCGCTTTTCAGATATGAATGTTCCACTGTCGGTGCTTTATCTGATGACTGCTTTAGTTTAGTGTATTTCGCAGTTAAGCAAGAAGTAAGTCTGCCTCACTGATCATGTTGCTATTTTACCTCTTTGGGACAAGGCCTTTATTTCCGTGTTTTAGCCAAATAAAATAAATATTTTGACTCCCATAGATTCAACTTGCACTATACTTATTAAATACATAAGGTCACACACTCCTGCTCAAAGAAAATGAACCTGGAGTCAGACTGGCTGGCCCACTAGCCTTTGATGCAAAGCAAATTCCTTTCCCTCATTGGGCCTAACTGTCTTGCCCAGTAAAACGAGGGGACGCTGCTCTAGAACCCGGGTTCCCGAACACCAGGATTTTACCTTGGAATCCACTAGGGAGTTATGTTAAAAATGCAAGCTCTCCAAATCCTCAGTTCAGGCAGGACTCTGAGATCCTTCCAGTGCCAACATCCCATGACTTTCTGAAATAAGACTCAGCAGATGAAAATATAACCACTTCCCTATGAAGGATGAATTTCTGAATTTCAATTCCCTTACAGAATTAGTGTAAAGGAAGAGGGGGAGCTCAACACTTGAGAGAGAAGGTTGTGTAACACAGAGAAATAGCCCACACATGCTCTACTGGTCTCCAAGAGATTTCTAAATACACATTTCAAGCTGCCTAATTAGTAGAGGTCTGACTAGACAGGAAAATGATTGTCTAAATCAGGGGATTCTCCACTGGGTCCATAAACTCTCTGCATCTGAATGTGAAACCTGTGTGTGTACAAGTGTCTATTTTATTTTACTTGAGAGAGGGTCTGCTGCCTTCATCTCCCTCAGAATCCCAGTTCTGATGACTGCCAGATGCACCTCTGAATGAGGCCAGCCACGCAGACAGTTCAGCCATGCTGGTTGCTGTGAAGAATACAAAACCAACAAAAACGCAGCCTCCTCCTTCAACTGTGGCTGTGGGAGGGGCTGGGGGGCAGGGTAGAGAGAAGTGCACACCTAAGTCAACCCCACAGCGGAGTAAGGAGAGGACCTCAAGAGGTTTACCAGCAAGACGTTTGGGAGTTCAGAGGAAGTAGTCTCCTTCCTGCTCGAGCAATCAGACAGAGTGGACAGTTAAGCCAGGTGGGGCTGCAAGGGTGGGGAAGAAAGTGTTTTTACGGATGTGTAAAAATGAAGATGGTAGGCACAGTGATCACCATTCCAGTGGGTTGAGTCACCAGCTGAGGCCCAGAGAGAAATTAGCAAAGGGGAATAACTCGTTTGGATTTGAGAGTGTGTAAGAGTGGCTCTTTCATACTTATAAACTGATACAACTTCAATGATACCATTTGCAGTTTGGCTATGGTGCCAGTTTAAATCTGTGCCAATGAGAAATGAGAAATGTTTCTTAGATGATGAGTAAATATCAATTGTTCTCAAGCACTCCTCATAAACCAGATGAAAGAGATAGTCCATCCCATTCTACAGAAAAAGACACCATAGACATCCTATCCTATTACTGTAATCACTGACTTGGGGATTCATGAAGTTCTCTGCACATACCCAAGGTGAACTTCAAAACTCCACTGCTATACACAATGAGGGTGACTAGTACAGACATTAGCCAGGACGCATCCTTAAGGAATGGTGTTATCTTTATTTATTAGATTCATGAAGACTTTTGAATGGTAGTATCATATAATTAAACTTGGGCTATAAGAAGCTTAATCCTGCAGAACCACATGAGATGGATGAGAACAAGGAGGCTGGTAGAAAGGAAAGCAGTTGACATGGCAGAGGAGTCATGCAGCCAAGGCCTGTGATAAAAATCTTTTGATGATCCCCAAGTGAGGCTCTACATAAAATCAGAGGGAGCCACTGAGACAGGATTGAGAGACGCTCACCACGCAGCTTTAACTAAGGTTCCACAAGGAATGTGGTTATCTATAAATAAGTAATGGAGGTGACATTGGCAAGATGAAGAAGGGACAGGCTACCCACTTCAGTGTTCTTGGGCTTCCCTGGTGGCTCAGACAGTAAAGAATTTGCCTGCAATGCTGGAGACCTTGAGTTGGGAAAATCCCCTGGAGGAGGGCATGGCAACCCATTCCAGAATTCTTGCCTGGAGAATCCCCATGGACAGAGGAGCCTGGCGGGCCACAGTCCATGAGGTTACAAAGAGTCAGACACGACTGAGGGACTAAGCACAGCACAGCACAACCCTAGTCCCCTCACAGAAACTCCAACTTTGCAACCATCTATAGAAGGGTTGTTAGCATCCCTGAACCCAGGGGTAAGGCTGTAACATCACAACAGAACACAAAAACTGAGAAAAAAATAAACTACACTAAGAAAGGCAGAGCCTTCCCTGGTGGCTCAGTGGTAGAGAATCTGCATGTCAATCAACAGGTTCAATCTCTGATCAGGGAATATCCCACATTCGGCAGGCAGAGCAACTAAGCCTGTGATGCCACTACTGAGCCTGTGCTCTAGAGCCCTCGGGCCCCAGCTACTGAGCCCAGTTCAGTTCAGTTCAGTCGCTCAGTCGTGTCCAACTCCGCGAGCCCATGAACTGCAGCTCGCCAGGCCTCCCTGTCCATCACTATCTCCTAGAGTTCACTCAGACTCACGCCCATCAAGTCAGTGATGCCATCCAGCCATCTCATCCTCTATTGTCCCCTTCTCCTCCTGCCCCTAACCCCTCCCAGCATCAGAGTCTTTTCCAGTGAGTCAACCCTTCGCATGAGGTGGCCAAAGTACTGGAGTTTCAGCTTCACCATCGTTCCTTCCAAAGAATACCCAGGGCTGATCTCCTTTAGAATGGACTGGTTGTAGCTCCTTGCAGTCCAAGGGACTCTCAGGAGTCTTCTTCAACACCACAGTTCAAAAGCATCAATTCTTGGGCGCTCAGCTTTCTTCACAGTGCAACTCTCACATCCATACATGACCACAGAAAAAACCAGAGCCATTACTGAGCCCACTTGCCACAAATACCGAAGCCTGCCCCCACGAGCCTGTGCTCAGAAAAAAAGTGAAAGTGAAAGTGAGGGTCACTCAGTTGTGTCTGACTCTTTGTGACACCGTGGACTATACAAGTCCATGGAATTCTCCAGGCCAGAACACTGGAGTGGGTAGCCTTTCCTTTCTCCAGGGAATCTTCCCCACACAGGGATCGAACCCATGTCTCCCACATTACAGGCAGATTCTTTACCAGCTGAGCCACAAGGGAAGCCCAAGAATACTGGAGTAGGTAGCCTATCCCTTCTCCAGGGTCTCCTGCATTGCAGGCAGATTCTTTACCAACTGAGCTATGAGGGAAGCCCACAAGCCCCTGCAGTGAGAAGCCTTCAAACCACAAGTAGAGAGTAGCCACTGCTCATCACAATTAGAGAAAAGCCCACATAGCAACAAAGAGCTTGGATGGTCAAAAAAATTTTTTTTATTATTTTTTAAAAAAGAAGAGTAGGAAAAACAGCTTCACTTCATTCTTGATAAATGAATTATGTTTTAAAGGATCATGTAATGACTTATAAATAGTACAGCTACATGGCATTATTTTCTGATGCATTAAGAGCATTAATCTCTTAAAAGATAAGCAGAATGAACAGCCCTATTCTTGTTTTGAAATTCTTTCTCTCTCTCAGATTCTGAGTTTATTTCAGATGGCCAGGTAAGCAGTCACAAGAGCATAGGGTAGGGTGGTGGCCTGGCAGACAGGAAAAGGCTAAATGGAAGCCATGTAACATTGAGCCTAGAGAGGACTGGTCAGCTCCTGCAGGATGGGAATCAAGAGTGACTGTGCAGTTTCTGGTCCTGGGCATTAGGACAGTGAGGGTGTTACCAACAGGAGAAGAAGCGGCATGGATGAGCCAGCTTCCAAGTTGGGTGTGAAGGCTTTTATGTATTCTGTCTGGCTGGCTGGCTTAAATAAGCCAGCCTATCACCACTGACAACACTGCCCCAGGACGGGAGTGAAGGGCAGGGCAGAACTTCAGCTCCATGCTCAGCCATGGACCAAGGAGACGCAAACCATCAGAGAAGGACCTGCGCAGTTCCAAGGAGAATCACAAACTCCTTTAGATAACTGACCACCTTCATAGAATGCTTCCAGACTTGTCTCTGAGCTTAGCTCATAGAAGGTGTTACATACACATCATTGATTCTCTACAGGGAAGCCTCTGCAGAGCAGAGGAAAAGGGCGGGGACTTGATGCTATGACCAGACTTGGTGTGCCTTCAATCTGTTCCCCATTCTAAAGACCAAAGATAGCCACTGCCCCAATCTACATACCCCTGCCAAAAAAAAAGAAAAGAAATCTAACCCATACAACTAGGGAGAAATAAAGACTAATAGGGAACTCTGAGATCATCTCAGGCAATCGACTGTTTTTAAAAATGAAGAACCCAAGACCAAAAGTACTTATGGGCAGACAGAATTCCCCGTCTCTTCTTCCTATCACCTGAGAGCAAGTCAAGAAGGATGCTCTCTTCCTAGGGTACAGCAATTTCACCGTCAGTGGCTGAGATAAATACCGCAGGAAGGCACCCAGCACTATCTGCTTTAATTGCTATAGGAGAGAAGCCTGGAGGTGGATATGGAAAAAGGCGGCACATTTTCTAAGCTTGTTTTCACTGAGGTTTCCTGTATCTTTTAACAATGGCTCACATTACTAATTATATTAGTCAACTAGCCACTTTTAAGAGAAACAGCATCAATACATATCTTTCTTTATATTGAATCTGAAATCTGTATATAAGGTTCACTTTAAAAAGAGGAAGGAAGTCAAGATCATATGTTCACTCTGAAATATTTTGTTTGTCTTGAGCAGAAGAAAAACAGAAGCCCTTGTAACTCATTTCCCATTTTGTAACATACATTTAGGAGGATCTATAAATCATAAAACTCTCAAGAGTCAGAAATTAAATTTCAAAAGAGCACTGTCTTCACTAGTTAATATCATCAAAAGACTCAGTATGGCTAGAATTTATGGGAGAAAAACATAGATATATCAGATTTTATTAAGAGAAAAATAGACAATGATATAAAGCTCAATTAACACAGAGGGCTTTTAAATTCACTTTGAATAAAAACTTTCTACTCACATAAAATTTTGAAGAAGACACAATTATCCATTTACCTTAATTTCACCTTAGTAGCCTAAGGAAAGTTTCTAACAACAAAAAGTGTTTAAAAAAAAAAAATCTGTATCTAGAGAGACAATTGGGCTTCCCTGGTGGCTCAGAGGTTAAAGCGTCTGCCTGCAATGCGGGAGACCTGAGTTTGATCCCTGGATCAGGAAGATCCCCTGGAGAAGGCAATGGAAAACCACTCCAGTATTCTTGCCTGGAGAATCCCATGGACGGAGGAGCCTGGAGGGCTACAGTCTACCGAGTCGCAAAGAGTCAGACACAACTGAGCGATTTCACTTTCACTTTTCAGAGAGACAATTAACTAAGGATCAGATCCTTATTCTGATGTCTGTTCAGTGATTTCAAGAAGTCTATCTAGAAATTCTTCAATCTGCACTGGAAACCACAGTTTTGCTTGAGTTATGAGACACAGAAAAAAATATGCATATATTTTAAGCCAAAGCTATAAGAACTTTCAAGTATTCCTAATAAGTGTAGTTACCAGAACAAGACCACATGGAAAGTAATTTAACAATATCTGGGTCTTCCTTGGTGGTTCTGATGGTAAAGAGTCTGCCTGCCGATGCTAGGAGACTTGGATTTGATCCCTGGGTTGGGAAGATCCCCTGGAGAAGGGAATAGCAATCCACTCCAGTATTCTTGCCTGGAGAATTTCATGGACAGACCCCTGAGGGTTATAGTCCATGGGGTTGCAAAGAGTTGGACATGACTGAGTGACTAACACACACACATCAAAATCACAAATCCACATATCCTCTGACCCAGAAATTCTATTTCTGAAAGTGTATCTTAAAAATAAACTTGCACACAAACAAGGTTATTTACAGCAGCAGTACTTGTTAATAGAAGAGTAGAAATAGTCCAAATGCCACTAAGAGAACACTTGCTAAATAAATCATGACCGTTTTACAGTGGAATACTATGTATTGGTAGAGATGAATGATAAAGTACTCTTTGTACTGTATGAAAAATACTCAAAACATTAAACAAAAAAATTCAAGAAACAAAAATGTGCATTATATGCCACATTCTAAATTAAAAGGCAAGCAGGCAAAATAATAATTTATGTTTGTTTCTAAAGAGACTTTTTAGACATAAATTTAAAATAAAGAAATTTTGGAAGGATACATAAAAAAACTGGGGCAGTAAAGAATGAAATAGGAGGGAGGTATTTTACTGTGTAGCTTTTCATTCTCTTCAATTTTTGAACTATGTGACATTACCTACTCAAAAAATTAAGTAATTTTCAAATAGCAAGAGCTATCTACTTAATGTCCAAATCACTCTATTAAATAAAATGCCTCCTTATAACAATGAGATATTTAGCATATTCTCAAACAAACCTGACCTTTGAATCTTTAAGTGAAAATGAAATTAGATGATTCTTGTCCTTGCTTCTTTAAAAGAAGTGTTTTTATGTATCTTGCATCAATGTAGTATGTTGAGTACTTTGATCTAAAAGACAATCTTATTTCAATGTTTTCATGTTAAATCTGAACTTGTGACTGATATAAAAACCAGCCAAATTCCAGGAATGCAATTAAATTTTCAGAACTTTCCTATCTCAACACTGAAAATACCCATACCTTTGTCGGAACGGTTTTTCCTCCCATGGGGAATTCGGTTAAGGCAAAGAATATACCCATCTGCTGTCACAACGAAGTGTTCCTCACTAGGGAATCCCCAGTGAGAGATAATTTCACTCTGTGGAGCAAAGGAGAAGACAAAATGTCAATGACTAAGTTTTATTTAAGAAACCCGTCATTACTGAAATTTTAGTCTGCTCAATGGAGTAGCCAATCTCCTTCACAAGAGTAAATCCTCCACTTGTTTACCCCTGCATTCTACTCACAGACGCTTAGTTAAACCTTGGTTTCACCATTCTAACATGTTCTGCACCAAGTGTGCCTATTTTACCATAGTTTGGGGCTTCTTTGGTTCCATCCTGGCTCCTAGGCACAAATAAACACTTCTTTCTTTCTTTTCTAAATATGCCGTTAATTCTGTAATCTACAATTTTCCTTGTTTCAAGAGACCCTATCCTGGGAAATGAAGGATAAAAGTATTCATCTGTTTTTAATCAATGGACCAATAAATCTGCACTAGAATGTCAAGGTAGAGTTGAACAAGATAAAACGATACAGACCCAGAGCAAATCACTATCTTGGACATCTTAAACTAATCCAATGCTGTATGTCCATTACATTTCAATAAAACCAGGGGGAAAGATGAAGAGGAATAACGATCAAATTCATATAAAGAAAGATCCATGGGGCAGTTAGGTTCTCTTTCTTCTTTTTTATTGAGGGAATGCTCAAACTACTGCACAATTGCACTCATCTCACACACTAGTAAAGTAATGGTCAAAATTCTCCAACCCAGGCTTCAGCAGTACATGAACCATGAACCTCCAGATGTTCAAGCTGGGTTTAGAAAAGGCAGAGGAACCAGAGATCAAAAGCCAACATCCACTCGATCATCGAAAAAGCAAAATAGTCCCAGAAAAGCATCTATTTCTGCTTTATTGACTATGCAAAAGCCTTTGACTGTGTGGATCACAAGAAACTGTGGAAAATTCTGAAAGAGATGGGAATACCAGACCACCTGACCTGCCTCCTGAGAAATCTGTATGCAGGTCAGGAAGCAACAGTTAGAACTGGACATGGAACAACAGACTGGTTCCAAGTAGGGAAAGGAGTACATCAAGGCTGTATATTGTCACCCTGCTTATTTAACTTACATGCAGAGTACATCATGAGAAACACTGGACTGGATAAAGCACAAGCTGGGATCAAGATTGCCGGGAGAAATATCAATAACCTCATATATGCAGATGATACCACCCTTATGGCAGAAAGTGAAGAAGAACTAAAGAAACTCTTGATGAAAGTGAAAGAGGAAAGTGAAAAAGTTGGCTTAAAGCTCAACATTCAGAAAACTAAGATCATGGCATCTGGCCCCATCACTTCATGGCAAATAGATGGGTAAACAGTGGCAACAGTGGCTGACTTTATTTTTCTGGGCTCCAAAATCACTGCAGATGCTGACTGCAGCCATGAAATTAAAAGA
The DNA here is from genome assembly GCA_917880005.1 of Nanger dama. Classification (NCBI taxonomy): domain Eukaryota; kingdom Metazoa; phylum Chordata; class Mammalia; order Artiodactyla; family Bovidae; genus Nanger; species Nanger dama. The sequence continues at coordinate 10,935,197 of CAKJTW010000051.1, forward strand.
CACTTACTCTTTGGAAGAAAAGTTATGAGAAACTTAGACAGCATATTAAAAAGCAGAGACATTACTTTGCTGACAAAGGTCCAGCTAGTTAAAGCTATGGTTTTTCCTGTAGCCATGTATGGATGTGAGGGTTGGACTATAAAGAAAGCTGAGTGTCAAAGAATTATGGTGCTGGAGAATACTCTTGAGAGTCCCTTGGACTGCAAGGAGATCCAACCAGTCCATCCTAAAGGAAATCAGTCCTGAATATTCATTGGAAAGACTGATGCTGAAGCTGAAACTCCAGTACTTTGGCCACCTGATGCGGAGAACTGACTCACTGGAAAAAACTCTGATGCTGGGAAAGACTGAAGGTGGGAGAAGGGGACGACAGAGGATGAGATAGTTGGATGGCATCACTGACTCAATAGACATGAGTTTGAGTAAACTCCAGGAGTTGGTGATGGACAGGGAGGCCTGGCGTGCTGCGGTTCATGGGGTTGCAAAGAGTCGGACACGACTGAGCGACTGAACTGAACTGATAGTTGATGTTTAATATAAGTTTCAGGTATACAACAAAGTGATTCATAATTTTTAAAGGTTAAATTCCATTTATAGTCATTATAAAATATTGTCTATATTCCTTGTGCTGTACAATATATCCTTGAAGCTTCTTTATTTTACATACAGCAGCTTGTACCACTTAATCCATTGGGCAATTGTTAATTAGGAGCTCAGTGGCATACAGCTAACTCAGTTATCCAGAAAACGATGTAAATAAGTGCTCATGATTCTCTCTACTACAACTACTTTAAAGGATTTAAGTTTGTCATTCTTACAGAAAAAAATTAAAAAGGAAAAATGCTTTTAATTTTAAAAAACCTTAAAAAGAAAAAAATCAGGAACAAGAGATAAAATGTAACCTTAAGACCCTGATAACAGGTTGCACTCTCTTGACTGACTATAAATTTATCAGAATCTCCAAAGCTGCCTGATTCTTCAGTTGTGTCACTGTTTTAAACCTGCTGTTTTCTGTAGCAATCTATATTTTTCTGATATTTTATGCCTAAATAAAGTATCTCCAGATTTAACTGTTTGCTTAAGATTAATAACTTTGAAATGTTTCCATTACTTGAGGGACTATATTTTTGCTTATTTATTCTAACAAAATTGTTATCAGATACTTTGATTTTTGTATTGAACTATGAACACTGGTAATCTGTTCTTGTTCAACACACTCAGTATTAACATTCTTCAGAAGTTTTAACACTTTTTTTATTGTTGTTTGAACAAATTCAGTGAGATTTAAAAATGAAATCAATGTCTAAAATATCACTTATCTTATTAAGAAGTATATCATTTTCATCAGTAAAAAGAGGTTTGTAAAATACACATTACCTGGTGGGTAAAGTCCAGCTAACTGAACTGGAGATTCAGAGAACAAGAAAAACATAAAGAGAATAAAGAGAACGGAGTTTGTAGCTTCATGTAGCTATGTAACTGGATTTCAGAAAATAACATTAATCACAGATGCGTTTTAAGAAGCAGATGCCTTTAAGAAACTTACCACGTTCATATCTGTTTCCAGGATCCACAGGTGTCTGCTTCCCATCCAGATGCCTGGGAAGGCAGGGTCCCAGAGACCAAACAGACCAGCAAACCCCAGAGCCACATGTCCATTCTGTGTAAAACAGTCTGTTGTTATTTGCCTATACCAACTTTACTACACAAAATCACATTGGTAAATAACGCTCCCATACAAGGTTCTGAACCAGCTTATGTCAGGGAACAGTTAGGCAAAGGACAAATACGGAACAAATGACTCAAGCCACACCTCAAAGAGAAAATTCAGTAATTCTTTTTAACTAGGAAACCTCCCACCCACCACCCTCAGTTAAATTGTGACACATGGATCCCAGAACACCCACCCACCTCCTCACCACAAAGTTAAACGTAATGTTCCTGGAGCAAGAGCGGAAGAGAGGACTCAGAAGAGAATATGTTGAGAAAAGGGAAGATTCCCAAAATTCCAGAGCCTGTTAACCTTCCACCTTTTCCTCTCTGTGATTTAAATGTTCTGAAGTTCAGCTGATATGAACTCCTATTCCTGCTAGTTATTCACGTCCCTTCTTGCACAAAGTTACACGTTAGGATTTGAATCTGTCACCCAAGGGGGAAAAAGTGAAATGAAAAAAATAAAACAGCTTGCAGAAGAAATAGAAGGAAAGAAGATTGCCCCTCTCTGCTTCTGAGACTCTCTCCAGGGATCAACACAACCATATAGTTCTAACAGTGATGGCAGAAAATCACAGCACAGCAAAGACTTTGTGGATGGATATTAAAGGCAAAATGAAGTGACTCTTCCAAGGACACGCCCATGATTAGAGGCAAAAGTGGGACCACAGCCCCAGCCTCCCACATATTTTAAAATAAATATAGTCCCTTAAAGACATGAATGACGGCAGACAAATGGACAAGGAAGTTGTGGCACATAGACACAATGGAATATTACTCAGCTATAAAGAGGAACACATTTGAGTCAGTTCTAATGAGGTGAATGAAACTGGAGCCTATTATTCAGACTCTGAAAGAGAAACACCAATACTGTATATTAACGCATAAATAGGGGGATTTAGAAAGGCAATAACAGTGACCCTATATGCAAGACACAAAGACACACAGATGTAAAGAACAGAGTTTTGGACTATGTGGGAGAAGGAGAGGGTGGGATGATTTGAGAGAATAACATAGAAACATGTATATTACCATATGTAAGACGTGTGCAAGTTTGATGCATGAAGCAGGGCACTCAGAGCCAGTGCTCTGGGACAACCCAGAGGGATGGGGTGGGGGGAAGGTGGGAGGGGGTTCATGATGGGGGGACACACGTGTACCTGTGGCTGACTCATGTCTATGTATGGCAAAAATCATCACAATATTGTAAAGCAATTATCCTCCAACTAAAATAAATAAAAATTTTAAAAAGATATGGATGAGTGTATCCCAATACAAAGACTTGTATAAAGATGTTCGTAACAGCTCTATGGGCAATAGCCAAACATGAGAAAAACCCAAACGCCCTGAATGGGTGAATGGATCAATATATTATGATATATACATACTACAGCAATAAAAAGGAATGCACATAAACAACATGGATGAATCTCAAAATAATTATGGTGAGTGAAAGATCATAGTCCCAAGCACATGACGTGTGCAGTTGCTCAGTCGTGTCCAACTCTTTGTGGCCTCATGGACTATAGCCCGTCAGGCTTCTCTGCCCACGGAATTTTCCAGGCAAGAATACTGGAGTGGTTTGCCATTTCCTACTTCAGGGGATCTTTCTGACCCAGGGATTGAACTTGCATCTCTTCCATCTCCTGCACTGGCAGGTGGATTCTTTACAAAGCCAGATCAAATAAATACATATGATTTCATTCTATAAAACTCTAGAAAATGCAACCTAATCTCTATTGACAGAAAGCAGATAAATGGCTGCCTGGGGAAATGAGGGGCAGGAAGTAAGCACTGCAAAGGGGTACCCAATGCACAAGGAATCTTTTAGGGGTAATGGACAGGTTAATGACATTGAACAATCATAGTTTCACATGTATAAACATATCAAAACGCATAAAATGTACATTCTAAACATGTCCTGCTAGTATTGTATGTCAGTAATTCAACAGAGCTGTTTTGAAGACGGGCTTGAACCCAGTATTCCACAAGTCTTAAGAAACTGGTTTACAGATGATGGCAAAAGTGAACTAGCTCCCTTCTGCTGATGCATCTCCTGCTGGTGATGGAGTGATTTCTCCCAGCAGTGGTGAACCTGCAGTTTCTAGACAGGAACGGATATTGTCTTGAATCTGCACAGGCAAAGTCACAAGTTTGCATTTCTTCATAGTGGTTAGGAAGGGCTGTACAGTTCAGGTCTTTATCATAAATACAACCTTCCGAAAGCCCATTATTACAAAGGAATACCAAGTCGATTGAAAAAGAAAAGTAAAAGTTTGTAACCACAGTTTCAAATAGTAACACCTTCGGTGGCAGCTGCTTTTCCACTCAGTGGCAGTGCTCCCGGATCTAAGGCAGCTGTCCACAAAGAAAACTCCAGAAGGATAATATCTGAAGCTACTCAACTAGAAAAATCATCCAACTGATTTTTCCCTCCAACAAAACACTGGACAGTTTCTCAACAAATCAGTCAAGTAACTGTCATAGGATGATGACTAAGAAGATCAAAGAGAAAAAGCCTCCTCCAAGATGGATTCGGTGGGCTCTGCAACTTATCTCAATTCTTTTGGTATTGTTAACAGCCCAACTAAGTACTTGTCTGTCTTCATTTTACACCAGCCTGAGGGCAGAGCCAGTCTCCGGGTCGACTCTGAACCTTCAGGACCAGCAAAGGGTGGACACAGAAAAGATTCTGAAAAACAGGATTGGGGCAGTCCAGAGTTCAGTAGCTGAAGAAAAGATAAGCTCCAAAGCAGCTTGTTATTCAGCTAACAATAACCACACTAATAACGCTGACTCCCATTTAAGCTCTTGCTATGCTCCACATTTCTCAGGCAGCGCTTCGGTCCTACTATGTTCATTACGCCTCCTACAATTCTCTGCAGTACCGTTAAATCCTTTTTCCAGGAAACTGAGGCTCACCCAGGTATATTACTGGAAGCAAAATGTCCAGTGGTTAAATAGTATCGCCGGGATATTCACCAGGACAGGTATCAAGCCGTTCCTTGACCACGCCTTTGGCTAAAAAGTAAGCGAGGTCTGGGGGCTGCCTGGCGGAGCTAATACGAGTAAAGGACGAGGAGCAAGTAGGGGAACTGGGAATCAGAGATCCCGGGTGTCGCTGCAGCCCAGGTAAGGACAGGCAACTTCAAGAGAGCCCTCAACTCCCGGGTCTCCCCGGGTGCTCCGGGAACCAGCGCAGAGGGGTCCTGCAGAGGATCACAGGCGGTGTGAATGAGCACCCGGGAGGGTGCGGGGCCCTCGGAGCCCGCGGAGGAAGGCCGATGCTGCGGAACCCTCACCTAACTGCAGCAGGGCCAGCACTCACCTGCAGCCGTCCTCCCGGGCCGCTGTCGAGAGCCGCAGTGCCTCCTCGAGAGGCGGGGGCGGAGCCTCGCTGGACCCGGGCCCGCGCCGGCGCCCGGCTCGGCAGTCTAGCGCTCCCAATCAGGTCAGCCTGCCGCGGGAAGTGCAGCTCAGACTTCCGAGCGGACTCTCGGCTCCCGCGGAGCATGCGCCGTGGGCGCGCTCGAGCGGCGCGGCGTCCTGCAGCCCGCTGCCGCGCGGAGCGGATCCCCAGCTCCACCCACAGGCCGCGCGGGCAGGGTCTGGTAGGCTGCGTGGGCTCCACCGCAGGAGCTCCTGCAGAGCCACTAAGCTCCGCGCCTCGCACAGAGAACGCGGGTTCTGTAGTTGTAATTATATGCTACTTATGAATCCCTCAGCGATGTGCCTGAGGCAGGGCAATCTTGCTGTACATTTTATTACTAAAATGCCTAGCATTAAGTGGGTTAAGTGTTTGCCTGTAGTGCGGGAGGACCGTGTTCGATCCCTGGCTTGGGAAGATCCCCTGGAGAAGGAAATGGCAACCCACTCCAGTATTCTTGCCTGTAGAATTCCATGGACAGAGGAGCCTGGGGGCTACAGTCCATGGGTTCACAGAGACTTGGACACGACTGAGTGACTAACACTTTAACTTTTGAAGATACTAGGGGTATAGCAGCCAAACAAGAGCCTTCTTCTCTTGCTTCCATTCTAATGGGAAGCGACATCATGAATAAATATAAAAACCAAGTAGTGAAAAGTGCCATGGTGAACAATAAAGGGATAATGAAGGTGGGTGCTATGTTTAAAGTAATCAGGAAAGGACCCTCTGATGACACTCCGAGCACAAACAAAAAGAAGGTGATTTCGAGCCATGTGGATACTGGGAAGGAGCATTCTGAGATGAGAGGATAGCAAGTGCAAAGGTCCTGAGCAGGAATATTCTTAGTGGTGTCTCCTGCTGCTGCTAAGTCACTTCAGTCGTATCCGACTGTGCGACCCCATAGACGGCAGCCCACCATGTTCCACAGTCCCTGGGATTCTCCAGGCAAGAACACTGGAGTGGGTTGCCATTTCTTTCTCCAATACACGAAAGTGAAAGTGAAGTCGCTCAGTCGTGTCCAACTCTTATTGACCCGATGCACTGCAGCGTACCAGGCTCCTCCGTCCATGGGATTTTCCAGGTAAGAGTACTGGAGTGGGGGTGCCATTGCCTTCCAGTGGTGTCTAATAAGCAGAATTTGGTCAGTGTGGCTGGAACAGAAAGTGGGAGGTGGAGAGTGGTAGATCATGATGTCCTAGAGGTAATTGGGGGCCTTGGGTACCAATTGGAATGATTCTTATTACTTCTTACCAAGAAGAGAAGCCACTGGAAGATGTTCAGGAAAAAGCAACATAACTTTGTTGGCCATAACATTTGTAACTATTGCCACCTGTTCCATAGATTGTCCTTTTGTCAGTGATTTCCTTTGCTGTGCAAAAGATTTTAAGTTTAATTAGGTCCCATTTTAAGTCTGAATTTGGCAATAAGGAGCTGATGATCTGAGTCACAGTCAGCTCCCAGTCTTGTTTCTGCTGATTGTATAGAGCTTCTCCATCTTTGGCTGCAAAGAATATAATCAGTCTGCTTTCAGTGTTGACCATCTGGTGATGTCCATGTGTAGAGTCTTCTCTTGTGTTGCTGGAAGAGGGTGTTTGCTATGACCAGTGTGTTCTCTTGGCAAAACTCTATTAGTCTTTGCCCTGCTTCATTCCGCATTCCAAGGCCAAATTTGCCTGTTACTCCAGGTGTTTCTTGACTTCCTACTTTTGCATTCCAGTCCCCTATAATGAAAAGGACATCTTTTTTGGGTGTTGCTTCTAAAAGGTCTTGTAGGTCTTCATAAAACCGTTCAACTTCAGCTTCTTCAGCATTACTGGTTGGGGCATAAACTTGGATTACTGTGATATTGAATGATTTGCCTTGGAAACGAACAGAGATCATTCTGTCATTTTTGAGATTGCATCCAAGTACTGCATTTCGGACTCTTTTGTTGACCATGATGGCTACTCCATTTCTTCTAAGGGGTTCCTGCCGGCAGTAGTAGATATAATGATCATAAGACTTAAATTCATCCATTACAGTCCATTTTAATTTGCTGATTCCTAGAATGTCAACATTCACTCTTGCCATCTCCTGTTTGACCACTTCCAATTTGCCCTGATTCATGGACCTAACATTCCAGGTTCCTATGCAATATTGCTCTTCACAGCATCGGACCTTGCTTCTATCACCAGTCACATCCACAACTGGGTGTTGTTTTTGCTTTGGCTCCATCCCTTCATTCTTTCTGGAGTTATTTCTCTACTGATCTCCAGTAGCATATTGGGCACCTACTGACCTGGGGTCCTCTTTCAGTATCCTATCATTTTGCCTTTTCATACTGTTCATGGGGTTCTCAAGGTAAGAATACTGAAGTGGTTTGCCATTCCCTTCTCCAGTGGACCACATTCTGTCAGACCTCTCCACCATGACCCGCCTGTCTTCGGTGGCCCCATGGGCATGACTTAGTTTCATTTAGTTAGACAAGGCTGTGGTCCCTGTGATCAGATTGGCTAGTTTTCTGTCATTATGGTTTCAGTGTATCTGCCCCCTGATGCCCTATTGCAACACCCACCATCTTACTTGGGTTTCTCTTACCTTGGACCTGGGGTATCTCTTCACCACTGCTCCAGCAAAGCACAGCCGCTGCTCCTTACCTTGGATGGAGGTATCTCCTCACTGCTGATCCTCCTGAGCTTGAACGTGGAGTAGCTCCTCTAGGCCCTCCTATGCCTGCGCAGCTACTGCTCCTTGGACATGGGGTAGCTCCTCCCAGCAACCGGCCCTCACCTCGGGCAGGGGTATCTCCTCTTGGCCACTGAAGAAAGTAGGGAAAACCATTAGACCATTCAGGTATGACCTAAATCAAATCCCTTATGATTATACAGTGGAAGTGAGAAATATATTTAAGGGACTAGATCTGATAGATAGAGTGCCTCATGAACTGTGGAATGAGGTTCGTAACAATGTATGGGAGACAGGGATCAAGACCATCCCCATGGAAAAGAAATGCAAAAAAGCAAAATGGCTGTCTGGGGAGGCCTCACAAATAGCTGTGAAAACAAGACAAGCGAAAAGCAAAGGAGAAAAGGAAATATATAAGCATCTGAAAGCAGAGTTCCAAAGAATAGCAAGAAGAGCTAAGAAAGCCTTTCTCAGTGATCAATGCAAAGAAATAGAGGAAAACAACAGAATGGGAAAGACTAGAGATCTCTTCAAGAAAATTAGAGATACCAAGGGAACATTTCATGCAAAGATGGGCTTGATAAAGGACAGAAATGGTATGGACCTAACAGAAGCAGGAGATATTTAGAAGAGGTGGCAAGAATACACAGAAGAACTGTACAAAAAAGAGCTTCACGACCAAGATAATCATGATGGTATGATCACTCACCTAGAGTCAGACATCCTGGAATGTGAAGTCAACTAAGCCTTATAAAGCATCACTACGAACAAAGCTAGTGGAGGTGATGGAATTCCAGTGGAGCTGTTTCAAATCCTGAAGATGATGCTGTGAAAGTGCTGCCCTCAATATACCAGCAAATTTGGAAAACTCAGCAGTGGCCAGGGGACTGGAAAAGGTCAGTTTCCATTCCGATCCCAAAGAAAGGCAATGCCAAAGAATGCTCAAATTACTGCACAATTGCACTCATCTCACACACTAGTAAAGAAATGCTCAAAATTCTCCAAGCCAGGCTTCAGCAATACGTGAACTGTGAACTTTCTGATGTTCAAGCTGGTTTTAGAAAAGGCAGAGGAACCAGAGATCAAATTGCCAACATCTGCTGGATCATGGAAAAAGCAAGAGAGTTCCAGAAAAACATCTATTTCTGCTTTATTGACTATGCCAAAGCCTTTGATTGTGTGGATCACAAGAATCTGTGGAAAATTCTGAAAGAGATGGGAATACCAGACCACCTGACCTGCTTCTTGAGAAAGCTATGTACAGATCAGGAAGCAACAGTTAGAAGTGAACATGGAACAACAGACTGGTTCCAAATAGGAAAAGGAGTACGTCAAGGCTGTATATTGTCACTCTGCTTATTTAACTTACATGCAGAGTACATCATGAGAAACGCTGGGCTGGATGAAGCACAAGCTGAAATCAAGATTGCCAGGAGAAATATCAATAACCTCAGATATGCAGATGACACCGCCCTTATGGCAGAAAGTGAAAAAGAACTAAAGAGCCTCTTGATGAAAATGAAAGAGGAGAGTGAAAAAGTTGGCTTAAAGCTCAACATTCAGAAAACTAAGATCATGGCATCTGGTCCCATCACTTCATAGCAAATAGATGGGGAAACAGTGGAAACAGTGGCAGACTTTATTTGGGGGCTCCAAAATCACTGTAGATGGTGACTGCAGCCATGAAATTAAAAGATGCTTATTCCTTGGAAGAAAAGTTATGAGCAATCTAGATAGCATATTCAAAAGCAGAAACATTACTTTGCCAACAATGGTCCATCTAGTCAAGGCTATGTTTTTTCTTGTGGTCATGTATGGATGTGAGAGTTGGACTGTAAAGAAAGCTGAGCCCTGAAGAACTGATGCTTTTGAACTGTGGTGTTGCAGAAGACTCTTGAGAGTCCCTTGGACTGCAAGGAGCTCCAACCAGTCCATTCTAAAGGAGATCAGTCTTGAGTGTTCTTTGGAAGGAATGATGCTATAGCTGAAATTCCAGTACTTTGGCCACCTCATGCAAAGAGCTGACTCATTGGAAAAGACTGATGCTGGGAGGGATTGGGGGCAGGAGGAGAAGGGGACAACGGAGGATGAGATGGCTGGATGGCATCACCAACTCGATGGACTTAAGTTTGAGTGAACTCCGGAGATGGTGATGGACAGAGAGGCCTTGCGTGCTGCGATTCATGGGGTCACAAAGAGTTGGACACGACTGAGCGACTGAACTGAACTGAACTGAGGTCCCATTTTCAAGTTTTTGTTTCCTTTGCTTCAGGAGACAGATCATATATATATATATATATATATATAATATTATATATATTTTATATATATATATTGCTGTTATTTTATGTCAAAGAATCTTCTGCCTATATTCTCTTCTAGAAGTTTATGGTTTCAGGTCTTACATTTAGGTCTTTAAACCACTTTGGGTTTATTTTTGTATATGATATGAAGGAAATGTCCTAATCTCATTGTTTTGTCTGTAACTGTTCAGTTTTCTCAGCACCACATGTTGAAGAAACTGTCTTTTATCCATTGTATGTTCTTGCTTGCTTTGTCATAAATAAATTGGCCATAGGTGTGTGGGTTTATTTCTGGTTCTCCCTATTCCATTTCTTCTTAATAGTTTAACTCTTAAGCAGGCCATTTTCACTTTGTCACAGAGAAGGAGATGGTTGAGTCAAGCTGAAGGAAATAGGGAGCTTGCCCTGTCAATATCAGAGCAGTGAAACATACCAGGTAGAGACTGAGTATGGAGGGATGGAGGTAAGGATGGGGGAGCCATCATTCATGTATGTGAAGTGAAAGTTGCTCAGTCTTGTCTGACTCTTTGTGACCCCATGGACTATACAGTCCATGAGTGGGTAGCTTTTCCCTTCTCCAGGGGAATCTTCCCCACCCAGGATCAAACCCAGGTCTCCCACATTGCAGGCAGATTCTTTACCGGCTGAGCCACAAGGGAAGCCCAAGAATATTGGAGTGCGTAGCCTATTCCTTCTCCAGGGTCTCCTGCATTGCAGGCAGATTCTTTACCAACTGATCTATGAGGGAAGATTGTATTCCCATCTTCAAGAGATGGGAATATACAGCCTTGATGTACCCCTTTCCCAATTCGGAAACAGTCTATTGTTCCATGTCTGGTTCTAACTGTTGCTTCTTGACGTGCATAAAGATTTCTCAGGAGTCAGGTAAGGTGGTCTGGTGGTCCCATCTCTTGAAGGTTGATTCCCATTTCTGCAAAGAACTGATTCATTGGAAAAGACCCTGATGCTGGGAAAGATTGAAGACAGGAGGAGACGGGGATGACAGAGGATGGCATCACTGACTTGATGGACATGAGTTGACCAAGCTCCGGGAGCTGGTGATGAACAAGGAATCCTTATGTATGTATGGCCACATAAATCCTTGTGAGAACTTTGGCTTTATGAATTTGGAAATGTTCTTGTTGTTTTAATATTGGTTATTATTGAGTTTGCAGTTGTTCTATAAAACACTAACATGATATTTTTAAGCAATGAAATTGTGCTGATGTCTTTAACAATTTGTCTGCAGCTTCTTCAATACCCCCTGTCACAGTATAATCCACAAATTTCTGTTGGAGTTCTGTAACATATTATCATTTCTAAAATGATTCATGGTTCAAAGCAAAAACCAGACAAATGAAAAAAAGGCAATATTAAAGTCGAGGGACAGTAGGCAATTACATATTTTGTCTGTACCATTCATTTCATTATAGAGAAAGAATCTTCCAAACAAGAGAAGAACCAGGCTAAATCCCTGGGATCTTCAGGAGAAAACGAGTGAAATGGAGCAGAGTGAGATCTGAATAAAGGCTACAGTGGTCAGCAGTCCTGGATTCTTCGACAAGATCCTGGTTAACTGTAAACCCTGGGAATATGGAAATCATTGTCAATTCTAAGTGCCAATCAGTTCCAGACAAGCCAATCTCACAATTACACTCATGAAATTTGTCTTTTCAAGTATTGCAGAATTTATTTGCATTTTATAGAAAGCACAGATCTGAATATAGTTAAGGAAGCAACTACAGACAGAACTAATAGATGCAGCGTTAGCTTTAAGAGATGATCTGATGGCTTTTCCCCTATTTGTGTAAGTGACTTTCTAGAATCTCTTACTCTCCGCCTCCTCCTCCAACCCTTTCCTGTGTGAGTCAGAACTCAGCTGTTAGAGCAGAGAATTAAAGGCTGTGTCCTTGCCTCAAATTTCGAAGGAAAAAAATATATAGAGAGAGAGAGAGAGGGAGAGGAAGAGAGAGATAAAACTTTTGTATATTATCACCATCAATCATGTTGGGTACAAAAGAGAAAGGCAGAAGCGTCAAGGGAGTGGAAGAGCGGCCAGGTCATGACTTGTGGTGCTTGGCTATTGACTTCTCATAAGTTGCAAGTCCTCGAACGTCTGTTCTGCTCAGACTTGTAAGAGTTCAGTAGTTAATGAGAAAGGCCTCAGCATTAGAGGGCTGAGAAAGCAGGGAAGGAACTGTGTCATGATAGCTTTATGTTCTCTTGAGTGGCAGATAAGTCCATAAAGCATTTTGACTCAAGTCTCTGTCTCAGCTTCTATTTTCTGTTTCTGTTTCTAGAGAGGTCCTGTCTGATGACCTCGTAAATCTGTTCCAGATGAAGAGCTGTCTATAAAATGCTCTGATTCAATGTCCATGCGTGTCACAAGCTCCGTAAATTGCTCTGAAAACCAGTGTGAGAATTACTTTGCTATAATTACTTCTGACACCGAGATTACAAAACCTTGGGGCGCATCTCGATCGCCATGAAGCATGCTTTACAGACATCTCTACAGCTAATCTGTCTAAAAGAGGAAAATAAGCACGGAGAATAAGATGCAGGTGGCCAGGAACATGCACCTTGAAACCCCTTAGTTTGTAACCATCAACCGTACTCCTACAGCTGAGCTCTTTTTATACAGTCTTCAGCTTTCCTGTTCCTGAGGTATATGCCCCAAGTGCTCTATGTCAGCTTTTGAGAAACAGGGATCACACCTTGTAGCAGTTTGGATTCTAACTTGGACACAAAATGGGATGTTTGAGAGAGCTGATTTACAAAGGGGCGATTTAACTGTGGGTGGATGGGGGACCACAAGATAGTACAGCCCACAGAGATGAGGTGGCTACTGGAAAAGCAAGGAAAGTCTCACAGAAGCCCCCGTGAAGGGAACAGAACCCTTCTTCAGCATGATACAGCCCTTAGCGTCTCAGCAGGGGGAACAATAAACCCTGCGCCATCACTATCTCCCTCCCCTCTGTCTTCTGCAGAGTATTCCCCACTGACAAAACCCAGCAGTAGCTGGAGGATCGAGGAACCTGTTAACATGGTCCATTCCATAATCTTCCTACTTTACAAGGCTGGATGGAAAAGGACAAAAAGCGGAGCCAGAGGGAAATTCAAGACAATGTTCACATGATCTTTCTATATTCTATGTTGGCAAAGTAGGTGGAAGTTCAGAATTGTGATCAGAAAGTGCAGACTCAGGGGCCAGACCACTCAAGTTCAAGCCAATATCGACAATTTGTTAGCTGTGCAAACTTGGGCAAGATTTTTAACTTCTTTTTCTCAGTTTTCTCACCTGTAAAATAAAATTAGAAGGGTCTAAGACCATTTCAAGTTTAGACAGGATGATATGTGTAAAGCACTTATAATTGGTCTGACATATAGCACTCAATAAGTGCTGGTTAATTTTTTTTCTTACAGTAAATTCCTTTCTATAAATTCAATTTATCTTATTATTAATGGCTTTTAGTTATCATATAGGTTCAATGTATTTCCACTTGTGTATATAGCATCTAACCCTATTCTCTGCATGCATAATTTTACAAAACTGGGCTCAGACCACATATATTATTTGTCTGCTTTATTCCCACTTAATATTGAAAATCTTTCTATGTCATTCAGCATTTTAAAAATCATTTTTAATGGCTACATGTATGATACTGTTATTTGGAGTCACAATAATTTACTAACAAATCTCCTTTGTTGTATGTTTAAGTTATTTTAAAACCCAATATCACCTACTTATTCATGGTAATTCCATTAGGATAAAGTCTCTGAAATAAAACTTGTAGGTCTAACATAGGCTCTCCTTTAAGAACTTTTTAATTCGAATCAATATTTTACAATTCTTGTAACGTTGTTCAAAGGTGCTGACATATTAGATAAAGAAATCTTTGGTAACATAACGTTACCTTCTCTGGAGACAGCCATAAAATCCTTTAAGATGACATGAAAGTGTGTATAAGTGAGACTGAAGTTTCTGTAGCCTAGATGTTTCCCCCTCTTTGGGGAAAATTTAAAATGACATACTGGCAAGATGATAGATCAACTGTAGCTTTTGAAAATATTTTCTTGCCAAATGTTAACATCCAATAAATGAACATATTCCTTGTTAGATCAAAGAACTCAACACAGGAAAAATACCAGCTTGGGTATTCTCTTAACCTCCATTCATCATCTAAGACTTTTCCTATACCCCTGGCTGCTTCAGGAAAATATGATCACCTAGAATGATCCTTCACCTCTACCTCCTACTTGGAGGTACTCCTTATTCCCAATGAGATGCAAGATAACATTCTTCCCTAAGGGAAGGCAGAAGAAGGAAACATATTTGTTAAGCAAGTCTTATGAGTGTCTTCCTAAGTACCTCACATCCAGTATTTCAATAACCCCTTAAAAATGCATACAATTCTCTAGACTGCTCACTTCTTTATGTAGAAAAGAAGGATGCTGATTCATCATTTCTAATTCATCTTAGGTGACACCTGGCACAACTAAGTATTTTACTGAGAGATAAGTAAGTATTGGACTGACTTGCTTTCATTTGGCTTACAGTAAAAAGAAAATACTCTATTAAAAGCAGCACTCAGAACTTCCCTGGTGGCTCAGTGGTAAAGAATCCGCCTCTTAATGCAGGAGACACAGGTTCAATCCCTGATCAGGGATGATTCCACATGCCACGGAACTAAGCCTGTGCGCTAGAACTATTGAGCCTGTGCTCTGGAGCCCAGGAACTGCAACTACTGAGCCTTTGCTCAGAAAGCGCTGAAGCCTGTGCACCCTACAGCCTGTACTCAGCAGCAAGAGAAGCCACACGTCACAATCACAGAGTAGGCCCTGCTTGCTGCAACTAGAGAAAAGCCCACACAGCAACAAAGACCCAGCACGGCCAATACATTAAAAAGCTAATAAATAAGTAAAATTATTTTTTAAAAAGCAGTACTCAGACCAATGCATGATATAGTACAAAACTTTAATACACTACTTAAGTACATGAAAGTCATCTTCTGACAGATGAACTGGGAATTTTTTCAAGTTTCCTTAGTGTAACCTTATAAAATTCTTACTTTCAAAAGTGTCTGAATACTTGATACTTGTTGAAAAGGCTAAGATACATCACTTCAGTGATTTAGGAGATTATCCTAAAGCCCATCTTTTGAATACATCATCAGAGTGTTAACAGAGCAGGAAGAGCACAGCCCTTAGCAGCAGCGATTGCTGTGCCTCATTGCTGCCCCGCCCCACTCTGTCACTAGGCAACAGGTCCGGCGGCCCTGGATCAGCCCCTCAGTGCCGTTAGCGGTCCTGCTGGGCTATTGGTCAGCAGCGCGTGGGCTCTGCCCACAAGGAACGGTCAATGAGGGGCCATTAGGGAAGCGACTGAGCCAAGGGTCGGTGGTGCAGTGGCCATCAGGTGGAGAGTAAGGTAAGAGGCAGAGTCAGGCCTTTCCCTGGAAGCCCACCAGCTCACCCAGGTTTGGGCCAGCAGGTGAGCTGGAGGGTCCAGGGAACAGGCTGGACAATGTTTCCTGCAGGGCTCCAGAGCCCTCACTGAGGCTTCCTACTAGCCGTAGCCCATCCCTTGAGGTAGCGATGAATGTTATCCTTTGTCTTGACAAGAAAAGGCAAGGTCCCAAGACACAGCTTTCACCCTCCAAGGTCCCAGTCCTGGCTAAGAGGAGGCAGATCTCAGCTGGCAGCTCCTTCAGGGCCAGGTTCCCACATGCTGCCCAGCTGCCACCCCCCGAGGGAGCCAAACACCCAACATAACTGGCCCTCCGTCTCCTCCAAGCCAAGCCAAATGGCGAGACCAGGTCTCACAGACTGCAGCCCGCGCAGTAGATTTATGGGAACATCATTACCTGACCCTGCAATGACTCAAGAGCAAAAGATCCGGCATCAGGAAGTTTGCAACAACTAACCACACCGCTCCCTCACGGTTTGCTTTTAAAGGGGCTTGCTGAAAGCTTTCTGTAACATTGGGGTTCTTAGTGCATGAGCCACCCATCTCCTTGTATGAACCTGTAATAAAACCTTTTTCTGGTCCAGACTCCAATGTTCTAGGTTTTATTTGCCTCACAGTGCATCAGGCACTCGGACTTGTGATTTGGTAACAAGAGAACTGATCACTGTCGTCATCCCTTCTTGAGATTTCCCCCAAAGTCTGATTACAGGTTTGCATTTTAATATCCGATCTGTCAGCTAATCTTTGTCCTGTGAGCTTGGTTCTCATCTCTGCATAACTATTTTTGCTCTTTCTGAAGTGCCAAAGATCCTTCTAGAAAAGCAGCTGATCAGGTGTCTGGTGAAGTGTTACAAATCCGGCTGCTGCGATGCCATCAAGATGATGCTTCTCCCTGTGCCCTCCTTCCTCGGAGGAAACAGTCCCCCTTCTCGCATAATGGCAAAAGGTAATACATTTGATTTAAACGTATGCCGTGGAGCCATTGGGTTTGGGGTTCAAATTCCTAGAACTTCCACGGATGAGGCTTCTTCTGGGTCCCACTATGAAGGTAGTACTGTCAGGGCAGAGTACTCGTGTTTTCTGCCTGGTGATGTTCACCTCGTGATCCTTTGTAACCCATCAATACAGGAGCTGTGAGAGCTGGAGACTCTTCCGCTTCTCTTGAAGGTGAATGCCGAGGGAGGTGCTCAGCGGCTTCAAGAAGAGAGAGGCTCCTGGGCTCTGCAGCAGGAAGGTCCGCGCTCGCCCCCTGGGGGACTCACCTCTGCTGTCTCCACCGCTTGTGAAGGGGACCTGCAGCCCCATTGTGTGAGGTTGTTTTAGAAGACCTGCTGTTACCTGCAGAGGAACAACCAGAAACTGTCCCGAAACGTCTCGAGTTGCTGCCAGCATCCTGGGCCTCCTCCGTGTCCACATCCTCCCCTCAATGGCTCTCGCCTTGGTGCATCTCCAGGGTGAAACCCTTCGCTCTTCCTCCGAGCTCCTCGCGTTCTGCAGTTTGGCCACAGAGTCAAAGCTCTTCCCACCCTCAGTGGGCAACTTGTAAGTGAATTTGTCGTGGTCACACTCTCTCCTGGCGCTTCAGTGCCTCCTGAGCTCTGCCGGGCTCCGCGGTCCGAGTCTCTGGAGCTGGGGCTCAAAGACCCAGGTGAGGCCAGAGGGCAGTAGACACTCGGCCGCTAGGCAGTCCAGCCGCTCGCGCCCTCTGGGCCGTTAAGAATGTTGATTCGTAACCAAACCAGCGGGCGGGAAGCTGGTCACGATTCAAACATCCATCAGAGATCATCCAGTTACTGAAGAATTGTATCATATTTTGGGCACCTACTTTTCAAATCTCTTAATATTTCATATTGGAAATAAGGTGAAATTTTTAAATTTTCTTCACCAAAAATTGAAAAGTCCTAGTAATGAATCTGCAGGTCCAATTTGTGATGACAACTGGACATGATTACAGAATCACCGAGGTCTTATGATGTAAGGACATGGGCTTAGACTTAGCAGCCAGAATTCTGGTCGGAAATCAAAAGGGGGCAGGGTGGTCTTCCCCCAGGCAGCTGGCTGTGCTGTGGTCCTCTGCCCTGTCCGCCGATCCTCCCCTAGATCTGCCTTCCTCCTCCAAGTGCTCTTGGTAGCAGTTAGAGGTGGGGATGTGGTGCTTGCAGTTGGCGGGGACCCTGTGCAGCACCTGGGGGGTGGGCAAGGAGGGCTGCTGTTGGTTAGATTGGCTGATGGCTGAGGCTTCAGGGTGATCGGACAGCCCTCTGGCTTCAGATCTCTTATAATCGGGAGCGATACTGGAACATTACCTCTTATTTCTGGCCTATCACTGAGTCCTGGATCTCTAACTCCACGTGAAACTGTGGATGCCTAGAAATCAGTCTGCCCAGTCCTTGTGGCTCCATGTAAAGCTTTAGTTTCTCATATCCATGACCCATAATAATCCTTGGATCCTTCACAATCTGCTTTAAAGTGCCTCTCTGGTTGGGATGGAGAATGAGAAATCTCCCCAGCAGATTTTCTCATTCCATTGACAAGAATGGAATGTGATATGTTCTGCTCAGACCCTGTGTTCTTAGCTCCTTGAGTTTCCATACTTCTAAAGGCAGGGAATCTCTTGCCAGTGTAGACAGGATGACTTCCTATGGTTCTTCCCTGAGAGAGTTCTGGGGCAACATAGGGGGACCACCCCAGAAGGTGTCCAGTTTGTTGTAAAGGTGAACTTGCTGCTGAAGCCAAAGTATGATGCTTGTGTTCACATCCAAGAGCAGGTTTTCTGCTTGTAAATCTCTGTGGACAGCACCCTCCTGATGATCACATAGAGCACACTACTGGTGGACTCTGCCTTCAGCCGCTCTGCTTTTCTACTGCCCTGAGCCACAGGTGCTCACACACCTCTCCTCCACAAGCATTCTCTGAACAAGGTGGGGGTTTCCTCCACCTCTGTAACTTCAAGTATTTTACTATGTTGGGGTGATCCAAGTCTTCATGATTGCTGCTTTGTGGCACAGTCAGCAGGGGCTGGAGAGTTCTGCCGAGATCAGGGATCTTTCTGGCTGCCGCTTTTCCATCCAGGACGTGCTGGCCAGCTTCACTGCGCCCAGTCTCCTTACTGACAGTCTCGAGGGCCTGAGGGAGACCATGTGAATCTGAGTGTCTCCTCAGCAGAGAAGGCTCAGAGAGCCCTTGGCATGGTGGACTCACTGCTGTGCTTGGACTCAGTCCTAACATCAGCTTATATTTGGGAAGAATTGGTGAGACACCCGGTCTAAATCAAAACAAAATCAGTTCAAAATTCGCCCCATGAACTGGTCTTTATGATGAGTCAAAACACAATGCCAGACAAGAATAAAATAAGAAAAACGAGAGGTCCAGTGGCTAAGACTCTGTTCCTAATGCAGGGGGCCCAGGTTCAATCCCTGGCCAGGGAACTAGATCCCACATGCTGCAACTAAGACTTGGTACAGCCACATTAAAAAAAAAAAATCAGAAAAATAAAAATGGGAACAGAAGTAAAAGAAAAAAAAGAAGAAAAATGAGAAAAAAGAAAAAGAAACAGGCAAAAATACCAAAGAAGAAACAGGGAACAGGGTACTTTTGGTCAAAGACTCTCAGGTGACGGAGAAGCAGATGCCTGAGCCAGAGGACTCACAACTCCAGGCCCCGTCAGGGACTCAGATCAGTGCTGCTGCTGCAAAGTCGCTTCACTCGTGTCCGACTCTGTGCGACCCATAGATGGCAGCCTACCAGGCTCTGCCGTCCCTGGAATTCTCCAGGCAAGAGTACTGGAGTGGGGTGCCATTGCCTTCTCCGATATAAGTGCTAGGAACTCCAAAGCAATAGTTTCTTATGAGGTCATGGAAAGATATGAACCTATCAACAAGGCTGGGCATAATCCATTGTGATTTTCTCACTGTTCAGTTTCACAACCTCCTTATTCTTAAATATTAAGGACCTCAGAGGGCTTTTACCTGGGTTAAAGTGACATTACCTTATTAGAAACTGAAACTTGTAGGACGCTTCAGTGGCCTTTTCTAGTTTGGAAAGATGTGATTATTTTTGGCTTTTGAAAGCCTCGTAAAAGCCTGCACTTAAAATATTCAATTTACTCTAAGTTCTGAATGACTGGGCTCACAATAACATCACAGCTTACCTGGCATTATGAAACTGTATGAAACACGTGACACTGTATGAAGTGCATCAGACACAGTAAAGAACATTGTTAGTGCCTCTCTAACAATGCTAGCAGAAGCTAGCAGACATCACAGTTTAATTCCTTCTTCACACATCTGCCCATTTCTTTGAAGTACATTTCTCTTTTCCCACAGTCCAGCCTCAGGACTCTGCACTAGCTCCTACCTCTTTCTGAAACATTCTGAGAGAGCCATATGACTCCCTCCCCCCCATCATTTGCTCCAGTGTCACTTTCTTAGACTCTGGCGACAGTAGGAGTATGAAACCAGTTACATTTGCTGAAAGCCTGTCATTGATGGAACTCATTGGAAGCAAGCCTGTTTCACAAAGCCAAGGAAAAGAACTTGTAAGAGTTGTTGTAATTTAATGAAATTGATCCATACAAATAATTTACCTTGTATAGATCTGAGGTTTTGTAACTTACAAAACCCCCAGGATTAGAATCCATGACGGACATCATATACTTCCTTCTATTTCCATCATAACCTTGTGGTCGTGTGGCCGTCCTCTGTCCCTTCTGTCTCTCTCAGCCATCTCAGACCTATTAGTCAGGAGGTGTCCAGTATCTGGAAACATTTTGGCATCTCAGGCCTCCACTGACCCAGCAGCTGCTTGCAGAAGAGCAGCTGGGAATCCTGGGGATCAGGGACTCTCACTGGGTCACCACTAATTGCGAGGAAATGTTCTGGATTTTCCATCAAGTGCTGTAGTTATCATGATCAAGGCACTGTGCTAGGCAGAGTGGGGAACTCTACGTCTCCACACACCGCCTTCCACCTTTAGGAGTGTTTGGGGAGAAAAAACACACACTGAAATTAGAAAGGAAGAGAGGGGCATCCCCGGTGAGCTAGTCTTTACTAATCCACCTTCCAATGCAGGGGATGCTGGTTTGACCCTGGTCAGGGAACTAAGATCCCATATACCACAGGGCAACTAAGCCTGCATGCAGCAGCTAAGACCTGATGAAGCCAAATAAATTAAAAAAGAAAAAAAGGAGAGAAGAAACCAGAAGGACAATGTCAGGTAGTGTGCATGTTCTGATAGAGTCTCGGTTGTTTACTTTTGCTTTTAGTGCTTGTGCTTCTGGTGTCATTTCCCAAAAATCATTGTCAAGACAGATGTCAAGGAGCTTTTTCTGCAAGGAAAATTTTGAGAGACGGGGGAGGGGTCGAGGGGAGCTGTGTGGTTTCCCCACTAGGGGGCGGGCTTGGTCACTAGTTGATTGCAGTGTTTTTCCCACTTGCGCAGACACAAACTCAGACTCCTTCCCAGCAAACCATGCTAGTCCTTTGCTACCAATTCATGGGAGTTGATGCTCAAGAGGAAATTTTCTGCTCATCTTGGCTTAGCCGTAATATACATTCTGTTGAGGCCAGTTCTCTTACAATGCCTTTGATAGATGATTCAAGCCTTCCCACATTTGCCTCCAACTTTTCTCTCTAACTCTAAACAATGACATGCCATCAAATGGAATGCTTTCTGGTGCTCAATAAAGCCTTCACTGTTCTTGCATTACTGTGTAAGTCTTTGGAAGTCTCCAGAATTGCTCCCATCTCAATAAAATTCCAGCATCCTTCAGCCAGCGTTTAAGAGCTGCTTCTGCAGCAAAGTATTCTAACCATTTAGGCCTCGCAGAATTTTATTTGATAACTTCATTTAAATGGGAGAAGGCAATGGCAACCCACTCTAGTACCCTTGCATGGAAAATCCCATGGACGGAGGAGCCTGGTAGGCTCCAGTCCATGGGGTGCAAAGAGTCAGACACGACTGAGTGACTTCACTTTCACTTTTCACTTTCATGCATTGGAGAAGGAAATGGCAACCCACTCCAGTGTTCTTGCCTGGAGAATCCCAGGGCGGAGCCTGGTGGGCTGCCATCTATGGAGTCGCACAGAGTCGGACACGACTGAAGCGACTTAGCAGCAGCAGCAGTGTTTTGCCATCCAGATTTCTTCCTTGGTTAATGCTTTTTGTTTCCTATTTAAGAAACCACGTCTGCCCCCAATTTACCTAAGTATCAATAAAAATGCTAAAAATCAGAGCTGACAACTAATACATTTTTGACACCCAGGAAAGAGGTCTGCTAGAAAAAATACTGTAAAGTGGGGAGCAGCGAGGAGCCTGCTAAGGAGAGGCTCAGGTCACAATTGTCAGGACTATACTGATCACTTGGTCGAAAGATTCAGCCAGTGTGTGGATGGAGATGGCATGTTTGTGTAAGACCTCACGGCCTTTTTCAGGACCTGTCTCTCCAAAGACCACAATGGCTCGAATTTGATGCAATAAGCAAGAGGATTTATTAAGCCGGCGTGCCGGAGTTCAGTCTCCTCGGGAGGAGTGAACCCACAGCGTCAGTAGTGAGGGGTTTTTATACAAAAAAATCACAGGCAGGCGGGAATGAGGTCAGGTTATGGGATATAATGAAACAGGGGCCATAGGTGTGGGGGATACGCTTAATTGGTGGGAAAATCTACAGAAAGCAACAGAGAAAGCTATTTTTCGGGAGGCTACGGCCTTGCCTCCCGATAAGGAGAAAGCTATTTTCTGGGAGGCTACGGCCTTGCCTCCCGAGCTTAAATTTTTAATCTAAGTTCTTCATTCCCCTCTTCTTCTTGTTCATGATTTTAATCTTGAAATCACAGATCGAAGTTTTTAGGGGATTGCTGCATATATATATATAGGGTAACATAAACAATCAAGTCTATATGGTTTTTAACATTTACATCATATATTTTAAATCATCAGGAAAACAGTTACCAGGCTCCCATTATTGTGTGCAGAACATAGTACCCCTGCCTTCGAAGTATAGCAGGTACCAGGCCAAGCAGCTCCCAGGACTTAACCCATTACAGGTTGTCTCCTGCAGCCCTCCCTTTTTCATCTTTTAGAAGCTCTAGAAGATGATGATGCTGCAGCGTGTTGCGGTGAACGAGCATCTTTATGTGCAGAAATTTTTTTATAATGTCTCTAATTAGGCATGGCGCAAGACACATCAGGGCCAGGATAGTAGCTAATATGACACCCACAGCCACCATGTTCTGCCACACAGAATGAAGACTGGGAAAGTGAGAGAACAGATTTTTTACGAAATTTTTTAGCAGTTTGGGCAATATCTAAAGTAGCTTTGGGTGCAGCTTTGACGTGGGAGGCGTGGATCCAGGATGAGATTCTGTCAACCTTGATGGCGGTGGGAGTCGTGAGCAGGACGATGTAGGGTCCTTTACCTGGGCTCTAGATTGTGTTGCCGATGTCGACGAACGTATATGGAGTCTCCCACCTGGAATGGATGGGCCTCTTCTGGGGTACTGGGTTGGTAAGCTGCAGCAAGCTGAGTCTACACTTTTTTTTGAACCAGCTGGAGTCCTTTTAGCCTAGCACACAGATCACCATTGTTAAAGTTTTGAGGGTCGAATCCCTCTCTAAGGGTCAATATGGGGGGGTGGTGCCCCATACAGGATTTTAAAGGGAGTGAGACCAAAGTGAGAGGGTGTGTTTTCACTCGGAACAGAGCCAGAGGAAGGAGCACCGTCTAATCAGTACCGCCAGTCTCTAAGGACAATTTAGTTAGGGTCTCTTTTAGAGTTTTATTTATCTTTTTACCTGTCCTGAACTCTGGGGTCTGTATGTACAATGTAATTTCCAATTGGTCCCCAGGAACTTAGCTAATTCCTGACTTATCTGGGCAGTAAAAGCCGGCCCATTATCTGACCCTAACGTCTTTGGCGCTCCGAAGCGCGGAAAAATCTCTTTTAAAATCTTTTTAGCTACTATAAGAGCACTTTCATTTTGGTGGGGAATGCTTCTACCCATCCTGAGAAGGTATCTACAAAGACCAGCAGATATTTGTTGCCATACCGCGCAGGACGTACCTCGGTGAAGTCTACTTTCCAATAAGCTCCCGGCCGGTCTCCACGTAGCCATTTACCTTGACCCGTCTTGTTCCGGCCGGCATTTACCTCTTGACAAGGTTTACAGCTCAGGACAACTTGCTCAGCCAATTTAGAAAGTCTCGGCACCTTATACCCTGCTTTAATTAAAAGAGAGACTAATTTTTAGCTCTTAAGTGAGTCCAGTAATGCATTAGTTTTAACATTTTTTAGCCTCTTTTTTACCATAGTCTGGTTTTTTGCTGCAGAGAGGAACTGTTTTCACTATTTGAGCATACCACCAACAGCCCCGATGGTTCATCTTCTGTCGCCACCTCCCGTGCAGTTCGATCAGCCATATTGTTTCCCTCTGTTATCGGGGATTGGTCTCTTTGATGTCCAGGGCAGTGGATTATACTGACCCTTTTTGGCAACATCAGCGCAGCCAACAATGCCAAGATTTCATCTTTGTTTCTAATCTCCTTTCCGGCCGACGTGAGCAACCCCCTCTGCTGGTAAATAGCCCCGTGGACATGTGCGGTTGCGAAGGCATATCTGCTGTCAGTGTGAATATTAGCCTTTCTCCCCGTGACAGCTCCAGGGCCTTTGTGAGGGCAATCCGCTCGGCTTTTGGGCTGAGGTGCCTTGAGGAAGAGCAGCCGCCCAGATTACCTCAGTCCCATCTACCACCGCCGCCCCTGCCCGCCGCTTGCCGTCTGCGAGAAACTGCTCCCATCCGTGTACCATGTCACGTCAGCATCCTGGAGCGGCTGGTCTGTCAGGTCTTGGCGAACTCCGTGTACCCCCTGCCAATATCTCTTGGCAGTTGTGTATCACCTCGGATTGGCTGGGGTCAGGCAGCAGCGTGGCAGGGTTGAGTCCCGTAGCCGGTGCGAACCTAATTCGCTCTGAGTCTAGAAGCAGTGTCTGATAATGGGTCATTCTGGCGTTGGTCAGCCATCTCTCGGGGGGTTGTCGAATCACACTTTTTAGAGCGTGGGGCGTAGTAATGACCAGGTTCTGTCTCAAGGTCAGCTTGTCTGCATCTTTCACTAGGACTGCCATGGCTGCCACTATTTGCAAGCAACTGGGCCAGCCGGCAGCCACAGGGTCCAGTTTCTTTGACAGATATGCCACAGGCCGGTTCCATGGTCTCAGTTTTTGAGTGAGGACCCCTTTTGCAATGCCATTATGTTCAGCCACAAAGAGATGAAATGGCTTGTTCACATCTGGGAGTCCCAGGGCAGGAGCTGACAACAGGGCACGCTTAATGTTGTCAAAAGCCTTTTGCTCATTTTTTCCCCAGACGAAGGGTGTGAAAATGAATCTGAGCCCCCCTTTCGTGAGCAAGTCTCGTCCCAGTAGGGGGTAAGGGCATTTAGGGATCACCAGGAACGAGTGGGATACCTGGCCCACACCGAGGTCCACTGTTCTTTGGGTAGTCTATGGGTATTGTCTATACCCTGTAGCGCCCTGCACCCATGCCCTTTTCGCAGACAGCGTCCCTTCTGATTGTAATAGGACGGAGTGCTGGGCTCTCGTGTCTACCAGGAACTGTATAGGCTTCCCTCCACCTTTAAAGTTACCTTAGGCTCGGGGAGGGATCCGAGCCCCGTCTCCCCTAATCTTTAAGAGTTAAAACTTTGTCTGGGGTGGAGGACCTTTTCTTCTTCTTGGGGCACTCCCAGAGCCAGTGCCCTTTTTTTTTGCAATATGCGCACTGATCTTTATTTAATGATGGTCTGGCCCCTGCCCTGCTTTTGTTGCGGTCTCTCGACTCAGTTTTATCATCTCTCCTTTTTTTTAATTACTGTGGTCAAAATTTTTGCTAGGCCTTTTGCCTGTCTTTTTTTTTTTTTTTTTCGTTTATTTTGTTCTTGCATCTTTTTTTTTTCTCTTTTTCTGTTTTCCTTTTATTGAACACCTTATCTGCTTCTCTGACCAGATCTTGAAGAGAGAATCTCTGTAACCCATCTAATCTCTGTAACTTTTTTTAATATCTAAAGCTGACTGATCGATGAAAGCCATGGCCACTGTAGCCCTATGTTCCTCAGATGTGGGATCATAGGGAGTAAATCTTTAAATGCCTCCATCAATCTATCTAGAAATACAGTAGGTGACTCAGTAGGTCCTTGAGTCACTTTTTTACCTTTGCCAAATTGGTGGGGCGTCTTGCTGCCCCTCGGAGACCCGCCACCAGAGCCTGGCGATAGACCCTTAGGTGCTCCCTACCTGCTGGGGAATTGTAGTCTTAATTAGGTCTCGTCAGCGGGAAGCCAGCATCTATTTTATTTGGAAGCACTGTGGGACGTCCGTCATCTCCCGGCACATTTTTGCGGGCCTCTAACAGTACTCGCTGTCTTTTTTTCTGTAGTGAGCAAGGTCTGCAACAATTGCTGACAATCATCCCAAGTGGGCTGATGTGAGAAAACAAGAGACTCTATCAAAGAGGTCAGCGCCTGGGGGTTATCAGAAAAGAGGGGTTATTATTTTTCCAGTTGTAAAGGTCAGAGGCAGAAAATGGCCAATATTGCAGTGGCCGAATCCCGTGGTCATCGGGGGGCCCATTTTTCTCGAAGAGGAAGAGCGGTGGAGTCCGGGGTAGCAGCTCTACGGCTACGCGTCCCTGCTGCCGGCCCCATCTCCTCCCCTTCCCTAGGCTGTCCAGGCGGGACAGTTGCTTGTGTCACCTGGGGCGCAGGAGGCGGGACCAGTGCCGGCGGATAAGGTGGGGGAGAGTCTAGGAGCAAGAGATCAGTCTGTGTATCTGGATATATATTCCTGACAGGAGTCCTTATCTCTTCTTTTTTTCGCTGTGGATGTTAAAGCAAGGATTCTTGTAACGGGTTCTGGTGGCTTCCCTGCGGAGAGAACAAAGAGTCGAACCCATGCTGGGGGTACGGATTAAGTCTTCCCAAACCAGAATGTATGGCACCTGGTCCGGGTGCCCGGCAGTAGCAGCAGGTCCAGGAGTGCAAATTGCAGCTTTGACCTGTTTAACCTGTTCTAAAAAGAACGAGGCCCTCCGGGCGGCCAGCCTGTATTAAGGCCGGGCCAATCTACTGCACACAAGCTCTGTCATTTGTCTTTTTACTGCCACTGAGAGCCAGTGGGCCCTATTTTTACTTCCGTCCAATGGTCTATTGTCAGAGACAAAGGGGTTGTTACAGTCTGTCCCATCGTCGGTTTGTCAAAACAGAAAGCAAAAACAAACAAACACAGAAACACAGAGTAAGGCAAATAAAATTTATCAAGGTGGCTGGAAAGAAAAAAAGAAAGAGCAGCTGCTGCAAGTTTCACCCTCGGCAAGCCTTTTAAACAGACAAGCTTCTCAGCTTTACGGACAGGCTTTTCCAGAGACTTTACTCAAATCAGATTCAGATGGAGGGGAGTCGTCACGACCCCTCTCCCAGATTGGCGATCCCAGCGTCCCGGGACTCGCCGCAGTTCTGACAGCGGACAGACAGATGCGTACGCACAGAACCTTGCTTCCGCAGCTGGAGGAAACTGAAGGTGAAAGAGAGATTATTGAGGATAGCCACCAAAAATCCTGCCGGGAAAGGTGGCGGCCAGAGAGGTGGACTTGTGGCGTGCTTTAAGATCACTCGTGTGCCTATATCGTTGCCCGGAAGTTTTTCTTGCTGGGGGCGGGACGCCCTAGCAGCTTCTAGCCCGTTCCGTGACCCCCTTATCCTGTCACGGGAGTCTTTAAGTGGCAGGCGCCCTAATGGCTCTTAAGTGCCTGACCCGTGCCCACAATAATATCAGGCCGTATCCTCGAATGAGAGAGATAGGGAAGTTTCACCCAGCCGGGCGGTAGTTACTGGGGCGCACCTGTTGGGAGGCCTTTAAAGTCCACCAGGGAGTGGCCCTGGCCGGGACTAATCAGTTGCCTCACAACCGTCTGCCTGTTCACTGAAACCTCTGAAAAATAGAGTCAAACAGCAGGAGAGGAAAACGACACAATACAGATTTAACACAGAGCAGGCAAACTCACACAGACACACAGGACAAAAATTGCTCGAGCGTACCTCCGAATCCAGAAGCCAAAGAGTCTGAGTGAGCGAGGTAGGATCCCGGACGAGCCCCCAAATGTAAGACCTCACGGCCTTTTCTCAGGACCTGTCGCTCCAAAGACCACAATGGCTCGAATTTGATGCAATAAGCAAGAGGATTTATTAAGCCGGTGCGCCGGGGTTCAATCTCCTCCAGGAGGAGTGAACCCACAGCGTCAGTAGTGAGGGGTTTTATACAAAAAAATCACAGGCAGGCGGGAACGAGGTCAGGTTATGGGATACAATGAAACAGGGGTCATAGGTGCGGGGGATACGCTTAATTGGTGGGAAAATCTACAGAAAGCAACAGAGAAAGCTATTTTTCGGGAGGCTACGGCCTTGCCTCCCGATAAGGAGAAAGCTATTTTCTGGGAGGCTATGGCCTTGCCTCCCGAGCTTAAATTTTTAATCTAAGTTCTTCATTTGGGATGTTCGATGACATTTTCCTGAGCTGTAGGTCATCTACAGTAATAACAGAAATTCGAAGCAAAAGGAGGTAGAGTGGATGACTGCTGCTGTGCAGTGCTCAGGTGCGTGTGACTCGGCAGCCCCGTGGACTACAGCCAGCCAGGCTTCTCTGTCCGTGGGATTCACAGGCAAGAATACTGGAGTGGGTTGCCATCTACTTCTCTGGGGATCTTCCCAACCCAGGGATCAAACCCATGACCCGCGCGTCTCCTGCACTGGCAGGAAGACTGTTTACCGCTGAGCCACACTAGGGGCCATTCCCTCAAGATGCTCTGTGATGAAGAACATATTGGGCCACAGAGCAAGGACGAGCTCCCGACAGGCAGTGGACTCAGTGTAGTCAGCCACTTGCTTGCATAAACAAGTTTTACTGGAACATATATTGTCTATGACTGCCTTTGCACCTTCTCAACAGAGTTAAGGAGTTGAGCCAGAGACTGTATTGCCCACAATGCTGAAAATATTTACCATCTGGCCCTTTAAAAAGTTAGAAATCTCTCCTAGAGACCATTATTATAGCTGTGAATCCCATTTCCTGGGATCCTTGAGACTCGCCATATGGTAGAAACTGCTGATGGTGTGCTAGTAATCCCTGGACAAAATACAGGCACCCACAGAGGTATTTTTTGGCTGTTTGAAATGTTTCAATGCTTTGCATGAGATATAATTTAAATGACAAGAATCTAAAATAAAGCAGGGGATTATCCTGGTCTTGCACTCTACTATAAGAATATTTGCACATTTGTTGCTTTGAATTATCTTTGTTAGAGACAAGAGAATGAAAATCCAAATGAAAACGAGAAACTTATATATGGCTGTAGACATTGTCAGTCATTTGGGGATATTTAGAGAAGGCAATGGCACCGCACTCCAGTACTCTTGCCTGGAAGGCTGCAGTCCATGGGGTCACTGAGGGTTGGGCAAAACTGAGTGACTTCCCTTTCACTTTTCATTTTCATGCGTTGGAAAAAGAAATGGCAACCCACTCCAGTGTTCTTGCCTGGAGAATCCCAGGGACGGGGAAGCCTGGTGGGCTGCCGTCTATTGGGTCGCACAGAGTTGGACACGACTGAAGTAACTTAGCAGCAGCAGCAGAGAAGTAGATGTGACCTTGCGGGAAAGGAAATGCCAAAGAATGCTCAAACTACCGCACAGTTGCACTCATCTCACACGCTAGTAAAGAAATGTTCAAAATTCTCCACGCCAGGCTTCAGCAGTACGTGAACCGTGAACTCCCTGATGTTGAAGCTGGTTTTAGAAAAGGCAGAGGAACCAGAGATCAAATTGCCAACATCCGCTGGATCATGGAAAAAGCAAGAGTTCCAGAAAAACATCTATTTCTGCTTTATTGACTATGCCAAAGCCTTTGACTGTGTGGATCACAATAAACTGTGGAAAATTCTCAAAGAGATGGGAATACCAGACCAGCTAACCTGCCTCTTGAGAAATCTGTATGCAGGTCAGGCAGCAACAGTTGGAACTGGACATGGAACAACAGACTGGTTCCAAATAGGAAAAGGAGTACACCAAGGCTGTATATTGTCACTCTGATTATTTAACTTATATGCAGAGTACATCATGAGAAACGCTGGGCTGGATGAAGCACAAGCTGAAATCAAGATTGCCAGGAGAAATATCAATAACCTCAGATATGCAGATGACACCTCCCTTTATGGCAAAAAGTGTAAAAGAGCTTCTTGATGAAAATGAAAGAGGAGAGTGAAAAAGTTGGCTTAAAGCTCAACATTCAGAAAACGAAGATCATGGCATCTGGTCCCATCACTTCATGGCAAATAGATGGGGAAACAGTGGATACAGTGTCAGACTTTATTTTTGGGGGGTGCTCCAAAATCACTGCAGATGGTGACTGCAGCCATGAAACTGAAAAATGCTTACTCCTTGGAAGGAAAGTTATGACCAACCTAGACAGCATATTAAAAAGCAGAGACATTACTTTGCCAACAAAGGTCCATCTAGTTAGTCAAGGCAATGGGGTCACACAGAGTCGGACATGACTGAAGTGACTTAGCAGCAGCAGCAGCAATCAAGGCTATGGTTTTTCCAGTAGTCATGTATGAATGTGAGAGTTGGACTGTGAAGAAATCTGAGCACCAAAGAATTGATGCTTTTGAACTGTGATGCTGGAGAAGACTCTTGAGAGTCCCTTGGACTGCAAGGAGACCCAACCAGTCCATTCTGAAGGAGATCAGTCCTGGGTGTTCTTTGGAAGGACTGATGCTAAAGCTGAAACGCCAGTACCTTGGCCACCTCATGTGAAGAGCTGACTCTTTGGAAAGACCCTCACGCTGGGAAAGATTGAAGGTGGGAGGAGAAGGGGATGACAGAGGGTGAAATGGTTGGATGGCATCACCGACTCAATGGGCATGAGTTTGAGTAAACTCTGGGAGTTGGTAATGGACAGGGAAGCCTGGCATGCTGCAGTCCATGGGTTTGCAAACAGCCGGACTCAACTGAGTGACTGAACTGAACTGAAAAAGGGAAATGTAAACAAGCCAATTGGTGGCATCTGTGGGCTTCAGGAGAGGAAAGTTCTGCAGTGTGGAAGCCCTAGAATTAAATACTCAAGGATACCATTCTCTCTCTTTGAGATGTTGTGTCTCTCTTTGGCCAAACCCCTTGGGAAGCCAAGCCGAGACCATGGAGCTCCTTGTCTGATTGTGACAGTCAGGTGGAGAAGGATGCAGAGTGGAGCTATAGGGGCAAATAGAAACTATCATGCCCCAATTCCATGGACTCATAAAACCTACATTACTTAGTTTTCAGAAATGCATGCTCAAAAGCAAAGACTTAAAGGTTGAGGATTAAAAACACAGAAGTAAATAAAGATGAAAAGTATCTTCATCAAATACTTTCATCAAAGTATTTCACCAAAAGTATATTTTGGTGTCAAGTGAAAGTCACTCACTCATGTCCGACCCTTTGCGACCGTATGTCCATGGAATTCTCCAGGCCAGAGTACTGGAGTGGATAGCCATTCTCTTCTCCAGGGGATCTTCCCAACCCAGGGATTGAACCCAGGTCTCCAGCACTGCAGGGAGATTCTTTATCAGCTGAGCCACCAGGGAACATTTTGGTGTAGACCTTCCCTAAGAAGCAGACTTAGAGAATCACCCTCATGTATCACTACCAAATCTTCTGCCTGTGTAAATCTGTGCCTTCAGGCTGCCTTCCCTTCCATACTTTGGATGAATTATCCCTAGTATTCTTTTTTTAAGTCAAGCATCATAATTTTGTTCTAGTACACATCCCATTTCACCTACTTAAAGACTCCTCTCCAGCAATTATCAGCTCTTTGGTATCCCAGTTTTCCATCTCTCTGATCAGCACATATACATTCATTAAGTGAAGTGAAAGTGAAGTCGCTCAGTCGTGTCTGACTTTGCGACCCCATAAACTGTAGCCTACCAGGCTCCTCTGTTCATGGGATTTTCCAGGCAATAGTACTGTAGTGGATTGCCATTTCCTTCTCCAGGGGATCTTCCCAACCCAGGGCTCAAACCCGGATCTCCCCATTGTAGACAGACGCTTTACCGTCTGAGCCACCAGGGAAGTCCATTACATTCATATCACCCAATTCAAAAGCAATATCGCCTCAGTCCTCTCCAGTTTTACCCACCCAAGTTTCTGTTTTTACAGTGAAATTTAGAATTTTCTCCTTACTTCTTGTTTTCTTGTTTACTCATTCCAAACAAGTATTTGCTTCATCACTGTTGATTTTCACACAGAGTTACCAGGGACCAACATGTTGCCACTTTTCTGTCCTTGATGTGGTTCTTTCTCAAGAACTAATTCTACAACTTCCTCTTTGGAACTTCTTTTTATAAGCTGGTTCTTACAGCAGCATCACCTTCTGGTTTTCTTCCCTCCTCACTGGCCACTCCTTACCTCTTCTGCAGTTTTTCATCCTCTACCCAATTTCTCTGACTATCACTGTGTACCAAGTCTTCATCTGGGCAAGCCCTCTCCTCTACCTCTACAGTCTTTCTATAGGTAATGGCTTTCAGACCCAAGGCTTTCAGAACTACCTACATGCTCAGGAACTCCAGATTTATCACTCCAGCCTGGACCTTTGAACTCCTGACTCAAATATCTAGCTATTGCCTTATTAGTTCCACTTGGATCTCTACTAGGCATCTCAGTTTCATGATCTCAAAACAGAACTCTTAAATCTGCTCCCAAACTCCACTATTCTCCCATAAATCTGCTATTCCTGTTGTCTTCATCTCAATGTTATCAGGGTCTATCAAGTTGCCCAGGTCAAAAACTCACTATAATCCCAATTTCTCTTTTTACCTTATACCATATACTATCAGTTGAGTTCAACTCAGTCACTCAGTCATGTCCGACTCTTTGTGACCCCACCAGGCCTCCCTGTCCACCACCAACTCCCAGGATTTACACAAACTCATGTCCATCAAGTTGGTGATGCCATCCAACCATCTCATCCTCTGTCATCCTCTTCTCCTCCCATCTTCAACCTTTCCCAGCATTAGGGTCTTTTCCAATGAGTCAACTCTTCACATCAGGTGGCCAAAGTATTGGAGTTTCAGCTTCAACATCAGTCCTTCCAATGAATATTCAGGACTGATTTCCTCTAGGATGGACTGGTTGAATCTCTTTGGAGTCCAAGGAACTCTCAAGAGTCTTCTCCAACACCACAGTTTAAAAGCATCAATTCTTTGGTGCTCAACTTTCTTCATAGTCCAACTCACATCCATACATGACTACTGGAAAAACAATAGCCTTGACTAAATGGACCTTTGTTGGCAAAGTAATGTCTCTGCTTTTTAGTACGCTGTCTAGTTTGGTCAAAACTTTTCTCCCAAGGAGTAAGTGTCTTTTAATTTCATGGCTGCAGTCACCATCTGTAGTGATGTTGGAGACCCCAAAAATAAAGGCTGCCACTGTTCCCCCATCTATTTCCCTTGAAGTGATGGGACCGGATGCCATGATCTTCGTTTTCTGAATGTTGAGCTTTAAGCCGACTTTTTCACTCTCCACTTTCACCTTCATCAAGTGGCTCTTTAGTTCTTTTTCACTTTCTGCCATAAGAGTGGTGTCATCTGCATATCTGAGGTTATTGATATTTCTCCCGGCAATCTTGATTCCAGCTTGTGTTTCTTCCAGCCCAGCATTTCTCATGATGTACTCTGCATGTAAGTTAAATAAGCAGGGTGACAATATACAGCCTTGACGTACTCCTTTTCCTATTTGGAACCAGTCTGTTGTACCATGTCCAGTTCTAACTGCTGCTTCCTGACCTGCATACAGATTTCTCAAAAATCAGATCAGCTGGTCTGGTATTCCCATCTCTTTGAGAATTTTCCACAGTTTATTGTGATCCACACAGTCAAAGGCTTTGGCATAGTCAATAAAGCAGAAATAGATGTTTTTCTGGAACTCTCTTGCTTTTTCCATGATCCAGCAGATGTTGGCAATTTGATCTCTGGTTCCTCTGCCTTTTCTAAGACCAGCTTGAACATCTGGAATTCACAGTTCACATATTGCTGAAGCCTGGCTTGGAGAATTTTGAGCATTACTTTACTAGCGTGTGAGATGAGTGCAATTGTGCAGTAGTTTGAGCATTCTTTGGCATTGCCTTTCTTTGGGATTGGAATGAAAAGTGACCTTTTCCAGTCCTGTGGCCACTGCTAAGTTTTCCAAATTTGCTGGCATATTGAGTGCAGCACTTTCATAGCATCATCTTTCAGGATTTGAAATAGCTCCACTGGAATTCCATCACTTCCACCAGCTTTGTTCATAGTGATACTTCCTAAGGCCCACTCGACTTCACATTCCAGGATATCTGGCTCTAGGTGAGTGATCAAACAATCCTGATTATCTGATATTAGCATATAACATAGAGAACTATATTTAGTATCCTGCAATAACCTATTAATAAAAAATAATATGATATACATACATATATTATATATATAACTGAATCACTTTGCTATATACCTGGAACTAACACAATATTAATTATCCCAACAAAACGTGGGCTTTCAAGCTAGAGTGCCTAGATTCAAATTCTGCCTCTACCAGTTAATAAACTGTATGACCTTGAACAAGTTACTTAATGCCCCATCTGCAGATAGTAGCTCCTTCCCTCCAGAGTTGTGAGGATTACATTAATTAATACACACGAAGTCCCTAGAACAGTACCTCTGGCATATAATTAGTGATCAATAGATGTTAACTCTTATTTTCGTTACCATTATCTATCTACCTTTCTCAAAGTTCTATTATGTTTTACATTGACTAGAACACATGATATCCTGCATTTGTCTTAGTCGTGGACTTTGACCATTTCCTCACACCAGTTAATGCACTTCTGCCTGTTTAATAAATATTCTTGAAACGCCACCTGCCTTGGTGTGAAGAAGGTACACCGTGAAACTTTAGGAGGCAAAAGAATTCAAAATCAGTGTAAAATAAATTAGATTTGAGTGTAACATTAAAAATCCAGGCTCTTTAAAGCGGTGTCTGCTGCCTACAATAGCCAGGAACAGCATGGTGTGGCGGCCTCTTGCCTGAGCTGAGGAACACGGCTTGTGACATTCTGGCCATTGACAAGTCCCTGGCACCAGTCACCCTGCCTGAGACGATGTCACCATAGCGGATGACGATGATTACTTCCTGTATCTTCCTGCCAATACTAAGTTTGCGGCTTGGCTGGGAATGAGAAGTGGACACACGATTCAGATGGAGGTACAGCTTGGATTACCCGAGAGTCCTTCAACAGAGATGAAACAGACAGCAGGGCAGGGCTGAAGTGGAAGAAGTGGCCAGGTAGCTGAAGGAAGACCTATGCAGCATCATCCTGCTGCCTGAGGAGGAGCTCCAGATGCTCGTTGATGTCCTGTGTTTGGAGCTGGCTCAGGAACTCAGCCTAAGTCACGTGGCCGTCCAGGGGCTCCAGCAGGTGCTTGACCAGAAAAAGAAAGCCCGTCAGTCCAGGCAGCTCCTGAGAAGGAAGGTGGCATCTTGTTGAAGCAGCAAGAGTCCAGAGCTGACCTCAGAGACAAGAGGGACGCTGTTGACACGAGTGTTAGAGAGAGCTCCTCCAAAGTGACACTTGCGAGCCAGATCCTCTTGGCGCTAAAGGAGAAATCTGCCCCAGAGCTGAGTTTGTCTAGTGAGGATCTGGAGGTGGGCAAACACCAGGGACCCTGACCTTTGCAGGGAAACACTTGTATCAGGTTTTGTCACCTCTGCAAACCCTGAAGCATAGCTGCCCATTTGCCTATTATTATGTGCAAAACTTCCCTGTAGCTGAGTTGGTAAAGAATCTGCCTACAATACAGGATACCCGGGTTCAATTCCTGGGTTGAAAAGATCCCCTGGAGAAGGACACGGCAACCCACTCCAATATTCTTGCCTGGATAATCCCATGAACTGTAGCCTGTCAGGTTTCTCTGTCCATGGGGTCGCAAGAGTTGGACATGACTTAGCAACTAAGCCACCACTGTAACATTAACAATAAAGATCATTATTTGGGCACAGAGTGAATTTGTGAGCTATTCCTCTTTACTGATAAATACACTTGTCTCCCTTGGATGGTCACTTGACATAGGAAATTCTTTTATCCCCCCCTCCCCCTTTGCTTCCTCTCTTCCTGACTCTGTAGATGTGAGTTTGTCTTCCTTTCTCTCTCTTTCTCTTGTCCCCAGACTGATATGCATGCATTTAAAAAGACTAATGGAAAAGAATTCAATCAAATCTAGCAATGAATCAAATCTTGGTGAATAAAACGGCCTCTCGCACACGGATTGATCTGGGAAGGACTGCTGAGCTAATTTTTAGCCACTCTTGTCTGGAATGAATGCCAGCTCCCTGATTAGTACAAGAATTTATCCTTCTCCCATGTCTCATCTTAACACTGTCTCCTCCAAGACAAGTTGAAACAGCCTGCAAAAGAAACCGCAAGGTTCATAGCTCACCTGACTACTCTGTGAAGGTAGCCGAAAGACTGTAAACTGGCACATCTTCTGTACACTTAACCTCTTCTCAGAAGTGGCCCAGTGCCTACGCCTTAAACCTGTTACTTTGTACATCTGCTTACTGACATTCCTAGATGTTCACTTTCCTTAGCTACTGTGAAATCACCACACATTCCTTAGAAAATATCTTTCTACAACTGAAATGCCATTTTACCTGGAATGTATGTGGTGAAGAAAGCTCCTTAGATGATTTAGAAGACAGAGGATATGAGCAGGTAGAGTTTCTAAACACAGAATTCAGAACAATCATGTACAATCTGTTTGCCTCTATCAAACACTGCAGAGGCCAATACCAGGTGGCTCTGGAATACTTAGAACAAGCAGAAAAGTTTAGAACAAGCAGACAGGATCACCAAGGCAAAACTGGACATCTGGTCACCTAGGGAAACTATGCCTGGGTCTGCTATCACCTGTGCAGGCTTCTAGAAACACACACTTACATCTGTGCATGCGTGCATGGCAACTCACTTCAGTCATGTCTGACTCTTTGTGACCCTATGGACTGTAGCACACCAGGCTCCTCTGTCCAAGGGATTCTCCAGGCAAGAATACTGGAGACACTTACATCCACAGGATGGGAAATCTTTGCAAGAAGTGTACAGATTCCTATAGAATTGAATGCCCTGAGATTGACTGTGAAGAGGGAAGGACACTTCTAAAATGGGGAGAAAAGTACTATGAACAGGCTATGCAGTGTTTTGGAAAGAAACCCACCAACCCAGAATTCTCCCTGGGACTGGCCATCACACTATATCGTCTGCATGACAAAGCACCAACAGAGAACGCCATTCACCTTCTGAGGCAGGCCACGAAGTCGGAGCCAGATAACGGGCACATTAACATTCTCCTGGCTCTGACTCTTCAACCAATCAAGAAAGAAGCAGAAGGAGATAAGCTAGTAGATGAAAACACCAAGTCCAACAGACATACTCTGCAGGGCAGCCAAATATTACTGAAATAAAGGCACTCTGGACACAGTTACAGAATCACTGATACTTAAAAGACCTTAGAATAAGTGCCAAACAGCATTGACTAGCATCCCTAGGTTGGATGCTGCCTACAGAACAAAACTCTGATGAATACAGAAACCAAATAAATGTTCAATGAATAAGGATGGAGAACTACAGGAAATTATGCAAAGCACCGTGAATCATTTTAAGAAAGCTGTTCAGTTGAATATTAACCCCTGTACCTGCTCCAGACCTTGCCTGCCTCTACACATCAGATCGGTATGGTGAGGCAGAGTATGACTTCTAGAAAGAATCCAGTAAGGATCTCTCTCCAATGAAGAGACAAGTGCTCACCCGCACTATGACCATTCTCAGAGGCCAGCAGATGTGCAAAGACGACACCATCTGCCATTACCCAGAGGGCTGCACCACAATAGCAAGTTAAAACTGAGAAGGAGAAACCGATCCTAGACCTAAGAAGAATTGCCAGACCCTGAAAACGCCTCAGACATTGTGGGTTGGCGAGTCTCAGATTCCTTCCTGAAGTGACTAGGAAAGGGCACCCAAGAGCTGACGGCTGTTGGACCATCCAGCCTCCAACCCTGGCAGATTTGTGCCCTCCTCGTCTCTGGCTGAGAAGGGCAGTAAGGAAATGGTAAAGGGTGCAGGTGGGCCCACGACTCAGAAAAGCAGGAAGCCCTAGAGAGGTCATAAGCAGGCCTCTGGGCTTCAGGAGACAGTGGGGAGAGCAAGGTGGTCACGAAGTGGGAGGTTAATGGGGAGACAGAGAATCTGAAACCTCACAGGAGTGCAGCTGAATGGTGGGCCATTTCATTTTGCTGTTGCTTTTTCCTCGTTCTGAAAATTCTCTCATCCACATCTGGAAATTCAGAATCACATTTCCTCTGCTATCTAGATATTTTGGGGGGCTTCTCTGGTGGCTCAGAAGATAGAGAATCTGCCTGCAACGTGGGAGACCCAGGTTCAATCCCTGGGTCCGGAAGATCCCCCGGAGAAGGGAATAGCAACCCATCCCAGTACTCTTCCCTGGAGAATTCCATGAACAGAGGAGACTGGCCGGCTACAGTTCATAGGGGTGCAAAGAGTCGTACATGACTGAGCAACTAACACTTTCACTTTCACAGATATTTTGAACAAATGCTGTTTTGAGGGGAAAGCATTTTCCCCACCTTGCTTTGGAACTATATGATCCCGGCTTATTCTCAGTTTGTGTCGTCCAGATTTCCCAGCTCTCACTCACCCAGTGACTTGCACACGGCCTGACACACAGCATACACTCAATATTCGCTGAGTGAATGAGTGACTGGAATGCCACTCCAGGCTGGTCCTCTTCCTCACTCTTTAAACTCCCAAATAAATTCCATGTACATCAAAGTTTTAAATGTTTAAAAATGGAAATCATAAAATTACTACCAAAGTCCTTGAGATATTTGTAATCATGGGGTCTAGAAGGTATAAGTATGAAAACAACACAAAAAGGCATAAAATATTAATGCATATACATTAAAAACATATTTCATAGAAGAGATACCTTCAGAAAATCAAAAAATAAATGACAAACAAAAATGCTATCTCAACACATTACTAGGTAAAGGACTAATTTCCTTAGTGGTGAAATAGTTTCTGTTAATCAATAAGGAAAAAAGAAACTCAGTGGGAAAATGGACAAAGGTCAAGAACAGACAGGAAATGAAGAAAGCTTGTAAACATGTAAAATGATATCAGCGTCACTTTTGTTAAGAGCTAAGTACACCAACACTGCAAGGGAGACTGTCTCAGGTCAACAAAGACAACGCCTTTCCTAAATGTATACTAAAAAGGACTTGGATACAGGCTATATCAAGCACTGCCATTGAGATTAGACATTGTACAGCTGCAGGGCATTTGTTGATGGCTATTAAGTGTTTGTGGATCTTTCCCCAGCAATTTCACTCATTAATTTACTCTGTTTTTACATGTGTGCAAAGATGTGTACATGGATGTTCATGAAGCTTTGTTTATAATAACAAAGGACTGAAAACAGCTCAAACATCCACCATTAGGGGTCTTACTTATTCAGCGTTAACATTTCACAACATGAAACAGCATGCCCATATTTTTAAGAAAAGAGTTCTAAATGTAACAATATAGAACATTATAGCTAAGATATATTTTAAAAATAAGGAAGTGAAAGTGCAGAAAAGTGTGTACAGAATGCTAACATTATTTCCCAATATTAGCTTCGTCCATCCCATGTGCTTTTCGGTTCGAAGGGCTCACCTCTCTGTCATCAGATGTGTGAAAGTTTAATCTTGCAATCAGATTGTAAACTCTAGAAAAGCAGGAACCAGGCTTTTATTTCATAGTGATACTTACCTTCCCTGACTTTGAGGGGGCAATTTTAGCTGGTATTGCTTGGGCCTCACATGAATCTTGGGGTCTCTGCCTATAGCGCTTTAGTAAGCACAAAAGGAGTCTAAAAGCAGGTGCACAGATGGGCTGGAATCTGTGAAGTCCCCTTGAAGCTTTGCCCAGACTGGGGGAGGCAGCTGACAAGAGAGGTGAAACTGCTCCTAGCACTAATTTCAAAAACTTTCTTCAAGAATTCATATCCACGCAGAGAACACTCAATCCACCCATTTCCTCTGACTACTCTCGCTGTCTCTTGTACCTTTAAGGGGTCTTTTCTCATCTCTCTTTACCTACCAATGTGTCCATGAGATTATGTATTTTTCAAACTCTTTATGCTCAGAACCAAACACTGACAAATATCTGAGGCATTCTTTGAGAGTATTAATATTCTGGATAAGTGGTCTCCTTAGAAAGCTATCAACAAAAGTTTTATGTGAGTATAGGAGTCTCTGGGACCAACAAAGTGAAAACAGAACCCTAGGTCAGGTAGCAGAGGTGAGAATAACAGAGAAAAATGAATGAACTCCCAGGGGCTGGAGTCAGGGATATGGAGAACAATGGCAAAATTGTTTCCATCAGAGAGCAGAATCAGGATCTAACTAAGAAACTTCCACCATTGCCAGGACAGAGGATCTTCAGAACGCCTTCCCATCAGAATGTCATCATGGCTACAGACTTCCGCCTTCTGAGATTTCTCCATGTTCCCTTTTTCAACTGAGAGTATTTATTACCGTTATCATGCCCCACCGTTGCAATGTGATACACATGAGTTATCTAATCTTATCTAGTCTTTTAGGTTTTTAATCATCAGACTGAAAGGAGTCATGCCCAGATCTTTGGCGAGGACAGGGAATCACCCACAGATTCCTGATCATGAGCTGGGTGCAATGACTGCCTTGATTCCCAAGGGCTGACTCCCTTGGAAAGGTCTGAGTATGTTTGGAAGGAAGGATACATCGCGGGTATTTAGGACCAGAGCAAGATACTTATGGCCCACCCAAATTAGTGCTCCCTATTTGCACAGAATGAAGTTCTCATTGGTAAAAGCAGTCTGAAACTACATTTTCCAGCCTTTCCTTACATCTAATTGGTCCCTGAATTGCTGGTCCATGAATTCCACCTGAGAATTTCTGATTCATTTGGTCTGGACTGGAGCCTGAGAATTCGCCTTCTAGCAGGCCCCGGGTGATGCCGATATGGCTGGTGGTTGATGACAGTGTTCAGACTAAGGCATTACACCACTTTGCAGCTGATGCCGCCCCTGAAGGTGGCTTTCCTCATTCTTGGGAACAGCAAATCAGGACTCTCCCTTAGGCTAGACTGAGACAGGGGCAGCCCTAGGCCTATGTTTTAGGACACAGAACCATAAATATTGGTAATGAGCTGAGTAACCAGAACTCTCACTGTCTCACTTTTTCAAAACAGAAATACTGCTAGAGGTGAACTGATTTTCTTCACAGTTCCTGTTTTGCAATCACTCAGTGAATTCTCAAATTAACCCAGCTACCAGATCAGCTGATTCATTCCTATTGTGAAACCATTATACACAGGCATGGGCCACACAGATTTCTAAAGAATAAACCAGCACCTCTACACACTTTGAAACACAGTGAACATGTTCTTTCTCTATGTCTCTTTCCAACCAAGACGTTTATTAACAAGATTTATACATTTCTATCCTATAGTTTTCTTGAATGCAAATTCCAAAACCCAAAACAAAAGCCACAGTGTTCTAGTTTCCTAATCAGCATTTCTTGTACATCTGACCTGCATGTCTATAAATACATCATAGAACTTGTACATAGAACTAGAACTTGTAACTCTTGAGTGAGACCTACAAGCAAGGGTTACCAGCTTAGCTGTAATCCTAATGAAATGGTAGGGAGTTTCCAAAAGCATAGATTCTGCTTTTACCTTGCCCTAGGCAGAAAAATCCACCATAAATAATGCTTTCCCCAAAACTGAATAACCTGCCTCAGCAACCTCGGTTTTACTGGGAATGTTTCACCTGTTCTCTGTGTAATTTCCTGACCTCAAAGACAGTTGGTGTAGTTACCTTTTCCCTCTTGGGTCTATGTACATTGTAATTCCTTTATGATTAGGGATATGCATAACGATAAAGCACATTTCCTCTGTTATAACAAACCACTCTGTCTGCAAATTGTAGTGTGCAGATGCTAAATCCTAAAATGACCCACGGGGATTCAAAATGTGGAGCTCAGGAAAGCCAAGAATGTGTAGAGGTGCTAGGAATTGTTTTTCTTTGGTTAATGATTCATTCCATGATGGATCGTGGAATGTCAAACTGAGGCTCTGGAAAAGGTAAACATCAGAAGTTTCCTTGCTGGTCTCTTTGGTTAATGATTTTAGTTATTAATTATAATAAACACTGGCACTTACTTATTATGCTCCAGGCATTATTCTAATGTATTAAGCCATTTGATCCTCACAACAAACACCACGAGGTAATCATAGTATCTTCATTTCACAGGAGAAGAAACTAAAGCACAGAGACATTCAGTAATATAAATGGAGCCTGGTTTCCAATGCAGATAGACTGACATCAGAGCCCACAGTTCCAATCACACATGCATTCATTCAGCTACTGCTTTGTGAATGCCTGCCATATGCCAGGCATGACTGCAGGAACCGGAGATTCAGTACTGAGTAAAACAGAAGAAACCCCCTGCCCTGTGGAAGTTACATAACTGTTCCTCACAGGGGGCAGCAGGACTTCCCAAGTGGCGCTAGTGGTGAAGAACCCTCCTGCCAGTGCAGGAGACATAAGAGTCGTGGGTTTGGTCCCCGGGTCGTGAAGATCCCCTGGAGGAGGGCATGGCAACCCACTCCAGTATTCTTGCCTGAAGAATCCCCATAGACAGAGGAGCCTGGCGGGCTACAGTCCATGGGGTTGCAAAGAGTCGACTGAAACGACTTAGCACACACTCAGCATGCACAGGGCCAGCAGGTCATCTTGCTGTTAATAGTGGCAGAGTGAAGATGGGTTAACACTCCAGTAATGAGGCAGAGCGCTTGGTCAATGTATCCTGCCCGGAGCTGGGCTCCGTCGATGGAAGCTGATGTTAAGACATCAAAACAATTCACAAAGAACTTCTGACTGACTGTAGGGGAAGGGGGAGGAAGGCACTCTATCAGTTTGGCTCTCGCTTAGCACCCAGAGACTCATTTCCTCTTAGAGTCCTCTCAATTTCAGTTTCCAGTTTCATTTTCTCTTTCCTAAAGTCTATTTAGGCA
Organism: Nanger dama; assembly: GCA_917880005.1. Taxonomy (NCBI): domain Eukaryota; kingdom Metazoa; phylum Chordata; class Mammalia; order Artiodactyla; family Bovidae; genus Nanger; species Nanger dama. The sequence goes on from CAKJTW010000051.1 coordinate 10,977,992, forward strand.
AAGGAATCTGGTGATGCATTCATATATAAGTCTCTTAACATTCCACTGAAGCAGAGGAGGAAGATTTCTGAAGAGCGCAGTAGCCCGAACTGCAGTCTTTCAGAACAGCTGACACCTACACGGCAATCATGAGGTAACAGACTCTCTCTTCTCTGATTGTGTTGAAAATGCCTAATCCTTCTTGTTGTGGAAACTGAATTGTCAATAGCCGTGCTCCTAAAAGGCAAATTTCTAGGTTGTTTTGCTTTAGTGTTTGATTATAGCCTTATGACTCATCTCTCTTTTGTAGGTCTTTATTTAGGATGTTGGGTTGTTTACTCCTAAGTTATTTCTGCCTCACATTGTCAAGTTTCCTACAGGGATCTCTCACCAGGAAGCTGAGAATTGAAGCTGGAGAACAGTGAGGCAGGAAGGGAGGGGCAGAAGGAGAGAGATTAAAGCAGGCAGTTGCTTCACTTAAAGATGGATCTAGAGAAACTGCGCCTGTAGACTGCCCTGTGTTTCTTATCCAAAGGAATAAGTGAGGGGCTTTTAATAAGATTGTTTCTTTATGATCTAAATATTTTTCATTTATTTTAAATGAAACTTTGTTTCATAAAAATGAATATTTTTAATGATAAACGGTACAATTCACAAAGAAGATAGTAATCATAAACCATTAGTTACTTAACAACAAAGAAACATAGATACATGAAGCAAAAATCAGAAGAAATATAAGGGAAAAGAAAACATATATATAAGCACAGTGAGATATGTCTCTTTTTAGCAGATATTGTTAAAAATGTACTCAGGGGAGCAACCTCACTTCATGCTAAGGTGGAACATTTTAATGTGTTCCTGCTTCTCAGATTTGCATTAAGCTTGGCAAAATAACAAATATTTTCACCCCAAAATTCTCCTGACTGGCTAGCATCCTCCTACCTGACATAAGAATTGGAGATGAACTGCTTGGAGAAAACAGTCCCCACCTCTAAAATCTCATATTTCAGAAACATCAGATTTCCCTAGGGAGAAAGAGTTCACACAGTGAGTAGGGAAGAAAGCTTTTATTCTATTTTCTCCAGTTTAAGGGTCAAGTAGTCAGACTGGATAGCTAAGCCTCAGTCCTAGGAGCTCCAGAATCTAGGGATACCAGCCCTGGTACTTGCTTCCTAGAGGAAATATATTTTTCTGCTAGTTTCCACCTCTGCCTGATGGAAAGAAAATAATAATTTGAGATAACTTCCAGATGTCTGTTTCTATAGTAATTCAGAATCTTTAGAAACTTTCTTCCTGTTCCTTAGAATTTTAGCATGTCCTTCTCTTAGAATCTTTCCCATAATAATACTGACCCATAGTTCATCTTGTCATTTCCTTTAATTCTTTAGCTATAAGGATTGTCATTGGGCATTGCTCCTGTGGTCTAAGAGAATGGTCCTCAAACTTGAGCCTGTGTAAGATTCACAGAAAGCTTGTTAAAGACTGATACTTGAGCTCAAATGCTAACCTCCCCAAACCCCACAACTCTGATTTGGTAGGTCTGGCTTGGGATCCAAGCCTGTGCATTTCTAATAGGCTCCCCCAACCCCAGCCCCACCCTGGTGGTGCTGGTACTGCTCTCAGACAATGTGGGGTCAGCACTGGCTCTGAGCCTGGCAGACAGTGGGGCTGTGGCTCTCATCCAGACAAGAAGCAAGGGGAGAAACTCTGCTGTGTAAATACTTAGAATTTCTAGGGGCATCAGGGGCCCAAATCTCACAAGTCTGAGTTAGGATGCAGGGATCTGGGACCAGCTTCTGATTTACCAGTAGAAATAAAAACTCAAAACCACACAATAAAATTGGATGCCTTTTGAATGACTACGCAAAAGAATTTAACATACATGTATATATTAAATGTATTTATCTTGTAAATGTGAAGTCGCTCAGTTGTGTCCGCCTCTTTGCGACCCCATGAACCGTAGCCCACCAGTCTCCCCTCCATCCATGGGATTCTCTAGGCAAGAATACTGGAGTGGGTTGCCGTAGAGTTGACTATATGTATTGTATGTGAGAGATAATCTCAACTGTATTCACTCTCTCTGCTCCGTGTACACAGTGAGAAAGGAGCTAAGGAACACATGTGATAAGTAAGAGAATCTTCCCCATAACCTCACTAAGAAGGAAGAGAGACCAGATTGGACATAAACTTTTTCAAGGCTGGTGTCATTACAAGATCAGATAGCAAGTCAGGCTTTCTCCTGGCTCACATTCCCTGTGTTACATCAAGAGCCTCAACCTTGATCTTCACTAAGATCTTCCTGATCCCTGGTTCAAGAAGATCCCCTGGAGGAGGGCACGGCAACCTACTCCCAGTATTCTTGCCTGGAGAATCCCATGGACAGAAGGCTTTGAAAAGGCAAGAGTTTTCCCTAAGCATTTTCCACTCCTACCCATTTTCCCTCCTATTTTTTGTTTATTCTGCTTGGGTAATTATAGCTCCATTTGTTACAAGTAACAGAAATGAGCAGGAACTGATTTAAAGTTCCTAGAATGGCCCACAGAACCCACGCACAGGAAGCTAGTGACCCCAGGAGGCCTAGAATAGGACACTGGTGAGCTGGGAGGACCCAGTCACTGAGTCTTCTCCATGTATATCTGGGTCATTATCTCTGCAGCAGGTTGTACAGAACATGTCCACCATCAAACCCCAGCGTGCACAGCACTCTTAACATATGAAGACTCATGAAGACTCACTGACTCCCTCTCAGCTCCATTTCCAGCTTCCACTTGAATCTGGGCACCGGGCCCTGGTCTAATCAAATTGAGGGGAGGTATAAAAGTGAAAGATACAGAGTAGGGAAAAAAATGAAGGAATACAACCTTCCATTTAGATGATTATTTCAAAAGTGATCCTTGCCACATAATAAGACTTCCCAGATATCTATTGGTTGTCTATATCAGAATCCATAATATATAGAAGATCAGCTTCTGATAAGAGAACTGATTAATGTATATCATGAAAAAAAATTTAAGTGAGAATAAACAACATTTCAGGGACCCTAATACATAGACAATATTGAAAACAATTTTAGGTAATGAATGATTTTTAACCTACTTTTTCCAAATTTATTCAAGATAGGGGTTTTATTTGATTGCTGTTTCTGTTGGTTGGTTTTTGCTTATTTATTTACTTGTTTGCTTATTTAGTAGACTAACACAAAGGAATAAAAAAAATCTTTTCAGAAGGGCTGCAAAGGCACCCTCAAGGAGAAAGAGCATTTCCCGTAACGAAAGATGCTAGCTGCCCATGGCACCCCTGTAGCCCCCTACTTGCTCTTTTATGAAAGTGTGTGTCCGTGCATAGTTCCTTCGGTAGTGTCTGTCTCTTTGCGACCCTGTGGACTGTAACCCACCAGGTTCCACTGTCCATGATGGGATTCTCCAAGCAAGAATATCAGAGTGGGTTCCCATGCTCTCATTCAGAGGATCTTCCTGACCCAGGGATCAAACCTGTGTCTCTTATGTCTCCTGCACTAAATCTACTGGGTCTTGATTGCTTTCCACTCAAAACAGTCCACTTGCCAAGATGGCACATTTTGGGAAGACTTGTTCTAAACTCCTTCAAAAGCATACCACAGGAGGGTCAAAGTTAAATTTCAAAGGAAAATTAAAATAAGTACAAAATTATTAATAGATCAAATCAGTGAAACATTTTAAGAAAAGGAATTGCCAAAGAAGTAACACATTGAATGGCTCTTCGTTTCTGTATTTCCTTCTTACCTAGCATTTACTTTTGTTTTTGAAATTTCAACTGTATAATTCTATACTTTTATTGTTTTAATAAGGACATCCTTATCACGCTTCTGAACTTCAACTCTATTTTCTCTTTGATGTTTTAAATTCTTTAGTTCTCCCTACTTTGTCTTTTTTATTTTTATTACTTCATGTTTTCTGTCTAATTACGTGAGCTTGTCATAAATCCTTAACTGATTTTTTTTGTCTAGCCAAACTTTTGGAGATTTTATCAAATTGGTTTTGTTTGGCTCTTTTATTATTTTGACAGTCTATATTCTCTTTTTTTCTGAAGTTTTCTATGTTGACTAGTACTTCTTTTAAACTACATAAAACCAAACCTGAAATCAGTTACCAAGGATTTGGCTGCTCCTGTAGAGACCCTCGGCTTCCCAGATGTCACTAGTGGTAAAGAACCTGCCTGCCAATGCAAGAGATGTAAGAGACGCAGGTTCAGTCCCTGGGTCAGGAAGATCCCCTGGAGGAGGGCATGGCAACTGACTCCAGTTTCTTGCCTGGAGAATCCCATGAACAGAGAAGTCTGGTGAGCTACCGTCCATAGGGTCACAAAGAGTCAAAATGACTTAGCATGCACACATGCACGTAGAGACCCTCGCAGAAAGCCAAGAGCCAACATTCCTAACAGAAATTCCCTTATTCAGGAGAGACTAGCCTCAGGCTCAGAATCCTGCCTACTGCCCTCTCCCTAATTCTTTTTTTAAATATTTATTTATTTTACTGTTGACTGTGTTGGGAGGGCTCTTCGTGCAGCATGCAGGCTTCTCTCTAATTGTGACTTGAGGGCTCTGTGTTACACCAGGGCACATGGGATCTTCGTTCCCTGACCAGGGATCAAACCTGTGTCCCCTGCATTGGAAGGCAGATTCTTAACCACTGGACCACCAGGGAAGTCCCTTCCTAATTTTCTGCTGCCCGTGATCACCCCATTTCTGCTTCCCTGTATATTTAACACATATACCAAGACTGGAAAAAATAAAAAATAAAGGATATTCTTTTTCTTTTTGGCTGCACTACGCACAGCATGGGATTAGTCCTCTGACCAGGGATCAAACTGCAGATGCCCCCTGCAGTAGAAGAGTGGAGGCTTACCACTGGACTGCCAGGGGAAGTCCAAGGGAAGGATGCTCTTCTTTTTCACTGGAGTTAACACTGTTAAGGAGAAGGAGAATCCTATTTGTCATGCTCCCCTTTTCTCGTGGATGAATCTGTGCTATGTCTTAGACTGTTCATTTCTGTTTTTCCTTCACAGTGAGACCACAAAGAACTCCTTGGAGCATAGTCTACAGCAGCTCAAGAGCCATTTCACCTGGAACTTGGTAGAGGGAGAACATTCTTTGGATGATTTTGAAGACAGAGTGTGTAACCAGACTGAGTTTCAGAACAGCGAATTCAAAGCCACGTTGTGCAATATACAGGCCTACATAAAACACCGCAGAGGCCAGCATGAGGCAGCCCTCAGATGCTTACGGCAAGCCGAGGAGTTCATCCAGCGAGAGCACGCTGCCCAGGCAGAGGTCAGAAGCCTGGTCACCTGGGGAAACTACGCCTGGGTCTACTATCACCTGGGAAGATTCGCAGACGCTCAGCTTTATGTAGACAAAGTAAAGCAGGTCTGCCAGAAGTTTTCCAGCCCCTACAGAATTGAGAGTCCTGAGCTGGACTCTGAGGAAGGGTGGACACGGTTAAAGTGTGGAGGAAACCAAAACGAAAGGGCCAAGGTGTGTTTTGAGAAGGCTCTGCAGAAGAACCCCAAGAACCCAGAGTTCACCTCTGGACTGGCCATCATGAGCTACCGGCTGGATAACCAGCCACCATCTCAGAATCCCGTTAACCCTTTGAGGCAAGCCATTCGCCTGAATCCTGACAACCAGTATGTCAAAGTCCTCCTGGCCCTGAAACTTCAAAAGATGAATAAAAAAGATGAAGGAGAGATTAGTTGAAGAAGCTTTGGAAAAAGCCCCATTGGCCACAGATGTGATTCGAGGGCAGCAAAGCTATATCGAAGAACAGGTGACTTGGACCAAGCTATAGAACTCCTGAGAAAGGCTCTGCAATGCATGCCAGACAACATCTACCTGCATTGTCATATTGGGTGCTACTATAGGGCCAAAGTCCTGGAAGTAGAGAAAATGGGCGGGGAGAGAGAGGAATTACAGAAACTAATAAGACACGCTATAGATCATTTAAAGAGAGCTGATGAGAGTAATGGAAATTTCTTCCATATCAGCTCCTATCTCGCCTCTGCCTTCATGCACAAGCTGGTCAGTATGAAGAAGCAGAGTATTACTTTCAAAAGAATTCAGCAAAGAGCTTCCTCCTGTAGCCAAACAAGTGCTCCACCTGCGATATGGCAACTTTCAGCTGTTCCAGAGAAGGTGTGAAGACAAGGCCATCCACCATTTCATAGAGGGTGTGAAAATAAACCAGGGATCAAAGGAGGGAGAAAAATGAAAAACAAGCTGCAAAGATTTGCCAAAACCAAGCTCTTGAAAAACAGAGAGGATCCTAAGGCTTTGCATATCTTGGCGTTTCTTCAGGAACTGAATGAAGACAAGCAGCCAGCAAAGGAATACTCTGAGAGGTGTTTGGATTCTGGAAGCCTCATCCCTTCAGCATCTTGCACCGCTTCCCTGGAGGCTCAGAGGTTAAAGCGTCTGCCTCCAATGCGAGAGACCCGGGTTCGATCCCTGGGTCAGGAAGATCCCCTGGGAGAAGGAAATGGCAATCCACTCCAGTATTCTTGCCTGGAGAAACCCATGGACGGAGAAGCCTCGTAGGTTACAGTCCATAGAGTCGCAAAGAGTCGGACATGACTGAGCGACTTCACCTCACCTCACCTCAGCATCTTTAGCTGAGGAATGAGGAACTGCAATGTGGAACCCACAGGGCTACTGCTAGAAGGGAGCTGAAACCCCTCCACCAAGTTGGTATTCAAAATATTTAACAATTGGCACAGGCCTGGACTTGACCCTGGCCATACAGTACTGGATCAAGGCCAGGGAGGAACTCTGTTGGGCCAGTGCTAACATCTGAATTGAGTTCTGGGAGGGGGACTGGACTGGGGGCAGGTCCGGGGGCTCAGTAAAGGAGCTATTTCCCAACTGGCCTCTTGGGAACAGTTGGCATTCCCTCTGCGGGTGACGCCATGGCTACGTTTCTATAAAGTATCAGATGTCTCGTACCTGTAACCCTGCGGTCCCTTTCAGCAATGTTTTTCCATCCTTGGAGTCATTTTAGATCCTGTACTGGTTGGTCCTGTGATACAGTTTAGGGCAGGCTTCCCTCAAATATGCCAAAATGGAATATTGATTATTGTGGAATGGAATATTGATTATTTTGAAGTTACTACTTGAGAAAACAGCCAGTGCAAGGAGGACGCTCTGACCCTCCTCTCGGAGCAGGAAATAAATCCCCCATGAGAAAGGTACCTTCACTAAGCCAGGAGGCAGAGAGGCATCCTTGTCACTGGCGGTAGGGAACTGAGGCCTGGGAAGGCTACATAAGCCAGCTCTGCTTAGGCTCGCCACTAATTGGTACCCAAGCCTAAGTTTCTTTGCCATGCCAGTTTCTCATGAATTTATTACTTCTTTGTCGAAAAGGCATAAGAGCTGCCAGCTCTGGTCACTTCTTAGGCTGTATACTAGGAGACCTCCATATGTATGAAGTTAACTTAGATTTTCTCCTGTTAATTTGTCGTGCATCGATTTAATTATTAGATCAGCCAGAAGAACCCTGAAGGGTAAGCAGAAATTTCCCCTTCCCAACACCCTGCACAGACACTAATATGCTGTGTCCATCCAAAGGCTGGGGGATCGAAGCCTAGGGAGGCCTGGGTGGTCCTCTCTCCCTTCCTTCTGCCTTCTGCCTCGCCTCCCCAGACAAGTCTTAATCTAGGACTGTTTATACAAACTCTATACAACATGAGTTCAAGCATCCCTTTAACTGAAGGGAGGAAAGAGGGTTTTTTAAAAAAAAAAAAGAGAGAGAGAGAGCAGAGAACAGGTCAAATCTGGAAGGAATATAGCTAGAAGTGGGGTCAGGTGGCCACAGTACAAGTGTTTCAGGAAGCAGGCAGGGAGGTTTCACCTCTTTGTCCTCCCTGTAACCACAACACAGCAAGGGAGGGTAAAAAGGCAGATTCTGTACAATATGCTAGAAACCAAAATAATGCTTTTCTTTAAAATATCTTGAATTGGTTTATAGTGCTCTTGAGGTCTACTATATGCTTCTACTTCTCTATATATTCATTCTTTTTAATTTTTGAAAATTTGATATTGACACTCCAACTCAAAAATCTTAATTTATCTGCTTGAAAAATAATTGTAATATATAGTGGAACTATATGTAATCTTGTTCTGTATTTTCCAAGTCTCCTATAGATGTGTTATAATCTTTCATAATTAAAAAAATAAAAAAGAGAAAAAATTCTGACTCAAATTTGCCCATGGAGGTTTGAATAAAAGAAAGGGGGAAAAAATGTGCATGCAAAGATGTCTTACCAGTAGGGAGAGGGAAAGAGTAGGCAAAAGGGAAGGAGAGAAGAATGCTGCTTTGTCATTGTAGATTATAATCATAAGGAGAAAATTTTTTTGCAACACAAAGATTTGCTTTGATGAACTCAGTTGCTTTGATGAGCCCAGATTCAAAATGATAGGAAAGCAGCAGGACAGGGGAATTATTTGGTGATTAAGGACCTAGTACATATTTCTGGGAAACGTCATCAATAATGGAGGTTCCCCCATTAGAAATATTGTGTATTAGGTGATATAAAACATCATTTAATCCTGAAAGTCTTCAGGAAACCATGAAAGTCATGGTATGCCTGGGGCAGTTGGGATTTTCTGGGTAAATACTGAATGACTAGGGACAGACATCAAGGCTGGTGTGAACCAAAACAGGTGACCCAGCAAGAGACTATCAGTCACCCTCTGGGTTGCAAAATGATTGCCTGTTGGAATTAAATTTAGATGGTAGTTATCAGGGGCTGGGATGTGGGGAAATAGGAGAGGTGTAATTTAAAGGTATGAACTTACAACAAGTAGATAAATAAGCCTTGGAGATTTTATGCACAGTAGAGTGAATATCTTTTGTATTAAAAATAGTGTAGTGTGCACTTGAGATCATCAGTAGACATAGTGTGGATGCCTGAAAAATCATTAATTAATAAATAACTTAGATGTGATCAGACATAAAGGTGTGTTCTGTTTTTTCTGAAATTTTACTGTACCTTAAATCTTCCAGGCTCAGCTACTGAAAAGGCAGTGTTACACTGGGCATGCACTGGTTCCAACTAACACAGACTGGTCTAACATTGAGAGGATAAGAGGCAGGAAGGACAGAGGTCCCCACGTGGTAGGAGGAAACAAAGTGCAAGCTGCAGATGGTTTTTTCCTTACACACACACACACACACACACACACGGCCTCTTTTAATTCTGTGTTGACAACATTTGGTTCTGCCTTGAGCTAACCAATGCATTTTCTCATGGAAAGGTTTTTCTTAAACTATGTTAATGAAACCATGTATTTGTCTTGGAATTTGCCTTTCTGCAAAATGGTTTCACCTAAGACTAACTTTTTTTTCTCTTCTCACACCTTGGGCTGATAATAGTTAACAAACCAGTATTCCTATCAACTTTTTATGGCCAGGGATACACACCTTGTGTCATCCTATCTCAAAATGCATATTGTGGGAGAGGGGCCTGATGAAACTCCCTCAGCCTTGAGGTGTCTCTCTTATCTGATTAATAGTTTTCTAACAGACATAAAACACCTTGCTGAAAACCAGCAAAGGGGCACTCTTTCTGTCCCCTTCTGATGTCTATGTCAGAAGCTTTCCCTATCTCTATTATATTTTAATAAAGCTTTGCTACACAAAGAGGTCCAAGTAGTCAAGCCTCATCTCTGACCCCAGATGGAAATCCTCTGGAGGTCACGAATCCCAGAATAACACATAGCTCGCACCAGCAACCTTTCAACAACCTTTTCACTGAATAGAACAAACATTTTTTCTACAGCTTTTAGAGTCCAGGGCTTTATCTTACAATCTGATACTACCATCAGGTACCTTTGTGTACATAAACACAAAGGTACTTCTTGTGCTTGTTACATCTTGCGCTTCCATCCATGTTCTCTTTCCTTTTCTGATGTCCATTAGGAGAAATGAGGAAGTATCTCTAGTTCTGTTTTAGGCCCCATCCTGGAGGCAATCTAAACACATGTGGGAGAATTTTTCCTGTTAAGTAAAGAATAGAAACATGAAGTCTGTTTGTCAAGAGGCTTCTGACGGAAAATACAATTCACATCAGCTGCAAAGGTAAACTCATTCCATTGGACTGACTGGACAGGTAACCATTTCAAAAGGTTTTAGCTTACTTGGCCTGAGGAACTTATTATCAGATATGGTGCCTGGGGAGAAAAACTGGGAGTGTTCTTAGTGGAAGGTAAGACGGGCAGGCACATTGACCTTGAGAGAGGAACCCTGGCACCTGTGGACGCCACTGCTAAAGAAGGCACTCCGGGTATCTGTAACCTCGTCCTTGCAAGTCATGCCACCAAAACCTTTGCTAGAACAGAAACCCCAAAAGAAAAAAAGGAAGGGTAGAGAAGAGACATATGTCATGTTACACTTAATATTTATTTGAGGACCTAAAGCTGACAGAAATGATTGGAAAACAATCAAGAAAATTACATATATAATTCATGTTTCTTGAAATCTCACTATTCAGGAATAACAAACAGAAACACATTAATTGAAATTACTTTAATTCCCTGGCTCTTGACCACACCTCTCAGTGCATCTCCCTCACCTCCAACACCAAGGACTGAGGAGAATGTCCCTTATCCTGGTCGGGGTTCTTAGTAATGCTAATTACTTCTCAGCAAAAGACTTATCGGCCTCTGTCCCCAGCCCCCCTTCTTCACAGAGCTTTCCTCTTTCTTTCCCCATCACATCCACGGACCTGCACAATTGTGCACAACGTGTGTCCAGTGCAACTGGAAGCGTGGAAGTGTGAGAATCCTGAAGATAAACAGGACTGTGTCAGGATCCCTACTAAACACACAGTCAACCTGGGATGCCAACCTGAAAAATGTGGGTTCCAACTAGAGACCCTATGCTCCTGTTTTCTCCCTTCCTCCACCACTTCTCCCATCATCTCTTTGGGGAAAGGAGGTAACTTGATTTGTCTAATTGCAAATTTTCCTTATGATTTACAGCACAGCTACCTCATTGCTGGTAGTCTACACCTTCTTAGAGGGCAACAAAGAGGGAGACTGACTAAGACCTTTACTGTAAAAATGGTGCAGTGCCTTTGGAAAAACAGTTTAGTAGTCCCTCAGTTGGTTAAACATAGATTTAGCACATGACCTAGACATTTTATTCCTAGGTATATAAAGAGAAATGGAAACATACATTCATACATAAACCTGAACATGAATGTTTATATCAATGTTATTCACCACAGCCAAAAGATGGATCCATCAACTGATGAACTGGTGTATTAAATAAAGTATATCTTTACAGTGAAATATTATTCATCAATAAAAAATAAAGTACTGTACATGCTACAACATAGATGAAATTTGAAAATGAAAGAAGCCATTCACAAAAGGTCACATATTGTATGATTCGATTTATATGAAATGTCCAGAGGCAGCAAATTTATAAGAGATAAAAAGTAGATTAGTGAAGAAATAGAAGTAGATTGTCTAGGGCTAGGAGGACCGGTTGCTGTGCTTTGTCACTCAGTCATGTCTGACTCCTTGTGACCCCCATGGACTGTAGCCTACCAGTCTCCTCTGTCCATGGAAATTCTCCAGGCAAGAAAACAAGAATGCCCCTCCTCCAGGGGGTCTTCCCAACCCGGGATTAAACCCAGGTCTCCCGCATTGCAGGTGGAGTCTATCATCTGAGCTATCAGGGAAGCCCAGGAAGACTGGAGGTGATAGCAAGGAAGTGTAGGTCTCCTTTTAGGGTAATGAGAATGCTCTAAAATTGACTGTGGTGATGGTTGTACAGCTCTGTGAAATACTGAATTGTATAGTTTCAGTTCAGTCTCTCAGTTGTGTCCATCTTTGCAACCCCGTCTTTGCAGCACACCAGGCCTCCCTGTCCATCACCAACTCCCAGAGTCTACTCAAACTCATGTCCATTGAGTCGGTGATGCTATCCAGCCATCTTATCCTCTGTCGTCCCTTTCTCCTCCTGCTTTTGGTCTTTCCCAGCATGAGGGAAAGACCTTTTCCAATGAGTCAGTTCTTCGCATCAGGTGGCCAAAGAATTGGAGTTTCAGCATCAGCATCAGTCCTTCCAATGAATATTCAAGACTGTTCCTTTAGGATGGACTGGTTGGATCTCCTTCCAGTTCAAGGGACTGTTAAGAGTCTTCTCCAAAATGGGTGAATTGTATGGTATGTGAATTATATTTCAATATGACTGTTTAAAAAGGAATGAGTATCCTTGTTGTTAGTGTTAGTCGCTCAGCCGTGTCCAGTTCTTTTCCAACCCCATGGAGTGCAGCCCTCCAGGTTCCTCTGTCCATGGGATTCTCCAGGCAAGAATACTAGAGTAGGTAACCATTCCCTTCTCCAGAGGATTTTCCCAAACCAAGGACTGAACTCGAGTCTCCTGCACTGCAGGCAGATCCTTTCACCATCTGAGCCACTAGAGAAGCCATCCTTCTTATAAATGTACATAAAAGAAGGCAAGCTTTTCTTTCAACATCTTCTATTTTTAACCTCTAAATTTGCTGGCACTGTGTCGTGCCCTTCTTATTATTCGAATTTTAACTACCATCATTACTTTTGCACTCAAGAGACATGTTGGAGAAATTCTATATTCTATTTTCTAGATAGGGTGTGGGTATGAAAATCTGGTCCCACTTGATTTTATTTTTAAACATCCATTCTCAGGAGCCATTCATCAGCAAGTTAGCACCAAGGAAGAGCTTAAAAGCAGAAGAAAATCTGACTCAATGTGTAAGTCTAAATCTACAGGTGTACAAGTCTAAGTACACTATGAATTTCTTAACAGGCATAATATTATTTAACTACCATATGCAGCTGTTGCAAATACCATGCTTATTCATGAGCACTTCATAAGCCAGGGATAAGAACAAGAAGAGAAATAAGAAATGGGCAGCTGGTACAACTACTCTGGAAAATAACTTCATACTGTAAGAATGTAGTTGGGATGAGAGGAAGCCTTTGGCCAGTTCAATAAATGTGCCTCTTCTCTGATCTAACCACTCTGATCACTTTTACCTTTCAAAATAGAGTCTATCCCTAAAATCAGCACCCTCACAACACAGAAACCTTCATGACACAACTTCCTTTCTCCCTGAGCAAAGAAGGCAAAAGATAGAGACACATTTTCCCTGGGCTGGATGTTTAGGGTTTCAAGCCTGGCTATGCCAGGATTAAGCACCAGGTTCTCAGTAACAGAAACACTATGAGTTATTTTTGAAATGTACATTTTGTTGGGAATTCCCTGGCGGTCCAGTTGTGTGGTGCAGTCAAAAAAGCAAATAAATAAAAAATTTACATTTATGTGTCTGTGATGTGTGGGGCCCTCTAAAGCACGGGCCCAATGCACAAGCCCCTTTACCTGGGTGACACTGTAAAGATATAAAGGTGTGTCACTTTATCACAACCAGAGTAATATATTGCTAAGACAACCAACAAAATCACATACTTTCCCAGGTGCAGGTTACTTTGGCTGGACATAATACAATCTCTGAACTTGGAGTATTCTATGATGCTCCCATTGCTGGGAAAAAACAAACAAGTGTCAGTCTTGTTACACAAAAACCTCTGCCTTTGCAGTTCAGAATAGAGGGAGTCTTTCTCCTAGGCAACTGACATCCTTGATCTTCAAATCAGCCTTGAGACCTATCCTCCTTCTATTTTCATGGATATTTACATCATAGGAAATTCTACTTAAAAAAAAAACCTCTCAGGGTATTATCATTCTTTCAGAGCTCAAAGCATAAATACCTAAATTTATCAGCTAGGCATCTCACCCAACAATATTACATGTGTTATTATTTCCCAGTTTATAGCTGGGAAAACTGAATGATTGCTTTTGATCTCAGAGATCCTAAGTGCCCAGGGTTTATTGCAGGGCTTGGCTTCTTATACTTAGCATGGGGCGTTGTTGGGGGAGGGGTGGTGGCGGGTCGGGGACTCAGGCTCAGTGATTTGATTCATGGATAATCCCAGAGATAGTAAATAACACACTGAATTAAATCCAGGTGGCTCAGATGATAAAGAATTTGCATGCAATGCAGCAGACCTGGGTTCCATCCAGGGGTGGGGAAAATCCCCTGGAGAAGGGAATGGCAACCCACTCTGGTATTCTTGCCTGGAGAATTCTCATGGACAGAGGAGTCTGGTGGACTATGGTTCCTGGGGTCACAAAGAGCCGAACACGACTGAGAGTCTAAGCATAGAGGCGCCTGAGCCATGTACATCAAGGTGCAAATTGTCTGCCACAAGTAAGATGACTTGTCTAAGCTACTTTTTACAACAGTACTTCTTGAGCAGTCTGTCACATCATGTGCTCCCAGAAACCCTTACATAAGAATCTCCTGAAAAAAAAAGTGAAAGTGTTAATCACTCAGTCCTGTCCCACCGTTTGCAACACCATGAACTGTAGCCGGCCAGGCTCCTTTGTCCACGGATTTCTCCAGGCAAGAATACTGGAGTGGGTTGCCAGTCCCTTCTCCTGACTCAGGACTGAAGCCGGAGTCTCCTGCATTGCTGCCGGACTGTTTACCAGCTGAGCTACCAAAGAAGCCTTCCCTTCTCCTGATGCTGCTCCTGCGTCACTTCAGTCATATCCGACTCCTACATACTACTAAAAATGCAGTATCCTGGGACACACCTTAGCCTTAGGGTTAGATTCCTGAAATCGCGATTTTTATTTATTTATTTGCCGCTACACACTTCTTGTGAGGTCTTAGGTCCCCCCACCAGGTATGGAACCTGCGCCACTCCAGCCCCCACCCCCACGGGGCTCGGCTCCCCTAAGTGGGAAAGGGAGTCTTAACCACCGGGGCCAGGAAAGTTCTCAGTCATGATTTTAAAGGATTTGCTTCTACTGAGTCATGATAGATTTCAACCTTGTTTCCTTTTCCTCCCCTTGATGTTAACAAGCTTCACTTTCCATTTCTTCTTCAGTTTCATAAAAGCAATCACTCAGAAACTGAGAGAAAGCATCAGCTGACACATTCTCCCCAGCCCATGTCCCTTTTAATAGCTCCTTCAGTCGTTACTTGAGGCAGACTCTGAAGAGTTCTGAAAAGCAAACCAGCTTGGACCCCAACTATTCAGAACAGCAGAGAGCAGATCGCCATAATGAGGTCAGTGAGTTAAGGTGCAGGCAGCCTCGATCTTGAATGCAAATTGTAAGCCGAGCTTCTCGAGTGCAGGCAAATTCCGGAGTTTGTCCTGTGCTTGTGGACTAAAGTTCCTGTATCGGTATGGGCACATTGTATTTCTGTGACTTTTTCTGGTGTGTGCACTCACACTCTCTAAGCTTCACGGGGAGGAGCTGGGAGCGGGGAGCTGGATGAGAGGGAGGTTTGGCAGGAGTGATTAAATCCAATCAGGCATTAAATTTGCAGATCCACATTGCTGGCAGCCGCTTTAACCTCTGCACCACCAGGGAAGCCCGAGATTCAAATTTAGATCTAGCAAATTACTCTTTGGGGGCTTTTCTGTTGTTTCCTTTAAAAGAACTAAGAGGCTTTCCTTTTGTCATTCTAAAAGGAAGCATTTCTTTTCAGCAGATGTTATTAAAGATGGAGTTGGTAGTACAAAGCCAAGTCACATTGGGAATTCTGCCCTGAAAATTTGATCACTTCAAGATGGAAAGTGGAAAAACAATCCTTACAAACGGACATTTTTTCCATTTCTTATATGAAAACAAACCCAAAGCTTAGAGTTTATTTTTATTGCTGTAATGAGAGCTTGTGAGCAACAGAAAATAATTTTTCTTCAAAACATAAGGATGTAATTGCTTTCGTGTGTGTGTGTGTGTGTGTGTGTGTGTGTGTGTGTGTGTGTGTGTGCTTACTCAGTTCTGTCCGACTCTTTGCAACCCCGTGGACTGTAGCCCGCCAGGCTCCTCTGTCCATGGGGATTCTCCAGGCAAGAATATTAAAGTGGGTTGCCACATTCTCCTCCAGGGCCTCTTCCCAACTCAGGGATCGAACCCAGGTATCCCAATTTCTTTCCTAGTACTGATCTAATTTCTAATGAATGAAAGCAGAGCAATGATTGCCTGGGGATGGTGGAGGGGTGGGGTTGGGCTTGACTAGCAGGGCACATCAGGGATGATACAAATAGTCTACAAGAAGGTAGTGGTGGTGGTTACATGGGTATATCCACTTGTCAGAATTCATCAAACTATACTTTAAGTGGGTACATTTTAGTATATGTAAAGTGTAATCTTGGTAAACTTGATTTTAAAAGATGTGCATAGATCTGGTTGAGTTCTACCATCAGATAGAGCCTCAGGAAAGATACAGCCAAATAAAAGGAAAACTTTCCCATCAAACAACAGTGGGAAGGAATTGAGAAGCTGATTGACTGGGGAGGGGGCATCCTAGTGATCATTTAGGGAGTGAGTACAAGGAGCCCCAATGGAGAAGGCAATGGCACCCCACTCTAGTACTCTTGCCTGGAAAATCCCATGGATGGAGAAGCCTGGTAGGCTGCAGTCCATGGGGTCTCAAAAAGTCGGACACCACTGAGCGACTTCACTTTCACTTTTCACTTTCATGCATTGGAGAAGGCAATGGCAACCCGCTCCAGTATTCTTGCCTGGAGAATCCCAGGGATGGGGAGCCCAGTGGGCTGCCGCCTATGGGGTCGCACAGAGTCGGACACGACTGAAGCAACTTAGCAGCACCAGCAGCAGCAGCAGCACAGGGAGCCCCAAGGGCTCCAGATGCTCTGTAAGCTTGTATCTGGGGATGGGTGGTTAGAGGAATTTACCGCCAAATGCCTCAGATCACCTTTCCTATATAATGGGCTCCCAGATATGAGTATGTGAACTGTGTCTGCATAAGTGAGTTGACCAGAAAAACCTAGCCCTGCCCAGTGTCTTGGTATCCCGTCTGCCTGAGAAGTTTGGTAGTGACCTGTGCTTGGGTATGTCCAAAGCCACTGATCCAAGAAAGTCTGGAGAGGCTCTCAGGACTATGGTGGACTGAAGCCCACATCAAGGTGCCTGTTCCCAGTTGTTGTTTAATCGCTCAGTCATGTCCTATTCTTTTGTGACCCATGGACTCTAGACTACAGCCTATCAGACTCCTCTGTCCGTGGAATTTTCCCAGGCAAGAATACTGGAGTGGGTTGCCATTTTCTTCTCCAGGGGATCTTCCCGACCCAAGGATGGAACCTGAGTCTCTTGCTTGGCAGGTGGGTTCTTTACCACTGAGCTAGAGGGAAGCCCTGTTCCCAGAGGCTGTGCTAAAAATTGCCAAGCAGGGAAGCCACCTGGGGAAACACCTCCACCTGGGGGCTGACTGATGAGTGCCTTCCCCTGACCAATCCGCTGTGGAGCTCTGCCGGCCCCCCTTGCACACTCAGAATTCACTTAACATGGTGACAGTGACGCGCCAGTGACCATGGCAGTAACAGTTTTCACGCGATCAGTAGTTGCCAAGAGGTCTACATGCCTTACATCATCCTACCAGTAGCCCCAGGAAGGGAACCCTTTTACTAGCCTCATTTTGTAGACGAGAAAAATGGGTCTCAGAGGGCAAATTACTGGGCCAAGAGGTCCCATAAAAGTAGGTGTCAGAGCATGGCCATTATTCAGGAGCCACACTCCAGTGCCAAGCATCTTCTGGCTCTGGTCAATAGGGCAAAAATGTCTTCATTACGCTTATGTTAGAGAGGAGGGGCAGGGACTGGAAGGTCCAGGCCCTTGGGATCCCTAGTTGGAGAGGAGGACTATTCCTTCGAGTTTCAGAACCATGCTGTAGATAAGGGTAAAAGTGGACCTCCCTAGGGCACGGTCTCCTATCACTTGGTTGTTAAGGAAAAAAGGTAATTTAGAAGATATCTTCTAAAATGGCCTGGAATAAATTATAATTTTGCTGGTTCAGTGTTTGCTAATAGATTAAATATGTATTTCAGAATTTGATTGTCAATCTTTCTTACCAGTTCATGCATTTTCATTTCTGTGGCTCTTTCTGATCGACAGAGTCAGGTGCTGAGGATGCCTTCCCAGCAGAGCCAGCAGCTGGTAGCTGGGAAGGGATGGGAGCTGAGGAAATGAGGCTAAGTGATGTGATTCAAGAACTTTCCCAGAGGCTGGTCAAAGAGGAGACTGAAATCCAGGATTTCTGGGGTTATTTTCCTCTCTTCCAGATTGTCTGACTCACTGTTTGATACATTACATGATCTCTCATAAGTAAATGGAAAACTTTTCAAAATACCTCCAGGGACTTCTGTGGTGGGCCAGTGAGTAAGACTCCACCCTTCCCTGCAGGGAGCATGGGTTTGATCCCCTGGTCAAGGAACTAAGATCCCACAGTCCACACAGCCAAAAACACCAAACCAAAACAAAATAAAGGAGCTCCAGGACTATGCTCCTCAAAATGTGATACAGGTACTCCTGCAACAGAATTTCCAGGATGCCTGTTAAAATGCAGAGTGCTGAGCCCAGGTCTACCTCCAGGCTGCATCCGAGTCTCTGGGAAGAGAGCCTATAATATGCTCAGCATCCACAATGCCTTCTGTGAAACTCACAAGCAGTTACAGAAGCTGTGCAGGACACTCCAGCAGGGAACTGAGTTCAGCTCTGCAGGTTCAGTTTCAGTTTCTCCTCAGCAGGAATCTCACTAGCACCGCCTCAGTTTTGTTTTCCTTTCCTGTTTTATCAAAGCACAGACCTAGCAGCTAGCATCCGGAGTGGGAACCTCCTCTGCAATTGCTTGTGATCCACAAGCAGAAAATAAAACCTGCCTGAACCCCAGCTTTTCAGAATGGCAGGGAAAACAGCCATCATGAGGTAAATATTCTCTGCTTCTCTGATAGGAATCTCGTCCAAATCTTGTTCTTGAGTGCAATGTCCTGAAGTATGCTGATCCAGTGTTTGCTAATAGATACAGAGGCACCATACTCATTCGATTGTAGATCTGTTACCGACCCACGCACTTTTATTTCTGTGGCTCTTCCTGTACAGAGTCAGGCGCTAAGAACTTCCTCCCAGCAGAGCTAGCAGCCTGCGGAAGGAGTGGAAGGAATGGGGGCTGTTAAGACAGCCTAGGAGGGCGTGCTCAGATCCCTTCAGCACAAAATCTGGTCCATGGGCACTGGGGCCTGGAGGAAAGTTGCTAGGGGAGTCCTCTTCCTTCTTCTGTTTCTTACATTTGAAAGGACTAAATCAGAGGTTGTGTGTTTTGTTGTGGCTATCCTGGTCATTTTTAAAGCATTTCCTTCTCAGCAAACGTGCTAAGGATTAGTTCAGTGCTATAAAACTTCATGACAAGACTGTTTCTGCCTTGAAATCTGCCCTTTCAGGACTGAGGAACATCTCTCTGAACAGTCTCCTCACTGACCTGCTAGACAGGGAGTAAGTGTCTCAGAGACACGACTTAGCAACTAAACAACAACAACAACTATATATATATATACTACTACAACAACTACACACATATATTTGTCTCTGTGTGTGTCTGTATGTATATATATATATATATAGAGAGAGAGAGAGAGAGAGAGAAAGTATTTAAAGCAACTTGCAAAAATATATGAGCTCAATCAGTAACTGGGGATACTTTGGCAAATAGAGTATTGGTTTTTGAAAAGACAACAGTATTTTTTTTATTAAATCAGAATTATCTTCAAATGTTTTATATTGATCTACTCAAATATGTTAACATTTTCATAAACATCAATTACATATGATACATGTAAACATATCAACTAACATACAGTTAATAGGTAATAAAAATACAAAAGGTTTTGGGGGAACTGAGTATTTCATGTACCTAAGCTATATAAAAGTGACCAGAATGTCTAAAATAATTTTTTTAAATGTTTATGATTGACATATAAAACTGTAAGACATAGAAAGTACACACTGTAGTGATTTGATATATGTATACATTGTGAAAGGATTCCCCCATCTAGTTAATTAATATATCCATCACCTCATATATCTTTTTGGGGGGTGAGACCATTTAAATTCTACTCTGTTAGCGGATTTCAATCACACAACAGTGTTATCAAGTGGGCTCACCATGTTTCTCATCAGCTCCTCCAACCATATTCATCTTAAAACTGAAAGTTTGTATTCTTTCACAAACCTCTCCTTATTTCCCCCTATTTCTTTTGTATTTATCATAAATTTTTGATTTGTGGTTACCACGAGGCTTTTTACAAAACAGCTTATAATAGTCTATTTTAAGCTGATAACAAGTTCAAACAATACTAAAACTCTACCTTTTAACTCTCCCCTCCTCCCATAGTTTATATATTTTGTTGGCACAATTTGTATATTTTTACCTAGTGTGTACATTAACAAATTACTGTAGTTATAGTTATTTTTAAAACTTTTCCTTTTAATCGCTAGATTCACAAATGATTCACCCACTAAGGCAACAGTATTTTAATGCTAACCCCTGGACACTGGCTCTGGGTTTCATGTTTCTTCTTATCCAGCTCTCAGGACTCCCAACCCAGTATACTCTGCTCTAAATCACACTTCCCGGGAGATCAGGTATCAAATATCTAAGCAAACTGGCAACCTAAGGTGGAAGGCTTAGGGAAAATCAACAGACCTTATTCCCAACGTTCAATAGGTTTTGTAATCATGAAGCCACATACATAGCTGGCTATCCTCCTGAATAAACTGTTCAGCGTTACCACACATTTCTTAACATGGCCAGCTTTAGCATTGGTGAACTGGTGGTATGGATGGAATATCCCCAGGAGTTTCATACTCCAGGCTCTCTCATAGGTTTAGGAATGTTGAGGGAGCTTTTCTGCTTGCCCTACTTTCTTGAGCAATTGAGATCTTCTGAAGTTTATGACAAGATTGGAATATGTTTCGTCTTGGAAGAAGAATATTTATCAATAAGTGCTTTTAAATTTAATTTGCAAAGATCCCTCTGGTTCATTGATAAATCAAAGCCTGCTGTCTGCCCCTACAATGCACCCTCACTACTACCCTTGGGGGAAAAAAGTGTTATCAGACTGGCAGGGTGATTTCTGGTTCTGCTGAAATGAAAACATCCAAGGTCACCTGTCTTTCTGCAGACTCACTGAGAAGTTGGATGTATATTCTCTATTCATTGTTAGAGTATTTAGCTGTTGTTCTCAGGCACCTAGATAACACCTACAAATCTGCAGACACATTTTATTGATCTGAAACTCATGGTTTTTTTTCCTCTGCTGCTGCTGCTGCTAAGTCACTTCAGTCGTGTCCAACTCTGTGTGACCCCATAGACGGCAGCCCACCAGGCTCCCCCCATCCCTGGGATTCTCCAGGCAAGAACACTGGAGTGGGTTACCATTTCCTTCTCCAATGCATGAAAGTGAAAAGTAAAAGGAAGTCTCTCAGTTGTGTCTGAGTCTTCACGACCCAATGGACCCTACCAGGCTCCTCTGTCCATGGGATTTTCCAGGCAAGAGTGCTGGAGTGGGGTGCCATCGCCTTCTCCTCTAAACTTCCTAATTGGGCAGTTAGCAAAGTTAACATGTGTTGAAATACTGAAATGCCTTTATAATGCTTTAGTTGTATAACAGCTATAGACAGATTTGTCCAGTGATTATCTTTATAACTTATATCATCTAGTATTTATTTCCTAATATTGCTACCCTTGATCAACACTGCTAACCTGAGTTTTAACCTACTGTCCTTCATACAGGGCAGCTAGAATCCCCAGAACAAGCCAAATTGAAAAAGCCTGAATGGAGGGGGAACACTGTAGTACTGTGGTGCTCTAGCAAGGGACCAAGAGAGTGAAAAGGACTGCCAAGAAAAGAGGCACACACAGAAAGGGGTATCTGCATAGACAACACTCCTCTCTTGCCTCACCTTGGGTTGATCCCCTTGCCTCTGCATCTCTCCCTGTGAAGCCACGTGCAGTCACACTGCATCACAGCGGGAGAGACAGGAAGGTGATGGAGCACTGGCAGCAGGGGGTGTGGGGGCCACTGCTGAAAAGTGAAACTGAAAGTCACTCAGTCGTGTCGGACTCTTTGCGACCCCATGAACCGCACAGTCCATGCAATTCTCCAGGCCAGAATACTGGAGTGGGTAGCCTTTCCCTTCTCTGGGGATCTTCCCAACCCAGGATTCGAACCCAGGTCTCCCACATTGGGCTTCTCTGGTAGCTCAGCTGGTAAAGATCTGCCTGAAATACAGGAGACCCCGGTTCAGTTCCTGGGGTCACAAAGAGTCAGACACAACTGAGCAACTTTCACTGCAAGGGCCAGTGCGGGGCCACGGTAAACTGCCAAATACAGTCAGTGGCTCCTCTTACAGAAAGATGTGTTTGACAATTTAAAGAGCTTTCCTTTATTCAGAGGTTATAGTCTCACTTCTTCGATGATAATAAAAGTGCTTCCTTTCTCTCTTTTTCTCTTATTTAAATAAAATGTTAGCAAACATAGATGGTTGGTTCCTTTTGATGAATTTTCTCCCCGTGTCAGTGTTGCCAAAAAGTTGGCAGCCCTGTTTGTTTCATAAGAGTTTTCTGAAACTGTGCTGGTCCGTGAAATCCAAAATTGTGGACAACGGTGGGTTTTATGATTCTGGAGGCTCTTCCAGTTTTATGACGCCAGGAATCCACTGAGAAAAAGGAAGAGTGCAAAATCCATGAACTATACCCCAAGCCCCAAGAAAATATAGACATGAGAACACATTTTTAGCACTTAGGTAATTTATTTAACTAATTAAGGCAGGTGATTTCCCTTGGTATCTTCCAACTACAAAACACAGATATGTCCATTTTGTTTGTCATTTTTCAAAACAAATTTATCCCCTTGGGGATCTGGCCTATTTAGAGTGACTGCTTCAATCAAACGGAAACCAGGCCTTCGTGGGTCTTTGTGTCACTGTAGGGAGGTGTGGAAAAGAACAAAATCATGTTAACACAGTGGCAAACACCCCTGGGCTTCCGTTTCTTTCTTTACGTGGTTCCTAACCAGACTGTGAGCTCTGAGGGTCAGAAATTACCTTTATTTTTCTCAGCATCCCTACACACCAGCAAAGTGACACAAAGAGGTAGTAGCCTTGTGAAGGGTCACTGGACAGCTAAATAAATCTGGCTTCATAACTGAAACAGGCAAGAGAGACCTCAGTTCCTCCAACTGTGGCACACTCCTCTTCTCCACCTTAACTTTACCTCCTGCACAGCTGCTCACACGATGGAACGGATGGGCTCTGTGGGTTTCCTGCATAGACCATAGATGTAGAATGGTAAATCTAGGAAGCTAGAGAAAGTACTGTCTCCTCTGTCTTGGAAAACTTAGACGTATGTATTAGTGCGAGCTGCTGCTGCTACTGCTAAGTCACTTCAGTCGTGTCCGACTCTGTGCAACCCCATAGATGGCAGCCCACCAGGCTCCCCTGTCCCTGGGATTCTCCAGGCAAGAACACTGGAGTGGGTTGCTATTTCCTCCTCCAACGCATTAAAGTGAAAAGTGAAAGTAAAGTCGCTCAGTCGTGCTCAACCCTCAGTGACCGCATGGACTGCAGCCTTCCAGGCTCCTCCGTCCATGGGATTTTCCAGGCAAGAGTACTGGAGTGGAGTGTGAGCTACACACACATACTGCAGGCTACTGTCAGCCCCAGCTCATGACGGCTGGACACAGGCAAAGGCATTTGCTAAATGCTATTGTTCCAGGCTCTCCCATGTGTTTGCTGGCCAAGATGTAAACTATTTTGAGCACTGCAGCGGTGGGAATCCATTCAACCAGGGATAAAGCTGAAGGCTCATTCTGGTTTCACTGCTGAAAAACATACAGAATAACACAGGAAAACCAGTTGAGATCAAATGTGTAAGCCCATTCCTGGTACCTTCCCACTTGAGCTCTGAGGAAAGCTGATGACTGCAGTGCAAGGCAAAGCTGGTAGGTGGGCAGCCAAGAATTCTCCGTCCCAGTAATCCATCCTATATTAAGGATGTAAAGCTAAAGAAAAAGAAGACTTTAGTGAATTTTGAGCTCAAAACTGGTTTTTCTATGTTGTTCTGTATATTTTTCAGCAGTCAAACCAAAATGGATCTTCAGCTTTATTCCTGTTCCTTGTAATGGCAATCCACTCCAGTGTTCTTGCCTGGAGAATCCCATGGACGGAGAAGCCTAGTAGGTTACAGTCCACGGGGTCGCAAAGAGTCAGACACGACTGAGCGACCTCCCCTGTAAGGGAAGAAGTTTTATATAATTGGACACATTTTGGTTTACCCTCATTGAGAATTTTAACCTGTTTTTGTATGACTGCTACAATAATTTTTTAAATTTTTATTTATTTATGGCTGTGCTGAATCTTCGCTGCTGTGGAGGCTTTTCTCTAGTTGCCGGGAGTGGGGGCCGCTTTCTAGTTGTGGTGCTCGGGCTTCTCAGAGCGTTGGCTGCTCTTGTTGAGGAGTGTGGGCTCTAGGGCATGTGGGCTTTAGCAGTTGTGGCTCCTAGGGTCTAGAACACAGGCTCAAGAGTTGTGGTGCAGGGGCTTAGGTGCTCCACAGCATGTGGGATCTTCCCGGATGAGGGACCAAACCCATGTCTCCTGCATTAAGACCCAATGCACTGAGCCACCAGGGAAGCCCGATAATTTTTAAACATATTTATTTTACCAGCTTAAAAAAAAAAACTTTTTAGGACAAATTTTTTATACTCTACTTATTTGTTCAAATAGATTCTCAGCTAATGCTGGTTAACATACACACGTAAAATTATAGAGAGAGCATGAAGGCAGCAGAGAGAGATTTACTCTAAGAAACTGGCTCAAGTGATTATGAAGGCTGAGACAATGCATGATCCCCTGTCTGTGACCTGCAGACCCAGGGAAGCCAGTGGCATAAATCCAGTCTTGAGTCCAAAGACCTGAAAACTAGAGGGCTGACAGTGTAAGTCACAGTCAGAAGGGAGGAGAATACCAAAGTCCCAGCTCAGGCAGACAGGCAGAGAGACCAAAGGGACCCTTCCTGTGCCTTTTGTTCTACTCAGGCCTCCAACAGACTGGACGATGTCCAGCCACACTGGGGAGGGTAATCTGCTTTACTCAGCCAACTGACTCAAATGCTCTTCTCTTCTGGGAACATCCTGGCAGACACGACCAGAACTAATGTTTAACTAGATAGGCTGGACACCCCGGGCGCAGTCAGGTTGACACACGAAATAACCCATACTTGCATCACAGGGCACATACTCGGCAGCCGCACATCACAGTGACTGTGTTTACTTTCTCCACAGTGAGGACAACAAGAATTCTCTGGAGCAAATCCTTCCGCAGCTGAGATGCCATTTCACATGGAACTTATTTAAGAAAGTAAGTGTCCCTCATGACCTCGAAGACAGAGTGTGTAACCAGATTGAATTTTTGAACTCTGAGTTCAAAGCTACAAAGTACAACTTGTTGGCCTACATAAAACACTTAAAGGGTCAAAACAAAGCAGCCCTGGAATGCTTACAGCAAGCTGAAGAGTGCATCCGGCGAGAGCACGCTGACCAGGCAGAGGTCAGAAGTCTGGTCACCTGGGGAAACTACGCCTGGGTCTACTATCACCTGGGAAGATTTGCAGAAGCTCAGGTTTATGTTGACAAGGTGAAACAAGTCTGCCAGAAGGTCTCAAATCCTTACAGTATTGACTGTCCTGAGCTGGACTGCGAGGAAGGGTGGACGCTGATAAAGTGTGGTGGGACAAAAATTGAAAGGGCAAAGGTGTATTTTCAGAAGGCTCTGGAAGAGAAACCCAACAACCCAGAATTCTCCTCTGGACTGGCCATCGCAATGTACTACCTGGATGACAGGCCAGAGCACCAGTCCCCTGTGGAAATTCTGAGGCAGGCCGTTGAGCTGAGTCCTGACGATCAGTACATCAAAGTTCTCCTGGCCCTGACGCTGCAGAAGATGAATCAACAAGCTGAAGGGGAACAGCTGGTTGTCGAGGCTCTGGAAAAATCTCCTTGTCAAACAAATGTCATTTGCAGTGCAGCCAAATTTTACCAAGGAAAAGGTGATCTAGACAAAGCAATTGAACTGTTGCTAAGGGCGCTGGAATCCATGCCAAACAATGCCTACCTGTATCACCAGATAGCATGCTGCTATAAGGCAAAAGTCAAACAAATTCAACATACAGGAGCATCTGAAGCTAGTAAGAAAGCAGAGAAGATTGAAGAACTAAGGGAACATGCTAGAAACTATGTGAGTAAAGCGATTGAGAAGGGCCTAAATCCTCTGCATGCATATTCTGATGAGTTCCTGGAAAACGAAGAATGGTATCAGACAGGTTTCAGTAAGGAGCTCCCCAGCACCAAGGGACAAGAGCTCCATCAGCATGACTGCAATCCTCAGGAGGATCGCGAGATATCTGAAGACACTGCAGTCCAGTGTTCTTTAGACGGTTTATCCATAAGCACAAAATCAACTGAGAAAGAAAAGATGAAACTCCAGCTACAGGATGTAGCTAAAAACCAGCTACCACAGAATGTACCATATTATTGGTCTCTCCAAGGCTTGATGCACAAGATGAATGGAGAGCTGCTGCAGGCAGCTGAATGCTATGAGAAGGCACTGGATCACCTCCTAAGGAACAGCCCTTCAGGCATAGGCAGCATTTTCCTGCCAGCAACTGAGCGTGAAGAAGGCAGTGAGGAAATGGAGCAGGATGCAGACAGCTCTACACTCAGAGAGCTTCCTGACCCCTGAGCTGAGACAGAGAGGAAGAAAAGCAACAGAGTCAGGGAGCGGGAAGACTGGCATTGTAGGGGGAAGGGGTGGGAAAGCAGATCCCCAGTCTGAGCTTACTGAGCAAGATGGTCCTGCTTATCGCTTCAAGGCATGTTTCTATAGAGTGGCTTGCTCAGGGTCGTAGCTGGCGACTATCAACAGAATCTCATGTCCTTCATCCCATTATTATCCAGGCTTCTGGGCCCCCTGGAAGACTAGCTTTTGACCAACCCTGGAATGTTCCTTATGTCTTTCTCTTGGCTTCAGCTATATATTATTTTTGTTAGTGATACTACAATAAATATAGATTCTTGATTTGTTGTTGTTGTTTAGTCACTATGTCCAACTCTTTTATGAGCTCCCCACCCAGCTCCTCTGTTCATGGGATTTCCCAGGCAAAGAGTACTGGAGTGGGTTGCCATTTCCTCCTCCAGGGGACTCTTTCCAAACCAGGGATAGAACCTGTGTCTCCTGCATTGCAGGTGGATTCTTTACCACTGAGCCAACTAAGAAACCCATGTTCTTGATAGTAACACTATAATAAATTTTGGAGATAGATTTAATCGTATGGCGTGTGTGTGTGTGTGTGTGTGTGTGTGTGTGTGTGTGTGTGTGTGTGTGTGACTCAGAGTGACATCAATTCTCAAACTTTCTCTTGCAATGGATGGTTAAGTAATTGCCACAGGTTTCCTAGGCTATTCTCAACACACCCATTTTAGTTTCTCCTTGGCACTAACACCCTCAGCCTGCAGCCAGGCCATCTGTGGGCTCTGGGAACGGTGATTCTCACTCCAGCCCAGGGGCCTCAGCTGAGCCCAGTGCCCAGGTAGCATCTACTGCTGTTGACCAAGTTGCACCAGAGTGTAAAGGGTACCAAGACTAGGCTGGCCAAAGATCTTTAACCTCCACGGTGAGTGAAAACATTCAAGTATTCTCCTCTCAGCTGGGAAATCCACAAGGGTTGTTTGCTTTGTGCAACCTGGTGATGGACCAAGAGCCCTATCAGCCTCCGCTCAACCCACTAAAAGGCTGGCGCTCATAAACTTTTCCAGTGACATCCTCTGACTGACTGTGTGCAGAGGAAAATTGTTAAATTAATATACCAGATCCCAGAGATGACAGAAGAAGCCAGAAAGCTGAATCTTTGTCATGCAGCAGAGGAATCCTGAAAAGCTATTTAGTCAGCTACACTGGCTGTAGCAGCAGCAGACTGGTGAGGGTGCCCCCTACCCCTGAGTTATCTGCTGGCTCCAGCAAGGCTGGGGAGCCATTAGGTGTCCAACAGTGAACTCTTGACTCTAGGCCAGCCTTGACCTGGAGCAGTGCCAGGAGCCAGTGTGAGGAACTCCGCCGATGGCAAAGGTCATGAGGAAGGAGGCTTCGGCATACACAAGGCGGGATCGAGCCTCAGGAAACCCCCTGTTCCCGAGCATCTACCCCACAAAACCAGAGTCTGTTTTATGCTCTCATCTACACCTCTGACTTTATGGGGGCTCTCCCCCATCACCATTTCTCTAGGAGAAGGAGTTAACTTGCAGCTCCAGTTAATAAAAATTCCTGGGCTTGACAAGAGTGTTTCAACTTACGGGACTCCTCTGAAGGTTATCTAGCCTGCCTGTATAGGTTCCTCCGGCCACAACAGCCATGAGAGGCATGAGATGTTTTTGACTTACTAAAGGCAAATTCTTTTGGGAAGTTAGAAATTATTAGTGTAGTGGGTTGGTTAGGAATTATATTGGTAAAGGCTTTTTCATTTGTTGTGCCAATAATTACTGCTAATTCCCTGCCCTGGGTGTGACAAGGGTGTCTCAGGTCAGACCATGGAAAAGAAATGCGAAAAAGCAAAATGGCTGTGTGGGGAGGCCTTACTAATAGCTGTGAAAAGAAGAGAAGAGAAAAGCAAAGGAGAAAAGGAACGATATAAGCATCTGAATGCAGAGTTCCAAAGAATAGCAAAAAGAGATAAGAAAGCCTTCCTTAGTGATCAATACAAAGAAATAGAGGAAAACTACAGAATGGGAAAGACTAGAGATTTCTTCAAGAAAATTAGACATACCAAGGGAATATTTCATGCAAAGAGGGGCTCAATAAAGGTCAGAAATGGTATGGACCTAACAGAAGCAGAAGATATTAAAAAGAAGTGGCAAGAATACACAGAACAACTGTACAAAAAGATCTTCAAGACCAAGATAATCACAATGGTGTGATCACTCATGTAGAGCCAGGAATCCTGGAATGTGATGTCAAGTGGGCCTTAGAAAGCATCACTACGAACAAAGCTAGTGGAGGTGATAGAATTCCAGTTGAGATATTTCAAATCGTGAAAGATGGTGCTGTGAAAGTGCTGCACTCAATATACCAGCAAATTTGGAAAACTCAGCAGTGGCCACAGGACTGGAAAAGGTCAGTTTTCATTCCAATCCCAAAGAAAGGCAATGCCAAAGAATGCTCAGACTACCACACAACTGCACTCATCTCACACACTAACAAAGTAATGCTCAAAATTCTGCAAGCCAGGCTTCAGCAATACGTGAACCGTGAACTTCAAGATGTTCAAGCTGGTTTTAGAAAAGGCAGAGGAACCAGAGATCAAACTGTCAACATCTGCTGGATCATGGAAAAAGCAAAAGAGTTCCAGAAAAACATCTATTTCTGCTTTATTGACTGTGCCAAAGCCTTTGACTGTGTGGATCACAATAAACTGGGAAATTCTGAAAGAACACATCCCCAACCCACAACTCCTGGTGTGTGACTCTGATCTCATAGATCTTTGCCTCTGGAGACACAGAAGGAGTCACATGAACTGCCAGTGTTCAGTGTCATCTGGTCCTTCTTACTACCTGGGGCCATACTCAGTGTTACCAAATTAGTACCCAGTGGGGACTTCCAGATCAACTCCATTTTACCTCCACCCTGATTGTCACACATATCTGTACGGCAGGTTTGACTTGCTATCACATAGCATGTCCCGGGAGCTTCTAAGATTGTCCACAAAAAGACAGTTGGAGGAATGGGGTAAATCTCCACAAAGGCAATCACGGACCTCTCCCCTTAAGTGCGTCAGACCAAGGACGGAGGGACTCCATCTCCTTTTCTCATAACTGTGTGCGCATCACCCAAAATAATGCCTGGAATGAATTAGGCTCTTCAAATTTTTTGATGAATGAAGGAACGTGTGTGCATGCTCAGTTGGTTCAGTTATGTCTGACTCTCTGCAATGCTATGGACTATAGCCGGCCAGGCTCCTCTGTCCATGTGATTTCCCAGGTAAGAATACTGGAGTGGGTTGCCATTACCTTCTCCAGGGGATCGTCCCAACCCAGGGATTGAACCTGCATCTCCTACAAGGCAAGAGGGTTCTTTACCACTGAGCCCCCAGGGAAGCCCTCTCGAAGCTCATTGCCAGCACCTAAAACCGGGAGGGACGTTATGAGGCTCAAAAAGGTTTAGTAACCTAACTGAGTCCACACAGGAACAGAGCTGGCAAAAAAATGATTAAATAAACGAGGAATGATGGGCGATGATGGCCTTGCAAATTGCCTTCTTTTCTGAAGATGTGATATAAAAGGCCTGAGAGTTTACACTACTATTAATTTTTTAAAAGATGTATTTTTCTCTAAACGTTAGAGAACTGATATCCTCAATATTACCACAGTAATAGCCATTGTCATATGTAAATGCTTAACATGCAGACTTCAAGACTCCCAGGTCTCCATGAATTTGACTTTAGAATGTGTTTCTTTAGAGGCAAGAGAGATCACTGGGGTAAGAGAATGGTCTCTGGTGTCAAGCTCCAGCTTGACTGATGAAGGATGTCTTGATGTTTCCTTCCTCTCTTCCCTGGCCTACTGAATGCAACTGCACCAATTCCAAACACCTTCCTCTCTGCAAAAGAGGATATTCATGACATTTTCTGGAAAAGGGACAGTTTAACTGAAGTATATTTCTATATTAACAGCAGGCATGGCTGTCTCCCACCACTCCTTTTCTTGTCATTCCAAATCAAGCATCTAACAAGTCAAGAAAAGGGACTCAAAGGTAGCCATCTGCTAGTGAAGTGACGGTCAGATCTACTCCCTGACCCTGAGGATCTCTTCACTTGATTCAGTTTCACAGTTTTTACAGCATCAATACCTGGGGGAGGGGGTCCCTAAAATTGTTCCTGGCTCTCAATCATTGACTAACCTGGTCCTGACACCTGTCCAAAAGAAAACAGTATGTCAGAAATATAATTCCTGGGTAAAAGCAAGCATAGTTGCTTTTCTAACGACTCCTGTATTCTGTATATATATTTTGGACCCAGCATCCCATCTTCTCAAACCAGTACATCTTACTCATGGAAATGTTTTTCTTGAACTATGTTAATGAAACTATGCATTTGCTTGGAAATCTGCCTTTCTCCAAGATTCATGTCAACTGTGTTATGGCCTGAGATGATGACTCCCCTTGTGCCATTCTATCTCAAAATGCATGTTGTTGGAGAGGGGCCTGGTGCAACTCTCTCAGTCTTGAGGTGTTTCTTTTATCTGATTAGCAGCTTGCTAACAGGTATAAAATACCTTGCTAAAAACTATCAAGAGGGCACTCTTTCTGTCCCCTTCTCATGTCTATGTCAGAAGCTTTCTCTATCTCTTTCTATACTCTAATAAAACTCTGCTACACAAAAGCTCTGAGTGATCAAGGCTCGTCTCTGGCCCCAGATCAAATTCTTCTACCCCAGAGGCCACGAATCCTGGGGTCATTCTCGGCTCTCAGCCACAACCTTTCACAGGGGTGGGGAGGACACTGAAGCCAGCCATTAGCTGGAGCGAATTCCTAACATCCAGGAGCAGTTAGGAATTCAACCACTGGATGATGCCTTTACGATCTTATCATAAGAAAAAGCACTGACATACTTTGCTTCCTTGTGATTGGCTTAAGGGCAGGGAAGCAGCTGAAAATATTTTGCCCTGGAAAGTGTACTGACCTGAAAAAATCATCAAAGGGCACAGGAGAAGAATTGAAAGGTGTGAGGTTAGGGACCGTGATAATAAGCTCCAACAGTGTAATGAGGAGAGATGAGATGAGATCAGTCAGGGAACAGGTAGGGAACTTGCCATTAACAAAGGGGTCAGATTGGAGAGCAGGGCCTGACCCCTAGCTCCTCCCCAGTTGCTCTGTGGTACGATCATTCAAGTACCATTCAATGAATTTCATTAAGATTTTGGAAAGTGCCCTGGTGCTGGCTTTGGACCTATTTGAGTCTCACCTCCAATCTGCAGTGTTGGGAAAAAGTATTTTGACTTCTGTGATTCTAAAATATCCCAAAATAAACCCTGGAAATAATAATTATCCCTCCCAGTGTTTCATAAAGATTAAATGGTTTCTTTACAAGTATTAAGGTAGACCAGATATAAAACCTATATAACACAATAAAAAGATCTGGGTAGTATACAAAACATATCTTTATAAATGTCTAGCTGCTCTGGGAACAGACTAGAGAATTCCAGGAAGTCCAGAAATAACAAGAAAGAGAACGCACATGAATAAGAACTCACTAGCTCTGGTGATATACATCTCTTGCTGTGTTTGAAACCATCAGTTTCAACAGACCATTGTCAAGGAAATGACAAAGCCTGGGACCCACACATGGGAGGTTATATCATAGAGCCTACATTAAACCTGGGTCCACCCAGAGGATGAACTAGAAAAACTAACACCTCACAGACCTGGATGTTGGGGGAGACACCTGCTTTTCCTAGTTTTGACCCTAGGTGGAGAGGAAAAAAGTCTTTCCTCCCTAAGTGAAGGGTGATGACTCCATGCTAAACATAAGCACCATACCCCAGACTGCGGAGATCTGGGCTGGAACTCAGAATGGGCAAGTTGGTGAGGGGGAGTGTTATGGAGGAACTTATCAGAGCATTACTCGCAGCCAGGCTCAAGAAATGACTACATCTGTTTTGTTGTTTTGTTTTGTTTTGTTTTCCCTTTTTCTTTTCCCCTGGGAACTGATTTAACCTTTTTTACTCCTAAATAGCAATATAGACTTTTACTACTTTTGGTCAACCCAAACTCAAATTTAGGAATGTTTCAGCACTTTTTCCTCCCACTTGCAGGAGGGAATTAAAGCCTAAGGAATCGCCCTGCCAGCATGTTTTTCCCCTCACTCTAGCCAGCTGGGCCTAAAGAAGCCAGAGAATGCACAAGCCAGCTCTGTTGGGGCTGGATTTATCATTTCAAATTCCACAGGTAACTGTTACCTCTTAGCAACAGACAGGAGGTCAGCTGCAATTTTAGGCAATTAGAGGGAGGTAAAGAGCTTTTCCTATACCTACTGACTCTTTACCAACTAAGGTCCATCTAGTCAAGGCTATGGTTTTTCCAGTGGTCATATACGGATGTGAGAGTTGGACTGTGAAGAAGGCTGAGCGCCAAAGAATTGATGCTTTTGAACTGTGGTTTTGGAGAAGACACTTGAGAGTCCCTTGGACTGCAAGGAAATCCAACCAGTCCATTCTGAAGGAGATCAGCCCTGGGATTTCTTTGGAAGGAATGATGCTAAAGCTGAAATTCCAGTACTCTGGCCACCTCATGCGAAGAGTTGACTCATTGGAAAAGACTCTGATGCTGGGAGGGATTGGAGGCAGGAAGAAAAGGGGACGACAGAGGATGAGATGGCTGGATGGCATCACTGACTCGATGGATGTGAGTTTGAGTGAACTCTGGGAGTTGGTGATGGACAGGGAGGCCTGGCGTGCTGCGATTCACGGCGTCACAAAGAATCGGACACAACTGAGCGACTGAACTGAACTGAACTGACTCTCAACTGTCTTTAGCTCAAAAAGAATCCATATGTCGAAGAAGTATATTTTAGGGTGGCCCATTTTGGTACCCTTCAATAACACTGTAACAGAAGATCAATAAATTTGCAGAAAAATAATGAGACAAAGGAAAAGGGTTTTATGTTCTTAGGGGCAGTCAACTGTGGGAAGGTAAATATAGGGGAGCACTAATGGGAGATAGGGCTTCCCAGGTGGGGCGGTCGTAGAGAATCATATGCCAATGTAGGAGACCAGAGATGGGGGTTCAATCCCTAGATTGGGAAGAAGCCCTAAAGTAGAAAACAGCAACCTGCTCTAGTATTCTTGCCTGCAAAATCCCACAGACAAAGAAGCCTGGCGGGCTACAGTCTGTAGGGTCACCAAGAGTCGGCCACAAATGGACGGCAGAGCACACAAGCAGTGGAAGAAGGTAAGAGTAACTTTAGCAGGGTTTGTCTGCATAGACTCTCTGAGTGCCGTCTAATCTCTGGTAATAAGGTTGCAACCTTCTTCTTGGTACAGGAAATAGGAAGGCAAAGAGCTTTTCTTGTGTCTGCTGCTTCTTAACTGATTTCAGCTCCAAATAATCTTTATGCTTGAACGACATATTTTGGGGGTAGGATACTCTGACCCTCTTCAACAACAAAAGCATACAAAGCAAAATCAGCAAGAGAAAAGCACGTGAAGAAAATCAAGTACAATTTTCCAAGAATCTTGTCTCAGTGGAGTCACACAAGATGTGCTTAATTCCTGCCGCATCAAATTATGACAACACATGTAAAGTTCTGGTCTACCAGAAAAGCTCACTAGAGACCTAGCACCCAAGCCTTCTCAAGGAGGTCGGCCACACAGGCACCATCAATCCAGTATGTGCCCAAATTCCAGGCTCTCAGGAGGATAGCTCGAAGTTGCCATTAACCATAGTGTGTGTACAGGTTCAGCACAGTGAAGCTGTTTGTATCAGAAAATAGTGTTCCAGAAACCAGCTATCAAGTAGGCTTTTCTAAAAACAGTCTCAAGCCTGTTAACTCTTTTCTGCACAGACATGTATCTCCAAGGAGATAGTTGAGTTGAAGTACTTAGATCTTAATTTCAAATTCCCCAGGGAAGGGGCAGCCAGATGATCAAGACCTACTCAGAGCTTATTAGAAATATACATGAATGTGGAGTAGTTGGACAGACAACAGCTAAGATGCCATCACCAACATGAGCCTAGTTCCCAGCTCAAGCCCCAGCATGAACAAGTCTCTCTCCTTTCCATCACATACATTAGGAAGTGGGCCCCACAGCAGAAGGTGAGCAGCTCACCATCACTTGCAGTACTGCCGGAACCATCCTGCCCCCTCCACCCATGGAAAACTTTTCTTCCACTGGTCTCTGCTGCCAAAAGATTGAGGGCCATTGACATGCATTATAAATTTTGTGACAGAATGGTATTTGGGGATCTGGGAAATTTTTCTGTAATCCTTCTCCAAGAGTCCAGGTATTCCATAACTACAGACTATATACACGCTGTTTAAATGCAGAGAAAACATATATGATTAAAAATGAAAATATTAATTCATTTGATAAAAATGGCATTTTTTGTTCAAAGCACAGAATGGGTGCTTTATGTTTAAGTTTTTGATGAGAAATGGAAGTATTTCCTGCCATATCAGTAAACAAGTATGTCAGTCATCAGTGATACCTGCCCTCAAAATGTAAATTTCTGAGCCCTCGGCATAATCTGGAAGGAGAACAATACCTGCCCAAAATGGCAGCCAGCAGGCTGCAGCCACTCCTGTGGTGAGCACTGAGGAACTCAGGCTGTGAAAAAAACACACAGGAAACTGGCCCCAGATAGCTGAGATGCATATGAAAGGAGTAATTTCAGTGAGCCCAGACTCCTGCCTCTTCCCATACATAGAAAAGCACTAAATTCCTTAACTTGAGCTATCTGAAAGTGAGAGTGTTAGTCCCTCAGTTGTGTATTACTCTTTGTGACCCCATGGACTGTAATCCACCAGGCTCCTCTAACCATGGAATTCTCCAGGCAAAAATACTGGAATGGGTTGCCATTTCCTTCTCCACCAGGGATCTTCCCCATCCAGGGATTAAACCTGCACACTGCAGGGAGACTCTTTACCAACTGAATCACCAGGGAGCCTGATATATGTGGTTTCTCCTTAACTAACAATAATCTTTTGATGTTCAGATTATTTGCCCCTTTGTTGCAAACTTCTGTATAACCTGACTCCCCAACCTGCCTCCTTGGAACAGTTCTCTCAGGGTTACTTGAGATGCTGTCTCCCAGCCTTGACATCCTAAAAATTCCTACCGAGTAAAACATAACTCTCAGCCTTTAGGTTGTGATTAGCATTTAAGTTGACACTGAAGACAAAGAGTTTAGAATCACATGTGTGATCTTTAATAAAAGAAGAGGCTCATGAGTCTGGCAGGAACTCTTGTATGTTATCCAACAGGTTAAGGGGCTGAGGCTTAGCCAGTTTTCTCAAGCAGAGGTGAGGATCAGTGGGTCATTAGGCAACTGAAACTTTTTTCGGATGAACGAGGAAATTTTAACTCTTCTTGAGTAAGAAAAACTAGGAAATAAGAAAAAGCACATGAAGGCAGGTTCCTATCTGTAGAAGAACACAGGCGCTGCTGTATGCACCGTCTCTGCTGTGCTTTAGGAAGAAGACAGAGGTACTGTCCATTCTCTTGATGGGGGCAAAAAGGCCAAAGAAAATGAAGTTTCCAAAGCAAGGCCTTTCAGAAGCAGGGCTACAAATACGGTTCCAAGTTATATTTTCAGGAATTGTAAGCTCTAAAGGATCATGAAATTTCCCCAATAACCTTTTTTGTTGTAGTGATAAGAAACAGGCCCAGAGGATGAGAGCAAGTGGGTCACCACACAGCCTACTAGCACAGGCCACCTAGCTCGAGGTCCAGTCCTCACTCCACAGTGCTGCATATTCTAAGTCCCAGTACTGTTCCAATAGGCCACTTTAACCCCACAGGGAGGCGCATGAAAGAGCTGCAAGTCACAACTTGCCTCTCAGAGAGTTTAGTTTCCCTTTAATTTCCTTCAAATTGGCATCTCCATGCCATATTTGTTTCCTTTTTGTAACAATATTCCTGCAGTTGTTACGGGTCTTTTCCCCCATCAGATCAATCAAATCTGACACTAACTCTACATCTCTCAGATTCTCTGAATACCAACTGGTTGTCCAACAATTCTATTCTGTTCTAATGCTAACTATCTGGAGTTAGCATCAGTCCCCACAAGTCTAGGGTGTAATCCAAATAGATAGTCCTCTCTTTAGTCACCGCTCACAAGTAGTCAGTCCCCAAGTTATTTTTACTTCTGTCTGACTTAGCTACATATTCAGGAGTTCCCATAAACCCTTCCTCAGCTTTGATAATTCACTAGAACCACTCACAGAACCCAGGAAAGTGTTTTACTTATTACTGCCAGTTATAAAGGATGCAGCTCAGGAAAAGCCAAATGGGAAAGATGCACAGGGTCACTGTGTGGGGGAGAGCGGCACGGAGACTGCACACTCTCTCCTGGTATACCATCTTCCCATACTGCCTAATCTGAAACCTCTCTGAACCCCACTGTGCAGGGATTTTTATGAACATTTACATTACACATGCATGATTGATTACACATCACTTATATGTAGAATCTACAAAATAGTACAAATGAACTTCTTTACAAAACCAAAACACTAACAGACACAGAAAACAAACATAGTTACCAAAGGGGCAGGAGGGTGGGATAAACTGGGAATATGCGATTAACAGGCACACAGTACCACATAAAATAGATAAAAGCAAGAATTTACTGTGCAGCTCAGGGAACTGTAATTCAATATCTTGTAACAAACTATAATGGAAAAGAATTTTAAAAAGAATATAGCTATTTACATGGAAATATATATATATAATTGAATCAATTTGCTATATACCTGAAATCAACACAAATTGTAAATCAACTATACTTCATTTAAAAAAACAGAATATGCAGAGGCACATTTCTTTTTTTTAAATTGTAGCTGATCCACAATGTTGTGCCAATGTCTTCTAAACAGCACAGTGACGCAGTTATACATATAGACACGTATACTTTTCTATATAGTCTTTTCCATTATGGTTTATCATCAGATATTCAACATAGTTCCCTATTCTATGCAGTAGGACTTAGTTGTTTATCCATTCTGAATGTAATATTTTGCGTCTACCAACCCCCCAAATCCCAGTCCATCCCTCTTCCTCCGCTCCCCGATCCTTGGCAACCACAAATCTGTTCTCCCTGTCTGTGTGTTCGCTTCTGTTTTGTCGATAGGTTCATCTGGATTTCAGATTCCACATATAACTGATGTCATATGGTATTTGCATTTATTTCTGACTTCCTTCACTTAGTATGATCATCTCGTGTTACATTCGTGTTGCTATGAATGGCATTATTTCATTCTTTTTCATGACTGAATAGTATTCCATTGTATATGCATACCACATCCTTATCCATTCACCTTTTGATGGACATTTAGGTTGTTTCCATGTTTTGGCTATTGTAAATACTGCAGCTATGACCACAGGGTGTAAATATCTTTTTGGATTATAGTTTTATCCAGCAGTATTCCCAGGAGGGGGATTGCTGGATCATAGGGTAATTCTATTTTTTAAGTTTCCTAGGGAACCTCCAAACTGTTTTCCACAGTGGCTGTATCAACTTACATTCCCACTAACAGTGTAGGGGAGTCCCTTTTCCTCACATCCTCTCCAGCATTTGTCATTTGCAGACATTTTAATGACGGCCATTCTGACTGGTGTGAAGTGGTACCTCATTGTAGTTTTGATTTGCACTTCTCTGATATTGAGCATCTTTCATAAGAAGCACATTTCTTAAATGTC
Source organism: Nanger dama (assembly GCA_917880005.1). Taxonomy (NCBI): domain Eukaryota; kingdom Metazoa; phylum Chordata; class Mammalia; order Artiodactyla; family Bovidae; genus Nanger; species Nanger dama. The sequence continues at coordinate 11,016,384 of CAKJTW010000051.1, forward strand.
CTATTACAAAGCTTGCTTAGTAAGAGCAGCAGTGCTCTTAAAACAATGAATGGGAAAGCTGTCTTAATTCCAAAGGAGCTAAAACTTGTGTAGCACTTTCTAATGCAGTGGCAATTTCCCAGGGGACACTTACAGACTGTTCACCAGAGAACACAGACCTGGGTCAGGAGGGGAAATAGGCATCGAACTAGTCTTAGATCCTTTCAGGCTATATTAATTAAATCCAAACGGTAAGAAGCAGCAGCTATTTTCAAAAATGGTCATTTTTCTGTTATTGATTTAAAGTCTAGGGGTTATTTTTTCACTATGAAATTTGCTTTTCACTAAATCAACTGTTTTCAAAGTGTGGTCCCCTGATCAGGAGCATCAGCATCACCAAGAAACTTATTAAAAGCGGAGATTCTCAGGCCCCATCCTAGACCTACTGACTCAAACTTTGGGGTGGGGTCCAGCAATCTGTGTTACAGGCCTTCCTGATGATCACGAGAAGCCGGTCTACTAGATGTTAGAAAATACGAAATCTTATTGGAGTTGTGATGCCTTTGATATGACCCTCTCTTTCTTGGTTTGTTTAGAACTGGGAAACTGCAGAAAATATCTTCTGCTGAGAAGTGTTCCTGTCTAGTAGAGTCATCCCATCTGACCTGGCAGTCCGTGGGAGAGGCAGGGCTCACAGTAAAAGAGCACCTGCATCAGGATTCCCCCTTCTAGAGCACATCTCTACCTTGTCTCGAGAGGAGGCTGTAAGGAGGGTCTGCAATGGAAGTCAGCACAAACGTGTCCAGGTCTCTCTTTGTAATATAACAGATTGCTGGTCCTGAAATGATATTAGTGATATCTGCATGGAGGGCTAACAGGAATCAAGCACTCTCGTTCCCCTAGCCCTTAACAAGGCCCCCAAGAGGCTTTGCTTGCAGACCTTCCTGAACTTAGGCAGACTGAAGGGGCTCTGGACCATCCTGGAATGAATAAAACCCACATGAAAACACACGTGATCCCAGTGGAACAGGGATGGAGAAGCAGACTGAGCTCCTCCTTCCACTCACGGTCATGGATCTAAACAGCTGAAGGGAAAAGGATCCAGGGTAATCCTTGACAACTATCAGTAACATATTTCTGTCACATACACAGGGTCACCACACACATGTATGTACTTACAACTTCATAATAATACTTTCAGTTCAGTTCAGTCGCTTAGTTGTGTCCGACTCTTTGCAACCCCATGAACCGCAGCACCCTAGGCCTCCCTGTCCATCACCAACTCCCAGAGTTCACACAAACTCATGTCCATTGAGTTGGTGATGCCATCCAACCATCTCATCTTCTGTCATCCCCTTCTCCTCCTGCCTTCAATCTTTCCCAGCATCAGGGTCTTTTCAAATGAGTCAGCTCTTCGCCTCAGGTGGCCAAAGTATTGGAGTTTCACCTTCAAAATCAGTCCTTCCAACGAACACCCAGGGCTGATCTCCTTTAGGAAGGACTGGTTGGATCTCCTTGCAGTTCAAGGGACTCTCAAGAGTCTTCTCCAACACCACAGTTCAAAAGCATCAATTCTTCAGCACTCAGCTTTCTCCACAGTCCAACTCTCATATCCATACATCCATCCAGTATGGAAAACCATAGCCTTGACTACACAGACCTTTGATGACAAAGTAATGTCTGCTTTTTAATATGCTATCTAGGTTGGTCATAAGTTTCCTTCCAAGGACTAAGTGTCTTTTAATTTCATGGCTGCAATCACCATCTACAGTGATTTTGGAGCCCCAAAAATAAAGTCTGCCACTGTTTCCACTGTTTCCCCATTTGCCATGAAGTGATAGGACTGGATGCCATGATCTTAGTTTTCTGAATGTTGAGCTTTAAGCCAAGTTTTTCACTCTCCTCTTTCACTGTCATCAAGAGTCTCTTTAGTTCCTCTTCGCTTTCTGCCATAACGATAGTGTCATCTGCATATCTGAGGTTATTGATATTTCTCCCAGCAATCTTGATTCCAGCTTGTGCTTCTTCCAGCCCAGCGTTTCTCATGATGTACCCTGCATATAAGTTAATAAGCAGGGTGACAATATACAGCCTTGACGTACTCCTTTTCCTATTTGGAACCAGTCTGTTGTTCCATGTCCAGTTCTAACTGTTGCTTCCTGACCAGTACACAGATTTCTCAAGAGGCAGGTCAGGGTGGGTCTGGTATTCCCATCTCTTTCATAATTTTCCACAGTTTGTGGTGATCCACACAGTCAAAGGCTTTGGCATAGTCAATAAAGCAGAAATAGATGTTTTTCTAGAACTCTCTTGGTTTTTTGATGATCCAACAGAGGTTGGCAATTTGATCTCTGGTTCCTCTGCCTTTTCTAAAACCAGCTTGAACATCTGGAAATTCATGATTTACATACTGTTGAAGCTTGGCTTGGAGAATTCTGAGCATTATTTACTAGCGTGTGAGATGAATGCAATTGTGCAGTAGTTTGAGCACTCTTTGTCATTGCCCTTCTTTGGGACTGAAATGAAAACTGACCTTTTCCAGTCTTGTGACCACAGCTGAGTTTTCCAAATTTGCTGGCATATTGAGTGCAGCACTTTCACAGCATCATTTTTCAGGATTTGAAATAGCTCTACTGGAATTCCATCACCTTCACTAGCTTTGGTTGTAGTGATGCTTCCTAAGGCCCATTTGACTTTAACAGGATGTCTAGGTGAGTGATCACACCATCATGATTATCTGGGTCTTGAAGATTTTTTTCTGTACAGTCTTCTGTGTATTCTTACCACCTCTTCTGAATATCTTCTGCTTCTGTTAGGTCCATACCATTTCTGTCCTTTATTGAGCACATCTTTGCATGAAATGTTCCCTTGAAAGTGAAAGTGAAGTTGCTCAGTCGTGTCTGACTCTTAGCGACCCCATGGACTCTAGCCAGCCAGGCCCCTCCGTCTGTGGGGTTCTCCAGGCAAGAATACAGAAGTGGGTTGCCATTTCCTTCTCCAGAGGATCTTCCTGAACCAGGGGTCGAACCCAGGTCTCCCACATTGCAGGCAGATGCTTTAACCTCTGAGCCACCAGGAAGCCCCAATGTTCCCTTGGTAATCTCTAATTTTCTTGAAGAGATCGCTAGTCTTTCACATTCTATTATTTTCCTCTATGTACTAATACTTACATGACTATTATTAGTACACTGTGTGCACGCACTAAGAACAGGAGGCCTTTAAATTCTCTGCATTCTTATCTCAGACAGTGAGGATACCTCTGTGATGACATTCTACTCCATAGTTTTCCCCGAGCATGAGGCAAGAACAGGTGCAAGATGACACATGTTGATGAATCACTATGTATAAGAGCAAGAATTCTCTTCTGGCAGGTTGGCAGGGCAGCCCTGTAAGGCAGATGTGCATTTGAAGTTCTGTAGGGTCACTGAAGGCTGAAATTCAGATTCTATGTTTTTTGTATATTCTATGTTTGAATGGAGGTTAAAAAACAAAAACAAACAAACAAACAAACAAAAAAAAACACCTCCGGCTTCCCTGGTGCCGCAGATGGTAAGGAATCAGACTGCAATACAGGAGACCAGGGCTCAATCCCTAGGTCAGGAAGATCCCCTGGAGAAGGGAATGGCTACCCACTCTAGTATTCTTCCCTGGAAAATCCCATGGGTACAGAAGCCTGGCAGGCTACAGTCCCTGGGGTCACAAAGAGTTGGACACGACAGGGCAACTAACACTATTTTTTCATTTCAGAAAAACACAGAGGTAACTTATACAGCAGTAGAAGGTGTGAGGCAAGAAAGGCAAGGGAATATAAAGCCTACCAAGAATTTTTTAAAAATATTGTGGGACAGGGCGGGGTTTACTTCTATAGGCCCATGGAATTAAAAGGTTGTCATGCTATCTTGATTTCTGAGAGCTGGAATTGACCAGTGGCAGAGGGTTAAGGCATCTGGGTGGGTCATTCAGATGACACCTAGAGAATACACAAGTAATACCATTTCAACTTTGTGGATACTAAACAGCAGATTTATTAGATCTAGATAGAAGAAAACTACTGGAGCAGGAATACCATCTTTTCCTTGTAAACAAGGTCTGACTAAGTTAAAACATATGCTGAAATGTTTTATCAATTAATCATACTGATTATCTTCTTATACAACAACAACAACAAAGTAAGATAAATTGATGGGTAGATCCAGAAGCTGATGGCTAAATATGTGACAAAGCAAACACAGTAAAATGTTAACTGTAGAATCTAGGTGGTGAGTACATTAGCATTTGTTGGAAAATTCTGTGAACTCTATGTTTAATGATGTTCATAATAAAATGTTAGGATAAAAAAGTAAAAAAAAAGTATTTAAAGTAAATCAAAACAAGGAAAATGAACACACACACACATACACACACACACACACACATATATATACACACACACACACACACACACGGGATAAAGGCTAAAACCACATAGAGAAGTATTCCAAGTGATTTTTTTAACACATTGTAATTCAACTTTTTGAAAGGATATATCTTGTGGACAAAAGAACAGTAAATAAGCAGTCATTTTGAATTGTTTTGTTATTCTGAGACTTCTTAGTGTATTGTGGAATAGAACACTGGTATCACTTAGAAACAAGAGAGTCAATTCAAGAGAAAAGAAACAGAGATGTAGAATCAATTAGGTTAAGTAAAATTTTGGTAAATTTGAATCTGTAAGATGAAATCACAATATATTTTATCTTTAAAATATATACGGGGCTTTCCGGGTAGTTCAAACGGTAAAGAATCTGTGGGAAACCTGAGTTTGATCCCTGGGTTAGGAAGATCACCCGGAGAAGGGAATGACAGCTCACTGCAGTATCTTGCCTGGAGAATTCCATGGACAGAGGAGCCTGGCGGGCTATAGTCCACGGGGTCACAAAGTGTCAGACATGACTGTCTGACTAACTTTCAAATTCTTAACATAGGATACTGAGTTAGGCTTCTAACAGACCCCCATGTAGTTTTCTGAGACTTCCCCAAGTAACTTTCAGGAGGATTGCCCATGATTGTGCCTCCCTCTTTAAAATAGACACACAGTACCAATATCTTTTTCCTGGTTTTGATACTGTACTACAGTTACACGAGATGCTGCTATTGGTGGTGGTGGTGAGGGGGTGATCAGGGACTGGTGGCTCAAGATTCTTCCTACAACTCTCTGTGAGTCTATTTCAAGAGAAGCCTGAAATGTAAAGGAGGAAATGGTACAAGCTCAGTTTGTACTTGACTGTGTTGCAACAAGCCAAACTGAGGGTCACGGTGGGCTGAGTGGACCCCTGAAAACCCATGAGAAGTATGTGAAAATCATCAGAACATTCACAACAAAAGACTTCTGATGTCTCTGAGTTCTTCACTATGGATGTGAGGGGAAGTATTTAGAAATAATCTCAAAAGCCAGGAACATGCTCTTTTTGTTGGTTTATCACTTTACATAAGTTTTATACATACAACACGATATTTCAACTTCTGTACACCCTACAGCGTGCTAACCACCAAATGTTTAGTTTCCACCTGTCGCCACAGAGTTGCCCCCCCTTAACCATTTTGCCCTCTCCCCATCCCTGTTTCCCTCTAGTAGAGGTCAAAACATTGAGAATCCCATTCTTCTTCCATGCCGTCCTGCGAATCAGGAGGAAACTGAGGACTTGGTTGCCCACCACGCAGGTGCGGAAACCAGGCAGAGAGGCACGAAGGGGCTGAACCTAGACCTCACAGAAGGGAAGGAGGCTCAGGGACGGAGGCCCACATCACTCCGTAGGAGAATTTCCGTCACACAATAGAAAACAGGGCCTTGTTCTAGCCCAGGTGTACATCAAAATCACCTGGGCATTTCCTTTAATACTGAGATGGGGAGGGGGGCATTCCCAGGGATGTATTCAATCGGTCCCAGGTGGGGCCAAGTTACCATTATTCTGAAGCCCCCTAGATGATTCTCATGTGCTATGATGATTGAAATTCAATAATCTATTCCCAATCACTTTTGCATCAGTTGAGGAAACTGAGGCTGATAGAGATGAAGTACTTTATCGCAGCTGGCCAGTCACTCAGGGAGCCAGCTGATGCTATACTCCTGGGAATGGACTTCCGGCATAGTGCTGAAATTTCATTTCTGTAAGTTTCATTTTCTCCAGTTCTTGTTTTCTGTTACTAGCTCTAAGTGCACTCCTGGACACACACACACAGACATTTTTGTGGGCTGTTTTCTTCTCTACTGCTCTGTCTTGTGTTGCTCAAAGGTCTATTTATTTCACAGAGACACCGGGCAAGATTCCGAATATCTAATCAGTCCAAGCCACAGTCCCATAGACCCAGGACTGCTGCCAAACTCGGCGACGGCTCGATAAATGTTTCGTGTGCTTCTCTGCATTCTATCTAGTGCACTGGAAAATTACAAACCCAACTGTTTTTCTTCACAAGAATTCCAAAGACACCTCACTCCCCTGCAAAGAGAGGTTAGCTCTCTAATTAATTTATCTTGGCATCTGCTTATCACCTGGACATTTATTAGAATACAATTTATTCAGAAATTTTTGTGTAGAACTTCCTAACTAGTTCAGGATGACATGGCAGATGAGCTGGGTAGGAGGGATTAAGCAGGAATGGTTTAGATTTGGCAGTGTGTTTAAGTGTTTCTAAGAGGAACACATTCCTAGAGCTCCTCCTTTTCTGATTCTTATTTAAAAGAAAGAGTATAGGTTTTTTTTTAAGAAAGGACTATTTAAACTTGATGACAGAAAATACCACTATCATCGTCAACAGTCACCTTTTATTTGCAAGCTTTCATGTGCCAAGTAGTTGCTAAGTACTGGACTGACCAAAAATTCATTCAGGTTTTTCCATTATATCAAGACTTACTCTTCTCAACCTCTTACCACAAGCACCATGACTATATAAGATTACACAGGCCAGGCTAAGGCAGGCCAAAAGTGGATGCCATGGACGCCAAGAAGATAATACTCTTACACAGATATGATAATCATGTCTAGTGAATACGAACACTATAGATGGCTACAATAGAGAACATTACAAATAAGGAAATATTTTCATTCAGGCCCGACATGTTTTATTTGAAGTCTCAAGATTCTAGCAGATTTTCTTGGTTCCCATGAATAAAGAAGTTTTAGGACTCTTTTTGTAATCACTGATCATTCTCCAGAAAGAAGGGTATGCAAAGGCACAAAATAATTAGTAAGACTGATCTCTCAGAGAATAGAAACAAATTTGAGTTAAGGCTCCAGTTTACTGAATTGCAGAATTTTATACCCTATAAAGAACAATGTCTGTTTCTAGATGAGCAAACAAAGGCACAGATTGAGGGCATGACTTTGGCAAGTTCACAGAGCCAATTTTCACAGGACTCCCTGGCTACAGGTTCACTGGACTCTACGTTACTGGCATCTCTTAGTTCCTGGGTTTCTAAAAGGCCTTACAAAGTCTGAGAGAGGGATTTGTTGTCGTTCAGTCGCTCAGTCGTGTCTGACTCTTTGAGACCCCATCAACTACAGACAGCACCCCAGGCCTCCCTGTCCTTCACCCTGTGCAGGACCTCGCTCCCAGAGCTTGCTCATTCCCGGAGAGAGGAATCAGCACATCAAAAGCCCTGCTTTCCACCAGCCTTTTCTCAATCTATTTTGAAAACAGAACAAAGAAAGCATTAGCTGTTAAGTTTCATTTTCTGCAATTCTGCCTACTTCAATTTCACTTTCTACTTTCGGTTTCCAACCTCTCGTTGCAAAACCACACCCACAAGTTACATCATTAGCTGCTGTTCATCTCCCTTATATAGCCCTGACCTGGGGTATAAATTTATCTGAAAATCCATAAGAGGGACAGAACCGACCTCAGAGAAGACCATCCAGCTAGACAAAACCCGCAGAACTGCTGCCTAATTCACAGCAACCATGAGGTAAACATTTCTCTGCTTCTCTGCCTTTCTGTATAAAGTTTCTGGAAAAATTTTAACCATACTATATCAACAGACTTCGTCTCAGTGATGCCATTTCTTTATTTTTCTATTTGACCAACTGTTTCCGGACTGAATGTATACATGAGTGTGCACTCACACACATGCACATTCATACACGCCCATAAACTGTTTTATCAGTTCATTTTCCTTTTTGCTAGCATCTTCCTGAGGAATTTGCTAAAACCAAAAGAAAGGGAGGGAAACAAGGGTGGAAGGGAGAAAACAATCCCAGTCTCTGAAACAATTTTCTATCAGTCTCATTTCTGTCAGACCTGGGGGGTGGGGGTGGATGGACAGTTAATCTGGAAACAGAGTTGCTTTCTGGCTCCTAGACAGGAGGAAAAAAGCAGAATGCACACAGCTGTGTGAGCCACAGCAGTGGGGTCTCTCAGCTGTCTTGAGAGAAATATTGTGGTGGATGAGGAAGAGATGCTCACTGCTTAGAGAACAAGACTTTTCTCTGTTGGCATCTGGTCTCGTATCTGCGCTGCCGGGTTCCTATGTCAGGCTTTGCCAATCTAACTGGATCTAAGATTAGCAGGTTAACTGTCCTCTGGGGAAGCCAGGTAGCCTGCAGATCCTTGACAGCCTCCTGTCCATAGGGCTTGGCTAGAGTTCTGTGCTTGGGAACTCCCACATCTACCTTAGCTAAAGGGCCTAATGTAAACTGTATTATCTGAACTGAATCTTGATTCAAAGAACCATGGATCTTATCAGATCAAAAAAACATTAATATTGGCCTGCAAATTTGCCCTCAGTGTTCTAGTGTACAAAACTTTGAAGGGGCAACAGTTTCAGAAAATGCATAATTACAGAACTATTGTTAACCCTTCTCCCCACCTTTGGTTCACAGACAAGAGTGGATTACTACCGATAGAAAATAATAACAGTAACAAAAATCATCATCATAATAATAGAAAAGTAGATATCATGTCCTGGATGCTTATCAAGTGCCAGCCTGACTTCCAAAGTACTATGTAAATTATTACATTTACATTATTACATTTACAAAAGAAACTTATGAGGCAAGTACTCGTATTATACTTATTTTTGCCAATAATGAATTTTAAATTAAAAAGTTAAGACTACACAGATAATAAGTGATAGAGCTAGACATGAACCAGAGTCTCTGTTCAATGATACCTTATTTAATCTTTAAACTGATGTTTCTTAAAAGGTACCAATGGAGGTTCATGAGATCATTTCAGATGTCATAGTAATTAACTTTTATATTTTAAAGGAAGATCCCCTAGAGGAGGGTATGGCAAGCCACTCTAGTATTTTTGCCTGGAGAATCCCATGGACAGAGGAGCCTGGTGGGCTATAGTCCATGGGGTTGCAAAGAGTCAGACACAACTGAAGCAACTTAGCATGCACACATGCATATTTACATATATAACTTGCAGAATTTCTACTCAGGCTGGTAACATGAATTTTTATAGTGATTGATACATGTATGATAAAATACACATATGATAAAATTTACCACTTTAACTATTTTCAGTTCAGTTGAGTTCAGTCGTTCAGTCATGTCTGATTCTTTGCGACCCCAAGGACTCCAGCATGCCAGGCTTCCCTGTCCATCACCAACTCCTGGAGCTTGTTCAAACTCATGGCCATCAAGTCAGTGATGCCATCCAACCATCTCATCCTCCGTCAACTCCTTCTCCTCCTGCCTTCAGTCTTTCCTAGCATCAGGGTCTGTTCTAGTGAGTCAGTTCTCCGCATCAGGTGGCCAAAGTATTGGAGTTTCAGCTTCAGCATCAGTCTTTCCAATGAATATTCAGGACTGATTTCCTTTACAAGTGACTGGTTTGATCTCCCTGCAGTCCAAGGGACGCTAAAGAGTCTCCTCCAATACCACAGTTCAAAAGTGTCAGTTCTTTAGCACTCAGCTTTCTTTATAGTCCAACTCTCACATCCATACATGACTACTAGAAAAACCATAGCTTTAACTAGTTTATGTATACAATTTTGTAGTATTTAGTACAACAATGTAGTGCAACCATCACCACTATCTAGTTTAAGAAAATTTCGCCACTCTGAGCAGTCACTCACCTCTCATCCTTCACTCCAGGACCTGGTAACCATTAATCTGCTTTCTGTCTCTATAGATTTGTCTATTGTGGATATTTCATATATATGGAAGCACACAACACACAGCCTTTTGTGATTGACTTAGGTAACTTAACATAATGCCTTCAAGGTTCATCCATACTGACACATGTATTAGAATGTACTTCCATTTTAAAGCTGAATAATATTCTGTTGTATGCACTGACTACATTTTGTTTATCCATTCATCCACTGGAGAACACTTGGGATTCTCCAATCTTTTGACTACTGTGAATAATGCTGCTATGAATATAAGTATACAAATATCTATTCAAGTCTTTGCTTTCATTTATTTTGGGTATCTACCAGAAGTGGAGTTGATGAATTATATGATAATTCTATATTTAATTTTTTGAGGAATCATCATTTTCCACAGCAGCTGCCCCATTTTACATTCTTCCTAGCAATGCACAAGTGTTCTAATTTCTCCACATCCTTGACAACATTTGGTATTTTCTGTGTTTTTGGTAAATAGCCATCCTAATAGATGTGTAGAGGTATTTTATTATGGTTTTGATTCACATTTCATTAATGATTGGTGATGTTGAACATCTTTTCATGTACTTACTGGCCATCTGTATATTTTCTTTAGGGAAATGTCTATTCAAGTCCTTTGTCCATTCTTTTAATCAGTTATTTGTTTTTCTGTTGTTGAGTTATAGGAACTGCTTATTAGTCTAAATATTAACCCCTTATCAGGTACATGATTTGCAAACATTTTCTCCCATTCTGTGGGATATCTTTTCACTCTATTGATACTGCCCTTTGATGCACAAAACTTTTTAGTTTTGCTAAAGCTCAGTTTGTTTCTCTTTACTTTTGTTACCTTTGTTTTTAGCATATCCAAGAAACTGTTGCTAAATCCAATGTCATGGAGTTTTTTCCTGTTTTGTTTCTAGATTTTTATAGCTGTAGGTGTTACATTTAGATCTTTGACACATTTTGAATTCATTTTTTGTATATAGTATAAGGAAGGGGTCCAACTTCAATCTTTTGTATATGGATATTCCTTTTTTCTGCATATATCCCAGATTGAGTGTTAAGAAGCCAGAAACCTAGAAATGCCAGTAGGTGTGAATAGAAAAGTCCCATGAAGAACCTGCTGTCTCTAGCCAGAGGACCCAAAAAGGAGACAGTCTAGCAAAAACAAAAATTTATAAACAACCACTACTCCAGCCAAATACCACAGGAAAAGTCAAACAAAAACTAAGACCCCATTCCAAACTCTGCTAGTAAAGGCTGAGTGGGTAGCCCAGACTTCTATTCTCACCAGGCTATGAGCTAGGCATCTGGACTCTTCCGCTCCCTCTGCCAGTGGATGATGCCAGAGAAGGCCAAGTGGAATGCAAAGATTTTCATCCCCACTTGGGTAGCAACAAGGGTCCCTCTCTTTGCAGTGGGGGAGTGAAGACCATAAAGGCAATGTGGATATCAGTCCCCACCTGGTGGTAATGAGGCGCCTTCCCACTCCCCACTGAGATGGCAACAGAGAGGGCTAGTGGAGTTCAGGATTTTCACCACCATAAAGAGGTAATAAGGCCACTCTCCCCAACTCACCTCACACATATGTGTACTTAAGTGTAAACCTCACATAGCATGCATAGGACTTGAATGTCTAAAACTACAAATGCTGATGAAAGAAATCAAAGAATATCTACATAAATAGATACAGCATGTTCATGGATTAGAAGATTCAGCATAGTAAAAATGTCTATTTTCCACAGTTGACAAAAACCTTTCTATCAAACTCCAGCAAGACTTTTATAGACTCAGGAACTACTAATCAAAAATTTATATGGAAATGCAAAGGAACTAGAAAAACAATTTTGAAAAAAAAAGAAGAATAGAGGGGAATCACCCTACCCAATTTTCAGACTGTTTATATACTGTAAGCAAGATGGTTGGTATTGGTGGAAGAATAAACACAGAGATCAGTGGGATGGAACAAGGAACCCAGAAATAATCCCACACAAGCACAGCCAACTGATTTTTTACAAAGTTGCAAATGCAGTTCAATGGAGGATGAACAGGCTTCAACAAATGGTGCTGGAACAACTGGGTATCCACAGGCTGAAAAATGAGCCACTGATCTAATCTCCATACATTACACAAAAGCAACTCAAAATGGATCACAGATTTAAATGTAAAATGATCGAACTTGTAGAAGAAAACACAGGAGAAAACCTTCAGGACTTAGGGCCTGGTGAAGAGTTCCTAGACATGATACCAAACACATGATCCATTAAGAGAAAAAAAAAATCAATAAATTATACCTCATCAAAAGTAGAGACCTTGGGGACTTCCCTGGTGGCCCAGTGGTTAAGACTCTGCACTTCCAATTGAGAGAGGAGCACTGAAACATACACATTCAGCTCAGTCCAGTTCAGTCGCTCTGTTGTGTCCGACTCTTTGCGACCCCAAGAATCGCAGACCATATGTAAAACAGATAGTGGGAATTTGCTGTATGACTAGGGAGCTCAGACCCACACAGCCAAGAAGGGTGGGATGCAGTGGAGATGCAAGATTCAGGAGGGAGGGGACATTATATACCTATGGCTGATTTATGTTGACATACAGCAGAAACCAATATAATATTGTAAAGCAATTTTTCCTTTAATTAAAAATAATTTTTAATTAATTATTTGGCTGCCAAGTCTTGGTTGTATCATGAGAGATCTTTAGTTGTGCAAACCACATGTGGGATCTAGTTCCCAGACCAGTGATTAAACCCAGGCCCCCTACATTGGGAGCTCAGAGTCTTAGCCACTGGAGCACCAGGGAAGCCTCAAAAATAATTTTTTTTTTAAAAAGGATGAAAAAAACCTAGATAGCCAGTTGGAATATGCTATATAATGCAAGGAGCTCAAATCTGGTACTCTATAACAACCTAGAGGGGTGAGGTGAGAGGTGGGAGGGAAGCTCAAGAGAGAGGGGACATATGTACACCCATGGCTGATTCATGTTGATGTATGGCAGAAACCAATACAATATTATAAAGCAATTATCATCCAATTAAAAAGAAATAATAAGTTTTTTAAAAAAGGGAAAAAAAAAATTCTGTGTTTCCAATGAAGGAGGTGCGGGTTTGATCCCTGGTCAGGAAACCAAGAGCCCACATGCCGTTTCTCAGGACCAAAAAAATTTTTAAAAAAAGTAAAAACTTTTGCTCTTCAAGTGAAAGTGAAAGTGAAGTTGCTCAGTCGTGTCCAACTCTTTGCGACCCCATGGACTGTGGCCTACCAGGTTCCACCATCCATGCGATTTTCCAGGCAAGAATACTGGAGTGGGTTGCCATTTCCTTCTCCAGGAGATCTTCCCGACCCAGGGATTGAACCTGGGTCTCCCACACTGTAGACAGATGCTTTGCTCTTGAAGAGACCGTATTAAAGGAAAAAAGGACAAGTCACGTGTTGTGAGAAAATATTTGAAAACCACATGCCTCACCAATGATTCATATCTAGAACCTATAAAGAATTCTTGCAATCCAACAATAAAAAACAATCTCATTAGAAAATAGGAAAAGGATATGAAGAGATATTTCACCAAAGAGGATATATGGATGGCAAATAGAAACACACAAAAAGATGTTCAATATCACTGCTGCTGCTACTGCTAAGTCACTTCAATCGTGTCCGACTCTGTGTGACCCCATAGATGGCAGCCCACCAGGCTCCCCCATCCCTGGGATTCTCCAGGCAAGAAGCCTGGAGTGGGTTGCCATTTCCTTCTCCAATGCATGAAAGTGAAAAGAAAGTGAAGTCGCTCAGTCGTGTCCAACTCTTAGCGACCCCATGGACTGCAGCCCACCAGGCTCCTCTGTCCATGGGATTTTCCAGGCAAGAGTACTGGAGTGGGGGTGCCACTGCCTTCTCCGATTCAACATCACTAGCATTAGGGAAATGCAAATTAAGACCACAAAGAGCTACCTCTATATCTATTAAAAGAGCTAATAACATTTTTTTAAGTGGAAATATCAAATTCTGGTAAGAATACAGAGAACTAGATCATTCATACATTACTCCATATGTGTGTTAGTTACTCAGTTGTTTCTGATTCTTTGCGACCCCATGGACTGTAGCCTACCAGGCTCCACTGTTCATGGAATTTTCCAGGCAAGAATACTGAAGCGGATTGCCATTCTCTTCTCCAGAGGATCTTCCCAATCAAGGAACTGAACCTGGGTCTCCAGCATTGCAAGCGAATTCTCTACCGTTTGAGCCACCAGGGAAGCATATGTTACTAGTAGGAATGAAAAATGAACAGTGTGCATATTGTACCACCACCAGTTTCCTAGTTTTGACGTTGTACTATAGTTGGATAAAATATACTTTGGGAGAAACTGGGTGAAGGATACACTGCCTTATGTACTATCTTTGCAAATTTCTGTGAATATATATAAATAAATAAATATTTCCCACAAATAAATCCAACTAAAATAAATGGGTCAAATATGATCACATTTTAGATAGTCTTAATTTGTTACACAATCTGCAGACTAAGGTCCTGATGCCAATAATATTTCCTAAGGCTCTGCGTTTCTTACTGGTCTCTACCTTAAATACAGCAATAGGAAAACAGAAAACTCTTATATAGCATGAAATATGCATGCTCTAAGTGTTTTACATAGACAGGCCTATTAATTCTCACCAAATCCAGTGTGATAAGTTTATCTTCTGTGCTTTACAAAGGAGGTTCTGAAGCACAGAGAAGTTTCATGGCTAGAAAATGCTGGAGTCAGTGTATGGAGCCAAGCAAACTGCATTCAGAGGCCACATGGATCTTAGAAATACAGGAACTCGAGGAAGATCAAAGCAGGCATGCCCTTTTCAAGGCTAGGCTCTAAATAGGAGTTGTTTTACCTGGCTTATTTCTATTGGCTGTTTGTCACCTAACAAAGAAAATCTGCTTTTGTTTTTACAGTTATAATGCTGATGAGGATCAGATCAAGGATAAGCTGCAACAGTTGAGATGTCACTTTACATGGGAGTTGATCATTGAAGAGACAGAAATACCGGATTTAGAAAACAGGGTCTTGGAGGAGATTACGTTCCTGGACATCAAATACAACGTGGGAATACACAATTTACTGGCCTATGTGAAACACCTGAAAGGCCAGAATGAAGACGCCCTGAAGAGTTTACAAAAAGCTGAAGACTTAACCCAGCCAGATCATGCCAACCAATCAGAAGTGAGAAGTCTGGTTACCTGGGGCAACTACGCCTGGTTGCATTACCATATGGGCCAACAGGCAGAAGCCCAGTTTTACCTGGACAAGGTGAAGAACACTTGCAGGAAACTTGGGAATTCTTCCAGCTATAGAATGGAGTGTCCTCAGATGGACTGTGAGGAAGGATGGGCCTTGCTGAAATGTGGAGGAAAGAATTATATACGGGCCAAAGTCTGCTTTGAAAAGGCTCTGGAAGAGGACCCTGAAAACCCTGAATTCATCACTGGGTATGCGATCGTTGTCTACCGTCTGGAGGGCTTTAACAAAGGACCGGAGAGTGGTGCGGAATTTTGTCTGAACCTCCTAAAACAGGCTGTCAGGCTAAATCCAAATGATGCGTACATTAAGGCTCTTCTCGGCCTGAAGCTTCAAGATGTAGAACAAGAAGCTGAAGGAGAAAAGTACATCAAAGAAGCACTGACTGATGAGTCCTCAAAGACTTATGTCTTTCGGTATGCTGCCAAGTTTTACCGAAGAAAAGGCGTTCTGGACGAAGCTCTTCGGCTCTCAAAATTGGCCTTGGAGGAAACCCCTCCTCTGCTTTCCTGCATCACCAGACAGGGCTTTGCTACAAGTCACAAATAATTGAAATAAAGAAAGCTACAAACTGTCAGCCTAAAGGACAGGATAAAGAAAACATCAACAGAATGGTAAAATTAGCCATACAACATTTCGAACGTGCTGTGCAACTAAAGCCCACATTTGAGTACGCTTACACAAGCCTGGCAGAAATGTACGCAGAAGCAGGTGACCAAAGAAAAGCTGATGATACGTTTCAAAAAGCGTTCTGCTTGAAATCACTCAACAAAGAAATGCTGCAACACATACATTTCCACTATGGCCGATTTCTGGAATTTCACAAAAATCTGAAGTCGATGCAATTAGCCATTATTTAAAAGCAATAAAAATAGAAAGCACATCAATAGATAAGGATAAAAGCATCAATTCTTTGACGAAATTGGCTTCAAAGAAACTCCGGAAAAATCCATCAGATATAGAAAGCTTGAGTATCCTTGGGTTCATCCACAAAGTAAACGGAGAAATGAATGAAGCCCTGGAGTATTATGAGCAGGCCCTGAGGCTGGCTCCTGACTTGGAGAACTCTGCTGTGACCCCCAGGCACTGAAATATGGGCTGCTGGCACAATACACTAACCACCTTTTCTGCTTGTGACTTTCAGAAACGCATTATGTAACTCTACAGTGATGTAATCTTTGAACAATTACTCAAACCTGATAAAACGTTAGCTGTATTCAGAAAATAGTCAAACAGCCTTCAAGAGTGGCTGTGCGATCAGATCGATCTAAGATGGTGACTGTGGAACCAGAAACCACCCCATTCCCAATCCCCGCCTACAGAAGAAGAGAAAACAGAATCTAATCAGGAGGTTGCTAACCCAGAACACTGTATTAAATAAACAACCTTTACAGAACAGATGGGCACTCTGGTTTTTCAAAAATGATAAAAGCAAAACTGGACAAACCTTTGGTTGATCTCTAAGTTCAGCACTGTTGAGAACTTTTGGGCTCTGTACGACCACATCCAGTTACCGAGTAGTGTAACGCCTGGCTGTGACTACTCACTTTTTAAGGATGGTACTGAGCCTATGTGGGAAGATGAGGAAGACAAACGAGGAGGACAATGGCTAATTACCCTAAACAAACAGCAGCGACGAAGTGACCTCGATGGTTTTTGGCTAGAGACACTGCTGCGCCTTATTGGAGAATCTTTTGATGACTACAGTGATGATGTATGTGGAGCTGTTGTTAATGCTAGAGCTGAAGGTGATAAGACATGGACACGAGTTTGAGTAAACTCTGCAAGCTGGTGATGGACAGGGAGGCCTGACGTGCTGCAGTCCATGGTGTTGCAGAGTCGGACACGACTAAGCGACTGACCTGAACTGAAAGGTGATAAGATAGCAATACGGACTACTGAATGTGAAAACAGAGAAACTGTTACACATATAGGGAGGGTATACAAGGAAACGTTAGGACTTCCTCCACAGATAGTGACTGGTTATCAGTCCCACGCAGACACAGCTACTCAGAGCAGCTCCATCACTAAAAATAGGCTTGTTGTTTAAGAAGACACCCTCTGAGTATCCCGTAGGCAACTGCCTCGAGCAGTCAAGATTTGGGAGCTAAAGGAAAGCCTCTTCAAAAGCAAGATTGATTGCATTTAAATTTGAGTTCCATCTAAATGTTGCTAAGATATAAGGAAGTTTCATTAGCCTTTGTCTTGTACTTCTGTATTCATATTTTTTTTTTTTTTTTTAGCTAGAGTGTCCACTATCCCAATCAAAGTATTACAGTACACATCATATCATCCCCAGAATCCAGAAATGTGTTCCTGGCCCACTCTGTAAAATAGAATTAACCATTACAAAAACATGTGACCCATCTACAATATTAAAAAGGGAACTTGCATTTCTATACCTTACAAGAGAATGATTTTCTTTACATTGCATTGTGTGAAGGAGCTTATTTTACTGGTTTGAAAGAGTATGATGCATAGCTTCCTGGCAATTTTGTTTCTTTTTACAGCATTCTCTGTGCTGTCCTCTTGCTGACGGCTGCTAGATTTTGTTTCCCTATTTGAGTCACACTAGTGACTCTGATTTCAGTTTTTCACGTGTTTTGCTTTAGTTTTTCTTTCTCATGTAACACTGGTGAAGAATCTAGGAATATGACATAAAGGTAGAATAAACATTAATTTTGTGCCTTCTTTGGTAATTTTTTTTGTAACTACAATGCTTTGCTACAAATGTATGCTTTTCATTCAAATCACTGATCTATGTTTGTGTGATTTCCTACTTGATTGTGTATTATGAAAAATGTAGTATCATAATTACATTCCTAATTAGAATTAGTATGTCTGTTTTTGTATCTTTATCCTGTACTTTAACACTTTGTATTACTTAGGTTATTTTCCTTTGGTTAAAAAATTGGCTCAAGTAGAAAAGCAATCCCGCTCTTATTAAAACTCAATAAAATGTGTACAGTGAATTGTCTTTTTAAAAAAGAATAGTCAAACAGAACATACATGCCTCTATATGTGAGACAGAGAGAAGAGAAAGAACCATTTCTCTGTGAATGTTATACAGTAGGGAAAAAGGAAAAAAAATAGTAGTTTGTTGAGTAGATTTAAAGCAAAAAAGCAAACAAACACTGGACTTACATAAAATGAAATGTTCAATTCATTCATTTTATAGATAAATAGCTTTCAGTGCTAGATATCAAAAGTATTAGGGTGAAGGAGCGAAGGGAAGGTTCTTTCACCTCTACCCATATTAGGTTCACTGGCTAGAGCCTTAAACTGACAAAAGACAGATTAACAAAAGAAAAACAAGTTTATTAACACGTGCATCAGGCATACACATGAGTACCCAGTGATGAGTAACTCAAAGGAGGACCGGAAGGTGGGCTTATATAGCATCCTAACAACCAAATGACACACACATTTTTAGAGAAATGATGATAAGGCAAAGGCAAAGAACTTCAAATTTCTAAAGAGCAAATTGTATGAAGGCAAATATCTGGGGGAAACTAATGGAAGGTAAGGGTTTGCTTATAAGGTTTGTTACATATATCTTTCTGTCAGTGTCTCTGGGCTGTTTAGGGACTAGAGCCATCTCAGGCGATTAACTTCTGTCCTTCCTGGCAGAGAGAGGAGAGACATTATTTTTCAGGCAGATGGGGGAGAACAGAGAGCTTTTCTTATATCTGCTTCTTTTCAATTGCCTTCAGCTCAAAATAATCCTTATGGCAAGGTGGCACATTTGGGGATGGCATATTCTGCTACCCCTCAGCGAACAAAGCAGACATTTCCCCCAGACCTCAAGCAGCTTACCATCTAGTGAGAGAGACAGACAGGAAAACAAGTACATAGTCAATTGAAGGCCAGTTTTCTCCATGAAGATGTTTGAAATTTAATTCGTTGTTCCCAACAACTTCTATTGCTTTATGCCATTTTGTTTGAAGCACTACTGAATTCAGTCATTTGCTAGCACAGATTTAGTTAGATGAATAAATAGGAAAAGGATGTTAAAGAGTCTGAGAGACCATCTGTAGCAATCACCTTTGATTATAACATTTTATTAAAAGACAATGCCCAACAAATAACATTTTTTAAAGGAAAATTAAGGAAACAATGTCATTGTTTTTTCACTCTAACATTTTATTAAAAGACAATGCCCAACAAATAACATTTTTTAAAGGAAAATTAAGGAAACAATGTCATTGTCTTTTCATTCTTGTACCTGTTTGGGGGAAGATGTATGCATTTCCTATTGTGGCTGTCAAATTACCATGAACTGGGTGGCTTAAAATCACACTCATTTATTATCTTACAGTAGAGGTTAGAAGCCTGAAATGGGTTTCACTGGCCTGAAATCAAGGTGTTGGCACATCCAAATCCCTTCTGGAGGCCCTAGGAGACAATTCTTTTGGTACCTTTTCCACATTCTAGAGGATGCCTGTGTTTCCTGGTGGGAACCCTAAATCCACAGAAAAGACAAGTCCTCAAGGAATTCACAGAAATACTGAACAAGGCTTTGGATTTCTATAGGAAATTATTACTGAAATTCTATAAGAACTGAAGTGAGTAAGGTCTGTATCAGGTGTAGGCATGAGTGTTACACAGAAGCCATCTTCACAATTTCCGTATCACTAAAACAAGAGGTTTATTAGATTAACAGAAACACGACTTAAAGTGCTTGTGTTTGAGGAAGGAGGCTCTAAAGGCACTAACTAAGTCTACCCACTGGCAACTCCCCCAGGTCAGAAATATGAAAATCAAATAGCTATTGGGTAAGTGTCAATCTTTGATTAGGTAACTCTTCCCTAATATTGTTATACATCATCTGTACCCAGAAAGCAGAGCTCATTAAGGCAAAAGAAATCTCTGGATTATGCAATGTGTTTGTGTGATGGGTGTTTGACAAGCTTCAAAGATCATATTTACTTATTGTGTTTAACAACCTAACAATCATCTCTCTCTCCCATCTTTCCCAATTCTGGAAGACATCTCTGCCCTTCGGGGAGTTCAGTAAAACTAAAATGTGGGACAGCCTGGACGTCTGCAGAGAAAAGCAAGCAGTGAATCCAGGAAAGGAGATGCTCCCTGGTATTGAAAATACTATTGCTGAATTTACAAATGAGTATCTCCAGGCGTTACCAAGAAGTCTTTAAATTGACAGCTCAATTTCAGGAGCTTGTTACTCCCTTGTAAATGACTGACAGAACCTCAGTCCTTCACTGTCCTTATTTAGAATTCCCTGAGTGCCCAGGGAATGTCTCTCATGTACCCTAAATCAGGCCAAACCTTAGCTCAGGCCATTCACTACTTTCTAAGTGCCCCAGTCTAGGGCTTTGACGACCACCGTCTACACACCACCACATGGCCCACCTACTTGGGGACCATCCTGGCACCAATGCCTCCGTTCTCCTGAGGCTGCCAGAACTGGAACTGCATAGGGACTAAGAGCCTCCACCCTGCAGCATGCCCCAGCCTGAACTTCCCACCTTCAGTCGGTGTCCATAGCTCTGGATCTTGCCCTCAGTCAGAGCCAGCCACCTCTACCGAGGAGCCGGTGCTTCAGGGAGTAAGCCTTCTCTGCCATTGCCCTGGGTATCAGCTCTTTCACCTGGGCCACTTCCTGAACTCCGGTACCACCCTTGACTTTCTGTGATCTGATTTCAACTTTTCTTCTCCTACCTAAAGTCCATCTTCTATCTCTTGCAGCCTGGGCTCTGAAGACTAATTCAAATAAATGAGGTATACACAGGAGGGTGTTACGTGATTTTCAATTGTGGGGAAGAGAGAGGAGGAGGATTTTGCCCCAAAGGCAAAAAAAAAAAAAAAGAAAGAAAGTTGGGTTTGGCAATCTCTGGAGTTAATTTCGTTTTTCATAACTGTAGGGTGCTACTGACATCTAGTGGATAGATGCAAGATTGCTGCTTAAACATCCTAAAATGCACTGCACAGCTTCCCACAACCCAAATGTCAATAGCACCAAGGTTGAGAAACTCCAGCTTAGATCTGTACCTTGGAAGAGTTACTAACTTTTCAGTTTCCCAAGCAGATTTTCTATTAGTTGCCATTTTTCATATCCTATTTCTCTTTTTCTCCAGTTGCTGTGTTTGACAGGTTGATAAGAATAAATTCAGAAGACAATACACTGCTAATTTTCCCAAGAATTTACCCAATCCAACAAGTTATGAAAAAAATACTGATATTCAAATTCCATCTAATAAATTCAGCATGTTCAACACCTACTCAACAGCTGGGTCTTTTCTTCTTCTCAATCTTGATCATGCATATTCCTTTAAACTTTTACAGATCGTTTTAGTCTTTCTGAATCTGAAATCCTAAACAATATAAGCTGATAATCACGATTTTTTTTCCTCTTTTGATTTTTGTCATTTACTGTTTAGTTGCTGTTCATTCAAACTTTGAGAACCAAAGACTATCTCTTGGCCCAGCTATGGCTAAAAGAAAGAAAGAAGTAGGAACAAGGAAGAGAAAAAACACCATCAACACACTGGAAATTTTTTCAAACAGAGCTCTATTAAATATTCTAAATCTTCAGGAAGGAGGAAATTCTGGGCATATCTTTGCACCTCCAAATAAGCCATTCAGTACTTTTTTCTAAAATGTGGTTTCCCACTTAAAGGTTACCATAGCCTATAGACCCACCACATCCACATTACCTCCCCAACCTCATTTCTTAGGACGTCTTCCCTGCCCTCTCCACTCCAACCACACCATCTGTGCATGCCAAATATGTTTCCATCTCTAGGCCTTTGCAGTTACTGTTCCTCCAGTCTGGAAGGCTCTTCCCTGACCCCATATCCATAGTGCTCACTTCTTCCCCCACCTCAAACCTTTCCTCCCCAATATATTTATAACAGCAAAACACCAACCCTCTTTCTGCTTTTTCTCCATAGCACAATCTGACATAAAATATTATATTTGTTATTTACCTTCACCTCTCACACTCGAAATTAACTCCAAACAAGTGAAACAAAGTCACAAATGCACAACTAACTACAGTTCTGGACCTACACTGTTAGTTAGCCACGCTTAATTCTGAGGGAGCAAGAACTGGCTTTAGGTATAAGCCCCCTTTTCTTGCAAAGCCAAAGTCAGCATTATTTAAACTAATAGACACATAGCAAAAGCTGTACATTGTTGTCCATTCATTTGAAAAACAAAGTGCCTAGCGCGACATTTTGCCAAGGCATAAAAGTGATAAACTTGTGCCTTTCAAATTCTGTGACAATGAACACTTTTCTCAAAGTTTGAGAATTATCTCCACCCTGTGCATAATCAGGAACAAAATGCATCAGACAGTGTGTGGGGGAGGTGGGGGAGGGCTTGTCCCTTGTCTGTTTTATTCCAGGCTATACTGACAGGGCCTTGAACAATGACCAACTCTTAGCAGTTGTTTAATAAAACCTGTTGAGGGGCCTTCCGTGGTGGTCCAGTGGCTAAGACTCTGCACTCCTAATGTAGAGGACCCCGGTTCAATCCTTGGTCAGGGAACTCAATCTCACATGCCGCAACTGAGAGCTTGCATCCTGCACCTGAAGATCCTGAATGCTGCAACTAAGACCCAGTGCAGCCAAATAAACAAACAAACAAAAAAGTGTTGAAAGAACGAATGACTGAATTTGAAGGGGGCAAAGTGTAAGGGCATTTGATATTTTCTGCTTAGGTTCCAAACCACCCCATCTTTGTGGGTGTGGGTGTGTTAGTCGCTCAGTCATGGCCGACTCTTTGTGACCCCATGGACTACAGCCCGGCGGGCTCCTCTGTCCATGGGGATTCTCCAGGCAAGAATACTGCAATGAGCTGCCATTCCCTTCGCCTGGGGATCCTCCCTACCCAGGAATTGAACCCAGGTCTCCTGTATTGAAGCCAGATTCTTTACCATCTAAGCTACCAGGGGAAGCCAACCCCATCACAAAGATGGGACCCTATTATAGGATTATTATTATATTATTATAGGACCTTATGGGACCTTATTATAGGAAGCTCAGTTGTCAAGGGCATGGAAGGGAGGGGAATTTTCATAGAATTGTAGGTGGGGTGTAAAAACCTCTTTGCAAAGCGAACCTGGAATAGCTACCAAAATTTTGAATACACGTTTTGGCCCCCAAATTTCTCTGGGTTTACTCAGTGAAAATCACAGCACAAGAGCACGGCATTGCACTTATGTTTGTTGACTCAAGACTTGAGTTTTAGCCTAGGATCCCCAAAGCTATAAAGAGCATCGGTGCCACCCAACAAAAATAACGCTGAAATATCTCCAGTCATCTTAGCTAAGGGAAAAAAAAAATCCAACAAATAACAACCACCCCGCAAAAAGCTAAGGCACGTGGACTCAAAAGGCAGCTGAGGAGCCAAGACCAAGGTCTCAAGGCCCAGCTGCAAATTCCACCCGGAACGTCCCCGCGCTGCGCAAACCTCTCACAGCGGTTCCTCGGCCTGGCCGGGGGGGCGCCCCGCTCTGCTCTTCCAGAAGTTTCTGTTTCCCGGAGCTGGACTCCGCCTAGTCGGGGATCAGATTCACTTTCTAGTTTCCCTTTCCCGCTCCTGTCCGCCCTTTAACAAAGGCGGCCGCCCTCGCGCGCGGACCTAGCGCTGCGGTCACCTCGCCCGCGCGCGCCCGCGCCCACGGCCACGCGCGCGCGCCGCCGCCCAGCCGCAAAGGAGCGGAGGGCGGAGGAGACAGCCCGAAGGGACCCGCACCTCCCGACCTGCGGCGCAGCCCTGCCACCATGAGGTAGGGGCTTCTCCCGCCTCCCCCCCAGCTCCCCGGGGCCTTTGTTTTGCACGCCTTGCCTCGTGTTCCGTGTGCAGGGCAGCGCTGCGGCCCTGGAGCCGAGCCCCGGAGCCCGGCCGCGGGGCGTCGGGGCGCTCCCCTCCTGGAGCGCGGTCCGGGTCCGGGGGCGGCTGAAGGGGGGCCTGCCGGGGAGGGTGGCCGAGCGGACCCTTCCGGCCAGTCCCAGGCTTCCGCGATCGGACTCTCGGGCCGAGGCGGGGGCGGGGGCAGGGGGCGCCGCGCCCCGGGGACTTGTCACTTGCCTGCGGCTCCGGTCGCCGCCGCCCCCGGGCCGGTGCGGGGGGCTTCTGCGGGGCAGGTCCCCGCAGGCCGCAGCCCCCGCGTCACACGCGTCCGCTTCTGCCATTGTGCCTTTTTGATCCTTGGGTCTGACTTCTCCCCCTCCTTTGTACCGTGGACAGATTGTTCCGGCTCCACCCCAGGCCCCGTTCTCTGGCGCTTGCTTTCTCCGTTTCCGAGACTGGCCTGTGCTGGGGGTCCTCGGCTGACCCCTTTTCATCCGGTCCCCAACCCTGCTCGGGGATGGTGAACGGTCTGCATTTAGGAAGCTGAGGCCTGAGGAGGTTCAGATGGTGGGCTCCTGCAGGCCTTACAGCCTTTTGTTCTAAATCCTGACTCGGACCACCTACTAGTTGGGTGACCCAAAGCAAAGTTTCTTCAACTCGGTGAGGCTGTTTCTTGTCTGTAAAAGTGATGGCATCCATCTCTTAGGACTGTGGAAACGGTTGTTGCTGAATGCCCAGCTCATATATCTGCAGATGTTGACTTTTTGTGTTTAAAAATGTTTAATAAATGCCTTACTTCTACCCTTTGTAAGAAAAGAGGGAAGTGAGAGGTATAGGGAGGAGAGGCTGGTGCTGCCCTGCGAGTGTCTGGTGGATGGAATGAAGAGGGGTGAACCCCACTGGGCACTAACTGTCTTCCAAGGAAAATGAAAGACTGCTCCTTCCTGGCAAAAAAACAAACACAATAAAACAACTCCCCACCACACACACACACACAAAATTGCCTAAAGATAAATGTTGCCTCTTCAGACACAATAGCCTCTCTCCCCAGCTTCCCAGAGACAAAGTTAAAAAGTAAGTAGAGTTGAAAAAGTAAAATTTGTCATGCTGCTGCTGCTGCTGCTGAGTCGCTTCAGTCGTGACCGACTCTGTGCGACCCCATAGACAGCAGCCCGCCAGGCTCCCCCATCCCTGGGATTCTCCAAGCAAGAACATTGGAGTGGGTTGCCATTTCCTTCTCCAATGCAAGAAAGTGAAAAGTGAAAGTGAAGTCGTGTCCAACTCTTGGCGACCCCCTGGACTGCAGCCCACCAGGCTCCTCCATCCATGGGATTTTCCAGGCAAGAGCACTGGAGTGGGGTGCCATTGTCATAGTGCCCGGTTGTGCATAAATTCCATAGAGTGTAGGCAAGGTGCTTACAGGGCTGACTGAATGTCCCTGGAGATCTCAGCCACATGACAATCGCTGGGCAGCTCCTCCCTCCTCATCCGCCTTGGGCAGAGGCAGATGTTCATTTCACTCTCTTGATGGGCAGAGGCTGATAAGCCCATGTTGTGGATCTGTGGATCTGAGCAGGCTGTTAAGGGCGTGGCACGTCTTGCCTATGATTTTGGTGCATTTACACCAGAGAAAGAAACAACTACCAAGGGACAGTCATACGATGTTTCCCAGTCAGGACTTAGGACCTTAGTCCAAAACTTACTTTCAAAATCTAAACAGAGAGCCAGACAGCATGCCAAGATGGAAAAACAAATAGGACAGGGAAGGCTAAGTGGCAGAAAGTTTGGAACCAGTAGCAGGATGGAAAGAACTAGCAGGAATTCCCTCATCGGAAATTCAGATGCTTTTTTTTTTTTTTTTTTAATGCTAGGCTCATGCCTCTGGGTTTGAAAATGCCAGAAGCTACCAGTATAAAACTGCATTCATTCACTCACTCTGCAAGTATTTATTATTGAGCTCCTCTTATATACTGAAATCATAGATTCTGGGGACACACGGGTGAAAAAAATCAAACCAGAACGAAGTCCCTATTCTCATTTAAATGGGGGAACTAGACAACCAAAAATAAGTGGGTAAATAATCAACATAAATAACCAAAAATGAATGAATAAATAACATGATTCAGAAGGTGGTAAGAGCTATAAGGAAAATAAAATAGTGTAGTGGGCTAAGAGAGTGACAAAGAATGGACGGGATTATTTTAGATACCTTTGCCACAGATGGCCACTTGGATAGGGAATTTTTGAGCCAAGTTAAAGGAAGGAGCTAGTCATACAAGGATTTGGGAACAGAGCTTTTCAAGTAGAGTAAAAACAAGTGTCAAAGTCTTTGAACTTGATATGTTCAAGATAGGAAGAAGATGATAAAGAGGAGGAAAGGAGAGAAGGTGGGGTGGGTACACAGGTCCAGCATCTTTAGAGGCTTTTAAGACTTGGCGGAGGCTAGATTAAGGGTGTTTCGAAGCTAGTGGGAGATTTTAAATCAAAAGACTGACATAACCTGGTTTACATTTTCAGTTTACTAATATATGAGGACTAAGAGTAAAAACAGGAGACCAGATTTTTAAAGGTAATAGTTTTTTAGACTAGCAAAATTGCAGTGGAAATGGGGGAAAAAGTGGATGGATTTGATATATCTGGGTGATAGAATTAACAGAATTTCCCATTGGATTAGATGAGGGGTTGAGAGAAGAGGAATCAAGAGATTACTTCTAGGTTGTTATTTGGCCTGTGAGACTAAGAGGTACCAAAAAAAAGTGGGGAGAACTAAGATATGAACAGATTCAAGGAACCCAGATTTCTGTAATGAATATATTTACTTGAGATCCCAACTGAACTTCTAATTGAAGATGTAAACTAAAAACTAGAGTCTGGAATTCAGGAGGAAGCAGAGATAGAGGACATACCTTGGGAGATCATCAGCGTGTACTATATCTTTTAACTGGTTTATGGGGAAAAAGAGGTTTTAATTTCCTTACATTAATAATGATGAAAATTATATCTTTGATAACTAAGATTTTTATTCTTTCTTCAGATCAGTTTTCACACATTTCTACTCAGATCCTTTATTGTTTGAAATAATCAATCCTCTCTGTCACTCCACAGCATGTCCTAGTGAGTTCCATCTCAAAATAACTCCAACAGTGTGGAATGCTGTGACTTCAGATTGAGGGCTTATGTTTGAAACCATTGTTTTCTTATCCCAAGACTTTTAACAGTTTGGCATGTCTTTCTCAATGAGCTGTTACATAACCTCTATCCGCTCTTTAAGCTGCTCTAAAATCTCTATGTTTTTCGTTTAAGTCCTTACCAAGCAAAGTGAATGTGACATACATTAGACATAGCCTGTATTTAATTTAATTTTATTTATTTATTTATTTTTACTTTATTTTGCTTTACTATACTGTATTGGTTTTGCCATACATTGACATGAATCTGCCACGGCCGTACATGAGTTCCCAATTCTGAACCCCCTCCCACCTCCCACCCCATATCATCTCTCTGGATCATCCCCGTGCATCAGCCCCAAGCATCCTGTATCCTGTATCAAACATAGACTAGCACTTCGTTTCTTACATGATAGTATACATGTTTCAATGCCATTCTCCCAAATCATCCTACCCTCTCCCTCTCCCACAGAGTCCAAAAGTCCATTCTATACATCTGTGTCTCTTTTGCTGTCTTGCATAGAGGGTTATCATTACCATCTTTCTAAATTCCACCTATATGTGTTAGTATACTGTATTGGTGTTTTTCTTTCTGGCTTACTTTACTCTGTATAATAGGCTCCAGTTTCATTCACCTCATTAGAACTGATTCAAATGTATTCTTTGTAATGGCTGAGTAATACTCCATTGTTTTCTTATCCTGAGACTTTTAACTGTCTGGCATGTCTTTCTCAATGAGCAGTTACACAACATCTACTCCGCTCTTTAAGCTGCTCTAAAATCCCTGTGTTTTTCTTTTAAGTCCTTCCCAGGCAAAGTGAATTTTACATACATTAGACATAGCCTGTATTTTAAAGCAAATCATTCTTTTAAAAGAACTCCAATTTTTATATGAAAGATGTCATATAGCATTATGGTTAAAAGGCATAAGCTTTTGTTTGAATTAGTCAGAAGTAACTTTGAATCTGTGCTTGGCCACTTTATAGTATATAGCCTTGGATATGTAATTTAAACTCTATTTCCCAGTCCTCATCCATAAAATCGTAAAAATAATAAGATATTATAAAAGTAAATATAATTTGTGTAAATTGCTTGGCACTCTGCCTGGCTTGGGTAGTGTGGCAAGTGAATGGTTTGGGGGATGTTTGGGGTTTTTTTCTGTTTGGTTTTTTTTTTTTCTTTGAGCTCTCATCTGATTCTGGAAGTATATGTTACATGTGTAACATTTGTACTATTGAGTTGAATCTGTAGTGAACCTAAGTCATATGCATAAAGTTTCTTCTCAGGTATATCCCTGTTTGCCATTTAATTTAGCTCTTCACCTTGAATAAAACGGGAAAATTACAAGTTAAAGGAGAAGTCTAACCTATTGAGCTTAAGGTTTTCTTATACATTAAGCTCTATAGGCCCAGTGTCTTCAACTGTCCTTCACATACAAGAACCACTGCTTCTGCTAAGTCACTTCGGTCGTGTCCGACTCTGTGCGACCCCATAAAGGGCAGCCTACTAGTCATGTAATATTTAACTTAACTAAAAGTAAATAAAATATAAAATTCAGTTCATAGTTGTACTAGCCACCATTTCAAGTGATCAGTGGTCATGTGTGGCTAGTGGCTACCATACTGTATAGCACAGATAAGAACATTTCCATCTTGGCAGGAAGTTCTGCTGGAAAGCTCTGGTCTAGAACCTGCAATCGCTTAAATGTGGGACCCGTATATATGTGTTTATATGTATACACAGATGACAAAAGAAAGAGAATAAATAAGAAAAAAATTATAAAATTAATAATACAAGTGAACCTGTCTACTAAATATCTAAATATATTATTAAGTAAGCTATTAATGTTTAAATTTAGTATTTATAAAAATTGAGAAACATTTCATGAAGTATACTATTAGGTTATAAATATGAAGTGGTTTTATTTTTCTGATCACTACTACTAACTCTGTTAATTAATCCAGTTCTCTAACTCTTCGGCCACTTTTGGCTATTAGGACAGCTTCTTTCCAGTTCCTGAAACTCAGCCCAATTCATTTTAAAGCCTCAATCTCATTTTGATTCAAAGCCCGCTCCCCTTCCTCCCCAGCTCCCAGAAAATATTGATAAAAGTGCCATGAAGAACAGGAAAATGTGATAGACTAGACTTTAGGATGGCAGGCAAGGTGGAGATGCAATTTAACTTATGGTGGTTAGGGGTCAACTTCTTCAAAGAGCTGAGATTTGAGCCGAGGCCAGAATTATGAGAATAAGTAAGCCCCTCTCCTTTCCTAGCGCTTCCCTGGTAGCTCAGATGGTAAGGAATCCGCCTGCAGTGCAGGAGACCTGAGTTTGATCCCTGGGTTGAGAAGATGCCTTGGAGGAGGGCATGGCAGCCCACTCCAGTATTCTTAGCTGGAGAATCCCCGTGACAGAGGAGCCCGGCGGGCTACAAGTCCATAGGGTCGCAAAGAGGCGGACACCTCTGAGCAACTAAGCACAGTACTCTCCTAGAAAGAGTTCACAGAGTGAGAGAATAAACAGTGTACTAAAGTACACCACCACATAATCCCATTACTCTGATTTTTTTCTTAACACTTATTAAAATTTGGAATTACGTTGTCCGTTGATTTGTTTACATGTTTATTTTCTGTCAACCCCTATTGTTCCTTCCTCTCTTATAATGGAATTACCATGAAGAAAAGGCCTTTTTCTATCTTGCTCATTACTATATCAACTACAGCTAGCATATTGCCAGGCATGTATGACATGAGGTGATCAATAAATGTTTCTGGATAGAAATATTACTATAGTTCTCATAAACATTTATACAAATATGCATACGCACACATAAGGGAAAGAGTCCTGTGTGCAGGAGAAAGGGAAATAAATACACATACACTGTTCATCCAATAATTAGAACATTTCCGTCTTCGAGAGAAGCCTTAAGCAGCTTTGTTCTGTAAATTTCGTATGACCCTTAATTATGCCCAATGCTAGATTTAGAAAGTCTTTCCTGACTGCCTCACCACTACCATAAGCAAAACAAACAAAATTAGGTATATCGGTCAGGAATTTGTCAGCTTCAGACAGGAGAAATCCAGTTCATACTGGCATAAGAAACGAGAGATTATTTCCTTAAAAATGTAGAAGTACAGGGATTAACAGGCTGATCTGGGCAATACCTGGTTTCAGAAATTTAGTCAGCATCACAAGCAATCTGTCTTTATTCCTAAGCTCTGCTTTTCGCTGTATTTGAGTCTCTCTGAGGCAGGCTGTCCCCACGGATTTGGAAAGATAGCCACCAGCAACTCCAGCTTACATTCTACCAGCTTAAAATTTTTGAAAGAGGGAGAGTTCCAGCAAAGCCCCGTTTCAGCAAAATTATGTTTTAATTGAATAAATCTGAATACATCACTGAGGCCAGGGCATGGCTGGAATATTGCGTGCCTTTCCACGCTGGAGGAGGTGTAGGCAGCCTGTCTCAAATCACATGGACTGAGGCGAGGGGGAGATGTTGCTCCGCCAGATAAAAGCCGCAGACGCCTACAACACTGGACCGTGTGCCTTGCCTGAGCCACTTCCATGGCACTGTATTGGAATGCTGATTTGTAATTGGCTGTATGCTTATAAGTTCTGGATAAGTAGGCCTGTGTCTTATTCACAGTGACACCTCCAGAGTTATTCAGAAGATTTGCACATAGAACCCCATCAGTAATGAGTAAATATTCCCTAACCCCTCCTTCCTCTTCCTCTTCCTGGTTTCCGAGATGAAACTAGGCACTGAGAAATTACACTGTGCTTCACAAAGGGAGTTTAACAAATATCTGTGAGGTGAACATCAAGGGCAGTAATAGCTGACAGTCTTTATTGTTGCCCACAACCCTAAAGGTCAGAAGGATATAGCACTTGACATTAAAACCTACTAAGCCTCCTTTTGCCTTTTCCCCATTTTCTCTAAATCTTTGTTATTTCTCAAACGTACACTTCTTCCCATCTCTTGGTGTGCCTGTTCCTGTCTATCTCTGCTGTTTTTTCTGTGTGGAGTTTCCTTTCTTTCTCTGCAAAAATTATGTATTCATGTGGCTTTAAATCTCTCTCCCCTTCAGTTTTTTTTTCTTATTTTTCACTTTCTCCTCTTTTCTCTTTTTCTTATTTTTCACTTTCTCCTCTTTTCTTTCACTATTCATAATACAGAAATGAAATTTTCGTGTTATTTATTGTATATATATCTATTATTCTTAATTTTCAAAGCTAATAAATAAAATAATTTAAATTCCTCTCTCTAAAAACAGCTGTTCCTTGTGGGTTAGTGACTGCCTAAAGGAAATAGATACCTTGTAAGATAGAAACCACTGTTCTCTCCAGAATTGGTTTTGCAATATTTCTAGAACATACCTATCCACACAGGAAACTAGTATGAACTTACAGAAGCCTACTGCTTTAACTGTAAAATCAAGTAGATAAAATGGGTCGTTAAGCAAAGAACTATATTTAAGATTTTAAAATTTATTATTTTCTTTATTTCTTCAGAAATTAAAAACTGTTTTTATCTTTAACAGTGAAATTCCTAAGGACTGCTTGAAGACCGTTCTTTTGGAGTTAGAATGTCACTTCACATGGAATTTACTTAAGGAAGACATTGATCTGTTTGATGTAGAAGATACTATTGGGCAACAGCTTGAATTTCTTACCACAAAATCCAGACTCACTCTTTATAACCTATTGGCGTATGTGAAACACCTAAAGGGCCAAAATGAAGATGCGCTAAAGTGCTTGAAACAAGCAGAAGAAATTATACAGCGAGAGCACTCAGACAAAGAAGAAGTACGAAGTCTGGTGACTTGGGGAAACTATGCCTGGGTTTATTATTACATGGATCAGCTTAAAGAGGCTCAGAAGTATATAGACAAGATAGGGAACGTCTGCAAGAAATTGTCTAGTCCTTCTAACTACAAGTTGGAGCGTCCAGAGATTGACTGTGAGAAAGGATGGGCACTCTTAAAATTTGGAGGAAAATATTACCAAAAGGCTAAAGCCGCTTTTGAGAAGGCTCTGGAAGCAGAACCAGACAATCCAGAATTTAACATCGGCTATGCCATCACAGTGTATCGGCTGGATGATTCTGACAGAGAAGGGTCTATAAAAAGCTTTTCTCTGGGCCCCTGAGGAAAGCTGTCACCCTGAACCCAGATAATTCCTACATTAAGGTTTTTCTCGCACTGAAGCTTCAAGATGTGCATGCAGAAGCTGAGGGGGAAAAGTATATTGAAGAAATCCTGGACCAGATATCAGCCCAACCTTATGTCCTTCGTTATGCAGCCAAATTCTATAGGAGAAAAAACTCCTGGGACAAAGCTCTAGAACTTTTGAAGAAGGCCTTGGAGGTGACACCAACCTCTTCTTTCTTGCATCACCAAATGGGACTTTGCTATAGGGCACAAATGATCCAAATCAAGAAGGCCACTCGCAACAGACCTAAAGGAAAGGATAAACTGAAGGTTGATGAGTTGATTACCTCGGCTATATCTCATTTCAAAGCAGCTGTGGAGCGAGACTCTATGTTTGCATTTGCCTACACGGACCTGGCCAACATGTATGCTGAGGGAGGCCAGTATAGCAATGCTGAAGACATTTTCCAGAAAGCTCTTCGTCTGGAGAACATAACTGACGATCACAAACATCAGATCCACTACCACTATGGCCGCTTTCAGGAATTTCACCGTAAATCAGAAAATACTGCCATCCACCATTATTTAGAAGCCTTAAAGGTCAAAGACAGGTCATCTCTGCGTCCTAAACTGACAAGCGCTCTGAAGAAATTGGCCACTAAGAGACTTGGGTACAATGCTTCGGATGTGCAGAGTTTAAGTGCCCTAGGGTTTGTTTACAAGCTAGAGGGAGAAAAGAGGCAAGCAGCTGAGTACTATGAAAGGGCCCAAAAGATAGATCCAGAAAATGCAGAATTTCTCACTGCTCTCTGTGAGCTTCGACTTGCCATTTAAGTACACACTCTATGAAATTAGTTCTAAGCTTTTCTCTCTTTTTTGGGTTCCTATATTTTTGTTTATTGCTTTAATCCATTGTTCATTTATACCTAACTTTTATTGAATGGTTACTGTGTACCTGGCATCATGCTAAATACTTTATATACATTATGATGAATCTTTTGTTGTTTTTTAAAAATTTCCTTTGAGAAACAGCAAAATTTCAGCTGTTGTAGCTTTTAAAAATCATATGGTCATTATGACTTTATATCCTTTATCTGTGCTATTTGTAATAATTTCTGATTAAGTTTTGTCAAATTTTCCATATTATTTATGCCTAAATTTAATCCTACACAAGCTTTTGACATCTAAGTCATGAGCACTCTTTCAGGAGTGCAAAATTATATCAGTTAAGCACTTAACTTGTAGCTTGCAAAGATGGAAACTTCCAAGTTACAGATGTTCTGACTTTGATGAGGATATTTAACCACAAGCCTGATAGTTATCTAAAGAATCCTCTGTGTTGGAAGAAAAAAGTTTATAATAATAAGTTTGTCATCCCTGATGACTTCAATAAAAGGAGGAAAAATTAGAACATGAGAGAAAAGATCTTCCCAAATACAGAACTTCAGGGACTCGTGAGAAATCCAAAGTATTAACTCCCAGAATGTTCATCAAGTGGCTAGAAATAGTGATGAGAAAAAAACAAGGATGGGAAAATCATTATTCTCAGTTTTTTCTAGTTGTTTTAACTGGAAGAATAAACCTAAAGCTAATTATATGGAACTAATTTAATTCCTTCCCATTAAAATTGCAGTATTTTTAGGGTAAAATCATTGAGATTAAAAAGCAGACCAATTGAAAATTTGGGAGAAATAATAAATGGGTAAAATAGATACCCCTAACCTGTTTCCCTAGATTACCAAGATTTAAGTGATTTAGTTTTGGGTCTGAACTGGGTCATTTCTGGCCTTTGGTTAGCTGTTTTAGTATTCCAGAGTTACTTCTGTGAAGCTTTTCCTTTTGTCTGAAGTTTTCAGATAGACATGTTTTCCTGTAGATCCTCTAGGAACAGTTAAACCCTGTTTTCAGTTTGAATATTCACCTTGAAGGGTCACTGCTTAAGAGCTCTCATCCCAGAGGACTTTTAAAATTGAGATGTTGCTGAAAGTATGCAGTGATATTTACCACCGCAGTATTAGTGGGGAAATGTGCCGTGTGATTCAATTCTCTGTACCTCCAATGAAGCTCTTAAAACTGCTGTATATATGTGTGTGTTTTTCACTTTTTCTTACTATGTTTATTTTTTAAATTTTTATTATGGTTTTCATTATTATAAAAGTAATAAATTCTCATTGTAAAATTTCACAAAATACAGAAGTGTAAGAATTTAAAAATAAGAGCACTGCCTTCACCCTACCCCAATTCCACATGCCCAAGGTAAACTGTTAATAATCTGATATGTATCCTTCCAGATATTTTTCCTATGCATATTCAAACATACCTAAATACTTCAATGTATCTCATAAATTAAATTTTTTAATGTTTGTTTTACTTATATCCCTGCTGTTTTTATTTTGCTGTTTTCATTTGTTTATTCAAGAAGGAAGAATAGGCAAGAAATGATTTTATGTATTTCAATAATTTAGGACTGAAGTCCTAACCTATCAGTGGAAATATTTGGCCTGTTTTGTAGCAAATGTTTTATTTTGCAGTAAGTCAGTTTTCCCATTGAGAATAATATGATCAAGGCTGTGTTCCCAAGTAGAGACTTCACAGTCAATAAAATTACAGTTGTGATATCAAAACAAAGATACAACTATAAACCTCTAAACATTAGACTTTTAGGTCTATTAAGTGACTTTAAAATCCACTAGATACAAAAATTTTGAAATATATAAGCATAACATACTAAGAAAATGTAAAAGTTATAAAATCATATGAAAAACACAACTCTATAATCTAATTAACTTTAAATTTTGTCAATAGTGCTTGCCTACTTAAAATTTCTAAGTATTTAGAGATACTTTCGTAGACTCTTAAAAAAGACCTCAAACTTCACCTTTATTAATTAACCATCAAATTTTGAATACTGAATTATCTTCCTAAATGACAGTTTCATCTTCAGATAGTCCTTATTCTTTTACATTTGTTTCTTCCATTTAAGAGAAAATATCTAGCCTGTAGTCTACACATTTTGGTCTATAGGGACCTCAGAAATCTACCCCTTCCTAGAGATGACATTTTGCATTAGTTAAAACTCTTGATTGCAAATCATAAAACTCAGCTAAAATGACCTTAGCAAAAATGAGAATATAGCGGCCGATGTAATTTAATAGTCCAGGGACAGCACTAATTTCAGAGGAATTTGAAGAGACAAATCACCAAATACATAATGGCTATTGTTGGAAGTCGAGTAATGCTGAATAGCCAAAAACCAAATGTCTACTACATATAGCTTAAAGTAATTGAAGACTATTGCCATGTGTCCCTGAAACCTCTTTAACATGCAGTTTTCTTCCACCCACGCTCGTAAGACATATTGAAATCTCTTCCTCATCATGGTGATTTTGAATTCTCTCCAAATTGTCCTTATCCTTTGTCTGGGTTTAACTTCATACCCAAAATGTGGCTTTAGGACTCTGGTTGAATGATCCCTTGTCTTTCTTCTCTAGGGATTATATGTATATTAATTTAGGCAAAATAATATTCACTTACTACCTACTTATGTGTAATTTTTTTCCACACACGCCATTTTAAGATATGCCTTTCATATCCTAACCCTGAGCATTTGGCTTTGAAAGTGTTTTATGTTACTTGGTAGCATTCAGCACTTCAATTCAGATGATCCATATCTCTTCAAGAAATTGTTGAGGAAATGTTTGTGTCTAATATGCTATCCATTGCAAATAACAGTACAGATAATAGAAAACCCAGGTTAAGCTGTCTTTAATAAAAACCAGTACATCGTGTTTTCAAACAAGGCTTGATCTCAAAACTGAACAAGACAAAGTTGCAGTCTCTCCTTCTCAGTACTGAGTTATCAAATTTGGCTCCATTCTGAGAAAAATAACTCTGTGATCCTCATATGGGAGCCACATGCACTCTTGTCTCTATGCAGTAGGAAAGTGCGCATCTCCCACAACCATCTGAGAATGCCAGGTATGCTCTGATAGAGCCATCTTGGGTTACATCAGTTCAGTACAGTCACTCAGTCATGTCCGACTCTGTGACCCCATGAATCGCAGCACACCAGGCCTTCCTGTCCATCACCAGCTCCCAGAGTTCACTCAAACGCATGTCTATCGAGTCGGTGATGCCATCCAGCCATCTCATCCTCTGTTGTCCCCTTTTCCTCCTGCCCCCAATCCCTCCCAGCATCAGGGTCTTTTCCAATGAGTCAACTCTTCGCATGAGGTGGCCAAAGGACTGGAGTTTCAGCTTTAGCATCATTCCTTCCAAAGAAATCCCAGGGCTGATCTCCTTTAGAATGGACTGGTTGGATCTCTTTACATAACCATTTTCAAATAAGTCATCCTGGCCAAAGAGAAAGAGACCACGTGCATTAGTTAGGCATGAGGCACAGCTGACCCAGAAAGCCAGGAATGAAGAGAAAGTTGACTTCCCTGGAAGCATATGGACTGCAAGTGGTAGGGGTGGAAATATCAAGAAAATCAAGATGGAACACTGACAGCCCAAAATACCAAAAGTATGTAGATTCAAATTGTGCCTTCTTCCCCACTCCATACATTTAGCAAGTAGAGTATTTCAAAAAGGAGCTACTCGTTCAAACTCTAGTCAATAATGAAGGCCCCAGTAAACTTTTTTCTGTTGGGATTTTAGTCTGGTCCTCATTCCTCTTTATCCCTTCAGATCTGTTCTCAGCGTCCTGGAAGGCAGCCTGGTAGGGGCAGTGGTGTGTGGAAGACGAACCAAGAGAAGCAGTTATACTCACATTATAGTAACTGCCACCAACTGTGATTCAGACGACTTCAAGAAATAGGTAGAATAACCAGAGGCATTACAGCTTGTGAACGTACCTGAAGTACCAGCGATGACTGTGATGACTGAAATAATGACCGGTATTCAACAGAGCTGAGCAGCCCCAGAAGAAGCCATCACCAGCTTATTCACAGCTGCCATGAGGGCTACAGGCCCTGAACCAGCCAAGTACAAATTCAAAGTGACAAAGGGAAATGATAAAAGTGAGTATGGGATGACTTAGACATCAAAAGACAGATTACCCATGTGGTCAGCTTGTACAAATATATATGTCTGTAATGGTAGAGGCCCATATCAAAATAACTGCTTTGCATTCATTAAAAGATACTTTAATATGTTACCTTATTTTAACTATAGCAACACTGCAAATGAATAGAGCAAGCAACTCCGCAGAAGTTAGTTAAGTAACAATCAGAATCACACAAGGGGAGGATCTTACCTCTCCACTTCTCTCTCAGGACCGCAGTCTCTTGTTCCTCTGCAAAACCCGGATCTGACCTAATTTATAGTCCACTCTCTCTCCAGTTTATCAGTGCTGCATGAAAGTGAAAATGTTAGTCGCTCAATTATGTCTCACTCTTTGCGATCCCATGGACTGCAGCCTGCCAGCTTCCTCTGTCCATGGAATTTTCCCGGCAAGAATACTGGAGTGGGTTGCCATTTTCTACTCCAGGGAATTTTCCCAACCCAGGATTGAACCCAGGTGTCCTGCATTGCAAGCAGATTCTTTACCGTCTGAGCCACTAGGGAACCCATCAGTGGTTCATAAACATAAACCTAAATTAGAACCACTGGTGAAGTTTTTAAAACAATCAAATTTCCAGGTCCCATTATAGACCTACTAAACTAGAACCTCCAGGGCTGTGTCCTGTATATTTATAAAGGGCCCACATGGGTCTGAGAGTCATTTAGGTAAGGAAACGACTAGAACTTCAGTGAGAGGCTTTGTCTAAATGTTCCGTTTATAAGTAGAGATCCTAAGGGAAACTGTGGTAGGTGAGAATTAATGCAGCGCTCGAGTCTTGGTTGTGTTTTTTTGTTTTTTTGGGGGCTGAGCATGCAGGACCTTAAGTCCCTAACCAGAGATCAAAGCTATGCCCCCTGCCGTGGAAGTGCAGAGTCTTAACCACTCAACCTCCAGGGAAGTCCCACCAACAGCCCAAGTTTACAGGCAACTTTTACCCTGTGGAAGCTCTCTGAATAACAAGATTAGGGGAAGTAGCAAGGAATAAGCAAGGATAATGTACAATCAGAGATTTGGGGAAGATCTTACCTCTCCACGCCTCTCTCCCACTTCTCTCCCAGGACCATAGCTTCTTGTTTCTCTGCAGTTGTCTTCGTAGCCAAAGTTCTCTGGATCACTGAGATATGGTTTCATTTCCACCTTAGTTTCCTCTTGTCCTGTGATCAAGCCACATATACCTATCCCACCCCAAACAACGCCAACCCTCTCTGGCAGTGTCTTATTTCCTAAGATAAATGTGTTCATAAAGCATTTTATTGTACTTCAAGTGAATTAAAAACAGATCTAATTACTAGAAACGTGCAGAAGTGCCATGTATATATTCCTCTATTTGCTCTGAACTTAGGAGTCCTCTATAAGTGATAACTAGAATCTTCTTCTTATCTCCTATCATGATGGCCTACGCAGAGTAAGCAACAGAATAATGAAGGCGAGACGTGTAAGTTTGGGGAAAGCCGTATCTCATGGGAACACACAGGTGCCTCATGGCTAAACTCTGAAGGACAACCATGGAATGATGTCTCTTGGGTTGAACACCGAAGACACTGAGCACACTGGCCTTTCCTGTCCTTCAGGAAAAGCGATGCCTGTCTACGCTTCTTCCAACATCAAAGAGTAAAATGGGCTGAGGGTAAAGAAAGAGAGAGATGAGTACTCCAGAGTTCAGAAGTGAGCCTATAGGTCAGTTTCCTCCAAAACATGTCCCTAACTCACCACCAGCCTGGAGCAAAGCCCTGGGAAGGAGAGAACGCTAGTTCAGCCACATATTAGACTCTAGTGACAGGTGAATAGCCATAGCTAACTCGTAGCCACGTGGAATACAATGTGTACTACGTGCTGTTCTAAGTGCACTGCATGTATTAAACTCACAAAATGTTCATAAAATCCCTATAGATAAACATTTTTGTTATTTCCTTTTGCATATGAAGACACTGGAATTTAGAGCTATTAAGTAAGCCCAAGGTCATGTAGCTAATAAGAGGTAGAAAAAGGATTCAAACTATGGATGTCTGGTTCTAGAATACAATTTACTATACAATATTTTCTAGATAGTTCTAAAATTTGGAATGAGGGATGTGGGGAGATAGGACTAATCTTTACAGAAACGTAGGAGAATGCCACAGAGAATGACATGAAAGACAGACATTCTACAGTCACAGGTCACCCAGCACTTTCACAGAGAGTTCCAAACTCCTGGAAAGAATTGTGAAAGGGACAGGGATTAACAATTGCTCTGAAACCACTGGAGAGAATGGCCCAAGAAATCAAGGGACTCAGTCGTCTTACGAGTTGGATGTTAAAAATCAGAGATTTGGAATAAATTCCTTGAAAAAGAAAGCAAGCCTTGCCTTGAACCTCCAAGCCATGGACTTTGGAAAGTAGCTCTGAGCCCCTAATTCCACTGATTATTAATTTAGCTTAAGAGACACTTCACCTCCCTTCACATCCTTTCCCCTTTCCATACCATTTTAACTCTAGCAACCTTACCCCAATCTCACCAAAACAAACAAAAAACATAAAAACCAAACGAACACTGAAAATGAAAACTGCTTACATACAAGCCATTTGTATATAAAAACCTTTATTGACAAGATTTAGGAGAGAATCTATAACTTAATAACTTAATATTAGATAATCACTTTTCTAAAGGAAGAGAAAGGAAGAAAGCATAGAAGGAAAGATGGAGATGGGAAGAAAGAAGGAAAGAAAGAAAAGAGAGAGATGGATTGAAGGGAAACGAGAAAGAAGAAGGAAATACCCTCCACCATTTCTTGACAGTCCCACCTCTTGCCCTGATTCTGGGCCTTTCCTCCTTCCCCTATCTCTACTTTTCTGAAATAAGAACCAATTCCACTGATTTCCTTAAAAAGAACAATTCGGTTTTCTCTTATCCTCATATACAGACCCACTTATGCATAACCAAACTCAACTTGCTTAGTTCAACAAAAAGTCCTTAATGCTTATATAATACACTCTCCTTTGAAGGCAGTTGTTGCTACAAATAAATAAATAGCAGCCCCTTACAATTTCATAGGAATTACACATTTAAAAATAAATTCAATCACTAAATCCAGCATAATTTGTATACAGTAAAACAAGGATGCTTTATGCTTCCAAATTACACAGAATACACTCCTCTATTCATTTGGTGTCAACATTTCTCAAATTCGACTTCTGGTATGTGTTTGAGAATTTATCTTATACTTTAATTATTTATCAACTTACATCAAACCAATTAACACAATATTAGGGAACCAAAAATGAGAACCAGGACAGCAATCTGAATTCCCAAAAAGTCCACAAAGGGCTCAAAATACTTTTTCACATTAAATTTTGCCTACGGCATGCTGCAATCCATGAG
Source organism: Nanger dama (assembly GCA_917880005.1). Lineage (NCBI taxonomy): Eukaryota > Metazoa > Chordata > Mammalia > Artiodactyla > Bovidae > Nanger > Nanger dama. The sequence continues at coordinate 11,057,303 of CAKJTW010000051.1, forward strand.
GTTGCAAAGAGTCGGACATGACTGGGCAACTGAACAACAACAATCCCTCGTTAGGTCAATTAAAATCATCACTTATATTAACTTTGATATGCTAAATAGAGAAGTGACCTAGGAAATAAGAATATATACAGAAAAATACAACACAGCATCTTTATCCCTATATTTGTATTGACACTTGCAAGAGGAAGAGGATAAATGTGGGATGAGTCATGAGTAGGAAATGAGGGAAGAGAAGGAAATAACAAATTTTAATGTTTGTTCTAAGGTTGGTCTTGTCCAGTGTAGTTGGAGGCACCACCAACTTTAGGGAAGTGGTCTCAATAATTCCAGCAGATGGCAGTGCAGTGCTGCATAATAGGTATTACAGTTATTTAAAAATAAAATCCACCAAAAAGCTTCTTGAACCTCTGGACCCCTTAAGAAGGAAAAAACATACAAATTATTCCTTTTAGGACTGAGAAGGAATTATTAAAGTATAACCCCATGCTCTGAAAGTCTCTTTTTAATTTGTGAAGTTAACATGAAAGTGTTAGTCACTCAGTCTTCTCAGACTGTTTGTGACCCCATGAACTGTAGCCTGCCAGGCTCCTCTGTCCATTGGATTCTCCAGGCAAGAATACTGGTGTTGGTAGCCATTCCCTTCTCCAGGGGATCTTCCTGAACCCAGGGATCGAACCTGGGTCTCCTGCATTGTAGGCAGATTCTTTACTGTCTGAGCCACCGGGAAGTTTTTAATTTAGAGAGAGTAAATGCAACCCCAACTCCCAACAGTCCCCAAAGTTCCGGACACCTCTGTGGAGCCCCTCATCACGATATCTGTTACTGTCAGCTTAGGCATGGTTTTGCACTGGCCTCAGGAATTGGCCTCCCTTCTGGCTCAGCTGGTGAAGAATCCCCCTGCAATGCAGGAGACCTGGGTTTGATCCCTTGGGAAGATCCCCTGGAGAAGGGAAAGGCTACCCACTCCAGTATTCTGGCCTGGAGAGTTCCAGGTCACAAAGAGTAGGACACGACTGAGCTAAGTTCACTTTGAGGAATCACCTAGAGTCCCAGGCAGCTGCGTAAGGCAGCTTCCCGCATCCTTTCCTTTACTCTCCAGCTTCTTCTCCTGAAAACACAGGAGGCTGTTTCCAGCCCACTCAGTTCCACACCAGAGTTCCTCAGAATCATTTCAGATTTCTTTGGCCCTTCTTGAATTCTCCCTCTCCTAACCTCCAGCGTCTGCAGGGCCCTTAGCACTGAAAACCTCTTGTGGCTGTTCTCACCTGTGTTCGTTTCAATTTACCAATTAGTCAGTACCTGAGGCCACTGGACAGGGTAGAACGTGTGTTTTGAATTCCCTGCTATATATAACATGGTGCCAGAGTCCAAGGAGGTGCTTAATAAATAGTTGTGGTTGATTAACTCCTCTCACCAACTCTTTAAAGAGTCTGTCAGCATGCCATCTGATTTTCAGTCACACCCGTTGAGTTAGAAGCCAGCCATTAGAGCGGGTTGACTCTAGTGGGGAACTTCTGCTACTGGCCAAATCCTGGTGCCAGGTTTCCATGTCAAATAAAAGCAGCTCGTTTGATCCCTGTAACTGAAACCCCATCTTTTCATACTTGAGGCACATGTGCTCCACTTTTTCCCAACTTTCTAGGGTTTCCTTGCATGGGCACTGCCCCATGCCTGGGCCTGGCCCTGGGCTTAATTTGAGCACAACACAGTTATTTAATTAAACTCGTCTCAGTTCAACATAGGTGTATCATTTTTACATTCAGGCTTCAATCTAAGTTTTATGTAGTGTATTTCTACCAGCTCTTCTCTCTTCCCCAAACCTGCCCCATGATACGCAATGCTCTGGAGGTCCCGCTTCTTATATAGGACACTTCTCACCAGGTGTCCCATTTTGGCCCACTGAATTGGGACCATCCAACATATCCTACCTTGGGGCTTCCCTGGTGGCTCCAATGGTAAAGAATTTTGCTGCAGTGTGGGAGATCCGGGTTTGATCCTGGGTCAGGAAGATTCCCTGGAGAAGGGAATGGCAACCCACTCCAGTATGTTTGCCTGGAGAATCCCAGGGACAGGGAAGCCTGGTGGGCGACAGTCCGCGGGGTTGCAGAGTGGGACACCACTGAGCAGCTCACAGTGGCCCTGCCAGCGTCCTCTGTGCATGCCGAGTGTGAAACTTCAAGCACACCTGACCTTCAGGAGCCCCACCTTTGCTGCATTATAATTCTCTTTAGTAGCTGCTTCCTTTGTTCTTCTTTGTTTATCCATTTGTTGTTTTCACTCATTCATTCACCAAGTATTTATTGAGTGACTATGGATTAGGCACTGGACTCTGGCAAGTCATGATCTCTAGCCTCAGAAAGCTTGTGATTTTGTAGAGATGACATTTAAAAATAAACACACAAATGAATATGGAATAATTAAAATATGTTCTCTGGTGTGAAAGAGCAGGGAGCTATGAGTTCGTGTCATGCAGGTGGTGATAGTGTGATAGGTAATTGGTGTGCCCGTTTGCTCAGTCATGTCCAACACTTTGGGGACCCCATGGACTGTAGACCACTAGGCTCCTTTGCCCTTGGGATTCTCCCGGCAAGAATACTGGAGTGGGTTGCCATTTCCTACTCTAGGGACTCTTCCGGCCCTGGGATTGAACCCACATCTCTTGTGTCTCCTGCAATGGCAGGCAAATTCTTTACCTCTGCATCACCTGGGAAGCCCAATAAGTAATTCAGATGGAGGCAATGGTTCAGGGTAGGGAAGTGACATTTGTATTGAGGCCCAAAGGGTGAGAAATGAATATCCTGTGGGATCGACATATGCAAAACGACCTTGGAAACAGAACAGGGCACTGCAGTGTGGTGAGAACAGGGTAGCCCAACAGGAGGTCTGGCAGTGAGGCAGACGCTCTCCATGCAGAACACCACGGGCCGTATTTCAGCGTGTAACGTCGGTGATTCTGGAACAGGCTTGCCCTGGGACTTCCCTGGCAGTCTAGTGGTTAAGATACCATGCTTCAAAGGCAGGGGGTGTTCGACCCCTGGTTGGGGAACAAAGATACCACGTGCCATGTGGTGTGGCCAAAAATTAAAGAAAAAAAAAAAAGGCTTTCCCTCTCCCTGTTTGACCTTTAGAAACTTGAGTCAGATGTCCAAATTCTTCCCCCTCGGTGCTTCCCACCTGCTACACACTCAGACTCTGCTTAGGGTCCTGTTGAAAAACAGGAACTGAGAACATGTCTTCACTTTTCCTAGGGTTGGGACCACTAACTCATCCATCATTTCAAGTGCCGGGGAGAAAGACCTAACCTGCCATCACAGGAGTAACAGTTTTATGAGAAAACTTTAAAAGGGCTGCACTTTAACATGTTAATTTTAATGCCTTTTAATGTCAATGCATTTTCAATGCATTACTTTGCCAACAAAGGTCCGTCCAGTCAAAGCGATGGTTTTTTTCTAGTAGTCAGTTTTGGATGTGAGAGTTGGACTATTAAGGAAGCTGAGCACCAAAGAATTGATGCTTTTGAACTGTGGTGTTGGAGAAGACTCATTGAGAGTCCCTTGGACTGCAAGGAGATCCAACCAGTCCATCCTAAAGGAAATCAGTCCTGAATATTCATTGGAAGGACTGATACTGAAGCTGAACTCCAATATTTTGGCCACCTGATGCAAAGAACTAACTTACTGGAAAAGACCCTGATGCTGGGAAAGATTGAAGGCAGCAGGAGAAGGGGACGACAGAAGAAAATATATTTGGATGGCATCACCAGCTTGATGGCCATGAGTTTGCGCAAGCTCTGGGAGTTGGTGATTGACAGGGAGGCCTGGCATGCCCTGGCCACGTCCATGGGGTCACAGACAGTCAGAAACGACTGAGGAACTGAACTGAATGTCAATGCAAATCTTCAGTGGAACATACATTAACTCCTCAAAATAGGAAATTCCCTGGCAGTCCAGTAGTTAGGACTCCATGCTTTCATTACCAAGGGCCTGGGTTCAATCCCTGGTTGTGGAACCTGCAAGCCTCACCATGTGGCCAAAAAACATTTTTAAGTAAAGTATAAAAGTGTTTGTATTTAATTTTAGACCAATCTTAGAGCCTGGATCCCTCAAAGAGGCCTCTAACACTTAAATAATTAACAGTCTTAATGCAAGTTAATAGTAATCACTCTTTTCCAGAATTCAGAAGCACTTTTCACTTATCTGACACTTCCTTAAGCCTGGTGGTGCTAGTGGTAAAGAACCGCCTGCCAGTGCAGGAGATGTAAGAGATTCAGATTCAGTCCCTGGGTAGTGAAGACCCCTGGAGGAGGGCATTGCTACCCACTCCAGTACTCTTGCCGGGAGGATCCCATGGACAGAGGAGCCTGGCAGGCTACAGCCCATTGTGCCGCTAAGAGTCAGACCTGATTGAAGCGACTTAGCATATAGGCACGCAAGCTTCAGGTAGATAGGTCACAAGGGGGCTAGGAAAGGAAGAGTTTTTAGCCTGCAATTTGGACATCTGAAGGAAATCCACAACAAGAAAGGGGGGTCCCCATCAGCCTTGTAGGTAATGACGTGGCCCTTTCATATGTGACACTGACCACCCGTACCCTCGGCTAGCATGAACAAATTGTTCTTGCCAAATTTAGTTATTCCTTGACAACTCAAGGAAGACATGTCCTGTCAACATTATCTCAAATGGCTTCATCAGGAGTGGAAGCAAAGAGGTAAAGAACTGTAGATGCTGGGACAATGGGTACCTCAAGTACATTGTACTTTTCATTCTGGTTTTGTCTGTTTGGAAGTTTCATTATTAGTAAAATGTTTTAAACGTTTCTTTTTATGTCATGATTATTTTCCTCACTGCTCCCACCAAATGTTTCTCTGTGCTAATGGGACAAAACCCCAGTTATCTCTTACTGGGAGCTGCTCTGGCAACAGATAAAAATGCATGGTTTGGCAGGGTTTAAAAAGACTCACAGCTTTGAAGTATAAGAAGAGAAACTCGGATATTTATCTTGAATTCACACTATTTCATGTCAATAAGCAGCTTCTGCATTAGATTTATTGGGCCCAGGAAGGTGAGTGCCAGTTAGATATCACCATCTTCATTATCACGGGGCAATGGGATTTTGGAAGGAACGCTCTTCCTGACTGAGTAAGCACGACTTTGGTCATGCACAGCGTGCTCCCCAACCTTTCCATGTGCCCCCACACGCAAATGCTCCCAAAGAGGAGTCTGGATCAACAGACAGCAAATCAAACCACTAAGCCTGAAGCAGTGGTCTTAATAGAACCAGACTCTTAGGAAGTTTTGGAAATTTTCAGTCCAGGGTCTTCTCATCTATACTCACTGGAAGACTGAAATCTAAAGGATTTTATCTGCCCAAGGAAGGGCTTATTTCCAAATGGTGCAGTGTCTACTGAGTCAGAAGTCACGGGATCTGATGCCTCAGTTTCCATGCTTATGAAAGGGTGAAAAGATAGGTTATCATGGGGACTAAGTAAGACACTGCACAGGAAGCGCTTAACACAGCAACTAACACACTGAAGTACTCAATAAATGCTTTTGGCTTTTGTAAATTATTTCATTACTTACAACATCTTTATATGCCAGTGACATCTTGGCTTGACCCCAGACAGACGCACTCATAATCCAATTCAAACCCCTTGTGCAAGGGAAAATGTTTTCCAAACATGACTATAAACTCATTTTATTATGCTTTTGAAATAAGAAAATACTATCATAAATATCTGATCGATTAGTGAAGTCACAATCTGAAAAAAAAAGTCAAATGGTACAGTGTATCTACAGAAATTACATATTTCTTTTGCTTTTTTTTACTCAATTTCAAAGTAGAACTTGCAGTGATATAAAGAAATATTTAAGATGTAAAATCATCCCACCACAATTTTGTTCTTGATTCCACAAAGCAAGCACATCATTCTCATGAATCCCTCCATTTTAAAATAAACAGTATAGGCACATGGAACGTAGCAGTAAAATTTTGTATAGATGACAACGGTAACCTCTAAAATCTACATTTTCCTTACTGGTTTTCTAAAAATGCTGCTCCAAAAAGAAAAATAAAATACAAATGTATGCATGTATAAAGTCAGAATAGCCCAAATATTTTATACAAATTTTTAAAAGCTCTGATCTCTATGCTCATTTTTTCATGAATATTTATAATACTTTAGAGAAATTACATTGCAGAACAAGATAAACATAATTTTATTGTGACCATCATAGGAAAAAACATGTATAAGAATATTTATAACTCTTCATATTTCAAACAATCTTTAGGTTTGAAGATTTAAGAAATGACATTTAGTATAAAGTGTTATTCCAAACACATACAACTTCATTTTAACTTTGACTGTCTACAGATATTTCCAAACATTGCTTTTAAATGGCAAATGACAAAGAAAGTGGTTTCACAATTAAATCTTCAAACTAAGTATATTAATAACAGGAAACATTCCAATTTCTCTTTGGAAAACATCTATGAGATACTAGCTTTCTGCCATCAAATCAAGTCAGCATTTCATTCTGAAAGCGCTGTATTAATATGTAATTTTAAAAATAATCCAGTTATAGGCAAAGACTCATGCTGAATATACTTATCAACCTGAGTGCCCCTCATGGCTGTGTTTTTCTTTCAGTACCTGTGTCCAGGCATTTGTGAGACCTCTCTGGGGACAGTGGATTGAATAACCTTCAGGGTCAAAATATTTCCTTGAGGTTCAGATTTAATTTATTTATTTTTGGCCATGGGGCTCAGCACGTGGGATCTGAGTTCCCTAACCAGGGGTCAAACCTGAGGCCCCTGAATTGGAAGCGTGGAGTCTTAACCATTGCACCTCCAGGGAAGTCCCCAGATTTAAAATGTTTTAATTAATTAAAATCTCCTTTCAAATGTATAACTTGCCCCTGTTTACAAGTGCAGCATGATTTGGGATTCAGATTATAGTTCAGAGGACTTAAACTGGTTAGGGACAGGCTGGGGGTCTGATCTCTCTCTTACCTCCCCATGCCCTCCCTCTTCAATCTGAAGACCCAATCCATAGGGAATAGGGTACTTGGAAATGAAAGATCTATTAGAACTATTCTAATCCAGTGACTTAAGGTGTGTGGAAGAGTTCTATGAACTATAAAACAACACACCACTAGCTTTCTTAACTTTGTCCTTCCTCTTTCTTGACCAAAGCTATAATCTGTGAGAAGGCCACAGTGCTGAGGTTAATTCCCAAAGCCTTCTCATTCAGCTGAAAAGGTCCACCAAGTTCCTAATGATTGTCTATAAAGAGATGAAGAGCAGTGGACGCTGGAACAATAATTGACACAGGGAGAAAGGAATCTCACTTTCAGAACATCTCTAGAATAATATTTTTCAGGCAAAACTCTCACCTTGTTTTGGATAATGATGAAGTTAAATGTCTGATCTGAAAAGAAAACTCTCACCAGAGACCTGCTGATTCAAGAATTCAATTCCTGCCCAGCTGGAATGCTGCCAACATTTTCCCATTCCTAATAGGGAAGTCTACAGTTAAAATAAGTGCTTTATTTCTGAAGAAAAAAAAGGGAAATGTTAGTGTTAACATTTCTGGTAAGATTTAGGAATCACCCACGTGACTTTGTGTGCTCTATCAATTTAAAGTATCATATGTGATAGCAACAGAGGCGAGCACCTGGCCGGAGGAAATGAGCATTCAGTGGTGGTGGAAGGTGAGGATGCTAAACCTTCTTCCTAGTGGAGCTTCTCATTAGGATGTGAAACAGAGTACTTAAAGAATAGATTCTTCAAAAGGCAGTGATTAAAATGGGATGCCTCCTTTTCCAAACAGCATAAAGAAACCTACATGTCAATGCTTCTGGCTTACCTTCTAACTGAAGAAGGAAGGTGGAGGGACAGAGAGTGGAACAAAGCTGTTCCACTATTATCTGCTTTAGTCATTCGTTCAAATTACCCCTGTTTACAGGGAAATATATCAGTTGTGTCCTAACATTCTCCATGGTGTGATGCTCTTTCAGTTCAACTGTGAATCCCAGATGGGGAAACTCTCAGCCGGTCCAGTTTGCTTTGTTATTTGCTATTTCCCACCCCCTCCAAACATACTAATAAAACAATAAATTCCTTGGAAGGCAATGCTTCTGCCAAAATAAAGTCCTTCAGAAACATATACAATCCGGTGTCCCACCTCTCTCAGCCCTGAAGATTCCTAGGCTCAAGGCCATTGGTCATGTGGGGCTGGAACCAAGCATTGCTAGAGCCACGGATTCCCCATCTTTCTGATCTAATTCTCTTGCTACAGAATAAGCCACCGAGCCATTGGTCCATAGCTGCATCTTGGGATCTGATTCTTTGGCAAGGAGCCGCAGCTGGGTTTTTTTTCGTCTTCTTTACCACTCTAGCAAAGCCAAGCAACAAAGAACTAAGTATCATTGAGAATCCACAGAGAAGGAATGCCGCGGTGTAGCTGGCAGTCGTGTCTACAAGCCATCCTGCAACAAGCAGCAGCAAAATGATATTGTTGAGTTGAAAACTTGACTATTTACTCACTCAAATCTAATAATTCGGGAGGATAATAACAATAGATTGTTAGCACCACCACTCTCATTTTGACACAAAAAGTAGATCTAAAAGTATTTTTGCAACAACTGAAAAAATTCATTCTATTTTCTAGAGAAACTTCTAAAATAGATTGTTATTATGCAAAGTGTTTGGAAGTACCACATTCTATACTAAGAATAATATTATTCTTAATATACAATAAATATTAGTTATTATTAATTCCATGAAATATGGTAGAAAAGGTAAAACTATCATTCAGATTACAGAGCTTAGGATTATCTCTTTATCTAAAGTGTGAAGAGAATATAATTGTACAGAATCCTAGTAGTAATGTTCCCAGCACCCATATACTGTCTATCTTGAGTAACAGAACACGCTCCTAGATAAAGCAGAATCCAAATTTCCTATTAGATCCAGACATTTTACCCTAAACAGTTTGAAAATCAGATCATTGCACCATGTTAAAGTTTCAAATGCAAATTTCAGGAAGCATAATTCTGTAATCACAGCTTTTTAAAATTTATCTGTTGTTGCAACAAATTAACCACAATATCAACTCCCACTCTAAATTTTGAGGAGAACCAGAGTATATGATATGCAAAATATAAGTCCCAATAATCAGGGACTCAATGGGGTAAAATTAGACATTGGCAGGAAATTATTTTGTAATTAAAAAGGTTTTTAAAGTTCCTCCAAACTTTACTTATGTGCCAAGAAAATCCACCACAGAAGTATATGACTTCTGCTCTCATCTACTTCAACAATTAGCCAAAAATGGCATGCAAAAATTATTAGAAGCCCCATAAAGTTTCTTACAATCCAAAGTGAAAGTGAAGGTTGCTCAGTCATGTCCAACTCTTTGTGACCCCATGGACTCTACAGTCCATGGAATTCTCCAGGCCAGAATACTGGAGTGGGCAGCCTATTCTTTCTCCAGTGGATCTTCCTGACCCAGGAATTGAACCAGGGTCTCCTGCATTGCAGGTGGATTCTTTACCAACTGAGCTATGAGGGAAGCCTACAATCCAAACTGTTACTCTCAAATATTTTAGTTATGTGATTTACTTGTGCATTTCTTTAGCAGCAAACAAGAGACTGAGTAAAGAACTGTCATCTTAAAAGTCATTAAATAAGAGAAATATTACAACAGGAACTCACACACTAATCCTCTAAATCCTAGCAATGAGTATAATATCTGATATGCCAAATGCTGGAGAAGACTCTTGTGAATCTCTTGGACTGCAAGGAGATCCAATCAGTCAATCCTAAAGGAAATCAGTCCTGACTATTCATTGGAATACTGAATAGTATTCTCAAAGCTCCAATACTTTAACCACCTGATGCATTGACTCATTGGAAAAGACCCTGATGCTGGGAAAGATTGAAGGCAGGAGGAGAAGGGGGTGACAGAGGACAGATGGTTGGATGGCATCACCTACACATGAGTTTGAGTAGGCTCCGGGAATTGGTGATGGACAGGGAAGCCTGGCGTGCTGCAGTCCATGGGGTCGCAAAGAGTCGGACAGGACTGAGTGACTGAACTGAACTGAACTGATGCCAAATGAACGCTATGGTTTGACAAAAGGATCCAGGAATCCTCATTTATGTTCCATGACTGTTTAACAGAATCACAGTGTTCCTAAAGGTTGGTAAATACAAAAACTGGCTATGGAGGGAGGGTGTGAGAACATACTGGGGCTATTTTCCAAAACTGAAGCACTAAACATTTCATCCTATACCATGGAGTTCAGACTGACCAGGAATTTTTATCTGTAGCCATCAAGCAGTCACAATTTCCCCTGGTTTGACACTTTAGCAATTGCTGGGTTTGTCAATAACTTGAACTGTTGTCTATTTACAACAGTTGCTAAAGCAGAAATCCTGCCTTCTTCAAAATATCCCCTTCTTTCCTCCTAGGCAAATGTTTACTTCATTTCTCTTTGCCTGTCTTCAGAGACTTTCTTCACTCTCATAATAATCTGGACCCATCATTCTCATTCTTTAGTGTACAGGAGGATCACAAGAAAACTACTTGAGAATGTAGGTTCCTGGAACTTACCCCCAAAGATCCAAATCACAGATGGAGGGTCATGGAATCTGCAGTCTAACAAGGGTCCCAGGGGATTCTGTTGGGGTGATCTCAAGACCTCATTCTGAGAGACAATGGTCTAGACTACACACCCCAAGAAGACGGAATGGGTTCTTACCTGTTTGCTGATACACCAAGAGCACCAGACACAGTGCTGATGTACACAGCAATAAATATCTGTTGAATTACTTGTTTAAGGCATGCAATACATATTTCTTGAATTATCTAATGTACTCAATGAATATTTGTGGAATTACTTAATCACGTTTTTAGTGTCTTATCATTTTACAAAACATTCTAGATGCTATATCTTGAGTCCCAAATCTGTGTATCCAAATCGGGCCTCTCTCTAATGCTCTGATTTCATCTTTAAATACCTTATTGGGTATTTCAGATATCTGAGTATGTCTAAACATTACATTTATTATGTTCTGGCAAAGCTACTCTCTTCAGCTTCCTTATTTCTTTCAAGTGTGCTATCATCTCCTGATATATTGGACTTTTTCCTTCCTTCATATCCCCACATGCTAAAATCAGTTGATATTCCCCCATATTTCCTCCTTTGACCCCAGAGTTCATTCTCATTTCTGCTGCAAAAGCCATCGTTCAGGCCTTTATCAGATGGCTCCTGAACTATCAGAATGAAATTCTAACTGCTTCTCCACTAAAGTACTAGATCATCTTTCTAAAACACATTCTTTATTACTCCTTTGCACAAAAGGTGTAATACTTTAGAGACTCATATTCTCTGAAGTATATAGGGCCCCTCCTCCTTTAGTGGGCACTGGAGACACTCCCCTATGACACCTGTACATTAATATTTCAGCTCACCACCTACCTCATCATTCTACCTCTACTGGAATCCTGTATGCCCGCCAGCCTTCCCTCTGAATGTGCCCAACTTATATTTAAGTCTGAACAGCTGTTTCATTCCATTGCTCATATCATTTGTGTGGAACAGAATCAAGATCCTAATTTGAGACTCTTTTTCCTCAAGTACACTAAGGTCCTCCATTAGTTGGAAGAAGATTATAGAAGAAGGAAGTAGGTGAGACCATGGTATTTTGGTGGCTCAGCCATTCCTTTCTCTTTCATTCTTTCCAACTTACTTCCACTTCTCACAGTATGTTGTGTGAGTTCACTGTTTTTACATCAAAATGACAAAGAGAAGAGGTGACCGGAGTCAGGAGGTTTCCTCTGGAAACTTACCAGCGATGGGTGGGCTCACCAAGTATGGCACCGCATGCAAGAAGTACACCACGCCGAGTGCTGATGACAGAGAGGTGGTCCCCACAATTTCTGCGGTCACTACTGGGATCAAAGTCACGTAGGCACCATCGAAGTAGCCAAAAGTACAAGCGAAAGGCACGAGCAGGGGAAGGCTTTGAAGCATTGGTAGGCAGAGATAGCAGAGCCCATCCAGTCCAATGGCAACGAGGTAGCAAACATACCGGTAATTCTTCAGACACCTGTGGATTTGAAGACCAAGAATGAGTGCAGGATACACAGCTTCTATCAAAGAGCTCTAGAATCCTGGCCATGGAGCAGTAAGCACTTTATTTTCTAGAGACGGCCTCCCCATTGTGTGCTTTCTATGTTGTCTTCCTATCTTTCTTTTGGTATATGTAAATGCAAGAATGTATCTTCCCAGGAAGCATTATGGTAGAAAATAACCCGTGCACTAAAATTAGAAAGATAGACGTTTGAATCTAGTTCTCCCATCTACTAACTGCCTAACTCTAACCTCAGTTCCTTTAGCTATAAAACAAGATGTTATCTATCTCAGAGTTAATCAAGGAAATTTGTGAAATAACACATAGAGTGTCAGGAGACTAATATTTTCTACAAGTCTACCGTATTAGATGCTTTCAGATATGTCATCCATTAGTCTCCAGCTCTTCATATATGTTCAATAACCCAAGGAGGTATACAAAGAGGAAGCCATGACATGAAGAAATGAAAATGATTTGCCAGAGATTACAATGGTCATGTATTAGGACTAAGTCTTATTTCAAGATCTCCCCAGTGGTACATCCATGAATATTTTCCCTTTGTAGATCCAAACCCATCTCTGATAGCAATTATTACAAAGACTCTGTATTATATCAGCATCAGCAATTTACACTTTATAAATTATGTAAGAAAAGCAATTTATGCTTTTCTGCTTGTAATCTCATTTGAGCCTCACAAAATACTATAAAGTCCTCATGCACATATTGAACTGGTCCATTTTACAGATGAAGACCTGTGAGGATCTAAGAGTTGGGTGATTTTTCTCTAAGTCTCAGGGATAATATGGGGCAGAGCCAAGACAAGAACTTGGCTCTTTTATATCTTAGACTAGAAATCCCTCTTTCAGATCTGTATCAGACTGCTTCTGGTTGGGTTATTTGATTATAAAGAAAGATACCCTTTGCTCTTCCCCACATTCCTTAGCTATTAAAAGTGTGGCTTTTATATTTGATCCTAAATATTGTATTCATGATACTGGTGAATGGCAGTTGGATGCTGATTACTTCCCAAAGACATAACAGCTAAGAAGCCACATGATGATAGCTCTCCCAGGTCATAGTTCAAGTGTGAAAAGTCTATCAATTAGGAGAATATGAATAGTTTGCTCTCTTCAATCTAGATTAGCATTAGCTGAAGAAACTACTCAGACTTCTTAAAATATTGGTTTCTAAGTCTAAAGTTATAATGAAGCTATTTGCTTCTTGCACTGTGAAACATACATATGTGGTGCTACAGATAATGTGTTGTTATTGACCTGGTCCTCCGGCCTAGACTGCAGTCTATTCCGCTCTCTGTTGCCAGCTAGTCTCTGGGGTGGTCCGAAAGACACTAAAATCACAGTGACCAGTCAGAAGTTGTTTTACTGGAGGACTGACCTGACTTAGAATGGAATTAAATTTGTTACCAGAACTTGTAACTATCCCTTGCTTCTGCCATTTAGACATACCCATCATTCTAAATGATTTGGATCAGGTGTCAGCAAACTGTGGCCAAATCTGGCCCACCACTTGTTTTTTGGACTGTGAACTTAGAATGGTTTTCCCATTTTTGAATGACTGGAAAAGAACAATAAAATGTTGTGACATGCAAACACTGTATGAGAAACTAAAATTTTAGTGCCCTTAAATAAAGTCTTACTGGATATGGCCACTTGCTTTCAGTCACATATTGTCTATGGCTGCTTTTGTGCTACAACAGCAGCGTTGGGTGGTTGGGATCATATGATCTACTAAGTCAATGAGACTTTATCTGTTTAATGTCTATCCCTGTACAAAAAGTTTCCCAACGCCTGACTAGAAGAACCAACAAGGGAGTTGCCTTCAGATACTGAAAACCTGTTAACATTATTTAGACCTAGGTATTCTAGAGGGTAAGGTGATGAAAGGGAAGTTAAAGTCATTCAGTCATGTCTGACTCTTTGCAACCCCATGGACTAGAATTCTCCAGGCCAGAATACTGGAGTGGGTTGCCATTCCCTTCTCCAGGGGATCCTCCCAACCCAGGGATTGAACCCGGGTCTCCCACGTTGCAGGCAGATTCTTTACCAGCTAAGCCATCAGGGAAGCCCAAGGTGATGAAGGAAACTCAAAGCTTAAAGTTCCTTGTGGGGAACCAGCGGTGGTTTCACAGATTTTTACCTTCTGTCAGTTAGCCATCCGAACGTGATATTGCCAATAATGTCAATCACCCCAAGGATAGACATAAGAAAAGCAGCTTGCTGATGAGTCACTCCGACACTCAACGCATAAGGCACAAAGTACACAAAGAGAGGACTACAGCCATAAGCCATAAACAGGACAGAGATGGCCAACACAACAAAGTCTGGCATCAGGAGAAAACTGTACTCCTGCTGCAAAGAGCCACAGAGGCAGGTCTGCACCCATTCTTTAGTCCAAGTCGAACAGGGAGATGCCCGCTTAAAGTCTTGTGTCTGAGTTCTGCAGACATGGTTCTGCTCTGGAGTGGTTTGGTCCTCTTTAAGAGTGATTGGCCGCATCAAGGCACCGCAGACGCAGAGATTCAAAACGAAGCCCCCAAGGATGAGTAATGCTCCTCTCCAGGAAAACTGTTCAATAAGGAGCTGAACCACAGGAGCCAGGATGAAGATGCCAATGCCACTTCCTGACAGGGAGATCCCATAAGCAAGGGCTTTCCGTCTGCTGAAGTACTTGCCAACCATGGCAATAGCTGGAGAGTAACAAAGTGCAAATCCAAGACCTGGTGATAAAGAGAAGTCTATGAGTGCTAATGGCATGCCATGAATAGCCACTGAAAGAACATCTCTCAGAATTGTACTATTGGGATTTAAGAGAATCTGAACCTCAAGTAAATCCCTTTAAAACTACTTTCTACATCAAGCTGAAAATGAGTCTCCCTCACCAGCCACCCACAATTTGGAAAGTATAGCATCTGTATGACTTTCTTCTTGGGAAGAAAAGCTTTAAGGGACTATGGCTTAAGCAAAATAAAGTGAAGACTTTAAAAAGTATTATACAAGTTAAATTTGAATTAACTAGAAAATCAGGATAACACTGACCTGTGAAATGTATTCTCATCACAACAATTCTTTTTAAATAAATTAAAGTTAATTTTAGTAAATTAAATGATCTCTGGGTAATTTAAGTATTGTTAAATTATTGATGATACTTACATTATTAATAATACTTAAATTATCCAGAGAATTACTTCAACTCTTCACTGCACAAGAATACACAACCCTGATTATCTGGACCACTTTGGAATTTGTGTTTGAATAGCATATGTGATCCTGTCAAAGTTCCAGAGTAATTTCAAATATTAAGATACATGCTAATTTTATCCATGAACATAGCATGTACATATAGCAACCTGAAAATATCCCCAGCAGAAAGTCTCTTCAAGATTTTCCAGTTCTATTTTTTTTAAGTCAAGAAAATCAGAACAGCTTTAAACCTGGAATTTAAACATCAAGGAAGGAAAAGGAGAACTGCCTGCACCTCCTATTTCCATCTTCAGAGCAGGACGAGCAATGATCCCAGTTTGCTTGGACTGAGGGGTTTCCCACATGTGAGGCTTTCAGCACCAGGCCCAGGACAGTTTCTGGTAAACTGGGAGGATGGGACACCCTAGTGGTCAGGCCCTTTGGGTGACAGGGGACAGACACCATTTTAGCTGACAGAGCTAGATTTATAACCTCACTGTGAGATATCTTTTATTGGCCAGATCATGCTAGTCCCTCCAACCAACCTTGATCCTCTGCAGTCCCTGTAAGTGTGATCTATGGAATGCACATCGGTTGCTTCTCTTTCTATGGACTTCATTCTCTAAAGTATATTTCCATAACATTGAAAGAGAATGTGTGATGTAAGAATATTCACAGAGGCCTTTTTTAAAAAACTGTAAACCCCATTTATTAGACAATGATACTCACTAAAAAGTAAGGGCAACTCGGGTCAACCACAGATAGTATTTCAATGTCTTGGCAAAGATGTTGGGAGAATGCTCATTGCTAAAAATTTATGTTGCCCTGGCTAATGGTGCTCTGCTTCTGAGTGAAGGATCTCAGCCATACATGCCTGCCCAAGGAAAGTCAGCAGTCACTGTTGTCAAGTGGCTGAATTAAAGTGCTGACACAGTCTCATTACGTATGACAGTCCGTTAAATTTCTAGCCCTTTTGTTTAATTGTTTGGTAGGCAGACGTTCAGCTAAATTATGCATCCAACAATATGAGTATTTTATGAATTACTGCTCTGTGGGAAGGCTTAACAACCCCTGGATAGGGTGGGATGAGAAAAGGTGGTACAAAGTGCCCTTACCTGTAAGAACTCCCAGAGTGAGGTAGAGATGCTTCAGACTGGTGGCAAATGAGCCCAGGATGAGACCAGTAGACGCAAGCAAGCCACCCAGCATGATTCCCACTTGACAGGAAAAATGGTTACTGACAACACTCCCAAGTGGAGCTTCAAAAACAATAATAAATAGGTTCAACATAGAGGCCTTGAGGGCGCTGTGTACAGGCTGTGGTGCTGCATCAGTGGCGCAGAGAGCCGCCTATCCTCAGATCCTCGAGCCCACCCCCACTCATCCTATGGAGTTAGAAACCGAGGGGAGAGGGAATGACCTGCCCACGGTCCCACAGAGAGCAAGAGGCAAGGCTAGAAGCAGGAGCAGGTCTCCTGACTAGCATTTTCCTGCTCTTTCCATTTCTCCATTCTAGAATGGTCATAATCCCAGGAGAATGGGCTGCTTTTCAAACAGCAAGTCAGCTCCTTGAAACGAAGGCCTTGGATAGAATTTAAACACACTGCATCTAACGTGACCCTGATTTAGCTCAACAGTTGCACAGTGACATGCCTTGTATGTTTCACATAATATGGATCATACACAGTTAACAATCATGACAGGTCAATGGTGGAGAAGAAAGTGGGCAACACTGTATGGCCAGCAGTGTTATGGAAGAAAAGGCCAGGGAGAGAGATCACAGACACACTGCACAATCTGGCACTGCTTCTGGGCTTTTGGAAACCCTGTGGATGAGAAATGAAAGCCCAGAAAATCTAGGAAATGCGATGATAACATTTCAGTTAGCCTCATTCTATCTGTGGTTTAACAATGTGTCAAAATTATGCCAACTTCCAGGTTTATAGGATAATAATTCAAGCTGGAAGAGGCCAAAAAGAAACTAAAGTTCAGGGGAATATGACATACCCAAGATCACCAAAAATATTCAGCTCAGGGAACCTGACAACGAGTACAGTGTTATTTCACACTATTATTCTGGCTTCTTGGGTCTTTCAGGCAGAGGAGATGAGTGGAGAAAGCATATGAATTTCTTTCTAAAGAACAATTCATGCTGACACCAGTATTCATGGTAACAAGATCAGAAGAGCCAATTCTCTGGGTATCTGTGGAGTATAATTTTTATATAGATCAGGTTAAAATTGGAGCTTGATTCAAATGTACATGATAGAATCAGTCATCAGCCTAATATCCCATCTAGTTAGAATAGTAGCTGGATGCATATATAACCTCTAGATAATAGGAATGAGCAAATCTCCTAAAAATATATTTAATTCTCCAGGCTGATGCTGTGATGGCTGTCGGAAAGTGATAAGATGTACATGAAACTCAGTGAAAAATGTTCACTTCTCTGCCCATCATGGTGCAGATATGGCCCCAAGGTATGTCCCAGATGTGATTCTGCAGCCTCTTGTCCATACTCCAGACTCAACTAATGTCACCAGATGAGCAAATGGGTATACAGTAACTGGGTACAAGAGGACTCAAGGCCTTGGATAGAATTTAAATACACTGCATCTAACGTGACCCTGCTTTAGCTCAATGGTTCACATGGTCATTGGGACCGCAGTGGTCGCTGAAGGCCATTTATTCCTCTTTGGGGGATTATAAATATTCTCCAGAAGATAACAGTGGGAGAAATGAGTCACCTGCGTCCTTCGTGAAAGATAAACACGGCAGTTCTCACTGCCATGAGCACAGGCGTGCTCACACAAAGACAATGACTGCTCATCTGACCCTGAAAATCAAGGGATCATCTTAGCGTTTTAAATTCAAAAGATAGGCTAGAAGACCGGAGTTACGATTTTTTGATCCCTTCTGACCTTCCAGTGTTATCAGCGGTGTCAACTTAGTGGTCTTGTGACACCTAGAATTGCATTCAAATTCCTTCCAACCAAGGAACTACGTCAGAACAAATCAACCAGCTCCTGATTATGTACATTTTTCTAAAAATAAATATGAATCAGTACCCAGAATGGAATAGTGATGTTATTTATGTGTTACTAAACCATATAGTATTTTCTTCTGCCACCAAGATATGGCCTGAAGAGATAACAGTTTTTTTTTTTAAATATTCAGGAGTCAATAAATGAAAGGATTAAATGGGTCAAGCTGGCAAATAGATCATTTCAATTTGACCCAATCTCATAAAATTTTTATGACACTCATTTAATAACTTTGGTTGGAAATTTTTAAAAAGAAAAATGTCAAGGTTAGTTTCTCTTTACTATACAGATGGAAAGGGAGACTTCATGAATCTTGAGACCACTCTACACATTACGTATAGCACCTTTGTGGTTCTGGAAGGATATTATAGCCATCGTGAACATGCTTATCTTATGATCGCAACATTCTACAACATTCTATTTTTCCACAATAGTTGTCTAAGAATGAAGACGTATGCATGCAAAATGAATCAGTGAGCCAAATTTTGAACCCTCTGGGAAGGAATGAGAGTGAAAACAAAACTTGAGGCAGGATGCGCATATTACTGGCACGTATTTAAGGAGACTGCATGGGAATGACTCACAGTGCCTTCTACTGGCTGTTTACATGACTGGAAAATAAGAAGACAACAAGACACAGTGTACAATGTATAGTTAGCTGCATCCAAAATCAGGACAAGTCCTGTGATGCCTGGCTCCCTCGCTTTATATGGAAGAACCAAATGGTAAGTCTCCAACTGACTGTACTCACCACCTGGTCCATCCAACATCAACCAAGAACATTAATTCCAACAGCATGTCTGATTGAGTTTGGTTAAAGGCAGGATCATATTTTTCTCTTTACATAGTTTTAGTCAATTTTTACCATAGCCCTTCTACTCAGAAAAACAGGTCATCAAAGACAGTGGAAGGTCACTGTTACGTAGAGTTCAAAGGGAGCCAGGAATCGTCTGTCTCTGGAGATACTTACCACAGAGCATGGTCACACAGTCCACAATGGAATGGATCCAGGCTGTCTGTGCATAATCCTGAGAGAAGTATGTCTGGAACTCCACAAAAAAAATTGAAATACATCTGAAAAAAAGTGCAAGTATTTTATACAAAGAAAAAAACAAAACAAAACAAAAAAACAATGAATATAGATTTGAACTAGAGCTTCAAGTTTTGGTTCAATCAGCTGTTCCAGTCTCTAAGGGTTTTAATTGATTCTGATTGATTTTCAATGATACATTGCTGGTCCATAATAAGCAGGAAATCAGAAGCTAACCATTGGACATTCTCAGGAGTAAGAACAAGTGTTCATTCACTACAGGGGCTGTGAAGCCAAGGAGATGTGAAGATCACTGCTGTAGGAAAAGTCTTATGGAAAAGATGGCAGGTCAAACACATGGGTTCTTACTCAGCTTAGTGTTTCACTAACATCTGTAGCTTCTAAGAGGTGGTTGTTCAAGTTATGATTTGACAATAAGCTGTTATACATCACCCACCAATTTCACTTCTAGGTTTTAACCAAAGTTAATAAACAGATGATGGTGATAATAATAATAGAAAATAATAATACAAAAAAGATACACATATATTGTGGATAACTATTTATAATAGCCAAGTGTTGTCACCAACCTATCTGTCCACCAGTAGGGACTGGTTTAAAATTAAAAGATGATGAAATGATAAGGGACTGAAATTAAAAGATGCTTGCTCCTTGGAAGAAAAGCTATGATGAACCTAAACAGCATATTAAAAAGCAGACATTACTTTGCCAGCAAAGGTCTGTCTAGTCAAGTCTATGGTTTTTCCAGTAGTCGTGTATGGATGTGAGAGCTGGACCATAAAGAAGGCTGAGCGCCAAAGGATTGATGCTTTTGAACTGAGGTGTTGGAGAAGACTCTTGAGAGTCCCTTGGACTGCAAGGAGATCCAACCAGTCCATCCTAAAAGAAATCAGTCCTGAATATTCATTGAAAGACTGATGCTGGAGCTGAAGCTCCAATACTTTAGCCACGTGATGTGAAGAACTGACTCATTAGAAAAGACCCTGATGCTGGAAAATGTTGAAGGCAAGAGGAGCAGGGGACGACAGAGGACGAGATGGTGGATGGCATCACCAACTCGATGGACATGAGTTTGAGCAAGCTCCGGGAGTTGGTGATGGACAGGGAAGCCTGGCATGCTGCAGTCCATGGGGTTGCAAAGAGTCAGACATGACTAAGCGACTGAACTGAACTGAACTGAGCTGAGGGACTGCTTAAGTAACTTATAGCATATCAACAAAGTGAAATATTTATTAGGTATTTGATTTATTGACTTGGAAATAAATTCACAATATAATGTTAAGAAACAAACTAAGTTACAAAATAGTTCACGTAGAAAGGGCTTATTGTTATAAAAACACAGTTTATGTAAACAAAAAAAAGCCTCAAAGCATATACACCAAAATGTATCCAGCCATTACATGTGCATGGTGTATTGCAAATGTTTTTTTATTTTGTTCTGTACTTTGAATTATTTGACAGTGAATATTTCTTATACAGAAACTTATGTGTGTGTGCATATACATATATATGAGAGTATATATACAGAGACAGAAACAAAGAGACAGAATTTTTTATGTTGAAAAATAGAGAATTACTTGGGAAAACAAGACATAAGTGAGTCAGAAGCAACAGTTTGTACCATTGTGCAACTCAGAAGGAACCTCACGCAGATTAGCAGGGTGTCCTAATGCAGGCCAGGAAGCTTTTAGAGCTCCATGATAGCGGGGAAAGAAATCAGGCCTTGCAGCAGGGGATGAGATAGAAGGGTATCTGTCTCCTGGGACAGGCCTTACATTCCAGCTCCTTATGCTTCAACAGCCCCTAGTAACCTGTTATTTATCCTCCCTGACTCTCCAGTTGCTGTTGGAAGTGAAGGTGAGTAGATGGGAAAGTTAAAGAAGAGGGAAGAGAATGAGGAAGCATGAGGAGAGCGGTGTTAGGCAGGTCTGGCTTTACAGTTTACAACCTATACAACTGCACAGAATCTGACACTTAGAGGCATCTGACACTTGGTTTAACTCAGCTGTCACTGTCTTAAAATTCCTTATAATTTTTCTTTGAAGTTGCGTTTGTAAGGGATGAAGTCCATTGGTACAATGAAGCATGCGTGTGAGCAGGGAAGAGCCACAGATCCTTCAGTCTGCAGTTCTTAGAGAGGCTCCAGGTCACAAAACTCCAGTAGACTCTTGTGTGGAAGTCCAGTAAGGCTCAGACTGAGTACAAAGTAAGTGGGTTATACCTACAACTGAGTGATCATGGACATTAGGGAGGGAGAGACCAGGCTTTCCTTTCAAACCAACACTTGCTTCAAATGCAGAAGGCAGTGATGCTGTAATAAACACAAAGGTACAATGACTCCTATCAGATCCTTTGTTACTCAGGTTGCTTCTCTGTATTATTTGATCCTGTATGCTGAAAATGATGACACAGAAGGAAAGAAAAAGATAGGGCTACTGGTAATATTAAGATGATCAGTAGATCTGTGCTAGAACAACACTAAAGAGAAAACTTAAAACATCACGAAAAATCAAGACAGACTACTAAAAAAGGAAAAGCTTCCTATTTTAGTACATTTTTGTGTGCGTAAGTCTGTGCTCAGTCGCTAAGTCTTGTCTGACTCTTTGCAATCCCATGGACTGACACTCACCAGGCTCCTCGTCCAAGAGACTTCCCAGGCAGGAATACTGGAGTGGGTTGCCACTGCCTACTCCAGGGGATTTTCCCAACCCAGGGATCAAACCCAAGTCTCTTGCACTGGCAGGCCGATTGTTTACCACTGAGCCACCTGGGAAGCCTTTTAGCATATTCACCAGCCCTTTCTTTCCTGCCTTTTGGACACAAGGCCTTGCATTTCCCTCTTGCACTGGGTCTGCAATGATGTTGCCAGTCCTGGTGACAGGAAAGAGAAAGGGATGGGATAGGATGCTAAATTCTAAGTCCCAAAGGTGCTGGTGTGGAGTCTGATGCGCAGAAGACAGATTAGGACCAGCACTTGTAGAAGTGTCTTCTCTCCACTAAATAGTTTTGGGAAATTTAAAATCTGTGGGGCTATGTTTGTCTCTTGTGACTTTTTTTTTTTTAAATCTTGTTCTATTGTCATTTTGTTTTCTGTTTGATGATTTTTTCCCAACTGATATCATATCCAACTATAGGCATGCAAAATTCAAAAGTAACACTTGAGATTCTTGTCTAAACATGTGAGTAGGCTTGTCAGCGGTAAAATTTAATAACTACATACACAGGCTTCTGAATGACTGTGACTTTTATGAAATACGGGAGGGATTATTGATCTACAGGAAAGACGTTAAAAGAATACATTCTAAGTGTTCTCTTCAGGAGGAGAAATTGTTTTTCCCCCTTTCTTCCTTCTTTCCTTTTCAGTGTAGTTATATGAGAAGATGGATGTTAGCTGAGCCCATAATATATGTAAATCAAATCATCATGCTTATAAACTATTATATATAAAACAGATCAACAATAAGGTCCCACTGTATAGCACAGGAAACTACATTCAGTATCTTGTAATAAACCATAATGGAAAAGTAGAGGCTTCCCTGGTGGCTCAGTTGGTGAAGAGTCTGCCTGCAACGCAGGTTCGATCCCTGGGTGGGGAAGATCCCCTGGAGAAAGAAATGGCAACCCACTTTAGTATTCTTGCCGGGAGAATTCCATGGAATTCTGGTGGGCTATAGTCCATGGGGTCACAAAATCGAACACAACTGAGTGACTAACACTTTCACTTTGCTGCACCAGAAACTAACACAACACCGCAAATCAAACGTACTTCAGTAAAAACTCATCAATATATATGCCTTGAACTTATATAGTGACTAAGGTTGATTATTTCTTAATACAACTTGAAAGAAGTGGAAAAAGAATTAACTGCCCAATAGGCACTGATCCTCTGGACTGACAAACCCCCGTGTAGGCTGTTCTTGCCTCTGTCTTCAGTTCTCTTGGCTGCTTCCTGGTGCATCATACTTTTCTCCTCCAAGCTTATTCTGCTCAAGGACCCTACTCTCAGCCTCTCCCAAGAAGCTCTGAAGACAAGTCCTTGTTGCCAGCCACAAGCCTCTTTTTTAATTTCCAGCCGCCCTTCTTATAAAACACCAAGCTCACTTCCAGAACTTTCCTCTCATCAAATTATATATAAAATAGATAAACTATTGATGAAACGCTTAAATGAATGATGAAAGCTTCCGCATGGAAGAACCAAGATGAAAGATTCCTTTTAACTCTATGACCTCCTCACTCCCAGAACACAGGAGCCATAAAATAGATGGGAGAAAAATCAGACTCAACCATCACATTATTTTAAATAAATCTACAGTTTATGATGACACATAACAAAACCTTATTGTAGCAAAAACAAACACTGCTTCTTTCCTGCATTATCTGTTTGTCATGGGGAACACAGCAATGTTTTTATGGATGATACCATCAAATAAAGTTATGCAGAGCAGCCTAGGGAGAGTTGCTGGAGAAGAGAGTTCAGTCTAAACAAAGGCACCTCTAGAGGCAAGAGCTGGCACATGCAGATTTCAAGTGTGTATTTATTCCAAATGTAAATCAGATGAATGCATCTCAGTGTATGGCCATTTAACACAAGTATATTCAACACTGTATGTCCTTGAGTAAAAGAAAAAGAAGACCCATGACCCAAAGAGATGAGAGAATCCCTGCATTTTGTGCTGTTTCTCTCCTTCAACCTAGAGTTCTGCCTCCACTACCACAGCCAAGTGCAAAATGAAGCAAAAGAATTTCAATTTTAGGCTTTAAGCTTCCCATGGCTCGGTATCCTGGTGAGCCGAGAGGTTCTCGTGGCTATTTTGAGCTTATATATTTGTTCTTTGTGGGATGAACTGCTTATGAAAATAAATGTCTGGCAATAGCCATGGTATTTAGTCAAAAATGTCATAAAACTCCAGGTTTATAGGTCAGATATTATAAAAAGAGATCACTATCCAGGACTTTTAAGTGTCAGAAAATGACATTCCTTGCAAAGAAGAAGATATCTGAGCAGTCAAAGGAAACACACACACATATACACATTTATTTTCACAATGACAGGTTCAGAGACAGAATGAAGCTGAGTTAGGAAAAAAGACAAGCCAGATCATAACAATAAATCAAGACGAAAGCCCCACCTACCTGGTTACTGCCCGGGTGCAGATGGTAACAAGGAAACAGCCGGCCACGACCATCCAGCCCCAGCCTCCGTCAGGAGGGGAGGTAGACCGAGCTCTGTTTACTTTTGCCATGTTTTCAATTCCTTTTTCTTCTTTTCCAAGTTACTCCAACAGCCCAGTTGTGATCTTGGAAGGGTTTGCCGTCCAGTGACTTCCTGTTGGCATTCAAGACTGGCATAGAGTGCTACCTGGCACATGGGTTATTGGCCATCTAAAATAAAAAATCAGGACATATTTGTATTTCATTGCCATATCCAAAGATAGTTCTTCACTTGTTGAAAATGATTATTACCTTTCTCTTAAATATGAGTATTTGTGACTATGAAAACTGGACTGCAGCAAAGACCATTAGTTGTTCTTGGACGCCATCCCTCATCTTTTTTTAATAACAGATCCTCTCAACTTTCAGGTCAAATCTAGGATGGCTGTTTAAACTATTTTCCATACCTTGAAGGTAGATGTGGCAACATGGTTTAGTTAGACTAAAGGGACGTGAGCAAAATAATACATGCCACTTCTGGTTCCTCAGCTCAAAGGCAAAGGATGTCTCAAGACACGCACCACCTCCTTTCCCACAGACTGGAACATGGATGAGGAGGTGACACAGCTCCAAGCACACATGCCTGAACACTGCCCTGGGGACTGGCAGAGCTACGGGACAGGATGAGCCTGGGTTCTCAAACGACTCTGTGGGCAAGAGGTGCCTCTCCAGGTCTGGGTTTCACCTACCCACTATTATGCCAAAGGTAAATAAGCCTCAGCTGGTATTTGTGCTGTGCTGTGCTAAAGTTGCCTTGACTCTCTGCTCCCCTATGGACTGTAGCCCGCCAGGTTCCTCTGCCCATGGGATTCTCCAGGTGAGAATACTGAGTGGGCACCAT
Source organism: Nanger dama (assembly GCA_917880005.1). Taxonomy (NCBI): domain Eukaryota; kingdom Metazoa; phylum Chordata; class Mammalia; order Artiodactyla; family Bovidae; genus Nanger; species Nanger dama. The sequence continues at coordinate 11,082,786 of CAKJTW010000051.1, forward strand.
GCTGGCTCTCTATGCTGGAGTCTTTCAACAGCTTAGGCTATGTCTTAATTATTATACTGAATGATTCTGACAGTAACTGCTTTGGCATTTCTGACCAAGAATGCTATAATTCTTAAGTTGGAAAAACTGAAAAGAGAATGAAAAATAATGAAACAGAACAGAAAGCCCAGAAACCGTACATAATAATTCAATAAAACTAAGGTAGCAAAGAGGGATGGATGGAAAAAAAAAGATTATTTGCTACATCCTGTTATAACTCTCCATTTAATTTTTGACTTTCTAGATAGATCAGAATTACATGGGGAAAAAGAGTAATTTAAAATCTAGGTGAAAATACAGGCAAACATTTATCTGATCTCTGGATGGGAAAAGAACTCCCTGAGATGTAAAGTGATATCAACAAATTAAGGGAAACTTTGGTTGATTTGTCTAAATCAAAATATAACATTTATATACATCAAGGCATGTAATAAATACAACCAAAAGGTAAACCAGAGACTTGGGTGGGGGAGGAAATTAGCAATGCATGATTCAATATCTGCAATGTTAATTCATTAATTCAACTGCTGACACTTATGGAGTATCTAATGTATGTTAGGCATTATTCTGGACACCAAGGATCGGTGGTGAGCAAGACACAAACACATCTCCTTTGGGAGTCTAAGGCACCCCTATGGTCTCACCTCCCGCTGCTCTGTTCTTTGTGTAATCCTTTGCCTTGCATTTCCGCAGGACCTATGATTCCCTTCTCACCAGAATATGGCACGTGTGATGGGACAGGGGTGATTAGTTCATGCTGAGTAAGACTTAGACTAGGGCTTCCCTGATGGCTCAGTAGTAAAGAATCCACCTGCCAGTGCAGAGGATGCAGGTTCAATCAATGGTCTGGGAAGATTCCACATGCCACAGAACAACTAAGCCCATGCTGCTGCTAAGTCACTTTAGTCGTGTCCGACTGTGTGACCCGATAGACGGCAGCCCACCAGGCTCCCCCGTCCCTGGGATTCTCAAGGCGAGAACACTGGAGTGGGTTGCCATTTCCTTCTCCAACACATGAAAGTGGAAAGTGAAAATGAAGCTGCTCAGTCGTGTCCAACTCGAAGTGACCCCGGGGACTTCAGCCCACCAGGCTCCCTCCATCCATGGGATTTTCCAGGCAAGAGTGCTGGAGTGGGGGGCCTTCTGAACTAGGCCCATGAGCCACAACTACTGAAGCCCTTGAGCCCATGCTCTGCAACAAGAGAAGTCGCTGGAATGCAGAGAGAGCAGCACCCACGAGCCACAACTAAAGAAAGGCCGTGCAGCAACGAAGACCCAGAAGAGTCATGAGCACATCAATACATTTTTAAAAAACAGATGTTATATCTAATAGTTGTTTTTTTTTAAGCCTCATTCTTGCTAGCTGACTCGCTCTTGCTCTTTCACAGGCCTTAAAAAGGGAGCTGCCATGTTACATGCTGCCACGGAGAGGGCCACGTGGCATCTGAGAACAGCCCCCAAAAGCTAAAGTGACAGCAAAAAGCTAAAGTTCTCTATCCTACAAGAGAAAGGAAATGAATTCTGCCAACATGCCAAGTGAGCTTGAAAGCAGATTTTTCCCTTGTTGGGCCTCCAGTAGAGAACACAGTCTGGCTGACCCTCTGCAGCCTTGTGAGACCCTGAGCCAAGCTAAGCCAGGCCTGGGTTTGGTCCCATAAGAACTGTGAGATCAAGTGTTTCTTATGGCATACTTTGTCATGTCCAGTAAGCTTCTTAATTAGAATTAAGGATGAACTCTTTACGTGGCTAAATAAAAGAGTTTTAACAGGTGATTTTTCCATTGGATTGAGCCAATCACCAGTTTGGGGTAGAATTTTATTATGAGCAACAGAAAAAATTTTAAGTAATATTAATTATATGAAACATTATGTCAAGTATGACCAAGCATGTATTGTTTGGTGAACACAGACCATGCACCACCCGATAAATTATAGACAAACCAATTTAAATTTTAAATTTACTTTAAAATCACAACTTTCTCAAGAAAATGGCACACAGTAAAATCTTGCAAGCATGGATCTTTGAAGCTACTGGAACAAATTGGCAGTCTTTGAGTTCAAAGAGCAAATGCAGAACAAAGACAGTGAGCCCAAGACAACAAGAGTGACTCCACATAGACAGGCCTTTTAAATTTGCTTGTTTTCAAGACTCAGAAGGGCCCCTCCTTCATCTTAATTAGCCATCCTGTGAATGTGGGGAGACCGACAAAGCAGATGGAGTAAATGGCTGGAGAGGATAAATCTGTCAGAAGTAATAGAAGAGCAGTATTGGTACAAATAGTCAGTCTACTGATTGACAGAAAATCAAAATTATTATCTGAAATGCTAATACTGTTAATCACTGGGCTGGGGACAGTGAAAGTCTTGTTCAGTTCAGTCGCTCAGTCATGTCCGACTTTTTGCTACTCTATGGACTGCAATATGCCAGGCTTCCGTGTCCATCACCAATTCCTGGAGCCTATTCAAACTCGTGTCCATTGAGTTGGTGATGCCATCCAACCATCTCATCCTCTGTCATCCCCTTCTCCTACTGCCTTCAATCTTTCCCAGCATCAGGGTCTTTTCAAATGAGGTAGTTCTTCACATCAGATGGCCAAAGTATTGGAGTTTCAGCTTCAGCATCAGTCCTTCCAATGAATATTCTAGACTGATTTCCTTTAGGATGGACTGGTTGGATCTCCTGGCAGTCCAAGGCACTGTCGAGAGTCTTCTCCAACACCACAGTTCAAAAGCATCACTTCTTTGGTGCTCAGCTTTCTTTATAGTCCAACTCACACCCATACATGACCACTGGGAAAACCATAGCTTTGATCAAATGGACCTTTGTTAGTAATGCCTCTGCTTTTTAATATGCTATCTAGGTTAGACATAGCTTTTCTTCCAAGAAGCAAGCGTCTTTTAATTTCATGGCTGCAATCACCATCTGCACTTATTTTGGAGATCAAAAATATAAAGTCTCTCACTGTTTCTGTTTCCCCATCTATTTGCCATAAAGTGATGGGACCGGATGCCATTATCTTAGTTTTCTGAATGTTGAGCTTTAAGTCAACTTTTTCACTCTTTTTTTTCACTTTCATCAAGACGCTCTTTAGTTCTTCTTCACTGTCTGTCATAAGGGTGGTGTTATCTGCGTATCTGAGGTTATTGATATTTCTCCCAGCAATCTTGATTCCAGCTTGTGCTTCATCCAGCCCAGGATTTCGCATGATGCACTCTGAATATAATCACTGCAGATGATGATTGTAGCTATGAAACTAATAGACGCTTACTCCTTGGAAGCAAAGTTATCACCAACTCAGCATATTCAAAAGCAAAGACATTATTTTGCCAACAAAGGTCCATCTAGTCAAGGCTATGGTTTTTCCAGTGGTCATGTATGGATGTGAGAGTTGGACTGTGAAGAAAGCTGAGCAGCAAAGAATTGATGCTTTTGAACTGTGGTGTTGGAGAAGACTCTTGAGAGTCCCTTGGACTGCAAGGAGATCCAACCAGTCCATCCTAAAGGAGATCAGTCCTGGGTGTTCATTGGAAGGACTGATGTTGAAGCTGAAACTCCAATACTTGGGCCACCTGAGGTGAAGAGCTGACTTATTTGAAAAGACCCTTGATGCTGGGAAAGATTGAGGACAGGAGAAGGGGACGACAGAAGATGAGATGGCTGGATGGCATCATCGACTCAATGGACATGGGTTTGGGTGAACTCCAGGAGTTAGTGATGGACAGGGAGGCCTGGCGTGCTGCGGTCCACGGGGTCGCAAAGAGTCGGACATGACTGAGTGACTAAACTGAACTCTGAATATAAGTTAAATAAGCAGGGTGACAATATATAGCCTCGACGTACTCCTTTCCTGATTTGCGAATCATGTCCAACTGTTTGTGACCCATTGACTGTAACCTGCCAGGCTCTTCTGTCCATGGATTTCTGCAGGTAAGAATACTGAAGTGGGTAGCCATGCCCTTCTCCAGGAGATCTTCCCCTCCCGGGGACTGAACCCAGGTCTCCCGCATTGCAGGTACATTCTTTACTATCTGAGCCATCTGGGAAGCCCTGGGCTGGGGACAGAGTCATAGCCAAACCACTGGGCTAAGCAAAAACAGCATGGAGGTAGCTTTTCAGACCATTTCGATAGGCCACGCGGCTATGATGTATCATTATGGACAGTATCTCATTTAACTTTTACAATAACCATAGGTGTATGTTTTAGTTGCTCGGTCATGTCCCACTCTTTGCAACCCCATGGACTAAAGCCCATCAGGCTCTTCTGTTCATGGAATTCTCCAGGCAAGAATACTGGAGTGGGTACCCATGCCCTTCTCTATGGGATCTCTCCACCCAGGGATCAAACCCAGGTCTCGTTTTGTAGGCAGATTCCTTAACATCTGAGCCACCAGGGAAGCCCACAATAACCATAGGTAGTAGGTATTATTATCCCTATTTTATATATACAGCAGAGAGTCAGTTATTTTCCTATTATTAACACTATCAAGCAGCAAAATGGGATATGAATCAGTCTTTTTCCTAAAAATGCCCGACACTGACACCTTTCATCACTCCTTGATGTAAATTCATATACACTTTTATTTAATCAAATAAATGCAAGTAATTCTTGCTGAAGGCACATCATTAGGATGACATTAATTACAGCCCAATGCAGCTAGAAATACAGTTCTTTAAATGGTACCATTGGTATTCCCTTGCCATGCCTAATTGACATGGAACTCTCCAATGTGATGACATTTGAAGATGGGGGCCTTTGGGAAATGATTAGGTCATCAGGGCCCCACTCTTACAGAATGGGATTAGTGCCCTTTTAAAAGAGACACCAAAGAGCTCTTTTGTCCCTTCTACCATGAAGTGAAGTCGCTCAGTCGTGTCTGACTCTTTGTGATCCCATGGACTGTAGTCTACCAGGCTTCTCTGTCCATGGGATTTTCCAGGCAAGAGTACTGGAGTGGGTTGCCATTTCCTTCTCCAGGGGATTTTCCTGACCCAGGGACTGAACCCAAGTCTCCTGCACTGCAGGCAGACACATTACCCTCTGAGCCACCGGGAAGCCCTTCTGCCATATGTCACAGTAAAAACAGGACCCACGATGAGGGTTCCCACCAGACCCTGAATATGCCAGCTCCTTGATCTTGGAATTTCCAGCCTGCAGAACTATAAGAACTAACCATTTGTTGTTTAGACAACCCAGTCTATAACATTTTTGTTGCAGCAGCTGTATCAATTAGGAAACCTAAAAACTCAGATTTCTAAGCTGTCTTGAAAAACTTAGAGCACTGAAGATATTGGTCTGGCATTCATTCGTGGCAGCCGTCAGCAAGAGCCACGAATGGCATTCCTCCTTTGGATAAGGCCTGTATATCCCCCTCCACCCTGCCCTGACCTCCTGTACTGCCCAATCTCTGCGCTGTTTCACTCATGAACAACACCTGCCGGGTCCCTGGAGACAGTAAGATCTTCCCCTTCAGCCGGTTCGGTGTTGCTATAAATCAAAGTTTCTTGAGCAACCACATCTGAGTCGTGGTTGTGGCATGCTTTATGTCTAGACCTCTGACACTTTGAACAGGACTAGCATTCGAGATTCTCCCAACACTTGCCTACAAATGCACACAACATAATAATTCACAAAGTGGACACAATTAGGTGTCATGAAAGGACAGAATCAGCTGTGCAAGTGAAAAAGCCAGAGCTTAGAAATGTATGCCTTGGTATAATCCTAGCCTCTTCCTAGGGTTTTCCATTAAAATAGTCTCCAGGGTTAAACTGTCTTCCAATGTAAGATTATGGATCCATCTACCCATAAATGGCCTGTGTGAGACATCTGTGCTGCCCGGCACTTGAAAAATTTTGAGACAGGCAGTGCGATCCAATAGCCCTTTGGAAAGCAACATAGTGCAACATATCAAGAATTAGAAAGTTATTCATATTCTTTGAAGAGTAATCTCAGTTCTGGGAATTTAGCCTAAGAAAACAACTCAAGAGAAGCTAAACACTAAGAAAAAAATGATAGCTGTGCTTTGAATAACATATAAAACCAAAACAACGTAAATGCTTGACAACTGGGAAGTGTCTGGAGAATCGTGACACGTGAAACAAATGGGACAGTAGACAGTGCTTTATAATTATAAACAAAAAGATAATACTGGAATACGGAAAACATTTATGATACAATGCTAAAACAAAAGAGGACTCTAGAATTGTGTGTACGATGTTAGGTAAGCCAAGCAAAATTTCTATAAGGGTTGTATACTTGTGTCATATGGAGTGGGAAGACTATACAGAAAGAAATATAGTAGGGTGGTCTAATTAAGTTGGGCTTCCCTGGTGGTTCAGCTGGTAAAGAATCCACCTGCAATGCAGGATACCTAGGTTCAGTCCCTGGGTTGGGAAGACCCCCTGGAGAAGGGAAAGGCTACCCACTCCAGTATTCTGGCCTGGAGAATTCCATGGACTGCACAGTCCATGTGGTAATGATTAATTTTTAAAACTGCATTCAATACCAAAATATATATAATTTTCTGAAATAAATATTTCAGGTTACTCCTGCAGTGTAATTATGAACACAAAAATCTCTTTTGTATAGTTTCTCTAGGACTAAAAAATAACCATATCATTCATTGATGCTGTACATTAAAATTAGGTGATTGTCTCATAAAAAACACCAGGGAAGGTAACAGCCCCTGGCAAAATAAAATGTCCTGTTTCCTTACAAAGATATTAAACATCATTAATTTTTACCTTGCCTCTGCTATCCCCAGATGATTCCATTTTCATTTGTTTCAATTAGACATCCTCTCTTTGGCATTCCCACATCTTATAAGTTAAGAACTAACTGGTGAGTGTCTCTCTAAAAATATAATTGCATAAATCCAAATTAAAAGGTAAATAACAGTACAGTAAGCAAAGGTCTGTTGGTTGGAGTCAAGCTGGAAAAACCACAGACCATGGGACCTCCTCACAGGGTTCCAGGGTGGGAAGAAAGGAGCTCTCTGAAAGCATCAGTATGCAAGACAATTAATAGTTCCTCATGAACAGTCACTCTGGAGCCTCACAAGTCTCAGAGATGGGCACAATTTTCCCTCTTCCACGAGGATGAAACCGAAGCTCACAGAAGCGAAGGCACTCACCTGGCAACACCGTATCTGAATTGAAATGGAGATAAGGAACTCTGGTAGGAGTTCAGATAGTGCACTCGCCCATCTGCCCTCCAGACTTCCAAACTGTTACTGGGCATTCGTGTCAACAAGCCACGGTAAAGCTTCAGCCCTCATTCATGTGAGCGATTGACCAAGACCAAAGGCAGTGGTGGGGGGGTGTTGAGGAGAGAGGTTAACCACAGGGTTAACTCAGGCGTATGTGGCTGCTTACAAAACAACACGTGAGTCTCTTTCAAAACAAGTCATGTAATAGATTTATATGTATTCAGAAGAGATGCACAGGTTAAACAAAGCTAATCTAGTTTCCTAGAAACTTCGGAGCAGTCTATGGTTCCCCTGGAATATTAGCCTGAGCTTCTTGTAAATAATTAACCCACCTGATATGACACAAATATAATGGAAATATCTTTATTGAGTTAAAAGCATACCTAAAACTATAGGCAAAGAAAGTACATTTCCATCAGGCAATTCTTCATTTTTCCAAGCAGCCTTCCATTTATTTCATTTTAACATCCAACCACTAAAATATAATTGCATTCCAAATTTCATTCTGGCTTCAGGAAAAAGAAAAATTGAAACAAAAAGGCTCTACATCATGATGTTCCTCTAAGATCACTCCTTAAACAGTGCAGGTTGGGATATATATTCCATTTCACTTTATCCCCTTTACTTTCAAAAATCTAATCATTTGCAAAGAACTCTTGCTAACAGTCAATCACCTTCAAATACAGCACTCCATTTGTAGGGCAAATCTGTCACGTTGCCTTTCATAAAGTTTTCTGAAGTGATCCCTTCTATCACTGGAAAAACTGCACATTTCTTACAGTTAGAGAGAAAGGCCAATTATTTGGGTAGGCTTCCAACACTGTCTTTCCGTTATTCTTCCTTCCTCAATCCCTTCTTATTTCCAATGTCTTAACTTTCAGTCGTATCCGTACTTTTTAAATTGGTTTGCTGCCTTAAGAGAGGTAAGGTGAGGCAGCAAGATACCAATAGTGGGCTTTGAGACCACTGGTTCTGAGTGACACTACTTAGCTGCACAACACTGGGTGAAATCACTTCCTGTCACTGGCCCCTAATCTATAGAAACAAGCCATCAAATTACTGATGTCAGACTTTAAACCAGTTGGCTGACTGGTAAGTGTCTCTCCCCCAATATCCAAGATACCTGGTAGACGATGCTTATTGCTTTTTTACTGTGGGAAACAAGGAAATGGATTCCATCCAGAATAAATCCATCTGTAAACAAGAAGTCACAGGCGTGTGTTGCAGGGGAAGTTCCCACAACACAGAAAGGGAGAGTAGAAGCGTATGCCAAGGAAGGAAGCGGAAATTTCTTTTCTTGCCACTATGAGCGGCATGTGGAACTTTCCCGTGTGCGTGTGTGTGCACGCTCCCTTGTGTCTGGCACTTTGTGACCCCGTGGATTGGGCTCCTCTGTCCATGGAATTTTCCAGGCAAAAACACTGGCGTGGGCTGCCATTTCCTACTTCAGGGGATCTTCCCGACCCAGGGATTGAACCTGTGCCTTTTGCGTGCCCTATGTTGGCAGGCACATTCCTTTCCATTGCACCATCTGGGAAGACCATGGAACTTCCTGGACCAGGGATCACATCTGCCACCCCCCATAGTGGAAGTGCAGAGTCTTAACCACTGGCGCAGTAGGCAAGTCCTGAAAGAGGTCACTCTAAACGTGAAAGCCTATTAGAGACTTTTTAGACTGAGGTACAATTTACATACCGTAGAACACAACCACTTAACGTCTACATTTTGGTGACATTTGACAAATGCACACACCCATGTAACCACAACCACCATAATCAAGGTATAGAACACTTTCATCACCCCAAACGTTTTTCCTGCTCCTTTGCAGTCAGTCTCCACCAACCTCAGCATTGTGTTACCACCAATTTGCTCTCTGTTGATAATCATGAGTTTTGCCAGTCAATATTTTCATAAATATGGAATCACACAATACAGACTATTTTGCTTCTGGCTTCTTTCACTTATGATAATATTTTGAGATTGATTCATGTTGCTGTGCATATCAGCACCTGATTCATTTTATATTGTGAATAGTAATCTGTTTTATGAATATATTACAGTTTATGGACATTAGGGTTGTTTTCAATTTTAGGCCATCATGAATAAAGTGTCTGTGAACATCTGTATACAAGTCCTTTGTGAACACATGTTTTAATTTTCTTAAGTAGATACCTAGGAATGAAATGGCTGAGTCATATTGTAAGTGTATATTTAAACTTAGAAGAAACTGCCAAACTGTTTTTTGACATAGCTGTGTGATATTACCAGTAATATATTAGAGCTCGGAGAAGGGCATGACAACTCATTCCAGTACTCCTGCTTGGAAAATCCCATGCTCCCAGAGGAGCCGTGAGGTCACAGAGTCAGACATGACTAAAGTGACTCAGCACAGCACACATATTAGAACTCCAGTGTGTAATGCAGACTCATTGTAGCTTTAATTGGTACTTTCCTGACTACTGATGATGTTAACCTTGTTTTATTAACTATTCACGTATCTTCTTTTGTGATGTTTCTGTTCAAACAGAATGCTCATTTTTAATTGGGCTTTTATCTTATTGAGCTATAAGAATTAGTTATATAGTCTAGACATAAGTCTTTTGTAGATATTTTTATTACAAATAGTTTTTCTTATCCTGTGGCTTTCCCATTAATTTCTCAATGGTGCAGTTTTGAAGAATAGAAACTATTACTTTTGGTGAACTGAAATTTATTATTTTTTTCTTTTTAGTAAAATACATTTCTATATCTTAGTAGTTGTTGCTGAAACTCAGCCTCCATTCACCCATGCCAAATAGAAACATGGAGTGGGGTTTTAGGTTAAATAGAAAAGAATAGCTCTTATTGTTTTGCCAGGCAAAGGGCAGCACAGTAGGCTAATTCTCTCAAGACTATGTGTCCCACCCTAGAGGGGGCAGTGTGGAGTCTTACAGTGTTCAAGGAGCAGAGCACGATCAACTTGTGGACAATTCTCGGATTGGTTGGCATCATGGTGAAGTTTCGATTGTCATCAACCTTCTAGTTTCAACCAATCTAGGTCAATCTGGTCTGGTGGCCAGCAATTTTCATCTGGTGGGGGTCTGCTTCCTGTAAAACAACTTAGGAATGTGTGCCAGCCCTTTATCTACATAATTTGATGATTCTGTTATGTGGTGGATTTATAATCTAAATTGTTACCAGTTTCCCAGCCTAACAGCTATTCTTTGTTTCTGCATCTTTACATGTAAAAGTGAAGTCGCTCAGTCCTGTCCGACTCTTTGAAACCCCATCGCCTGTAGCCTACCAGGCTTCTCGGTCCACGGCATTTTCTAGGCAAGAATACTGGAGTGGGTTACCATTTCCTTCTCCAGGAGATCTTCCTGACCCAGGGATTGAACCTGGGTCTCCCGCCTTGTAGACAGACGCTTTACCGTCTGAGCCACCAGGGAAGTCCATGTACCAATCATTAAATCTTGAGTCAGTATTTTGCTTCAAGGATGTGGGGGCTTGTACACAATTTTAGAGTGAACAATTAGAAATTGGAATTTTAAAGTATTGCCTTACATTATATTTCATCAAAAGCCATGAGATGCCTAGGAATAATTTTAACAAATGCATGCATTATTTGCTCATTGCTATTGTTACTGTACAGTTGCTAAGTCATGTCTGACTCTTTGCAACACCATGAACTGCAGCATGCCAGGCTTCTCTGTCCATCACTATCTCCCAGAGTCCGTTCAAACCCATGACCACTGAGTCAGTGATGCTATCTAACCATCTCATCTTCTGTCCCCTTCCTTCTCTTGCCCTCAATCTTTCCTAGCATCAAGGTCTTTTCCAAAAGGTGAGCTCTTTACAACAGGTAGTCAAAGTACTGGAGCTTCAGTTTCAGCATCACTCCTTCCAATGAATATTCAGGACGGATTTCCTTTAGAATTGACTGGTTGGATCTCCTTGCAGTCCAAGGGATGCTCAAAAGTCTCCTCTAATACCACAGTTCAAAAGCATCAGTTCTTCAGTGCTCAGCCTTCTTTATGGTCCAATTCTCATATGACTACTGGAAAAACTATAGCTTCGACTAGATGGACCTTTGCTGGCAAAGTGATGTTTCTGCTTTTAATACACTGTTTAGGTTTGTCATAGCTTTTCTTCCAAGGAGCAAGCATCTTTTAATTTCATGGCTGCAGTCATGGCCCACAGTGATTTTAGAGCCCAAGAAAAGAAAATCTGTCACTGTTTCCACTTTTTCCATTTTGCCATGAAGTGATGAGACAGGATGCTATGATCTCAGTTTTTGAATGTTTCGTTTTAAGCCAGTGTTTTCACTTTCACCCTCATCAAGGGGCTCTTCAGTTCCTCTTCGCTTTCTGCCTTTAGAGTCATAACATCTTCATATCTGAGGTAGTTGATAGTTCTTCCGTCAATCTTGATTCCAGCTTATGAGTCATCCAGTCTAGCATTTCACATGATGTACTCTGCATATAAGTTAAATAAACAGGTGACGATATACAGTCTTGATGTACTCCTTTCCCAATGTGGAACCAGTCTGTTGTTCCATGTCTGGTTCTTCACTGTTGCTTCTTGACCTGCATACAGGTTTCTCAGGAGACAGGTAAGGTAGTCTGGTATTCCCATTTCCCATAGTTTGTTGTGATCCACGCAGTCAAAGGCTTTAGTGTAGTCAATGAAGCAGAAGTAGATTTTTTTTTAATTCCTTTGCTTTTTCTATGATCAAACTGATGTTGGCAATTTGATCTCTGGTTCCTCTGCCTTTTCTAAATACAGCTTGTACATCTGGCATTTCTCTGTTCACATACTGTTGAAGCCTGGCTTGGAGAACTTTGAACATTACTTTGCTAGTGTGTGAGATAAGTGCAATTGTGTGGTAGTTTGAACATTCTTTGGCATTGCCCTTTTTTGGATTGGAATGAAAACTGACCTTTTTCAGTCCTGTGGCCACTGCTGAGTTTTCCAAAGTTGCTGGCATATGGAGTGCAGCGCTTTAACAGCACCATCTTTTAGGATTTGAAATAGCTCAGCTGGAATTCCATTACCTCCTTTAGCTTTGTTTGTAGTAATGCTTCCTAGGGCCCACTTGACTTCATACTCCAGGATGTCTGGCTCTAGGTGAGTGACTACACCACTGTGGTTTTCTGAGTCATTAAGACCCTTTTTGTACAGTTCTTGTGTGTATTTTTGCCATATCTTCATAATCTCTTCTGCTTCTGTTAGTTCCTTGCTGTTTCTGTCCTCTATTGTGTTCATCTTTGCATGAAATGCTCCCTTGGTACCTCCAATTTTCTTAAAGAGATCTCTAGTCTTTCCCATTTTATTGTTTTCCTCTATTTACTTGCATTGTTCACTTAGGAAGGCTTTCTTATCTCTCCATGATATTCTCTGGAACTCTGCATTCAGTTGGGTATATCTTTCCCTTTCTCCTTTGCTTTTCGCTTGTCTTCTCAGCTATTTCTAAGGCCTCCTCAGACAACCAGTTCCCTGACCAGGATTAAACCCAGGTCCCTGCATTGGGAATGCTGAGTCTTAACCACTGAACCACCAGCAAAGTCCCTCGTTTGCTCATTAAAAACTATAAAACAAAGCTAAGAGAAACTTACAAAGGCCCAAGAGAGAGTGAGTGTGAGTGAGCAGATTCATTGCAAGGAAGACGGAGAAGATGTCGTATCTACACAAGTTGATTGTTTCAGTGCAATCTCAATCAGCAGCCTTATTTCAAGCTGACAAGCTGATTCTAAAACTCATACGGAAATGCAAAGAACCTATAAAATACGAAATAATTTTCAAAAAATAGAACAAAAGTTGAAGAATTACACTAATTTCAAAGACTTGCTCTAAAACCAAAGTAATCAAGAATGATATTGGCATATAAGATTAGTGGAACAGAATAGAGTCTAGAAATAAACCCACATGTTAATTTATATGGGAAGAAAATTACTCTCTAGTCTTACCTCACACCATGTATAAAACCTAATTCAAAATAACATATCTAAACATGAATGCTTATATGCAGAGTACATCATGAGAAACGCTGGGCTGGAAGAAGCACAAGCTGGAATCAAGATTGCCAGGAGAAATATCAATAAACTCAGATATGCAGATGATACCACCCTTATGGCACAAAGTGAAGAGGAACTAAAAGCCTCTTGATGAAAGTGAAAGAGGAGAGTGAAAAAGTTGGTTTAAAGCTCAACATTCAGAAAACGAAGATCATGGATCTGGTCCCATCACTTCATGGGAAATAGATGGGGAAACAGTGGAAACAGTGTCAGACTTTATTTTTGGGCTCCAAAATCACTGCAGATGGTGATTGCAGCCATGAGATTAGAAGACGCTTACTCCTTGGAAGGAAAGTTATGACTAACCTAGATAGCATATTGCAAAGCAGAGACATTACTTTGCCGTCAAAGGTCCATCTAGTCAAGGCTATGGTTTTTCCTGTGGTCATGTATGGCTGTGAAAGTTGGACTGTGAAGAAAGCTGAGCCCCGAAGAACTGATGCTTTTGAACTGTGGTGTTGGAGAAGACTCTTGAGAGTCCCTTGGACTGCAAGGAGATCCAACCAGTCCATTCTGAAGGAGATCAGCCCTGGGATTTCTTTGGAAGGAATGATGCTAAAGCTGAAACTCCAGTACTTTGGCCACCTCAGGCGAAGAGTTGCCTCATTGGAAAAGACCCTGATGCTGGGAGGGACTGGGGGCAGGAGGAGAAGGGGGACGACAGAGGATGAGACGGCTGGATGGCATCACCGACTCGATGGACGTGAGTCTGAGTGAACTCTGGGAGTTTGTGATGGACAGGGAGGCCTGGCGTGCTGTGATTCATGGGGTCACAAAGAGTCGGACATGATGGAGCTACTGAACTGAACCGAACTGAAACATGAATGCAAAAAAAAAAAAAAAATCTAGAGGAAAACCTTCATAACTGGGGGAGAGGCACTGGATTTTTACACAGGATATAAAAAGCAAAATGGACTCATCACTCTCACTTTCATAGAGGCTTGTGATGAAATTTTATTTTTTAATAGCAACAAATGTGAAAGTGAGTGAAAGTTGCTCAGTCATGTCCGACTCTGCAACCCCATACAGTCCATGGAATTCTCCAGGCCGTAATACTGGAGTGGATAGCCTTTCCCTTCTCCAGGGTATCTTCCCAACCCAGGAATCGAGCCCAGGTCTCCGGCATTGCAGGCGGATTCTTTTCCAGCTGAGCCATGATAGAAGTTATTTCTTTCATATGTGTGTTATTGTAGAAGCAAATCTCAACCCCACCACAGCTCACTACAGAACATTTCCAAATGAATTATTGCTTCTACAGTGGGAGAGCATTGTTTAATAGTAGACTGTAGCCCTTAGGGTTCCCCATTTGAAGTTCCTTACCTAGATACTCACTCCAGTCTCTGTAGAAACAAGAGGAAAACTCAATGTCCTCAACGACGGCATGTTGGCTGAGGACTGTCCGGTCCCATCTTCAGCCCATCTATATGACCATGAACTTAGCCTCACTCCCAGTCCTGCATCTCACTCCCACCTCTCTTATGATTCTATAAGTTCCTTGCAACCCACTAAATACTCAAGCTTTAGTATTTTCTTGCATGCTCTCTTCCTTCCCTTCAAATTCCTTCCTCCACTTTGTCACCAGACTTATTTATCATTCTGCTTCTACTGCTGCACCCCACCCCCACTCTTCAAAATAGTCATCTCCCTTCCCCAGACTCTTGGAGCTCTCTGCACACACCCTTCCGGCCCTTATCAAATGCAGTGTTATCTATCCAATGTGTCTCTCTACCACTGGACTGTTTAATCCACAGAACAGAAGCTACGTTAAGTCATCCCTGCTTTTTCCCCCAAATTTTCTCCACCATCTTTTAACTCCAACACACACACATACACACAGTCTGATGCACAGTAAGAGCTCGTCAGTGTCTAATAAATGAATAAGTTTTTCCTTCACCAGAGAGAAGCCCAGCTAGTCATAAGAAATAAATTAAAAGCATAAATAACAGTCACTAGTTTTAAAATGGTAATTCAATTGAAAGAAACAGGAAAAGCAGTTCATCGTCATCAGAAAGGTCTAATCTTCAGACATCAAGCAAGAAAATCAACCACTGCCACTAGAAAATAAAGAATATTCATCACAACCAGCTTCTTTCTAAAGGACACACACCCAGGGCAAAACAATCTAGTCACAGAGGAACCAGCCAGTACTTAGAGTTCAAGTCTCTGATGCCAGTGCCAGAGAGTAAGTCACACAGTATAAGAGTAACAGCAGTTACCGTTTGGGGCACTTAATTCACCAAGCTCTGAATTCACTATTATATGTATATTATCTCATTTTAGCTTTATCCAAGCCTTGTGAAGGAGATATTATAATTTCCATTTTACAGATTAAAAAATGCTCTAACTATCCAAGGTTCAGCCTTGGCCTGAGTCCAAAGTTTGTGGTCTTAATCTCTGGATCCTGCTGCTCTCCACTTGACCTCCAAGCTACCTGCTGGTGGAAGCTAACATGGTTATGGTCCATCTTGGGTCTCCAGAACCTAGAACAGTGCCTGGCATATATTTGCTAAATGTTGCGGAGAAATATGTATGAAATATGTATGGCAGAAAGCAAAGAACTAAAGAGCCTCTTAACGAAAGTGAAAGAGGAGAGTGAAAAAGCTGGCTTAAAACTCAAAAACATTCAAAAACTAAGATCATGGCATCCAGTCTCAACACTTTATGGCAAACAGATGGGGAAACAATGGAAACAGTGACGGACTTTATTTTCTTGGGCTCCAAAATCATTGCAGACAATGAGTGCAGCCATGAAATTAAAAGATGCTTGCTCCTTGGAAGAAAAGTTATGACCAACCTAGACAGCATATTAAAAAGCAGAGACATTACTTTGCCAACAAAGGTGCGTCTAGTCAAAGCTATAGGTTTTTCAATAGTCATGAATGGATGTAAGAGTTTGACTATAAGGAAAGCTGAATGCCAAAGAATTGATGCTTTTAAACTGTGGTATTGGAGAAGACTCTTGAGAGTCCCTTGGACTGCAAGATCAAACCAGTTCAACATAAAGAAAATCAGTTCTGAATATTCATTGGAAGGACAGATGCTGAAGCTGAAACTCCAGTACTTTGGCCACCTAATGCAAAGAGTTGACTCATTGGAAAAGACCCTGATGCTGGGAAAGATTGAGAGCAGGAGGAGAAGGGGATGACAGAGGATGAGATAGTTGGATGCCATCACCAACTCAATGGACAGGAGTTAAGCAAGCTCCAGAATTGGTGATGGACAGGGAGGCCTGGTGTGCTGCAGTCCATGGGGTCACAAAGAATCAGACATAACTGAGCAACTGAATCGAGTTGAACAGTGAAATATGGGTTTCCCAGGTGGTGCAAGTGGTAAAGATCCTGCCCACCAATGCAGGAGACATAAGAGATGTAGGTTCGATCCCTGGGCTGGGAATATCCCTGAAGGAGGGCATGGCAACCCACTCCAGTATTCTTTTCTGGAGAATCCCATGGACAGAGGAGCCTGGTGGGATAAGTCCACAGGGTCACACAGAGTCAGATATGACTAAAGCCACTTAGCATGCATGCACAGTGAAATATCATCTTCTTGGTAAAAGAGACTTTTCTCCTAGTCGCTGGACATTTTTATTACACCCTCCATTCTGAAGGAGATCAGCCCTGGGATTTCTTTGGAAGGGATGATGCTAAAGCTGAAACTCCAGTACTTTGGCCACATCATGCGAAGAGCTGACTCACTGGAAAAGACTCTGATGCTGGGAGGGAATGGGGGCAGGAGGAGAAGGGGACGACAGAGGATGAGATGGCTGGATGGCATCACTGACTCGACAGATGTGAATCTGAGTGAACTCTGGGAGTTGGTGATGGACAGGGAGGCCTGGCGTGCTGCGATTCATGGGGTCACAAAGAGCCGGACACTACTGAGCCACAGAACTGAACTGAACTGAACTGGACCGAGGACTGAATGTCTGGTTCCATTCCACTCCGAGACTCAAGGCCCCATTGAATACTCAGTCCTAGGGGATGTGCATTAAATGGCCATCTTCCAGGTCTGATGTGAGGGAATTCCAGCACTTTTCTGCACAGCCTTTATTGCAATGGAGCTAAGCATTAGAGCTGATCCTTGCAAACTTTTATCTAGGGCAAACTCAAACCCCAAAAATGACTGAAAGTGGGAGGGGAATTAATGAAACCCCTTCTCTACTCTGTTCAGGTTTGTGTAGTCGCTGCCTCAAGGACTCAACTGGTTTTTTTTCCACATGGACTCTCTGGGTCTTAGGGATAGCTCCTAATGCATATGGATTTATTTATTTATGTTGCCCAGTGAATTACACATACGCTGTGAAAAAATATATATTATTCTTAAGTGCAGAAAGACTAAAGTAAAGTGCTTTACTTTTTTTTGTATTTTGCTTTTCTTTTCTGCTTCTCTCTGCTTAGTCCTCACATAGATCCTGGTAACAGGGGAGTAAATAATTACTGAGTTCAACCAGAAATTTTTGAATGTCTGTCAGGACCTTTGGGCACTAAACTGAAACAGTGACCTTAGATAATGAAGCTGCCAATGTTTCCACATTGTCTTTTAAGACTTTGAGGATAGGAATATCTTACAGAAGACATAGAATAAGCAGCAGAGTGATTTATATGGTATTTGGACTACAGAAAAAGAGAGAAAGGTACAACTTGTGATTCATAAGAGGCAGAAAGTAGAAAGCAAGCTTCTTTCTCACCCTGTCAGTCCCTAAGCCAGAGTCGCTGATTCTAGGTAACATCAGAAAAATGCTTACTCCAGAGCCCAACAGTTTGCTGACAGTGCAATGCATAACCAAGAGCTTGTCCCCAAGAACTACCAAAATAGTTCTTTTCTCTCCTACTTGGAAATACAAGTAAAAGCAGTGATAGGCCTGAGCTGTAGCTAGCCCTCTTTGATAAAAAATATAACATGTTGTTAATATTCCAGCACTTAGCACAATGTCTGGTAGAAAACTGGTGCTCAATATCTGCACAGTTCAAGGAAGAAATTTTTGTGTCTAACTCAGTGACCCTGCAGAACTCTTTAATTCTAATTTTATACTCTTCACAGCATACAGAATTATTAAATCAGATTATGGTCTATCAGAAGCTTCTTGTTACGGAGAAAAAAACGTGGAGCTTGAGATGCATTTCACAGTCGTTTTGATAGTTGACAGAGAAGCTTTTATTGCAGAACAGCGCTGCCTGCTTCTACCACATTTTCTTCACTCTGTAATCATTGCTCCCACCATGTTGCTGACACGGGAGGGGAGCCGAGTGAAATATTTCAGTTGGCTGGAAGTTAACCCCTCAAGTCACAGAGTGTTACAGAGAACCAGTGTTGAAAAGAGAATGCAGGCAAGGACTTCTCCGGTGGTCCAGTGGTTAGGACCTGGTGCTTCCATTGCATGGGGCACGGGTTCAATCCCTGGTTGGGAAACTAAGATCACACAAGCTGCATGGAGCAGCCAAAAATAAAATGATTAAAAATAGAAAAGAGACAGCAAGTGGGAATTTGCTGTGTGACACTGGGAGTTCAACACAGTGCTTTGTGACAACCTAGAGGGCTGGGATGGGGTGGGAGAGGGGTTGGCTGATTCATGCTAATGTATGGCAGAGGCCAACACAATATTGTAAAGCACTTATCCTCCAGTTAAAAAATAGTAAAAAAAAAAAAAAAAGAGAGAGAGAGTGTGCAGGCAGAATTCAGGTCTGCACTCAGAGTGTGAGCTCCCTGAGAGCAGGGAGCCTCAACGCTTCAGTGGCTAGCATGGTTAGACAGTTCAGTTCAGTTCATGGTTAGAGAGGACAGGACTCAATAAACAGTAACAAGACATCCCCCAGTTCTAGAGTTCTGGGTGGGAGCTTGAGGAACAGGGGCAAGAAATCACCCATTCTTGTTTTGTTCTTTTAAAAAAAAAAACTGTTTTGTTCTTTTTAGCCAGATTAATCTGTCAAACTAGATTAACCAGCCTTCCCAGTATCTGGGTTACAGAGCCCGAAGTACAGAGATGTCACTGAGAACACGGTGGGGCAGGGCCAAACCTGGAAACAGAACTTCACTGCCAGGCTGGTCATCTCCCCTCGCTTTGCAGAGTGACTAAAAACGAACATGGGCTGCTGAGAGGCTCACCTACCAGGTCTGGCACTCGGCCCACTGTCTGGCCCACACAGCACAGGCCATCACATTCCACAGGCCCTTAGAGATGTTTATTTTTGCACTCTATAGACCCTGCTCGCTGCTGGAGCTGTGGCAGGTCACACAGAGGACAAGGTGCTGCCAAGCTGAGAATGGGGGTGCTCCTCAGTGCAAGACCCAGAATCTGAATTTCTTCCTGGAAAGGAACAAGTTAGCAAAGTTTTTAGAAAAGTTTCTTCAACATGTAGGTGATTTTCTTTGTCTCTGTCTTGATTGAAACAGTTAGTACTGAACCGGTTCCTCTCACTTCCTTCTGGCTTTGGACCCACGGAAAAGTCTGATTAGAAAAAAAAAAAAGGTTGGTAGTAATTCCCAACTTTTTTGTGTGTGAGGTCTCTGTATACATCGCAAGGTATGTCCTTAGTCAAGTAAGGTAATAGTTGTATTTTTAGAATAAGTTATCTGTTGATTTGTAAAATATGTAAAGGCAACAGTTAAAATGAATTTCATATTTTCAAATACATTTTATTTGATAACTAAGACACTTACAAACGTGAAAAATCATGATAACTGTGTAAGACATTTTTCTGTCCTTTGACAGGATGCTGCTGTGCATGCATGGATTTGCACACCTTGTACTGATTCTGTTGTCTCCTCCTGAGTCTGAGGATATCCCTCCTCCCAAGAATAGATGCCTCTGTTTATTAAGGGTAAGCCTAGTGCCTTGAAGAACATCAATTCCTTCTGGTTTACTAGATATATTATTTATTCAAGGTCCCAGTAGGAACTGAAAAATTGGGGAGATTCAACAAAAGCACTATTTATAAAGGTGTGGGCAAGTGTTCATAAGATCTATCAAAGGTCAGCAGAGTCCTCAGGGAGTGGTACCATTACCACCTATAGGCCAGAGAGGCAAAGGAAGAGAGAAGTTACTGGAACCTTCTGTAGAGTCACTGGGTAAAGGAAAGTAGCCAGTTCGTAAGGATCTGACAGTGAAAAAAAAACCCAAGGAAATAAATATACCAACCTCACACTCCACCTGACTTCCAAGTCCCATCAGTGGCTGAACCCAACAAGAATCCAACTGATGTAGCCCCTACTTGTCAGCCTCCCAGGGCAGAGAACTGAGTGGAAATGGATGGTTGGTGAACTTGGAGGTGCACATGGAAACCGTCCTGCCCACCAGGGTAACCTAAAAGCTTGCCCTGTAGTGCACAGGGCTATGGCTAAAAATGAGGTCAAGTCTTGAGCCAATCAATGCCTTAAAATTATATTAAGCTCCTCAAGGTTACTGACTCAAACCTTTTGGTGTATTTCAAATATATAACTCAATTGCACAACCCAACTCCTCTGCAGCTCACATTGAAACGCTCCCTTAGTTTCAGCCCGCAATCACCTTTATAAGGGCAACTCTGCATCTCTGCCGCTGATCTTCCTACTGAGTTACAGACTCAAACTTCCAAGAGCCTACAGGGCACCTCAGATTCTATGTCTATAAGCCATGTCTATAAAACACTGGCTAGTCTCTCCTGGAAACACATTTTCATGCTGTTACCATTTCCCAACTAGGTGCGTTACAACACTCTGAGGCTTTTGACTCCTCCCCATCTCTCAGAACAAGTGAGTGAAACTCATACCACTTCTGCGGGTAGCCGGCTCAGATCTGCCCTCCCTCTTAATTTCCCATGACTTTTATACCTGGACAAAGTAAGAGCCTGTCTTGGCTGGCCTGACTTAATCCTGACTCCGCCACTTAGAATTAAGACTTCCCTGCACTTATTAATTATGACTCTTATTTTATGCTTCAGGGCCTCAGTTCCCTCATCTGCAGGGCGGAGCCATGCATAGTCTCCTACGCTGGGGACAAAGACCTCCTCTCCATTGATTCCAAGGGGCAGAAACTCCAGCACAACTAGCCTCTCCAGCCTTTCTCTACCGTCTCACCTACTTTTCTCCCCAGGAGAAGGAGTTGGTTATCGGATTCATGGGTGTGGGAGAAACAGAGGTACATGCTCAGCTGTTTTCTTTTTCGACGTGGGATCTGCCTGCACGCACAGAGTGCTGATTCTTCTCAGCTCTTTCACTCTATACATGAATCCAGGGCAGACGCCCATCAAACGAGGCCTGTGGCTGTTTGAGGGCTGCCAGGGTCGGTGACAGGGTAGCCCCATCTTTTATGTGGCTAGAGTGTGGCAGTCCTTCTTGGCTAGTAGTCCTGAGCCTCTCTCCCCAATTATCAGCACACAAGGCAGCATTTTAGGAAAGAATAGTTAACATTTTTTTGAATACATACTACAGGCAGAGCCTACACTTTGTGATATAATATGGATCACCTCATTTCATTTTCTCAACAACTCTGTGAGGGAGGAATTGGGATCAAAAAGATCAATAAACCACTGGCCTCCTCACAAGTTCAAAACCAATTTAAAGGTAGAAACAAGAACCAGTCAATACTCTGGCCACTTGATGGGAAGAGTCGACTCATTGGAAAAGACCTTGATGCAGGGAAAGATTGAGGGCAGGAAAAGAAGCACGTGACAGAGGATGAGATGGTTGGATGGCATCACCGACTCAATGGACATGAGTTTGAGCAAATTCCGGGAGATAGTGAAGAACAGGGAAGCCTGGCGTGCTGCAGTCCAAAGGGTCTCAAAGAATCAGACAGGACTGTGAGACTGAACAACAGCCTTCTTATTATCATGATTTTTCATGTAACAGATCGCCTCTATGAGTCTTAGGAAAGGGATAGGAATTTAAAATTTCAATATTCTTTGGTTATAATATTTCATATCAAGATAGTGCGGAGAATAACAGTGACATCAAGTAGAACTTTATAAACTGCAAAAGAAAATCTATCCCCATTTCCTCTCCAAAGACTTCACCAAGAGGCATTCACATGGATCCTGAGGCTGGGTGTGAAGGTGGTTTTGAATGCACATTTCTCTGTGGGGACTTACAAGAGGCCCTTAGGCCATGGTGCAGCTGTAAATAGCAACACAGCACAGCTCAGGGAAAAAGTCTTAAAAATAAAAAAGAAAACTCACATTCCTCTGACAGGATACTCCTCTCCAAAGAGTTCCAGAGGTTTCCCTGTCCCTCAGCTATACCACTGCTCTTTGAGGCCTTTTAGACTGCTACAAATATGAATGCTGAAACACACAGACCAGTGCACTTGGCCTGGAGTCAGACTTGTCTGGCTTTGAATCCCAGTGCTGACAATTAATAGCTGTATGAACCTGACATTTGATTTAACTTCCTGAGTCTGTCTCCTGCTCTGTACCTTGGAGTTAACAGCTCCTCTTTATTAGGGCCTTAATGAGGATTAAAGAGGAAAATATATGTTAAAGGGCCTGACAACTACTAAAATATTCACATAATAACATATATTAATCTCCTTCCCTATTATACCAGCTGATACATTTTTCATCTTCATTTGTACCTTTCAATGATTTTCCTAATTAAAAAGTGAAGCAAAAAAAAAAAAAGGCAAAGCAATTATACAACTATATAGTAGACACTCAAAAAATGAAAGTGAAGGGGAACTAAAAGCCTCTTGATGAAAGTGAAAGAGGAGAGTGAAAAAGTTGGCTTAAAGCTCAACATTCAGAAAACGAAGATCATGGCATCTGGTCCCATCACTTCATGGGAAATAGATGGGTAACAGTGGAAACAGTGTCAGACTTTATTTTTTGGGGCTCCAAAATCACTGCAGATGGTGACTGCAGCCATGAAATCAAAAGACGCTTACTCCTTGGAAGAAAAGTTATGACCAACCTAGATAGCATATTCAAAAGCAGAGACATTACTTTGCCAACTAAGGTCCGTCTAGTCAAGGCTATGGTTTTTCCAGTGGTCATGTATGGATGTGAGAGTTGGACTGTGAAGAAGGCTGAGCGCCAAAGAATTGATGCTTTTGAACCGTGGTGTTGGAGAAGACTCTTGAGAGTCCCTTGGACTGCAAGGAGATCCAACCAGTCCATTCTGAAGGAGATCAGCCCTGGGGTTTCTTTGGAAGGAATGATGCTAAAGCTGAAACTCCAGTACTTTGGCCACCTCATGCAAAGAGTTGACTCACTGGAAAAGACTTTGATGCTGGGAGGGATTGGGGGCAGGAGGAGAAGGGGACGACAGAGAATGAGATGGTTAGATGGCATCACTGACTCGATGGACGTGAATCTGAGTGAACTCCGGGAGTTGGTGATGGACAGGGAGGCCTGGCGTGCTGCGATTCATGGGACTGCAAAGAGTCGGACACGACTGAGCAACTGAAGTTAAACTTATAGCAGTTACGATTTCAAATAAAGACATAGCAAAGTATTAATAAATAAATATCTTTATCATGGGCTTCCCTAGTAGCTCAGCAGTGAAGAACCCACCTGCAATGCAGGAGACATGGTTTCAATCCCTGGATCAGGAAGATTCCCTGGAAAAAGAAATGGCAACCCACTCTAGTACTCTTCTCTGGGAAATCCCATGAATGGAGGAGCACCATCTTGCAAAAGAGGCAGACAAGACTTAGCATCTAAATAACAACCACAATCTTTATCATAGCTGAAAGCATCCATTATTTCTTGTCATTTAGCCAAAGGAAAAAAGTCAAGGAGAGACCCAGAGATTTTATCTATGTCAGTTTTCCCTTACATTATTGGGACAAGACAAAGAAGGTAAATAATTGAATGAGGGAGAGTGGCAAAGAGAAAATGATGGGGGAAAACAGTAAATTCAAGAAATACTATGCTCTTTGAACACTATGCTCTCTTTCACGTCTCTGCAATATTTAGTTGGTTCTTTCTTTTAAATTTCAAACTGAAATTCTTTGCAGGCAAATATATATATATCAAATAACAAATATGTCCATGTTCTCTTCCCTTCTTAATGACTTTTCCTAAGTAGTACACAGACGGCAAGTCCCATCCATGTATTATTATAAAGCCTTTACAAAGGACGGTTATGAAGACTGTAGCAGCACCCAAAAATGCCGTGTTGTGCTAACTCTTAATCAGAACGTGAAATGTACAAGCTATGAGTACAACTACAAAAATGCACATGGACAAGGACAGCAAGAGAAAGGAATGCAGAGAAAAAGAAAAGGAAAAGAACTGTAAAAATGCATATGGACAAGGACAGCAAGAGAAAGGAATGCAGAGAAAAAGAAAAAAAAAGAACTACAAAAATGTATATGCACAAGGACAACAAGAGAAAGGAATGCAGAGAAAAAGAAAATAGCTGTGTGAGGAAAGTAAGATTATGAATGATTTCTTCCTATATTTTCAGAACTTCTTGGAAGATTCTTATACCCTTCTTATAAAAAGTAATAAAACCACTTTTACACATTGTAACTAAGTATATTCTTATTGCTTTTTCTTTTGCATTCAATATTGATTCATATATTTTTTCACATTTTGACAGATTTTACATTTGACATTTCATATCTTTATCATGGTTGTGTTTGCCCTCTTCATTTAAACTTGTCAAGATCTTATTCTCTGGAATACTTAAAAGGGCTTTTTACTTGGGTACCAAGTACATACATGTGCATTAAAAGTTACCCCTCACTTCTTTTCTTCCCAACAGATAAAAATAAGGCATCTATCTGTGGAAAGAGAAAATTTATGATCATATTTTAAGGCTGTCTAAAGGAAATAATTCAGTTGACCAAGTTCAATTTTAGGTTTTCTTTTTTTTTCCCAAAAAGTGAATGCATGTTGTGTGTGTGTGTGTGTAAAATAAATTTATTCCAGCATGCTCTTTCATTATAATTTTCAAAACTGCTTTCCTCTTACAGAGTGATGCAATATTTGATGAGTAAATAACAAGGAATGAAAAAGTCCACTTTAGGGCAACTTTAACTAGACAAAACGAGAAGACAATGTTCTTTTTGTGGCAGTGTAGGCTCACATGGGGATATCACTCACTTTTCTTTGACAGACTTCTTGAGAGAATGCTGGAAATGACAAAACTGTCTTTGCTGGGGGTTAGGAGAAGAGTGAGTTCCTTAATATTTTCAGGATAAAAATAAATAAATGCTTGATTTATACCAAAAGAGTTTTAGGATCTTAGGATGAGAACAGAAAATAAATATTTTAATTTCTAAAAAAAAAAAAAAATTAACCACCTATAAAGATTGAAAATTACAGTTTTGTCTGTAATTAACCATTCATGTCTTAAATCCTTACTCTTCACTTAGAAGAGACAGTCAAATAATACAAATGTAATTTATTTGGTTTCTTGTTTCTCAAGAAAGCAGTCAATTAAGAACACAGCAAAAAGGCTGATGAATGCCTGAGGTCTACATTCCAAAGTCCAGTGTAATTTTTACTGCTAACAAGGTAGATTTTATGGGTGTCAGGCCTACCAGTGATAAGCTGTAAGCACAGTGTGAGGGGAAAGATGTAACAGACCAATCTGTAGCCAAGCACAGAATCACTGTTAAGAGTCTAATGGCAATAAAATCAACCAAGTAAAAAGAGAAAGAGAAGAGAAGAAGAAAATTCAACAGCTTGGAGTCATTTTGTATAGAGAAAAATACATCAGCGTGTCTTCATTCAGAGCTTACCAACTGCTGAACGGATGGGAGGCGGATCTGTATTAGTCACCTTAGGCTGGTATAAGAAAATATAACATAATACCCCTGACTGGCTTCAACAACAGACATTTATTTATTTCTCATTGTTCCGATGGCTAGAAGCCCATACCAAGTTCTAATCAATCTGGCTTCCGGTGAGAGCTTTCTTCCTGGCTCGTTGATGGCTACCTTCTTGCTGTTTTCACATGGCATTCCTTGGCAGGTGGGGGTAG
This sequence comes from Nanger dama, assembly GCA_917880005.1. NCBI lineage: Eukaryota > Metazoa > Chordata > Mammalia > Artiodactyla > Bovidae > Nanger > Nanger dama. The sequence goes on from CAKJTW010000051.1 coordinate 11,108,989, forward strand.
GGGGATGTTTGGCCAGAAACAGAGGAATGTGGGAGGAGCTCTCTGGTGTCTCTTCCTATAAAGACACTAATCCTATTAGAAAGGGCCCCACCCTTATGACCTCATTTAGCCTTAATTATTTACTTAGAAGTCCCATCTCCAAATGGTGGTTAGAGCTTCCATATGTGAATGTGAGGGGGGTACAAACACTCAGTCCATAATAGAATCCCTCAGCTGGGCAGAACCTTGGATTGGAAGGGCCCAGGCCAGAAACAGTCTCATGGTTTACCCAAGTGTGGCTGAGAAGATCATGATTTTTGAGGTCTGGCTCCATGAGAGAGGTTGGGAAGCACTGATTCATGGACCCTGAATGCACCACCGCACTGTTAACCACTGAAAGAATAAACTCAATGACCCCTAGGAGTGAAGAAAAATCACAATAATAATTAATGCTTAAATAACACGCAGTATACGCCGTACCTGATCTTAGTGTTTCTTTACACGTTAACTCATTGAATACTCACAACAGCCCTCTGATATATAAAGTATTATAACACCAGGCTCAAGAGACAGTCCTTGATCATTAAATTGTCTGAATCCAAATCTTGTCTTCTGCACTTTTAGCTCTGTTCAGTTCAGTTCAGTCCAGTCACTTAGTCGTGTCTGACTCCCTGCGACCCCATGAATCGCAGCACACCAGGCCTCCCTGTCCATCACCAGCTCCCAGAGTTCACTCAAACTCACGTCCATCGAGTCAGTGATGCCATCCAGCCATCTCATCCTCTGTCGTCCCCTTCTCCTCCTGCCCCCAATCCCTCCCAGCATCAGTCTTTTCCAATGTCAACTCTTTGCATGAGGTGGCCAAAGTACTAGAGTTTCAACTTTAGCATCATTCCTTCCAAAGAACACCCAGGCAACTGTGCTTAAATTACTAAGTCTCTGTGAACCTATTTCCTCTTCTCTAAAATGGGATGGATATATAAGCATACAATTCCAAAAACTGTGAAAACTAAAAATTATCCATATATTAACAGTGTACTCATTTTGTTGCTAGATCTAAACACTTAGTTTTTATTTACCTTTCTGAGTGGGATAGTCTTAAAGGTTTCAACTCATAGTTGTGACAATTCAGTTAATTCAATTAACACACTTCGAATAGTGCCTGCCACACGTGGGCAGTGATGTACCACTGTTAACTATTATTGTTGATGTTGTTATTATTACTACTGCCATTCTCTAGATGAGGAAACTGAGGCAGAGAGAGATCAGTCTGTCCAAGCATCAGCCAGCATGTGGCACGCTGAAACGTGAACCCAAACAGCATGGCCTCGAGGCCTGTGGCCTTAACCACTGTACTGCACCATCTCCACAAATTACATACGTTTCATTTCTGTTCAGTCATGTTTAATGCTCCATGTTTAAGAACTACTACTACTACTCAATGGAAAAAAAAGAATGAAAGAATGCCATCTGTAGTAACATGGATGGACCTAGAGATTATCACACTAAGTAAGTCAGACAGAGAAAAACAAATATCATATCACTTATATGTGGAATCTAAAAAAGATTAAAAAAACTTGTTTATAAAACAGACTCACAGAGGTCAAAAACAAACTTATAGTTACCATAGGGGAATGATATAAGAAGGGATAAATCAGGAGTTTGGGGTTAACAGAAACACACTACTGTATATGAAACAGATAATCAACAGGGACCTACCTCTAGCACAGTGAACTCTAGTCAGTATTCTGTAATAACCTAAATGAGAAAAGAATCTGAAAATCTATATATGTATAACTGAATCACTTTGCTATACATCTGAAACTAACACTGTAAATCAACTAAACTCCAATATAAAATAAAATTTTTTAAAAGGTAATATTTTAATAAAATATTTTAGAAGTTTTGTCCAACTCAGCTTCAAGGGAATTCAGCCCCATCATTCAGAACGATCCAAGAGCAGGCTCTGGGGAAGGGGGTCTGTAGCCATGTCAATACTATATGATCTGAACCCCTGGCCTAGCTCACCAAACCAGGAGTCCACACCTGATCCCCAAGAGCCAACCAAAGGCTGAATCAATTCTACATCTTTTGAACAGGTCATGCATTCTTGCCTAGAAAATCCCACGGACGGAGGAGCCTGGCAGCCTACAGTCCATGGGGTCGCAAAGAGTCTGACACGAATGAGTGACTTCACTTCTTCTCCAAGGGGAAAATGAAGTGATTGAGTCAGGCTGGAGCTGGAAGGTGCCGAGTTAGGCTGGAGAGCCGTACTCTGCCATGTATATGCCCAGAGGAGCTAAGAACCAGGAGAGGAAGGCAGCAGTGCCATGTAGACCAATGGTTCTCAACCAGGGACAATATGATCCCTCAGGGGCCATCTGGCAACGTCTAGAGACACATTCTGCCGTCATAGTCAGAGTACTTTTTTCAGCATCTGGTAGACAAAAGTTCAAGAGGCTGCTTTAACCCTACAGTGCACAGGACAGCTCTGCAAAAAAAAAAAAAAAAAAGTATTATCTGGCTCAAAATGTCAATTATGACAAGGTTGAAAACTCTGGTTTAGACTTGGAGTAAGCAACCACGTAGCACAAGGAGAGGGTGAGATAAAGGAGTTATTTGCTTTAGTTCCAGTGGCTCCTCAGGCCCCAATTCCAGCTGCTCAGAAAGCTGTATAGCTCTTCCAGCCCTAAATTCGCCTGAGCTTCTTTGTGGTCCATGTTCCTCCTGTCCGTTTATCATTCCATAAAAGTTCCCCTTTATCTTATACCAGTTTGATGAACTAATTGTTTCCTGCAACCAAAGACGCTAGAGACAGGTTTGGGAGAGAGCAACTTAGGACGGTGGAAAGAGTGCTTCATGCAGAAGAAATAGTATATGTAAAGGCACAGAGTTTTGGAAGGCAGGTAGAGAAACACAGCAGGGGAAATGAAGAACAAAACAAAGGAGAGGAAAAACATGAGTCAAAGCACAGAAGCAGCATTAGGCATGGTGTGTTTTCATGTAGAAGGGAGAGTGGGCTCACTAGGTCAGCAGGTGCATCCTGGGGAAATTAAAGAAATTAAGTGGAAACAGCTTTGAGTGAAGCATCAGACTATACAACTATAATTGGAGAAGGAAATGGCAACCCATTCCAGTACTCTTGCCTGGAGAATCCATGGACAGAGGAGCCTGGCGGGCTACAGTCCACAGGGTCGCAAGAGTCAGACACGACCTAGCGACTAAAACAACAAATAAAAACATCCAACTACAATACAGGTTTGGGCTTCCCAGGTGGAGCTAGTGCTAAAGAATCTGCCTGCAATGCAGGAGCTGCAGGAGACTTAGGTTTGACCTCCTGGGAAGATCCCCTGGAGGAGGAAATGGCAACCGACTCCAGTATTCTTGCCTGGAGAATCCCATGGACAGAGGAACCCATCAGGCTCCTTGGGGGTCTCAAGAAGTCGGACACGAATGAAGTGACTTAGTACATAGCATAATACAGGCTTGCCTATCAGTGACTCTCCTAGGCCTAATTCATCCTTTGAATGGATAAAAGAAAAAAAATATCAGTGTGTTTGGGAATGTATATTTTCTTGGCAAGCCATCTTTACTCAGTAAAAACACTGCCCTATCAGTTAAAAAGAAAAGAAAAGCAACAAGCAGGATTTCCCCAATATGTGAAAATAAACTAAAGCAGAGGCAGAAATCTCCAGCATTTGTGGCAATCAGCCAAAAGATTTTAATTAATAAGTTCCTTGATTCCCCTTTCTGTACTGTAGGGAAGATGCAGCTTTTTCACTGCCTGGCACTGAGGAGGGCCTGAGGTAGTACGTAAAAGCCCCATATGATTCACTTTTTTTTTTTTTTTTTAATTAAAAAAAGAAAAAGTCCACAAAGACTGGGAAATGGGCTTCCCTTCACCTCAGTCAAGGAGAGACAGGATTCACAAAAGCATCATTATATCTTTCTGGGGAAGAAACAAAAGAGGGAAATATACATGTCAATTACGTGACACTGACATGGAACAGAAGTAATTTTAGGAACAAAAGAGAAAAAGGAAATGCATGTTATTAAGGCGGAGGCCTCCACAAGGCTTTGTTTCTCTTTTTTCCTCCCTGCTTTCTAACAGGGATAATGTGATTCCCCGAGGAAAAGCTGCTTTTGTAGTCAGCAGGTCAAAGGTCTTAGATCCAAAAACAGTGGATACACAATGTTCCAGAAGAGATGTGTGTGGCTTCCTGGTACTGAATCGACCCCTGCAGGTCAAAAGACACTCAGGATGAAACGCGCAACTGTGGAATGAAATGCATACCCCTTCACTGCCAACAGGCAGTGTGCTTCAAGGGTGGGTGGACGGCCACCAGGAACCTTTGACAGCTGGCTGGGAAGGAGGCCTGGGCTCAGTGGGATCGGTACAAAGGGTCAGATTCCTCTGAGTGAGCACGGCCATCCTGGGGAAAGGCAACAAGGCTCCTCTAAGAGGAAATAACATCCGGCTGACGCACTGGGTGTTTAAAGGAAATGCCCAGGATGGTGTAGCAAAAAAGACAACTCAACATTTTAATTCCATAGGTGAACATCATCAGCACAACGGCAGACACTACTTTTGAGCACTTAATCTGTGGGCCAACCACTGTGTTAGGAGAGTCAGAGCCATTAATTACAGTCATTCAGAAAGGGATCTGAGGGACCTCCTTGGTGGTCCAGAGGCTAAGACTCCATGCTCCCAAGGCAGGGGCCCCAGGTTCAATCGATGGTCCCACATGCCACAATTAAATATTCCACATGCTGCAACTAAGACCTGGTGTGGCCAAATAATTAATTTTTTAAAAAAGTATCATGTCTGGATACCTGCACTTCAGCATCAGTGCAGCTTGACATCATGGTACCACAGTTTTATACAGCAGAATGTCACTGTCTTTTCTGAATTAATGCTGTGCCTATAAAAGTGCTAATAAGGGCTTAGGAGCCAAACTCATCCCTTCCAAACTGGCTGGTGATGGGAGGGGTTCAGTGAGACTTTGAAAACAAGCTGGCTTTCATTAGTTGGGTCAATGCAATGCCTGACTGAGATAGCAGCAGTGATAACAAACCAACAAAAGATGTCCCACCAAAGGATGCTTCAGAAATCTAAAGATACTCCTTCTCTGAGCAGTTTGGAGGGTTTTCAAAGAACTACCTCCCTCATGAAAAGGAAGCAGGGGGACTTCCTGGTGGCTCAGTGGTTGAGAGTCCACCTTGCAATGCAGGAGATACAGGTTCAATCCCGGTTGGGGAACTAAGATCATACACGCCACAGAGGAACTAAGCCTGTGGGATGGCAACTACTGAGCCTGCACGCTCTGGAAGCCCATGCAACACAACGAGAGAGCCCGAGTGCCTCCACCAGAAAGTCTGTGTGCCACAACAAAAGAGCCTGCAGGACACAATGAGACGCCGACTGCCTCAATATAAACACAAAATTAAAAAAATAAAAGAAGTGCAGAGCAGAATGACCAGGATGCTGAGGGCTCATGGTGAACTAAGACACAAACTACACCCAGAGATATCAAGATCCGGTTGAACTTATTCTGCACAATATTAGGATAAGTAGAAGCTTTGATGTGACAAGTCAGAAATGGGAAATGACATATCATCAAAGTGACTGGGAAGTCACTTTGCCAACTTACACCCCTGTTGGCACAAGCTATTGTATGGCCTCTTGAAAGGAGTCTTGAGAGAAAAGAAAGGGTGATTGTATTTCTTACTTTTAAATACTCATCTCTAAAAAATCTGAGTATTTTTATAATGGCATTATATTCTGAAAAATCCTTTGAAATTACTCTTTGTATTGTTTTCAAATCCAGGTCATCTAAATAAGGAATTCATGCTCACCATTTTGTAGACAAAGTATTTTGATCCCAACAGTACTGCCTAATTTGATCATCAGTAATACAAATCAGACTTGGTTCCCAATGACCTTTGATGTTTTCAAAAATTATATTTACCTTCTTGAAGACCAGACATTATTGAGGATATTCAAAGAATAAATTAAAAGTTTTAAGTAGCTTTAAAAAATGAAAGTTCTAAAATATCATGAACAATGATAGCTTGACCTTAAAAATCTCTAAGGCTACTTTTAAGAGGATAATATCATTTGGATATATATTTCACACTATATTTTTGAGTCAATATTTTACTACATGTATTTATACCTGTGAATATTTAACAAGGTCTGTTATTTGAAATATGCTGAAAAAGGTATAAAAGTTATTGTTAACTCACCCCTAAAGATACCAGTCCAATGTCCTTTTATGATCATAAAAGTCAGTATAATTGCTGGTCATCATCAAGGAGAAAGTGGAATAAACTGAAAAATATAATCCTGCTTGTATCAAACATCAGCATCCATAATGCTGCATATAATTCTGTTCACTTGCAAATAGTATATGTTTCAATCTCAGAAGAGTCAGATGACTAAAGTGTCTCAAGATATGAAGAGTCTTCATGTGAAAAGGAATTAAAAAGTAGCAAAGAAATAGATCAGAGTGATGGGCCCGAATTTCACAAATTTCAGGGCTCAGCTTACCAGACTGCCCCATGCTAGTTTCAGGTCCTGGGGCACCTGTACCTGTGGCTGTTCAACTAGATTTCTGGGTGACCACCCCTTTTCAGGTTCTAAAATTTGCTAGAATGGCTCACAGAACTCAAGAAAACACTACTTACTTTTACTGATTAATCATAAAAGATATAGATGAGCAGCCAGATAGAAAGATACACAGGACAAGCTTTGAAAGGGTCCTGAGTTGGAAGCTTCTGTCTATGGAGTTAGGGTATGCCACCCTCCCAGCAAGTGGGTGCCAAGTTCACCAATCTAGAAGCTCTCCAAATCTCTAGTTCAAGAGCTTTTATAGAACTCAATCTCCAGCCCCACTTATTTCCTCTCCCAGGAAATCAGTGAGATCAGTGACTTTCAGCCCAAAAGTCTAATCACTGAGTTTTTTCTGGAGACCAGCCCCACCCTGAGGCTATCAAGCCACCCCCTTACTATCCCCCCACCCAAAATTATCTCATTAGCATAAACTCAGGTGTACTTAAAAGAGCTTCCCTGGTAGATCAGTGGTAAAGAATCAGCCTGCCAGTGCAGGAGATGCTAGTTCGATCCCTGGGTCAGGAAGATCCCTTGGAGAAGGAAATGGAACTCTTTCTCCAGTATTCTTGCCTGGGAAATCCAAAGGATAGAGGAGCCTTGGACTACAGTCCATGGGGTGGCAAAGAGTCAGACACAATTTAACAACCAAACGACAACAACTAAGTATAACAAAGTATACTCCAATCACTCAGGAAATCCCAAGGGTTTTCAGGATGCCTTACAGTAGCTAGAGACAATAACTATTTTTTTTAATTTACTATAAAATTTTATTTTTACTATACCTCAAAGTTTCAATTGATGTAATGAGATAAAATTAATGTGAAATTATATTGTGATGAGCCAGATGACCATCTTCAGAATTTACACCGAAAAACCTCATTTCACATCTCTTGGGTTCCTCACTCAGCTTTGAAAATACAAACAGGCTGGGAAAGTGAAGATTAAAAAAGAGGCTTTGGGGAATTCCCTGACAGTACAATGGTTAGGACTCAGAGCTTTCACTGCTGTGGCCCCAGTTCAATACCTGGTTGGGGGACTAAGATCCCACAAGCCATGTTGCAGCTTCAAAAAATAAAAAGGATTCTTTTTTTTAAGAGACAATTTCTTTATGGGGGATGGCTCAACCCCTATCTCAAGCTTAGAAAAACGAGCGTGTCAAGGAACCCAGGGCCTAGTTGGGACTCTGCGTTTGAAAGCACAGTGGAGGGGGATCAGATTCCAGGCCCAGGGGATCAGAGAAGCTGGAAAATGACTCTGATCCTGGCACAGAGGAGGGTTGCCCCCTTCCGGCAAAAGAAACTGCACGCTCCCTTCTTCAGGAGGACTCCAGGGATCCAGGAAAGTTTCTCACAGGTCATGATAGACTTTGCTGTGGAAAAAGCTGCCTGGAGCCATTATCTATGCTTGCTGAATCACTTAGCCCTGTCTGACTCTTTGCAAGCCCTCCAGGCTCCTCTGTCCATGAGATTCTCCAGGCAAAAATACTGGAATGAGTAGCCATGCCCTCCTCTAGGGGATCTTCCCGACTCAGGGGCTGAACTAGCATCCTTTCATCTCCTGCATTGGCAGGTGGGTTCTTTATCACTAGCACCACCTGGGAAGCCCTCAGTCCTGCCCAAGAGGGTCTCTAGGAAGGGAAGTGGTTCTCTCATGCACAGCAAGGGTCTATAACCACCAGAGAGCCAGGAACTGAGGGGGTCACAAGCTGCCAGGGAAGCACCTCATGCCTCGTGCTTGTGCCTAGAGGGACAAGCAAAAATAAAATTAAATTAAAATCAAACCATCCTCTGGATAAAGAGCGTACATACCAGGTAAGATTGTGCCTCGTCTCCTAATCTCTTCAATGACTGAACTAAGCCCTAGAGGAGCTCAATTTTTTTTTGCTTTACAACAAGCTGGGAGAAAAGAAACACTGGTTCGAAAAGGAAAGATGATGCCTCCCTCTCCCTCTCCAAACAGCCAACTTCATAGCAGTGCTGCCTGGGGAGAAGGTAAGACAGCATTAAGTTAAATTTTACATTTTTATAATTTGCATGGGTTCAGTTCAGGTCAGTTCAGTTGCTCAGTCATGTCCGACTCTTTGCGACCCCATGAACCACAACATGCCAGACCTCCCTGTCCATCACCAAGTCCCGGAGTCCACCCAAACTCATGTCCATTGAGTTGGTGATGCCATCCAGCCATCTCATCCTCTGTCGTCCCCTTCTCCTCCTGCCCTCAATCTTTCCCAGCATCAAGGGTCTTTTCTAATGAGTCAGCTACCCGCATCAGGTGGCCCAAGTATTGGAGTTTCAGCTTCAACATCAGTCCCTCCAGTGAACACCTAGGACTGATCTCCTTCAGAATGGACTGGCTGGATCGCCTTACAGTCCAAGGGACTCTCAAGAGTCTTCTCCAACACCATAGTTCAAAAGCATCAATTCTTTGGCGCTCAGCTTTCTTCACAGGTCAGCTCTCACATCCATACATGACCACTGGAAAAACTATAGCCTTGACTAGATGGACATTTGTTGACAAAGTAATGTCTCTGCTTTTTAATATGCTGTCTAGCTTGGTCATAACTTGCCTTCCAAGGAACAAGCACCTTTTAATTTCATGGCAGTAATCACCATCTGCAGTGATTTTGGAGCCCCAAAACATAAAGTCTGACACTGTTTCCACTGTTTCCCCATCTACTTCCCATGAAGTGACGGGACCAGATGCCATGATCTTTGTTTTCTGAATGTTGAGCTTTAAGCCAACTCTTTCACTCCCCTCTTTCACTTTCATCAAGAGGCTTTTTAGTTCCTCTTCACTTTGTGCCATAAGGGTGGTGTCATCTGCATATCTGAGGTTATTGATATTTCTCCCAGCAATCTTGATTCCAGCTTGTCCTTCTTCCAGCCCAGTGTTTCTCATGATATACTCTGCATATAAGTTAAATAAACAGAGTGACAATATACAGCCTTGACATACTCCTTTTCCTATAGATATTCTAATTTCTGAATTGAGATGATGTGACTTGAAGTGACCAAGAATGAACAGAAAGTTATAGAAACCGTTCATGTTTTCATCCAGAGATAGTGGTGGGCTATTTTCTACTGAACAAGTTTTAAAGAGAAAATGGGAAATGGGAAAATAAAAATAGAGTTGCAGTTTCAATACAACCCGCAAAGGAGGCCTGTTCAGCATCAATAAGAGTATCACTGTGACCCATAAAGATTTTACAAAATATCTCCGGAGGCAAAACCAACTGAAGTATAAATAGTCAGGAAAAGTTTAGACCAATTCATAGATAATATAGTAAGCCCCCCACCTATGAACATTCAAGTTTCCAACTTTCAAAGTTGTAAACGTGCATTCCTTCAACATTAGGCGTGAGTGAGTTGCCGCTCACCCTCCGTCCCCTATTGCTGAGAGCCCCTCAGCTGTACCAGCTCCCACCTCCTCTCCCTCCCCTAGTCAGTAGCTCTTCTTGCCTGTTAACTCGATGCCAGCCCCGTGCCAGCTGTTCTACTGCACTACTGTACATTTCAAGGTTATGTACTGTAAGACTAAAAATGTCTATTTTTTCTGTTTTTTCAGTATTATTGTATAAAAAGTATTATAAACACAGCACATAGAGCAGATTGTGTTAACTGAGTACCTAGGCTAACTCTGTTGGACTTACAAACAAGCTGGACTTATGAACAAGCTCTCGGAACATGTGTATGTGGGGACTTATTGTATCAAAATAGGTTTCCCAGACCAAGTGGGAAGAAATTTGGAAGATGCTGTCACACTCTTATGCTAACATGATATCCATGTCCTCTCACTGGCTTCATCTGTTTGTGGTGTCACACTTACAAAAAAACAGAAGGTCAATTTTAATGTTTTAAAGCTGCACATATCTTAATTGACCATAACCGTAATATAGCAAAATATAATCCATCATGATTAGTACTTCATTGACCAAGGCACTTTAAATAAGACTCTATAAAGATGAGGATAAATGTATATAGATTATCCACTAAAGGTTATTATTGACTTTCTCTTGAAGTCATCCTTTATCTTACGTGGCCTGAGAGAGAAGAGCAGTTTAGGCACAAGAGTGGGAACAACCCAGCCATGCCTAAATGAATTTGCAAAAATTATCTATAAATAATTTATTTAAGTCTGTACTACTTTGTCATGGTTGAGCATCCATAAAATAAAAGAATAACTTAATTTGTTGTACAGTGCAATGGACTTTCTATTCATAACTATTACTGTATTTAAGCCTCAGAGGATCTAGTGAAGAAAACAGAGGAAGTAATGGTCCTCTCTTGTTTTTTCTTTTTTTCTGCCCAGCATCCAGGCCAAATCCCTTAGATCACAGCATCTCAGTTTTCCATCAGGAACCTTACCCATTCTCAGATCATGTGCTTTGGGAATCTACATGTTCCTGAAGAGGCAAGGCTGGTTAGAGGCACGGCTGGTTAGAGGCACAATGATTCATTCAGAGACTTATGAACCAAACTAGACCAGTAAGAGTCAGCCTTGCAGCATTTTCTGAAACAATTGGGAAGAAGTTCTGTCTTTGCGTGGGATTCCAAGTCATAGAATGGATACATTGACCGGCTGGTGGCCATTTTTGTCTCCACTGGGAGACACCCCACCTAAAATGAAGTCAACCCAGGAAAGAGAAGGAGTGAGATAAATACATATTTCTGAAACTGTGTAAACATTTGAATCAGCCATAACTAAATCCCACCCTTGGAGCTCTCTGTTCAGTGAATAAATGAATTAGCTTTCTGCACACATTGACTTTTATTTCCATTATCTGCACCCAAGCTCCTGATTAGTTTTTTGATGTCAAATTCATCTTTTCAATTCCTCAGCTTGGCTCCCCATCCCATATAGTTATACTGTGCTGTGCTTAGTCTCTCAGTCGTCTCCAGTTCTTTGCGACCCCACGGACTGTAGCCCACCAGGATCCTCTGTCCATGGAATTCTCTAGGCAAGAATACTAGAGTAGGTTGCCATGCCCTCCTCCAGGGAATCTTCCCAATCCAGGGACTGACCCCAGGTCTTCCGTGTTGCAAGCAGATTCTTTACTGTCTGGGCCACCAGGGAAGCACCACCACCATTTTATAGGCTTAAACACTCAAATAATCAGATGAGCCAGCAATCATCAGAAGCAGGAGGTTCAGAAGAATGAGTCTGAACATACAGCAGGTATTTTAAATGCAGGGTTCTCACTAAAGTAATTTTGTCAAAACCATTTCCCTAATGCTAAAAGTTTTGGATGCCTGGGAAATTGAAGCATTGAGAGCTACAGAAATACAGTAGAAATAAAAAAATCCAAGTAACTATATTGGCTCCATTCGTGTTAGCAAACAAATTCAATCACCCACACACTATTTTTTCTTTTCTTAAAGAACTGTTTACAGCAATGTTTGGGATCAGGTTTTTCAATTATATAATATGAAAGTCTGCCAGAATTATTACATAAAGCAAATGTTTTAAATCTGACAAAGAAACCCATCAGTCAAGAATCAAAGAGGACATATATAGCTAGTCCATTAACAAAAACATATGTTCTATCTCACACTGTTGATAGGATATTAGTTGGTTCAGTTTTTTTGGAATGATATTTTGCAGCATATAGCAAAAGTTTAAATGAACTTAACTTCTGACCCAGTACTTCTACATTTATTTAGGAATCTGTTATATAGTAACACTCCCTAAATGCTCTAGTATATTTGGATAAAGGTGCATTAGCACTATTTATAACTACACATACACTGGAAGTAGTTCCTATTTGCAGGGAATCAGCTGGATAAATTGTGGTACATTCAGACTCCAATTTACTATAGATTGAACATAAATGTTTATCTTTGCTCTCTCCTAAAATGCCACTGATGGTAAAGGGATAAAAAAAAGAAACAAGTCACAAAGATAAAGTGAACAGGAGAGATGATGACAGCAGATAAGAAATGTGAACCAAACACTGGAAGCTGGGAAATAAATGAACAGATGGTATAGGACTTAGCCAGAGAATGCTGAAACCTAAGCCAGCAGGGAAGGGATACAATAAGGAGTAAGCCGATTGCAGAATCACAGAAAAAGTCAGAAATGGAGGAACAGAGACTTCTCAGAGACAGCAAATGGGGTTACAAACAGGACAGACAGAAAGTCTCTGAAAGTTCTCCTCCTCACCACCCACTCACCCCAGAATCAATGTCATTTGCAACATGGATGGACTTAGAGACTGAAGTAAGTCAGACAAAGACAAATACCGTAAGATATCACTTATATGTGGAATCTAGAATACAGAAATAAAGCTGTCTACAGAAGAGAAACAGACTCACAGACACAGAGAACAGACTCTGGCTGTCAGGGTAGAGAGGGTTAGGACAGGGATAGATCGGGAGTCTGAGATTAGCAAATGCAAGCCATTTTATAAATAGGATCAGATTTAAACAACAAGATTCTATTGTACAGTACAAGGAACTATACTCAGTATCCTGTGACACATCATAATGGAAAAGAATATGAAAAAGAATATATATGTATTACTGAATCACTTTGCAATAACAGCAGAAATTTTAATATGACATTGTAAATCAACTATATACGTCAACCCCTGGAGTAGGAAATGGCAACCCACTCCAGTATTCTGCCTGGGAAAGCCCATGGACAGAGTCCATGGGGTAGCAAAGAATCAGACACAACTGAGCAACTGAGCATGCACACTGATACTCCAGTAAAACTTTCTTTAAAAGTTCTCCCCTCACACCAAGAGAAAATTGGTCTCCCCTTCTCTGGAGGAAAAAAAGGTGTTTACTCTGGAAATACTGCACACTATGATATTGGAAATTGTAGATACAGTTGGGGGTGTAGGGGGAAGGTGAAGCCCAATATGGAACAGACAGGTTAAATGAAAACCATACTGAAAGGTGAAACACTCTGTCCCAAAACCTGGGCTTCATTTAACTCCCAGAACACCACCAGCCAATCTTCTAATATCGGGGCAAAATACTGGGATATATCTTTGGAGAAACTGACCACACTGAGAGCAAAGGTACTAACTTGGGAGATGCGGGAACTATATCCAACAAAACTGCTGGATTCACAGCCCCTCTTCACAATGCGGCTTGCCAGTTCACCAATTCTTCCACCTAATCAGCTTTCTAGCACCTCATTCTTGAATGAATAGACAACCACAGATCTAGTATAAGCTAGGATAGAGGGAATCAGGAGCAGGGTGGAGAAATCAACTCAGAGGAACAAGGACCCTCATGACAACTGAGGGCATGAAAGAAAAGGAAAGGTCGGGAAAGAATTAAAAAAAAAACAAAACACCTTAGTTAATATCTTCAAAAAGTTCAAGAAAACAGTGTAAAAATGAAGCAGGAAATGAAGCAGTTCCAAAAGAACTCTTGGAATTAACATATGACTGTTGGAATTAAAGATTTTATGGAAGGACTGGAAGATAAAGTTGCAGAAATACCCAGAAAGTAGACAAAAACACAAAGACAGAGAATATTAGAGAGAAAGAATAAGAAAATCATATTGGTTCAGAAAATTAAATAGTCAAATCATAGGTGTCCCCATAACAGAGGAAACAGGAGGAAATACATGATGAAAAAAACACTATGAAAACATGTCCCACATTTGAGTATCCAACAAAGTTAATGAAAATCCTCACAGCTCCCAGTCTCACACCATTTACAAAAGTCACTTCAAAAACGTATGAAAGGTAAAATGATTAAGCTTTAAGAATATACTATCTTTATGAGTTGCAGGTAAGGAAAGAATGCTAAAACAGAGCTCAAAGAGCCTTAAGCATGAAGGGAAGACACTGATTCATTTAACTGCATTAAAATTCATAAATCAGAAGATATGATTAAAGAGTTAAAAGACAAGACAGAAAACAGAATATATCTGCAACATATATAACTCACAAAGGGTTTATATCAAGACTATAAAAGAAATTCTTATTAATCAATATGATTAAAAGGACAATACAATAGGAAACGGACTTGCACAGACAATCCACACAAATAGAATTCCAATGGCCAATGAATACACGAAAAGATGCTCAACATTATCTGCAGTGAAACATACAAATTAAAACATGAGATAAATGTGAGCCCTAATGTAAGCTTTGGTAAATTGCTTCAGTCATGTTCAACTCTTTCCAATGCTTTGGACTGTAATCTCTCAGGCTCCTCTGTCCTTAGGATTCTCCAGGCATGAATACTGGAGTTTGCCGTTTCCTTCTCCAGGGGATCTTCCTAACCCAGGAATCATAATCATGATAACATATTAATACTGGTTCATCAATTGTATTCAATACACCACATCAATGCAAGATGTTAATAAAAGGGGAAAACATGTGGGGCCAGAGAGAGAGTATATGGAAACTCTATATTTTCTCTTCAATTTATATAAACCTAAAACTGCTCTAAGAAAGTCTATTAATTAAATACAAACACACACACACACGAGATACCAACATACATGCACCACACTAACAAAAAATTTAAAAGACTGGTGATCTCAAGTGTTGGCAAGGATGTAGAGCAATGAAAACTCTCATTTACTATTGGTGGAAGTGTAAATGGATACAAATAGTTTGGAAAACCACTTGGCATTATCTAATAAAGTTAAGGACAGGATTTCCACATGACCATTCCTAAGTGTTTATCGACAGAAATGCATATACAAATGTATGAGAGCACGTGTATGAGAGTGTTTATGCAGCCATCTTTTGTGAAAACCCCAAACTGGAAAAGTCCAAATGTCTATTAATATCAGTAATTGGAACAAAGGAATACCAAGTTGCAATGAAACATGCACTCATACAGATGAATCTCAGAAACCTAATAATAAGTGAAAGAAACAAGTCCCCAAATAATATGCACAGTGGTATTTCATCCTCATGAATTTCATAAAATTAAAACTAAACTGTATTATTTAGAGATGTACACAAAAATGATAAACATATAAAGAAAAACAAGGAAGTGAATTCCACAAAACATAAGACAGTGGCTACCTAGTTGGGGGAAGGAAATGTGATCAAAGAGATCCAGCACACAAGAAGTGGGGGTGAAGGGAGAGTATCTTCTAAGATATTTGCAAAGTTCTTTCTATTTCTTAATCTCCACGGAGCTAGAAAAGGAAAAAATAAAAAGAGCAAAACAGTGAAAATGTACATTTTCAAATAACTGACTTATTTGAAAATGTAACCATTTGTAACTAATGGTTGTTTGCATTCTCCCGATCAGTCATTCTCATAGCAGCCAAGTTAGAACACCAGTAAGCAAAGTTCTTGAAATTAAAAGATGCTTACTCCTTGGAATCAAAGTTATGACTAACCTAGACAGCATATGGCAAGCCACTCCAGTACTCTTGCCTGGCAAATCCCATGGATGGAGGAGCCTGGTAGGCTGCAGTCCATGGGGTCGCTAGGGGTCAGACACGACTGATTGACTTCACTTTCACTTTTCACTTTCATGCACTAGAGAAGGAAATGGCAACCCACTCCAGTGTTCTTGCCTGGAGAATCCCAGGGACAGGGGGAGCCTGGTGGGCTGCTGTCTATGGTGGGCTGCTGTCTATGAAGTCGCACAGAGTCAGACACGACTTAGCAGCAGCTGCAGCAGACAGCACACTAAAAAGCAGAGACATTACTTTGCCAACAAAGGTCCATCTAGTCAAGCATGTATGGATGTAAGAGGTGGACTACGAAGAAAGCTGAGCACTGAAGAACTGATGCGTTTGAACTGTGGTGTTGGAGAAGACTCTTGAGAGTTCCTTGGACTGCAAGGAGATCCAACCCCCGTCCATCCTAAAGGAGATCAGTCCTGGGTATTCACTGGAAGGACTGAAGTTGAAGCTGAAACTCCAATACTTTGGCCACCTCATGTGAAGAGCTGACTTATTTGAAAAGATTCTGATGCTGGGAAAGATTGGGGGCAGGAGAAGGGGATGACAACAGAGGAGGAGATGGTTGTACGGCATCACCAAGTCAATGGACATGAGTTTGGGTGAACTCCGGGAGTTGGTGATGGACAGGGAGGCCTGGCGTGCTGTGGTTCATGGGGTCGCAAAGAGTCAGACACGACTGAGCAACCGAACTGAACTGAACTGAACTGAAGCAAAGTTCTAGGCCCAGAGGAGACCAGCTCCCTCAAACACTTGCAAAAACCCTGTGAACTGTTCCGCTCTCCATCTTCATAAAGGGCTCTCAGGAGAGCTCTCTGGTTGAACCAATGTCGTAAAGTGAGGGTAGCTGGCATCGATGTTGGGGGGGTACCAATAAGACTGACCATTAAACTTTTTGTTAAAAGCAAAAATGAAATGAAGCAAGACCCTACGGTCTTTGCCCTCCACGTCCTCCGCCTGCCTTTTGTCTGTGGAAAAACTTTTGCCAAAGAATATGTTTAATCAAAGTGAGAAAACGTAGAACAAAAGAAAACAATCAAAGGAGACCAAATAATAATGAATGAATGAAGTCGCTCAGTCGTGTCCGACTTTTTGTGACCCCATGGACTAGTAGCCTACCAGGCTCCTCCCTCCATAGGATTCTCCAGGCAAGAGTACTAAAGTGGATTGCCATTTCCTTCGCCAGGGGATCTTCCCGACCCAGGGATCGAACCCGGGTCTCCTGCATTGCCAGGCAGACGCTTTAACCTCTGAGCCACTGGGGAAGTTTAGTCATCAAACAAAGTCAAGGACCTTTAGTTTCTCCGCAAGGGCTAAACATAATATTCTGAGCCATATCCTGTGAGCTGCCCTGTAGACACTAAAACACTCACCATGGGGAAGAAGTTAACTGCATGATGACCAGGCTGCAGCCGTAACACACGCTGCTACAGTTCTGAGAACCGGCCTCAAAGAAATGGAAACAAACCAACCCTGGAACTGAAGACTAACTTTACCCAAAACAATCAAAATGACGCTGGATTAGACCCCCGATGATCTATTTCAAAATGACTGTCAGAGCTGACGGTGCTGTTTCTGCATGTCGCCCTCTCCCTGTGGCTATCACAGCTTTTGCCCACTGGTTGTCAGTGGGGTGGAGGGAATTAGCCTTTGGACTGAAGTTGGTCCTCCTCCCCAATTGCCGGCATCCAAAATACAGCAAACTCTCCTTTTCACCAACCTGGACTCTATTGGCTCTTAAGCAGCAGTCGGACTCCATTTTCAGTTCCAAAAGGCTATGATCAATTCCAAGCAAAAGTTTTCTTAGTGATTTAAGTGTTTATTACTCAAGTGGCAAGAAATTTAGGAGCTATCTTTAACATGATTGGTGGCATTAAGATATTGAGAGGGAAAAAAGAGTTGGATTAAGGATGGATAAATAGGCAAAAGGAATAAAATATTATAAATAAGTAATATAAGCAACATAAAATACAAGAGAACATGCACTCTGCGTAAGTCCACTTTGATACTGTATCAGAAACTAGAGGTTATAATCAATCCATTATAAAGAAAAAAGTGTTCTGGAGCACACACACAAAAAGTACAAATTACAATTATTCTCATCACCACCACCAGAACATTAAAGAATGTTTCTGATTGGTTCTCACCTCTGTAACAATGGTAACTCTCAGGACTAAGGAAATTTAGAGGATCGTGTTTTACTTCCCTATTTCCTTACTCAGTGAGAATGGGTCACTCTCTCAAGAAAGCTGCGTTCACAGTGGCATATTTCAGTGTTAAGTTGCTTCAGTCGTGTCCGACTCTGTGCGACCTGTGGATTATAGCCCACCAGGCTCCTCTGTCCGTGGGATTCTCCAGGCAAGAATACTGGAGTGGGTTGTTATGCCCTTCTCCAGGGGATCTTCCAGATCCAGAGATGGAACTCATATCCCCTCTGTCTCCTGCTTTGGCAGGTGGGTACTCTATCACTAGCGCCACCTGGGAAGCATAGAGTTGCATACAGTAAACCATATAATGCCTCCTTGCCCCACTTATCCACATTCTTATGCCACTGGATACAGGAAAGTCCTACACAGGCCTACTCTCTGGTCCCACCCCTCATTCAGGTTCTCTGGAGTCTGAATTCTGGAAGGGAAGCCAGTTCAATGTTAAACTGAATCAAGACATATGTAGAAAAGAAAAACCACACATCAATAGAGTTCTAAGGAGACCCTAGGATTCACTAGATCAGGCGTGCATGATCAACTGGCATCCAGGGACCACATGCAGTCTCCCAGTATGACCTGTTTGACTCTCATGCTGATTTTTTAGAAATTAGAACCAGTTTCCAATAGTTAAAAACCAGACAATTCCACAACGATCCAGATTTCTTGCTTTGCTTTGAAAATCTGGAGATTCTAACAACTCTGTGTCCCAAAACTTATGACAAGATCAGCCCCTGATGTAGCTCAAGACCCTCATTTTTCAGAATGGAAAAGCTGATGCTCAACAACGTGGACTCATAGATATCACACAGTAAGTCAGAACCGTTAGTGAGATGAGAACAGAAGCTATCGGACTCTCGACTACATAACCCTGGAGACAGCCCTGGAGACATCGGCCAACTTGCCAACACCATCGTCCCTAACTCTCGGACCTGTCTAGTCATATAAGCCACAGAGCAATGTCTTGACAAGGAGCCCGGTCCACCTGCAAGGAGCTCAGGGATTCAGAAAGAGCTGAGAAAAGCATGGCTCTATGCTTACCTTTCTACTTACTGGACAGGAAGTAAACTCCTTTCATGGTTGCAGCTGCATGTCAGGGAGGCTGAGCACCAAATTCCCAGGAGGTTCTGACACTTTGTGAGCTGAGGAGGGAGGGGAACTGAGGGAGAAGAGGCCTGTGTCGCTACCTCCAATTTGCACTTTAGTTAAAGAACATACACACTCTCTGTCTGTTCAGAATTGCCCTGTTTGGCCATGTGCCATGCTGATAAACATTTTCTCCAGATCTCCTGACTCCTAACCTAGTGCCCATCCTATTATATGCTACTGCTATCCTGCGTGCAGCTCCTGATTTAGGATTAGACCGGGACAGACATCAGAAAGAGATTTTTAAAAATCATTTCATTAAGAGAATGTTTCTCTTAAAGAAGACACTTTCTAATAAGATGTAAAGTAACTTTTTCCTATGGAGGTCAGAATTATATTTTACGTATGTATGTGAACTATGTAATTATTCCCCCAAATCGTAAATTTATAAAGGCACACAGCCTACATAAGATAAAACTAGAAGTACAATTTTCATTTTCTCTACTTCTGCACTATTTGAAAATTTAACAGGAAACAAGTATTACTATTATACCCAGTAAAAATACAGTAACATTTCTAGTTTGACTGACAGATTAATTACATGAGCTATGATCTCTAATTTATATACCACTGGCTGAAGTATAATTACTGACAAGGGAAGTGTTCCAGATATATAGTTACGTGAACAAATTAAGATGCAAAACTGTGTACCATCTACCACGTTTTTATCAAATACCTATAATATGTAAAATATGTATAAAACATCTGAACATTTTATTTTTAAAGGATAAGATATAAAAAGGAAAGACTAAGGAAAAGGTATAAAATAAAATGAGGGAGAATGTTGACACAGATTAAGTCAATCCACTTCCTACGGGGAGGTCACAAAAGCTGGCCTTAAAATTTCTAGACATAGACAATAAAGGAAAACTAGCCTGAAGCCGAAGCTCCAATACTTTGGCTACCTGATGCAAACAACTGACTCATTAGAAAAGACCGTGATGCTGGGAGAGATTGAAGGCAGGAGGAGAAGGGGACAACAGAGGACGAGATGGTTGGATGGCATCACCGACTCAATGGACATGAGTTTGAGCAAGCTCCAGGAGATGGTGAAGGACAGGGAAGCCTGGCATGCTGCAGTCCATGGGGTCACAAAGTGTCGGACGCAACTAAGTGACTGAACAATAGCCAGATACATTATTTGTAATGTCCATAAGGTAATGATAAACCAACTAGACTAAAGCCATACAAGTTTTCCTAACAGTAATAATAGTGACGCTTACATAGTGTTTATTGCATGCTTGGGCGTCATTCATTTAATCTTCTCTATGATGACCAAAGGGAGTGCCAACTACTAGCGCCATTGTAGAGACGGGGAAATAGAGGCACACAGAAATTAATAAACGACTTACCACAGGTCACACAGGTGTTTAAATCCTGCCTGGAGTGCTGGCTCCAGAGTCCCCACAAATTCAATTTGAGGCTGAAATTCAGATAGAGTGACTTTTAACCACTGTAGTATCTCTTCGTCCCTCACAAGAAAAACTATATTGTAAGACTAACATTCTCAAGAGCATTCTTACAGGAGGCACTGTGACACATTTTGAAAGTCTTTTCATTTTTTATTTATTATTTTGCCACGCTACATAGCATGTGGGAAATCTTAGTTCCCCAACCAGGGATCAAACCCATGTCCCCTGCAATGGAAGTTCAGAGTCCTAATCCCTGGACTGCCAGGCAAGTCCCTTGGAGGGCTTTTTTAGATGGTACTATACATGTACAACTGAATGGAAGACGGCACCCTTTATCAGACCAACCCCCAGCCCCCCACCCCGCCCCCCTGCCGCTTCTTAAACTCTCCCCCGGTTTTCTCCATTGGCCTGAGAATACCACAGATCCTCCTTACAACACACAAGGCCTTGAAGGACCCCCTGTAAAGCTTCAGTTGTCACCTCTTGCCATTCATCCCCTCAGACTTGCTAAAGCAGCTTCCCACATCTTCTTTCTCTGAACATGCTAAACTCATGTTTGCCTCTGGGCCTTTGCAACTGCTCTTTCTTGCCTGGAATCCCTTTCCACCCCCATGGTCTTTAAAAGGTGGCCTCTTCTTGTCATTCAGATCTCAGGTCCAATGGCTCTTTCTAAGAGAGCCCTTCCCCACCATAACAACGCATGACCTCCCTTGTCCCCCAGCCTCTAGTAACTCTATTAAATCAGGCTCTTTCATCTTCTTTATAGCACATTTATCACTCTTTGAAGCTGCTGCATTCATTAATTTTTTTATTGTTTGTCTTCACTACAAAGCCATAAGCTCTATGAGCGGGGGCGGGGGGTGGGGGTGGGAATCTTGCCTATCTTATCCACCGCTGGATTTCCAGCACCTGCTGCTGCTGCTAAGTTGCTTCAGTCGTATCCGACTCTGTGCGACCCGATAGACGGCAGCCCACCAGGCTCCCCCGTCCCTGGGATTCTCCAGGCAAGAACACTGGAGTGGGTTGCCATTTCCTTCTCCAATGCATGACAGTGAAAAGTGAAAGTGACGTCGCTCAGTCATGTCCAACTCTTAGCGACCCCACGGACTGTAGCCCACCAGGCTCCTCCATCCATGGGATTTTCCAGGCAAGAGTACTGGAGTGGGGTGCCACTGCCTTCTCCTTCCAGCACCTGGAATATGCCTAATATATAACAGGTCCCCAGTAAATATTTATTGAGATTGAAAAATGAATGAAGTCAAGGTGATCCTTACTGTGCCTCTTCTCATTTCGGTTATCTAGGCTGGCTATTCACACAGCCCAGGTCATTAACTGTTTGAAAGCTCTGCTTCAGTGAGGACAGTGTAGGGAATATATGGCCTGCACAACCACCATTTGATGCTGGAATTCAGGCAGGATTGGTGCCCCCAAAGTATTCTGGTCCAGCTGCAAACAAAAGGCCAGCGCGACATTCACCAGCTGGTGGGCAATGCTCCTGAGCAGAATTCAGCTGCGTGGCCAGGAGTTTGCATTTCAGAGCCGTGCACTGGATGGCTATCAAACATGTGTCAAGTGCCTGGAGCCCTTGGCAAAACAGAAGCCCAGAAACATCAATCATCCTGGCCATACATTTGCTGAGCAGCGATACAGTTAATACCACTTCGGCAAGGAGCGTGTATTTAAGTTTCCAGCTGCCACATCACGTTGGCTGCTACAGATCTAGGCCAACAGAATGCTTATAATACTGACTTGGCAGAGGACCAAGAATTCCCCACCTTCGTATCAACTAGGCCTCCATCTGTACGAAGAAGCTGGACAGTGTTGGCATTCAGCTTTCTCTTATCTCTTCATCAATGATTAAAAAGATGAGGAGCAATGGAGGAGCGAAGCTTGTAGGAAACCTGTGCTCTAACCAAGATCAAAACCACAAGCTGAGGTCAGGGAAGGAGTTCCTATTTGGTGAGAAGAACCTTGTCAAACAGATACATACTTAATTTATTTCTCTCCGGTGAACGTTCTCAAAGCAGCCCATGTCATTTCATTCAAAACAGTAGGCATTAAGGAAGATAACGCAGCGCTCTCTCTTTTTTTTTTTTTTTAAGTCGCTCAGTCATGTCTGACTCTTTGCGACCCGTGGACTGTAGCCCACCAAGCTCCTCTGTCCATGGGATTCTCCAGGCAAGAATACTGGAGTGGGTTGCCATTTCCTTCTCCAAGGGATCTTCCGGACCCAGGAATTGAACCCAGGTCTCCCACATTGCAGGCAGACGCTTTAACCTCTGCACCACCAGGGAAGCCCAGTTAAATGATAATCCATCAAATGATTTGTTTCTCACATAACTGGCTTCTACTTTTTTTTTTTTTACATTATTTTCCCTTGACATTAAATGTGCTCATGTGCCTCTGCTGCTGCTGCTAAGTTGCTTCAGTCGTGTCCAACTCTGTGCAACCCTATGGAGAGCAGTCCACCAGGCTCCTTCATCCCTGGAATTCTCCAGGCAAGAATACTGGAGTGGGCTGCCATTTCCTTCTCCATGTGTGCCTCAGTTATATCCTACTCTTTGAGGCCCCAGGCTCATCTGTCCATGGAATTTTTCAGGCAAGAATACTAGAGTGGGTTGTCATTTTCTCCTCCAAGGGACCTTCCCAACTCAGGGATCAGAACCTTGTCTCTTGCATTGCAGATGGATTCTCTAATACTGAGCCGCTGAGGAAGCCCCCTTGACATTAGCGATATCTTCCTAAAGTGGTAGGTCTTTGACTAGCCTCATTACATAGACATAGCCTTGTTTCATTTGAAAAGGTGATCAACATGTGCTTTGGCAAAGAAGAAAACTCACAAACAATTAATATAGTGCTAATCCATAGTTGTTACCCCAATCCCACTTAGAATTATAAAAGGTCCCTATAAAATCACACTAACTTGTAAAGAACCTCTCTTCCTGGCTCTGTGTCTTCTCTGAGTGAAAGCACAGAGGGATGAAGTAGGCAAAATATGAGGTGATTCCACACCCAGGAGGGTGGAGAAGGGAGCCCTTGAGCACCCAGTAAGCGCCTCGAGTATGTGGATTTCTAGACGTGCATAAAGAAAGAAAAGACACAAATAGGTGAGGCATGGGCAGGGACCTGAAAAATGCCATGGGGCCAGGTGGGTCAGGAGAGGCGGGGTGTGCAGTCATTGGTCAGATAGGGAGGAAGGGGCTCGCAGGGGAGTCTGCAAGTGTCCTCATATGATTTGGACTACTAAGGCCACACTGAGCTGGTGCTTCGGGTGATGGACAGGAATGGCAAGCCCTCCGAAAAGCCTCTGGAGGAAGACAAGTCACATAGGCTAGAAAGGGGCAGAGGAGGTGACAGAAAGCGAAATCCTAAAGTCATTGACTGCTTATCTTTTGAGAAGTTTGGGAGAGAACCAAGCACAAGAAATGTTGAGATAAAATGAACAGAGATGTCTTATCCAGATGTAATGATTAAGAAGTGAAATCACTCTTGTGCCTCTGGGATATACAATCTGTCCTCAGCTTCACCTCCTTTCAGCTCTAAAAGGCCCAAATTTAGTCATCAGATCTTACCACTTTTTCTCGTAGCTGCACAGAACCAGCACAAGTTCTAACAGCCCAAGTTAAGACCATTGCAACAGTCTCTCTGACTCTGCTTCAAATTCTTGGTCTTCAAACAAGGCAGCCAGAATTATCATGTCAAGAGAAAACAAACCAAAATAAAAAGGTTCCTCAGACCAGAAAAAGCTCCCTTAAAAGGTCACTGATAACTGATTAAACCAGTCAATCACTTGTAAAGAAGCCCTTAACTAGTGCCTTTCCTTATCACCTATTCCCTGGCTCATCACTCTATCTCTAAAAACAAAACATACTTTGTAACCCACTCTCTCACATGTATTATTGTAAACTGAACAAGCCTTATTTTCATCAATGTTAATTTTCTCCATATAAGGATTTCTTTTAACTCTTTCTGAATTGATTCCTATGCAATCTTTACTGCCTTTTAAGCTGACGAATGCACTTGCTATGAGCCTTAAAACTCTTTGGAAAATTACAAAATACATAATTTCACGGAAGAGGAAATAAAGAAGCCTTCCCTTTCATTTGCAATCAACCAAGATGACCAGTCATAACCTTGGTGAGTAAATACACCTAAAAAGGAGATTTCTTCATGCTAAAAATCCAAATGGGGGAGGAAGACGCACTTGGGCACCAGAAAGCTACCTGCCGAGACCGACAGTAGTGCTCTGCTGTGCTTAGTCACTCAGTCGAGTCTAACTCTTGTAACCACATGGACTGTAGCCCGCCAGGCCTCGTCTGTCCATGGGGATTTTCCAGGCAAGAATACTGGAGTGGGTTGCCTGCCCTCCTCCATGGGATCTTCCCAACCCAGGGAGACCCTGGTCTCCCGCACTGCAGGCAGATTCTCCACCATCTGAGCCGTCAGGGAAGCCCATGAATATTATCCCTTCACCAGGGGATCTTGCCGACCCAGGAATCAAACCAGGGTCTCTGGCACTGCAGGCAGATTCTTTACCAGCTGAGCTACTGGGGAAACCCTGGTGACAGCAGTCCCTGTAGTCTAACCTGCTGCCAAGAAGCCCTGTTTCTGCTTCACTGAACAGAGGAACGTGTGGCAGCTGGGCCTCCAGCACTGGAACATCTATGGATGGCCTCAACCCGGGCAAAGTGGCAACGTGACGGGGCAGCACCGAGTCCAAAGTCAACAAGCATGAGGACTCACGTGAAGTCTGCACAGTCAAGGGTAAACAGGAGCTACTGTCAACCCTCTGAATTAAAACAGTTTGATTCTGAGTTTCAAGCATTTTTAATTACATGCGTTATACATGCTAAATTGGGGAAAAGGAGAGAATAGAGAAAAAAGACAAAAATAAAAACATTTACATCCTGCCAACTAATAAGCACTGTTTTTAGAGGAATAAATTCTTTGAAATTTTTTATATTATATATGTATGTAAACGTGCAGCTGTGCTGTGCTCAGTGGCTCAGCTGTGTCCAACTCTTTGCCATCCCGTGGACTGTAGCCCTCCAGTCTGCTTTGTCCATGGAATACATCTTTTTTAAAGCAAACCTGAGAATTCATACCCATTACCATGGTTATTATTAAAACCAAAACCAAAAAAGTTAGCAAGGGTTAGTAAGGATGTGGAGAAACTGAAACCCTTGTGCACTGCCGGTGGGAATGTAAAATAGTGCAGCAAGTATGAAAAATAGTGTGGCGGTTCCTCAAAGAGTCAAAAGTAGGATTATCACATGATCCAACAATCCCACTGCTGGGTACCACCTAAAAGAAATGAAAGCAGGAACCAGAACAGATATTTGTACCTCCTGTTCACAGCAGCATCATTCCCAGTAGCCAAAAGATAAAAAATGTGACTCCATGGACAACAGGCTCCTGGACCATGGAAATCTCCAGGCAATACTCGATGGGTAACCATTCCCTTCCCTGAGGATCTTCCCAACCCAGGGCCTAAACCAGGGTCTCCCACAGTGCAGGCAGATTCTTTACTGTCTGAGCCACCAGGGAAGCCCCAGCCAAAAGACAGCAGCAACCCAAATATCCAGATGAATGGATAAACAAATGACAGAATACTCTTCAGCCTTAAAAAGAAACCTCTGACTCATGGTACATCACCAATGAACCTTGAAGACATTATATGAAGTGAAATAAGCCTGTCACAAAGGGGCAAACAAGGTATGCTTGAATTTATGTAAGGTATCTAGAATGGTCAAATTCAGAGACAAAACGAGAATGGCAGTTGCCAGGAGCTGGAGGAGGGAGAACGGGGAGTTATTGTTTAATGGGCATGGGGTTTCAGTTTGAGGTGATAAAAAATGTTCTGGAGACAGATGGTGATGATAGCTGCACAGCAATGTGGCTGTACTTTAACATCACAGAACTATACTCTCGTTTATTTAAATATAGTTGATTTACACAGTTGTGTTACTTTCACATGTTCAGCAAAGTGATTCAGTTTTTTATATATATATATACTTCAGTCTTTAGAACTATACTCTTTTTAAATATATTTAATTGGAAGATAACTGCTTTACAATATTGAGTTGTTTTCTGCCATACATCAACATGAATCAGCCACAGAACTATACTCTTAAAAATGGCTGAAATGGTAAATTTTACATATTTTTTACCAAAATAAAAAAGGATCATCCTATCTGTAATTTGCTCTTTTCACTTCATTTGATACCATGGATGTTAATAAATGTACTCTGAGCATTCAGACATGATTGGAAAGTATTTGACTATATGAAAGTACCATAATGGGTTTCACCAGTCCTGTATGTTGGACAGTTATTGGGTTGCCTCTGATTTTTCTCTTCCCAAAAGATGCCGAATGATTCAATCATGAGACATATCAGGTCACAGTACATTCCTGATGACCCTTCTTTTGGATTCATTCTGGTCACTCACAAAATACACTGTAAATCTTCCACGTTAGTCAGCAAAATTTCCTCACTATTAAGAAATATTTATTAACTACTCGTCCCTGGTAATATAGTAATCATTAATAACAAAGATAATGATTGATACTTAATTTAAAATATTTATTAAGTACTTATCTGTTTTCAAACTTACTGGAGGAAAATTAGAAATGTTACTGACTGAATATGACACCCTGGGCAAGATTCAAAATATCTCACAAGAGATTGAGAAAGGAACTGATCACTCAGAGGAAAGGCTGGCTGGACAATGGGTCAGCCAGACCAGTGCCCACCGTCTGATCAACCCCACAGAAACGATTTCACCAGGAGTATGGGATAAAATGGGAGTTCTAAAGTAAAATTTTCTGAACAGACCCTATTTTTTTGTCAGTTGGCAAAGGAGAAAGGGGCTTCCCAGGCAGTGCAGTGGTAAAGAATCCACCTGCCGGTGCAGGAGATACAAGAGACATGGGTTTGATCTCCGGGTCAGGAAGATCCCCTGGAGTAGGAAATGGAAACCTACTCCAGTATTCTTGCCTGGAAAATTCCATGGACAGAGGAGCCAGACAGGCTACAGTCATGGGGCCGCAAAGAGTCAGACACGATTGAGAACAAGGACACAAAAAGGAAAAGCGTAACTGGTGAAAGAGGAGCCAGACTGCAGACTGGTAAAGTTAAATATCCCTATGGAACATGGACATGGACAGTCGCGAGGTTCTGTCAGATAAACTGGTCTAGAGGCCAGGAGAAAGATATGGTATCCAGATCAAATGTGCACTTGGAAAAATCAGAGCACAGAGTTGCTCACTGAGATCTTTGAAAGCAGGGCTTTCAGACTTTTGTGGGCATCACCTGTTAATGTCAGAGTCCATTCAGCAGGTCTGGGAGAAGCCTGAAACTTGCCTTTCTGACAAGCTAGTGGGTGAAGGCCTATGGTGATGTCCAGACTATAAACTCAGGAATAAGGTGTCTTGAGGGTGGATAGAAAAGGAGAGAAAGAGTAGGACTTCAAGGAACCCTGATCTTTAAGAGAAGATTAGGAGAAGAGGAGGCTGCAAGGAAACTGAGAAAGGAATGAGAAGTCCAAGAGAGTCTGGGATTACTGAAGTCAAAGAAGGAAGAGTATTACAGCCCTGCTGATGGATCAGGTAAGACCTGAAGAAGAGGTACTTAGTCCATTGGGCTATCACAACAAAACACCAACAGTGGACGTTTATTCTCCCACAGTTCTGGAGTCTGCAAGTCCAAGATCAGGGTGCCAGCCTGCTCAGATTCTAGTGAGAGCTCTCTGCCTGGCTCGCAGTCAGCCACCTTCTTGCTATGTGCTCACATGGCCTCTCCTTGGTGTGTATATGGACAGAGAGATATTCCTCTGTCTCTACTTCTTGAAGTTTCATGAAAGTCGCTCAGTCATGTCCAACTCTTTGCGACCCCATAGACTATACAGTCCATGGAATTCTCCAGGCCAGAATATTGGAGTGGGCAGCCGGTCCCTTCTCCAGGGGATCTTCCCAACCCAGGGATCAAACCCAGTTCTCCCACATTGCAGGGGAATTCTTTACTAGCTGAGCCAAAGGGAAGCCCAAGAATACTGGAGTGGGTAGCCTATCTCTTCTCCAGTGAGGAATCAAACTGGGGTCTCCTGCATTATAGGCAGATTCTTTATCAGCTCAGCTACCAGGGAAGCCCCTCTTCTTCTTACAAGGACACTAATCCAAAGTCCAATCATGGGGCTCACCCTCATGACCTCACCTAAACCAAGTACCTCCCAAAGGCCTTACCTTCTAATTCCATCACATTGGAGGTGAGGGCTTCAGCGAGTGAATTGCAGGGGTGAGGGGATGGGGGGAGGTACACAAACACTGCACCCCTAACAGTGCTCACCGGACTTAGTCCGCTTTACGCTATCACAACAAAGCACCAACAGTAAACATTGATTCCCCCAATAAATGGGGTCTGCAAGTCCAAGATCACGGTGCCAGTCTGGTCGGATTCTAGTGACAGCTCTCTGCCTGGCTTGCATCCCAGCTCCATGCAGCACCCTCAACACAGAAGAGAAGACAGGAGCTCCTGGGTGGGTACACATGCCAAGAGGCTCTGGAAACAGATATCCAGGCCACAAACATTCACATCCCTCACACTTGTTACTCTGCTAAAAGGACATTTGCCCTGGGCACTACAGCCTGAACAGAACAGAGTCGGAGGGCTCAAATCCCTGCCAGCAGCCTGCATTTTCTCTAAAACTACCAATTTTGCCTCGCTTTTGCAGGCCCAGTAAAAGTTCCGTTTGTGAAAACTGAAGACAAGTGCAATCGCAAATGCTTCTTGTCCCCATATTACCACAAGAAGCTCAAAGAAAAGGCACACGGGTTCCCAGGTCCAAGCTCCCAGGTTTGTTATTCTAGTTGGTCCCTCTGCAGAAAGCCCTGCAAGAGCCTCACTCCCTTGGAACCGCTTCCTGGGGAGTTCTCATCTCAGCTCATGGTTCTCTGGTCCCAGCCTTGGGATCCACTAACGAGGACAGCTATAAACTGCACGTAGCCATTAGGAGTTAACCTTGGAAAGTCATCACAGTCAGTATGAGAGATGGGATCTCCCACAGTGCTTTATTCTCAATTAAAATTAAAGTCAAATAAACCAAGAGCTGCCTTGTACAGCCAATAATATTTTATTTTACAAAAATTAAGACAACGGGCCAAGCAGAATGCTAAGAAGAAGCTATCTCAGCCTCCATTCCAACAATTCCAATAATCTCATTTATTTATCCATTTATTTATTTATTCATTTATCCAGAAATATCGGCTATGTGAAAAGGCCTAAAAGCTAACAACACCAAAATCTATGCAATTTATTCATAGAAACACATCAGTGTGTCTGCTTCACTTACTCTAGAGATAATTGGTTTAGTTATCTGTTTTTCAAGGCAGCAACAAATTGGAATGTAAGCTCCAGAGCAGGGATTTTTAGGGTTTGTTCACTGAGGTACCCCTAACACTGAGAACAGAACTCAATATCTAACGGATGGTGAGAGAGGGAACCTTTACACGTTCTCCTCAATTTTATAGCCCAAACTCACCATATTATGTCACCACTCAGTTATTTCATATACTTGAGCCCCCAAAGACCTCTGATTCCGCAACACCGGTTTCAGTGCCGTGACAGAACACTGGCTTGTGAATGGACATTCTAAATATTAATAACTAATACAAATTCTAGTAGGAATACAAATATTCCCTCTGTGATCTTGCTTCCACTGGTTATTTGCTTGCTGCTGCTGCTAAGTCGCTTCAGTCATGTCCAACTCTGCGACCCCAGAGATGACAGCCCACCAGGCTCCCCTGTTCCTGCAGGCAAGAACACTGGAGAGGGTTGCCGTTTCTTTCTCCAATGGAGAATGGCTATTTGCTTAGCAGCTTATTTTTCCCAGAAAAATAAGTGTCTACCTTGTTTCTTTCGAGATTATAAACTCCTTCACACTAGTTATTGGGGTAAATTGGTTGAATTGAGCTGGAAAGGGAAATTTTATCTTGGTCTTCAACATTTGAAGGCTTTCCAAGCTGAAATCCACCTGGAGAGAAAGAGTCTCACAAAAATTGATAAACAGAAGCCTCAGTCAAAGAATCAGGAGACAAGAAAAGGGGAGCATTTAAGCCCTGTGATAAGAGTCCAGCAGGAAGAAGAAACACTTGTCTTCTTTCCTGGCAACAGCTCAGCCAATTAAAAGCCCTGGACTCTGTGCTCACTCTAGCCCTCCCAACTTCATTTTCCCCTCCACTGGCTGTGGAGAGACTTACACGTGGCTCACCATGGTTGCAGACCCCAAACTGCAGTTCTCTACTGATCCTGAATAAACCCATCTTGGTGAGAGAACTATCTGGCAGTTTATTTGTCTTAGGTCAACAGTGTGAGTAATTGCTTATAATCCCCTCTCATTACCTGGCATATCATAAGAACTAAATGGCACTGTAATTTCCCATTTGAGACACAGCACTTTTTTGGATTAACATTCTGATCAAGTTACAACAGTTTTGTGGCCAATCTGATATTTCCAATAATGGCCAGGAATCTACTAAATCCATGACACGCAAACAGTTCTTGCCAAGGTCTAATTCAAGAAAGATTAAAATGTTTAAGAGTCATTTTTTAAAATTCAAAATGAAAATAGCTTATTGAATTCTACTGGGAGAATGGGGAGATTAAAAATGTACGTTCTCATAACCCAGAACACCAACTTTATTGAACAGGAGACTCATTACTTCTTTAATCAAGAAGTTCCTGCCTGGGCATCTCTAAGAAATAGCCCTGCAGGGGCAGTTGGGTAGTTTTTCTGGCCTTTCATATGTATATATAACTCTACCATTCATGGGTTTCCCCAATGGCTCAGTGGTAAAAAAAAAAAATCCGCCTATCTTGCAGGAGATATAGTAGACAGTTTTGATCCTTGGAGGAGAAAATGGCAACTCACTCCAGTATTCTTGCCTGAAAAATTGCATAGACAAAGGAGCCTGGCAGGCTACAGTTCAAAGAGTCAGACATAACTGAGTGACTAAGAATGAGTTACCATTCACAAAGTGGGTTATCAGGCATCATTCCCACGTTCCCACAATAACAGAAATTATAAGTTGCCCCATAGACTTAAAAACAGCTTTTCAAGATGAAGGAAAAATTAAGGAACTCCCCGGATATAAAATAAATTCCTCTACCGCTAATCACATCTTATTTCAGAAACACTAAAACAAGAAGCCAAAACAGTGTACCTTCGAAACCGAGACTAGAATCTTCTGATCTTCATTGACTTGCTCAGAGTCACTCGATGATGTGAGTAGGGCTAGCGCATCTTCATTTCTTTCAAGCAACAGTAGCACCGGTGCATGCAGGCACTGGACAAACAGAGATGAGCAAACGTCCTCCCCACCTCTCACTGTCAGGGGCTCTGCTCTCCACTTGGGCAAGGCAGGACAGAGCAAGGCAGGAAGTCAGGGCAGCACAGATGGCTCTCCTTCCCCAAAAGCACTGGCTCCCAGGCCACTCAGCTGCAGCTAAACCTGCGAGGATCCTGGTTCCCAGAGCCCAGCACCTCGCTAGCCTCACCCAGGTAGGTCCTGGAGAGGACAATGCATTCCTGAGCCCCACCTCTGCCCTCTCGGCAGTTCTCGCTGCAGACAGGCATGCCTGGCTCCTTTAGGCAATCTGTCCATGCAGAGAAGGTGGCCAGGGAGCATACCCACCAAACAGTTAGCTGTGTAGGCCTGGGGCAAGGGAGAGGTGGAGGTGGGGTGGGGAAGTAGCAGGAACTTTATTCCCTTCTGCAAAGTCTGAATGATTTTAGAGGTAATTTTGAAAATGAAAATCTGGAAAAAAGAAGCCAAGAGAAGCAAACACAAATTGTGCAATTTGGATACAGAAAGGTTTGGGTTGAAATCTGGGCTCTCCTATTGACTTGCTGGGTAACCAGGTCTCCATATTCTATCCACTTCACAGGGCTATTCCAAACAATGCAGAAACTCTCTGCCTTCCCTCTCCACCATCCTGGTAACACTGTGTGGTCAGTCTGTTAATGGGTTCCTCCAAGTGGTCCCACTCTTTGCTTTTTCCTATTATCACATACGGCATATTAGTGTTTAAAATTACTGGGGGAAACATACAGACAGAGAACACAATTTGTATCGTACACACTCCATTCCCAGCTATGATTTTTAAGAATCTGTTTAAATATAGTGGCAGTTCCTTCCTCTGACTTTCTGTTGCCACGTAGCTCTGTTCATTAATGTATCTTGTAGACAATGGGAAGACTTATGGAGAAGTATTTTAGGAATTGTTAAAAGAATTACACCGGGTCATAGGAATGAGTCTTTCTACTTGCTCCTCAAAACCAATAACAACTATTTCATGTTCATATTGCACCAGCAAAAAAAAAAGAAACAGTATCTCTCACTTCATTTTTCCCATCAGTTTACTCTCAGAATGTCTTAATAGTATAGCAGAGGTCCCAGCATGAGGGCGAGAACCATGAATAAAAAGCAGATGTGTCTGAAAAATAGGCCTTTAGGGAGCCCACGTGCATTCAGATCAGGAAGTCTCAGGAGGGAACTCCCTGGCAGTCCAGTGGTTAAGATCCTGTGCTTCCATTGCAGGAGACAAAAATTCAGTCCCTGGTTGGGGGAACAAAGATCCCACATGCCATGCAGTGTGGCCAAAACCAAGCAAAAACAACAAAACAAAATAAACAAGAAGCCTCATCAGCAGTAACTCACATTATGGACAGGATGAATCAAGATGCATAAGCTCAGTTTCTCTTCTGAACTTTACAACAAATGAGGAGGAATGGACGTGAGCTGAATTTCCTCAATATCCAGTACAAGTTGAGCCACGCAAGTACTATTTTTATGATAAGTGCAAAAGAGGCTTAGGGGAAAAGTACATTATGTTGTATCAGAGAAAACAGTTCAGATTTTCTGGAAATATTTTATGCTCTTAGGCATTTATTATGAAATAGCAGAATGAAAAACACATAATCCTCAAATAACACTACATACAAGTGTGGCATTTTCATCACTCAAAAGCCTTCCCTGAGTCAATCAAGTAACTCATAAAAATTTCAAACTCCATCACCCAGCTATTCTCCTTCAAAGAAACTATCATAAGGATATAAACCAAAATACTCCTACAGGAAACATTCACTCCACAACATTGTTCCGAGCAAGGCAATATGCAGCATTCAAACAAATGATGCCCCACACTCACTGACTTCATTATCTGCGAGATCTTTCGACCATGAAGCCTCCATACGATACAAATTCAGTCTTGACCTCTTCATAAGGCTCAGATGACACAACAGATACAAGAGCCTAAGAAACCTTTGTAAACCCCTCTTCTATTTCAAAGGCATCAGTATGCAAAAAGTTTATACTTGGGGAAAGAAAGCCACAGTGGAAAGAAAAGCCTCACGTGTTCTAAAAGCACACGTACACTCGTGTTGTGCAAATCGCCAGAGCGGTGAGCCCTGAACTAGTGAGCTAAAGATGACAGGCGACAGGTAACCGAACAATTGTCTGGGGCCCCACAGCCAGCTGCCATTACTGAGTCACAAAGGCCGAAACAATGGAAGCCCTGGTTGAAACTGAGCCCACAGCTGTTGACCGTCCCTGCCTTGAGCTGGACTGTTGCAATTTCTGCTTAACTGAAACCAGAAATAAAATGCTTTGTAGGATGCCTTGAGTTGCTTGGTATATGTTTAAAGAATAACAAAGAGCATGTGTTTAAGCCTGCCTGGAACGTGCAATTATCAGTAAATAAAAGTTGTTACTCTTGTTAATCATTATCATCATTATTATTAAAAAAATAATTATCATTTGTATAGCTCCTTAAAGTTTATATAAAATGTTGTCTGACAATGAGAAAGAGGCTCACAGAATTTGGTAATTCTGATAAGAGAAAAAAGAGGCTCACAGAATTTGGTAATTTGTTCAAGTTCACACTGCCAGCAAACACTGAAGTTGGGATTTGACTTCCATTTGAGGTGTTTTCCCCTTGATGAGTCAGGAATCTTGTAAGAATGGCCTCAAGACTTCTTTCTATCATGAACATGATTCCCCAAATCCCGTCCTTCCTAAATGGCTAACCAAGAACTACAACAATCCTGTTCCCCCTGGCAGTCATGGACTGACTGAAGGATAGGGCAGTGACTCGAGGGAAAGTCTTTCCGGAGATTCTGAGAAAGCTTTCCACACTACTGAGATGAGAAGACATGGCTTCTTCCCCTTCCCCTCGACGTTGTCTATCTCATCATGAACCCTCAAGCTGTATTCCATCTCAGGATCATGAGGAGAGTCAGGCAAAGCCAAAAGAATCACGGAGAAACAAACTCAGAGCCAGACACTCTGCTCCTGACTACACTCTGCTTCTGCTACACAAAGGAATTCTCTTCCTGACTAGGAAAGCCAGTCTGGGTTAGTTTCTGTTCCTCACACCCAAAATACCCTACCTGATCCATTAGAGACACGTGCCACCTTGTATCAGACCGCGCTTACGTGTTTTTCCCCTTAGGTAGTAGCTTCATATCTTCACATGTGGGGATTTCTAAGCTTACATCAGCTGTGATTTTGATTTCCCGAAATCCTAAATGGGCAGAAGGGAAAAGGAGACAGTGCTATGCACAGCTGTACAAAGGGAACATATACAGCTGGTTCCCACCACACGGCTAACTATAGAAGCAAAGGACGCCACGCTGAGTCCGGCGAAGTTTCCGGCCCCTCTCCCACGATCCCCGCCCCCGCAAATCACAACAGCGCTCCAGGCCTGATGATCTCAACTGCCTCTCCGAGCCCAGAGCGCAGCGCACAGCACACGGCCGGACGAAAAGAAAGAGGAAGGAGAAGGAAGAGCAGGAGGTGATTTCTTAAGAGCATGTCCCCTTTTCTTTCCAAGGTGATAACAGCAGTTTGGCTAAAGCACCCAAACTTGCTTGTGAAATGTGTTGTTTTGTCAATTAACACTTCACATTCTTTTTCAAAAATTACAATGCAGAGAACCTACTATAGTGCTCAGGGAACTGTACTCAGTGCTCTGTGATGACCTAAATGGGAAGGAAATCCAAAAAAAGAGTGGATATACGTATACGCACAGCTGATTCACTTTGCTGCAGAGCAGAAATTGACACAATATTGAAAAGCAACCACACTCCAATACAAATTAACTTAAAAGTAAATAAACAAGGTAATAACATCATGAAATTCCAAAAATTACAGTGCAAAATAGAAGTTATTCAACTGTTTTCTGCCAATATTCTACTGAGACCATTGAAGTGCTTCTTACTGCATGTCAGGTATCAGCTACCCTTTTGTACCTTTCCCTAAAACCATAACACACTTGAGTTGTAGCTTTCTAAACTCTAGACCAGTCTTCAGAGCTTCTCAGCACCACCCTCCCAGAAGAAGCAGGGTCTCCCTCTCCTGTTTGCTTTTATTGGCATCCTAATTATAACTGTTATTTTTTAATTGAATATTTTCTGTGAGAAATTTGCATGAAAGTGCTTTCCCCAAGTTTGTTTATTATAAACACATAGCGAGGCATTGTGTTCATTGTTATTATTACCTTTGGTCCTTGCACTGAATTATTTTGTATAAACATTCTATTATTGACTACCTACAACAGCCCTCACAACTAATTTCTTTTGCTCATCTAGTTTCTATCCTACCGTTGATCAAAATCAAAACAAGCAAAACTTTGTAAAGCACTATCACTTAAGCAGGAGGATTTAGTAAAAGGCTAACTTGATTGCTTGTATTATTCAGTGAACTAATCCTTGAAATGTTTTTAGAATTAATGGCTTTTTTATTCTGTAAATCAGAATCCACTTAAGAAAAAAAAACATCTACCCAGTATCTCTAGTGATGTCAATCTTGACCTTGACCTCATGAGATTTACCTCCAATCCACTTGAGTCATCTCCTCCCAAAGACACAGCATCAACCTATCATCACCTGTGCCTATCTTTTTTTTTATCCTCACTTCTGAAATACGGGGTAGCTGTGGGAACGAAATATCCCTCTCTAAGCCCAGCTTTCTATGCTCCCCAAGACTCTAGTTCCTCCAATTCAACTGCACCTAGCTTTCAACCTCCTTGGACCCTCAGGCCCCTTGATTCTCCCTTTTCTCCCATGTCATCAGCCAATCCTGCTCTAGATTCCTTCTCCTTAGAGGCTAAAGCTCATGATCCATCATATCCATTGCTCTCTTTCTGGCATCCCCAATCCTTCCAAGCCACCAATCTCCCACTCCACATCAGTCCAAACATCCAAACATTTCCACTCCTATAACTGGTAAGGCATGTTTTGCTAGAGGCACTCTCTCAACCTTGCAGGTTAATGGTGTGACACAATTATGATTTCCAACACAGGCTAAGTGCTTGGAGTGACTCAACAACGTGTTACACCAATTCCATAAGCACGTTGGTTGAAAATCTTAAGTACTCAATGCACCTGCCATGTCCAGCAAGAGAGCACAATGGGGAAAAGCCTTGCATCCTGGCTCTGCCCCTTAGTAGCTGTACAACCCCAGACAACTTGCTTACCCCTTCTATGCTTTGTCTCATTTGTAAAATTAGGATAATAATTCCATCTTTAAAGTGTTGTTGCAAGAAATTAGTGAGTTAATATATGTAATTTTAACAAAGCTTAGAGAATAAAAGTTGTCCAAAACTATTGGTGTCAGTTAGTATTTTAGAGAGAATTGGGGCCACTGGACAGGAAGAATTAGAGAAAAGTAAGAAGGGAAATGACAGAAAGAGAAGGGGTGAAAACTCCCCTTCTGCCTTCCCACCCTTTCTAGCTACCGCCAGTCATTTCCTTTCTTCATGTTCCCAGCCTCTTAAGAACCTGTCTAGGCTGACTGCCTCCTCACCCCTTTTTCATTCCCATGTCCATGCAATGGAATTTGCAACCTGCCTCCATACACACCATGCTATCTTCAACATGATCACCAATGACTCCCAATTGTCAGTGGGAGCTGTGCCATCCTTGATTAACTGACCCTTTCTGTATCAGCTGAGCCTGCTGACTTCTCTCTCATTGTTGAACTCCTTCTCTCCTGAATTTCCATAACAGGAGTCTCTCCTGTTGAGCTTTCCTCCCCTCAAACCTGTCCTTCCCAGTTCTCTAGCTAGATCCTTCCTCCTCTGACCACTCATTAGATTTAATTCATTCATTTTGTGCTCAGTCCTGTCCTACTCTTTGCGACCCAGTGGACTGTAGCCCGCCAGGCTCCTCTGTCCATGGGATTCTCCAGGCAAGAATACTGGAGTGGGTTGCCGTTTCCTCCTCCAGGGGATCTTCCCGACCTTGGGAGCAAACCCAAGTCTCCTGCGTCTCCTGCATTGCAGGTGGATTCTTTACCGCTGAGCCACCAGGGAAGCGTTTATTCATTTTTACAACATGTGTACTGAACACTTACCAAAGGGCAGTTGCTGCAACCAGTTAGGCAGGGACAGCTGAAACACAGCTCCAGAGGGCTCTACTCACGGTAAGATGCAATGACTCAGACATCTGAGTGGTACTTCAGACATCTGAAGTTCTAAGATGGCTGTGACACGGCTCAGCTCTTGCCCTCACACTTTGTCTCGGGAAAAGATCAGCATGTAACTAGACAATCACAAAACATACAGAAAGGACAGTGAGCAAGAGAGAATGTGAACACACTGTAGTGACTCTCGAAAGCATAAGTTTTCGATCCATTTCACACTTCACTTGTCACATGCCGCTGCTGCTGCTAAGTCGCTTCAGTTGCGTCCGACTCTGTGCGACCCCAGAGACGGCAGCCCACCACGCTCCCCAATCCCTGGGATTCTCCAAGCAAGAGTACTGGAGTGGGATGCCATTGCCTGCTCCGACTCTTCACATACTGCCCAGGAAATTACATCCCGTCATGGGATTTTTAACTGAACCTAGTAGCCAATGACTAAATTTTGCATTATTTGCAAAGAATATTATATTGCCTATCAAACTTCTCTACCACTTGTCCTAGAGGGCACCAAGCACCAAAAATATAAACAAAGCAGAAGTCTTACCCTGAGGCATTAAGCTTATTTCCCCTCCATATCATATCAGCACACTCCCTGATTTATCATCCTCTTGGACTTTCTAGAAGCCTGTTAACAGACTGTTATCTGTTAAACACAAGCTGATTTTATCAGCAAACCCCTAGTCCTACCCAACTCCCCTGTTTAAAAGCTTTCAAGGATTATTCTTAGGAACCAAAGCAAAACTGAAATTCCTTCTACCTTAGTGTCCCTAAATGACCTAGCTCCTCCCTCTACCTTAGTGTCCCTAAATGACCTAGCTCCTGCCTGCTCTTCCTGCACCTGTGTAGTCACATACAATACACCCTGCACGTCAGCCACACCACCCTGAAGAACCAGGCAGTTCTTTCAATCTGGTGTCCTTTCCACCTCATTGCCTTTGTACCTACTGTTCCCGTTGCCTAGAACTGCCCTTCCTCCGGCTGCTCACCTCATGAATTTCTACAACTGTTTGACCACTCTAGGCTGAGTTAAGTGCCTCTGTCTCTGAACTCCCATGGAAGGAGATCACTGCTGGGACTCATCATGGTGCTGTGATTCTTTGTCCACACACTCGTCTCCCTGAGGACAGTGTAAGCCTCCGAGAAAGAACCCTGCCTGTTCTCTGTGGGTCCTCAGCACTGGGGGCAGTGTCTAGCACGTGCTGCATACTCAGCCAGGTAAAGAGGTAAACTCACTGAGTTAACATCCCTTAATCACAATACCGGGCTTCCCTGGTGGCTCAGTAGTGAAGAACCCACCTGCCAATGCAGGAGATATAAGAAAGGTGGGTTCGATCCCTGGGTCAGGAAGATCCTCTGGAGAAGGAAATGGCAACTCATTCCAGTAATCTTGCCTGGGAAATCACATGGATAGAGGAGCCTAGTGGGCTACTTAGCAACTAAACCAAAACAATAACCACAATATTCTTTATTAGGGACTTTTTTTTTTTTTTTTTTTTGCCACACTGTGAACTTTGCAGGATCTTAGTTCCACAATCAGGGATCAAACCCAAGTCCTAACGAGTGGCCAGCCAGAGAATTCCCCAGAAGAGAATTTTAAGAGTATTTAAAACTATTAAAAAAAAAAACAACACTAAACTGAAACTTTACCTTAATATAAGCTATATTTGGAACCAATTAGGTATACTATGGGGCTTCCCAGGTGGCTCAGACGGTAAAGCTTACAATGCAGGAGACCTGGGTTCAATCCCGGGTTGGGAAGATCCCTTGGAGGAGGGCATGGCAACCCACTCCCGTATTCTTGCCTCAAGAATCCCCATGGACAAAGGAGCCTGGCAGGCTACAGTTCATGGGGTCACAAAGAGTCAGACATGGCCGAGCAACTAAGCACAACACCGCACAGGTATCTTACCATGCAAGAATGTATAAAGAAAGCAGAATATAGAGATGCCAGTTTGGGGGCGTAAAATGACTCAGTGTTATCCTAAATTCTAGTTAGACCTCCATCTCTAATAAAATTAAAATATATGGTTGCCTATATTTTATATGAATGTTGGAAGATAATCAAAGAAGTCAACCTAAAGAAGTAAAAAGGAATAACTCATATTAGAAGATAATATAAAAAGAATATATACATATGTATAACTGAATAAACCTGAAATGAATATAACATTGTAAATCAACTATATTTCAATAAAATTTTTGTAAAAAGAAGTGGGATATGTGTGGGGCTTAATTTTTGATCCAGTGACCAGTCCCTTTATCACTGGGACACCCTACCTATTGAGCAAAATATTTCTGACAGTATCTTGTTTATAAACATTTATTCTTTACCCAGGTACTTTGACTTTTTCTAAGGTTTGTGAGTATTTCTTAATGAAGTTAATACACTGTTGCCTGGTGAGCCTTGTAACTCAAAGTGACAAACAGCTGGCCAGTATGGAGGGCAGGGTTGTGTCAATAACACAAAATTAAGTTTCAGATCCATGTGGAATGAACCTTACCCCTGGGCTCACTGGGATCACACTCAGAACCTGACAGTCACTAGGTCCAATTGCAAAAAGAGAATGAAGACATGGGGAAATGTCTGCACTTTAAAAGTCAAGAAACCACAATACTTAAATCATTTTATGCCGAAAATACCACAATGGCCGTCTACATTGCCAAAGCCACTAGTTAACTGCTCAAGTTTACCTTCTCATTCTGCACCTCAATACACATAGAGCAGGAGACCTGTAGTTAGTTTCTGTACAGGTTGTAGGGTTTTGAAAAGTGGGAGAACTTCCCTGGGTGGTTTCCACACCCTGTGCTCCGGACCCTCCCCAGGTTACCCTACACCCCACCCACCCACATATACATTCATGCTCCAACTCTTTTGACAGTTATCACAACTTATGTGGGGAAATAGCAATTTAAAATATAAAAAGGAAACAGCACTGACCAGTGTGGACTGGATTAATTCGAGTACAGAAGAGTGGACCTGACCTAGCACAGCTGCTTCTCAGGACTTAATCTTTACCGCCTCTTTATAAATACTCCCGGTGAGTAATTACTTTTCACACACACAGACACACTCACACACCACGTGACTTAAATTGAGTTTCTATGCTGATAACTTCCAATCTATTATATATTTCTTGCCCAGAATATCTAACTGTTCATTTGGCTCTCTGTCCCCACAAGCATGAAGGATATAAAGTTAATATGACCCAAGTCTTCCCCGTGCTTTTTCAACACAGATGCACAGTCACAGGGGGCTTCCCAGGTGGCTGGCTTAGTGGTAAAGAATCTGCCTGCCAACACAGGAGCTGCAGGAGACTTAGGTTCGAACTCTGGGTCAGAAAGATTCCTTATAGAGGAGGAAATGGCAATTCACTCCAGTATTCTTGTCTGGAAAATTCCATGGACAAAGGACTCTGGCGGCCTACAGTCTATGGGGTCTCAAAGAGGCTAACATGACTGAGCAACTGAGCATTATGCATGCCTGCACAGAAGCATCTAGAGAACAATTAGGATCTACCAGAACTACATAAACCAAATTTGGCAGGGAAAGAAAAGCAGAAACTTAGAAACGTGGCCTAGGGATTTCCACAAACTTGTTTTTGCCAAAAAAATCCTTTGTTCAAATAAAATCTTCCTTGGAAACCCAAAATGTGAAATCAAGAATAGCCCACCTGGTCAGGTTGTAGAACAGACCACCGAAAGGAACTCTAAATGAACACTGGACTCTTGGACACACTCTACTGTCTGTCCCCATGCCCTGGAATGGCCCCTGAGGCTCCTTGAAACTCCCAGAAATTTGAAAACCTAGTTCAAAAAACTACTGGTCAAGATCCATGATGGTGCTATTTTTAACACAAAAATGAACAGTTGAAGCACAATTTGGAAAAGCTAATTGGTAACTGTGGGTCAGAGTTTCCATGAGTATTAATAGATACATATTACAATACAGAAAATAAATAACTAAAAAGGACCTACTGTATAGCACAGGGAACTATACTCGGTATTTTATAATAACCTATAAGGGAAAGGAATATAAAAAAGAATGTGTATTTATATACATATGTGTGTATATATATATATATATATTTATATATATCAGTGGTGTTTTGCCTGGAGAATCCCAGGGACGGGGGAGCCTGGTGGGCTGCCATCTATGGGATCGCACAGAGTCAGACACAACTGAAGCGACTTAGCAGCAGCAGCAGCAGCAGCAGCAAACAGAATCACTTTGCTGGTTCAGCAACACAACACAGTAAATCAACTATACTTCAATTTTAAAAAAAAATTAAATAAATAGTTAAGTAAAAGAACAAATGTCATTAAATCTAAAGTCAGTTCTAAGTAGTGAGCCAGATCTGTCTTTTACAGGTCCTACAGCAGCCACTTCACCACATTTTCTCTAAGACAGTAAATTGCAATGACACAGAAAAAACTAAAATTAGTCATATTTTGTCTAAGTCACAAGGCCAGGTTTAAGCTGCTTCTTTCTTATATAAAGTCCTGTATTTTCAAAATCAATTTGGTACAATTAAATGCAAAGTATCCAGAGGCAAATCTGAGCATTAGGAT
The DNA here is from genome assembly GCA_917880005.1 of Nanger dama. NCBI lineage: Eukaryota > Metazoa > Chordata > Mammalia > Artiodactyla > Bovidae > Nanger > Nanger dama. The sequence continues at coordinate 11,151,784 of CAKJTW010000051.1, forward strand.
TAACAACTCAATCAACTTAAAGAAACACATAAAAACAAGAACATATCTGTAAGTCATTACAGAGGAAACACATTGTTGAAGAGGAAAACCCCTACTTGCTGTCCTCAAGAAATAGACCTTTATGACATTAGTTACCAAAAACGTGACAGAAGCAAAGCAGCCGATTGGTTGGCTGACTGTCATGATATCAGTTTGGTTGCTTCGGCTCTTTTGACACTGTAAGCTCAGGAATTTCACAGAGGGGAAACATCAGGGGAAATTCACTCAACCATTAGGAAAGCTTCTCATACACTGAGTGGACACTGTATAGAGAAATTACCCAACCAAAAAAAAAAAAAAAAAAAATGATCACATTTGTCTTCAGATATGATAAAAAGAGACTCTAACAACCATTTGTTTCAATAACATTTATTTTGAAGAAGCATAAAATGATTAAGTATTATGTAGATTGGTGGTTCTCAGCCCTGGTTGCACATGAGATTCACCTGAGCTTTAAAAATTCGTGATACCCTGGATCTATCCTAGTTCTACTGAGTCAGAATTTTTGAGGCTGGCCCCTTGGTACCAGTGTTTTCTTTTCCTTCCTTAAGTGATTCTAATGTGTCACCAGGCTTCAGAGCCATCAATATGGTCTTGAACTGACTGATCAACTCAGTTGTCAAACATCAATCTGAACAAATCATTCCTTTGTGATAGCAAGATGCCTGTGCATTGGGCTCCCCCTGTTCATGATTAGTTAATAATGATGGGAAAGGGTGCTTGGGGCTTCCCTGGTGGCTCAGACAGTAAAGAATCTTCCTGCAGTGCAGGAGACCTGGGTTTGATTCCTATGTCAGAAAGATCTCTGAAGAAATAGCAACCCACTCCAGTATTCTTGCTTGGAAAATCCCATGGACAGAGGAGTCTGGCAGGCTGCAGTCCATGGGTCGCAAAGAGTCAGATATGCCTGAGTGACTAACACATACAAGATTGTCTGGTCAACTCATATCTGACTAAAAAGGCTCTCTTTTCCTTTAAAGCAGATCTAACCTTGCCATGAGTGTGGGTTTGGGGGTTTAGGGGTGGTGTTTTTGGTGGCTCCTTCATGAGCTGTGAACGTCATTGTTTTGATATAGGTTCAGTTTCCCTGGTGCTCAGACTGTAAATAATCTGCCTTCAATGCAAGAGATCGGAGTTTAGCCCTGAGCTGGGAAGACCTGGAGAAGGGAATGGCTACCCATCCTAGCATTTTTGCCTGGAGAATTCCAGGGACAGAGGAGCCTGGCGGGCTACAGTCCATGGACGTCTCAAAGAATCAGACACAACTGAGTGATTAACACTCACTAACACTTAGAGAACTGAACTTTCTATTTCAATAAATACAGCTGGTTTTGGTAGATAAATATGAGTCCACTTCTATGGAAAGTATTTCATCAAATAACAGTGAATTATAAAATAAGCAATTATGGCCTTAATCTGTAAGATGTTAAACCACAAAATGGTGACTTGTGCTCAAAATATTTTGAAAAATTGTAAAGTCTACAAATGTTTACTTATGGGTAGAGTTAAGATTGTATGTTGCTACTTTGTTTACATGTAAATCCGGGAAGCCATAATACAGTTTGGGGGAAAATGGGTTGTGATTTTTATGGTGATTTAGTAGATTGAAAATTAGGTTCTAGCTTCCTCTGCAACCATAAGGGACTAATACGACATCCATAAGAGAAACTCATAAACATGGAATTTCCCTCTAGAGCCAAAGAGATGAGCTGTTTTCAAGATACACTGGGGTACCCTAAGAAGTTGGAACATTATAAGCGCTCATAACTGAAGCAATCAGAAGTCAGTAAAAGCAGGGAGTCAAAAGTTGATACATCATGTTTCAAACATATTTCAATTTCAGTCACATAAATAAAGGGGAAATCACTCACTAATTATTGCATGTCCCCTGGATGATTTCAGTTCTGTGTTGCCTTCCTTGGTTAAACCATGGCCAGATTTCCTCCTTCCATTTCTTAAATGCATTTGTACCTTAAAGGCACTTGTGAAAAACCTGAGGGTAAAAATCTCTCTAGTATTTTTTTTTAACTATAGTTTTCTAATCTTTTATAAAAGGAAACTATTCCATACCTGTGGAGCAGAAGTCTGTTGATTTTTTAAAAATTTAGCCTCTTAAAGTATATATATATATATATAAGTATATAATTCAGATGCTGTAAAACCAACACCACTAATTCCAGAATCCAGCCATCACCCCAAAAAGAAATCTTGTACCTATTACCATTCAATGTCAATTCCCCCTACCCAATACCCTGGCAACCACAAATGTACATTTCGTGTCTGTATATTTACCTATTGTGGCTATCTCACACAAGTGGAATCACAATTTGTGGTCTTTTGTATCTGTTTTCTTTCACTCATCATAATGTGTTCATGGTTCATCCAGGTTGTAGCTGTTTATATTGTTTTTTTAAGATGGCTTATTTTTACAAATCTCTGAGGCAATCAAGTTTTCACAGAAATAGCATTCCTTTTCGGCACTCCCATTATATCAGTTTATTTAATATTTAATTAAATCACAAAATTACAGTAGCAAGTATTATTAAAATAAACAAGACTGTGACCAAACACCACTGCAAGCGTGAACCTGAGCAGATAAAAGCAAAGCACACCGGCTTATTATGACAGTTATTTGCCACAGTGGCCTCTGTGTTCTGAGCAACAACAGGTTCCTTTTTCAGAGGGAAAGGAGAGCAACAGTTAACACCATCAGGTGCATCAGTGTTGACGGGTACTCCATTACCCAGGATGAAGCAGTGTGTATGCAGAGGTGCAGAGATGATCTGTGTCTATTAGACAACACACTTCAACTATCCCCAAAGGAAGTCTTCCATATGTCTAAGTCTTCAAAAGAAGCAAAGATAGGCTCCCACAGAGATAGGAATACCCTGCTGCCTCAGTAAAAACTTTACCATCCTACTTATCTCTTAAGCAAACATGTCCTCCTCCTAAGCCTCGACTCCTCATAGTGCCTACCTGCTCTCTCTCCTTCCCTTTAATTTCTAAAGTAGTTCTCTATCTCTTATGGCAGTTATGACTGGTATTCCGTAGCTAGTTGTTGTTGTTTTTTTTCTAAGTTGTGTCTGATTCTTTGGGGCCTGGTTTGCATTCTTATGGGCTGTAGCCCACCAGGCTGCTCTGTCCATGGGATTTCCCAGGCAAGAATACTGGAGTAAGGTTGCCATGCATTCCTCCAGGGAATCTTCCTGACCCAGAGATCAAACCTGAGCCCCCTCACTGGCAGAGGATTCTCTACCACCGAGGCATCAGGGAAACTATATAGCTAGTTACACAATATCTTTTCTTACGTATGAGACCATAGACTGCTGCAGAGGCAAGGAGTATGTTTTTATATCCCCTACAGCCACCGGCACAGGAAACGAGGGATGCAGGACACAATCTTTGAACAAATCTGTAATAAGAAGTTCAATAAATATTTGCAAAGTAAATAATGAATGAGCACATTGATTAAATAATTAATGAAAGGTGCGTAACTTCTTACCTGGCTACAGAGCAACACATCTCTTTCTTCAACGTGCAGTAAGTGGGATGGTGGGGAGTAGGTAAGAATCTGACAGGGGCATAGTGGTAGGCAAAGGAAGAAAATCAGCTGCCCCTGGGTACCTAGCAGCTGTCAGGCGTCTTGACTCTCCTCCAAGTGTTTAACAGAGATCACTTTCAAACAGGACATTGTTAGATAATGACACTTTCTGATGTCCTTTGATGCAGAACAAATTAAAAACACAGACAAAAATCCTTGTACTCAAAGCCGCCCAATGTCTTCAAGTGTGGATTTAGTTTTTCTAAATTAAATTATCAAACAACTTGAATGGGTTTTTAGATATTGTTGAAAGGGACTCAGAAGAACGTCGCTTCCAAATTGGAGATATTTAAAAGCAAAGCCATTGGTTAGGTAAGGAATGCATAAACAACCCCCAAAGCTGTATTGAATACTTTTTGGGGGCTATATATGACTGAAAAACTGCCAACTTCATTTTGGTAAGCCTTTGTTAAAAACAATAAACATGCCTGAGCTTGCAAACTATGGCATTCTGAAGAAAAAGCAATTGAGAAGATGAGGAAATGCTTAAAACGGCAATGTCTGATTAAAAAGAAAAACCTCTGTGGTAACAGATTTAGCAATAAGTCACAACACTGAGCTGCCTATTAACATGGAGGGGACCAGGGGACAATGCAAACCGAGACAAAATCAATGCACAACACTTACCTTCATAAATAAATAAGAAGCTACATCTTAAAACTAACGCAATTATAGTCCACAACACTGACATCAGGGCACCAACATCATTGAGAAAACGAATCCTCTCATGCTTCATCAAGTTTAATGTCACCACAGTGATGCCCTTACACTAAAGGAAGAGTCATTTCGGGGACTCTGAATGAACACACATAAAGTAACCAAGTGTGGGAATTTCTATTCAGGTAGAGTTCACGTCCATCAGTTCATAAAAGTCAAAGTAACGTCACCTGAATTTATTTCTGTATTTATTTTCACACTGATTATAAAGTCAGAAGAATTATGGGTCTGGAAGGCAGATAATTTGGAATATTTGTGTTCATTTCCTCCTTCAAGGGCTTACCGGGGGTTCAGTGGTAAAGAATCTGCCTGCCAATGCAGGAGAAGTGAGTTCGATCCCTGGGTCGGGAAGATTCCCTGGAAAAGGAAATGGCAATCCAGTATTCTTGCCTGGGAAATATCTTCCTATTTCAGTCAAAACTGAAATTCTTTTCCATCTGCCAAACAATCCTGGAAAAATTCTAATAAACAAATTGTAACCTGAGGTTCATAACACCAAAGTTCTTTGTTTTATTCACTGATATACCTTGAGTGACCAAAACATCACTGGGCACATAGTAGGCACTCAATAAATACCTACTAAAGTAAACTGAAATACATTAAAAAATGTGTAATGTAACGCGAAAATGCTAAATGTGTGTGTTCAGTCCCTAAGTCATGTTGACTTTTTGAGACTCCAAGGACTGTAGCCCACCAGGCTCCTCTAGTCATGAGATTTCCCAGGCAAGAATACCGAGGTGGGTTGCCATTTCCTCTGCCAGTATCCTCTCAAATCCAGGAATCAACCCAAGTCTCCTGCACTGGCAGGCAGTTTCTTTACCACTAAGCCATCTGGGGAACCCGAAATGCTAAATAAGTCTCTTTAAAAATTCCTTTCTCTGAGCACTGTTAGAGGACGTCGTGTTAATCACAACACACTAATTGTCCTCATATAAGCCACTTTCCCCAGCCAGCTCCAAAGTCACAAATCACACTCTGAATTCTAACCAATGATCAGCACAGGAAGGTAAGAACACAAAGAGACTCCAAAGATAGATGAGGATACATTTTATCCATCTGTTTTGATTATTTTTCTTCTTCCAGTTCACCTGTAATGTACCTGCATATTCATCTTCATATTATTTAAATTCATGCATTTAAGATGTATTACTTAAAATTAAGGGTTTGCATTTTTAAAAATTATACTAAAAGGTGGTTTGACTACAGCGACCTCTCAACTATTTCAGAATCCCACCAGTTTAAAAAGAAAAAGAGGGGAAAAAATAACAACAGGAAAATGACATGATCAGATGACTCTAATCATCAATTTTGTCCTGAATGCCTGAGAGTAATATGGTTTGAAAACTGAACAGAGATGGAAGGAGAGGGCCTGGATTTTGGCACTGCCTCAGTCACCAACGAACTTGACCAATCCTTACCAACAGGAAACTGAGCTTCCCAGGCTGTCTGGTGAAGAGTCTGACCAGACGCTCTCTCAAAACCTGAACAATTTCCAAGAGCCCGTGATTATAAGTGACCAAATCCAGTCACTTCATTACTACTCCTGGGAGGGTCAGACACCACTTGCCTAGTTTGACATGAGGTTTATGGCCAGGCACCTGATGATTTTAAAAGCTAGTGATCTCCCAAACACCTGATGAGAGTGTGTTTCTAAATATGGAGGGTCTGAAGACCTTGCTTCTGGGTTAAGCTGACTGCAGCTACCAGAGTGCCAAACTCTCCGCAAAGTAAAGGTAAGTTAAACTAATCAGAGTCCCTCCAGAATGGAAGGATGGAACCAGTGCCCTAGTAGGTCCCAACTGACTTATTACCAAAAATAAAAATTACAAGAGATTCAGAATGAATGCTGAGTTGTGAAAGCCAAAGGCTAACCAAATAGCCTCAGGACTTACTGGAACCCTGCTCTCAAACTTTACTTCAAGCGCTTTTCCCGGAGCCTGCACTACGGGTTATCACTGATTTTCTTTGAGGACAAGAAGCAACTAAGAAATTAACTAAACATTATCACCTGAGGGAAAGGGAAGATTCTAAATAAATAAGATACGTTAGGTACAGAATCCAGAAGGAATCTTGTGCGATCTCTCCCCGAGAAGTCGGCATTTGCAAATCACAGGAGGTGGGGATCAAAGCCGCTCCCTGTCCAGCCACCGGCCCAGAAATGCCCGAGCACCGGCCCAGCACCGCCGGGGCAGGCGGGCATGTGTCTTTCCCCCAACACAACGGGCGCTCCGAGGGGCCAAGCTATGGTGGCGGGCTCGCGGTGCGCCGCCGGGCAGCCAAGGGAGCGCCCTCTGCCACCTCCACCCAGCCCAGCCCTAGAGCCTGCCGCCCGGCCGCGAAGGATGCCCGGGTCACCTGAGCCCCCGCGTCCCAGGAGCGGACAGAGCGTGTGCCAGTGGGCTCCCGGGCCGGCGCGCTGGGGATCCTGGTGCCAGAGCGATCGGCGGGAGGCTGCGCCCCGGCAGCCGGCGGGCCAGCCTCCAGCCCTCCGCAGCCCGCGGAGTAAGTGCGGACCCCCCTCTCCTCCCGGCCGCTCCGCTTGCTCACCTCGCGTGGACCGCTGCAGCGCGGGCGGTGGCGTGCGGACATGCCCCCGGGGTGCACCCACCGTGCGGTGGCCCCTTGCCGGGCCCCAGGCGCCGCGGTCCGCGCTCCCGAGGGGCGGGGAGCGGACGGGGCGGAGGCGCCGGCGGGGCTGGGGCTGGGGCCCCGCGGGCAGCGCGGGAGGCGGAGAGCGTGGCAGGGAAAATCCCCGCGCTCTGCCCCCGAAATGCGCCGGGGAGTTCAACGCCCCCAGGTCCGCCGCGGACTCTGGCCGGCGGGTGAATGGGATTTATCCCGGGATCCGCTCTGCGGGCCGCGGCTTGGCGAGGGGTGAGGGGCCGCCTCGCGGTTATGTAATGGACCTGCCCGCTGTGACCCGAGCCACCTCGCTGCGGACTGCCCGACCCTCCCCGGGAACGGCCGTGCGTTGCCCCTGACCTAACAGGCGGTCAGAGGGGCCCGGTGTTCTCAAAAGAACTTTCCCCTGCAGGGTCAGAGAGCAAGCAAGCTCTGCTTCAGGAATCCAAGGACTCCCTGAGGTGTACGCGGCAGGGATCTCTGCCCGTGCAGTCAGTCCATTTCACAGCACAGAAAACTGAGGCTCCGACGTGTTTAAAGGGCTGTTTCTTCGAGCTTGAGGACCTAGATTCAACTCTCCCGAAAAGCCGTTACTGTAGGCAAGTTACTTAAGTCTCCGAGCTCAGTGTCTCCACCTGTAAAACGACGATAGTAGTGTCCACTTCCTGTGCTTGATGAGAGGACAAAATGAATGAGGCGCAGGAGCCCGGTATGTAACACACTCCAGTAAAACTTACTGCTGCGGCTCATGCTAAGGCTCGCCCCTCCGCCAACGTCGCCCTAAAGTCGGGCGGGCCCGCGGGCCTGACTAAGGAGCTGCTCCAGGGACCTGCCTGTAAATTCCACTTCTTAGAAGCGAAGTCTCTGAACTGAGGAGGTCCGATTCCAGCTTCTTGGGGTCTAGATGCTTGCTACTCCATAGCATCAGCGTCATCTGGGACCTGGCTAGAAATGCAGAATTGCCAACCCCAGAGCCACTTAAAACAAGACTCCCTAGGTGATTCAGTCGGTGGTGCTTCAGAGTTTCACAATGAATCCGACATTTTGGAAAGCTTGAGAAGGGGACTAGAAAGTTGTGATGCAGTAGCCACATAATACCTTAGCGTATTTTTAAAGCTAGACCGGCAAAGTCCTTCTTCCTTTTACATCTGGCTGTTTCTTCTCCTCTCCTCAGTTTCCTGCTCTTTATAACTTTGGATGAGCGCTTTTCACTTGTAAAAGAAAGCTCTAAGTTACCAGAAAGTAAAGGCTAGCGAAGATATCTTTAAGGCGCACTTTAGCGGGACTTCCCCGGTGGTCCAGTGGTTAAGACTCCCCCTTTCAACACAGGGAGTAGGAGTTCCATTCCACACGCCCTGCAACACGAGCAAACAAAAAATGCAGCAGAATTTGCAAATAGGACTTGTAAAAGAATTCATTAGCATTGAATATGGACTTAAAATGAGGTTGCCGGGAGCCCTGAGCTTTCAACTGTGAAGGTCTTTTGGTTAAAGGCTGGAGTACTTTTTGGTTCAGAAAAATACTTTTCTTGGTTAAACATTGCTTTGGGTGGCTGAGAAGCCCCATTTTCCACTTAAGTAATGTAGGATAACCAGTTTTTAAAAGTTCTGAAGAAGAGGAAGAAACCTCACAGGCTTTCCTCTGTCTATATCACTTGTCATAGAGGCTCTAGAAAAGCTGAGAGCAGTTCTTTTCTGTCATGAAGTGTTGGTTGGTTGCGTTTGCTTGTTCAGGTTTAGCTCTGCTGATCCTATCTCTGACAGAATGATTTTCATCTTTTGAGAGGTGAGTCTTGGTGGATTATTGATGATAGTGCTGATAGAGAAGGTCACTCCCATCTGTCTCCCCCTTCAAGGTTTCCCCCTTCTCCCATGCAAGGATGGTTCCAAGGGGTGGGTGGTGTGGAGGTGGACTTGCAGAAGATGAAAAGAAGAAAAGAATCTCCTTTCCTTGAGGCCGGAGGAGCTGGGAAGGAGGGGGACAAACCCCTCTCCTTGCCTTGGAATCTAATGAGGAAAAAGGGGGAAATGCAGCATTTCTCTTAAAGAGTGCTATCCAATAGAATTTTCTGTAGTGGTGGAAATGTTCTGTGTCTGTGCAGTCCAAAATGGCTATGAAATGTGGCTTTGTTGTTTAGTTGCTAAGTTTGAGACCACAGGGACTCCCCATAGACTCCACCAGGCTCCTCTGTCTGTGGGATTTCCCAGGCAAGAATATTGGAGTGAGTTGCTGTTTTCTTCTCCAGGGGATCTTCCTGGACCAGGGATGGAACCTTTCATCTCCTGCATTAGCAGGCGGTTTCTTTACCATTGAGCCACCAGGGAAATCCTAAACGTAGTTATTTACATTTAAATTTTAACCAAAATTCAAGTTTTTGTGTTTGTTTCTTGTTGCTAGTCCGTTGCAGCAATCACATTTCAAGCTCTACACCAATGTGTAGCTAGTACCATACGGGACAGTATGTCAAACATTTTCCGTCATCACAGGAAGTTCTGTTGGACAGTGGTGCCAAGAGGCCAGGATTTTGGTAAGGTGGTGAACCCAGATATTTCACCTTTTCCAAATTCTAGTCAGAATCTCATCTGTCCTCTGGCAAGTGGAGGAACTGATCATTAAACTTCAGCCACTGAGTCCTTATGAGAATCAAGCTGAAATAACCCATAGAATGCATTGGTTGCCATACCTGCACATAGTAAATGTATAAAAAGTCTTAACCAGCATTAATATTTCACAGTTTTAAAAGTTTTGTTACTAGTCAAGTAGCCTTTTGCTGCTGTGCTCAGCTGCTCTGGCCCCTCAGTGACCATCTGTAGCCCTCTCCAGCCCTCTCCGCCAGCTCCTTCCTCCCCTTTGTCAGCTGGGCACTGCCTGGGCTGTTTTTCCTGGAGGCACAGCCTACTTGGTGAGATCCCTACCATTCGTGCCCAGTAAAGAACAAATGTGTGAACTAAAGTCACATTGTACCATGGTTCAGGGGAATCGACTGTCAAATGAGATTCTCAGAAGCCTGACACCTTAGGGTACATCCATCATGGAAGGAATTGTTTGTTCCTGTTATTTGCTCAAACAAGGATGTGTGGACTCAGCAGAGAGAAACGAGAACATTGACTCCAGATAAGTAATATTTGGGGTGATCACGTCAGGCTGGAAGCTACCAGGAGGTTGGAGGTGGAGGTGGATAGAAACATGAAGCTTTTACCTAAATAGAATTTGAAAGTTTATTTCCATGGCTAATAAGGAATCCAAGGATAAACTGTAAACAGCATTAAAAAGATGCAAGTATTTTATGCTGTCAGGTATGCAAATGAGGGCAGTGCACAGAATGGGAAATCGTGAAATTCTTCACAATATACCAGGAAACAGCTCTCTGAATAACCTTCTTCTCAAATTCTTTGACTTCTTTAATAAGATCACATCCTGTGGGCACCTTTCAGATTCCACTTTGTGTATTGTCTTCCTTGGTTCCTATTCCATCACATGACTTCTTCTGAAAGTTTTAGAATTCAGCATCTATTTCTCTGCTTTTCTTTCTTCACCCAAATTCTTACCCCTGCCTTGTCATGACAGTGACTGGACACCCGCCTGTCAGAGGCCGTGCATTCCCAGTTCTGACCTCTCTCTGAGCCCCCAGGCCCCTGGTGGATATTGTCACTTAAATCTTCCCCACCCCATCACTTCAAATGTTAACCTATCAAGAACTTGCTAGCTGGGTTGACCTTGGGTAAGATGAATAACAACTCAAACTTCAGTTTCTTCATTTATGAAACAGCAAAATAGCACCTTCCTTCTACGACTATCTCAAAGGTTAAATGAGACATATATAAAAAAATAGAAAAAAAAAATGAGACATATGTGTGAGTGCCTAGCACAGTAGCTAATGTTGTTTTTGTTGTTTTAGACCCCAAATTATGTACGACTCTTTGTGGCCCCATGGACCTTAGCCCACCTTAGCCTACTCTGTCCATGGGACTTCCCCTTCCTGTGTTGGCAGGCGGTTGCTTTACCACTGAGCCACCTAGGAAGCCAGCTAATGCATAGTAAGTACTTAATCCATGTTAGCAGAATGATTCTCTGTAGCCAAGATAAAGAAACAGACTTTGTGTCTGTTGATGGATTAATGGATAAAGAAAATGTGATATATATGTATTATTGTCATAATAAAGAAGATCCTGCCACTTGCAACTATATGGTTGAAACTGGAAGACAATTTGCTATATGAGTAAGCCAGACACAGAAAGACAAATACTGTATAATCTCACTTACATGTGGAATCTAAAAAATGAAGTTCATAGAGGCAGAGAATAGAACAGTGGTTGCCGAGGCCTGGGTGCCATGGGAAGTGGGGAGACACTGGCCAAATGGTATAGACTTTTGCTTATAAGATGAGTGAATTCTGGGGGTCTAATGCACTTTTGGAGAAGGAAATGGCAACCCACTCCAGTGTTCTTGCCTGGAGAATCCCATGGAGGGAGGAGACTGGTAGGCTGCAGTCCACCGGGGTCACAAAGAGTTGGACACGACTGAGCTACTTCACTTCACTTCAATGTACTTTTGAACTGTGGTGTTGGAGAAGACTCTTGAGAGTCCCTTGGACTGCAAGGAGATCCAGCCAGTCCATTCTGAAGGCAACCAGCCCTGGGATTTCTTTGGAAGGAATGATGCTGAGGCTGAAACTCCGGTACTTTGGCCACCTCATGTGAAGAGTTGACTCATTGGAAAAGACTCTGATGCTGGGAGGGACAGGGGGCAGGAGGAGAAAGGGACGACCGAGGATGAGACGGCTGGATGGCATCACGGACTCGATGGACATGAGTCTGAGTGAACTCCGGGAGTTGGTGATGGACAGGGAGGCCTGGCGTGCTGCGATTCATGGAGTTGCAAAGAGTCGGACACGACTGAGTGACTGAACTGAACTGAACTGAATGTACAGTGTGGTGATTATAGTTAACAATACTGTATTTTATAGTGAAATTTGCAAAGTGAGTAGATTGTAAATGTTTTTACCACACACACCAAAAAAGATAATTGTGTTATATGTTAGTGGTTTTAGTTAGCTTGATTGTGGTAATTGTTTCACAATGTATACATATATCAAATCATCATGTTATACACTTTAAATATGTTTAATTTTTATTTGTCAATTATACCTCAATAACTTTCATGCACTGGAGAAGGAAATGGCAACCCACTCCAGTGTTCTTGCCTGGAGAATCCCAGGGACGGGGGAGCCTGGTGGGCTGCCGCCTATGGGGTCGCACAGAGTTGGACATGACTGAAGCGACTTAGCAGCAGCAGCAGCAGCAGCATACTTCAATAAGTTGAGGGGGAATTAAAAATAAAATAAATGCTAGCTGAAAACACACCAAATACAAACACTCCTCCCTTGACCACATAGAGTGTAAACTGTTTGGTGGCAGGAGGCCTCCCGGTCTCATTAACCATTTCCTCCAACGCTGACAGAGCGGGAACTTCAGCAAATCTTTTGGAATGAGTAAATGTTAGTTATGCCTCACCTTTGTGGTCACCTCTGTGATTCTTCCTCTTTTAGATTCATTCAATTAGTACTTATAACATTTACCCTAAACTAAGTCACCAACCATGGGCAGGACCGGGACAGCCCCACATCTGACCCAATGCTACAAATTGCTCCCTGTCTCAGGGCTGATGTGCGGAGTGAGAGTTCCCTGACCCAGCTCGGATGTCTTCTGAGGACACCTGAGACAAGAAAATTTACATGGAGACTGGGAACGAGAGAGTAGCTGCTGGTTTTTTCACTTGACTAGATGTGAGGTATGACCCAAAAAACTGGTGAGAAATTCCCTGTGGTCTGACCACAGGCCTTGTGACCTATCCTTTCTTGACCCATAGGATCAGCACACAGGGCCCTACTGATGTAAATAACATTGAGCTTCATTTTCCAGTTAATTTCTTCAAAATCTTTCAAATTATTGCTCAAACTTTTAGGTCATTTTCACCCTGAAATATGCACTTGAGTTATCATTTTGTATCTCCAAATCAAATTTAAATAAAATTACGTAATTTTCATCATGTTAAGAGATGTTGTATACCTCCTTTCCTTATCTGAACAGCTGTTGGGAGAGTTGTGAGGAATTTATTGATATTTATTGAGTTCCTTTAATGTCCCCAACTCTGGGTATATAGATTTCCTTCTACCCCTACAGGACTTATTTTCCTATTGAGGGACAAAGCGCAGAGTGGTTAAACAAATTGCTCAATATTATGCATCTAGAAAACTGCTGGCACATGAAGCCAGGTCTGTTTACTCTGGGGTAGACTGATTGCGAAAACAGCTGGTATTCTCCATTCCTGTTTCCATATCCTTTGCAATGTGAATTAGCCCCAACCATCAAGAAGTGGGGCCTTGTTTCCCCAGCGCCTTGAATCAGGGCTGGTCCAGTGACTGTTTTAACCAGTGGGAAGGAAGAGTGGTGGGCCAATGCTGAGTCTAGCCCTAGGGCCACACCCCCACTGGCCCTGTCTCTCAGTACCCTTCATCGCCACAAGAATGAGCCTGAGCCAACCTGTTGGAAGATGAGCGAACACATGGGAACAAGCTCAGTCATTTCAGTCACCCCAGCCAAGTCCCCAGACACCAGGAGAGCCAAGCCAAGATCAGCAAAGATGGCTGCTAGCCCCACAGCAGGCTCTGGGTGCACCAGTGAGCCCATCTAGACCAGCTCAGATCAGTAGATCTGCCCAGCCAACCTGCCGCTGCTGCTGCTAAGTCGCTTCAGTCGTGTTCGACTCTGTGCGACCCCATAGACGGCAGCCCACCAGGCTCCCCCCGTCCCTAGGATTCTCCAGGCAAGAACACTGCAGTGGGTCGCCATTTCCTTCTCCAATGCATGAAAGAGAAAAGTGAAAGGGAAGTCGCTCAGTCGTGTCCGACCCTTTGCGACCCCATGGACTGGAGCCTATCAGGCTCCTCCGTCCATGGGATTTTCCAGGCAAGAGTGCTGGAGTGGATTTCCATTTCCTTCTCCAGCCCAGCCAAACCTACACAGGCTCAAACATAAAGGTTTCCTATTGTAGCCACTGCGGGGTTGTGGTGGTTTGTCATGCAGCATCATTTAATCAAGAGATAAGTAATATAAATTCACAACATCTGCAGATCTTGTATTTACCTTGTAATAGTATAAGAGAAAAGTTTTTGCAAACATGTCTATCAGAAGTCTTTCTTCCCCAGGGTTTATCATGCTATTATGCTCTTTTCAATGACTCAAGAGGGGGAAAAACCCTGTTGTGAGCACTATATTAGAAAAAGGAAAGTATTTGTGTTTAATGGGCTAATGTAATGAGCGATTGAATTGCACACTGAGCTACAGTGTGTGTCTCTTCATTTCTATCATCAGATAAATCCAGCATAAACAGATCAACCAGTGCTTTTGACAATAGTATTTTAAGACAGAGTTCCTGTCATCAAGGAATTTACAATCTAGTTGAAGTAGAGATGCAAATGAGAGAAGCTGAATAACAATAAAAGATTTCAGAAACACCATCACCACGAGCTACCACTTCAGAAAGAGAAGGTGATGATCATTTTGGTGAAGGAAGTCCGTGTTTGCCCTAACTCAGTTGTTGCTGTTCAGTTGCTAGGTTGTGTCCGACTCTGCTAGAATTCAGAGGAGAATCTAAATGCTTGGGACAGAAGCTAGGTAAATGCTGACTTTACAGGTGGTTCTGGAACTCCTTGGAGCAAGGCAGTAAGCAGACAGGAAGGCCCTCATGGTAGTGTGAAACTGCAGGCAATAACATTAGCAGTGAGAAAGTGCAAGGTGTGTTTGGCGGTGAGTAAATAAGTCTTTTTGATGAGAACAGGGAAAATCAATAGGACAAAGTGACTGATTAGATAGGGAGTGAAAGAGACAGAACAAGCACATGTGTCTCCAGCAGGGAGGATGGTGATCATTAACAGAGAGAGGGGTTAAGAGGGAGCAGTTGGTGAACAATTCAGCATACACGTGGAGCTTGGGGTGGGTGTGAAATACCCATCAGGCTGCTGGAAATTTAGGGCAGGGGCCAGGAGAAAAGGTCAAAGTTAGAGATAAGGCTTGAAAATCTTCAGTGCAAGAGAGCCGAGATGAAACCAGGACAAAAGGACAAGGCCTGGACCTTGGGGAATGCCCGCAATGTCTAGTAGGGAGATAAGGAAGATGCGTAGCTGACAGCTAAGCAGGATGGAGCGAGTACTACATGCGTCACAGAGGAGGGATAACCATGCAGGGCTAAGAGGGGTGTGTACACAGCAGAACAGAACTTTCTCTTTCAGGAGAAGAGTGAGTGAGAATACGCAGGACCTGCTCCCACATGGCTTCTGGAAGTCATTTGAGGAGGCACATGGTACCAGCTAGACAGCTCACCTGCTAATATCAGAAACACAGTGAAGACCAGTTAGACTCTAATTGCCAAAAAAAAAAAAATCAGCCAGCTTTGTTTGGGGCTGATTTACCCTTTTGACTCTCTGTTGATCTTCTTAATGCATTAATTAGCAAGTTCCTGCTTCACCTTTATTCATTTTGATAAATTCAGAAAGTGCAAAGTGAACAAACTATTTGATGAGGATAAAGCCAACCCAAATAGATAAGGCACCAAGGTAAACAAAGAGTGGCCACACCCCCTTTTAGTTTCTATGCTAAAATATCTGAAGTGTTACATAAATTAACATGTACTGACTGGGTGCTGCTGTTTCTGGTTTTTCATCAGAGACACATTTATACATCCCTATGAATTAGTCTCATGATTATAGATGACGCCATGACAGCATCATTAAGTGAAGAAAATGCTATTCATCCCAACCACTGGAAGAACCACTCAAAGAGTTTCTAGCAATATAAATAATAGTCATTGGTTATATTTTATTTCAGTAGAATGTGAAGAATAGAAAAGCACAAAGTGAAAAAAGGCCACATTGGCTTGTATACATTTGTATAAAAGGAAAGGAGCCAAAAGTCTGCCAGGAAACTGCTTTCCAGTTGCTTAGAGTGTTTCCAACCAAAGTGAAGTTTAGTTGAAGACAGTGTACTTGTAAGCAGACTCATACTCGTTAACCTGCTGTATACCTGCTCCAAGTGCCATGCTTCAGAAAAACTGCATGAAGGAACGGGTACATTCATAATCTTTCCAACCGGTCCAGAGCCCTAAATTTGAGAATCGTGACCTAGGTATTCTAGAGAGACCCAAGGATAGTTGGAAAGGAGGAGGGCACCCCAGTGGACCGGTGGACCTTCTTTCCCTTTTCTGTCTCTTTAAGTAAAATAGTTCTCCTTTATGGCTTTATTGTATTGGGCTTCCAATTCATTCCATTCATCAAGCCAGAAATCTAAGTTTTCTCTTAGAGGTCCTAAGTAATCTTACCTCCCACATCAATCCTTCTATCTGTAAGTCCCGTCAATTATCTCATCAAAATATAGCTCAAAATCTGCCTCCCCTTTCTCCATTTGCGCTGCCTAATCCAGTCTGCCATCTTCTCTTGCTTACTCTTGCTATAGCATCCTAACCCATCTACTTGTTTCTGCCCTAAGCCTCTCTGCCAGTCAGTCCATTCTCATGAGAACACTAAGAAACTTTTTTCTCAGAACTTAAATTAGGACTTGGCTGGTGGTCCAGTGGGTTTAGAATCCGCCACAACGTAGAGGCCATGGCTTCCACCCCCTGGTCTGGGAAGATCCCGCATGCTGCAGGGCAGCTGAGCCAGGGCACCACAGCTACTGCGTCCATGTGCTGCAACTTCTGAAGCCCATGCGCCCAGAGCCCACGCTGGGCAACAAGAGCAGCCGCCACACTGAGAAGCTGGCCCATTGCAGCTAGACAGTAAGCCCCACTTGCCACAGCTAGAGAGCGCCGGCACACAGCAGTGAAGATCCAGCAAAATAAAAATTAAAAATTAAAACTTAAATTAGATCACATTGCCTCACAGCTTACAACTTTTCTGGGGTTCCCAAGTACCAACCTGGGTTCCCTGACCATGGTCCATAAGTGTGCCTGTCTCTGATCATCTTGTGCCACATTCCCTGTGTCTATTATTTTTCTTTTTTTAGCATCAAGCCAAGGAGGCAGAGGCTTTTCTTTTATCTTTTCTCTTGCCTGGAAAGCTCTTCATTTTTCGCAAAGACCTCAGCTTCAATATCCCCTCCCCAGAGGTCTTATCAGACCATTCTAACTCAAACTCAATCATCTCCCTCCTCCATTATTTTCCTTCTTAGCACCATTTTCCCCCTTCATATTTTTTTTTTGCAACTTTTTGTTGCTGTTTGCTTTCATTTTGTTTGACCCTCAACTAAAAGCTCAATGAGAATAGGAACTACACCCGTTGTGTTCAGCACTGTGCCTGTAAACCCAGCATGGTGCTTGGCATATATTAGGAACTCAGTTATTGGATGAATCAATGGTTAAAAGGAGTCAAAGCTTTCAAGGTGTAGGGTCCCTGAAACAGACAAGTTAGGCATTTTCGATGGGGTGACAGTGTGCATTCAGGAATTAAACTTCATTCCAGAGTTGCATTGATGACTGGTGATCTGAAATTCTCAAGCCCAAGCTCTTCCAGCCTAGTAAAGCTAGATCACGTTGTCATTGGGAACGTTTTGTGAAGCTAAGAGGTTGCTTTGCCCCGGTGAAGAGAGATATATTCTTGTTTATCTGTATGTATGCATGTATCAAAGTAAGAAATAAGAGTTGCAGTACTTTGAGGGAGAATGCCAATTGATTATACAACATGCATTATTAATACTTGTTATGGTTATATTAAAACTCATACAAAGCCCATGTAATCTCATTTCCAGAGTTTAGGCTTCTGGCCAAGAACATTATGACAGTCTAGTTTGGCGTTAGCATCATCTGGAGAGGGTCTAAGGCAGGGTTATTGAATTAGATTTGGCTGCTTGCTAGCAGTACACTGCATTTCCCATCCCTGATGGAGGCGGACGTGGGAGACGCGAGGGCGATGTCATGCTGGGGGGTGGGAGTGGGTGAGGATGATGAACACTACCTCTCAGCGCCCTTCCAACGGCTTCTGGATTCTTCCATGCCAGCTGAGCCAAGTCAGCCTAGTTAAACAGTTATGGAGGGCCTTCTGTACGCCAGGAACTGAGCTGGGATCATGACCGTGAACAGTGTAGACACCCACTCTGCCTTAGCAGAATCTGGAGATGGTCAACGGGAGGTGAGCACGACTTGCCAAAACCAGATGGTGACATCAGTCAGTACTTGGCTGTCTTCTTAGAATGTCAGTTTGGCACAAGAATTAGCCAAGTAGTGAACAATAAAAGGAACTATATATATATATGTGTGTGTGTGTATATATATATATATATATTTAATAGCAGTTTCTTGAGTGGTGTAGAATATTTTAATCCCCAGTTCCATAAAATGACCACTGGACGCATTTGAAATGGCCCTGGAATTTGAAATCTCAGCTGCCTTCACTTGAATGTCCCTTCATCCCCTCGTTTGTTGGAGTTCTTTCACCATAGCTACATGTTTATTGTATTTCCTGGGTGATACTGAGCCATTTTTTCCCTAATTTAATAGTAAAATCCGTATGCACTTCTCTTATTAGATTTATGAAATAATAGAATGTCTGACTTGCCCAGAATTTCATGATGTGCAATCCTGCAGCTGTTTTCCAGTATCCTGTT
This sequence comes from Nanger dama, assembly GCA_917880005.1. NCBI lineage: Eukaryota > Metazoa > Chordata > Mammalia > Artiodactyla > Bovidae > Nanger > Nanger dama. The sequence goes on from CAKJTW010000051.1 coordinate 11,170,417, forward strand.
GTGTTTACAGTTACTCCCATTGGAAGGAACATCACGGTGCCAATTTGTAACCCATGGCAGCCAGAGTTGTGCACCTTTTATTAGCCCCTCTGCAATCATCATCATTTTCCATATTAGGTAGTATATTAATTGTTAGTATAAATCATACTCTTCTGAATTGTCTCAGCACCAACATCGCCAAGTAGCTGGCTCTTTTCACACCTACCTTTTTAAAGCAGAATATTGACTTATTTATTTGGCTGCGCCAGGTATCTGTTGCAGCTTGCAAACTCCTAGTTTCGCCATGTGGGATCTAGTCCCCAGACTGGGATCGAACTCGGGCCCCCTTCACTGGGTGCAGAGAGTCTTAGTCACTGAACATCAAGGAAGTCTGACACTTACCTTTTATTTAAAGTCGACAATAGTTGTCTCACTAGTTGCCAGATGTTTCCTCTACTTTTTCAGCTCTTTTATGACTTAGTGGAAAAAAAAATTACAGATTATGTGATGATGTTGGGCAAGTTATTAAATTCTCTGGGCCTGCTATTTCATCTGTAAAACTGAAGGATTTAATTAGGTTAGAGGTTAAATTACTGGAGGGTAGGCAAATTTAGCTCCCAGATGGCTTGAAATGGCCTTCACAACATTTAGATTAATTCATTGACAGCTGTCTAAAATTGAGAGATTTCCTATAAAACTCCAGGTTTCTAGCTTCTGTTTGAAAGATCAACCTCTGAATTCCCTTTAAATGTCTGGCTCCAGAGACTCCCTGCCTCTGTCTCAAATCCTCACATTCACTGATGACAAGGGAGGAAGACACTGCTAGCCTTTTGCATTTCTTTTCTGAGGGCACCTGAAGATGGTTATGCCCCATGCCCTGTTCCTGCTGAAACAGGAGGTTTAGAAGAACCAGGCTCAGAAAGGGAAGCTCTCCTGATGGTCTAGAAAATTCCTTGAGGAAAGAGAAACAGAGACCTCACCTATACGATAGCCTTTGGCCACTGTTCATATTGTGATCTTGCACTGCTCAATATTTATCATGGCTCTGGTTGAATGCATTTGTTTAAAAAAATATTTGGGATGGGGGGAGGTAGGTTGGAGAAACTGCTGCCTTTGCAAGGGGACACAAGAGACAGGGGTTTGAGCCTTGGGTTAAGAAGATCCCCTGGAGTAGGAAATCACAACCCGCTCCAGTACTTGCCTGGAAAATCCCATTGACAGAGGAACCTGATGGGCTACAGCCCATGAGGCTGCAAAGAGTCAGACAGGACTGACTGCGGTGCACACACATGCATGCACGCACACGCACACACACACACACACACACACACACACTCGCTCACTAAGGGTGTAGGACAAAAGGGTTTATCTTGCCCCCTTGCCCCTTCTGGTTCTCTGAACTCACTTTCCCTAGAGCAGTTTTTTCTGTCTGCTAACTTTAGGAGAAGGTGTGTGTGTGTGTCAAGGGGAGCTGGTCTTGTTTGAGTTTTTTTAAAAAGAAGAAAATTCTGGCCTGAACTGCTGAGGAGAGAGTAGTCTTTAAGTTGGACACCTGCTATTCACCTAATCGCAGTCCCCACCTGGCCCATTTTATTTATTTATCCATCTGCTCCCTTTAGTCATCTGAGTTCCCACTAGGAAATCTCTAAATCCTCCTGCATCTTTATAAATCTAATCATTTTAAGATATTCTTTCAAAGGAGTCTAACCTCTGCAGGCAGGTATATCCCTCCCTCCCTCTCCTGACAAGAGTATTACCAGTCCAAACACAAAGATACAATCCTTGTCTGGGTTCCAGCAAATCCCCAGAAAAATCCCTAGCACATAGAAGTATTCAGTAAATATTTGTGGAATGAAGTATTCAGGATTAGCGATTAACTTTGGAAAGGATCTCTGGTGATTAACAGAGCAAATTAGTGTTTAAGAGGACCCAGACAACCACCTTAATTGCAGTATCATTGTATTTTATGTTACTCAGTAGAGACGGATAGCCAGCTTAAAATGCTTTGGTTTAAATATTTTGTTGTTGTGCAGTCTCTCGGTCGTATCTGACTCTTTGTGACCCCATGGTCTGCAGCAAGCCAGCTTCCCTATCCTTCATTATCACTCCGTATTAACATGTCCTGGGTACAAATACAGTCAGGATTCTAGGTTTCAATTTTATTTCTACAGAAGGATAGGTATATATTCCAGGCAGTAATGAAGAAAAACAATAAGCCCGAGTCTTAAAGAAATAATGACTTTGCTTCTTTTACCAAGATAGTCTTTAAAAATAAGCTCTGTGAGCTAGAACAAATAATTTCACAATTTGTATGGAAGTACAAAAAAACCTCGAATAGCCAAAGCAATCTTGAGAAAGAAGAATGAAACGGGAGGAATCAGCCTGCCTAACTTCTACTACAAAGCCACAGTCATCAAGACAGTATGGTACTGACACAAAGACAGAAATATAGATCAATGGAACAAAATAGAAAGCTCAGAGATAAATCCACTTACCTATGGACACCTTATCTTTGACAGAGGCAACAATATACAATGGATTAAAGACAATCTCTTTAACAAGTGGTGCTGGGAAAACTGGTCAACCACTTGTAAAAGAATGAAACTAGAACACTTTCTAACACCATACACAAAAATAAACTCAAAATGGGTTAAAGATCTAAACGTAAGACCAGAAACTATAAAACTCCTAGAGGAGAACACAGGCAAAACACTCTCCGACATACATCACAGCAGGATCCTCTATGATCCACCTCCTAGAATATTGGAAATAAAAGCAAAAATAAACAAATGGGACCTAACTAAAATTAAAGCTTCTGCACAACAAACGAAACTATAAGCAAGGTGAAAAGAGAGCCTTCAGAATGGGAGAAAATAATAGCAAATGAAGCAACCGACAAACAACTAATCTTAAAAATATACAAGCAACTCCTGCAGCTCAATTCCAGAAAAATAAATGACCCAATCAAAAAATGGGCCAAAGAACTAAACAGACATTTCTCCAAAGAAGACATACAGATGGCTAACAAACACATGAAAAGATGCTCAACATCACTCATTATCAGAGAAATGCACATCAAAACCACAATGAGGTACCATTTCACGCCAGTGGGAACATTTCATGCAAAGATGGGCTCGATAAAGGACAGAAATGGTATGGACCTAACAGAAGCAGAAGATATTAAGAAGAGGTGGCAAGAATACATGGAAGAATTGTACAAAAAGATCTTCACGACCCGGATAATCATGATGATGTGATCACTCATCTAGAGCCAGACATCTTGGAATATGAAGTCAAGTGGGCCTTAGAAAGTGTCACTACGAACAAAGCTACTGGAGGTGATGGAATTCCAGAAGAGCTCTTTCAAATCCTGAAAGATGATGCTGTGAAAGTGCTGCCCTCAATATGCCAGCAAATTTGGAAAACTCAGCAGTGGCCACAGGACTGGAAAGGGTCAGTTTTCATTCCAATTCCAAAGAAAGGCAATGCCAAAGAATGCTCAAACTACCACACAATTGCACTCATCTCACATGCTAGTAAAGTAATGCTCAAAATTCTCCAAGCCAGGCTTCAGCAATACGTGAACCGTGAACTCCCTGATGTTCAAGCTGGTTTTAGAAAAGGCAGAGGAACCAGACATCAAATTGCCAACATCCGCTGGGTCATGGAAAAAGCAAGAGAGTTCCAGAAAAACATATATTTCTGCTTTATTGACTGTGCCAAAGTCTTTGACTGTGTGGATCACAATAAACTGTGGAAAATTCTGAAAGAGATGGGAATACCAGACCACCTAACCTGCCTCTTGAGAAATCTGTATGCAGGTCAGGAAGCAACAGTTAGAAGTGGACATGGAACAACAGACTGGTTCCAAATAGGAAAAGGAGTATGTCAAGGCTGTATATTGTCACCTTGTTTATTTAACTTATATGCAGAGTACATCATGAGAAACGCTGGAAGAAGCACAAGCTTGAATCAAGATTGCCGGGAAAAATATCAATAACCTCAGATATGCAGATGACATCACCCTTATGGCAGAAAGTGAAGAGGAGCTAAAAAGCCTCTTGATGAAAGTGAAAGAGGAGAGTGAAAAAGTTGGCTTAAAGCTCAACATTGAGAAAACGAAGATCATGGCATCCGGTCCCATCACTTCATGGCAAATAGGTGGGGAAACAGTGGAAAAAAGTGTCAGACTTTATTTTTTGGGGGCTCCAAAATCACCACAGCTTGTGATTGCAGCTATGAAATTAAAAGGTGCTTACTCCTTGGAAGGAAAGTTATCACCAACCTAGATAGCATATTCAAAAGCAGAGACATTATTTTGCCAACAAAGGTCCGTCTAGTCAAGGCTATGGTTTTTCCATACATAACGTATGGATGTGACCGTTGGACTGTGAAGAAAGCTGAGCCCCGAAGAACTGATGCTTTTGAACTCTGGTTTTGGAGAAGACTCTTGAGAGTCCCTTGGACAACAAGGAAATCCAACCAATCCATCCTAAAGGGGATAAGTCTTGGGTGTTCTTTGGAAGGACTGATGCTGAAGCTAAAACTCCAATACTTTGTCCACCTCATGTGAAGAACTGACTCATTGGAAAAGACCCTGATGCTGGGAGGGATTGGGGGCAGGAGGAGAAGAGGACGACAGAAGATGAGATTTCTGAATGGCATCACCGACTCAATGGACTTGAGTTTGGGTAAACTCCAGGAGATGGTGATGGACAGGGAGGCCTGGCATGGTGCAGTTCATGGGGTCGCAAAGAGTTGGACACAACTGAGTGACTGAACTGAACTGAATTTATAAAAATATTGAATCACTATGTTGTACATCTAAAACTAATATACTATTGTAGATCAGCTATACTTCAAATTGATTAATTAATTAAAAGTTCAATCTGGAAAGATTTTAAAGAAAGAATGCTTCAGTATTTGGAAAGTACTCATAAATAATCTCAGAGAAGAGATTGAAAAAACTGCCTCATTGTCTTCAGGATAAACTATCAATGTCACCTATCAGAACAGCTGACAACACGATGAAGAGCAAAGATTTTAGACATTTTTAATTATATTGTAAAACTCACCAACTAGTATGTATTGAACATCTGGCTGGAAGTCAGTGGGATGAATGTGGTGAATAAGATCATGGCGTTCTGAGGAAGAATATCACAGCCCTACCTTTGGAGGGTTCTCTGTAGGGTTTAACTGCTCATACTCCTTTTTAAGACCAGGAGCTTTGTGACGGCAGCAACCCTTCCTTCAAAGCCTAACTGTCCTAAACCCCAGGCCTCAAGGTCATCAAAGAGTTGATACTACTTTGCCTCATCTGTTTTTGAGAACTAGTTCAATATTGATAATAATACCTAGCATTCTGAGAAATATATACATGTGCCATGCACGTGTCTATGTGTTTCACATCCATTCACTGATTCCATCTGCCTAGTGACCCAGTGAAGTGAATATCTGTGTTGCCTCATCTCCCAAGTGAGTAAAGCCATGGAAAGGTTACTCTGCTGCTGTGTACCCACTGGTGAACTGGGGAACGCTGACTGCTCTGTCATGCTGTCTGTTGATGAAAAAAGCTAGCCCAAGAGCCTCCAAAAGTTGTTCTAGTAATTTGTTCACTTTGCATCCAACCAACACTCTCTTTTTTGTTTGGATGGTTGGGTTTTTTTGTTTTTGTGTTTGATGGTCAGGCACTAAATTTGGTAGTGAGAATTCAATAAAGAATAAAATTATTGCTATCCTAAAGAAAATCCTAGGCAAATAACGGAGAACTATGGGAAATAGAGCTTCCCTTGTGGCTCAGCTGGTAAAGAAGGCGCCTGAAATGCGGGAGACCTGGGTTTGACCCCTGGGTTGGGAAGATCCCCTGGAGAAGGGAAAGGCAACTCACTCTAGTAGTCTGGCCTGGAGAATTCCATGGACTGTATATAGTCCATGGGGTCACAAAGAGTCCGACACGACTGAGTGACTTTCACCCTACACACTCTCTTTAGGAAATGGAACTTATTTATTTGTCATTGTATATTTAAGGGTTATTATGTGTCAACTGGGCACTAAAGGTATAAAGAAGCTCTAAATTATTACCACCAGAGAGGACAACTTCTTCTCATCCAAAATATTTTTTCATCAAGTCAAAGTTACCTCTTATAACTAAACAAATTAGGAGTATCCAGCACAAAGTTCACTTACTTAAAAGTGCTAGAATTTGTCACAGAATCTTCTCAGACCACTCTGTCCAAATAATCTCAGAAAGATACTCAAAGTGGAGTTGCTTTTTAAACTTAAAATTCATGAGAAGCCTTGAGCTTAATTACACTGACTACCTGAAAGAAAATGACAATTGTATGCATAATATAAACACAAATGAGTATGAATCTTTAAGTCCTCAAAATTAGTCACAATTAGCAGTGTTTCCCAGGTTACAATGTGCTTTCACAGACATTTTTATTTGATACTCATAAAATCCCATAAGGAAGGTTTTAATCTACTTTCATCTCTTTCTAGAGGATTAAGCAAGTCCAGTGAGATTTGCCCATGTTACTTTAGGTGATAGGTAGAGCCAGGTGTATAAGCAAACCAACTATTGTGTAGATTTCACAATGACATTACAAAATCCCTCACCATATTTTGTTATTCCTGTCTTGACAGGGTTTTTATCATTTACTGCCAGCTTGACGAACAGATTCAAGCTACAATAGTTCAGTAAGAAATAGATATTTTCAAAACACAGCTGAAAAGTAGCATCTACTTCTGCAGAAGCCACTGTCACTTGGAACAGCTTAGAACGGCCAGATTCACGGCCTATTGTATGTTATGGTGTCAAAGCATCCATAATGGCTGATTCATTAGAAGTCAGGTGGCTTTGCAGTGAAAGTAGTTCTTGAACTGATACAGTTGTACAGTTTAATTTCACTAATACTGGGACAGACCAGGAAATTCCCAAGAAAGCAATGCCATCTAGTGGTAAAACCAGGCAGATGGCCATATACCTCCAATAAACTGCAAATAAAATATATAGAGTAACTTAGTTAACCGTGAAAAGGAATGAATTCTCATACTCTGAATTCTTTCCAGAAGGCTCTCAGTTGAATTTTCCCACATCCACTCAGAGTAATCACTATCTATGGTAGTGATAGCCCCATGGAATGTATTTCTTTAATAATAAGACAGTCAAAACGACTCCTTGATCCCCGGGCTGCAGAATGGATGTTGCGTCACAGAGTGAAACAATATTAATCTCTTTATACATATACATCAAAGCGCTTGGATGACTGGTGTCTTGTCAAGGAGCAGTAATATTGTGAAAGGAATCTTTTTCCTTAAGAAGTAGTTTTTAACAATGGGCTTAAAATACTCAGTAAACCATGTTGTCAGCACGTGCACTATCATCCAAGCTTGCTGCTCCACTTACAGAGCATAGGCAGAGGAGATTTAGCGTGGTTCTTAGGGCTCCAGGATTTTGGAATGGTAAATGAGCGTTGGCTCTAACTTACTGTTATCAGCTGCCTTAGCCCCTAACAAGAGACTCACCTTCTCCTTTGACGCTATGAAGTCAGACATCGGCTTCTCCTCTCTAGCTGTGAAGGTTCTAGATGGCACCCTCTTCCAATGGAAAGCTATTTCCGCTACACTGAAAATCTGTCGTTTAGTGTAGTCACCTTCATTCCTTATCACAGCTCGATCTTCTGGAGGACTTGCTGCAGCTTCTACATCAGCACTTGCTGTTTCGCCTTGCCGCTGTTTTATTTTATAGAGATGGCTTTTCCCCCTTAAACCTCATGACCCTGCTAACTCCAGACTTCTCTTCTGCAGTTTCCTTCTGTCTCTCAGTCTTCACAGAATTAAAGAGAGATAGGTCCTTGCTCTGGACTAGACTTTGGCTTAAGGGAATGTCAGGGCTGGTTTGATTTTCTATCCAGATCACTAAAACTTTCTCCATGTCAGTAATTAGACTGTTTCACTTTTTTTTTAATCATTCCTGTGTTCACTGTAGTAACACTTTTAAATTTCTTTAAGAACTTTTCTTGGCAGGGCGGGAGGGATAAACTGGGACATTGGGATTGACATATACACATTTATATATATAAAACAGACAACTAATAAGAACCTGCTGTATAGCACAGGGAACTCTACTCAATACTCTGTAATAGCCTATACTGGAAAAGAATCTTTTTAAAAGAGTGGGTATATATATATATATGTACATGTATAACTGAGTCACTCAGCTTTCAACATGCCTCCTTCATTCAGCTTAATTACTGCTAGCTTTTGATTTAAAGTGAAAGGTGTGTATTTTGGGAGCATTCCCTGGCAGTCCAGTGGTTAGGGCTCTGCACTTTCACTGCTGAGGGCCTGGGTTCAATCCCCGACAAGGGAACTAAGATCTCACAAGCTGCATGGCAGGAAAAAATGAAGTGAGAAACGGGTATCTCTTCCTGTCATTTGGAGGCCATTGTAGGACTGATAATTGGCCTAATTTCAATATGGCCAAGTGAAACATTCTGGAATGTTTCACAGGAACAGGGAGGCCCAAGGAGACGGGGAGCAATGGGAAATGGCCAGTCGTTAGAGCAGTCAGAACACACACAACATTGTTTGATAAGGTTCTCGGTGCCCCCAAAACAATTACAATAGTAACATCAACGATCAGTGTCAACAGATCACTTTAACAAATAAAATAATAATTTTAAAAGTTTGACGTGTTGTGAGAATTACCAAAATGCAACACAAAGACATCACATGAGCAAATTCTGTTGGGGAAATGGCACAACTAGACTTGCTCAGTGCTGGGTTGCCACAAACCTGTAGTTCTTAAAAATACAACTCCTGTGAAGTGCAATAAAGCAAAGCACAAGAAAACCGAGCGCGCCTGTACTCTGCCTGCTGGAGAAGGGCAACACACTTCACGCGGGGTCCGGGGCAGGGGGCCGTGCAGGGAGCCTCCCAGAGAAGTTGGTTTCAGAGCTAGAGCCTGATGGAAACCAACACACTGTGCAGAGAACTCAGCTTAAACAGGCTGCCGTGAAGTCCAATCAGGGCAGCAGTGCGCGCCTTGTTGGCGCCTCTTCTAGGCGAGACCCAGGTGCTCACATTCTAAACGGAGCTCTCACCTGCCAGCAGCAGACACAGCTGAACGCGGACTCTCGCTCTCCGCGTGCTGAGCGCCCACGGCAGCTCTTTCGCAACCTTCTCTTGAACTTCAGACTTATTCTTCCCATGCATATTTTATATTTCTAATAAATATAAAGATATGTTTATATTTCTAATAGGCATCCATAAAATTAATACATGTTATTGAAATGTTATATTTCCATGAGTACCTACAAATGAAAATGAATAGGAAAAACTTGGCAATGTATGTACTGGACTGCCATCAGTGCGTCCCTCTGGGGAGACAGGAGGAGTAGAAAAGGGAAATAGGTAATTATTTGATGTGTTACTGAATGATTCCATGGAGGTTGTGTTATTTTTATAATTTTTAAGTTGGCAAAACAAATGTGATTTATACCTTTAAAATTCATTTTATCGAAGTATATACTTGATTTACAATGTTGTGTCAGTTTCTGGTGTAAAGTGATTCAGTTATATGTATGTATATATATATATATATATATCACACACACACACACACACACACACACACACACACACACACACACATATATATATACATACATACAATTGTTGGCATCTGCTAATCCCAAACTTCTGCTCCATCCCTCCTCTCCCTCCATCCCTTGGCAACCACTGGTCTGTTCTCTGTGTCCGTTTCTGTTTCATAGGTGAGTTCATTCGTGTCCCATTTTAGACTCCACACATAAATGATATCTTATGGCATTTGTCTCTTTCTGACTTCACTCAGGAAGCTATAGTCAATATCTTATAATAACCTATAATGGAAAAGAATTTTTAAAAGTGTGTATATATATATATATATATATATATATATACAGATATATATCTGTATCACTTTGCTGTACTTTATTTTGTTTGCAATAACACAACATTGTAAATAAACTATGCTTCCAATTTAAAAAAAACGAAAAGGCTGAGGAAAGACTAGTTGAAGGAAACATCCAGTTGTTCAAGATCTACTGGGTCCCTGTTAATACCAGGCACCAGATCCTGCGCTGAATTTTAGAGCGTTTGTGATTCTGCCACGAGGCGGCCTTCTGGATCGTTAATAGCTGACGTTGGCAGAGAGATGCTGGGGCCCTGCATTTTGCCTCCACGCAGCCTTCCATCCTGAACTGTCCCAATGTGGGAATGTGTGGCAGCTGTTAAGTCTCCAGAGACTCAGAAAATGAAGTAAGTGTCCTGACAGTATGAGTGAGCTGGAAAAAGAGAGGAAGGGAGAACCCTTGGGTACCTACCACTTACACTCACTCTCAACAGATGTACACATCTCCAGAGTCATGATTTCTGAGTTAGTGTCCCTGAACAGCTCTGTGCGCCCCCAAGGACAGAGGAAAAGAGGGTAAATTATGGCCCCTCAAACCTCAAAGCAGCAAAATTTTCAGGAAGTTCAAATGGTCCACTTTTGCCAGTAACACAGGGTACTAATATAGGCCTGCCATCTGTTTTGAATTCTGAGTGCCACACTGCTGCATATCTTAAATAAATATTTAAACCAGCTGCCAAGATGAAATTTTGTTAATAGTACATTTGTGAAGTATCTAATTTCAAGTATGATATGGAAAAGAAGTATGAAGAGTTTTTAAAAGGCTAAAAAAATGTTTTTGAGTAGAATGGAATGCAAAGGTCAATTCCATGCTTATTTGGTTTCCTCACTAAACCAGAAAAGTTTGCCCTTCCTAATCATGCCAGCCGACTCTTTGAGTTAGTGTGTGTTATTAATCACCATCATAACTCTGACTTAAACACAAAAATGTGGTGTGGTCATGCGATTGGAATGTTCTTTATCGTCCCTGCCTTTGGGGAATTAAAATGCTAACTTTAACTGTTTTGAAAGAATGATCCCTATTTCCTAAATCATTTCCTTCAGGAAAGTCAAGTTTATTGAAAATAATGGGGGAAAAGAAACAAATAAACAAAAAGAGAGAGAAATCATCACTATGCAGTGTTGATGCTGGAAGTAGATGTGTACCTCACAGTCTTGAAAAACACCCCTGCTTGGTGGCTGGGTGGACAGCCAACTGTTAGAACAGCCAGCTGCAATTGTGAGAACAAAGGGTCTTGGCCCAAGTGATGTGATTGGCTCAAATGTCAGAATCACTTGGGGATTTTGTATACTCCCTGTTGACTCTTTGTTTAAGTGCTGCAAGGAAGCTGTAGGAGGTCATAACTGCAAGAAATGCAACAATTAATAAATGCATGCTTTGAATAGAGTTTTTTAATTAAAAAATTGCTTTCTTGAAGTATATTTGATTTACAATATCACGTTTGTTTGGCTTCCTGATAACTCAGTTGGTAAAGAATCCTCCTGCAATGCAGGAGACCCAGGTTCAATTCCTGGGTTGGGAAGATCTGCTGGAGAAGGGGTAGGGTACCCACTCCAGTATTCTTGGGCTTTCCTTGTGGCTCAGCTGGTAAAAATCTGCCTGCAATGCAGGAGACCCTGCTTCAATTCCTGGGTCGGGAAGATCCCCTGGAGAAGGGAAAGGCTACCCACTTCAGTATTCTGGCCTGAAGAAATCTATGGATTGTATATTCCATGGGGTCGCAAAGAGTTGGACACAACTGAGCAACTTTCACTTTCATCATATTCGTTATAGCTGTATAGCACAGTGCTTCAGTTATACACATGTATGTGTGTGTGTGTGTGTGTGTGTGTGTGTGTGTATATATATATATATTATTTTTCAAAGTCTTTCCCCTTATAGGTTATTACAAATATTAAGTAGAGTTTCCTGTGCTATACAGTAACTCCTTGTAGGTTAACTGTTTTATATGTGTAGCGTGTATGTATTAATCCCATGCTCAGTTGCTCAGTCATGTCCAATTCTGCGACCCCATGAATTGCAGTCTGCTGGGGTCCTCTGTTCATGGAATTTTCCAAGCAGGAATACTGCAGTCAGTTGCCATTTCTTAGTCCAGGGGATCTTCCCAACTCAGGGATTGAACCCATGTCCCCTGCCTTGGCAGGTGGATTCTTTACCACTCTACCACCTGGGATTAAGCCCCATGTTAATGCCAAACTACTCATTTATCCTTTCCCCTACCCTCCTTTGCTCTTTGGTAACCATAAGTTTGTTTTCTATGTCTGTGAGTCTCTTTTTGTTTTGGAAATAAGTTCATTTGTTTCCTGTTTTTAGAGTTTTTTTAATATAATATAAATATTTATTAATGAAAAGATATAATAGCAATCTGTGAACACATATTTAAAGTCATGAAACAGCTCTACAGACGTGGATGTAGACCTATGTATATACATTTACAGTGAAATGATTCATATACTTTAAACTTTCAGAATGATGGACCTTTCAGAACAATAGAGTGTATACAAAGCAAAAACAAAAGTGGGCTTTTTTCCTTTATATTTTCAACTGATTATCACCTCATTAAGAGTGGAGAAAACATGCTTCTAGTTCTAGATAAATGACCCCAGGGAGTAAATTTTTAGCAGTTATGCTGCTGCTGCTGCTAAAAGTGAAAACAATATGTTTATTTTAATGATCTTTAATTTAATATGGTACTGGCTTTTCAAAATAATAGGGCTTCAGGATATGCTGGAAATTAATAGAGCTTTGTAAAGAAACATAAATTACCTAAGTGAATAAGTGACTCACAGTCATTTGGGAACTTTGACATTCCTGAGCCTGAGGGCAGTTCCTCTTTTCTCAATTCATGGGGAACTCTACTTATTTTAAAACAGAAGAGATGGCCAAAAAGCACATGAAAAGATGCTCAACATTACTAATTTTTAGAGAAATGCAAATCAAGTCTACAATGAGGTATCACCTTATGCCAGTTAAAACGGCCATCATTTAAAAGTTTCCAAGTAACAAATATTGGAGAAGGTGAGGAGAAAGAGGGACCCTCCTGGTGTACACCTCACTCTTCACATGCTAGCAAGGTTATCCTCAAAGTCTTCAAAGCAGGCTTCAGCAGTACATGAACTGAGAATTTTCAGATGTACAAACTGGGCTTAGAAAAGGCAAAGGAAGCAGAGATCAAATCGCCAACATTCGTTAGATCACGGAGAAAGCAAGGGAGTTCCAGAAAAGCATCTACTTCTGCTTCATTAACTACACTAAAGCCTTTGACTATGTGGATCACAACAAACTTTGGAAAATTCCAAGAGATGGGAGTACCAGACCACCTTACCCACCTCCTGAGAAACCTGGATGTGGATTAAGAAGCAACAGTTAGAACCTTACATGAAACGGTGGACTGGTTCAAAATTGGGAAAGGAGTATGACAAGGTTGTATATATCATCACCCTGCTTATTTAACTTCCATGCAGGGTACATCATGCGAAATGCCATGCTGGATGAAGCACAAGCTGTAATCAAGATTCCCAGGAGAAATATCAGCAACTTCAGATATGCAGATGATACCACTCTGATGGTAGAAGGTGAAGAGAAATGAAAGAATCTCTTGCAGAGCGTGAAGAAGTGAAGTGAAGTCGCTCGTTCGTGTCCGACTCTTTGCGACCCCATGGACTGTAGTCCTACCAGGCTCCTCCTTCCATGGGATTCTCCAGGCAAGAGTACTGGAGTGGGTTGCCATTTCTTTCTCCAGGGGATCTTCCGACCCAGGGATCGAACGCGGATCTCTCGTATTCCAGGCAGACGCTTTAACCTCTGAGCCACCAGGGAAGCCCCAAAAGAGCGTGAAAGAGAGTGAAAAACTAGCTTGAAACTCAGTATTAAAAAAACTAAGATCATGGCATCTGGTCCCATACTTCATGGTAAATAGAAGGGGAAAAAAGTGGAAACCTGAGAGATTTTTATTTTCTTGGGCTCCAAAATCACATGGTGACTGCAGCCATGAAATTAAAGGATGTTTGCTCCTTGGAAAGAAAGCTGTAACAAACGTAGAAAGCATATTAAAAAGCAGAGACATCACTTTGCTGACAAAATTCTGTGTAGTCAAAGCTATTGTTTTTCCAGTAGTCATGTATGGATGTGAAAGCTGGACCATAAAGAAGGCTGAGCACTAAATAATTGATGCTTTTGAATTGTGGTGCTAGAGAAGACTCCCGAGAATCCCTTGGACTGCAAGGAGATCAAACCAGTCAATCCTAAAGGAAACCAACCCTGAGTATTCATTGGAAGCAATGATGCTGAAGCCCTAATACTCTGGCCAGCTGCCTGATGGGAAGAGCAAATTCACTGGAAAAGGCCCTGATGCTCAGAAGGACTGAAGGCAGAATGAGAAGGGGGCAACTTAGAATGAGATGGTTAGATAGCATCACTGACGCAATGAGCATGAGTTTGAGCAAACTCTGGGAGATAGTGGAGGACAGAGGAGGCTGGTGTGCTACAGTCCATGGAGTCACAAAGAGTTGGACACATCTAGTGACTAAACACCACCACCCACCTGCCCAGTTGGTGTAAACTGGTACAGCCACTGTGGAGAACAGTACAGAGGTTCCTTCAAAAGCTAAAGAAAGAACTACCATATGATCCTGCAACCCTGCTCCTGAGCACACACCCAGAGAAAACCATACTTTGGAAAGATCCATGTACCCCAGTGTTCATTGTAGCGCATTTCACAATGGCCAGAACAAGGAAACAACCTAAATGTCCAGCACCAGAGGAGCGGAAACAGAAGATGTGATACATATATACAGTGGAACATTACTCAGTCATGAAAAGAACAGAATAGTGCCATTTGCGGCAACATGGATGGAACCAGAGATTGTTGTACTGAGTGAAGGACAAATATCACATGATGTCACTTATATGTAGAATCTAAAAAAACCGGCTTCAGATGAACTTATTTATAAAACAGAAGTAGAGAACAAACTTGATTACCAGGGGATATGGGAGCTGAAGGGATAAACTGGGAAGTTGAGATTGACATATAAACACTGCTATATATAAAATAGATAATTAATAAGAACCTGCTGTACAGTGCAGGGGATTCTACTCAGTACCGATACATGTATATGTCTAACTGATTCACTTTGCTGTACGCCTGAAATTAACACAACATTGTGAAACAACTATACTTCAATAAAATTTTTAAAAAGGAAGTAATGATAACTTTCATTTTCTCAACAGAGGAAAATAAATGCAAAGACATTTTTCAAGATAATGAGAGAGACCTGGGTTCTGCCAACCCAGAGATGGGATTGGGGACCAAACACAAGGACCAGGCTCTTGAGAGGTGATTAATAAGTACTTGTTGAATTTACTAACTTCTGTCATGGAAACCTCTATGAACATGCTGTTAGAAAACTGAGTGTTTTGTTGTAGATTGTTGTCGTTGCTATTGGAGAAAATTCAGAGGATCCCTCCACTCCAGTACTCTTGCCTGGAAAATCCCATGGACGGAGGAGCCTGGTGGGCTACAGTCCATGGGGTCACTAAGAGTCGGACACGACTGAGTGACTTCACTTTGACTTTTCACTTTCATACACTGGAGAAGGAAATGGCAACCCACTCCAGTGTTCTTGCCTGGAGAATCCCAGGGATGGGGGAGCCTGGTGGGCTGCCACCTATGGGGTCGCACAGAGTCGGACACGACTGAAGCGACTTAGTAGTAGTAGTAGGTGAAGAGAGACTACATGATTGCAAGGTGTAATTGCTGTTTTCCCACAGTGTGAAATAATTAAACAGTGTTGCCTCTGCCAGTTTGTATAAAGGTCTTTGGGGGAGAGATGAAATCTTTGTTTCTGTGCAAATTGTCTTTAAAGTTTCCAGTGTGTTTGCAGAGCACTTCCACCATGCAAAGTGTTTATTTAGTAACCAGAGACGACAGCAGAAGTGAGTGCAGGCTGACCTCATGAAAATGTCTTTCTTTGCTTCCAAGCTTGGAGTGAGGATAGCGCATCTCATTCGTGACAAACCTCTGACAGTCTTAAGAGGAGTAACTGCCCAGCTAAGAGATTTTCTTTCCTAATAACTAAACACCAAAGTAGGTGTTAGAAAAATGTGGGAGTGGAATAGCAACTGGAAACCCAGCTGTTAAACTGTGCGGTTAGTGTCTGTGGTTTTGAAGGCTGTCAGCTGTTATGGAGTGGCCACGGTGGATTGACATCTACGTGGTGCCATCATTTTTAACACATAGACAGCGACTGGGTTTATTTAACCCGTAGTTGATCATCAAACAATGTTGCTTTCCTACAACTAGGTATGACCTGCCAGAAAATCCGGAAGTCTCATTTAAGTGTGGATATGATTTTTAATGTTAGTGGTAACATAACTGTTAAGACAGTGAGTCTCAACCTTTAGGTTTCTAACGATTTGAAGATCTTTTTAATGCATTCTGGGACCCCAGGCCCAGAGATCAGTCACAGGCAGTCTGGGGGAGGTCTGCAAATAGCCCTGCGTGTGTGTGTGTGCTAAGTCGCTTCAGTCGTGTCTGACTCTGCAACCCTATGGACTGTAGCCGGCTAGGCTTGGGATTCTCCAGGCAAGAATACTGGAGTAGGTTGCCATACCCTTCTCCAGGGGATCTTCCCAACCCAGCGATCAAACCTGTGTCTCTTACATCTCCTGCACTGGCAGGCTGGTTCTTCACCACTAGCGCCACCTGAGAAGCAACCTCCCACCCTTGCAAATAGTCATGTTAAGCAAACCCTCCAGGTTATTCTGAGGCATGTTGGCCTACACCACACTTTAAGATACTCTATATTCTGGGCATCTCCTTCTATAAAAGCCACTTGACGTCTGAGATGATACAATTATTTTAGTAATTATGCTGGGCTAAGTTACTGAGAATGTAGGATTTCATTTGAAAAAAGAAAACTGTCTTTGACCTACATCATTTCTAAGGACAAAAATGTTGAATAGGAATGACAATAACTCAATAAAGAACTCCTCTTTGAACTATCTTTAAGGATGGCAGTGGATTTAGAAGACAAGGTCTTCCTAATATAAATTATAATCAAGACAAAAATAGTATGTCATTTAAATATTAGCTATTGAAAAAAGGTTTACTTGCTGAAACTAAATATTTTAAATCTAATGAGAAATACTAAAAGCCAAATACCAAAGTTTCTATATACCTCTCTTTTGAAATAATTGAACTGGTTAAAAATCACCTCAAGATGAGCTGTTTCATGAGAAATATAAGTTTTCTAAGTCATATTACAGCTAAGAAGTGTAAGGGATTGACTAGAATAGAATTTATTTCAAATCATAATAGAGGAAATTGATACAGAAGTCAATAATTACTCCATTTTACAAAAATAATTTTGGCATGAGTCTTTACAATGACAAGTCAGTGTTTTGTAGACCCAAGTATTTCTTCTTGGACAAAATGAAATACAAATTATTTTAACCTCAGAAAAGTTTAGTCAGTAAGTTTCTTGTTTTCTGCTTTATAAGAACTCTAGATGTACAAGTCTAGCATCAATGTTTGTGTAAAGTGTGGTGGAAGTATGAAGAAAAGAAAAGGAGAAGGCTAAGTGGTAGAATGTTAATATTAATTGAATGACAAAGAAGGAAAAGTCCTTGAACTGAGACCTCAGATCAGCCAATGTGAAACTCTGAGCCTGGGCATGAGGAAATTTCAATAAGATGAATGATAGCAGTGATAGTTACACAATCAGGTATTGTGTCTAAATACAATAGCTCTCGGAAAATGGAAGCAAATATCTGGATTATTTGAACTCAGAGAAACCTTGATTTTTCCCAGAAGGCCATTTCAAGATTCTTGATGATCATGTTCATGGGTATGCTCCTTTACCTCTCCAAGCCTTAATCTTTTCTGTGAGGTGAGACAGGAATGCCCGCCGTGTTCATATGCTGGGTACATTAAGGAGGTTATGTACATGGAATGCCAGGCACGTGAATGGCTTAATCCTCAGAGCTGTCCTTGTTATGAACTCTTTTCCGTGTTAACACTTTTTTTCTCATAAAAGTGATAACTTTATAAAGGGCAGGCTCAGTGTCTGATTCTTAGAATCAGAAACGCAGGTTTGGAAGAATGTTAAAGGTCATCCCTGTCCCAATCTCTCCCTCTTCATCCACTGCCAGGTCAGAAACTGTGAGAGTTCAAAAGAGTTTAAAGCAGGCTAATAAACTGACTCTTTCCTAACTGATATTCCCTAAAACAGTTGTTCAACATTTATTTAGAAATTAAAAATGAGAATAAAAGCATAAAGTGTAATTTCCACTTCTCATATGTGCTTTCAGTGAAGCTTTTAGCATAGTTTTGAAACTTACCACTTGAATGATCAAAACTAATTTCCCTGAGTTGAAATGTAAGACTCCATTATTGCTTCCAGATTCTCTTTTGCAGTACTGAATCAATAAGCTGACATTAAAACATTAGCAGTTGTATGACACAGGGAGCTCAACCTGGTGCCCTGTGACAACCTAGAAGGGTGGGATGGGATGAGGGGGTGGGAGGGAGGTTCAAGAGGTAGGGGACATACGTATACCTATGGCTGATTCACATTGCTGTGTGGCAGAATCCAACACAACGTTGTAAAGCAATTATTCTCCAAATAAAAATAAATTAAAAACTAATCCAGAGTATAAATAACAGAGAAGGTGATGGCACCCCACTCCAGTACTCTTGCCTGGAAAATCCCATGGACGGAGGAGCCTGGTAGGCTGCAGTCCATGGGGTTGTGAAGAGTTGGACACGACCGAGCGACTTCACTTTCACTTTTCACTTTCAAGCATTGGAGAAGGAAATGGCAACCCACTCCAGTGTTCTTGCCTGGAGAATCCCAGGGACGGGGGAGCCTGGTGGGCTGCCATCTCTGGGGTCACAGAGAGTCGGACACGACCAAAGCAACTTAGCAGCAGCAGCAGCAGAGTATAAATAAACCTAATTAACAATTAGAATAACACTTAATAATTGTGCTTTGTTTATAAGGGCTATAATGTCCATTCATTTTTCAATGAAATTGGTCATTAATGAATATCAAAATTATGTTTTCCCTGGTGTCTCCAGAAAGATGCCTTTCAGATTCTCTGGCTTTTATGTTGCCTACTTTTGCTGCTTTTTAAAGACTGTTCCTAACTGGTATTTCATACTTTGTTCTATAATTAAACTATACTATTGGGGGGTGGTGGGAAACATGAGCAATAATTAATCAGTAGTTAGCTTTATATAATGAGTTGATAAGTCTTAAAGTTTGTATGCAAATATATTTGGAATTTGCTTGGCATCCCCAAACTAGACATAATTTGGTGTTTTCTTTTAAAGCAAATCTTAATGTCATATACCATTTTAGAAAGGTTGATTTTTTAATATCAAAGTGTGGTTATATCTTCGTCATATTCAATGTCTTTCTCTATGGCCATGAAAACAGATTATGCCACAGATGAAATGGTCCTTAAGGTTCTCTGAGACCAACTTTGTAATGCACAGATATTCCTCCAGTTTGATTTTGCTGAGTAGTTGTCATGGTTAATTAATGACCATGGTCGAGGCTGTGAGGTCAGGACAGCTGAGGTGAGGCACTGGCTGTAGAAATACAGGGTAAAGGACAGGAAGAATTGTGTAATTAACTGAATATTCAGGGTACAGTCAACAAAACTCAATTGTTCTCAACAACCAAGTCATTTTCTGCTGTCACTGAAAGTTGTGTGGGTAGGATCTACAGATAATTGCCTCCCTTCTCCATCTCATTTTGCTTGTCTAAACATTGCATAAATAACTACTTGATAAATTCAGTGTTGATGCTGGCACATGAACAGACAGACGAGAGTGACTGCTTGTTTCAAAATTTATAATTCCAACATAAATAGTCATCAAACCTCAAAGGAGACTGCTTAAAAATATTCCTGTTTAACATTCACGATCCTGTTTAACTTGCCTAATTTCAACCCACACACTTGTGGAACTTAATACAAAATACTCTTGGCCTATTTTTTAAAATAATGTGACATTTGACAAACTGTTCAAGTATTGAATTTAAAAATATACTCTGTGTAAATTATAGTTCTAATATAAATTCCAGATGCGTTACTGGCAGGATTAACACTGGGCTTTATCTCTTCCCCAGTGCACCATGTCTACACACACACACACACACATACACACACACACACACACATATACACACACACACGCACGCACAAGCACGTACACATAACATAAATGCTAGAAAGTGTAGTCTGAGAACATTCCATGAAAAAATATTAACCAGTCAGGGTAAGTTAACTTGAGTAGTTAATGAAAAAGCAATTATTTCAACATTTAAGTTTTCTTTTAAAATTACAATTTACATATCTCTTAAAGATACAGAAGAAGACATATACCACCTGCCTCACTATGGAACATGCTAAAATAGACATAATTCATTAGACACATTATGGCAGCCAAATGGCAAGAATTTTTAGATGCCAAACCTGGTTAGCATAGCAGCAGCAAATTTCATGAACAGAGGGTGCTAGCAGGGGGAAGAAAAGAGGGAAGGAAAAGTCTAACATTAAAAAGATCCAATTCTTTCCAGTTGCTTTACAACCAAAGGGGAAAATTAAAACTCTTCTTAAGCTGTAAGAGCAAAAATTAAAAGAGAAATTCATTTGTTAAAAAAAAGAAAATGGAGACAACTGGGACTGAGGCTGCTGGCATTTATGAGTTATTATTGTTACCACATCAACTCTGTGATACATATTTGACTAAATGCACTTGGTTATTGTGTCTGAAAATGTGATGATTCAAAGAACGTATAAGAGAATTCAATTTAGTTGCTCAGTTAAGTCCAACTCTTTGCGACCCCATGCCAGGTCTTCCCTGTCCATCACCAACTCCTGGAGCTTGCTCAGACTCATATCTATTGAGTCAGTGATGCCATCCAACCATCTCAGTCCTCTGTCATCCCCGTCTCTTCCTGCTTTCAATCTTTCCAGCATCACAGTCTTTTCCAATGAGTCTGTTCTTTGCATCAGGTGGCCAAATTATTGGAGCTTCAGCTTCAGCATCAGTACTTCCAATGAATATTCAGGACTGATTTCCTTTAGGATTAACTGGTTTGATCTCCTTGCAGTCCAAGGGACTCTCAAGAGTCTTCTCCAACACCATAATTCAAACGCATCAATTCTTTGGCACTCAGCTTTCTTTATGGTCCAACTCTCACATCCATACATAATTACTGGAAAAACCATAGCTTTGACTAGACAGACTTTTGTTGGCAAAGTAATGTCTCTGCTTTTTAATATGCTGTCTAGGTTGGTCATAGCTTTTCTTCCAAGGAACAAGTGTCTTTAATTTCATGGCTGCAATCACCATCTGCAGTGATTTTGGAGCCCAGAAAAATAAAGTCAGCCACTGTTTCCACTGTTTCCCATCTATTTGCCAGGAAGTGATGGGACCAGACGCCATGATCTTCATTTTTTTGAATGTTGAGTTTTAAGCCAGCTTTTTCACTCTCCTCTTTCCCTTTCATCAAGAATTTCTTTAGTTCCTCTTTACTTCCTACCATAAGGGTGGTGACATCTGCATATCTGATATTGATATTTCTCCTGGCAGTCTTGATTCCAGCTTCTGCATCATCCAGTCTGGCATTTTGCATGATGTACTCTGTATACAAGTTAAATAAGCAGAGTGAAATATACAGCTTTGACGTAATCCTTTCCCAATTTGGAACCAGCCATTGTTCCATGTCTGGTTCTAATTGTTGCTTCTTGACCTGCATACAGATTTCTCGGGAGGCAGGTAAGGTGGTCTAGTATTCCCATCTCTAAAAGAATTTTTCACAGCTTGTTGTGATCCACACAGTCAAATGCTTTAGTGTAGTCAGTGAAGCAGATGTTTTTCTGCAATTCTCTTGCTTTTTCTAGGATCCAACGGATGTTGGCAATTTGATCTCTGGTTCCTCTGCCTTTTCTAAATCCAGCTTGAACATCTGGAATTTCTCAGTTTACATACTGCTGAAGCCAGGCTTGGAGAATTTTGAGCATTAATTTGCTAGTGTGTGAGATGAGTGCAATTGTGCAGTAGTTTCAACATTCTTTGGCATTGCCTTCCTTTGGGACTGGAATGAAAACTGACCTTTCCCAGTCCTGTGGCCACTGCTGATTTTTCCAAATTTGCTGGCATATTGAGTGCAGCACTTTCACAGCATCATCTTTTAGGATTTGAAATAGCTCAGCGGGAATTCTATCACCCACTCACTTTGTTCCTAGTGATGCTTCCTAACGTGGGATAGCTCCTCTAGGCCCTCCGGCGCCTGCGCAGCCACCGCTCCTTGGACATGGGGTTGCTCCTCCTGGCTGCCGCCCCTGACCTCGGAAGCGCGGTGGCTCCTCCTGGCCGCCCTGACCGCAGAAGTGGGGTAGCTACTCTTGGCCGTTTCTGCACCGTCGCAGCCTGGCACTCTTGGCCGCTGCCATTTCATGCAAAAATGGGCTCGATAATGAACAGAAAACGTATGGACCTAACAGAAGCAGAAGATATTAAGAAGAGGTGGCAAGAATACACAGAAGAATTGTACAAAAAGATCTACAAGACCCAGATAATCACGATGATGTGATCACTCATCTAGAGCCAGACATCCTGGAATGTGAAGTCAAGTGGGCCTTAGAAAGCATCACTACGAACAAAGCTAGTGGAGGTGATGGAATTCCAGTGGAGCTGTTTCAAATCCTGAAAGATGATGCTGTGAAAGTGCTGCCCTCAATATGCCAGCAAATTTGGAAAACTCAGCAGTGGCCACAGGACTGGAAAAGGTCTGTTTTCATTCCAGTCCTAAAGAAAGGCAATGCCAAAGAATGCTCAAACTACCACACAATTGCACTCATCTCACATGCTAGCAAAGTAATGCTCAAAATACTGCAAGCCAGGCTTCAGCAATACATGAACTGTGAATTCCCTGATGTTCAAGCTGGTTTTAGAAAAGGCAGAGGAACCAGAAATCAAATTGCCAACATCCACTGGGTCATGGAAAAGCAAGAGAGTTCCAGAAAAAACATATATTTCTGCTTTATTGACTGTGCCAAAGCCTTTGACTGTGTGGATCACAATAAACTGTGGAAAATTCTGAAAGAGATGGGAATACCAGACCCCTGACCTGCCTGTTGAGAAATCTGTATGCAGGTCAGGAAGCAACAGTTAGAAGTGGACATGGAACAACAGACTGGTTCCAAATAGGAAAAGGAGTATGTCAAGGCTGTATACTGTCACCCTGTTTATTTAACTTATATGCAGAGGACATCATGAGAGACATTGGGCTGGATGAACAACAGATTGGTTCCAAATAGGAAAAGGAGTACGTCAAGGCTGTATATTGTCACTCTGTTTATTTAACTTATATGCAGAGTACATCATGAGAGAGTGGGCTGGATGAAGCACAAGCTGGAATCAAGATTGCCAGGAGAAATATCAATAACCTCAGATACGCACATGACACCACCCTTATGGCAGAAAGTGAAGAGGAGCTAAAAGCCTCTTGGTGAAAGTGAAAGAGGAGAGTGAAAAAGTTGGCTTAAAGCTCAACATTGAGAAAACGAAGATCATGGCATCCGGTCCCATCACTTCATGGCAAATAGGTGGGGAAACAGTGTCAGACTTTATTTTTGGGGGCTCCAAAATCACTGCAGATGGTGACTGCAGCCATTAAAAGACACTTACTCCTTGGAAAAGAAAATTTATGACCAACCTAGAGAGCATATTCAAAAGCAGAGACATTACTTTGCCAACAATGGTCTGTCTAGTCCAGGCTATGGTTTTTTCCAGTGGTCATGTATGGATGTGAGAGTTGGACTGTGAAGGCTGAGTGCCGAAGAATTGATGCTTTTGAACTGTGGTGTTAGAGAAGACTCTTGAGAGTCCCTTGGACTGCAAGGAGATCCAACTAGTCGATTCTGAAGGAGATCAGCCCTGGGATTTCTTTGGAAGGAATGATGCTAAAGCTGAAACTCCAGTACTTTGGCCACCTCATGCAAAGAATTGTTTTACCGGAAAAAGACTCTGATGCTGGGAGGGACTGGGGGCAGGAGGAGAATGGGACGGCAGAGGATGAGATAGCTGGATGGCATCACTGACTTGATGGACATGAATCTGAGTGAACTTCGGGAGTTGGTGATGGATAGGGAGGCCTGGCATGCTGCGATTCATGGGATTGCAGAGTTCGGACACAACTGGAGCGAATGAACTGATGCTTCCTAAGGCCCACTTAACTTTGCACTCCCAAATTTAATGAATAGACTATTTTATGAAATTGAAATGACACCATAAGTTAAAATAAAGAATATACAATTAGCTTACATAGTTTAACTTTTGTGCTATATATAAAGTTTTTTTTTCAACTTTCATATATAACTTATTTGTGAAAAATAGCTGTACTGAAATATAATTCACATACCATTTAATTAATTTATTTAAAGTGTATAATCAGTGATTTCAGAGTTGTACACATTTCACTTCAATCAATTTTAGAACATTTTCGTCACCAAAAAGAAACCTCGTAACAATGAGCAGTAACTCATTTCTCCCAAATCCTTAAACTTACGAAACCACTAATTAACTTTCTGTCTCTATATTGTGTGATGGTTTAATCTCTCAGTTGTGTCCGACTCTTTGCTCCTCCATGGACTGTAGCCCATCAAGCTCTTCCATCCATGGGATTTCCCAGGCGAGAATACTGGAATGGGTTACCATGCCCTACTCCAGGGGATCTTCCTAACTCAAGGATCATAACTGGGTCTTCTATACTGAACGCAGATTATCTTTTGAAACTAGCCCCTTCACTTAGCATAGCAGTTTCAAGGTTAATCCATGTTGTAACAGATACCAGCACTTCATCCCTTTTATGGTGAAGTAATATTTATAGCTATAAATTTCTCCCTAAGTATTGCTTTAACTGCACACAACAAAGCTTTGGCATACTGTGTTGAAATTTTCACTCATTTTAATGTAGTTTCCGTTTTCTTTGTGATTCTTATTTGACCTATTGATTACTTAGAAGTGTATTGTTTAATTTTCACATATTTTGAATGTCTCAAATTAATTAGCATTCTCAAATCTGATAATATATCTTGCTTAAATTTTTATTTCTAAATTTTCAAGAAGCTTTATGAGACTCTGAGATGAGGCAATTCTATGGTAGTCCAGTACTTAAGACTCCACACTTCCATGAGTTGTGGGTTAAGCCGTGGTCAGGGAACTAAGATCACACACGTGTGAACTAAATTACTCAAAGCTTATGAGATGGGTTAGCCATCACACTGCTTCCCCAAATATCTTTCATTTTCATGGAGGTGGTAGTAATGAATGAAAGCAAGATGAACTCACTGACATTCCTTAGAAGCTGAGGCCATAACTTAATCATATTTGTATTTCATGCTCATCTGATTTCCCAGGCAACTCAGTGGGTAAAGAATCTGCCCGCAGTGCAGGAAGACACAGGAAACGCAGGTTTGATCCCTGGGTTGGGAAGATCCTCTGGAAGCGTCCACGACAACCCACTCTAGTACTCTTTCCTGGGAAACCCTAAGGACAGAGGAGCCTGGCAGGGTTCATCTGTAAGGTCACAAAGAGTCAGACGTGACTGAAGCGACTGAGCATACCCCTACACCCATGACTGAGGGAAGTCTTTCTTTCCTATTATATCACCCTGTTTCTTTTGTAGCATTTATCACTATCTGATTGTTTTCTCATTTATTTATTGGTCTCTGCTTAATTTTCCCTCACCAGAATGGAAGCCAAATGAAAGAAGGGATCTTGTTGTCTTATTCACAGAAGAATGTATTCTAAATGCTACCTAGTGCCTTCCGGATCATAGGCATTCAGTCAAAAGTAAATAGATGAAGAGAGAATGAGTGAGTACCTAGAAGACCCTGTAGAAAATGTGCATTCATTAAATCTTCAATAAATCTGGAAGGATCATCTTCTGATCACTGGGAGGAAAAGTGCCTTCTCTCTAAACAGTTCTTACCAGTAATGGAGTTTATGGTAATTTCTGACAGTGAAACCTTCCTGCTCACTAAACAGAACCACAAGAGAATTGTAGTTACTAGTCGCAGTCTTTGTCCCGTGGGAAAATGCTCAAGAGTTTATATAACCATCTTAGTTACAGAGAAATGTGGTCCACTACGCAGCTCCTGCATGACGTTTGGCACAGTAGAGGAAATAAAGTAACCATGATAATGGAATAGTATGTATTCAAAAGCACAATACCTGGTTTACTCACGTTAATAGGACATTTTGCTCTACTATCACTTTGAAGCCAGATTAACTCCAGTTTCACTTTACTTGAAACTCTCAGACGGCTCCATACTGACTACAGAAAAGACCAACATCCTTAATGCAGAATACGAGTCCTTCCAGACTCTGGCTGTTGTCCTCTCTCCTGCATCTGGTTTTTCTCTCACTAACCACAGCGCGGCTGAAGCAGACAGCGTCCGGTTTCCTGAATAAGAAGGCTGCTGCTTCCCTCAGTGCTTCTCTCAGCCTGCTCTCTCCCCTCCTGGCCTGCTTGGTTAAGGCTCTGTGATACCTTTTCTTGCACCCTCCACCAGGGGAGAGGACCAATGTCTCCTTCAAGTGGAGCTTTCTACCCTCACTTGGAGGACTTCAAACAGGACCTAGTCCATGGCTACCGTGAGAACTACCTTTCCCAACACTCTGCCCATCGTTGACTCCAGGCTCACCGGCCTCCTGACAGTTCTTTACCACTTCCATTGACATTTTCCAGGAGTGAAAGAATTCCTCCCAGGTGTTTCCATGGTGTGTCCTCAACTTTATCCAACTCTGCTCCAGCATCACCTCCTAAGAGAGGTTGTCTTTGAGCATTCTAACCAAAGAAATTTCTCCTTTTCATTTTCTCAACAGAATTACCTCGCTCTCTGGCCCCTCTCTCTTTTTCCTCTTTGCAGTACTGATATAACATTATGTGATCAGTAATGTTACCTGCCTTCCCTTCCAGAATGTAAGCTCTCTGAGATGGGTCTGAGGTTTGTTTACTGCTGTGCCTATTTGTGAATGAATGAATGACACCAGAAATTATATGGTTGTTGAAGACGTCTGTCTTCCCCGCACTTGACAAGAAGTGGTTATAACCTATTCCTCCCAGTCTACTCAGTGCCCCTTCCTGGCACAAAATAATTTCTTAATATTCCTTGTACAAGTGAATGATGTCAAGTATAAATTACCTGTAACAATGGTTCTCAAACAAAGGGACTCTGAATCCATGTCAAGATGAAGAATACATAAACTGAAGAATACAAGTAAGTATTTCCACGATTCCTTTATCTGAAACTCTTGGCACCAGATGTGTTTCAAAATTCAGAATGCTTCCCTACCTGATTAAAACCCTTAGTAGGGTGTGGGGCCGTACCTTGTAATCAAACACATTAATTTCTTTGCAACGTGTAGAAACCTCCAAAGTGTCATAAATAATGCTCAAGTCAACTTTTTCTGTGAAGTGAATTATCAAGATAAATTTTATGACTTTGGGATTTCAGAATTGTGGATGTGGGCCTGTAGATGTAGACTAGCATATTGAGACCTGTCTAGTATTTTCATGCTAAAATGGGTTCCCCACATTCTAGGTTAGAAATCACCGATTTAACCTGTTCATTTAAAAAACATCTTTTTTTTTTTACAGCATAGCTAGCATTAATGAAGTATATACTGTGTATCAACCCCTGTGCTAAGCTTTTAAGTATATTTGCCTCATTTTATAAGTAAGAAACGCTTCCCAAGTGGCGCTAGTGGTAAAGAACCTGCCTGCTAATGCAGGACTCCTAAGAGCTGCAGATTTGAGCCATGAGTTGGGAAGATCTTGTGGAAGAGGGCATGGCAACCCACTTCAGTATTCTTGCCTGGAGAATCCCATGGACAGAGGGAGCCTGGTGGGTTATGGTCCATAGGGTCACAAAGAGTCGGACATGACTGAAGCGACTTAGCACACATATGCACACATATGAGTGAGAAAACGGGTTTAAAGAGAGGGTTAACTACTTGCCCACATAGCTCATCAGTGGATAGGCTGGATTCAAACAGAAGCTGTCTTGCAACCAGATGCCCTGTTTGGGACCTTCTGGTCACCCTGACTTCATGGAGTTCAAGATAAGCATTCTTCAGTTCAGTTCAGTCGTTCAGTCGTGTCCGACTCTTTGCAACCCCATGAATCACAGCACGCCAGGCCTCCCTGTCCATCATCAACTGCCGGAGTTCACTCAAACTCATGTCCATCGAGTCGGTGATGCCATCCAGCCATCTCATCCTCTGTCGTCCCCTTCTCCTCCTGCCCCCAATCCCTCCCAGCAGCAGGGTCTTTTCCAATGAGTCAACTCTTCGCATGAGGTGGCCAAGTATTGGAGTTTCAGCTTTAGCATTCTTAGTCTTGCCAAATTTCTTCATGATGTTGAGCCAAAGTGTCTGTTACTCAAGTGAATGTAAAAAAATTCCTCTGGGTACTACTCCCTCATTGTTAAAAAAAAAAAAAAGGCTGGCTATAAGTAGCCAACATGTAACTGATATATGTATAATGGAGTAATTTATTTCCTCAGCTAAACCAATATTACATACATTTGTAATGAGAGATCAAGTGATTCCAGATAATTTAAAAATTATGTAGTTGTACTATCATGCCTTGATTTCTTTTGAAGAACCATGATCCAAGGGGTGCTAGTCCGTGACGGATGAGAGTAGGAATGGCAGAAGAGAACAATCTGAAACAGGTACTGTCACAGACGATATGTGGGTTTTCACACTTACCTTTTTCAAAAACATCTTAGTTTCTGGAATTTTTTAAGCCAGGTGGAAGTTGATCAAATGTTTTTGTGATGACCAAATTTTGAAACTTTTTCAGAATTATCAAATATAGTAGTGATCCTTTGCTAATAAGGAGTTAGTTGTGTAAGAACAATAAAGCTACATTAAAAAAATAAATCCTTGCATAGGGCTACACTACAGCTTTAACTGAAGACAGTGTTTTGGACATTACCAAGCTTATGTGAAAGCTTCAAATTATGAAATGTGGAGTAGCTAAAGTATAACACATATTCATTTATGATACAAAAGCAGATAATATGGACATAAAGGTTAAGAAATGAAAATGACATACACACTAAAACAAATCACAACAGAAACAGGCTTTATTTCAACCAGACAAGTGTATACTTTCATTAACATCAACTTCTTCAAGACTTGAAGACATGGAAATTAAAGATGGTGCCCAGAGGGCAAAGAAGGAAAGTTTCATCATGGAACAATGGTACTGCCCTTCAAAAACCCCTTTCAATAATATGCTCAATTCAAAAGATTAATTAGTTCTAAATCATTAGATCTCATGTGTTTCAATATTTGTACAAAGCTCTCATTTTTAAAGTTACCCATCAGTGTCAATGATATCTTTCAAACAGAAAAAAATATATAGATCAGTATCATAATTTTTTTTTAAATTTTAGAAAGTGGGATTGAAATACAGTTTTCAGTCTAAAATATTTTAAAAAAAAAGTTTGTTATTATTTAAGATGCATTGTTACAAAGCTCCTAGGTACATACATGTACAAAACACAGATATTACTACATGACACCTCAACCCATGACTTCTCCTAAACATCCCAGTGTGAACATTTATCTACCGGGAGACTTTCCCTGTAAATTCCAGCGTCTTGCACAGGATTTGCTGCCACTCACATGCTCTGCATGGATGAGGACATTTAATCAGAGAACATTTCAATGTAATAGTATAACCTAACATAAAAGAAATTAAATGCAACACTTTATATTCATAAGGGTGATGACAAAATTGCATATATTAATAATTTTCAACTTTGCCAGACTCACTAAATTCATGAACACTTCTTCAGAGTTTTCTCTTCAAGGGCACTTTTGAGAGCTTTAGATCTCATGCTTAACTTTTGTATTGAGTTGGTCAGCACCTTGATTAATATGAACAAGGACACTAAGAACGAATGTGTTGAGGGGGTAAGGGGAGGGGAGTCATCCGAGGACAGAAACGGGGAGGGATTCTCTTTTTCCATAAGACAGTCAAACAGAAAAAACAAGACCAAAAAAAAGTAAACAAACAAACCAACAAAATAGCGTTCACAGTAAAACATGCCAGATTTGTAGTTTCATTTGAAACCAACAGCAAATCATGAAACGTCATGAAAAATATGTCAAGGTAAAATCTTCTAGAGTCATTACTAAATGAAATTAAAAATTATCACACTGATCAGTAAACCCCAGAAGAAAAATAACCAGCACTTACATTTCAGGTCCTTCTTTAAACATCATTCAATTTTTCAAAGTCAATGCATAAAATTGGTAGGTTTGGCCACGCTGCACAAATGTTTTTCTTTTTTAAAAATACAGTATACAGAAAAAACTCTTGTATTCCCCACTTTGAATCATAAGCTCAAAACCCAAGAGTAAAAGATCAGCAAGAAGGATTTTTAAACTATGTACAAATCCAGCAGGCTCATCTGCCATAATGGCTTGGCTTCCGTCCCAGTGGCTCTCACCCTCTCCAGCAGCAGAGCTTGCGTCCCTGTCCTCACAGAGGGCTGCTCCATGTCTATGGCTCATCTCTACTGGTCAGCAGGCATTTTGAACAGTTCCAACAGTGCCCCGACAGCTCCAAAGTAACCCTACAACAATGGGAAAACTTCTGTATGATTATCTCTGAACCTTGGCCCAGTACCTGCTGTTTTTCATAATTTGAGGAATGCTGCCCACTAATTCTGTGTGTGCGTGTGTCCTCAGTCACTCATTCACGTCTGGCTCTTTGAGACCCTATGGACCATAGCCCGCCAGGCTCCTCTGTCCATAGGATTCTCCAGGAAAAAATACTGGTGTGGGTTGCCGTGCCCTCCTCCAGGGCACCTTCCTGACCCAGGGATTGAACCCACAGCTCTTTGTCTCCTGCACTGGTGGGCGGGTTCTTTACCACTAGCCCCACCTGGGAAGCTGTAGATAATGAGAAATTTAAAACCTGAACTCTGGTATGAAACATGATAGAATAATAATAATAAATGCACTGTGTATCTATTTGCTTATATACATTAAATAAATTAACAGATGTAAAGTGCTTAGAAAAATCTCTGGCACCACAGTCTACTATCTTGTGGTTGAGTATTTTTAGGATTTTTCGGATTATAATTATTTCATTTTAATCCTTGTCATGGCAAAATTCACGTTATTACCCCCATTCCACAGATGAGAATGGAAGGGAATAAAGTAAATTACCCTTTCTGGGTCACATGCCTTGTCCCGGGGCTCAATCGCAAACTCTATCTGACTCCGAGGTTGTAATGTCTCACGGGAAGGAACTCTAAGCTTCTCTCATCTGTAAAATGAAAGAACCTGAAAACCAGAAATTTTTAGAGAAGTTGGTTTCCAAAAGGCACGAGACGCCTCTTCTCGTATTTGCCTGGCTCAATAGTTACTTCCTGCAGAAATGGGTGGCAGATGTCAGAACACTACACAGCAGGGATCTCTGCCTCCACTGCCAACTGCTAACATTTACTGGGCTTGCTATAAGCTAGAAATTGTTCTAAGAACTTTACATGGATTTCTTCACTTAATTTTCATAATAACTTTATGAGACAAATACTATTACTTCATTTTACAAAAGCTAAAACAGAATGGAGAAGTAGTCCTTGACTAAGGTCTCCAAGTCAGTGAAAGCCTGTGTTCTCAGCTGCTCTACTAGACTATTTCTTTTAGGTTCCAAGATACATGCGTGTGCATGCTTAGTCAAGTCCGACTCTTTGCAACCCTATGGACTGTAGCCCACCAGGCTCCTCTTTCAAGAATACTGAAGGGGGTTGCCATTTCCTCCTGCAGGGAATCTTCCTGACCCAGGGATCAAACCAGCGTCTCCTGTTGTTTCTTGAGTTGGTAGGCAGATTCTTTTACAACCGAGCCACCTGGGGAGTCCACTTAGGAGAGCTCACTCATCTAAGTGAAATGAATGAGACTGAGTGAGGACTCCAGGCAGGGCAGGAAAGCCCCCTTACCAGCCCTCCCAAAAGTCATCTCTCCATACCTTCCTCCAGAAAGACCTGCCTAACTGAGAGTGAACCCAAGGAGGTAGAGAATTTTCTGAGAAGTACCTACAAGGAGATACAAAAATGCTCTATTTTCACTGGCTACAGAGACTGAGTTTAACACTTAGTAACAAACCATAGCTATCATCCAGAGGCCTAAGACTGTATGAAGGATATGCCTTTATACCCAGAGAAGTGGGTTTCCCCAAAACATTGGGTCTTACTCCCTATCTTACCATCAACTAACTACCCGTGTGCCCCTGTCGATGGCTTTTAATCCCTGATGGCTTCCAGCATTTGTTTTCTTAGTCCAAGAGGATCATAACTTAGGGTTGCCAGATAAAACAGATAAATGCTAGATAAAATAACTGTGTCCTATATTTTTGATTGCTAAATATAGTTAACACTAGGGTTTCCCCAGTGGCTCAGTGGTAAAGAATCCACCTGCAATGCAGGAGCCGCAGAAGATGCAGGTTCAATCCCTGGGTTAGGAAGATCCCCTGGAGAAGGGCATGGCAACCCATTCCAGTATTCTTCCTTGGAGAATCCCACGAACAAAGGAGCCTAGTGGGCTACAGTCCATAGGGGTGCAAAGAGTTGGATACAACTGAAGTGACTTAGCACAGATATCCAGAAGAGTGTTTTTCTTTTTCATTTTATTTTTTTAAACAAAACTTTACAAGGAAAAATTGATTAACTAAGTAGATAGAAAGGGAGATGCTCTGGTTGGGGGAAGGAAAGTGAAAATTCTTTTTTGTGTCTGTGTAATAAAGTTTTATTAAGGTATAAAGGAGATAGAGAAAGCTTCTGACGTAGGCATCAGAAGGGGGCAGAAAGAGTACCCCCTGTTAGTCTTCAGCTGGATGTTATATAATCACTGCTGCTGCTAAGTCGCTTCAGTCGTGTCCGACTCTGTGCAACCCCACACGACAGCCCACCAGGCTCCCCTGTCCCTGGGATTCTCCAGGCAAGAACACTAGAGTGGGTTGCCATTTCGTTCTCCAGGAAAGTGAAAATTCTGACTCCCCATCCTCCCCACAAAAAAATTAACATCATTTATTAGCCTGCATAAAAACACAAAAACAAGAATTTTCTTTAGTATTAATGTCTATCATTGGCCTTTAACTCCTTCGTATTTAACTTCCTATTGTTTTATATGCTGTAATAAAACTGAACATAGGTTTAGAGAGCCCTAAATAACTTACAAATCCATCAGCAACTTTTCAAATAAATAATTTGGAAATGAGAAAAATGCCACAATATTCATTACAATGGAAATTTATGACTTCCGGTTCTTCCTGCTGCATTCTATCCAAGGCACTGGGTACCTGCTATGATAAAGAGCTGCTTTCCACAGCATTGATCTGATTTTTGTCCATTTTAAAATTAATTAATCTAGTTTTGGCTGTGCTGGGTCTTCGTTGCCGTGTGGGCTCTCCTCTCGTGGGGAGCCGGGGCTACGCTCTCGTTGCAGTGCTCAGGCTTCTCGCTGCAGGGGCTTCTCTTGTTGAGGAGCGTGGCAAACACGTTTCAGCAGTTGCGGCACATGGGCTCAATAGCTGCAGCTTGTGGGCCCGAAAGCGCTGGCTCAGTGTTTGCTCCACGGCACATGGGGTCTTCCCAGACAGGGACTGAACCTGTGTCTCCTGCGCTGGTAGGCGAATTCTTCACCACTGAGCCACAAGGGAAACCCTACAGTACTGATCTTAAAGGAGGACTAAGGTGGGAAGAAAAGAGGGGCCCCCTTCTCACTCTTAGAAACCTTCAAGTTCTATTAGTGTAGAAACTGGATATAAGGGATTCTGAATTAATCAGAGCTCTCTACTTCTGTAAACAGGTTGCCTAATGTCTAGCACACTAGCCTCTCAAGGACACCAGCTTACTAAGAGTAGCCTGAACACTTCTGTTCTCACCAACTGAGTTGTTTATTTGCCAAGGGTCAGTTGTGTTTATCTTCAAATTTGTTTATGATCATTTCATTGTTAATATAATAATCTAAATATAATTATATACCACCAAAACCAAGAAAAAGAGTACAAGGTGAATGGTCACCTTTATGAAAATCCAGTTAAATTCTTTAAAAAGATGAAAAAGCTAGTTAATAATAGTGAAAGTTGCTAGGAGAGTAAATGTTGAAAGTTCTCACTACAAGGAAAAAAATCTTTGTAATAATGTGTGGTGGTGGATAATGAAAATTATACTGTTAATAATAACCCATTTTATAATATATACATATATTAATCAATATTCTATACCTTAAACTTACAGTGTTATGCTCTGTCTCAATATTGAAAAAAAATGCAATGAAGATTGAAAAAGGTAGTCATAACTGTTGCCCTCTATTTAGGTAGATTGTACATATGAAAGATTGGGATAATTTAGAATTGATTTTGCAACCAAATTACTTCATAAGTATCTTTAATTTCTTGATCTACTGTAAAGAAACAAGCCAAAAAAAAAAGGTACATAATACTGTGGATTATGAAAAAATAAAAGACAATTACAAACCTCCCATCAACAGAACTCATGCTCAAAATTAGGTCTTGGACCTACCTACCTCAAAAACTTGGTGAGCAAATGAACATTTATACATTTTATATTAAAATAGAATGTTGAAAGTAGGGAGCTATTTTCCTAGGATCACTCACTTTTTAACTTTAAAAAAAATTAACCATCTACTAGTCTTGATTGTCAGAGAAGGCAATGGCAATCCACTCCAGTACTCTTGCCTGGAAAATCCCATGGACTGAGGAGCCTGGTGGGCTGCAGTCCATGGGGTCACTAAGAGTCGGGCACGACTGAGCAACTTCACTTTCACTTTTCACTTTCATGCAGTGGAGAAGGAAATTAGCAACCCACTCCAGTATTCTTGCCTGGAGAATCCCAGGGGCAGAGGAGCCTAGTGGGCTGCCGTCTATGGGGTTGCACAGAGTCAGACATGACTGAAGTGCCTTAGCAGCAGCAGCAGCAGCAGTCTTGATTGTTGCATAAGACAGCTTCCATTTTATATACTGTTCTTCCTTATCTTTTGCATAAATACAAACTAAGGAACCCGCTCACATGTTAGACAACCCAAAAATGTCCACAGAGGACAATTAAGTCCATGTGAACTCAACTTACCTCATGTTCCAAAAACAGAGCTTTCAGCTGTCCTTTGGACCAAAAATCCATGGCGTATGCTAGCAGCTTCATGGAGACCATATTGATTCTGAGAAAATTCCCAACAAATACAACCCTATCAATATTCTGGGAAAAGAAAAAGATGAAAGAGAAACAGTGAACCATGGCATAAAAATAGCATTTAACAGACCCAATGCTTTGCATATCACTGTGCTCCAAGACCTTGCAGAGTGAATTTGTTGTTGTTAAGCAGAATTATCAGGGTTTCCAAGATGAAGCCAAACCAACCTCATAGTTCATTCCACAATTTGCACGGGTGAGGCAGAGACTGATATTGGTCTTGTTTACAGGTATTATGTTAGGTTGCCTCGGGTCTAATATAAAATTCACCTCCCAACATTTCATATATGAAATTAAAACTGGAGTTCAAGCTCATCTAAATTGCTTGTGCATTCCTTCAATCCCCCAAACTTCCAACTCTAAAATATTATCAACTTATAAATTATTTTTTAATAAATTTTATCTATTTTTAAAAAGTTTTTGGTGCTGTGATGGCAGCACCAAATCCCAACCACTAGGCTATCAGAGAACTCGCAACCAACTCATAAATTAAATGGTTATGGCATGAGTTATTCATCTAACAAGTCTAGTCAGGTTGCTCTGTTGCAAACACTGGGAATACCAAAAGAAATGACACCCAGTTTCGCCCTTTAGGATATATGATGAAATATCCTGTTTGATCAATATGTGGGTTACAATAAGACAATGAAAAATATATTCATATTTTTGTTGTCACGGATATAGATTTGCATTCTGAACACACACTTCACACTGAACTCAGCCTGTCTGCCACACAGACGCTGCTCACCATCACTCACTCACAGAGTCGGTTGCTATGGTCACTCACATAAAAGGGAACAGAGTCTTGGGATCTGGCATTATTTTCTGTTCAATCTATCAAGAGCAACCAGAGTGTGGGAACATCACTTTCTAACTGTCACAGATTTCAACAATACATGTTAGCAATCTATTAACCCCAGTGAAAAGTTTCCTTGGGTAGAGGTGTGGGCGGTAATTTTAATGTTTCCACAAATAAGAACTGTATCCACAAACTGCCCAGATAGGACGTGCTCAAACTTTCAGTCCTGCATTGCTCTGGCAGGAAGCCAGAAGAAAGGGAAATGGCATTAGAATGTGATAGCTACTCCTACTTCAGATAGATTCCAGGTGGGTCAAAGATATATGTTAAAAAAAAAAGAGAGAGACAAAAAAATGGAAGAATTCTTTTTAAAAATGTGGAAGTAGAAAAGGTATAGCACTCAGACTCCATTAAAGAATTTAATTCAAAAATCAAATATTCAGTATGTTTATCCTATAATGCAGATAGTGTAGTCAAAACAAAACAGAAAAACTAAAAACAGTGGCTACCTCTAGTGAGGCTAACATTGAGCGGTGGTATGGCAGTGGTGACTCATTTCCCTGTTTCCTGTACTTGTAGTGTCTTCAGAGCTCTTTATTATGTGTTTGTATTCTCTATTCCAAAAGAAAAAAGAATACAAACTTTAAAAGTTGGTAGAGAACTATTTGATAGCTTTCCAATAATCACAGAAAAATATTTTAGAGTCAGTAAATGTGGTGTCCCTCCATGAAACGGCTGGAATCAAAGATCCTCCAAGCAGGGACTCCAGGGAGAAAAGCAATGGCTGGCAGGGTGTTGGCTACCAGAACCCTGGCCCCAAGTGATCCGTGAGTCCTCTCCTTCGTTCAGCACCACAGAAACATTCAGAAGGGTTACTCCAACTATTAATAGTTATGTACCATGGCTACACTATACTCCAACCATAAATGGTATTGATACTGAAATAAAAGTGAAAAATAAAATCAGTTACTCTATTCGTAAAGTGATTATGATACCTGTAAAAAGATTCGCTGGCTCACTGCAGCTCTCTGGAAAGGAGGGGAAACGGCACCTATCGCTCTACTGGATGGGAGACATTCCACCCAAGTGACCTCTGAGAGTGTATGGGCACAGCCAACTATACACATACTAGTCCTAGGGCTTGTTTGGCTTCTTAGGAAAACCTTCCTCAAAGGTTAATGTCAAAAAATAAATTCTGTTAAAGTGAATCCCATGACCACAGTGGACTTTGAAAAGGCATGTCTCTGGAGTACATACTTTCATCTGAATACCACCCTCATTTACACTCCAGTCGAAATGGGGGCTTACAAAAAAGCATGCCACTGATCCATAGGCCAGTGGCAAATTCTGTTCAATACTGTAAAAGGAGCGTGTCTCTTTCATAACCCTAGAGTTCCAAGGCGGGGTTGTCACCCACCTGTCATAAAGGCTGCCTCCTACCCGGCTTAATATTCCACTGTTCAACTAGAAGGGGGCTGGAGAGGGTTTCTGCAGATCAAGAGTTCTACTCTTGATCTGAGTGGTGGCTATACAGGTGTGTGTGTGCACACACGCACATGTATCTGACAATTTGTCAGCTGTACCCTTGGGATTTGAGCCCTCTTCTGTATGCATGTCACATTTCTATGAAAATTCATATTTGAAAACTCTATTACTGATGCTCCAGTGCTAAGTTGCTTTAGTTGTATCTGACTCTCTGTGACCCCATGGACTGTAGCCCACGAGGCTCCTCTGTCCGCGGGATTCTCCAGGCAAGAATATTGGCAAGCAGGGTCTTTACCACTAGCACCACCTGGCAAGCCCCACTACTGATGCTACAGTGATTCTTTCATACTTTTACTTATTCCACATCCTAATGCCTCTTTCTTGTCTTCCTAACACAACTCGGTGAGAACTATTCTACTTGACGCATCTTGTGTTTCAGAAAAGGTTCCTGTTCTTCTCAAAGTGATTTTGCAATGTTTTAAAACACGTTACCAAAGCTTTGTCAGTCACCAGCTCTGCCCTTTCTTGTGCCTGGGGCTCTGGCTGGCCTCAGCTGTAGCAAGGTCTCTGTGCTTTGATAGCCCTGTACAATGCTGCTTGAACTCCATGCCACAAGGCAACACTGTAAAGAAGCTGAAAGCAGAGAGAATATCGAACATTGCAAGTGGAATGTTTTACCTGCAATTGTTTACAAGGACGCATGAGATTTCCCTCACAGTTCAATAGGTGTGTGTCCATGAGGTTGGAGAGGTTATAGTATGGACTGTCATTTTTACTGTGTTACCCTGGTTAGATGGTTTTGTCGTCACCCTGTGCCTCCTTAAAAATAAAACACATACTCCTCTCCCTCCCCCAACACACATCCCTCATGTTCTACAAGGTATGATTATCAGAAACAGCATGTTTTCCAAGGATCTGTTGT
Source organism: Nanger dama (assembly GCA_917880005.1). Classification (NCBI taxonomy): domain Eukaryota; kingdom Metazoa; phylum Chordata; class Mammalia; order Artiodactyla; family Bovidae; genus Nanger; species Nanger dama. Next base: position 11,208,878 of record CAKJTW010000051.1, read on the forward strand.
GTTGTGAGGGTCAACAGTTACTGCACTGCCAAAACGATGTTTATGAATGACAGATGGCTGTCCTGGGGTTAAGGCCTTACCTCATTCAGTGCACACATCCGAGCAATGGAGCCAATGTTGTTGGTGATGGTGACGAGGGTGGCTCGGGCGAGGTCTTCCTTGCTGATGGAATCTCGCTTTTCCTTACTCATCATGTTGCCAAAGCTATGTTGGAAATATTAGCGAGTATTCAAAATCATCCTCAGGCAGGCCCCATGCTTCCACCAAAGTACAGCAGAGTTTTATGAATAACCCTGATCAAGCTCAAATGACCTGATTTAGCTATCATGGTTTACAAGCTGACAGGATTACCATATGGATGATTGGCCGCCCTTTTCTTAATAGGGATAAAGTAGCATGGCTATTATTGGGGAAAAAAAATTTTTTTTTTAATGCCTCTAGATATCTGGACAAGAATGGAACAGGGAAAACTGCTGCAGTTTTCCAGAACCTTCTTTCAAAGCTGCCTTATTTTAAGCACAGGTATCCAAAGCTAAACATCTCAGTGCTTCATCAAGGGCAGGAGATCAAGTCTGAGCTCCAATACCATAGATCCTTGCACCATGCTGGTGGGTTGACATTAAAAAAAAAAAAACAAAAAACTAAATGAACAGCCAGGGTGGAGAGACTGCCTTGTGTTTAATCACTAGTGCTCCTAGCTACTTAGTTTCTACCTTGATGCTACCGCAGATCCTTGAAGGCCAAATCGTTCATAGTCTCCTCCGTAAATGTCCTTCACCAGCTTATCAACATTGGTGCTGTCGCCTTTAGCTGCCATTTCCAGAGCTTCTTCAAAGGTCTCACAACCAGTCAGCAAGCAACAAAGGCCTAGGAATGTTCCACCTCCAAGACTGAAGGAACAATAAGGTTTATTTTTTAAGTTTTACTGAAGACTTTGCCCGTCCAAGTCCCCAACTACATCAAGACCACTAATACGGGTGAATAAAAACAGAAGAAAAACTAAGGGGCACTTGAATTAAAGTGCTGGGTGAAAAAAGAGCTTTAGGGTAGATCGGATTGAAAAAAAAAGAGGGCAGAGACTAAAAGAAACATCAAGGAAAACTTGCCCTGAAGTTTAAAGACAAAACCCAGAGAAAGACTCTCACTGATTTCCGTTGTGAGACCTTCAACCAGCCGCTGACCTAAGTGCTTCATGCAATTGTCCCATCTAGAAAATGGGGCCAAATCATGAGCTAGTTCCCTTAATCTGGGTGGTGTTAAAGCGGCAAATAACCAGAGAAATGACTGCTATTAAAAATACAAACATATGTAGCTAAATACAAATACTTAGAAACTGTGTAAACAAGCAGCATAGTTCAAATCTAGAGAGACAGACTCTACGATGACAAATCTGAACTGGCACGCTGCCAGGAATAGCCAGTCCCAAAGCTGTATCTTTCCTCTGGCCTTGCTTCTCCAGCAGAACTAATGTCATTGAAGATCTCAGGAATTTCAAAAAGGAAACAATTGATGGATCTCATATTTGATTTTTTTCTAGTAAACTTTGGAAAAGGTTATTAGTATTTTACTTACCATCCGATAGTCAAAAATAGTAACAGAGATCTTAAAATGGTTTCAGTGCATGAACTGTGTTTTAAAAGCTTTCTTTTTTGAGGGGGGGTGGGGTGGCGCAGGGAATTCCTCTACAATAGTCTTTTGAGACAAAATTCGAAACCAATCATGATAGTTGAGAGGGAACTCAACTGTATATTAATATCAAAGTTATTTGAGGGGAAGAAAAGCAGATTCAGAATAAAACTGTCAGCAGTGAGTGCCTAGCAGAGAAGAGCACTGATATGGCCATGAATGGGCCTTATTCTCTGTTTACAGAAGAGTAAATGCATATCAATTTGTTCTGAAATTCCAAGAACTGCCAGCCCTGGGGATTCCATATGTGTTTGGATACTGGCTTTTAAGAGAAAATTCAAATTGAGATTGAGGTTATTTTTAAAACTTAAATCTAAAAAAAGAAAATTTAGGGTAAACTATATTTATTGTCAAAAAGTTGTTACCAAAAAGGTACCAGATTATAGACACACAGTTCTTTAGAATTTACATCTAAGGTGTAACTGTAATATTTCTTAAATAGTGATTCTTACAAAAATACATACTTGATTGAAATGATGTGTCTTCACAGCAAATTAGGTAGTTAGGCACCAGTCACAGCTATCCAAACTGTAGGTGTAGTACCATGAGGACAAAAAAGAGCTCCACGGGCATTACTACCTTGACAACTCAGTCGCAGCAGAAATTTTGGATTTCCTCTAAGAAAGTTTGTGTTTATTTACATTTAACATGGTGCATCATGAAATGTTGTCTGCCATGAGTTTTTAGTCTGCCTCATATAGCTAGCATGGTTTAATGGGAACACTTTTGGGCTAGTGTAACATGAATTTGTCTTGTTTTCTCTCTGTATGTGTGTGTACATGTGTGTGTGTGCGTGTGTGTGTATATATATGTAAATATATATATTTACATATATATATGTAAATAAATAAAGCTTGGCTCCCATTTCTAGTTTCTACCTTTCATCCACACTAATATCCTGTCTTTGAAATCAGGTATTTGTATTCCTCAAGGTGTTCAGCAACTGACTCTGAACATATAAGCACTTAAAGGCACTGGCCGACTTAGAAAGAAGGCAACTCATCACTGGATGTGTTGGTATGAGTGAAAAGGGAGGAGGGCTTTGCATGACTGGAAAATGACAGGTGACTGACAAAGAATTGGTGCAGAATGGGGAAAGCAAGCATGCACGGGCACAGCTGGGACACTGCAGGTCGGAGGAAAGAATGTACCATTGCAGAAGAGCACTTTATTAACATCCTCAGCCTGCCCCCCGTTTTCCAGTCTAGTGATTCTCTTGCTTATCATCAGATGCATGTTTGTTTCAGCAGACACATAGCAAAACCCTCAGCAAATCAGAGACCAAAACATCATTCTTTTTTAAAAAACCCAACAAACTTGTAGTGAGGAATTTCAGGAAGAAAGTAAAAGAATCCAAGTACATGAATGCTCATGCCCTTAAAATAGATTCCAAAAGAATGAAGTAAGCTGCACTGCTCATTTCATTGAAGCTTAAAAGTCTTTACATTCCTCTTTTCACAGATTACACATCCTAACAATATAAACTGTTAAGTTCTGTTTTTTTTTTTCATTGACTGCTATAATATAATTGGAGTTGTGTCAACAGAAATGAAATGTTGCTACGAATCTAGGATGCAGTAAAATTATACACCTGTGATCTTTGGAATTACTATTATAAAAGGATTATGACTTGCTGAAGGCTCATATTATGGTTAGCATTTTGGAATAAAATTTTTTAATCAAGGTATATATATGTATTTTTAAACATAATATCATCACACAATTAATAGACTACAACATAGTGTAAACACAACTTTTAAATGCACTGGGAAACCAAAAGATTTATGTGATCCACTTTATTGTGATACTGGCTTTATTGCAGCAGTCCAGAACTGATCCTGCAATTTCTCTGAGGTATGCCTATAGTTTATAGATAACTGGTTTTCTAACTTGGATAAAAACAAAACAAAAACCTTTGGCAGAATAACTGGTTGGACAAAGAAGACCTGGGGTCCAGAGACTTGATATTTTGCTCCCCTCCCCAGCCTGTGGCAGCCCTGGAAAGGGCTCTCTCATAACCTTCAGTCTCCTGCAATACCTTTCCAAAACTACTGGCTAAAGGGAGCTTGTCAGAAAGCTTGGACATCCAAACAGTATTCGCTGATTGCAAAGCACTGGTCGTTAACCAGCATTTACCAGTCATTGGAATTTATAGGCATTACTGCACATATATCAGATACCAAACATCACAGTTTGGCTCATTAATCAAAGACAACCAGATCCTTGGAACATCCACGGTTGAGAGCATGTACCTGTGATATAAATCATGACTTTGTTTAGTGTTAATCAACAAAACTATAAATATCTCTAATTGTGGACAACAGTTAGCTTGTTGTTGCCCAATTCAATGGCTCCTTTTGGGAGGAAGTCTGTAGTTGAAGGTTACACCTTTCTCAGAGATCACTCTCTTCGGGTAAACCCAGCCTAGCCAAAATATTTACTTGTCTCTGATTCTTCTGACAGTCCTAATGAGGCTGTGGGGCCAGTTGTGATTCTTCAGCTTGGTGCTGTATTCTTAGTAAGAAAGTGTGTTGCCTGGAGGCAGTTTACACACACAAGCAAGATCAGTCAGGATGTGTCTACCAGGGTTTCCTTATGCCACTGACTGTTAACATGTGGGACTTGACACGTTCTTGCTGTAGGGAGCTATTGTAGGATAGTTAGCAACACCCTTGGTCACTAGATGCCAGTTATCACTGAATCTCCAGTTGTGACAACCAAAAAACAATGTCTCTAAACATTGTCAAACCTCCCTCCCCTGAGGGGCTCCATCTTCCCTTCCCCAGTGGTGAACCACTGATTTGTGCAGACCCATCACAAGTCATGTTAATACAGGAGAAAAGCAGTGTTCGCCGCCTCATGCGTGAGTAGCATTACAGAATGTCGGTACTGGAGAGGCAGGTGCAAATTAAGAAACAACTCATTTCGTGGCACAAATATGGAAACTGGAGGCTCAGGGGGTTACATGGTATCTTAGTCTATCAAAAACAGCACTTTCAACATCATGTCTCAAAGCACGTCACACAGCGCTAGCTCCTTAAATCGTTCCTCCAAAAATGGGTTCTTGTGGTCCAATAAGAAACTTCATTCTAATCCTCTTACAAGTAAAGAAAACCCTTGTAATTTTGTTTACACTACGATCTCTCAAAGACTTCTGACCTTGTATCTTTGTTCCGTGTTGAATCCCCATTAACAGGAAGCTGAGCCCATGTGCTGGTAGGGTGTGTACACAAAGAAACACTCACTCCACCCCACTGCCGTCACAGGGCTGTTTGCCTATCCACTGTACTTCCAAATGCCCTGTGAGGTGTGCTGACTATTCCAGTTTGCAGCGGGAGCACTTATCTGAGGGCAAAAAGCACTGTAAACAGTCTGGCTCACTGACTGGAATGACATTATTTCAAGCAATTCTTCCTGTGCTAGGCACCAAGGTAGTTCCAAAGGAAGGGTTTCTCTGCAGCCCTCTGACCATCACAAGCATCCTTCCACCTGGCTTCTGGAAACCTGACCAGTTTCCCAGCAGAGCAAGAGCTGTGTTTTATTAACTTTTCTATCAATCACCCTGTATAACACATCCAATAAATCGTTTTTGGTTGGTTGAGGAGGTAAGATCTTTCTTTAAAAAATGTATTCAATATAAGTAACGTTTTCAGAATCTGGTCTTTAAGGAAGAGGCCGGGGTTTAATGAGCACAGAAAGGTTCTCCTAGTGGAAACCACATTTACCTGGTCCCTGTAACTCTTTTATAGTTGTCCTTGGAGTACACTGCTAGGATGCTGACACCTGAGCCCATGTTCACCAGCAACATAGGGTACGGGTTATCCAGGCAGTACGGCTTTTTCTGACACAATTCGGGGGTTTGTGGGATTTTCAAAGTAGTAGCATTCCGGCTTGCCGTTGAAGCCAATGGAGTCGACGTAAAGCAGGCCCTGAATCAGACAGTCCAGTTCGTCCAGTTTGTGGAGCTGCAGGTTAGCAATCTGAAAGAGAGCAACAAGCCCATGGGAGGGAGACCGCCACCACCTCGGGGATGTCCTGGGGGCTTTTCTTTGGTCTTACTGTGTCATGAAGGTGAAAGGCAAGGAAACATTCTTCTAGCACCGCACTGGGAAATCTTGAGACTCAGTCATTCCAGTGGAAAACCAGCCACTAGCATGTGGGGTGGGTTAAATGCTTGCCCCTGAAAGATACGCCCATACCTTAGTTTTCAGGACCTGTGACTGTAACCTTATTTGGAAACAAGGTCTTTGCATATGTAATTAAATTAAGGATCCTGAGATGAAGAGAGCATCCTGGGTTACCTGGACAGCCCTAAGTCCATGGACAATTTCCTGATAAGACACAGGGAAGACTGGATGGATGCAGGGGAGGAAGCCGCATGAAGACAGAAGGCAGAGACCGCAGGGTTGCATGACAGGCCAGGAATGCCAGCAGCCACTGGACGCCAGAAGAGGCAAAACATGGGCTCTGCCCAAGAGTCTCTGAAGGAAGTGTGGTCCTAGCAACACCCTGATTTCGTCTTTGTGGCCTCCAGAACTGTGACTGAATACATTTCTGTGGCTTTAAGCTGCTAGAAGGGTGGTGATTTGTTATAGCAGCCACAGGAAACTAACCCAGCATACCATGGGGTGAAGAGAGTGAGAATGTTCTGGAAGCAGAAAGACTTCTACACTTCCTTGAAAAGATACACAGTCTTGAGGGAGGCACGTGAGCCTGGGGGCTGGGGACAATCTCCTTGGAGCCCAAATAGCCCAGCTCTCTTTTTCCTAGGCACCAGGCTTTGGAGTTAGAGGGGCCTGACTTTGAATGCTAGCTCTAACACTTAGCTAATTGAGGGATGTGGGGCTAGTTCCTTAACTTCTCAAGCCTCGGTTTCCTCCTCTGTAAAATGGGGATGATACCCACAACATAGTGTTGTGAAGACTACATGATAATAATATATAAAATGCTGGGATGTCTCTGGTGGTCCAGTGCATAGGGGCCCAGGTTTGATCCCTGGTCAGGGAACTACATCCCAAATGCTGAAACTAAGAGTTCAAATGCCATAAAAAGGTCCCATGTGCTGCAACTAAGGCCCAGAGCAGCCAAACAAATAAATATCGTAAAAAATAAAATAAAATGCTTATACATGGCTTGGCAAGAACAAAGGACTTGAAAAATAGTGACTCTTTTACTAATAGCTTAGGTAGTCCCAGAGTGTCTTTTCATGCTCCTGAGAAACAAAAACTCCTTTTCTCTTAGGTACTGGGGGAAAAAGAAGAGGGGAATGAGTTAACTGAGGGCTAGCCTTAGCAGGCAATGGGTACTTTGCATCCTCAAAAGTTTATTCATGGTCCTCATGAGTGATATTACTGCTGGTCCAGAAAAAAAAAGAAAACAATCTAATATTCACCAACATGAAACTGAATCAACAATGGAAGATAATTTATAGGGTCAGAGAAATGCAAATCAAGACCACAATGAGGTATCATTTCACACCAGTCAGAATGGCTGCGATCCAAAAGTCTACAAGCAATAAATACTGGAGAGGGTGTGGAGAAAAGGGAACCCTCTTACACTGCTGGTGGGAATGCAAACTAGTACAGCCATTATGGAAAACAGTGTGGAGATTCCTTAAAAATTGCAAATAGAACTGCCTTATGACCCAGCAATCCCACTGCTGGGCATACACATCAAGGAAACCAGAATTGAAAGAGACACATGTACCCCAATGTTCATTGCAGCGCTGTTTATAATAGCCAGGACATGGAAGCAACCTAGATGTCCATCAGCAGATGAATGGATAAGAAAGCTGTGGTTCATATACACTATGGAATACTACTCAGCCCTTAAAAAGAATAAATTTGACTCAGTTCTAATGAGATGGATGAAATTGGAACCGATTATACAGAGTGAAGCAAGCCAGAAAGAAAAACACCAATACAGTATACTGACACATATATATGGAATTTAGAAGACAGTAATGATGACCCTATATGTGAGACAACAAGAGACACAGAGGTATAGAGTGGACTTTTGGACTCTGAGGGAGAGGGAAAGGGTGGGATGGTTTGGGAGAATGGCAGTGAAGCATGTGTATTTTCCTGTAAGAAACGAAGCGCCAATCTATGTTCAATGTAGGATGCAGGGTGCATGGGGCTGATGCACAGGATGATTCAGGTAGAGGATGTGGGGTGGGAGGTGGGAGGCGGCTTCGGCATTGGGCGATTGTGTTCACCTATGGCTGATGCGTGTCAATGTATGGCAAAACAAATACAGTATTGTAATTAAAAAAAATAAATAAATTTAATTAAAAAAATTTTCTAATTTAAATGTTTAAAAATTTGCTGCTACTGCTGCTAAGTCGCTTCAGTCGTGTCCAACTCTGTGCGACCCCATAGACGGCAGCCCACTAGGCTCCTCTGTCCCTGGGATTCTCCAGGCAAGAATACTGGAGTGGCCATTATCAGAGAAATGCAAATCAAGACCACAATGAGGTACCATTTCACACCAGTCAGAATGGCCGCGATCCAAAAGTCTATAAGCAATAAATGCTGGAGAGGATGTGGAGAAAAGGGAACCCTCTTACACTGCTGGTGGGAATGCAAACTAGTACAGCCACTATGGAAAACAGTGTGGAGATTCCTTAAAAATTGCAAATAGAACTGCCTGATGACCCAGCAATCCCACTGCTGGGCATACACATCAAGGAAACCAGAATTGAAAGAGACACATGTACCCCAATGTTCATTGCAGCACTGTTTATAATTGCCAGGACATGGAAACAACCTAGATGTCCATCAGCAGATGAATGGATAAGAAAGCTGTGGTACATATACACAATGGAGTATAACTCAGCCCTTAAAAGAATAAATTTGACTCAGTTCTAATGAGATGGATGAAACTGGAGGTGATTATACAGAGTGAAGTAAGCCAGAAAGATATATGGAATTTAGAAAGATAGTAATGATGACCCTGTATGTGAGACAACAAAAGAGACACAGAGGTATAGAACGGACTTTTGGCCTCTGAGGGAGAGGGAGAGGGTGGGATGATTTGGGAGAATGGCATCGAAACATGTATACTATCATATAAGAAATGAAGCGCCAGTCTATGTTCAATACAGGATACAGGATGCTTGGGGCTGGTGCACGGATGATCCAGAGAGATGATATGGGGTGGGAGGTGGGAGGGTGCTTGGGCATTGGGAGACCGTGTACACCTGTGGCTGATTCATGTCAATGTATGACAAAATCAATACAGTATTGTAACGTAGAATAAAGTATTAAAAAAAAAAAAAAGAAAGAACACTGGAGTGGGTTGCCATTTCCTTCTCCAATGCATGAAAGTGAAAAGTGAAAGTGAAGTCGCTCAGTCATGTCCAACTCTTAGTGACCCCAGGGACTGCAGCCCACCAGGCTTCTCTGTCCATGGGATTTTCCAGGCAAGAGTACTGGAGTGGGGTGCCAATAATAACTAGTATTTATTGTTTACTATATGCTCAACCCTTATACTAGATCATTCAGTTCTTACAAAAATCCTATGAAGAGGTATCATTATCCTAATGCTATGTTTGAGGCTCATAGACCTGAAGCAACTTTCCCTGAGTGGCACAACAGGCAAATGCCCTGCTGTTCTTCTCCTGTCTTCATTCATAATGACTCCTGCTTCTGGGACCTGGAAACCACCTACACGAGTACTATACTTAGTTATACTGCCCCCAAAGCATCATCTTCACTCTGAAAGTTAATAGCTAGAAGGAAATTTTGGACTTTCTGTCATCTCCCTGTCCCAGACAACAAAATCTACTGAAGCTTTATCTGCAGAACAGAGTTAGAATAGGTTACTAGCAATATGGTGGACGTTTTCTTGATATACAGGAAAAAGCATTCTAAATTAACACATGGTGATAAAAAGCAAATCTATCAAATGATCCTGAATATTTCATTTTCCACCAAGTGAAATTCTGGGTGAGATGCATATCATGATTCACGTGTTTGGGGGTAATACTAGAGGTGCAAGACCATCTGGAGATCTAAACGCTATAGTGATACATAGCCGTGTAAACCCTGTCTTCTCTTCCTCCTGGACTCCTCAGCTCTATCCATATCTTCCATCGCACTCATCTGGTTTGCTTTTTGGTTCACTGGGCGCCCCTGTGCACCATGCTCAAAGGCCTGTCCATTATAATGGCTTAATAAACATTTCTTAAGTAGAACAGGGAAAGTCGTCCCCTCTTAAGTCACCCCACACTGAAAAGTAGCAATTTCATCAGCCAGTCTCGGGGCCATAGGTTAACCTGCTTAAAAATTAATCAGCGCTCCATCAACAATATTGAAAGCCATGCCCAGAACTAACACCACAAACGTGAACAAAGTGTGTCCGGGAGATGTCCTGAAACTGCTCAGGGAAAAAGAAAAACCTGTCAAGGCATATAAAGCATGGGACTTTGCTCTCAAAGGAAAGATCTCAACTTTCCCCTCAAAATCACTTTCAAATAATGTGCTAGCTGCAAACAGACATCTCTTCTATAGCATTTTACTGAGGGATGGGTATTTGTTTTTATTTTTCACTGGAGTATAATGGCTTTACAATGTTGTGTTGATTTCTACCGTACAACAACGTGAGTCAAGTATATCACATTCCCTTCCTCTTCAGCCTCCTGCCTCCATCCCTCCCAGCCCCTGGGCCGGCAGATCGCTGAGCTGAGCTCCCGCGCTGCGGAGCTGCCTGCCACTGGCTGCCTCTTCTGCGCCTGGCAGTGTATTTAGTCAGTGCTGCTCTCCCAGTTGGTGCCACCCTCTCCTTCCTCCCCACAAGTCCATTCTCTAGGTCGTCTTCTCTACTCCTGCCCTGCAAATAGGTTCATCAATACGATGGATATTTCTGAAGCCTGAGGTCATGCATCCACCAGTGAGAAACAGAAATATTAGTCACTTTCATTGAGACCTATGGAGACCTCCCTCGAAGGTCTCTCATCCAGGAAATAGGACAGGCTCCCAAGTGTAAGCCATGAGTCAAATCATTACTTGGACAGCATGCTCAGATCCCAGCTACAGAGAAATGCTCTTTCTTGGGACTTAGTTTTCTCTATACTGGGGGTAAACAAAAACAAATGCTGCAGGAGCCAGTAAGGAGTAAAGTCCCTTGACTAAACAAGGGACTTGACTTCTGTTCAAGCAACAGAAGGATGGGGATTGTGGCACACCAGGCAATCCACATGTGTTTAAAATTCACTGCAGCCCACGTGATAATGGGGGGCTCAATGTTGCCAAATGATCAGATTTCTCAAGAGTCAGAAATCTAGATTTTTATGTGAAACTTCCAATTTTTAAATGCTGGAAGCTAGTTTAAATTAAATATATATCTGTATGTAGAAGGGCACCATAACAGCTGTGAGCTACATTTGACTTCCCACTAATAGGCAGTAAATTCCTACGAATGTTACACGTATTCTTAATGGTGATCTCTATAATGGGTCTTAGAATGGTGGGTCTGAAATATCAGATGCAGCAAATATGCAGATGACGCTTCAGTTAATGTGAACATAACTTTGTCACCAAGGTGTGTTGGTAAATGTTTAACAATTAGCTCTCTGGGAGCAAAAGCCCTGCTTTATAGCATCAACCAATTTCAGTTTATCATCACTCCCACCATGGGCAGCTTCAAGCTGCCAACACAATGTCACTAAACACAAAGTTGGGAAGACACAGTGAGTTCTTGTGAGCCAAAAGGAGCTGACTCCAGCACACCACTGCGTGTAACTCTCCTTAGCACTTTCAGAAAACATGATTTGCAGGACTTCCTGGCAGTCCCGTGGTTAAACCCTTTGCTTCCACTGCAGTGGGCGCCAGGCTCAATCCCTGATGGGGAACTATGATCCCACATGCTGCACAGTGCAGCCAGGAAGAAAAGAAAGTGTGAGTTCTGCCAGTTCTTAGATCATTAAGTTTAAACTATTCCCCAGACTTAAAAACAAGAAATCAAAATTAGCCCTAAGACTCAAACTCTGTAAATAATGGGGATAAGGGAAGAAATAAGGTAAAAAAAAAAACAAACAAAAAACCCCCACTCTTTTTCAAGTTATTACTATGATAAACTAATTCTGTTTTACCCATTCCCAGAGTCACCCAAGCAAGCATGGGTGCAATGGGGATTCTCAAATTTTAGGCACCATCAGAACACCTGGAGGCTTTGTTAAATCTGATTGCTGGGCCCCCACTCCCAGAGTTTCTGATTGCCTGTCTAGCAATATCCCACGTGATCTAGATGCTGCTGGTCCTGCGACCACACAGACGTTGGAGCTGAAGAGCTGGTATGAATGCATGATCATACCACAGTACAGTGACAAAAGGCCTTCAATAAAATCACAAACTCTCCCCAGTACCAGCTGCCCTAGTTAACCTTCAGGGCTCTTTTCAAGAACCCGATGAGATGGCTATGTGAAAATGCCTTGGAAAGATGAGTTAGACATGAGTTATACAACTTATACAAGAGGTAAAATAATTCAATCTTCTTAAGCTGAGATACATTTGAAAACACATTTCCAAACTGAAGGCTCTAATTTCTCAAAGGAATTCAGTGATTCCCTGTATGCTGAAATTAGAAAAAAAAAAAAAAAGGATTATAAACACAAGACATGTTGAGGATACAACTGGAAGAGGTTCTCCGTATGTGCTTCCCTCTGTCAAAAATAACTAAATAGCAAAAATCATTATATATAAGATAGGCTAAGCAAGAAGGTGCTACTGTATAACACAGGGAGCTATTGTCAGTATCCTCTGACAAAACATAATGGAAAAGAATATGAAAAAGAAGGTGTATATGTGAATGTATACAGAGAAACTTTCTGCTGTACAGCAGAAATTAACACACAATTGTAAATCAACCAGTGAAAGTCGCTCAGTCATGTCTGACTCTTTGCGACCCCATGGACTATATATAGTCTATGGAATTCTCCAGGCCAGAATACTGGAGTGGGTAACCTTTCCCTTCTCCAGGGGATCTTCCCAACCCAGGGATCGAACCCAGGTCTCCCGCATTGCAGGCAGATTCTTTACCAGCTGAGCCAGAAGGGAGGCCCAATACTGGAGTGGGTAGCCTATCCCTTCTCCAGGGGATCTTCCCAACCCAGGAGTTGAACCAGGGTCTCCTGTATTGCAGGTGGATTCAATTAGATTCAACTAGGAAATCAACTAGACTTCAATAAAATAAACCTTCAAAGTAACTAAATAAATAGCTGAATGAATGAATAAATAAATAAATGCATTCATACATACATATATATGTTCATAAATCTGAAAAAAAAAAAAATCCCAGGTGCCTGCTCTCAATGAGGGTATGCTATGGACCTACCCCATTATATCACTCTCCTGCCCTTGAGAAATAAGTCACTAAATTGTTTTTCACAAAATGAATAAAAATACATCTGTATGATACCCCACACTTTCCAAGGTGCTTTTGCTGACACTGGCTCTATAAGTCATACTGGAAATGGCAAAAAGGTTATCTTACTAAGCTCAAGAACAATCTGCATATAAAATGGTTGAGTCTGAACTATAGATCACACTAGGGGCTCTTTGGAGATCTTCCCTTGTAGCTCAGTGAGTAAAGAATTTGCCTGCGGTGCAGGAGACCTGAGTTCGATCCCTGGGTTGGGAAGATCCCCTGGAGAAGGAAATGGCAACCCACTCCAGTATCCTTGCCTGGAAAATCTCACGGACAGAGGAACCTGATGGACTGCAGTCCATGGGGTTGCAAAGAGTCGGGCACGACTGAGCGACTAACACATAACATAACAGGGGCTCTTTGCTCCTTACACAGGAGAGCTAAGAGAGACCCAAAAGAGAGTTGAATTTCAAATATGTTTTGTGAGTGAGAAAAATAACAAAACCTGAGTATGCAAACAGAAGGCAGCCCATATATTGACACTTTCTTTTATAGATGGCTGGAGTGTTAGGCAAGTACTCCAGACTTGCTCCCTGCACCAATCTGTTTATTAGGCTCCAGCAGCATGAAGGAATAGTTCAGTTCAGTTCAGTTGCTTGCTCAGTCGTGTCCGACTCTTTGCAACCCCATGAACTGCAGCACGCCAGGCCTCCCTGTCCATCAGCAATTCCCAGAGTCCACACAATCCCACGTCCATTGAGTCGATGATGCCATCCAACCACCTCATCCTCTGTCATCTCCTTCTCCTCCTGCCCTCAATCTTTCCCAGCATCAGGGTCTTTTACAATGAGTCAGCTCTTTGCATCAGGTGGCCAAAATATTGGGAGTTTCAGCCTCAACATCAGTCTTCCAATGAACGAGGATTGATCTCCTTTAGGATGGACTGGTTGGATTTCCTTGCAGTCCAAGGGATTCTCAAGAGTTTTCTCAAACACCACAGTTCAAAAGCATCAATTCTTTGCTGCTCAGCCTTCTTTATAGTCCAACTCTCATATCCATACATGAGTACTGGAAAAACCATAGCCTTGACTAGACGGACATTTGTTGGCAAAATAATGTCTCTGCTTTTTAATATGCTGTCTAGCTTGGTCATAATTTTTCTTCCAAGGAGCAGGCATCTTTTAATTTCATTGCTGCATTCGCCATCTGCAGTGATTTTGCAGCCCAGAAAAATAAAGTCAGCCACTATTTCCCCATCTATTTTCCATGAAGTGATGGGACCAGATGCCATGATCTTAGTTTTCTGAATGTTGAGCTTTAAGCCAACTTTTTCACTCTCCTCTTTCATGTTCATCAAGAGGCTCTTTAGTTCTTCTTCACTTTCTGCCATAAGGGTGGCGTCATGTGCATCTCTGAGGTTACTGATATTTCTCCTGGACAGAGGCTTCTTTTTTTTGGTTAAATAAGACATGACCTTTCTCAGGTCAGAACCTTGAGAAACACATTTGCTCATGACTGACAGAAATTGAGACACTTTCTCCCGGGGCATTACCCCAGAGGAGGGATAGAGCCTTTGACAGAGCTTGCTTAAATGCTCTAGGTCACTTTGGTTCACTTCAGGCTCCCTAGAAGAGATGGACACAGGCAACCTTGAGGGACCTGGGGAGCTCACAGCACTAGCAGTGGGTCAGCATCTGCTGAATCAGAATTGAGCTAACACTCAGCTCTCACCTAAGGGGGCACTACGAATGCCTCTTCATGGCTCTTTAGCTTTAGTTTCCTTATCCTTGTAGCCACCTTCTGCTGCCTTCTGAAGATGATGAAACTGAGTCCACAGGAGGGACATGATTTATCCAAAGGCATCCAGCTAGTTAAATGCAGAAACAGTATTAAAATTCAGGATCAGTGCTTTTTCATTTATGAATCTGCACTAATTTTCATGCTCCTAGATCTCAACCTTCTCAGTTTCAAAACTCTTCAATTATTGGGCCCCAAAGAGGACAGTGAAAAAGTTGGCTTAAAGCTCAACATTGAGAAAACGAAGATCATGGCATCCAGTCCCATCACTTCATGGGAAATAGATGGAGAAACAGTGGAAACAGTGGCTGACTTTATTTTTGGGGCTCCAAAATCATTGCAGATGGTGACTGCAGCCATGAAATTAAAAGACACTCCTTGGAAAAAAAGTTATGAACAAGCTAGACAGCATATTAAAAAGTGGAGACATTACTTTGCCAACAAAGGTCCATCTTGTCAAGGCTATAGTTTTTCGAGTAGTCATGTATGGATGTGAGAGTTGGACTATAAAGAACGCTGAGTGGTGAAAAATTGATGCTTTTGAACTGTGGTGTTGGAAAAGACTCCTGAGAATCCCTTGGACTGCAAGGAAATCCAACCAGTCCATCCTAAAGGAGATCAGTCTTGGGTGTTCACTGGAAGGACTGATGCTGAAGCTGAAACTCCAATACTTTGGCCACCTGATGTGAAAAGCAGACTCACTGTAAAAGACTCTGATGCTGTGAAAGATTGAAGGCAGGAGGAGAAAGGGATGATGACAGAGGGTGAGATGGTTGGATGGCATTACTGAGTCAATGGACATGAGTTTAGGTAAACAACACGAGTTGGTGATGGATTGGGAGGCCTGGTGTACTGCGGTCCATGACTGAGCTGAACTGAACTTGGTGGAGAAAAGATTCCATGGATCATTTAAATAAGTGGCAGCATCAAAGTCTACTGCTGGGTAGGGAACATGGACACAAAAGGAAAAGTCAACACCTGAATATAATCAATCTGATTGAAAGGAATGTTCCAGGGCTCTATTGCTAGCTCTTGTAGAAACTACTTATCAATGAGATAAATGATGCTCCTTTTGATTGTGCAAATAAATTTGCATTCGAGCTTTATTAAATACAATGAATAAGGTATTGATTTATTAATGATAAAATTTCTGGCAAGACTAATCCCAGAATCTTTCAACCCTTCCTTCTTTTATGTTTAAACACTTCTGTTCATTTAAATTTCTCTATTATGTCTATTATTTTTCTTTCTTCTCATTGTATTCCCTGTCAGATGAACCTAGACAATAAAGAGATTACCTTGCTTAAACAAATGGGGAAATTGGAACACATAGGTGTTAGAGATTGCTTAATAAAGAGGAAGTTAGGACTCTGTATCACTCATGCATATCTTCCATTTAGCCAACTCTGTCAAATCTAAAGAAGCAACACAGAGGCAGAATATGCTGCCCGTCAGGATAAGGTATTATTTATTTATTTGGCTGCACCATGTGGCCTATGAGATCCTAGTTCCCTGTCCAGGGATTGAACCCACACCCTCTGGACTAGAATCACAGAGTCGTAACCACTGGACTGCCAAGGATGCCCCCAGGATAAGGTACTATTCATATTATGTAAACCATACTGCCTAAATCTTATTTATAAAGGAATTCACCTGTAAGTAATATCAAAGATTTCATTTTTGTTTGTGAGCAAAACTTCTAAAGGGCATTCATAAAACAGAAAAGACACAGAGCAAATGGGCAGAAATAAGTAATCATTTTTAGTAAGACGTATAAAAAGTCTTTCCTGCAGGTCTCAGTCTATATATCTATGAAACTGGCACAATAATTGTTTTCCACAAGACTCAAGAGTCTGTGGAAAACTAAAATACTTCAGAAGGTGATTTACATCACTTTGTCTTTAGCACAGTGTGCAGACATAACTGAAACAAAACTGAAGAGGGCAGCTAATATTTACTGAGCATTCTAAGTGCCAGGTACATATTATCCCCCCAGCCCTATGAAGTAGAAACTATTTTTATTCTCATATAGAGGAGGAAGCTGAAGCAGCGAGAGGTGAGGTAAACTTGTCCAGAGTTGCCAAGCCTAGCAGCCTAGTTCTTCCACTGGAGACGCCATGCCCATAGGCATGGGAAAGGATTCCTTTGCTTCTCTAAGGGGTGGTTTTGTGGTTTGCACAGGGCTAAAGTGGAAGACCCTGATGCTGGGAGGAATTGGGGGGCAGGAGGAGAAGGGGACGACAGAGGATGAGATAGCTGAATGGCATCACCGACTCGATGCACGTGAGTTTGGGTGAACTCCGGGAGTTGGTGGTGAACAGAGAGGCCTGGCGTGCCGCGATTCATGGGGTCGCAAAGAGTCGGCCACGACTGAGCGACTGAACTGAACGCGGACATACCGTTCTGAAATCCTCTTCGAACTTGAAAGCCCCGCCTCCCGTGGCACAGAGCGTGGTGTGCAGGCTGGAGAAGTTCTTCTCGCTGCCCATCTGGATGAACTTGTGCATCGCACAGCTGGGGAAGCGGATGAAGTGCAGGTTCCCCTTCCGCCCACACATGGTCAAGTTTTTCAGTTCCAGGTGGACGTCTCGGATCCCAGTTTTCCCGTAAGCCGTGTTAGAAGTCAAATACTTCCTGATGCTCTTTAGGTTCTCCACCTCCTCCTGCTCTTCTTCAGCTGTAATATCCTTTGGCTCAAAGTAGACCAATTTAACCAGCGTCCCACCGATATCCATGCCAAACCACGGGAACGCTAGGGGACAGAAAGACAAAGAATCCATGAATTCTGTGCATTCGAGAAATAGTCAATGCCGAAATGCAGTGGTGTCGCATATGAACGCGCATTCACCATTCAAAGGTGCCTAAAAGAAGAGATAGGCGAGGTGAAACACACACTTTAAAATGGTGCCCATGATTCTGCTTTCATCCCACTCCAGAGTTGGCCTCAGAATTGACTATGAGATAAGGATTCTCTAAGGCAGTCAACTGCCGCTTGCTTCTCAGGGCTCCAGAATGTCACCAAATGGAGTGCAATTTCAATACTTAAAGATACATATTTTGCATACACTCTGGCTCCCAAAAGCTATTTTATCAGAATTTCAGCGAAAGAAACAATGGTCTGACACCAGAGGAAATGCTGCTATGCCATCTTATGTACCAAGGGATGGTATGTTGATCCCTAAGCCTCATACTCTCTTCCCAGAGCCCTCATGGATTATAATTTTCACGGTATACAATTTTTGCCTTCATGAGCTGACTTTTATACAATGTGACTCCACTGCTTCACTCAAATTGAATAAATAGGAAGGAGAAAGGAGAGACAGTGGGTTATAAGAGCTGAGGGGCAGACATGATGATTCCAATGGCAACAGGCTTCTCAAAAGAACAGATCGAATTACAACTCATTCCTTTCTTTACTAAGGAAGAGATTCTCTCTCCATCTCCAGTTGCCTACCCATAAGTCCTCACCTCAGCCCTGTGTCTCCTCCCCAGTCGATTCTGATTTAATTCTTGGGGAGGACCTAGGCATGAGTATTTTTTAAGTTCCCCAGACGTTCCAGTTTGCAGGCTTGCCAACTGCTAAACCACAATAACCATGACCACTGATGGTCAAGCCTACAAATAAGCACAGCTCCTGACCAGGTATACAACACAGAGGCATGTTTTGTGTAATATTTTTATATATAAATATATATTTATATTTAATAAATGCTGGAGAGGCTTACCTATGACAAAATGAATTTCCATAGTAATTATTTTTATTATTATTGTGAGGAATGGGCTGAGCTCCCTGAACAGGCTGACTTTATTTAGAGGCAACCTGGAAAATTAATACTGGACTGTCGAATACTTTGTAGTAAACACAGGGCAAACCCAAATGGGAATCTGAAATTTGGAGATCCCTTTTCATCTTCCTCAGTAGACTGTATGGGCTAAATCTGAACCTTACAGTAAAACTGAGTTTATATTCTAAATCAACTATACTCAGATCTAAACTAAAAAAACACCAAAACTGAGTTGAAAGACTCAAGAAGTTAAAGTGGCTTCTTTCAAAAAGCTTATTTTATTCAGCCCTAGAGACAGCCATTTGAGCCCTGGTCACACTGTGCACATTATACCTAGAGATTACATTGCCAGGAACAGAACTAGGACTTAGAGGAAGTCTTCTTTCTAGGCAGCCCCACTATTTAGCCCTCTCCATCGGGTACACTGGGAAGGGAGGAGGAAGGAGTACATAGGAGGAAGCCATTCCTACCTAGAATCTTCTCTCCTGTGCTTCCCTGTTGTCATTTTAGTTCTGATCCAAGCCAGCTACTCCACACTTGGGAAGCAGTAACTCTAATAATCAATCCCAAACTCCCTCAAAGATTAAGAATAGCAGGGACTTCCCCGGTTGGTTCAGTGGTTCAATGCCGGGGCGCAGGTTCAATCCCAGTTCAGGGAACTAGATCCCACATGCTGCAACTAAGAGTTCTCATATGCCATAACTAAAGATCCTGTGTGCCTCAGTGAAGATCAAAGATCCCTCATGCCACAACTAAGACCTGGTGCAGCTATATAAATAATTTTTTTTTTTAAAAATGTATTAAGAGAAGCAAATTCCGGTAACAAGACTGTTAACAAATGTCCTCTTATCTTTGCATAAGTTTGCAAAGCAAATCCCACACAGCTCAGCGTAGACTGGGAAGCTCGCCTATCCTAGCAGGAGAGAACAGAAACCTGGGAACCGTTCATCCCTAGCTCACAGATGGTGTTTCTTGGCCCATTCTCTAAAGATCACCGTCAGCATGGCCCACAGCGTGCATGCATGCGTGCTCAGTCACTTCAGCTGTGTCCAGCTCTTTGCGATCCCACGGACTGCAGCTCCTCTGTCCATGGCATTCTCCAGGCAAGAATACTGGAGTGGGTTGCCATACCCTCCTCCAGGAGATCTTCCCGACCCAGGAATTGAACCCGTGTCTCTTATGCCTACCTGCACTGGCATGAGGGTTCTTTACCACTAGCGCCACCTGGGAAGCCCAACCCACCATGTAATAGGTAAAGTCCCAATTCAGGATTCTGAACAACTGCTCCCCAGAAGCAGCAGCCAGTAACTAGCTCACATGACCTCCCTTCACCTCTCTGGATTGCAGTTTCCTTATCTGTGAAAGGAGTGGACTGTGTAAGAATGGCCTCCAGTTCCCTCCCTCCCATAAACTTCCCAAGGAATTTTTTTTTTTTTAAGAAACACATATACAAAAATCACAACCACCCACAATCAAATAGGCCAACCAGAGCCCTAGTTTTAAACCCCATTGAAACATACTGTGGTATGTCAACAGGTGCCTGGTTATGCAATCGAGGTTGCAGGTATAATCCATTCTTGTCCAAGTAGGAAAGACACCTACTACTGAATAGGATGGGAGAGGTGTATTCTGAAACACTGCTAGGATAACCATTTTTGACAGACTCTGCCAACATCTATTAAAAGCACACATACATTTTAAAATGCAGTTAATTCCTCTCTTGGACCATATTTTTTAAAGGACCAGTATTTGAGGATGGGTGTAAAGAAGTTTACTGCACCCCTTCTTGTTGACTAGTCACCAAGTCGTTTTCAACTCTTTCGTTACCCCATGGACTGAAACTAGCAAGGTTCCTCTGTCCATGGGATTCTGCAGGCAAGAATACTGGAGTGGATTGCCATTTCCTTCTCCAGGAGATCTTCCTGATCTGGAGATCAAACCCATGTCTCCTGCACTGCAGGCAGATTCTTTAACACTGAGCTACCTGGGAAGCCCGCTGCAGCCCTTACTGTGGCCAAATGTAGGAAAAACAAAAAAGCAAGATCAAAACAAATTGGAAACAACATACATGCCCTTTAACAGAGAAACTTCAATAAAGTATGACTTTCCAAACCATGGGATAGTAGGCAGACATTAGAAAGAATGAATGAGATACCCCCAATCTTCTATGAATGAGAAAAACGAGATACCTAGTAGTGTAAATAACTTATTAACTCCATCTGGTTTGGAAAAAAAGGAAGGGAGAAAGGAAAAGAGGAAGGAGGAACAAGGGACAGTGGGCAGGCAGATGGAAGGCAGACCCCAAGTGTTTATGATTATATGAGCCCAGAGAAGGCCACCCCTTCAGGTTGTTTATATTGTCGGAGGATGGTGGGATAAGTAGATTGTATAGGTAGAGGCTAGAAGTCAGAGAAAAGCATGAGAAAATTCTATACTTAGAACTTTTAGTACATGAAGAAGTAAAATAAGAATTCAGTGATAATGGAAAATAAGACATCTTAGTGCATAATGGACAGAACAAGTTGTAAGTAACCCAGAAAAGCTCCTGTGGCCTTTATATGGTTGGCTGTTGTTAATTTAAGTACAGGCAACTGAAAAGAGGTCTCCCTTTTTAAAATGTGCCTAGGGACAGCTAAGCATTTTATAAATAATTTATAATTCCAGTTTCTTTTTCCTGCGTCACCTCCTCCATTTCAAAGCTTTTGTTAGTAACTCAGCAAAACAGTTGGGGGAAGTGTAGAGTTTTGAAAATTCAGTTAAATGTCATATCAGCTGTTTGGGTTAAGGTAAAGGGAATAAGGATTGGAAAACTATAGTTTAAATGGCAATAGAAATTGCTTTCACTTACTATATTCATTCCTTACCTTCATAAAAAATTAAATGCCTTTCTATTCACATTTTAATGCTTTTATAGGATACTATCATATTTTAAATGTTCAGTTTTATTTATCTTCCTGCTATCAAGGGCTACCTAAACGATAGTTCCTATATACAAGCTGTGGTTGGAGACAGAGAGAAAGGGAAAAAAAGAAAACCGAATGCAGTCGCCATCCATGACTCATGTTGTCTTTAATCCAGGGTATGCAGATGCTTTGATAAATTCAGCTGAACCACTGGTACAGGGAGGGAGGAGGGAGAGGGGTTCAGGATGGGGAACGTGTATACCTGTGGTGGATTCATGTTGATGTATGGCAAAACCAATACAATATTGTAAAGTAATTAACCTCCAATTAAAATAAATAAATTAAAAAAAGTCTCTTCTGTGTTTGCCAGAAGTGATGCTCCTTCTAGATACAGAATGTCTGCACTCACTCTTTACTCCTCCCTTTTAAACCCAGATCCTTTTTTTTTTTTAAATTTCAGAAGCTTCTAGATCAAGAGGACCCACATAGAGAGTTGATGTTGAAATGACTTTGTTTCCCCCTAATCTAGTGCCAACTGAGCATCATCTAGGTTCTTTGACTGGATGGGACCATGGGGTTCTCTCCTTTGGGGAGGAGATGAGTATTTCCCGTGGAGGAAGGAGAGTGAGTCAAACACCTGGGAATCAGAACAGCACCTTGTGGCAGCCACTAGTGCGGCTGGTCCCCCCTCCCTCCTAGCCCGCGGTGTCACACTGCCGGTCCTGGCCGTTTTCTAATGGAGCTGGGCAACGTGCCTAATCTAGCTAGTGAGTTGGGAATGGAAATGGTGTGTGTTACTTTCAGGCAAGAACACTTAGGGCGAGTGTCAGAGCCTGCAGAACTCCTTCCCTGTTACCATAACCAGCAGAATTCAAGATAATGTTTGTTCCATCAGCCCGGATATAGAATGAAGATGAGGCAGACTGGAGCCCCGGTCACTGTCAATGGACTTACAGTGTGAAGCAGAAGTAAACCTTTGTTGTTTTAAGGTACTGAGATTTGGGGGTTGTTACTGCAGGATGATGAAATGGTAACCCACTCCAGTATTCTTGCCTGGAGAATCCCATGGACAGAGGAGCCTGGAGGGTCACAAAAAGTAGGACACGACGGAAGCGGCTTATCACCACTGCAGGATGATCTTCCCCGACCTGACTATTGTAACTTTCCATGAAAATCTTTGGCTGGTTTTTCCCCTGGAACCCTCCCTCTCCCCTGTAGAACCAGATCCAGGGACTGTCAATATTGTTGATAAACATGTGGTCGTTGCATTTATTTGCCTGAAAACTTCTCCAAGCACAAACCTGAACTGGTCATCTGATAGTAGTGAGAACCCTGAAATGAAGCTATATTCTACATGATGTGGTGAAAATATTTTTAAAATTTTATTGGTGATCAATGGCTTTAAGACAAAGCCTATTTCTTAGAGACCTCCTCAGAACACTAGAATAGTCTCTGAGGGGGTACTTATGCTTCCTGCAGTAAATTGCAAGGGTTACACAGTGAGTTTCTAACAGTATAAATGAGTAAAGACTGAGAGGAATCCAAAATCAAACACAGAGAGAGAGGTTTCCTACCAGTCAAACAAACAATAATAAAGAGCTAACTAAGGGAGCCTGGCATGAGAAATCCACCTCCTTTCAAACAACCTACACGGCTTTAAGGTGTTTATGGTGAGGGAGGTTTCCTACCGTCATTATTTCATCACTTGTGTAAAGTAGGTGCTCAGTATTCAAGATCAGTCCCTCTGTGCACAGGTCTGACTCAGCAACCTGATGCTGTCATGACCGTTTCACAATTTTCCCTAGGTTCACCAAGTTGAAATTTGTTGTAATAACTGTGAATAGGGAGCAAAAGGACTGAATTTCTTTCTCCACTCTTTGTTAATAGATTGTCAAGCAAACTAATCAATAGGTGGGAAAGAAGTTTGAGGATTGTGTAATCAACAGAAAAGAGACTTATTCCCCATTTTCGCTAGGCTGGCCTGAGTTGAGTTGTCAATCACAGACAGACGATTGTAGGCAAGTTTTTTTTCTTGAGCCATTTACTAATCTGTAAGATGAAGTAGACTAACCCAACTAACTAAGTGAAAGTGAAGTTGCTCAGTCGTGTCTGACTCTTTGCGACCCCATGGACACCAGGCTCCTCCGTCTGCGGGATTTTCTAGGCAAGAGTACTGGAGTGGGTTGCCATTTCCTTCTCCAGGGATTCTTCCTGGCCTAGGGATCGAACCCAGGTCTCCTGCATTGTAGACAGACACTTTCCAATTCTTACATTTCATCATCCCAATTACACATATACAAAGTCCTCCAAGAGCATTGCTTTAACAGCATAAAATATAAGAGTTGAAAACCTAAGAACTATTTAAGGACCCTGAAGAAAATGGCAAATGTAAAATTTAATAAAAGGGTTTCCATAACATTGTGAAGAAACCCATAATTATTGTACACAGAGCAGTCTGCTAAACATTAAATACTCTATGCAAAGAAACTTGAGTCATGGTTTCTTTTAAATGAATGCATACCAGATTTCTTGAAATTTTAGTCACACTGCAACCCACTCCAGTATTCTTGCCTGGAGAATCCCACGGACAGAGGAACCTGGCAAGCTACACTCCATGGGGTTGCAAAGAGTCGGACACGACTGAGCGACTAAGCACAGCACAGCACAAAGGTTTCAGAACACAAGTACTTCCAGAGTAGGAATGGGAATATAAATGGGTGCAATCCTTCCTCTGGGCTATTTGGAAATATATATTAAAAAGCACCAGATTCCTATGCCCTTTGATACACTGGTTCCACTTTACCCTATAGAAATAATTATGCATGCATTCAAAAATATATCTTAAAAACCATTAAGTTTTATAACGACTACTACTGAGGAAATGAATTTCATGTCCAAAAATAAAAGGTTGGTTATAGATGATTACCCATTAACACGAAGGAACAATATATCACTATTAAAATAATTTTATAAGATAGCAGTTAATGACGTGAGGAGAATGTTCATTATATATTATTAGGTGAAAAGTGTGGGTGATTAAGTGGTACATTTTGTATGATTACAGTTTTGTGTAAAAATTAAACAGTGACTTGTTCCCAGAAAACAAAGAGTAGAAACTTCAGGCCAAAATGTTAACAGGCATCATGGTTGGTGTGTGCTAAGTCACTTCAGTCCTTTCCAACTCTGCAACCCTATGTTCCATAGCCCACCAGGCTCCTCTGTTTGAATACTGGACTGGGTTGCTGTGCCCTCCTCCAGGGGATCTTCCTGACCCAGGGATCGAATCCACGTCTCTTATGCCTACCTGCACTGGCAGGCAGGTTCTTTACCACTGGCACCATGTGGGAAGCCCATTATAGTGGGCTTATGGTTTTTTTTCTTCTGGCTTTGCTGATAGGATGTTTTTCAATTTTTACAATCAATATGTTTAATCTTCATATGCAGAGTTATTTTATAAGTCTTAATCAAAAATTTAATTTCACTTCAATGAACAGAGAGCAGATCTCTGGTCTTGCTCATGAAAAAGTGTGCCTGCATTTCCTCATCTCAAGAATTTGGATTACTCAACAATTGCTTTCTCAAGCAATATTCTGCTCATGTCAAGCCTTTTACCAAAATCTAAAATGGCACTATAAATAGGATGTGATACATACATATATAAAACATATATATATATATATACATACATACACACATACACACACACACACACACAATGGAATACTACTCAGTCAAAATAAAAGAATCAAATGTTGCTCTTTGCAACAACGTGGATGCACTTGGAAGGTATTATGCTTAGTGAAATAACTAAACTAGAGAAAGACAAATATTGTATGCTATCCCTTATATGTGGAATCTAAAAAATAAAACAAACTAGTAAATATAACAAAAAAGAAACAGACTCACAGATATAGAGTACAAACTAGAGGTTACCAGTGGGGAGAGAGGGGCAAGAAAGGGGTAGGAGAGTGAAAGGTACACACCATTAGCTCTAGTAAGTTGCAAGGATATGCTGTACAGCACATGGAATATAACCAATATTTTGTAATAACTATAAATGGACTATGCTGCTGCTGCTGCTAAGTCACTTCAGTCGTGTCTGACTCTGTGTGACCCATAGATGGCAGCCCACCAGGCTCCCCCATCCCGGGGATTCTCCAGGCAAGAACACTGGAGTGGGTTGTCATTTCCTTCTCCAATGTGTGAAAGTGAAGTCGCTCAGTCATGTCCAACTGTCCGCGACCCCATGGACTGCAGCCTAGCAGGCTCCCCCGTCAATGGGATTTTCCAGGCAAGAGTACTGGAGTGGGGTGCCATTGCCTTCTCCATTAATGGACTATAACCTTTAAAATTTGTGAATCATTATATTGTACACCTTAACTTACATAATATTGTACAGCAACTATATTTCAATTTAAAAGGTTGGAAAAAAAAAAAAGAGGGACTTCCTTGGCTGTCCAGTGGCTAAGACTTCACATTTCAACACAGGGTGTGCAGGTTCCATCCCTGGTTGGGGAGCTAAAATCCCCACGTAACTTGCAGTCAAAAAACCAAAGCATAAACAATAGCAGCAATAGTGTAACAAAATCAATAAAGACTTTAAAAATGGTCCACGTTAAAAAAAAAAAAAACATTAAAAAAAAAGAAAAGGAATGACAGGGAAAGCCTTACACTCAAGAGCAGAGCTGTTTAGCTAGTCAGATGCTTGACATCACCAGGGCTCTTTCAGGCAGGAAGAGACCTGATTTCCCCACTGCTGGCAAGGCACACCCTTGACATCCTGAATGTTAAACCTGGAATTCAGAACACACCTAAGAAAGCACAGGTATGTCTATGTCTGTGGGCATGGGTCACCATGGCAAAGGGCCCACATCGCTGTGTGCCAATAGCCTTTCTTCCACTGACAAGCCTCAGATGCCCATCAGTTTTCTCCCTCTCTCCCAGACAGGTGGGAAAGAACCAAAGGGCCGATCATATTCTCATATGCAAAAGGGGAGCAGAATAGTGAGAAGAGTCCTTTCAGAGAATAATCCTTTCAGAACACCCAAGGCAAGCAGAAGTATTCCCACAACAGTCACCAGAACTAACTTCTGGATTTCAACACATCGGCCATACAGGCACTCCAGTTAACCGTTAGGCACCACAGGTTACATGCCTACCATATTTTAAGCAATCACAAAAAAATCAGAAGAAAACATGAATTTTCAGGTTAAAGAAAATGCTATCATACATAACAACACATCCAACTTTATAGCAACAGTTGTAAATGCATTTTTTTTTTTAATGGAGCAAGAGGCCCACAAAGTCAAGAGTGCCTGAGATCCATGAGAGTGAGACTCTGTTTATATTTTTCTCTGTGCCCAACCCCAGGTTAGAAATGATGTGAAACCCAATCAGGGTCTGCTTTGCATGTGCAATTTGAACTGGAGCTCTATGATTTTCTTACAACTGTATTTCCATTTTAGTATTTTATGCAACTAAATTTTAAAGTCAAACGTTTCAATTAGTTTTAAAAACTGACTGTGTAGGGACTTTCCTAGTGGTTCAGTGGCTGGGACTCTCCTCTCCCACAGCAGGGGGCCTGGATTCCATACCTGGTTGGGGAGCTAGACCCCACATGCTGCAACTAAATATCCTGCATGCGAAGATCAAAGATGCAGGGTGCTGCAACTATGATCTGGTGCAGCCAGATAAATAAAGAAAGAAAAACAAATATTTAAAGAACCTAAACAACAACAACAAAACCTTGACTGCCATCAACAACAGGATTTCTCGAATTTGCCTCATCATAAAAAACATCCAAGGTACTTGTTAAAAATACAGACTCCTAGGCCATCACCTGGAGAGCCCAGAGCAGGGGGACTAGAGACAAATGTTTTCAAGGAGGGGCCCCTGGAATTCTCATGGGTCAAATTCAAAACCAAAGTTTTAGCTGAATCGAAACTAATGCTCTTGAACGCTCTTAAGTACTGGACCACAATTTGAAAGTGAGAGTCAGAGTCTGAATGAGCTGTCTTTGCTCATAACTGCCAACTGAGGCCAATGCACAGTAGTGACCCAGCTGACGTCCCCATTCCCAGGAGGGACTTGGAAACATCGCTTGCTAATGAAGTTATTTCTGGACAATTTATAACACGAGTGCCGCGGGTGATTTTCACATTTTAAATACAGCTTCTCAAGTTTCCAGTTATCATTAAACAGGGACTGAACCCAACAGACATGGGTCTAGAAACGTTACACATGTAATGAAATTTCATCACGTGCCCCTCTCTTCAATGACTTCCATTTTAAAGGTAACCAGGCATTCTTCCATAAAGAAGTAAGCTCTGGCAACAGCACCCGTGTATTTAGGTCAGGCAGGCAGATATTCTCTGATTTGCAACCCACGGCACAGACAACCACATGAAATCAGAACAAACAGGTATCCTGACATGAAAGTTATGTCTCTCTCTTTTTTAAGTTAAGATTTGGGAGGGGAAAAAAAGGCCTTGCAGGGCACTACTGTGGTGGCATCAGTAAATGTATTCTTAGCCTGGATCTGGGCCAGGAGGAAGTGGGGCCAAGTTGGAGTCAGACATGCTGCTGCTGCAGAGTCGTGTCCGACTCTGGGATCCCATGGACTGCAGCCCACCAGGCTCCTCCACCCATGGGATTTTCCAGGCAAGAGTACTGGAGTGGGGTGCCACTGCCTTCTCTGGGAGCCAGACATGAGGGGACCCAAAATGTCAAACCTCTGAGGCTAAAACAAACTTTTCCTCAAGTGTCTTCCATGAGTTGCTGAGAGGCTCAGTGAGTGCAATCTCTTTCCAAGGTCCTGGAATCTCTCTCTCTATTCCACCTTCTTACAAGAAGTCAGAACAGTGAGGACTGTCACCGCAGTGCCCATCGAACTCATCTTCTAGCCCTCACCCCTGAAGTCCAGCCCTGCTTTCCTGCAACAGGTCTTAAGGAGGAGAAATGAAAGGCAGATGAAATTTGTTTCCCATTCCACTGCACTATTCTCAGGCTGAGTGTGTGTGTGTGTGTTGGGGGTGGGAGGTGGCGGGTGTGTGTGTGTGTGCATGTTTAGTTGTGTCCTACTCTTTGGGACACCATGAACTGTAGCCTACCAGGCTCCTCTGTCCATGGAGTTTTCCAGGTGAGAATACTGGAGTGGGTTGCCATTTCCTCCTCCAGAGGATCTTCCTGATGCAGGGATCAAACCCGAGTTTCCTTCCTTGATAGGAAACATTCTTTACCACTGCACCACCTGGGGTGGCAAGAGATGTACACAATTACAGATCTTCCATGTGGTCTTCACCTTTAGTTACACCACTCTACTCATCAGAAATGGCTTTGCTGGTGGCTCAGTGGTAAAGAATCCACCTGCAAGGCAGGAGCCATGGACTTGATCCCTGGGTTGGGAAGATCCCCTGGAGAAGGAAATGGCAACACGCTTCAGTATTCTTGACTGGAGAATTCCATGGACGGAGGAGACTGATGAGCTACAGTCCATGGGGTCACAGTCAGACATGACTTAGTGACTAAACAACAACAATTCATCAGAAATACAGACCATGAATTAAAAAGAAGATGCCACCGTTTTGACCATGCAGAGATGTGCCGAGGGGCCCCAAAGACAGTGCACCCGTACGACTATATCCAGTGTGACTGTTTCAGCCACCAGAGCTGATCCCAGCACCCACTTAAGAATGGTTCTTCTAGCTTCCTAATGCCCTGCACTGAAGCTCAAGATGATAATCTCATTACCTCCTTAAATAAATCCCAGTTTAAATCTCCAAGAGGTTTAGCTTTGTGTCTTGACAAGCCACCAGAGCATGCTTCCTTACTCTAGGGAAGCTATTGACAATTTAATACCAGGGAGTGGTTAATTAAAGAGGCTTTGGGAGAACAGCATTGCTAGGTGGCACTGCAGAGAACAACAGGGGCTACCAGAAATGAGCTTTGTTCATTACTTTTAGCTGTGAAAGCCTGGCAAACCTTTCAGGTCTAGCTGGGTGGGGACTGAGAAAAGATGTGCTAACTGCTCACATGGCAATACAAGCTGAAATCGAGGAGGTCACAAGGACCCTCCTTCAGTCATCTAAAACCAATTTATATGCTATGCCGCCACCAATTCAGTGAACAGACACTTTGTTCTGTAGACTGGGAGGCACTATGGCGGAGTCAGGATGCAGCAATGAACCTGGTCTCCTGGCACTTACATTCTCCTCTGCAAGGACTGATCATTAATCAAGAAGTTTGGAAAGAAGAATTGGAAATTC
Organism: Nanger dama; assembly: GCA_917880005.1. Lineage (NCBI taxonomy): Eukaryota > Metazoa > Chordata > Mammalia > Artiodactyla > Bovidae > Nanger > Nanger dama. Next base: position 11,238,680 of record CAKJTW010000051.1, read on the forward strand.
TGCTATGAGTGAAATTCACATTGTCCTTGTATCAGACATTACTTAATTGAAACAATGCTTTAATATTTACAAAGGGCAGCAGTTCTGTGCAGTGTTCTCTTTGAGCCTAGTAAAGTCTGACACTTCCCAGACATTCAGGAACCTTCTAATTAAACTGCAGATAAAGTCTGAACCTACTAAATGTTTCAAAATCACAGGATGCTAGTGTTGGAGGGATGTAAGGGCACTTTTAGGGAAATGCACATCAAAACCACAATGAGGTATTTCTTCAAACCCACTAGGATGGCTATAATTTAAAAAATGGAAAATAACAAGTGTTGATGGGGAAATGGAATAACTGGAACCCTCCTACATCGATGGTCAGAATATAAAACAGTGCAGTCACTTTAGAAAATTGTCTGGCAGTTTTGCAAGAGGTTAGACATAAGCTTGTCTATAATCTAGCAGTTGCAGTCTTGGGTATATATATACCCAAGAGAAATGAAAGCATATGCCCACACAAAAATTTGTATGTAAATGATCGGAGCAGTACAATAGTCAAATAGAGGAAACAACAGAAATTTACATCAATTGATGAATGGATAAATAACGTAGGACATGTCCATACAATGAAATATCATTTGGCAATAAAAAGGAAGGAAATACTGATACAAACTAACACACAAGTGAAGTTTGAAAACACTATGCTAAGTGAAAAGAGCCAATTGCAAAAGACCAGATATCATGATTGCATATACATGAAATATCCACAATAGGCAAGTCTATAGAGACAAAACGATTGGTACTTGTGCCAGCCCACTCCAGCACTCTTGCCTGGAAAATCCCATGGATGGAGGAGCCTGGTGGGCTGCAGTCCATGGGGTCTCTAAGAGTCGGACACGACTGAGCGACTTCACTTTCACTTTTCACTGTCATGCATTGGAGAAGGAAATGGCAGCCCACTCCAGTGTTCTTGCCTGGAGAATCCCAGGGATGGCGGAGCCTGGTGGGCTGCCGTCTATGGGGTCGCACAGAGTCAGACACGACTGAAGAGACTTAGCAGCAGCAGCAGCAGCAGGATTAGGAGTTGTGGGAGAAAAGGGGAGTGATTGCTAATCAGATTTTTTTAGGGAGTGATGATGTAGTCTAAATTGTGTTAATGGTTTCACTGCGAATATGCTGAAAACCACTGAATTGGGCACTTTAAATGGGTGAATTGTATGTGTATACGTCTCAATAAAGCAGATTTCATAACATATATAAAGCTCTGACCCAATCCATGCATTTTACCAATGACTTTTAAGATATAAATGCCAAATTATAAATAGTTTTTGAAGGAAATCTTTCTAAAGTGCATGACTCACTTCTCATATTCTTAAAGAAACATGAAGAAAATCTTAGCTCTTTTGATGACTCGGGGTCATGTGAGAATGAATTACTGTACCCACTATATACTGATGCCCTCAAGTACCACATAAACTTGTGCTTCCCAGGCTGCTACAGTCTGAGTATTCACCTGTCTCTGTTACAGCTTTCTATGTCTTTCTTTTCAGCTGCTACTGCTGCTAAGTCGCTTCAGTCGTGTCCGACTCTGTGCGACCCCATAGACGGAAGCCCGCCAGATTCCCCGTCCCTGGGCTTCTACAGGCAAGAACACTGGAGTGGGTTGCCCTTTCCTTCTCTTTTCAGCTACTGCTGTTAATTTCTTGGCTCCTGTCAGTGTACTATAATGTCAATCCCTAACCTGCTATGTATGATTGCAGAGAAACCAGAAAATCAAGTCTGTTAAAGCTGTGATCTGGGTGAAAGTAAATAGACTCAAGAGAGTCCAGGAAGTACTCCAAGTGTAAAATGCATGAGCATCTCCGACTTGATATACTTTCCAACACTGAGTTTTGGCGGGTCAGAAGTGTTTGTTTCCTTCCAGATTCTCAGCTGCTGTCTGGGTTATCGCTGCCAAGATCACAGAAGTGATGATCACTGTGATCAGCAGGAACAGCCAGATGTAATATATAATTGGGAAAAGAGATTCAAACTTCACAGATATATGAGTATTCAAAATATTTTATCTGTCTGGTGCCACTTAGTTTGGAGGCATGGTGCCCTTCTCTATTACTAAGGTGAGACTGTCAAACTCTTGAGCATGGGAGGTTTTTTTTTTTTTTTTTTAAAAACATCTTAACTCTGGATCTCAAATATGAAAGAGGTAAAAACAATATCTTACTTAAGTTGGTTTATTTCACAAAACATATCACGTATTTAATGTTAAGTTAACCAACATGAATGATGCTGTTTTGATGAACATAAAGACCGGAAAATTGTCATTTATGGATGACAGGTGTAGCGTCAGAAACCTCAGCATCCAGTTTATCTCTGCACTTTCTTTGGATTACACAATATGGAGACAAATTTGAGTCACAGACAGTAGGCGTAAATCCTAACTGGTTTTGCAGCAGTTTTCTCTACAATCTCAGAGATTTCTTGAATCAAAACTGATGCAGTAGCTTGAAAAGATTTACTGGAAATGTATCACAAAAAGCTGAATAGTAAAATATCTAACAGCTCCTCAGTTTACTTGTAGTAAATATTAAAAAAAAAAAAAAATCAAACAAAAAGCCTCTAAATCTTATACATGCTAAAACTCAAAGACAACAATAATCAGGACGCAACAGGTTATCCATTTACTTGTGAGAGCATTTGCCAACCAAATATGCCTAAGCTTTGCCCAAAATTTAATGGAGTGTGGTAAACATGTGCTGAAGTACTAGCTTATGCAAGTGTATCTGGATATGTGGGCATAGGCACACAGGCCAAATTTCAAAGAATACTTGAGGGCTGCACACATGCTGATCAAAGGTCTCTTTTTAGAAATTCTGAAGAAGTTTATTCCAGGGTCTATAAAAAATGCAGCAGCACTGTAACAACTAATGTTCAGGGCATACTATGCGCCAGGTGCTGTGCTAGGAGCTTCACAGGCAATATTTAATTCTCATAACCGAATGAGGTAGGCACTGTTATTATGCTCAATTTACAGATGACAAAACTGAGGTGCAGAGAGGTTCATGAACCCACCCAAACATTAGTTATGTGATCTCCAGCTTTTTAATTACAGCTTTTAAATAAAACACAAAAATTTTTAAATTAAGGTATAGTTGATTGTACAATGTTGTGTTAGTTTCAGGTATATACACACACACACATCCTTTATTTATTTTTGGCCATGCCATGCAGTATGTGGAATCTTAGTTCCCTGACCAAGGCTTGAATCCACGCTCCCTGCATTGGAAGCACAGTCTTAACCACATGACTACAGTTATATCAATAAGAATTCACTGATGTTTAACTGATTTGATCCCTAGGAATGTTTGACAAACAAGAGTGATACTAGATAGATTCAGGATCTTTTTTTTTTTTTTTCTCTCTTTCGTGGTTAAGTTGAAATACAGGGTCATTGGTGGAGAGATTGCCTGGAATTACAAATATCTCACAAATTTCAGCAATATCCCTCTTGGCTCAACCCTGAATTTAGCACTTCCAGATTGCCAGGCCCAAGTCCAGACCTACATCCTAACTTGTCTTTATCTCCAATGTGATTGCTAGCATGCCTGTTCTCACCCTACTGACTTCAGAAGAAAGGAGGGTGGAACTCTCGTAAGATTGTTCCTAATCTCTCAATCAGGCTTCCCTAGTGGTTCAGTGGTGAAGAATCTACCTGCCAATGCAGGAGACACAAGGTCAATCCCTGGGTTGGGAGGATCCTCTGGAGAAGGACATGACAACCTACTCCAGCATTCTTTCCTGGAAAATCCCATGGACAGAGGAGCCTGACAGGCTACAGCCCATGGGGTCGCTCAGACACAACTGAGCAACTAAACAACAAACCTCTCAAGCTCAAGACAAAAACTACAAAAGAGACAGCAAATGCTTCTATCTCAGTGATTTTGGAGTGATCCCAAAGCATCTGTTTTGGGGCACAGGACTATTTCATCCCAAGAAAGGTTCAAAATCTCAGACCATGAAGAAATGTTAAAAATTAATGATAAACCAATAATAAAAGGCACTGGACCCCTTCCCCCAAAAAAAAGAAAAGGAATCCTTCAGGGCAATACGATATCAGATTTTCAGGTATCAACAAATAGGATGCAACGATTTTAACCGTGGTTAGACAACTGAATTTATTCATCTCATTGTGCATCATAAAATACCATTTTCTCAATTGGATATAATACATTGTTAATGTTTTTAGCAAATAACAGATTATGCCTATTTTTTTAAGCACTCTTATCCTTTAAACACATATATGAAAATATCTACCATTGAAATGATACGATATCTGAGATTTGCTTTCAATATCATCCAGTTTGGGAGGGGAAGATGTGCATGTAAGAGCCTAAATAAAATAAGATTGGACATGAGTTGATAACTGAGCTGAGTGATGAGTACTTAGCAGTTAGTTATACCATATACTCTAGTTTTGTATAATGTTTGAAATTTTCCTAAATAAAAACATTAAAAACAAAACCCCAACACTCTCCAAACACTTCTTCAGGACAGTGAGAGGATAAATGCAGCACAATGAGCTGCCTTTGGAATAAAATTCAAGTGGGGATGAAATGGAGAAGTCCCTTTTTTGCTTGAGAGATCCTATTTTGGATGCAAACTTAAACACCAAGTTCTTTCTCCTCCTGGCTGAGACAAATTTCAACCTGCCCACTGTAACTAGAAACATGAAATGAAGATACTCTGGCAACTCCACCCTGCTGCTTCAGCAGCAGTAAATTCTAAATCAACATAGAAATTCTAAATTGGCAAGGCTCAACTGGGGCTGGATTTATACCTATAGCCTCTTGATGAAAGTGAAAGAGGAGGGTGAAAAAGTTGGCTTAAAGCTCAACATTCAGAAAACTAAGTTCATCTGGTCCCATCCCTTCATGGGAAATAAATGGGGAAAAAGTGTAAACAGTGTCAGACTATTTTTTTGGGCTTCAAAATCACTGCAGATGGTGACTGCAGCCATGAAATTAAAAGACACTTACTTCTTGGAAGGAAAGTTATGACCAACTTAGATAGCATATTCAAAAGCAGAGACACTTTGCCAACAAAGGTCCATCTAGTCAAGGCTATGGTTTTTCCAGTGGTCATGTATGGATGTGAGAATTGGACTGTGAAGAAAGCTGAGCGCTGAAGAATTGATGCTTTTGAACTGTGGTGTTGGAGAAGACTCTTGAAAGTCCCTTGGACTGCAAGGAGATCCAACCAGTCCATCCTAAAGGAGACCAGTCCTGGGTGTTCTTTGGAAGGGCTGATGCTAAAGCTGAAACTCTAGTACTTTGGCCATCTCATTCATGTGAAGAGTTGACTCATTGGAAAAGACCTTGATGCTGGGAGGGATTGGGGGCAGGAGGAGAAGCGGATGACAGAGGATGAGATGGTTGGGTAAACTCTGGGAGTTGGTGATGGACAGGGAGGCTTGGCGTGCTGTGATTCATGGAGTCACAAAGAGTCAGATACGACTGAGCAACTGAACTGAACGAAAAATTATATTGTTCTCCAATCGACAAGCGATGAGATTGTAACTCAAAATTTGTTATTCAAATAAAAGCAATGGTAAATTATGAAAGAAGTATAAAGAAGTCCAAGGTTATGATTTTTCTATGATTAATACTTGGGTGCAAACATATATGTATACACACTCACACACACACAAAGACATGTATGTTATCATCTCCTTTCCTTGATTCCCATCCTGCACTGCGGGTATACTAACACCTACCTACTCGTTCTACCTGCTGGGTCACCCAGCACTAGCCCCAAAGCGTCAGTCACTCAGTTGTGTTGGACTCCTTGCGACCCCATGGACTGTAGCCCTCCACTCTCCTATGTGCATGGGATTCTGTGCAGGCAAGAATACTGCAGTAGGTTGCCATTCCCTGCTCCAGGGATCTTCCCGACCAGGCAGCAAACCCAGGTCTGCTATACTGCAGGCAGATTCTTTATCATTTGAGCTACTGGAGCCCAGCTATTTTATTTTTTAGATTTTTTTCTGTGGGGGCCATTTTTAAAGTCTTTTTGACTTTGTTACAACGTTGCTTCTGTTTTATGCTTTGGCTTTGGCCATGAGGCATGTGAGAGCTTAGCTTTCTTACTGGGGATAGAACCTGCAACCCCCCTCATTGGAAGGCAAAAGTCTTAACCACTGGGCAACCAGGGAAGCACGTGTGCATGTGTGCTCAGCCTGTTTGACTCTGTGATCCCAAGGAGTGGGGCCCACCAGGCTCCTCTGTCCATGGAATTTTCCAGGCAAGAATACTCAACGGGGGTTGCGATTTCCTACTTCTGTCAGGGAAGTCCCAAGCCTAACTATTTTTGATGTAGACATTTCAGAGGGAAAAAGGAAAGCAGATAATAGTTGTTCATCTAAAATCCAAGGGGATTTGCTCCAGAACCCTGAACCCCCGCCCCCACCAAGTGGATACCGAAATCTTCGGATGCTCAAGTTCCTTATAGAAAATGGCATAGTATTTGTATACAACCTACATGCATCCTCCCGAATACTGGGGATAGGGCCTGCACCCCTCCCCTCATTGGAATGATCTCTAGATTACATATAATACATCATACAATGTAAATACTATGTAAATAGTTGCCAGTGCATGGCAAATTCAAGTTTTACCTTTTGGAACTTTCTGGAGTTCTTTTTCAAATATTTTAATAGACTCTGCAGTTGGCTGAACTCTGCCGATATAGAATCTGCAGGTACAGAGGGTTGACTGTATGTGAGTCTAAATTCTACCCTTATATTACAATGGGTTTTCAAACATGTGTAGAATACTTTCTTTCCTGAGAATGAGGCTCCATCATCTAATGTCTCATATTCTGGTATTGTTCTAAGTATCAGAAGATATATTGAGCTTTTTCTCCCATTCTCTGCCCCCAAAGCTGTGATAATTCAGTTTGCATTACTGCTGCCCTCTGGGACTTTTCTCTGAGTGACATGTGACTTGTATTACGGTCAGTGGTAAATATTTAACAATTGGATCTCTGAAAATAAAGTCCCGATTTTCAGAATTTGCCAATTTCCATTGTGTAAATACACCCACTGTAGCCAATTTCAAGTTGTCAATGCAAGGACATTGACTGCAGAGTTGGGATGTAATGTATACAGCTGGCTCCCAGAGCCTGTAGTAGCCACTTCCAGCACATCACTGGAACTCCTGGTTTGCCCAAGCTGGTTCTGACATCTTTATTAATGGTGCCCTCTGGTTATGTATGGATGTGAGAGTTGGACTGTGAAGAAGGCTGAGCGCTGAAGAATTGATGCTTTTGAACTGTGGTGTTGAAGAAGACTCTTGAGAGTCCCTTGGACTGCAAGGATATCCAACCAGTCCATTCTGAAGGAGATCAGCCCTAGGATTTCTTTGGAAGGAATGATGCTAAAGCTGAAACTTCAGTTCTTTGGCCACCTCATGCGAAGAGTTGACTCATTGGAAAAGACTGATGCTGGGAGGGATTGGGGGCAGGAGGAGAAGGGGGTGACAGAGGATGAGATGGGTGGATGGCATCACTGACTTGATGGACATGAATTTGAGTAAACTCCGGGAATTGGTGATGGACAGGGAGGCCTGGCGTGCTGCGATTCATGGGGTCGCAAAGAGTCGACACGACTGAGTGACTGAACTGAACTGAACTGAACCACTCTGTAAGGCTGCTGACGCAAGAGACAGGGGCGTTTTGGACACAGTGGGGGACGGAGAGAGTGGGATGATCTGAGAGAATAGCACTGAAACCTATACATCACCAACAGGTAAAACAGACAGCCAGTGGGAGGTCAATGTATGAAGCAGGGCACCCTAAGCCAGTGCTCTGTGACAACCTAGAGGGGTGGGATGGAGAGGGAGGTGGGAGAGGGGTTCAAGAGCGAGGGGGCATATGTATACCTAATGCCTATTCATGTTGCTGTAAGGCAAAAACCATCACAATATTGTAAAGTAATTATCCTCTAATTAAGAAAAAGTAAATTTTAAAAGACTGCTGATGAAATATTATGTGGGCACTGCAAAGAATAAATCACACTTGGGCTACGTCTTCACAGTAAAAAGCTTCCATGAAAGGAAAAGAAGACGTGATATCTCCCTGACCAAACTCATGCTGTCTTCCTTCTAAATACATGGTATCGCTTTAGAAGTTTTTCATCAAATGAAGGCAGCTGAGGAAATATGAATGGTGAACAGTTTTAACTATGTTCAAGCCTTCTGACTCATACACACAGTTTCAGGACTTAAGGAACTGCCATAGCATAGGAGTAGACTAAAGTCATGTAACTGGTTTCAGGCTACACTACAGTTTGGAATCAAATGAAATCAAATATCACACCCAGAGTCTAGCATGGTACCTTGGCCCAAAGGAATAAAAACTGACTGATACCTGTGCGACCTATGGGGAGTATTAAACCTCAGTTTTCAAGGTCACCCAGGTCAATACTTACCTGATCTCCTTTATGTCAGTCGAAAATAAGTCATCCTATAGTCTACAGTTTAATACTTTCTGCTAAGTCAATACAACCTGTACTGAATCACATGGGTGAAGGAATCTGTCAGGTGAGAGTGTGGCTCTTGGTTCTTCAAAGGGTGGGACCCCAAGGGAAAGTCAAAATAAAATAGCTATCTTTAAATATCTATATAAGATAAATTAGATGTGCTGCATTGTCAAGGAACACAGGGTAGAAATTCTGAGATGGATTCTGACTTAGTGTAAGGAAGGACATATAACATCAGCCCCTGTAATTTCTATTGAGTGTCTATGTTTTGATGGAAGACTCACCATACTGCTGAATCTCAAGTCAACCGAGACTGAATTTCAAGTCAACTAAGTCCATCCCTGTCTGTTTCACTCCTGGACTGCCCACTTCAGACTGTAAAGCAGTTGTTTTTCCGTAAGCCCCAGGATTCTCAGTAATTGGTACCACCTACGCTGGCCTTGGCTTACAGAGGTCCATGCAGGTCCACAGTGTCCCGAGCCTCTATCTAAAGTCCCATGGCCTCAGATTCAGCATAGAGTCAAGGCCAGACAACATCAGAAGGTTCATATTCTGGCCTTGCAGGCAACAAGCGCCCAGAAGTATCCATCTCATCTTCTGCCAGAACAAAGTTTGCCTGGCTGAGGGTTAAAAAACAACACCTAAGCACTGGATGTGGCTGTTCTGAATTCTGAAGCCTTCTTCAATTTGTGCAGCTTTTATAAAGGAAAAGTGCTCCCTTTCCTAATCTTTCTACTCTCCATCGTGCCTATCTGCCTCACTGAAGGGCTGAGATATCAAATGGTAAAAGATCAAAGGAAGATACTTCCTGTTTTAAAAATAACTTTGTCCTGACACTAGATTAGCAGCTACATAAATTACACAGCTTTCTTATTTACATCATTCTCAGGCAGGGCCTGCTCGTACTCGGTCTCAAGAGTTGCCATGGAGCCATCTATGAAAGTGACAGTGAGATAAAGACACGACACAGCCATGTGTCTTGCTTCCAGAAACCTCAGAAGGAATTAAGGAAGCTTCCATTTAGGAGATGATGTCAGATCAGGTTGGAGGATACCCTGAAACCCTGTCCACAAAGTCCTCAGTCAAAGCAAGATGGGGTGATGAGAATCCTGAGATTTCAGAAAGATTTGAAAGCCTCTGTGACTAAATAATAGCAAGAAAATTAATACTGAATCCTTTTATAAATAGTAGCTAGTATGAATAGTAAACTATCTTTTACTCTGCACATATCGGGATATAGGCATTCTACTATACAAGACTTCACCTACGTTTCCCACATTTGGTAATCAAAATTGGTAAGATGTGTGTGTGTGTGTGCAAATCTCTCCACTTGTGTCTGACTCTTTGCGACCCTATGGACTGTAGCTCGCCAGGCTCCTCTATCCACGGGAATCTCCAGGCAAGAATACTGCAGTGGGTTGCCATTTCCTTCTCCAGGGGATCTTCCCAACCCAGGGATGGAACTCACATCCCTTCTGTCTCCTGCATTGACAGGTGGGTTCTTTATCACTAGTGCCACCTGGGAAGCACTATTTTCCACATTTGGTCCTCACCACTGGTAAGACAGATGCCGGTTATTTGTGGTCAACAAAGTGAGCCTCTGAGAAGTTAAGCATCTCAGCTGAGACTGCACTGTGAACAAGAAGTAGAATGAGGCTCTGAATCCAGGTCTGGTGACTCCAAAGCTCCTTCCACTCTAGAACACTACCCATTCATCCTGGGACTCCCAGAGGGTCCTGAGTCTGGTCTCCTGGCCCAGCAGAGTCCAAATCTAAGCTCAATTTTCCCGAGGCCTGGAGCCCTTGCTCGGTTTCTTGGAGAAGGATCAATGGAAATTTATTCCTCACAGTCCTGGAATCAAAGATTAAGACACTGGCAGATTAGTGTCTGGTGAGCTCAATTCCTAGAAAGCTGTCTTTTTTAAGTTTTATTTTTAAGCTTTTTGTTTTGTATTGGGGTATAGCCGATCAACAGCGCTGTGACGGCTCCAGGTGAACAGTGAAGGGACTTAGCCGTGCATGCACAGGTATCGACTCTCCCTCAAGCTCCCCTCCCCTCCAGGCTGCCACAGAACATTGAGTGGAGTTCCATGTGCCATACAGTAGCCCCTTGCTGGTTATCCATAGATAGCTGTCTTTTTGCTTTTAGCCTCTAGAGAATTCTCTTGGCTCGTCCTCACGACCTAATCACCTCCCAAAGGCCCCATCTCTTCTCACCATTATCTTGAGGGTTAGGATATCTGAATTTCGGGGAGACACAAGAAATAAATCTAGAGTAGGACCTATCTCATAGGGAGCTGGGAGTGCTGTATGAGATAATCCATGTAAAATGTTTTGGTTCCTGGCACAGAGTAAGTGTCCCTTAACGTCAGCTACTGTTACCTTCACAAACACATGAATGAGCTTTTTGCCAACGGTATACCGACTGTATACACCGATTTCTTCTACAAGTTTTACAGAACACAGTTCCTTTTCCCAAAATAATAGGCTTAATGTGGCAGAAAAGAAAGGCAGCTAGCTGAAAATGGAGGTAGACTTGGCTTTGAATTCTGGCTCTGCCATTCACTGACTTCAGGTAGGTTGCTTCACTTCTCCAGGCCTTTCTTTCCCCATCTTAAAAATCGAGTGTGGGAGTGGTGACCACATACTTTTGTAAAGACACATAGGGAGCAATGGGACACACAGCTGTTGCTCAATCATAGCTAAGCTAGTTATTCGGCCAAAGTGACCACTCTAAGTACGCACTATTGTCATAAATCTTTTCACCTTCTTTCCAAACTACAGAGAAATCTGTTAGAGGCACAGATCATTATTTTGATGTAACTGCCTCTAAAAATAACACTCCCTTACCCCTTGGAATCATTGACTGCTTTCAAATACATTCCCAAGGAGAAAATATAGTCAAACATACACACATACTATTAGCCAACTCCCAAAATCACTGCAGATGTGACTGCAGCCATGAAATTAAAAGACGCTTACTCCTTGGAAGAAAAGTTATGACCAACCTAGATAGCATATTCAAAAGCAGAGACATTACTTTGCCAACTAAGGTCTGTCTAGTCAAGTCTATGGTTTTTCCTGTGGTCACGTATGGATGTGAGAGTTGGACTGTGAAGAAGGCTGAGTGCCAAAGAATTGATGCTTTTGAACTGTGGTGTTGGAGAAGACTCTTGAGAGTCCCTTGGACTGCAAGGAGATCCAACCAGTCCATTCTGAAGGAGATCAGCCCTGGGATTTCTTTGGAAGGAATGATGCTAAAGCTGAAACTCCAGTACTTTGGCCACCTCATGCAAAGAGCTGACTCATTGGAAAAGACCCTGATGCTGGGAGGGATTGGAGGCAGGAGGAGAAGGGGACGACCGAGGATGAGATGGCTGGATGGCATCACTGACTCGATGGACGTTGAGTCTGAGTGAACTCTGGGAGTTGATGATGGACAGGGAGGCCTGGTGTGCTGCCATTCATGGGATCGCAAAGAGTTGGACACGACTGAGTGACTGAAATGAACTGAAGTATCTAAAAGATCTCATAAATTAAGTAATGAGATACCAAGCTTGATAGCTGCACTATCCAGAGGAAAGGTCTACTTAGAAATTCTGGGCACCCTATCTGATTCAGAATATTGTCATCCCAAGGTCAACACTGACCTACACAGTGAAGCTAAAGCATATAATTAAATGTAATGGAAGTCAAACCAATTGGTTTGTATTAAAACATACACACACTGTTCAAAGTCAGGCTATCACAAACATTAAAACAAAAAACCAACCCCAAACCTGTTAATTAAAATCAGTACTCTTCTTTCCTGACTAATTATGTCACCAAAAACCATGCTGGATTTTGATTTACACCTTTGTTGAATGTCCCACATGTTAAAAACTAACAGCACTCTTTCCATCAAAATTTTTGGTTACTGTGCCAAACAAAATATGTTTTGTATTAATGTTGAAATTCACTTAGTGGCCTTTTGGGGAGAAGTGGTGTTCAGGTCCCTAATGAATCCTAACACCTAATTTAACCACTTAGACACTGAACACTTGGGCCCTTAAATTCATAAATCTCTAGTCCAAATATGCATTGTACAATTCATAACTTTATTGACAAATGTAGAAATCAGACCACATCCCAGAGGTAGCAATTCTAGAGTGTGCCTGTTTTCCATCCTAGTCTTTTGTTCTTGATTTGCAAAGCTTCTCCACCATCTAGAAGTTCTGATTATGTTTTTAATAAAAATGCATATATAGTCACACCATTCCAGCCAGAGAATTCTACCCATTTATCTTTATATCCTGGTTTTTCCATTAGCCCGATTCAGAAGTTGGGGAAATTCTAGGTGCCAAAGCTAAATATCCTAATATTTAGAAAAGTGAAGACTTACACTTTGTCAATGGTAGCTAGCTAAAACTGGTAATAGACGTGTGTTTCTTCAGTTTATACCCCACGAATGTGTTATGTGCATAATGAACTCTCGCCCATTTTCTGCTCGCGTTCTATCTGGATGATCTCAGAGTCCAGGACTTCCACTAGACGCCTGCAGGCACTGCTCCAGCCCTTATTCCTGCTTGTTTAAGAGGGCAGCTCACATCCTTAAGTCTTCTGATGACACTCAAATATTTGCCTTTTTACAGCAAATGTAGAAAGTAGTGTTTGCTGGCTCAGTTATCTCCTTTGCATTTTTCTCCTCTCTTCAGTAGTGTGGCTCATCTACAAGTATCCTTAAAGTCTAAAATATCCAGGATTTCAAGGCAACAGCTGTATACTTTTTGTGCCATTTCTGTTCCTTCTCCAAAAAGTATATATTCATCAGTTTCATCAAGAATAAAAGAGTTACATATAAAATTGTTGCTGCTGCAGTGTTTATGATGTTTAGAGAGTCAAGCTGCAGCCTAAAGCTATTAGAGACAGGTTAAATAGATTATGGTATATCTATATAATGGAATATTGGGAATGTAATACAACCAACTACAAATGATGCTTTAATGCTGTAAGAAAATGCTTTTATTAAGATTTTCAAATAAAAAGGGTAAGCTGGGAGTTTGGGATTGATATATACAGTACTGTATTTAAAACAGATAATCAACAAAGACCTACTGTATAGCATTGCTGGTGCTGTTCAGTTGCTAAGTTGCATCTGACTCTTTTGTGACCCCGTGGACTATAGCCTGCCAGGCTCCTCTTTCCATGGAATTTTTTTTCAGTCAAGAATACTGCAGTGGGTTGCCATTTCCTTCTTCAGGGTATCTTCCTGACCCAGGGACCAAACCTGTGTCTCCTGTGTTGGCAGGAAGGTTCTTTATCATTGAGTCCCATGCAAGCCCACTGTATAGCACTGGGAACTATTGATACTTTGTAATAATTTATAATGAAAAGCAATAGATATATGTACATGTAAAACTGAATTGCTTTCCTGTATATCTGAAACTAATATAACACTGTAAATCGACCATGGTCCAACATAAAATAAAAATTAAAAAAAAATCTTAGTGTGATCCAAAATTGCCTTCAGCAAATGGCACATTTTAAACAGCCATTTTCTCTGGGTGATGGTATTTGTGAGTACTTCTTCCTGCTTTGTTCCCTCCATTTTGTATGATGTAATATTTTTATTGGAAAAAGGGTGTTGTAAGTAACCATGGGACTAGGAGTGTCATAGATAATCAAATAAAACGTTTTAGCTTTCTTATATTAGCCAACTCCCACCTTTTTTTAAACAAGAAAGTCAATCTGAGGTGTCTCTGCCAGCTCAGTCTCTTGTCCTCTGGGTTAGTGGTGGGCAGTGTTCTGCGTGTGTGATAACAACTGGCATTTGCCAAATAACTGCTATGTGCCGAGAAGGAATTTACGTGTGTGTGTGTGTGTGTATATATATATATATATATATATATATATATACATATATATATATACATGTATATATGTATTATACACATATAATATATATCTTATTTAATCCTCACATCAACCTGATCACATAGTATGATTAGCTCCATCTTATCAATACTGAAACTGAAGCATAGAGGTTAAATAAGTAGCCCAAGGTCATCCAGATGCAATTTAAACTCAAGCCCTCCAGAGTCTGGATAACTCCACCATTTACAAACATTAGGCTCTTGGCATTTTATTAGGACTATAAAATTAGTTTCAAAATATTTGGGAAGTGAGCTGACTTCATAAGGTGCTACTTATGTATGCTTCAAAGAATCAGAACACCAAGGAGCATACAAAAGGACTCTCCCTATAGAGACCTTACCGAGACTCCATTGAAGGGCTGTTCCTAGTCTGTCTCACGGATGGAAATGGCTACTTTGATGAGGTGATGATGTCACTTGTACTTTTTTCGTCAACATCAATCAAATATTCATGTACCCAAGTTGCAAAGCATATGAAAAAGATTAACATCTATAATAAGACTTCCAACTTGATTGGGGAGATAAGACCAATAACATGCAGGGAACAATCAGCCCAAGGCAAAAATAAAAACTTTTTAAATGATAATAAAATGCTAAGCCATGTGGTAGACTAGATGACTAGTGCGCAAGTTATGAAGAAAGAACTGTCAGCTCTTTAGTATCTTAGCACTTTGAAAGCACAAGAAACAACCCTTGAAGATCATTTCATGGCCTCCAGCATTCCAAGAGGAGATCTAACCCGGTTGAGGCCACACAGTTGCTCAGTAGCAGAGACAGGAAGCAGTTAAGTCTTGGAAAAGCTTTCCAAGGATAAGCACAGTGAGTGAGGTGATGGTACTTTTGATGAAAAGAGTGGACAAGATTTCCTGGTTTAACAAAATCAACCTGCCACTACTCTGATTTTTAGATTACAAGATTGTGAACAGTCCCTGTACTGAGGGATTAGATTTAATCTTTTTAAAGAATAAAAAACTACAGAATTGCCTATTTCGTTGCATTCATTGTTTTCAAACATGCAGTATTTCAAAGTGTATTGCACTCTACCCAATATATTACCAAAGAGAAAGACATCTACCTACATATGCATTCCAGGTGCCTATCTGAGAGAAGTGATACCTGGCTGAACTAAAGCACTTCTGGTTCAGATAGAAGCAGGAGCCTGAAGTTGCAGCTGTAAGTAGGAAATAGTTATTTGTCCAACTTTGATGCTTGTATCAACAATACACTCAAATTTCATTTAAAGCATGTAAATACTCTTTGTAATAATTGCTTATGTAAAATTTATCAGTCATCAGAAAATAGGGAGATACTTAAGTCTAATTAGATTTGTTTTAGATTGCCTAAAAATCAACTGATTGGGCAATTTTTTTTTTGTAAAAGATACTGAATATTAATACACAAGGTATAAGGATCCCAAATTAAACCTAATTTCAACTAAGAAATTTTGGTAGTGAACACAGCAGATGTGTGGCTTAGCATATGCAAAATTTATTTCAGAAATGTTTGTTCAAATTTGAGGAAAAAATAGGCTAATGAAACACCAATTTTGATGAATTCTTTTTAAAAGTTGATAAATAAGTATGATCACTAAACTTAAAATACCTATGGTTTTTCATTAAAAAAAAAAAAAACCTATTTCAATACTTGACAAAACACACAGGCATAAAGTTATACTTTTTTCTAAATAATGCTTCCAGTGGATTTTCAAGCAAAAGTTAAGGCTCAAGGTTATTTCTCTGCCTTCCTGCAGAGAAAATTGTTAAGAGAATAATTTTCAATTCCTCAAGAATTATTTCAAGAGGTATGATACACTCAAACATAGACCATTTATGCTAGCAATACTAAATAAAAACTCAAAGCAGTTCTCTTTTGTTATGTTTTAGCTACTGACATTTTAAACTCTAATATAGTTTGTTAAAGTAAATCAGAGTAATAAGTGAAATGTGGCTTCAAAAGAAGTAAAACAGGTTAATACATCATAAATAATCAATACTAATGCATAAATAAAGTCATTTTCTAACAAGGTTCAAAAATGAAAGAAAACAGAAATTCAGGTTTTAGATGCCTTCCTTACAATCCTACCAATCTGCTGTGTGGATTCAAAGTTCGCGACAAGAAGTTAACTTTGAACCCGAACATTTCAGACTTACAAAACACAAGTATCAGAGTTACTGCGTCCCACAGTTGGGTTAAAAAGCTTCCCAAAGTCTCAGAGACTTTAACTGAATGCAGAAAAGCTAAGAGTCTAAGACAATAAACAGAAACAGCAAACAGTGAAGCTGCCAAATATCAAGGTTTTACAGATGAATCTAAAGCATTTCTAGCAACTTCCCTGTATGAAACAGAATAAATAATCTATACGCAAATATGCATGTTCGAATGCAATCACGTTATTAGCATGCATTCTACTTACTTTGCTTTTTGCCATTTATAAGCTTCATTAGGGAGACCCAGAAAGAGCTAACAAGTTGAAAGAAGTTCGGCTCAGATAACAAACAGCTGTAAACTTGATCTACAAATTTGCATCTCAGAACTTTCAGCAGGGGAGAGACTTTTCACAAACTAACATATATACAAGCTTTAGATTGTGAAATAACGCATTTCTGCACTGTATATTAATTGGAAACCTCAACTCTACCTCCCCATTATCGGGAAAAAATAAAAAAAAACCCACCTCCAATCTTCATTGGTCCACATAGTTCCAGCCCACATGGTATCAGTGGGTGTGTCCCTCCCAACAAGCCCTCTCATTGGCTGCGAGGAAACAGCCTCTAATAGGCTGTGATTTGGGGGCTGTCAAACTCCACGCCTCCAGACCTCGAGCTCGCCAATAGACCCAGGGAGCTGGCGGCTCCTCTGCGATTCAAAGGGCAGGCTGACGGCCTGAGCGCCAACCCCAGAAAGACGAGCTCTCAGAAGAGAAAAGGACGAGGAGAAGGGCGACGGCAGCTCAGGCTCTCCCCGCGCCGCTGCTCGACTCCTACTCCCGCTGCTCTACTCCTACTCACCAAACGTTGACACATGTGCATTTTCCCACCGACAAATTAGTAAGGCGGCCAGCGCGTTTGCCTTCTACAGAGCCGTTACCCGAGGAGCAGCTCAGAAGCCGAGTCAAATCGGCCCATTCTACAGATGGAAGCAGGAAAGGGATCCGTAGCGCCTGGCGCCCCTGGGAAAAGAATCAGCCCCGTGCGCCCCCTCAAAGCCGTCCCCCGACAGCCGGGCTGGGATGCCCCGGGCGCGCTGAGGTGCCTGTCCCGCCGCTCCCGGGGGTCGCGCCCCGCTCTGCGCCCGCGCTCCCCTCCCTAAGAGACTTACGTGGCCTGTTCTTCCTCCCGGAGTCCATTCTCCTCCGCAGCCGGCATTTCTTGGCGGGGGAGTCGTGCTGAGGGGGCGGCGGCTGTGGCTGGAGCTCTGGCTGGAGCGGCAGGCGCGGGGTGCCGCGTCGCCGCCGCCCGGGGGGCCGGCTGCAGAGGCGCGACGGGTGGAACCCGTTGTGCAGCAGCCCGTTCACGGCTGCAGCGCCGACGCCGGCGGGAGTCCCCGGGGCGTGCGGGGCCGAGCGCTCAGGCTGCCCGCCGTGGTCGCCCATGCCAGAGGCTGGTGGGGCGGCGCGCGGGCCCCGGCTCAGGCGGCCTCTCTGGAGGTCATTCTCGGGCGTCTTTATTTCCCCGGATCCTCCTTGCGGCTTCCGATTCAGCAGCCGCAGAGCCGGCACTGGGGGATGGCGAGCCGGGCGCTCCTCCCCTCCTCCCTCCGGCGTTCGCACCTCCTCTACGCCCTGCCCCTCGAGCGCCGGCCCCCCGGCGCCCGCCTGGAGCATGCCCGCTCCCGGCGCGGAATCGGGGATCCCCGCGCACCCCAGCCGGGGCCCCCAGAGCCCGCCTTCCCCCGCTGCCCGAGTCGCGCGACTTCAAACGAGGTTTCCTCGCCTCCCAGACCTGTTCCCGCTACTGAGCATGCCCAGTCCTGCCCGCCAGCGCCGAGCTTCAACATGGGGACTGAAGTTCTCCGGCTTCGCAAAGAAGAGATGGGCGGGCTGGGCTTTGTATGGCGGAGCAAGTCGAGAAGGGACTGGGCGAGGCCGGCGTGAGAGGAACGAGCAGCTTCGGGAGGAATGTGGGCGGAGACAACAAATATATGTAGAGGTTTGGGTTTGCTAATCCTGTCCGCACTGAGCTAGATACCTTTGCAAGGTCATTCACGTTGTCCCCTCCTCCCTGAAAGCTTTGTGAGCGTCTGTGTGTTTCTCTGGGTTTAGTTAAGCGACCAAACTACTCACAGGCACGAGGGGAAGGAGGAGAACGATTATTTATAGACAGGTAGGCGGATTTGGAGAGGGAGGGGAGTGTAATTTCTTTGCTGGCACTCACAGACACCATGTGGCCGCCTGGAGTTGTCTTTTACAGGGAGGAACCTAAGAATACAGTGTAAGGACAGTGAAGGACATAGATGTAGGCGGGATTAACCGGTGCTGGAAGAGACCAAGTAAACAGAAGCAGTCCCAAGCTATAAAAAGCATTTTCCTCACCCAGAAGGGATGCTCAGGAGACAATGTCACCCTATTTATAGAGGAAGGAGTTGCCTGTGTTTTCAGAAGGGCAGGCAGCATCACAGGGAGACAGCGCCATAACCCTGGAGTCAGCTGGATTCAAACTCCAACTCAGGCACCCAACAAACCCTGAGAAACTCATTGCTCAAGTTAACACACCTGGTTTCAGGAAACAGGATTGGGCATGCTCAGTAGGCAGGACAAATTTGGGTGCTGAGGACCTTCCCAAAGTTGTGCAATCCCTTGAGGCCTCAGCTCTTGACTCTAGAAACTGTCTTGAGAAATCTATCTGCTACCGTCCTGGTGCACAGTAAATGCCCCAAAGAGCTGGTTATCCTTATTACACTGTTATTAGCAGATCACCCTTCATTTCCAAGGGGAATAAACCATACTCGCAGTCATGTTTATTGTGTAACTTACTGTGTATGATGTTCTCCATCATCTGTTACTTATTTAATCTACAGAGGAGTCAGAGGCCTCAGAGCACTCAGCAGCAGCCAGGGGCCTGTACCTGGAAGGGAATTCCTTCCAGCAGCATCTGACCTGGAATCAGCTTTAGGACCCACGACCACTTGAGTGCACAGGTCCCTTGACTCCTTTTTTATTAAGAACAAAGCAAAGAATAAACCAGGTGGTTAAATGATAAAGAATCCAATGCAGGAAACACAGGAGGCTGGGGTTCAGTCCCTGGGTGGGGAAGATCCCCTGGAGAAGGGCATGGCAGTCCACTCCAGTATTCTTGCCTGGAGAATCCCATGGACAGAGGAGCTGTGCTGGACACGATTGAGCTCTCACGCACATTAAAGAATAAGTCTTAATTCTCCTATTTTTGTTTCCCTGATGTTATCATATTTGCAAATACAAAGAAAAACCTAGATGACCTGGCCCCAGCCTCACCTTGAGCTCCTGATTCACCCTCTATAGAGCAGCCTTTCAGTTCTTCAGACACACGAACATCCCTTTTCATCTGCTGTGTTCCCTTGTGTGTTCCCAGATGTCTTTGTTTACCAGATTCCAACTCAGTCTTCAGATCTCTACTTCAACCTCTTAAAGTAGCCTTCTCTGACCCTTAGAACAAGATTAGAGCTCCCTCCTCCTACGCTTGACCTTCCTGACTCTTATCAGTTTGTAACACCACAATGGGGGTATAATAGGACATCACTGAGTTGTTCCAGTGATAAGATGAATATATATGTAAAGTGTCCAGCCCATCATAAGTGCTATAAAAAATGCTCAATATTATTTGATCGTGCATCTCCCCCCACTACACTGTAATCTCCATTAAGGCAGATGACTCTCTTTCCTAACTGTATCCCTAGGAAGCTCTTGGTAATTATTTGTGACTGAAAACATGACTTGGGTGATATTTCCCCCAGGGTGTCTCTCACTTTCTACTGTAAATTTGCTGAAAACAAAACGCCTGGATTGTCACTCCTAAATATTCAAATATAAAGCTTTCAAATTCTGATGTAATTTAAGCTCAGTAGTTTAGGAAGCACTTTAGAGCAGAAATGCAGAGAGCAGATTTAGCAATGCAGTGTATCCAAGGACATATCCTCTCCAGCAGGATTCCCAGGCATGGTGAGGAAGGCCTGAGCCAGGTGGCTCAGACCCAGGTAAGCGCAGGAGCACTGGTACTGGGGACAGAACATCCTCTACTTGCTTCTTTTCTCTCGTCTTTACTCTGGGTGCCTTGAATCAGTTATACCTTGCATGTGATTGAGAGGAAGCCAGGTGGCATATCACAGGTTTATGGGGTGTGCGGAAGTCAGGGGGTGGAGGGAGGTTGCGGTTCGGAGGTGTAATTATGAGGTATGAACTATATGATGTGCTCCAGCAGGGGAATGGAACAAATAATGTTTGGAAAGAGAGAGGGACGAAGAACCCACAAGGCACTCTTTCCCTCTGTTCATTCATTTATTTACCAGTCATTTATTATGAGTGGTAGGCAGTAAAATAAATGCTGGGAGTTAAGTACAAAGTTAAAACAAATGGCTTCATTGCCCTCTAAGGGCTTACAATTCATAGAGAGACAGAGACAGAGAGATAAGTCAATGATTCTCCATCATCTGGCTCCATGAGAATAACCTAGGGAGTTTTTCCTTTTAAACTTCTTGTTGAAAATAACATACATACAGAAATATATACATATCCTAAGGGTAGATAGAGCTCGCTTCCTAAGGCCCACTTGTCTTCACAGTGAATGAAACAAAGTGTGTCACCTATACTATGGAAGGGAACTCCAAAGGACTCCAGAGAGCGAGCAATGATGGAACAGGGAAGAGGAGGAAGATGGGGCTGAGATGGGTGTTAAAATATGCTACAGGGAGGAAATGACCCTTAAACTGAAGTTCGACCAATGATGGAATTTCATCATGGAAGGCTGAAGGAAATCCATTCAGAACTGAGGGAGTGGAGACCCAGCAGGTGGTCTGAAACCATGTGGCATGCTTGGCAACCTGCCAGGAGATCAACAAGGCTGAAAGGCAACCTACCGAGGGAGGAGGTGAGTGATGCCCAGAAAGGTGAGATGGGGTCCAAATCTCAGATGGCTTTCTGCACCATAGGAATCAATTCAGACTTTTTTCCTGAAAGCCACGAGAAACCACTGAAGAGTTTTAGATTGTGGAAAAACTCCTAGATTTGCATTCTGGAAGGATCTCTGGCATCAGTCTGGAGAACAAAATAGGAGAGGAGGTTCCTAGTTGGAGGGACCAGATAGACTACTGGAAACAACCAGGAAAGAAGTGAGATGGGACTAAGTGAAGGACATACCATTCAGAATGAGATCACCAAGTAGACTCAAAAACTGTTTCAAGAATTTATAGGACTTAGTGGAAAAATCCCATGGACGGAGGACCCTGGTGGCCTGCACTCCATGGGGTTGCTAAGAGTCGGACACGACTGAGCAACGTCACTTCCCCTTCTCACTTTCATGCATTGGAGAAGGAAATGGCAACCCACTCCAGTGTTCTTGCCCGGAGAATCCCAGGGACGGGGGAGCCTGGTGGGCTGCTGTCTATGGGGTCGCACAGAGTCAGACACGACTGAAGCGACTCAGCAGTAGCAGCAGCAGTAACCAACTACAGAATGAGGAAGCGGTAAGGCTAGGATAATTTTTATGTTTCCAGTCTGGGCAACTGGGAATCTAGTGGTTTCAGCATGCCAGATAAAATATGCAGAAAAGGAGCAAGACCTTCTACTTATATTCTCTCTGGGATTTATATTTAAGAAGGGTGATCCTTTAAAAATGTAGATATGATCACGACATTCTTGTACTTACACTGATATGTAAGCCATATCAATGTTTGTCTGTTTCAGTCTAACTCAACCCTTACCACTTTCCTTCTTTCCTCTCTCTCTCTCTCTTCCCCTCCCCCCATGAAAAGAGGGAGGTCAGCACTAGTTTTTAACTACTATAAATTAGACTTTTAATTTACTTTTCCTTTTTGCAGACACAGATTAAAACCTGTCCACCATGCCATCATTACACATGATCAGTGTAGAAATTCTAGTTCCTTGCTAAAAGGGGAATAAAGTCCAATGTGCCCAAGCTTTCTACCACTGAATCACCACACTGATGACACACTGTGAGCTTGGGAAAGGATACTCTTCAAGACATAGTTTAAAAAGAATAACTAGAATTTTAACTGTCAGAATAATATTAACCCAAGATGACGTCTTTCTTTCATTTTTGCCTCTTTTGCTCTTGGTGTCGATGCCTTTCTTGGAGATTCGCAGGAGGCACCTCAGGAGGCTCTTTTCAAGTACTGTGCTATTTTCGATGACAGTGCTTTTCATACTGCTTTCTTCAGGGCCCTAGGGAGTAGCGCTGCTTCAGGGAGTCAAAGGACACCAAAACCAACAAAAACCACCCTGTGAATAACAATGTTATGGAGAGATTCTGAGGACCACTTCGTCAGAGCCTCCCTCTTCTCCTTTCTTCAGAATTTAGCAACTACGACACAGCAGGTACCATACCAAGTACCAAGGATATACTCTTAAGCAAAAACAAAGTTCCCATCCTTATCCAGATTACAGAATGGACAGGTCTTAAGCACGTAATCACCACGACAGCAAAAGTGTAACTATCATTCTGAGAAATGCAAAAATGGAAAGACTCTCAGTGCCATGAGGGCACATACCAGGGTGACCCCGACTTGTCTTAAGCTTTAGTAGATGAAATGTCATTTGCTGAATTCTGAATGTTGAATAGAAGTTAACTAAGGTGGAGGTTAACTGTTGTGTTGGAGAAGACTCTTGAGAGTCCCTTGGACTGCAAGGAGATCCAACCAGTCCATTGTAAAGGAGATCAGTCCAGAGTGTCCTTTGGAACGAATGATGCTAAAGCTGAAACTCCAGTACTTTGGCCACCTCATGTGAAGAGGTGACTCACTGGAAAAGACTCTGATGCTGGGAAGGATCAGGGGCAGGAGGAGAAGGGGACGACAGAGGATGAGATGGCTGGATGGCATCACTGACTCAATGGACTTGAGTCTGAGTGAACTCTGGGAGTTGGTGATGGACAGGGAGGCCTGGTGTGCTGCGATTCATGGGGTCGTGAAGAGTCAGACACGACTGAACTGAACTGAAGGTGGAAGTGGAGGAGGTATTCTTAGGCTCTCTTATGTCATAAATACGTAGGCACTTCATAAATACTTGCTGACTGAAAAGATGAATTGACCCTGTTCCTCTCAATAGGGCAAATCGAATGTCAGGAAGATTATTCACTGAAACGAACCACTGGAGAGGGTTTAGGCCAATCCCGTTCTTTTTACTGTTTTTTCTATATGGCTTGATGAAATATTAAAAATTTGTTGTTGCTGTTTTCTTTTTGGTCAATACCAGGGGAAAAACGTAACATCAGCAGCTGCCACTACAGTAATAACTGTGTGTACAGGAATGAAACACACCCCACCTGAACTAACTTCCTGTTACTCACTAATCTTTTTGAGCACCTACCAATGATGATTTGGTGAAGGGAGATGGGAGTGTGACTACTTAGGAATTTGATAAGCTATAAATAATCAGAGTGACCCCAAGTACTGGGCTTAAGTTTAGGAATGTATCTGGCTTTAGCAAATTGACAGTAGGCTTATTATGTAACATTTATTGAGTTCTTACATGCCACACACTGTACTAAGCACACTGTAGGTGTCATCTTTTTAATTAGCAAGGTAGTCATGTGAGCAGGATTTGGATACTATTATTAGCTCATATTTTGTATGAGGAAACTAGAGCTTAGGCTAATGGGTCCAAGTTCACAGAGCAGAAAATCTAACAGAGACTTGAGTCAGGACTGGCTGGCCCTAGAACCTGACATTTTGTAACTCAACCACCATGCTGCCCTCCCAAAAGATGGTGTACCTGCTGTCACCTGCAGATTTTACACCACGGTTGCAAACGGATATAGTAGTCCACTGCCCACACAACAGTGCCCTTTAAACTTACTGAGTCCCTTTACTTTTCACTGAAATGTTTTTGCTGTCCAGTCTTAAGACTTTTGTTTCCAAAAGGGCTCCCCCCTTTTAAAAATGTGCCAGCTATTGCCATTTTTCTATTTTGTATATCTATTCAACAAATATTTTAAAATGATGTGCAAACCAGTGTTCCAGTTACAGTGAGGAGCAAGGCAGAAAAGTCCCTCCTACTCTGAAGCACACATTCCTTTGGGGGAGGACAAGGAAAGTCAGAAAATAAACAATACAGTCTGTGTTAAGTAACATAAAAATTAAAAGGAAATGACATGACAGAGAATTACTGGAAGAAAGGAACCAGTTTACATGCAGGTAGTTGAGGAAGCCACACAGATACCGGATTCTGAGGGATGAGAGACTGAGGTGTGAAGCATTGTGAAGAGAGGTTTAGAAGAGCATTCCAGCGCATGGAAGAGGAGAGAACATGAGTATCTGAATCTGTATCTAATGTGTGTGTGCGTTTGACTCTTTGGGACCCCATAGACCGTAGCCCACCAGGCTCCCTCCTCCGTCCATGGAATTTTCCAGGCAAGAATACTGGAGCAGGTTGCCATTTCCTACTCTAGGGGATCTTCTGACTCAGGAACAGAACCTGGTTTCTTGTGTCTCCTGCACTGACAGGTGGACTCTTACCACTGTGCTACCTGGGAAGCCTACTTCTATACCTATATCCATATGTGCATGTGTGTGTGTATATACATGTGAATATATACACATATGTATATATTCATCTCTTCATCACCAAAGTTCCAGTATTTGGGGGATGCTGATGAATAAGGGGTAAGCATTTTCTTTTGAGAATGACAGCAGTGGAAGGAAGAGTCTTTGATTAGGGTCTCAGCATTCAGGACATTCAAATTTGTCTTATAGTTTTCCCGTTTTCTGAGTGAAGTCCCCTCTGAATCTGGAAGTTTCTTCAGCTGCAAATAATAAAAGCTGCTTTAACTCATTCCTACATAAAATGAATTAGTACAGGGAACTGGGTGAATAAAAATCTCTGACAGGCTAAAGGAACGGCCTCCAGGCTGAGCTCCCAGCAGTGAATCCCAGCACAGGATCAGCTTCCTACGTGAACTGCTCTAAGGAAGCTGCTACGTTTGATACAATAGTAAACCAAGAAACCAGGGAGCCACTGCACCCGGGTCCAGGGCTGACTGTCTCAGGCTGAATGGAAACTTACAGAATTCAAGCCCTATATCCTCTCTCCAAACCCACGGTGTCCAGGACAAGACACCAGGACTGCTGCTGCCATGCACTGCCCACCAGACAAAACGGCAGAAGTCGGGCCTCCTCCTCCATCTGGACATCCACACGCTGTCCAGCTGCATCTGCTTGGCAGAGCTAAGCGGTGTTCAGGACCCGGGCACGAACAGGGCCTGGGAAACCAACATCTTCAATTTTCTCACGTGTAGCAAGTGATACGGCAGGTTTAGTTCAATTCTGTCGCTCAGTAATGGCTGCCTTTTTGTGACCCCATGAACTGCAGCACACCAGGCTTCCCTGTCTATCACCAGCTCCTGGAGCTTACTCAAACTCATGTCCACTGAGTCGGTGATGCCATCCAACCATCTCATCCTCTGTCATCCCCTTTTCCTCCTGCCTTCAATCTTTCTCAGCATCAGGGGCTTCCCAATGAGTCAGCTCTTCTCATCAGGTGGCCAAAGTATTGGAGTTTCAGCTTCAGCATCTGTCTTTCCAATGAATATTCAGGACTGATCTCCTTTGGGATTGACTGGTTGGATTTCCTTGCAGTCCAAGGGATTCTCAAGAGTCTTCTCCAACACCACAGTTCAAAAGTATCAATTCTTTGGCCCTCAGTTTTCTTTAGAGTCCAACTCTCACATCCATACATGACTATTGGAAAAACTATAGCTATGACTAGATGGACCTTTAATAGCAAAGTAATGTCTCTGCTTTTTAATATGCTATCTAGGTTGGTCACAGCTTTTCTTCCAAGGAGCAAGTGTCTTTTAATTTCATGGCTGCAGTCACTGTTCACAGTGATTTTGGAGCCCAAGAAAATAAAGTCTGTCACTGTTTCCACTGTTTTCCCATCTATTTGCCATGAAGTGATGGGATCAGATGCCATGATCTTAGTTTTGAATGCTCAGTTTTAAGACAGCTGTTTCACTTTCCTTTTTCCCTTTCATCACGAGGCTCTTTAGTTCCTCTTCGTTTTCTGCCATAAGAGTGGTGACATCTGCATATCTGAGGTTATTGATATTTCTCCCAGCAATCTTGATTCCAGCTTGTGCTTCATCCAACCTGGCATTTCACATGATGTACTCTGCATATAAGTTAAACAAGCAGGGTGACAATATACAGCCTTGATGTACTCCTTTCCCAATTTGGAACCAATCTGTTGTTCTATGTCTGGTTCTAACTGTTGCTTCTTGACCTGCATGCAGATTTCTCAGGAGACAGGTAAGGTGGTCTAGTATTCCCATCTCTTTAAGAATTTTCTGCAGTTTGTTGTGATCCACACAGTCAAAGGCTTTGGCGTAGTCAGTGAAGCAAGAATAGATGTTTTTCTGCAATTCTCTTTGTTTTTCTTAGGATCCAACAGATACCGGCAATTGATCTCTTGTTCCTTTGCCTTTTCTAAATCCGGCTTGAACATCTGGAAGTTCTCAATTCATGTACTGTTGAAGCCTAGCTTGGAGAATTTTGAGCATTATTTTGCTAGTGTGTGAGATGAGTGCAACTGTGTGGTAGTTTGGACATTCTTTGGCATTGCCTTTCTTTGGGATTAGAATGAAAATTGACCTTTTCCAGTCCTGTGGCCACTGCTGAGTTTTCCAAATTTGCTGGCATATTGAGTGCAGCACTTTCACAGCATCATCTTTTAGGATTTGAAATAGCTCAACTGTTAATTCCATCACCGGCAGTAGCTTTGTTTGTAGTGATGCTTCCTTAGGCCCACTTGGACTTCGGATTCCAGGATGTCTGGCTCTAGGGGAGTGATCACACCATTATGGTTATCTGGGTCATTGAGATCTTTTTTATATTGTATACGGCATGTTACAGGGTGCTGAAACGGAGCTGAGTGAGCCCTTCTATTTACCTGCAATAACCTCAACTGAGAATCTTGATAATGAAGTAGTCCTGTTTGCCTCAGAGTTTTCTGTTTCCAG
Organism: Nanger dama; assembly: GCA_917880005.1. Taxonomy (NCBI): domain Eukaryota; kingdom Metazoa; phylum Chordata; class Mammalia; order Artiodactyla; family Bovidae; genus Nanger; species Nanger dama. The sequence goes on from CAKJTW010000051.1 coordinate 11,266,269, forward strand.
CAAACCCCAAGAGACAACTGTTTACCCTAGAAGGTAGCTAGGCTTGAAGCTCCCTATAAATCTTTCAAAGGGGCTGAAATTGAAAACAGGACTAAGCAACTAATAATAACAATGATACTACCTTACATGGTTAAGAGTTCCGTATTTGAAGTCACTCAGACATAGGTTGAATCCCAGTTCCTCCTCTCAGCCAGCTTCCTCTATTATCTGGCACTTTCTAAGAATTTTGTGATGAGGTGAATGTGTCACTGGCCTTGCATCATTTCTGAGTACTTGATATGTGGCTGATGTGACAAAAGAACTGGATTTTAAGTTGTTTTTATGTTTTAATTAATTGACATTTAAAAAGTTAGCTTATTTAAAAAATCACTTATTGAGCTATGATTAACATATAAAAACTGTACGTATTTAATGTATACCACTTGATGAGTTTAGAGATAAGTAGTATATACCTGTCAAACTATCACAATTTGGCATAAATTTATCCATCACCTCCAAAAGTCTCCTTCTGCCCTTTCCCTCTTATTACATGATGATGGTGATCAAAACACTTAATATAATATCTACTTACTTAGCAAATTTGTAAGTATACAGTAAAGTATAGCCATATTGTTTCCCATAGTAGCCGAACCATTTAAACTCAAATAGTAGTATGTGACCAGTAGCTACTATACTGGATAGCACTGTATACAATGGGGATAATAGGGGTATCTACCTCATTCATTTATTCAATGAATACTTTTACAATATCTTCTATGAGCATCTACAGGTATCGTGCTAAGGAAAACATCCTGAGGCCTACGACCAGTAAGGCAATCAGACCCATTTAACAAGTGAACAAATAAAACACCTACAGTTTATAGTCAGCAGTATGAAGGAAGTAACATGGTAGAGCTTTTGCAGAATAACAGGGGGTGAGAGGACACAGGATAAAGAAGTTCACCCACATGCTGGCTTCTCCATGACCTAACATAAAACATGAAAAAGTGATGACTTAAATCACAACAACTGGAACAGGACCTCTCAAAAGGAAGAAATTTAAAAATATCCCACCTTTGACTGCAACACTCTTTTAAGTTGCTCTGACACTTGAGCTTTTATTTTTATTGAGAATAGAATGTTCTATATCTGTTTTTTTTTTTTAACCAGTTTCTGTGGGTCTTATGCTTATGTGCCCAGATCTGTTGCCTGCCATGCCCCTACCCTGCCTGATGAGGCAGGGGCTGGCTCCAGAAAGCCAACTCTCTTAGGGTCCAAGGTCAGTTGTCTTCCAGCAGGCTTAGTCAGTGGGAGATGTTGGTGAGAATGGCAGAATCTTCTCTTCCTTCCCTCCCTGTGTAGGGAGGCATCTCCCCCAAAGTTGCTGACCCTCTTCTGCGGTCTCCATCACCTAAGGACAGGCCTGCCTTAACTGTCTTCTACTTGGTGACCATAACTTCTGGGATCTGATTCTATCACCTTCTCTCTTCTTCTTGCCAGCCTAAGGTGGTGATGGCTTCGTGCCATTGCTAATGTCTGTGTTGCCTCATTGTCCTCTGATTAGCTTCTCTGCTTCTTCTTCCCTCTCTTCTGAACACCCTGGTTGGACGTTAGATGACAGACCATCTATGATGTTGACTCAGGATTGGACCTAGGACTATACCCGAAAACAGTTTTAAGGTTTTAACTACTTCCCATGGCATCCTTTTTGCCCACTCCTCAGGCCCATTGAGGTATGATATTCATTATTACATTGCTGCTGCTGCTAAGTTGCTTGAGTCATGTCCGACTCTGTGTGACCCCATAGATGGCAGCCCATCAGGCTCCCCCGTCCCTGGGATTCTCCAAGCAAGAACACTGGAGTGGGTTGCCATTTCCTTCTCCAATGCATGAAAGTGAAAAGTGAAAGTGAAGTCGCTCAGTTGTGTCTGACTCTTAGCAACCCCATGGACTGCAGCCCACCAGGCTCCGTCCATGGGATTTTCCAGGCAAGAGTACTGGAGTGGGGTGCCATCGCCTTCTCCGCATTATTCCATTACGAGTGGGTATATTTGTGTCAGAAATGCAACCTTCAGAAAATTAAAATTTATCAAGTCAGTTGGGCAGCAATCATTTAACAGCTGAAATAATGTAGTTAAAAGTTCTGGAATTTCTGAATAAACATTAAACAGTCCACTGGTCATATAACATGTTCAATTAGTATACTGGAAATTTTATTAGCATACTTTATACTAGTTTCTGTGTAAATAAATAAATCCAAAACTCAGTGACTTAATGCAATAAAAGTGTATTTGCTGTTCTCAAAGAGTTCAGGGTTGTCAGTTAGGGGGTGTCTGGTCTGTGTAGTTCATTTGGAAACTAGTGTTGCCCTAGATGTTGACATTAGCTAGCAGATGAGGGACAAAAGAGAGCAGAAAGGATGGTGTGGTGTTTTAGGGACCAAAACTGGAAACAGCATACATCAACTTAGGCCACATCTCCCTGGGCAGAACTCAGTCATGTGTTCCCTCTGCATACCCACCCCAGTTGCAGGAGAGCCTGAGAAGTATAGTTTAACTTAATGCCTAGGAAGAAAAAGAAATGACCATGGAAAATACATGGTCAGTAACAACATTTCATTCTTCCTCCCAAGTGTAGGATAAATTCCTCCCCACTCACTTCCTAGAACATTATCCAAAGCTCTAGACCTTGGTGTCAGAGAAGGCGATGGCACCCCCACTCCAGTACTCTTGCCTGGAAAATCCCATGGATGGAGGAGTCTGGTAGGCTGCAGTCCATGAGGTCGCTAAGAGTCGGGCACGACTGAGCGACTTCACTTTCACTTTTCAGTTTCATGCTTTGGAGAAGGAAATGGCAACCCACTCCAGTGTTCTTGCCTGGAGAATCCCAGGGACGGGGGAGCCTGGTGGGCTGCCGTCTATGGGGCTGCATAGAGTTGGACACAACTGAAGTGATGTAGCAGCACCAGCAGACCTGGGTGATGCTCAGCCAGCTCTATTTGGTTCACATATTGTTCTTTTTGGTTGAGTACTTTACAAACTAAAAAGAGGAGTCGTCTGCCCCCTGCTCCTTTCTCATCCCCAAATATACACTGGCGAGCAGAGACAAGGAACTTCAGGGTCCCATCTGGAAAAGGAAGAAGTAAAAGAAAGCCAACAGTGGTCCAAAGTGGTTGGTCAGGCATTGTGACATTTCCCTGACCAGAAAGCACTGGAAGATGTCTTTTGATTGGACTCTCTCTCTCCTCTATGAGAGGCATTATCTTGTCCATATTTCTCTGTGACTCCTGGTTCCACTTTTCTGGAATTCCCTTCATTGTTCATTATCTATCCTTTGTGGCAATATCTGAAGTGGGTGATGAGGAGTAAATTATCTCTGACACTATGCAGATTTTGTAGTCTGCCTCCTTCTCATGGAAACCTGTAAGTCCAAGGCTGGATGCTGCTTTGTACCTTTTCTAAAATTTATTTATTTTTGGTTGCTGTGGCTCTTCGTTGCTACTCACAGGCTTTCTCTAGTTGCGGCAAGCAGAGCCTACTACTCTTCATCGAAGTGTGGCGGCTCCTCTTGTTACAGAGCGGTATTTCTGGAGCAAGGGCTCAGCCGTTGTGGCGCACAGGCTTAGCTGTCTTGCAACATGTGAAGACTTCCCGGACCAGGGATGGAACCCATGTCCCCTGCACTGGCAGTGGATTCTTATTCCCTGTACCACCAGGGGAGTCCTGTTTTGTGCCTTGACTTGTCTCTGTCCCAGACTTCTGTTTTCTTTGGAAATATCATTTGTGCAAAAACCTAACAGACTTCCCATTGATTTCCTTCCAGACAATTCCTATGCCACAAACTGAAGACCAAACAGTGTTGCAGGCAGTGTTCTCAAGATCTCTTTCCCCTTATCCTCACGCCTCCCTCATCTTAATGGCAGCCACCTGGACGATGTCAGGATCGAAATGGAAAGCCACACCTGGGAGGTGATCTGTGCGAGAGGTGGTGGTGACCTAGCAGTTCTTTGTTGCTCACAATTTTCTCACTTTCATTTCCTACCATTTGAGATCTAGATGTAGTCTACTTCAAGACTTCCAATTTATGTAGTTTTTCTATTTTCTTTCACTTCTTTCTGCAAACTGCCCAAATGTGCCAGCCACTTGTGGCCAAAACGCACTAACAGTTTGATTCCTTCCAACTGCTTCTCTTGGAGCTGACAGTCAGGAAGCATATGGCTGGCCTCTCAATCGAGAATTCTTGCCAAGTTTTTGCCATGCACCGTATGCATTGCCACCTTTTTGCCTCTAGGATCAGTTTCCTTTCTTCCCACAACTGGCATGCTAAGCCAGTGCGACTTATTTTAGATTTTCTGAATTTTTTATTTTAGGAGTTCCCGCCTTTAAATTGTAATACTAGAGAAGACTCTTGAGAGCCCCTGGGACTGCAAGTAGATCAACCAGTCAATCCTAAAGAAAATCAACCCTGAATATTCATTGGAAAGTCTGATGCTGAAGCTTCAAAACTCTGGCAACCTGATGCAAAGAGCCAATTCATTGGAAAAGACCCTGATGCTGGGAAAGACTGAAGGCAAAAGGAGTAGAGGGTGGCAGAAAATGAGATGGTTAGATAGCATCACAGACTCAATGGACATGAGTCTGGGCAAAGTTTGACAGATAGTGAAGGACAGGGAAGCCTGAGGTGCTGCAGTCTATGGGATCACAAAGAGTCGGACACGACTTAGTGACTGAACAACAGCAACCCCCACATCAAGGTCCCATTTGTGCTGTTTCTTATGGTATTAATGCTAGTTGCATAAAAAGAAACTCCAAGTCTCAGCACCTTAAGACAACAAACACAGTCAAGTTCATGTTTCACTCCACAGTCCAATGTAGGGGTGAGGGTGAGTGTACAGAGGGAACTCTGAGCTCTGCAGTCAGAGAGGAGGCTCACAGAGGCTCTATCATCTTCAATGCATGACTCCCAAGGGTGCTCTGAGCATAGATATCCAGCCAGCAGCTGGGAGAGGACAGAAAGCACAGATGATCATACAGGTTGTTTTAGCAGTTGGGTCTGTGAGTGGTGGTGTCTCACTCTGCATACATTTCATTTGTCAAAAATCACCAATATGGCACAAAAGCTCAGGAGGTTATGTAAGTGAGTTGAATAGGAACCAGGTTGAATTCAGAAAGTGCATATTCTTTCTAAAGTGAGCAGCAGCCAATTTTATTGTCAGGTGGGAATGCAGGGTTGCCAGATCTGATTTTTCTGAAGTAGCCAGAAATCCAGATTTTTATGTGAAGTCTTGTGATATTGTCTTCCAACAACACAAGAGAAGAATCTACATATGGACATCACCAGATGGTCAATACCGAAATCAGATTGATTATATTCTTTGCAGCCAAAGATGGAGAAGCTCTATACAGTAAGCAAAATTAAGACTGGGAGCTGACTGTGGCTCAGATCATGGACTCCTATTGCCAAATTCAGACTTAAAGAAAGTAGGGAAAACCACTAGACCATTCAGGTATGACCTAAATCAAATCCCTTACGATTATATAGTGGAAGTGGATATAGATTTAAGGGACTAGATCTGATAGACAGAGTGCCTGATGAACTATGGACGGAGGTTTGTGACACTGTACAGAAGACAGGGATCAAGACAATTCCCAAGAGAAAGAAATGCAGAAAAGCAGAATGGCTGTCTGAGGAGGCCTTACAAATAGCTGTGAAAAGAAGAGAAGTGAAAAGAAAAGAGAAGTGAAAAGCAAAGAAGAAAAGGAAAGATATACCCATTTGAATGCAGAGTTCCAAAGAACAGCAAGGAAAGATAAGAAAGCCTTCCTGAGCAATCAGTGCAAACAAATAGAGGAAAACAATAGAATGGGAAAGACTAGAGATCTCTTCAAGAAAATTAGAGATACCAAGGGAACATGCAAAGATGGGCACAATAAGGACAGAAATGGTATGGACCTAACAGAAGCAGAAGATATTAAGAAGAGGTGGCAACAATACATAGAAAAACTATACAAAAAAGATCTTCACGACCCAGATAATCATGATGGTATGATCACTCACCTAGAGCCAGACATCCTGGAATGCGAAGTCAAGTGGGCCATAGAAAGCATCACTCTGAACAAAGCTAGTGAAAGTGATGGAATTCTAGCTGAGTTATTTCAAATTCTAAAAGATAGTGCTGTGAAAGTGCTGCAGTCAATATGCCAGCAAATTTGGGAAAAAAGCACTGGCCACAGGACTGGAAAGGGTCAGTTTTCATTCTAATCCCAAAGAAAGGCAATGCCAAAAATGCTTAAACTACCACACAATTGCACTCATCTCACACACTAGTAAAGCTCAAAATTCTCCAAGCCAGTCTTTAACAGTACATGAACCATGAACTTTCAGATGTTCAAGCTGGATTTAGAAAAGGCAGAGGAACCAGAGATCAAATTGCCATCATCTGTTGGATTATTAAAAAAGCAAGAGAGTTCCAGAAAAACATCTATTTCTGCTTTATTGACTATGCCAAAGCCTTTGACTATATAGATCACCACAAAAGCCAGGTCTTTCTCAAGACCTGCCTCTTGAAAGTCTGTGTGCAGGTCAGGGAAGGAACAGTTAGATCTGGACATGGAACAACAGACTGGTTTCAAATAGGAAAAGGAGTACTCAAGGCTGTATATTGTCACCCTGCTTATTTAACTTATATGCAGAGTACATCATGAGAGACATTGGGCTGGAAGAAGCACAAGCTGGAATCAAGATTGCCGGGAGAAATATCAATAACCTCAGATATGCAGATGACACCACCCTTATGGCAGAAAGTGAAGAAGAACTAAAAGCCTCTTGATGAAAGTGAAAGAGAGTGAAAAAGTTGGCTTAAAACTCAACATTCAGAAAACTAAGATCATGGCATCTGGTTCCATCACTTCATGGCATATAGATGGGGAAACAGTGAAAACCGTGGCAGCGTTTATTTTGAGGGGCTCCAAAATCACTACAGATGGTAACTGCAGCCATGAAATTAAAAGACATTTACTCCTTGGAAGAAAAGCTATGACCAACCTAGACAGCATATTAAAAAGCAGAGGCATTACTTTGCCAATAAAGTACATAGTCAAGGCTATGGTTTTTCCAGTAGTCACGTATGGATGTGAGAGTTGAACTATAAGGAAGGCTGAATGGCGATGAATTGATGCTTTTGAACTGTGGTGTTAGAGAAGACTTTTGAGTGTCCCTTGGACTGCAAGGAGATCCAACCAGTCCATCCTAAAGGAAATCAGTCCTGAATATTCACTGGAAGGACTGATGCTGAAGCTGAAACTCCAATACTTTAGCCACCTGATGTGAAGAATTAACTCATCTGAAAAGACTCTGATGCTGGGAAAGATTGAAGGCAGGAGGAGAAGGGGATGACAGAGGATGAGATGGCTGGATGGCATCACTGATTCGATGGACATGAGTTTGAGTAAACTCTGGGAGTTGGCGATGGACAGGGAGGTGTGCCATTTTGCAGTCCATGTGGTCGTAACGAGTCAGACACGACTGAGTGACTGAACTATAACTGTGATGTTTGAATGTTCACGTATTAGACATTCCCTGAGATGGTCTCCAGTGATCTTCTGACCATAAACTTATGTTCTTGTGTAGTTACTTATACCAAGTGTATCACTGTGTCATAGCTGATCTGAATGACCCAACAAAATATGAAGTGATTGATGATATGTGACCTACTTCCAAGACAGGTGATAAGACCTATGAAAGACTATCTTGCTTTCTCTGGAATTACGCACCCTGGGTGAGGTCAGCCACTATGGAATGAGGACACTCAGGCAGTCTGTGAAGAAGCCTACATAGGTTTACTGATATCTCCCATCAAGAGTTGTACCATTTTGCCCACCATGCGAGTGTGCCAGCTTGATCAATCATCCGTCTCCAATCGAGCCTTCAGATGATATAGCTGCAGCCAATATTACATCTGCAACCTCATGGGAGACTGTGAGCTAGAACCACCCAGCAAAGACTCTGAGTTAATAGATTCTTATTTCTTTTTCCTTATTGTTGTTTTAAGCCACTAATTTTTTGGCATTTTTCTGCTCAGTGATGGATAACTAATAATGGTCGTAAGTCATATTTTACATTTCTTAAATACTGTTATTTATTTGGCTGTGCTGGGTCTTTGTTCCTTCATGGACCTTTCTCTAGCTGTGATGTGGTGGCTCTGTTGTGGCTCCTGGCCTCTAGAGCAGATTCACTAGTCATGGCGCATGGGCTTAGTTGCTCCCCAGCATGTGGGATCTTTCTGGATCAGGAATCGAACCCATGTTTCCTGCATGGCAGGTGGATTCTTCACCACTGAGCTACCAGGGAAGCCCCATTTAAAAAAAAATATTTTTTAATTTAAACATTGTATATTAAAAAAAATTCCTTCTACTGAATTCACGTTACCAATTTATAACATCTATAGGTAAAGCAAGAAACAGCGGTACCACTGTGATTCTTGCTTGCTTTGAATTGAACTTTTGTGATTCTTGCTTGCTTTGAATTGAACTTTTCAAGCATGATAAATCCAAGAGGGAAAATGATCTAATTAACTGCATTACTTTTGCCAGATTCAGTAAGACTGAAGCTTAAACATGATTCCACTATTTACCAGTTATGAGACCTTGGAAAATTTACTTAACCTCTTTTGACTACAATTTCCTTAACTGGAAGAAAGGAATGACAACAGAAGTACTTCTCAGGGCAGGGGGAAAATTGTGAAATACTTTGAAATAAGAAAAAATTAGTGGGTGTCCTATCTGATAATCTATTAAAAGTTTACTCTCTGAATTTCATAGGCTTTGAGTTATTTTACAACTCTATAATTTGTAGAAAACAGAGTAATGCAAATGTTTTTATACATAGAAATGCAAATTGTGTCCAGGGGTATGCCACCTATTATTGTCCCATGGATAAAGATCAGTTTGACACCAATAAATTAAGTGCATTTAAGCATTCCTGATGGCTTAATGTATTTGCTGTTAGGATTCTCATTGGACTGGCTGCAACATCTTAAGTTATTATATCATTAATTAAATTAATAAAACCAGAGACATGTTTATATTTGTGAGTCATGACTCAACTTAAAAATTTATCCTTCAACAGATTTCAGAATGTTATGATGATGAATAAATTAATTAATGCCCTTGGCACCATGACTGGCACAGAACTTATAATGCTAAGGATGAAGGTACTGAAGATGCAAAGATGTGAGGTTACCAATTTAGGTGAGACAAAAGTCTGTTGGTCTACCTTCTCTACAGATTCCCTTTGCTTTTCTAAAAATTTACTGTTTATTTATATGGCTGTGCCAAGTCTCTTAGTTGCAGCATGTGGGATTTAGCTCCCTGACCAGGGATCGAACCTCGCCCTCCTGCATTGGGAGTGAGAAGTCTTCTCCACTGAACTACTAGAAAAATCTCTTCCATTCTTGATTTCTAAAAAGAATAATCCAGAGAAAACAACTTTGCAAATCAACAAAATGGAAGTCAAAATGCTAACCAACACAATAATTACACAAGATTTCCAAACATTCACCTCACCTATCCTATCCCAGTGAGAAAGATAATACAACACCGACTTTAACAGTTGTTGAGAAGGCTTGTGAAAGTAATCTACATGGCGGGACTGTGAATGAGCCAGAAGGGATGTTAATCTGAAAACGGTTTAGAAAGCACATGTCTGAGAGTTCTTTCAATTCTCTGCTTCCTGGTAAGTAACTGAAATGCCTTAAGTGGGCCAGGTATAAGAAATAGCTCTATCAATTTTTGTTTCAGATAGAGATCAAATGTTTAATAAAGAGAAAACATTTTTTCTTACACTGCCAACTGAAATTTGTCACTTGCCATTTGCCTCTGCAAAGATTAGGTCACTAGCCACCACAGTTGCTGACCTACAGCGCATGAAGAGAGTTCAGGGAGGCAATCAGGAATGAGGCACTCTGTGCTCTGGGGAAAAACTTGCAGAATAGTTAGACATTTTCAGATTTTATGAGCAGAATTTCTTGCATCTGCTCACAACTAGAAAATCACTAAAATAATTAATGGAGAAATACGCTCCTCTTGACGAGCACCAACCTTCTTGTGACCAGCAGTAACCTTCTGCCAAAATACGTGCTTGTTTGCACATATCACCCCTACCTCCCAAATCACATATATACAGACCTCCCCCCTTACCTCTTCAGAGCAGTTCCCTAGAGCTTCCTGAGAAACCGTCTCTCAGGTTATAGTCTTCAATTTGCCCCCAAAAAACTAAACTTCACAACTCTTCCCTTGTGCATTTTTTTTCAGTCAACACTAGGAAGTGGACAAACCTGATGACAATTGGAAACAAATACTCTGGCTTAGCATCAGAGAAGCAGTAAGGAACGGAATGATGGACTGCAAGTGGGGGCCACTCTAGTCAAATGTTGCCACCCAGGAATTCAGGCCTTGGTTTTGTAAGAGCAGCAAGAATCTCAGTTATTATGGGATATTTCTTAGCCCAAGCAATTAACTAGGCACCCAAATCAGGCAATCAAGATACATCTACCATTTCTTTGTGAACTCTGACTTAGGCCATGATGTTCTGGATGTGCTCTCTAGGTGGTAACTACTTGTTGGTGACACTCATCAGAAGTTTCTTATCATGGTTTGAAGCCTTATTTACTGGCATGAGGAGGAGATGAAGTGCCAGAGAACTGCTGATCATGTTTGCTTATCGGACTGGGGTTGCTGGTCTTCAACAAAGAGAAAGAGTAAGTAATATTTGCGGCTCTCCTGTCAGCCACTGGATACTCTGTTTTGCCATCGCACTTTGTTTTGTCCATCATAATATGTAAACGTGGGGAGAAAGGGTTCTAAGTATGTTCATCCTTTCAGGAAGCCTGTGAAAGTGTCAAAGTGTTAGTCACTCAGTAGAGTCGACTCTTTGAGACTTCATGGACTGTAGTCCATCAGGCTCCTCTATCCATGAAATTCTCCAGGCAAGAATACTGAAGTGTGTAGCCATTCCTTTCTCCATGGGACCTTCCTGACTCAGGGATCGAACCCACATCTCCTGCACTGCAGGCAGATTCTTTACCATCTGAACTACCAGGGTAGTCCAGGAAGCTTGTATTGTAGTAGAAAATAGACAACTTTGAAGTTGTCTATTAGACATAGATTTGAGTCCCAGCTGCAGTGCTTAAGAGCTAACTGACCATGGATACTTTGCTTAACACCTCTGAGCCTTGGGTTTCCTCACTTCTAATAAGAGAATTAAAGTTGCATACAGAACCAGGCTTCTTCATTCTAACTGTTCTGCCATCTTCAGTGTGTGTCTTTCTGCCCCTAGGTTGCAAGGTGGCTGTTGCCAAGTACAAGCATTGTTTCTGAGTTCCAGGGAGGAAAATGGAGAGTGAAGGTTTAAAGGCACATGTCAGCTATGTCTCTTTTATCAAAATTCAGTAGCTTCCTAGAAGTCATATCTAGCAGACTTTTGTTACTGCTCATATTAGCCACTTCTGGTTGCAAACGAACTTGGGAAGTAAAATTTTTTTAGTTGAGCACATTTCCAGTTACTCACAGAGCTGAATTCTCTTGTGAATGGGAGATTGGCTATTGGGTTAAAAACAAACAACCCAGTGGTATCTGCCAAAGTGCTCAATAATCCTGGATATTGTGTTTACATTAGTTTTTATCTCAGCTAGTATATTTCCTTTGTCATCATATCCAAAGGGCGGGGCATATGGGGTGTGTGTGTATTCATTCTTGCTTCTTGCCCATCCAACTGGTACATCAGAAGTACATTTTTCCCAGCTAGACGTAACAAAAAGCTAAAAATTAAAAAGAAAGAAAATAAAAGGCACTTCTTCCATAAGTAACTATGCCAAGAAAGTACCTCTTTTTTTTCTGCTGAAAATGAACCATTATCATTATGATAATAGCTAAAATTTACTGAGCATTTATGGTGTGGCAGAGACTGTGCAAAAAGTTTTTCTATTCATTATAACCATCTAAAAACTCTATAAAGTGGACTCTATCATCCCTACTTTACCACTAAGGGAACTGATGCTCAGAGAGGTTAGTTGGCTTAAGATCACACAGCTAATACACAGTAGAGCCAATATTTGAAGGTGGATCTGTCTGATTGCAAAATTCCTGCTCTTATTTTATAGTATCGATTATACTGGCAGGTTGTGAGATGTTCCTCACCTACATTTGGAAACTCTTTCCAAACTTTATTCTAAAGCCCAAATCTTCATCTCACCATTTGGCCAATGCCACAATAACAACTGATACAGGTTGCTGGATGTAGAATTAGTGAGGGAAAGTTTGATGAAAAACAGGAAAGATGCATATTTAAAAAGTATCTCCACATGAGAAACTCAATTATAAAAATAGTAACTTCATAGTGCAGAAAGCAGGCTCACATCACTGTAACCAAGTAATCCAAGTTAACATCACTAGTAATGAGACAGAGCAATATCATGTGACTCCTAAAATGATGCCCTGAGAAGCACACAGCATTACTTCTGTAGTGTTCCTGCCAAAAATGCACAAGCTAAATTTAATCATACGGACATCAGACCCAACTTGAAGGACATTCTACAAAGTAACTGGCTAGTATTCCCCCAAAGTATCAATGTCATGAAAGACAAAAAAATTGAGGAAGTGTCTTAGCCTGAAGAAGATAGAAAAATATGACAACTAAACGTAATGTATGATCCTGGATTGGATCCAGGACCAGGAAAAAAAAATCAGTGTGACAATTAGGGAAATTTGAATAATATCTGTATATCAGTTAATAGTATGGTAATAAAATTTTCTGTTCTTCATAACTGTACTATCACTATGCATTGTGAACATTTGGAAACTGGGTGAAGGATATATGAGAACTTATTTTTGGTTCTTGGTGACTTTTTCTTGTATTATTTTTTATAAGTTTGAAATTATTTTAAAATTAGAAATGAAGAAAAACCTGCCTTACCCAGTTCACCTGCTAAAGGTGTTTACTTATCAAAATTATGTCTGAACTGCAAGTATGTCTCCACCAGTTTTCTCACTCTAAGAGGCTGACCTGTTCTTTGTCCAGATGGTGCCAGGCTCAGTGGTGCCAGATCTGAGAACTATTCACACCCTAGATAGCATACAATTGTATATTCATTATGACAACTTCCTGGCAAATGAAAGGAAAATGTTTTGTGCTAACAAAAACAAAGTGTTGTGACAGTTTATACCCACTCCAGTGTTCTTGCCTGGAGAATCCCAGGGACAGGGGAGCCTGGTGGGCTGCCGTCTGCGGGGTCGCACAGGGTCGGACACGACTGAAGCGACTCAGCAGCAGCAGCGTCAGTGACAGTTTAGCGTGAGATGGTCAAGTGTCTCGGGAAGGCTATTTTTTGTTCTAATTCAGTGTGGGTGACCAGTGGTCCTGTAGTCTGTCTCCTTCAAAGCCACCACCAGGGTATAGCCTCTCCTCGTCCAGATTAGATCTAGGCACAGGCCATCTGCTGGCGTTGGGATATCCCTTTCCTTATCTTTCCTTCAGCTGCAAAACAGAACCTGCTCTCAGATTTTCAAATATCCCGAGGCGCGACATCCTCAGTTGGCAGCGGGTAGGCTACACTGACCAGCCAGTGTGTAAACAGGAGATGCAGACCTCAGGGCTGTAAGATGAAGAGCTGATTCTCAAACTTTCCCCCAAAGGTTCCCAAGAGTAGAGCAGAGTTCTATCAGTTAGGATGTTTAGGGCTGCAAATAACTGAGAATCCAGTTGAGGCTACATTACACACAGATACATTTATTAACAGGCAGTCCAGAGCTCAAGGGGGCTGCAGGGCCACTGCCGTAAGGTCCCCTCCGCTTCCTTGATTCTCTCCTGGTTCAGTCTTCCTTTGTGTATCAGTTTTGTCTCTAGAGTCGAGTCCTCACTGTGAATAAATGGCTTACGAGAGCAAATGGGGACACACATTTCTTCATGTTCTACAGGAGAAAAAGACCACCTTTCACCCACTGTACCACAGGAACCTTTCCCTTCAGGATGACTGAGGGGTCAGCTGAGGTCACAGGTTCCACTCCTCTGCCAATTACACTCCCCAAGGGAGCTGTGGCATGAATGACTGAAGCCTGAGTTCCTAAACCATTCAACCTTACGGTGGCGGGATTACCACGAGTCGTTCAGGGTAAGCAAGACATACTCCCAAAGCTAGGAATGAGGTTCAATTCCTTTGAGTGCTGGGCCTCCTGAAGAAAAAGTGGATACCTGAACAAAAATCAGGGCTTTGTCAGGGAAAGGAATGGGAACAACTGACATTGTTAAGTGAATTCCTATGCCTTGTGAATCAAGAGTGTTGGCCCAGCCTGACCTTCCACAAACAGCACGTTTCTTTGTATACCTTCTTCCTTTTTAAATGGATTATACTGCTATGGAAAATAATATGTAGTTTCCTCAAAATATTAAAAACAGAACCATCACATGATCCAGCAATTCCACTGCTGGGTGCATATCCAAAGAAGTGGAATGCAGGATCTCAAAGAGATATTTTCACACCCATGTTCCTGACACCACTGTTCACAATAACCAAGAGGTAGAAGCAACAAAAATGTCCACCTCCAGATGAATGGCTAAACAAAATCTGGTTTACAGGAATATTATTATCCATCTGTAAAAAAAGAAGGAAATTCTATCACAAGCTACAACATGGATGAACCTTGAGGACATTATGTTAAGTGAAATAAGCCAGTCACAAAAAGACAAATGTTGTATGAATCACAAATGGCCATCACATTGCAGGTTGTGATGACATTTCACAAATGTTAATAATTTTCTCTTCTATCACATTTCATTTAACTTAAAACATCCTTTTCCTGCTTTATTTTAAAAATTTATTTACATTTCTTGCTCTATTTCATAATGTCTGAGCTGGGTTCATCTTTGAATGAATCTTCCAATTTTGTGGAAAATTGGTTACTTTATTATATATATATATATAATTTAGAGAATAATTACTTTACAATATTGTGATGGTAATGAGCATTCAGTTCAGTCGTGTCCGACTCTTTGTGACCCCATGAATCGCAGCACGCCAGGCCTCCCTGTCCATCACCAGCTCCCCGGAGTTCACTCAGACTCATGTCCATCGAATCAGTGATGCCATCCACCCATCTCATCCTCTGTCGTCCCCTTCTCCTCCTGCCCCCAATCCCTCCCAGCATCAGAGTCTTTTCCAATGAGTCAACTCTTCGCATGAGGTGGCCAAAGTACTGGAGTTTCAGCTTTAGCATCATTCCTTCCAAAGAAATCCCAGGGCTGATCTCCTTCAGAATGGACTGGTTGGATCTCCTTGGAGTCCAAGGGACTCTCAAGAGTCTTCTCCAACACCACACTTCAAAAGCATCAATTCTTCGGTGCTCAGCCTTCTTCACAGTCCAACTCTCACACCCATACATGACCACAGGAAAAACCATAGCCTTGACTAGACAGACCTTAGTCGGCAAAGTAATGTCTCTGCCTTTGAATATGCTGTCTAGGTTGGTCATAACTTTTCTTCCAAGGAGTAAGGGTCTTTTAATTTCATGGCTTCGGTCACCATCTGCAGTGATTTTGGAGCCCCCAAAATAAAGTCTGACACTGTTTCCACTGTTTCCTATCTATTTCCCATGAAGTGATGGGACTGGATGCCATGATCTTCGTTTTCTGAATGTTGAGCTTTAAGCCAACTTTTTCACTCTCCACGTATACATATGTCCTCTTCCTCTCGAGCCTCTCTCTCACCCCTTAGGTTGTTATAGAACACTAGCTTTGGATTCCCTGCATCATACGTGGAACTCCCACTGGCTATCTATTTTACATATGGTAATGTATATGTAGATATTTATTCTGTGGCATCCAGAAACTCTTAGCCACATTTGAGAGGAAAGGTAAGGAACCCAGAGGAATAGGTTTTCTGGAAGACAATCTCTCTAGTTAAGTGAATTGTAAAGTAGTCACATAATGATAAGACTATTAGCATTAAAAAGCTTTATGAAGAGTATAATTTTTAAATGGGGAAATTCTTATTTTACAATAATAAGTAAAAAGACAAAAGAGAAGTCAATGCTGACTATAAAGAAAAGTAACAGGAACAATATTGGGAATTTGAAACAGATGTATAAGAAAATAGCCCAAAAGAAACTGATGGAAATGTTAACAGTGGTAGTCTTTGGGTGGTATATTTCCAGGACAGTTTTTCTTTGAACTTTCAATTTTCTTGTTTTTTTTTTTTTTCCCCTCCTAATTTATGACGCATGTAGAATGTTTAGTAAGGAAAAAGTGAACTGGGGTAAACATAAAAATTGTGTCTCTAAGGGACTCACTTATAAAAACATCAACATTATGACCACTATTTTGGCTGTTCAGGGAAATCACACTACCGCTCACACCCCCGCTTTTTATTTTTAATGTGTTTTTGACAGTTGCTGCTGCTGCTGCTAAGTCGCTTCAGCCATGTCCGAGTCTGTGCAACCCCAGAGATGGCAGCCCACCAGGCTCCCCTGTCCCTGGGATTCTCCAGGCAAGAACACTGGATTGGGTTGCTATTGCCTTCTCCAATGCATGAAAGTGAAAAGTGAAAGTGAAGCCGCTCAGTCATGTCCGATTCTTAGCGACCCCATGGACTGCAGCCCACCATGCTCCCTCTGTCCATGGGATTTTCCAGGCAAGTTGAGGTCAACATAAAACTACTACTGTAAACATAAAAATAATGAAAGGTCCAAAACTAGGTGGCTCAGCTTTCTCTGTGATTTAACTTCTTGGCCATTTAAAGTTGTATCTCTGAGTAACAACAAACTATTCCTATTAGCATTGAAGGTAAATTAATTCAGAACAAAATGCAATTCTTGGCTGTCCAAAAAGGATTAAAAAGTCTTCCATACAAAAATAGAAAACTGTTCACAGGGATATAATTTGAAAGTCTGAAAGCAGCACATTTATGTGTAAAAGGTCATTTTGTTTTAAGTCTCCCTTATGTAACTCACATACTAAAATTTAAGGAGGCTGAGTTTCTTCCATGTAAGTGCTCTTTAATAGTGTTGCCATTCTGTTTCTTCTAAGTACAGCTTTACATAAGCATCCCCATGTGGAAATTCCAAGGTCAGAATAATTTAGATTCTCTCCTGGGGACACACTGTGTTTGTCTCGTGTAAGATGACGGAATGTCCCTGTAGTGAGATGGCTCTGGGTTCTGACAGCAGACTCTGCTAAGACTCAAGTCCCTGGATGTGGTCCAGCCATGATCTCCATCAGTGTGGTCACAGGGCCGCTCTGAGCTGGCATTTGCAGCTGCTGCTCTCCCCTGTCCCGAGCACCTGCCCTGCAGAGATTGGAACCTGGTCCATCCAGGCATGTTCTAGTCAGCTGCTGTTGGTCTGCATCTTACTACTGGGGGCTTTGGGTTAATCGGTAACTTACTTTTTGTGGCAGGAAAACTTTTTGAGAATCATTTTTTTACATTCTCCAGACCCTGTGCTCACCATCCCCTTTCTCAGCAGAAGACTCATGGTATTTTCCTGCCTTGGGGTTTTTTTGCACAAGGAAAGACATTGCCACGGACCACTTTTTGCTTTGTTAAAGTTCAAACTCGGCCAGCTTCTTCTATGCTTTCTTAGAAGAGAAGAGAATGGGGAGACTCTTTGAGGAAACAAGAAGGAAGAGACAAACATACCTGTCACCTGTCACTAAAGAAGGGAGGCCTGGGACGGAGAGGAGCGCAGAGATTTGAGTAGCTAGAGGAGCATGCTAGTGCCCAGAGAAGAAAGGTGTGTGGTGAGGTGTACCTTGACCTACCCCAGCCCCTCAAAGATCCTTGACATTGCAGGTCACACAGAAGACATGGCAGGTCTCATTTCAGTGGATACTTCCTAGTTCAGAAAATGGGCATCCAGCACGTAATCATGTAGATGGATAAGAAAGGACAGGAGCAGGCCTCCTCCATGCTTTAGCACACTGGGCAAGAACTGGAATCCTGAGCCAGGTCCCGTGAAGGAAGCCCTCAAATGGCTGAGATGTCATTTCTTGCCATTCCAGTGGAACCATGTTAGGAGTCAGATTTAATTAAATTTTAGAGAATAAAATAACTGGGCATTTCTTACTCATCTGAGTTTGTGTGTATTTCTGCTTTGGCTGTTTGAACCTCTATTTCTTCATCATATCCTGGAGATCAAACACTTGCCTCATACCATCACTGTAAGGATTAAGTTAGGTTAAGAGGGGGAAGGCAGTTGGCCATACTCACTAGGTGGTCGGTTGCTGTTGATTCTCTAAAAAAAAAATTTTTTTCCTTCTCTTCAAGATGGGACTGCCAGAATGAATGGCAGAAGCTGGTATCAGGACCTATGGAAGGCTTTGGGTTAGGGAAGGCAGAGGAGCAGTGATTTTAAAACTAATAATAATGATTGCTACATTTTTTTGTGTCTATTGACTGAGGACTTTTTAATATTGAGGTTTAAGTTGGTTTGGGGTTTCCAGGTTGCTCAGTCGTAAAGAATCTGCCTGCCAGTGCAGGAGAGGCAGGAGACTAAAGTTTGATCCCTGGAGCAGGAAGATTCCCTGGAGAAGGAAATGGCAACCCACTCCAGTATCCTGGCCTGGGAAATCCCATGGACAGAGGAGCTGGCAGGCTACAGTTCATAGGGCCACAGAGTCAGACACGACTGGGCATGCATGTATGTGCACATAAGCTGATTTACAATAATTTCTTTCAGGTACACAGTACCTGAATTCACAATTTTAACTTCACAATTTTAAAAGATTATAATCCATTTATACTTATTATAAAATATTGGCTACATTCTCTGTGCTGTATAATATTCCCTAGTAGCTCCTTTTTGTGTATACTAGTTTATATCTCTTAGTACCCTAACCCTGTTCTCTATAACTGTGAGTCTTTTTTTTGTTGTTATATTCACTAGTCTCATTTTTCAGATTCCACGTAGAAGTAATAATATAAAATACCTGTCTTTCTCTGTCTCACTCATTTCACTAAGCCTAATGTCATTCCTGCCCATTTGCATGGTTGCAAATGGCAAAACTCCATTCTTTTTTATGGTTGAGTAATATTCCATTCCATCCACATACTGTATCCTTTTATTCATAACGATAGGCAGTATTTATTAAGAACCTGTTATGGATCAAACATTCCTATAAATCTTGTCAGAGGTTTTTCATCTGTTCTGTGGAGTTCTAAGATTCCATGGAGGGTCTCAGGAGCTGCAGTGAAGGGTCAAAAGGAAACCAATGAGTTCACATACAGGGCTGACTCCTTGGTTTCAACTAGATCAGTTTTGCATTTACCCTCTGAATACATTGATCCTCTACATGAGATTTTGTTTGAAAAGTAGTATGTGTTTTAAAAATGTTGGAAAACTTCTACAGAAATAATGGATCAAGATGGCAATCCAAACAAAAACATGCTCATCCAGCCTTCGTCCCCTGATCTAAACCCTAAAACTAATCTAAAGGGTATATACCTACAGATACCTATAAATATATAGGTTCTATATGTCTTTAGATATATAGATATTTGAAGATCCCATTGACTTGCAAGAAGAATTTCTCTAAATGGATCAAACATTCTGCAAGAACTGCAGAAACACAGAAAGTAGAACTGAGAACATTGAAAAGGGACCCATTGCCCAACACTAAAGAAGAGGGCACCTATAAACTGTGAGTCAGGCTTCAGGACTGCTCCAATACGTAATATCTTCCAGTAGTTAGGGAAAGGAGATACACGGTCAGGGAGGCAGTCCCAAACCAACATGTAGAGTGGTTCTGGTAGCATTCCAGCGGCAGGGACACCATCAGGCAGTTCCTCTTTCCTTCCTTCCACCTGTGCTACGCAGCAAACAGCCAAAGTAATTCCAGTGGGACCTCTTGGGGATTATAAGCAGAGTAATAACCAAGAGATGTGTGTACCCCAGAAGAAGTGGGAGTTCCCATGCTCAGAAGACCAGCTACTGATCCACTTGTTTTGGTGGTATGTCCTTCCTCTATAACCACAGGAAGCAGAAACGACGAACAGACAGCACTCAAACATATACGCAAGGCTAAGAGACAACTGAAAATGCAAACAGATGAACAACTGAGAATCACCAAATATTTGAAGAAAAACAAAGAGGTGTCCCAGAAGGAAAGAATAGAGGCAAGGAAGGGAAAGAAATATTAAAAAACCAACAGAATAAAATAGCTCATTGTCAATGAAAGACATGACACCCTCAATAAAAAGAGCCCATCAGTGCTGCTTAAAATGAATAGAAAAACAAAACAAAACCCAGATCATATCTGGACATTTGGTAACATTTCAGAAAACTAAGGATAGATGACAATTTAAAAATTATCCCTAAGTAAAGAAATTAACAGCTAAAGTAAAGCATATTACTTGGGAGAAGGAGACCATCATACATTATTATAATTTTATAAAAATTATAGAAAACCCTGGCATCACATGGGAATAAAGTCCAAAAACAAAATCACACAAGGCCAGTTCCCAGGGTCTGGCTCACAATACCAACCCTAGTGTCATCTAGAGCTAGTTGTTCATCTGGCTTACATACCAGTGGGGTGCCCTTTTCATCATGAGCCGGGCTGAGATTTCCATAATAGCACCGTTAACTCCAGGTGTCTTCCCATTGGCTCACACCTATTTCAGTGACTAATTTTGAGACTGATGAGGGTACCACTGAGGACACAGGGCCCACCCCTCACATCCCTACTTACCAAAACGGAGTTGCTGCTGTTTTTCTCTCTGTGGAGACTCTCTCTCTCTTCCATGCCATGCCTTTCCTGCACATCAGCTTGTCCCACTCCAAGAACAGTGCTGAGATTGGGAACCAATCTCCAGTCAGGTTACCTGTGAGTCCACACAAAGGTGAAGGTGATTATACCTTACAAGAGCAGCTTGCAGAGAGGCAGGGCATGAGATAATGGGAAATGAGAGGGACCATTCTGATGGGGAAGCGGTGAGGACAACAGAGAAAGGAAGGCTGGTCTGGCAGAGGGGCTGCAGCAGTGTTTCCCCAGGGCTAAGGAGTAGAGGTCCTGAAGTAAAGAGGATAAGCAGAATGCAGTGTAGAAAAGCAGATTTTGTCAGATCAAATAGGATTGATATGGGAAAATACAAGATAGTGTTAACTAAAAATAATCTGGATAAAAGAACCTGTGAACACAGTTTGATCCCGGAAGGTGTGAGGGTGTGTTTTCTTTAAATCTATTATATGCCTGCTACATGCTGAGGGCACTTCAGACAAGAGGAATGAATGGAAAGCCTGCCATTTGTACCCTCGTCAGACGGTAAAGCGTCTGCCTGCAGTGCAGGAGACCTGGGTTCGATTCCTGGGTCAGGAAGATCCCCTGGAGAAGGAAATGGCAATCCACTCCAGCACTCTTGCCTGGAAAATCCCATGGACAGAGGAGCCTGGAAGGCTGCAATCCATGGGGTCGCTGAGGGTTGGACACGACTGAGCGACTTCACTTCACTTCAGGGCTTATAGATCAGCACAGCTTTCAAAGTAAACAAAGGTTAAGAGTGATTATCACTGGTGTAATATTGTTCTTTTACTGTCGCTAAGTCATGTTTAACCCTTTTGCAACCCCATAGACTGTAGCCCTCTAGGCTCCTCTGTCCATGGGATTTCGCCAGCAAGAATACTAGAGTAGGTTACCAGTTCCTTTTTCAGGGGGTATTTCTGACCCAGTGATCAAACCTGCATCTCTTACACTGGCAGGCTGATTCTTTACTGCTAAGCCACCTGGGAAGTGGTTGTAAAACTAGGAGTGAGTTAATTTTCTTCCTTATAAGTCATGTTTTCTACAATAGCTATGTATGCCTTTTATGAGAGAAAAGCAATGAAT
This sequence comes from Nanger dama, assembly GCA_917880005.1. Taxonomy (NCBI): domain Eukaryota; kingdom Metazoa; phylum Chordata; class Mammalia; order Artiodactyla; family Bovidae; genus Nanger; species Nanger dama. Next base: position 11,288,115 of record CAKJTW010000051.1, read on the forward strand.
CTTATATTTTAAATACACAAACACTACAGAAAAATGAAAACAAAGGAGACTAGGCTATAGAGAATCAATTCACTCTCATTAGGCTAACAACAGCTGTATTTATAAAACACAATGCTAATTTTATTTATTCAGCCATGTCCAAGATCTTACGATAGCGGCGTAGGCTATACAGAGGGTTAGGATAAATCCTTGCTCACAAGGAAGATTAAATTATGATTTATGTGGTACTTATGGAAGAGGGAGTTGAAAGAATGGTTAACAGATAAGCATGTATTAATAACTGTGTTTCTTTGATGAATAAAATAAGGGCTAACTAGAAGTGCATGTGTTTTATAAATGTGCAGTATAGCCTACTGTAGAATAACACGTTCTATTCTCTGATTTAGGAAATGCTTTTAGATGAAAATTAGGGAGCTAACTCCTAGTACATATTATCAGCAGTACATTTCCAAAGCATCTATTAGGGTCATAAAATTTGAAGAATCCTTATTATTACCTTTGCTGTCAACTTATTAACTTCAATGCCAGAAAGACCTTATCCAACATTTTACTCTTAAGAGGAGGGGAATGGAATAATAACAGTAATTACATTAAATGACCACTTACTATGTGCTAGGCATTTCATGGGGTCTTTACAGGTCTACAATCTCTTATCCAAAAGCCTGGGAAGACTGTGTTTGGAAATCAGACTTTTGTTTCAATCTAAAAAGAAACTGGAATTCTGTGGAGTATGGTACATACACTCCAGATTTTATAACACTACAAATGAGTGTGTAATGCATTAATATTTCTGCAAAGAAATCTATGAAAATTCAGAGTGGAAAAAAAAGACCATAAAAATATACCTTATTTATGTAAATAAATTAGCAAATCTGGGCATGTGGGATCTTAGTTCCCCAACCAGGTATTGAAACCATGCCCCCTGCAGTGGGAGACTCTGAACCACCAGACTGCCAAGGAAGTCCCAAGTTTATTTCTTTCCTTGCTTATGATAAAGCTTATTTCTAGGAAAGGTCTTAGCAATATTTAAAATTTCAGTTCAGTTCAGTTCAGTTGCTCAGTTGTGTCTGACTCTTTGCGACCCCATGAATCCCAGCACACCAGGCCTCCTTGTTCATCACCATCTCTTGGAGTTCACTCAGACTCACGTCCATCGAGTCCATGATGCCATCCAGCCATCTCATTCTCGGTCGTACCTTTCTCCTCCTGCCCCCAATCCCTCCCAGCATCAGAGTCTTTTCCAATGAGTCAACTCTTCGCATGAGGTGGCCAAAGTACTGGAGTTTCAGCTTTAGCATCATTCCTTCCAAAGAAATCCCAGGGTTGATCTCCTTCAGAATGGACTGGTTGGATCTCCTTGCAGTCCAAGGGACTCTCAAGAGTCTTCTCCAACACCACAGTTCAAATGCATCAATTCTTCGGTGCTCAGTCTTCTTCACAGTCCAATTCTCACATCCATACATGACCACAGGAAAAACCATAGCCTGGACTAGACGGACCTTTGTTGGCAAAGTAGTATCTCTGCTTTATAATGTGCTATCTAGGTTGGTCATAACTTTTCTTCCAAGGAGTAAGCGTCTTTTAATGGCTGCAGTCACCATCTGCAGTGATTTTGGAGCCCCCAAAATAAAGTCTGACATTGTTTCCACTGTTTCCCCATCTATTTCCCTTGAAGTGATGGGACCGGATGCCATGATCTTCGTTTTCTGAATGTTGAGCTTTAAGCCAACTTTTTCACTCTCCTCTTTCACTTTCATCAAGAGGCTTTTAGCTCTTTTTCACTTTCTGCCATATTGGGGCTTCCCTGGTGGCTCAGAGGTTAAAGCGTCTGCCTCTGATGCAGGAGACGTGGGTTCGATCCCTGGGTTGGGAAGATCCCCTGGAGAAGGAAATGGTAACCCACTCCAGTATTCTTGCCTAGAGAATCCCATGGACAGAGAAGCCTGGTAGGCTACAGTCCATGGGGTTGCAAAGAGTCGGACATGACTGAGCGACTTCTCTCTCTCACTTTCTGCCGTAAGGGTGGTGTCATCTGCATATCTGAGGTTATTGATATTTCTCCTGGCAATCTTGATTCCAGCTTGTGTTTCTTCCAGTCCAGCGTTTCTCATGATGTACTCTGCATATAAGTTAAATAAACAGGGTGACAATATACAGCCTTGACGTACTCTGTTTCCTATTTGGAACCAGTCTGTTGTTCCATGTCCAGTTCTACCTGTTGCTTCCTGACCTGCATACAGATTTCTCAAGAGGCAGGTCAGATGGTCTGGTTTTCCCATCTCTTTCAGAATTGTCCACAGTTTATTGTGATCCACACAGTCAAAGGCTTTGGCATAGTCAATAAAGCAGAAATAGATGTTTTTCTGGAACTCTCTTGCTTTTTCCATGACCCAGCGGATGTTGGCAATTTGATTTCTGGTTCCTCTGCCTTTTCTAAAACCAGCTTGAACATCAGGGAGTTCACGGTTCACGTATTGCTGAAGTCTGGCTTGGAAAATTTTGAGTATTACTTTACTAGCATGTGAGATGAGTGCAATTGTGTGGTAGTTTGAGCATTCTTTGGCATTGCCTTTCTTTGGAATCGGAATGAATTATGGAAACAAACCTGTAACACATGCAACAAATATCACTTCTTGAAGAGATGATGCTGGTGTTACCACTGCCTGTGAAACCAGGTTGGAGCTGAACATCTGACGAGGAGCCAAAAACAGAATCCTCAAGTGATGAAGTGTTTCCAAACACAGAGAGACTTTCCTTTTTCAAGACTTTCCTCAGTGTTACTGGTCTCCCTAAACTCAGGCTTGTGTGTAAGCAGTTTCTGTTTTTAAAAAAATTTATTTATTCACTGAGTTTAATTTTTGGCTGTGCTGAGTCTTTGTTGCTGCACAAGAACTTTCTCCAGCTGTGGCGAGCAGGGGCTACTCTCTAGATGTGGTGTGCAGGCTCCTCATTGTGGTGGCTTCTCTTGTGGAGCACGGGTTCTAGGCAAGCAGGCTTCAGGAGTTGTGGCCACATGAACTTAGTTGCCCCAAAGAAGGTGGAATCTTCCTGGACTGGGGATCAAATTCACGCCCCTTGCACCAGCAGGTGGATTCTTAGCCACTGGACCACAGGGGAACTCCAGCAGTTTCTGTTGAAGTGAGTCAACAGTCATTGTCTCTTGCTCATTGATAAACACAAGCTGTTCAAGGCTAGCAATTAGGTGGCCACACATTTTCAGCCTCTGGTCTTTGGTGACGTTTTTCACCTGTGCTTGTGACGTCACTGTCTGCACTGATCTGTACTTAACCCTCTCCCAGCAGTTTCCCCCATGACTCAAAGGAAGCACATGGGGGCATCATTATGTGCTCAGCATCTCTTCAAAGTCTGCTTCTTTCAACTATATCTACACTTTCGGCTTATAAGTTTTTGGCAAAAGTAATGAGCTTTGCTATCTATCATCTTTTAACCAGAGTCTCTAAATACTTCAAAATCTTTATTGGTCAGGTAATTTTCAAACATCATGGTGGCCCAAAGTCTCTACCAAGTACTAGTTAGTGTTGATTTACTGACATCATTCTAAGCATTAACAGTTAGGTTGGTGGCTCAGAGGGTAAAGAATTGACTGCAATGTAGGAGACCTGAGTTCAATCCCTGGGTTGGGAAGATTCCCTGGAGAAGAAAATGGCAACCCGCTCCAGCATTCTTGCCCAGAGAATCCCACCGACAGAAGAGCCTGGTAGGCCACAGTCTATGGGATAGACTGTCAGACATTACTGAGTGACTAACACAAAGGGCATTCTCGAGACTAAATTCTTAAGAAAATCTTGGATTTTCAGGCTCCTGTTGACCAAAGCAAGAATACTACTTAAAAAAAGAAGCATTTATACTTGTTCTTCAAGGAACATAGAATTCCCTGGTCACAGGGTTATATTATAGATGTCACACTGAGGGGCGGAAATAAGCGCCATAAAGATTATTTTTCACAAGAAGTTCAGGAGGGGGATGTGCAGAACAGCTGTCTAGGCACAGTAAAGTTTTGCAATTGTCTTCCAGTCCAGCTTGCTTGCAATGAGTTCATGTTGCTAGCACAAAGTGCTAATGCAACCAATCCAAAAATATTTCTCTTGTTACTGGTGCTTTCCTGTTTGCATAATACTGCAGAGGTAAACTGTGTACACCTCTTTTTTTTTTTTTAATGTATTCATTTGGCTGCACTAGGTCTTAGTTTTAGCATGTAAGATCTAGTTCCCTGACCAGGGATCAAACTCGGGCCCCTTACACTGGAAGCCTAGAGTCGTAGCCACTGGAGCACCAGGGAGTCCCTGTGCACACCTTTTAAACATCTTGGATACAGACTTTTCCCAATCACTGTCAGTTTTATCTTGTGTGTGTCTGCAGCCTAAGCACAACCAAGACAGTCAACCTCTGCTTTGCATCCTAGATATCTGTTAGTGCCTTTCTGTTTGCCATCGTTAAGGTTTGTCTAGGAGTGTAGTACCAGTACAGAGCTGTACATGTGTTTAGGGCTAAGGTTTTCATCAGATATAATCTTGGCGAATTCATCAATATAATTTTCAGTGGTCTCGGCACTTTCAGTGATCATCGGCAGCTTCTTCACCACAGATTTTAAGATACTTGATACCACTATGCTTTTAAAATTTTTACAGCCAGTCTTCTGAATATTCACACTCACAATGTTCAGTTCTTCGTGGTATAGCCTAGCTTGTTTTATGACAAGCCTGATTTATGACAAGGCAGTCAGCGGTGTATCCTGACTTCTTTGTTGTTAAATCCATTCAGTTAACACACAGTCAAGATCCTTGTCTGTGGTCCTATGAAATGTTTTTCTATTTTTCACTAGTACTTGATTATCATTGTCACCATCAAAATTTTAAGAACTTATCTTTCTCTCTGTACAAGTCATAAATGGTGATGGTTCCCATACCATATTCTTCAGTAAGGCATCTCACAGACATATCACCACCAAGCTCTGTGGTAACTCCACTTTCTGAGCTATTGACAAAGACAGATGCACCCTTTTCTTCTGTTACCCAGAGGCATGTCTTTAACTCTTTGGGTCATTTTCACAGTGCAATTAATCCTCAAGCCACCAAACGTTAGCAGAGAGGGAGACATGAGTGGTGATGGACATGATGGATACGAGTGCTGAGATATAACTAAGGCTGCACAGCTGAGGTTCTGCTGCCAAACAATCCTGGTGCCAAACTAATAAAAATGCTTTTGGGTCTCAGACAGTACTTTTTGGTTTTGTGTTTTGTCTGTTTTGGAATTGTGCAGTAGAGACTGTGGACCTGTATTAAAAATATCATTTTAATGGTGACAAGACTGAGGCTCAATTAGTAACTTGCTTTTCTATTTCTTTTAGTCTCCTAAACTTTGGCCACTTTATTGGACAAAGAAATTTTTTTTTTTGGTATTGTCTGCAAGATGACTCGAGCTGGAATATTTTTAGCAAAGGAACCTAATACTCTTGGCTGTTTGACTGACATAGCCAATAGTTGAGGCCCGTGCTGGACAGTGTGAAGATGCCTAGGCAAGAAGAGGCTGGATGTGCTAAATTTACAGACATTGAATATAGATGTTTCTTTTTGTTCCAAATGATGTTTGGTACTTAATCTGGCTAGATACTTATTGCCCCACAATGAGTAATCAGGATAAATGAGAGAAAACAGCTCATTTCAGATCTGTCTCAAATCTTCCTACAAGTTTCCCATAAATATCCACTCATTTGAAAGGTTTTGTTTGTTTTTTCTAGTGATTCCCTAAATTATACATCCCAACTGTGACTCAGAATTATTGTTCATCAAGTTTCAGAATTAAAAACGTATTTTAGACATTCTGCTAAAATATTTCCTTTAACTTAGAAAGAATTCATTAGAATTTTGAATGCTTTTTAAGAGTCTGTGGTTAGCATCCTACATCAAATATTATTTTATGAGTTCTTTGTGGAGGACCAGCCTTTCTCCCTTAGTCTCATCATACCCATATTTGTGTAGATCTTCATGAAACATCTATAATGAACTGGAGATTGCTGATTCAGGCCTAAATCTTTTCTCTTTTCCCATTATGTGTGAGTGCAGTCTTTAGGATTGAGGGGTTTATAAAACTGTGTAAAGCACACTTCCTATAATCACAGAAGTTTAAAATCTAGTAAATAAAATGAGAAATGTATAATGTATAAATGTATAGTGTAAAATCCAATGAAAATTCTCTTCATCAGGAGAGGAAGGGATCACATTTGTTACAATCTATACCACACTTGTTATTTTTTTTACATTGGTCTCTCCTGTAAGACTGCAATAATAACTACTATTTATTGGTCCCTTCTGTACCCAACAGAAGCTGGCATTTAAAAAGCACCAGACTCAGAAATGTCCAATGACCTTACTCCGTGTCACAAACTTCTAAGTGACAGAATCTGGAATTGATCCTATTGCTGCTGCTGCTGCTGCTGCTAAGTTGCTTCAGTCGTGTCCGACTCTGTGTGACCCCATAGACAGCAGCCTACCAGGTTCCCCAATCCCTAGGATTCTCCAGGCAAGAACACTGGAGTGGGTTGCCATTTCCTTCTCCAATGCATGGAAGTAAAAAGTGAAAGTGAAGTCGCTCAGTCACGTCTGACTCTTAGCGACCCCATGGAGTGCAGCCCACCAGGTTCCTCCGTCCATGGGATTTGCCAGGCAAGAGTACTGGAGTGGGGTGCCATACTCTGAATTAAAACAGAATAGGTATTGGGGGTGACTGTGCCTCTGCCCTTTATGGACTAGAATCAAGGAATGCAGTGCCCTTGAAAGTTCCATGATAGTAAAGGAAAGACAGCTTAGATTTTTTTTTAAGGAAAGCAATTCTTTTCAGCTATTAAAAGAACACTCATCTTGACACTTGTCATTAGCTAGAAAAAATTACAAGATTTTTCTCAGATTAGTTGTCTATCATCCAATAAGGGAGTTAAACCCTATTTTATCAAATCAGATCATGAGATACTTATCCTAATTAAAGTCCATTCCCATTTTTAATATTTATTTGATTGTGCCAGGTCTTAGCTGTGGCTTACAGGAGCTTTAGTTGTGGTCTGTGGGACCTAGTTTCGTGACCAGGGATTGAACCTGGACCCCCTGCATTAGGAATACAGGGTCTTAGCCACTGCACAAGACAACCACGGAAGTCCCTCATTCCCATTTTATTTCATCTTTTGACTTATTTACTGTTTAGTATCTCCTAATAGCTTCCCAGGTGGCTCAGTGGTAAAGAGTCTGCCTGCTAATGCAGATTGGCAGGAGACACAGGAGATGTGGGTTTGAGCCCTGGGTTGGTAATTACCATCCCCTGGAGTAGGAAACAGCAACCCTAATAACAACATCTCCTAATAACAACAAGTGAATTTGCTAGATGCTGGGCCAATTAGTTATTAGCTGTGTGACAGAGACTAGTTGTGTGCTCATCAACTGGGCTTCTTCCTGGGTGTGTAAGAAAACCACATTTCCCACTCTCCCATGCAGTTAGACTGGGACCACATGCCTCGGTTCCTATCCTAGGAACATGAGCAGAAGACACCACTTTCCAGGCCTAGTTATAAACTCTCTGGGCACCATTAGTCAAGCCTCTCTCTTCTCCTTCTGCTGGGCCCATGGAGGTCAAAACTGCAGATTACCAGATGAAAGGAACCAAGCCACTGTTCTAAAGAAGCTGCACAGGAGTCACCCTGCTGTCACTGGGGCTATGACATGAATGACGAACAATGTGGAGCTGTCATTTTTTAAAACAGCATCTAGCTTTAATTACCCTGATTAAAATAAATGATGTATACTTTTATTACGGACAAGTAAATGACAACCCCCTCCAATATAGGTGCCTGGGAAATCCTGTGGACAGAGGAGCCTGGCAGGTTACAGACCATGGGGATGCCTAAGAGCTGGACACAACTTAGCGATTAAACAACTGCTTACTTTTATTAAGCATACCAGATTTTGAATCAAGATGCCTAAAGAATTATCACACCTGTTCTCATAGGTCTTGATTTATATGTAACTCTCTTCTTAGCTGGATACTACATTGCATTATTGCAAATTAAGAAATGAAATTTCTTTGTTTCAGTTAAGTAATGTAAAATTACTTATATGAGAGCTATATCATTGTAATCTTGATGGCTCATAGAAATACATTGTACAACATGGATTCTGTAACTTCTCAGTGATTTTCATACTGTTCCTTAGAAGAAATATTAGCATATCTGAACTGAAAAATAAAATCTAACTTTTTCTGACAGAAAATAAGTCATATTTTAGTGATTAGTTTCCAAATGAGGACTGGCTTTGTTAATTGGGTCATATGGCTTTGTCATTTGTGGTCTGGTTGACCACAAGAGAGGGGTACTTTCCATATATTCAGTGAATGAAAGCTTTAAATTTTGATATAACTATATTTAAAATATGATAAAAGAAGTTTATAAAAAACACCTTACTATCATAGATAGTATGCAATTAGTATAGATGCAATTAGTTTCTCAAATTTTGACTGAGTATATTGGTTTAAATGAAACACTGCTGAGCGAAAGAATAAAAGGTATAATTAACATTTACTTGATAATCTGTGATAACAGCATTTTTGGTATGTTTCAGAGACTGACTCTTAATATCTGTCTAATAAAACCTTTTATAAGTGAGATGGCTTCGAATTTATAGCTTTCAATAAAACTAAAAAGAGGACCTAATTCAATTATTAGCTGATAAAACTTTTAAGTAACTTTGGATAATAAATCACTTATTTTTGACATCTAATTTGAAAGAAGTTAAAAGAATTGGGTGACACTGCCATAATTTCTATTATTAATATTATTATTGTGAAAAACAGCAAGAGACTAGAAGTGGTATTCTGTCCTATTTTTAGAAATAATGTTCTTCCATAAGTATCTGAACTAATGATAGAATAAATCCCCATTAGTTAAAAAAAAATTTTTTTGCCACACTGCATGGCATGCAGGATCTTAGTTCCCTGACCAGGAATTGAACCCGTGAACTCTATATTGGAAACACAGTCTTAACCCACCAGGAAAGTTCCACCACTAACTTCAATAAAATGTACATGCCTGCAAGTTTCTACTTAGGTGCTTGGCAATTATAAAAATATTTAATATATTTATATTTTTAAACTACTTGTATAACAATAATAATGTTAACTACAGAGTATTTTTTTTTTAACTTGGAACTAAAAAAATTAAAATCTGTATCTGTTTTTGTTTGAAGCACATGATAAGGTGATCAATGAAAGTCTTTGGAGCATAAACACTCTGTATTAGGGTTAAAAAGCTTGCACTAGGGTGAAAAACTGGGGGAAATGGAATGAAAAGGAGCTCAGGAAGTAAAACGAACAATGCTCATTTTCTGACTGCTAAAGAAGAGTTCATGTATTTTTAAAAAATGTGTGCTAGTCTCAGAGTTGCTAACATGAGATCATACTATTCTAATTATTTGTAGCTTGATACTTTTCCTTGTGTATCTATTTTTAAAAATTGGTTAGGTTCTTATAATTTATGTATTCATATTCTGGCTCTGCCACTGCCTATGATGAGTGCTTGGGCATGCTGCTTAACTTTTCAGAGCCTTGGTTTTTTCCCCTATAAAATGAGAAAGTTGAACCAGATCACCTGCATGTCCCATTATGTCTCTAATATTCTATAACTCTGTGACTAAAGACTCAGAAATATTCCTTTAGATGATTGAAAACAAAAACTACCCAAACAAGTGTTTCTTCTCTCCTCTTCTTTCTCATTTTCCTTTTTCCCTCCCAACATCACTAAGGCCCTGTTGGCATAGAGCAAAGATTATATATTTTGAGGGAGTTACTAAAATTGGTCTCATTATGTTCCAATTAATTACAGTGAATTCACTGGCTTCCCTCAACCAAAAACAGTCAAACTATTCATGACATCATTGTTTCCCTAGTAATGAAAATCTGAAATGCATATAATAAAGGTAATATTTTCTGAAATAAAAAGATCACATTGGCATGATACTTCTCCTTCCTTCTGAGGAAGCCAGAATCTTGAAATAGCTTATCAGAAACAGAACTCTTTAGAAAAGTTCACCAAAAAGTCTATAATTGCTGCTGAAAAGAAAATATGTGAGGTCCACTAGCACCGCCTTGTGCTATTTATTTTCAAAACAATGCAAGATATAATGCATAAATAATACTGTTTTGGTTTTAAGTACTTTCATTTTGGTAACAGAATGGTCTGTTCACATTTGCAGTGAGAAAAGGTCTTGAAATGCTAGTGCTAAGTTCTTCTTTCTTGTTCCATACTTCCATGTAGTTAGATCTATCCATGTCGACTTGGGGACAACTGAGATTTTTAGATCAGGGATTTGAAGAGAGACAGTTAATAACTCAACTGACAGACTTCCAAAAAACAGCAGAGTAGGAGAGGGAGCCCATGTGAGGAGACAGTTGCTGACCCACCATGGGGAGCCGTGTGGGACGGAGGCTGGGGACTGCACTTCATGTTCACATTGGAGTGAGCGCGCCTCTTCGCTGTCAGCTCATTGCCGCACCCGCGCTGGGCCTCTCCGCTCATCCAGCTGGACGACATCTGCTGCTGCTTCGTCTGCCCGAATCTTTGCAATCCCACGGACTGCAGCCCGCCAGGCTCCTTGGTCCGTGGGATTTCTCAGGCAAGAATACTGGAGTGGGTTGCCATTTCCTTCTCTATAAGTTCTTCTTAACTAGGGGATAGCGGATTCTTTACCACTGAGCTACCTGGGAAGCCCAAAGAACGTCTGCCTGTGTCCCAAGACCTTGCTAGGCTCCCAGATGAACTGCTGTAATTTCAACCTTGTCAACAGGATATATTTGAAAAGATACATATTTAAAAGATCTGTATCTTTTCAAAATAGTGTGAGATGCTTCCCCACCAGAGGACACTGAAGATAAAGTAGAAAACAGAAATCCCAGCTTTAGGACTTGGAAGAGTCTGGACTGGGAAACCCATCTGTGGAGTATGTGTGTGTGCATGCATGTGTGTGTGCAGTTACATGTATGTATTTATTCTGGAAAAATATTAGGGTCTTAAGGCTAAATGAGATCGCATATAAGAAAATGCACAGTGTGAATTCCTCTATACATCCTATTAATAAAAATTTTACTGAATACCTAGTGAGGATTTATTGGGCACCTACTATGTGCCAGGCACCATCCTAGGTCCTAGGGATATAGTGGTGAACAAGGTGGATGAGGTCTCTGTCTCATGGGTCTGCCCTATGGTGGGGGAAGACACAGTGTAATCAAAGACAGTAATTTCAGTTATTGTAAGAACATTATGAAGAAAGTACATGAGGTCAGTTGGATAGAAAGTGATTGGCTGGCGGGGTTGGGGGGGTGAAGGGAGCAACCTCAGGGAGAGTGGGCAAAGATCACCTCTTTGGGGAGGGTAACACTGAATAATGACAAGTTAGTCATGGAGAGACATCGGGAAAGAACAGAGGGAAGAGAGAGTGCAGAAGCTCTCCGGCAAGTATCAGTTGACCATGTTTTAGAAAGATGGCCAATGATGCAACCTCTGCAAGCTCAGGAGTGGGGAGCCTCCATCAGTGAGATGATGGGGTCTTATAGCTTGACACACAGGAAGTGAATAGTGTGTTGTTTCTTTGACACATCACATTAGAAAATTCTTGTCATTGTCCATGGTAGCTACACTCAAAGTCTTACTGAACTAGGTACTTATAGTTTTTGTAATGACTTTTGTGTGCTCATGTCTTTTTTTTCACTGCCTCATATGTTTTCATTGCCTGGAATGGCCTCCTTCTACAATTCACTGGCAAACTCCATTCATTCATTTCAGTTTACATGCCACTTTACAAAACCTTCCTTGGTGGATGTCATTTATAAATACAAAAATATTTATTCAATGGCTGTTATATGCAAGGCACTGTTGTAAGTGTCAGGGTTACAGAGGTTCTAGATAGACACTCATGAGCTTGCATACCAGTGACTTACGCAGACTGAATAAAAACAAATAGCATGATGAAACGTATTATGTGTTAGGCTTTACTAATTAACTAACACATGCTATTTTAATCCTCACAACTTTAGGGAGACTTTTATATCCTTCCCGAGGTCACTTCCTGTAAGTGACTGAGTTTATATTCAAACTCAAATCTGTCTATCATCAGAGCTGTCACTCAAAATTATTCTCATTCTGCTCCTATTACTCTTTGTACACTTTTATCATAACATTTGCCATAGTGTTTTGAAATTGTGCATGGATTTCCCCATATAAATCACAGGATATAAAAATAAAGTTATTTGTGTGGCTATTTTCTCAGTTTTCTCAGGATGGCCACAGAAGCAATACCATTCTAGAGGCACAAAAGAGAAATGATTGCATTACATACAATGGGTGCTGTAGGGAACAGGGATTATATTCTTGCTTGAAATCTCAGATTGAGAAAGACTTGCTTTAGGATGAAGCCTTCTTAAAGACAGAGACAACTGCTGCATAATGGGTACCTGATAAACGTTTGTTGAACCTGTTATTCAAACCTTTGCAAAAATACCTACTCAGTTTTGGGATTGAAAAACTGTCTACATTAGTCCTGCATTTGGAGATGGCTTTGCAGCAGGAGCTAGGCACTCGGTCTTCTTTCAATAGAGCTTCAGGGGTGTTCAGTCCAAACTTTAACAAGCAGTAGGAGGCAGTGGTTAACTGTGCAGACTCTATAGCCATCTACCCAGATTCCAATTCTATCGTTTACTATTTGCACAATAAGTTATTATTTAACATGTGCCAGGCACTTTTAAAAGTACTTTACAGACATTACCTGCCCAAACCTAACACCTCTGTGTAGTAAACATCTTTACTATATCTCAACGCTGCCATGTCTCAGTTTTCTACTGTACTAAAGGCAGAGTCGGACATGACTTAGCAACTGAAAAATAACTAAACGCACGATACTGATAACAGAACACTTCACTTGGTATCTAGGACTGAATGAGTCTAAAGTGCTTAGAATTGTATCCAGCACAGAGGAACTTAATTATTACTACTTGTACAGGCTGTAGTCAGAGCAAGAAATCAGCTTCATGTAACTTAATTTTTTCATCTTAAGCTAACGTTCACTTCAAGGGGACTAATGGGAATTATTTGGAATGGGCCTAAATCTTAAGCATCTCCCAATCAAGTTGGCTCTGTGTTTCTAAGGGAAAACTAGTGGCTGGTACTGAGATGGAAAAAGCAGGAAAAAATACCTCTGAAATCAGTTCAGTTTTCTGCATCTGCTCTGCCATCTCCCAGTTCCACATTATCACCACCTCTTGTTGGGATGGCTGCAATAGCTTTCTGGCTGGTTCAACAGCATTCTCCTTGGCTGCCTCTATTCTCTGCTGCCGGAGATTAACCTTATTAAAACACAAAGGCAAATGTTATTGTATGATACACACACTTACAAGAGTCCTTTGGTTTCTCATTGTTCTTAGAATAAGAATCCAAATCAGTAACTTAGCTGACTAAGCCTTGTAGGATCTAGCCCATCCCTCTCCAACCACCTCAGCCTTCATTCATTGTTCAGCAAGTATTTGTTTGATCACCACTAAATTTGCGGAGTCACTGAGGATATAGCAGTGACCAAGAGAAACACAGCCCTTATAGAACTTACCTTTTAGGAGGTGGGAGAACAATGGCAACAAAAACCAGACATGTAATAATTACTATAAAAAGATAATAATTGCTGATTGTAATAAGTAGGAAAATGAAGTCTAGCCTGCAAAAAAAAAAGAGGAGCATTTGAGATAAGACAGACAGAAAGTCTTTTCTAAGCAGGTAATATAATAAAAGAGATCTAAAGGAGGAAGAGAAGTGAGTCACATGATAAGTGGAGAGGAGAGAATTCAGGTGGAGGGAATTTATGCGAAGGTTCACATGTGCTAGAAGAGGCTGGTGTGTTTGAGGCACCCAGAGTAGAACTCACTGTACAGAGGCAAGAAAGTGGGGAGTAAGATTGGCTGATACCTGACCCTGTAGGGCCTAGTAGGTCATCCTAAGAATTAGGAGTTTGGAGGACTTCTGGTGGTCCAGTGGTTAAGATTCTGTCTTCCAGTAAAGGGGGTGTGGGTTAAGACTCTACCCTCCAATGCAGGGGGTTCGATCCCGGTCAGGGAGCTATGATCCCAGATGCAGGGCAGTGTAGCAAAAAAAAAAAAAAATTAGGATTTTTTTTTCCCTTTTCATTTTAGAATAGCTCAAAGCTATAAAAACTACAAACTGTTTGTCACATAACTGTTTTGGTTCTATTTTCTTTGTTCTCTCTTCTTTTGTTCTCCCTAAATTCTGTTTGCCCCCCAAATCTTCTGAAGGTAAGTACTTGCAGACACTGATACGCTTTGCTGCTAAATACTGAAATAAACATCTTTCCAAAATAAAGACATGCTTCTGCATGGTCACAAATTATCACATGCCCCCAAATTAATACTGATTCAGTATAATCTACTATGTAATCCATATTTAAATTTCCCCAATTGTCCACAAAATGTTCTTCTTTTTGCAGTTACTTTTTAAAAATCCATAGCCAATGAAGATTCATGAATTTCATTTAGCAACAAGCATCAGACTTTTGAGTTTCGCTTTCCCTAACACTGACATTTCTAGGTCTGTTGACCTGTAAAATGGTCCTCATGATTAGACTCCAGTTAAACATTTCCGGCAGGCTTCCCAGGTGGTACACTGGCAGGAATCTGCCTGCGAATGCAGGAGATGCAGGTTTGATCCCTGGGTCGGGAAGACCCCCTGGAGTAGAAACTAGCAATCCACTCCAGTATTTCTGCCTGGAAAGTGCCATGGAGAGAGGAGCTTAGTGGGCCCCAGTCCATGGGGTCACAAAGAGTCTGTCTTGAGTGACACCTCCCCCCCAACACACACGCAATCCCCATTGTTTTAGTTTTAACTGATAAGCTTTATCTATGTTGATTTTTGGGCTTCTCAGGTGGCACTAGTGGTTAAGAAACCTGCCTGCCAAAGCAGGAGACATGAGACGCGGGTTCAATTGCTGGGTCAGGAAGATCCCCTGGAGGAGGGCATGAAAACCCACTCCAGGGTTCCTGCCTGGAGAATCCCATGGATAGAGGAGTCTGGCAGGCTACAGTCTACAGAGTCCCAAAGAGTCAGACATGACAAGTGACTTAGCAGGGATGTCAATTTTTACATTGGGGGTTGCAAAGTGGGGATATTTTACTATTCTTTTTGCATTAACTGGCATTCTCATGTAAAGAAGAGCTTTCCATTTTTAGTCCTTTTCTCCCTTATCCACCCTCCTACACAGACAACTTAAAACATTAAATGTGTTATTAAACTATTACCATCATTATTCTTTTGATGCACAAATTGTTCCAAACACGGTCAGTGTAAAACCCTTAAGGCCAGATCCAGTGTCCTTTGTTAAATGACTTCATTCATTCTGAAGACTTCTTTGCTTTTTCTGACAAGAATGTTCTAGGCTCACTTTATAATTTCCTTGCCGCAGACCTGGAAGCAGTCTTCTCTCCAAGAGGCACTGGTTTCTTTTAGTGATAAACAGTATTTAGAAATCATTTGGGTGGCTTGGTCCTGGGGTGTTTATTGTTACTGGTGCCAGGGCTTCTATGCCTCCAGGCCCTCTCAGTGGACCCAATTAAGATTAAAAAGATTAAAAAAAAAAAAAATCCAAAACAAAAAAAACCCCAGGTAATTCTACTACCAATTCAAATCTAACATCATGTGATTCTTCTTTACTTACTATCATATTTATTCCCCTTCTCCCACAGTGAGAACCCTGGAACCAAACATGAATATATTTACTGACTTGCTTTTTCCTATAACACATGCATAATAGTTTCAAAATTACACCAATACCCATTTCAACATCAAGCCTACTAAGCCAAGTTATTAATGTTTTTGCATTTTTTTGCTCTTCATCATATCCCACAACTCCTAACTCCTGTACATAGAATACTGTGCCCAAGTTAACTGAACAAGCTCTTTATCTCTGTGTAGCTATGCTGACAATTTGATACACAGATAAATTCATCTCTTTCTTTGCATTAAATTTTAGGGTTTGCTTTTATTTTTAGGTTTAATTTTTTGAAAAAGCAAAATTCTGTTGTTTTTTTTTTTTAATTACAGAAGTCACATCCCTATCCCCTATAGATAACCATTTACAACTAATTTTATGTTTTATAGTTTTTGTATTTCTATCTTGAAAAATATACCAAAAATGTGTGTGGAATATATATGTATGTAAACTCTCATTTCTTCTTCTTGCTTACATAATAGTTCAGTTTTTATATACTTTTGGATCTTTTTTTCTTCACTGAACAATATAAATATCATTTTATTCTAAAACGTCATTGAAGTGCTTTAAGCCAGAGGCTGACATGATCATTCCCACCTGAAGCTGGTTTTGCTGCCCTATAAATAATGTAGAACAGGATGTGAAGCAGGCGACCAGCTGGAGGCTGTAGGGGTCTGGGCAATGAAAAGGGAGGGGAGCATTTTATTTCACTTCTAACAAAAAGTACAAAAGATACACTTGTTTATGAACTGGATGAGAGTGGTGAGGGAAAAGGAGAGCTCAGAGATGATTCTTCCTCATGAATAACTAGGTAGATGCGTGGTAGTGTCATTTACTGAGGCACAGATTAGGGAGGAGAGGCTTCACATTTGCAATGAAAAATCACAATCCCATATTGAATATGCTAAGGCAGAGATTAACAGTAAACCAGCAGAGGGTGACTTTTGCTGGCCCAGAAGCCAAATGAAGAATGTTTCAAGGCTTAAACATGGGGGATGAAACAAACTGTGAGGAATGCTTCTGGGAGCTAGAATAAAATAAGGCAGAAAATCCACTGGTTCTTGTATTTATCCTGCCCCTATACCTGGGTCCTTACTCCTTTTTTTTTTTTTTTTATATTAACACCTAATAACCCTTGGAGATCCATATCAAACACTACTTGCTCAGGTTCCAGTAACACTGTCTTACAGCACTAAACATTTTCTTCAAAACACTCAGTACAGTTGTAATTTCTTAATTATTTGTCTTTTTATTTGTATTTGCAATTTTTGTCAATTATTGGAATATAACAGTGACAGATTTTTATTTTCTTGGGCTCCAAAATCACTGCCGATGGTGACTGCAGCCACAAAATTAAAGGATACTTGCTCCTTGGAAGAAAAGCTATGACAAATCTAGACAGCACATTAAGAAGCAGGGATATCACTTTGTTGACAAAGGTCCATATAAAGCTATGGTTTTTCAAGCAGTCATGGACAGATGTGAGAGTTGGACCATAAAGAAGTCCGAGCATCGAAGAACTGACCCCTTCGAACTGTGATGCTGGAGAAGACTCTTGAGAGTCTTCTCAAGAGTCTTGAGAGTCTCTTGGGCAGCAAGGAGATCCAACCAGTCAATCCTAAAGGAAATCAACCATGAATTTTCACTGGAAGGACTGATGCTGAAATTGAAGCTCCAATACTTTGGCCACCTGATGTGAAGAGCCAACTCATTGGAAAAGACCCTAACGCTGGGAAAGACTGAGGGCAAGAGAAGGGAGCAACAGAGGATGCGATGATTGGATGGCCTCACCAACTCAGTGGACATGAGTCTGAGCAAACTCCTGGAGACAGGAATGGACAGGGAAGCCTGGCATGCCGTAGTTCACTGGGCTGCAAACAGTCAGACAAGACTGAACAACAGCAAAGCTCCTAGAGGGTTAGGGTCTGCTTTGGTAGCTCTCCTCCCTGTCTCAATACCGCCTAGTCTAGTGTTTGGCACTTAGCAGGTTTTCAATAAATATTTGTTGAACAATAAATAAATGTAGCACCTGGAGGGCCCAAGAGTTGGAATCAGTAACAGCTAGTAAAAAGCAATACAGGCATTGTGAGGTGCAGACTGGAAGGGTAGATTTTTGGGTAGACTTGCCTGAAGGGGTAATGAAGAGTTTGACAAAGAGGCCCCTAAAGACTTAAGTTCCACCCCAAACAGTAAATTAGTTTTATTTGATCATCTCTCCTTTCTTCCCTTTCACATCTACTTTCTCTGTTCATTTTTACTTCTGGCCTTGCATCCCTTCTTTACTCCAAACTGGCTCACCACAAATATGATTTTGTGGGCAAAGAAAGCAAACTGAATGAGACAGTGAGAAGTTAGAAAGGGAAGCGGGGTAGGTTAGGGGAAACATACATATAGAATAAGAAAAAGAAAGACAATAAGCTCAACAAAACAGTTACTATGTTACAAATGCTACTAACCAAGTAAAACAGTAGAAAATAAGATCACATGTGCGAGGGCAGGTCTTGAAGTAATCCAGCTGAGTTTAAATTCCCAGTTCCATCATTAATAGCTGTATGCCTTTGAGCAAATTATTTAATCTTGAATTCAGTTTCCTCAAAATCTATAAAAGTGCCTATTAACAGTATCTACCTCATAGGGCTGTTCTCAGGATCAGTGCCATAACCAGTTTTAAAGTGCTTAGGACCACGGCTGGCACAAAGTAAATGCTCAGTTTGTTAACAGTTACTTTTCTTTAAAATGAAGCACAGCACGCAGAGATGGCCCAAGTAGTAAATACTTGTCATGAAGTGAAGTGAGGTCGCTCAGTCGTGTCCGACTCTTTGCGACCCCATGGACTGTAGCCTACCAGGTTCCTCTGTCCATGGGATTTTCCAGGCAATAGTCCTGGAGTGGATTGCCATTTCCTTCTCCAGGGGACCTTCCCAACAACAGGGATCGAACCCAGGTCTCCCACGTTGTAGGCAGACGCTTTACTATCTGAGCCACCAGGGAAATCCTAATACTTGTCATATGACTGTAATAACACTGCACCAAAAGAAAAGGATCACTTTAAGATAATCAGAGACGATGGTCTGGCACTTAGATTTTGAGCACTGCAAAGACCTTGCCTGCTCATGGAAGATAGGTAGCTCCTTCATATTTACAGTTGGCAAAAACAAGCAAACCCACAAAAAATGAAGAATGCTTTTGAAAATCTTTTTCTGAGAAAATGTACCTTGTCCATGAGGGCGCCTATGGACAACAGGTAGGATCATGAAGCGAAGTAAGTGAAGTGACCTTCTCGGCGGGCAGCGCTCATTCTAAGTTACTCTTTCGAAGCAGAGCCTGTCCCGGTCCGCAGTGAAAAGGCCTGCCATTTCTCACCTGGTCCCTAGGGGAGTCGCGGAGCTAAGTGTAGTGGCAGCGGCCTCTCTTCGCGGCCTCCGCTACGTCTTTATTGTCTCCAGATTGGAATCCGAGATCCGCAACGCTGCCAAGAGAGGGTGGTACCGACCGCAGCCAGGAAGCAGCAACCTACCCAAGTTGGCACGCGGATACCCGCGGGAAGCTCCGCCCACTAGCCGCTCTCCAGCCTGCTTCCGCCCATTGGTCGCTCGGCATAGCAAGACCCGCCCCCAAATTTGAAAGCTTCTCCCGGGAGCGGAAGAGAAGTCCGCAGAGAGCGACCGCGGCACTCCGACGCGTCTTTCCGGAAGCACCGCCCACTCCCAGCGTTCAATGCGGGGCCCTGGCCGCCATTGTTTGAATTTGAAAAGGGTAATTACTCGGTGCTGGTCTCGGGTCGGGCTGGCAGGCTAACGTTTGCAGGTGAGGGCCCGAGGAAGGAAATGGGGGACTGCGTACATACCAGGTGAGGTGGAGGAAGGTCTCAGACGGTGTGAGTACCTTCTGACCGGGCTCGAGACACCCCTCAGGTTACTTCGATACCTGGGGCTCCGGGTGCTCTGTGGAGGGCGGAACCATTTTACTGGCGTTAGGGTTCAAATCTGGTCTCCACCGTTTCAGTCCATGGGGTTGCAAAGAGTCGAACACAACCCAGCGACTGAACAACAACAACCGCCGCTTATTAGCTCTCAGGCCAGGCAACGACGCCAGTATCTCCGCGTGTTTCATCTGTTAAAAGGGCTTAATTATAGAACCTACCTCTTCCGGCTCTTAGGAAGATAAAGATAATGTGTAAAACTGTTAGAAACAGCGCCATGGGTATAGTAAGCACTATGTATTTCCAGTCCTTAGTATTTTAATTATTTTTACTTCTGCTTTGAGGATCAGGCCTCCTTTGCCAAATCTGGTGTCCTGTATCCCCAGGGTGAGCATTTTCCTCGGCAAGTGGCTTGGTCTGTTTTTAGGGCAGTCCGGGGTTCGATGTCTGTGCAGTTATTTCTAGACTGGTACCGCCGGTGCCGGGGCGCTCCCTTCTTGGTCTTGCAGTGCGGAGCGAAAGGGGGTGTGTGTGGCGAGCGCGATGACTGCAGTCATCTCCACCCACCCACCCCCTACCCCCAGTTTGGAAGGTTTCCCCCATCATTATAATTTTGGGTTCAGAGATTCCTGCTTAGTGTCACTCTCTAATATTTCTTACTGAAGGGCCAACTGACAGAAGTTCGAGCCTTACGGGTTAGCTTGTTTTTATCCCCAGGCTGATCAAATTCAGGTTTGAATCCGTTCTTAAACAAGATAGCATTACCCCGAAACAGCCATAACTGTGTACATTTTATTAAATGTCCAAGACCTGAGACTTCAGGTTGCAAAATAATGTAGAAGACTCGTACGTTAATTGTGAAGACTTTTTTGTATTTTGTGGATGACACGCAGCAACCTCAGTAGCAATCAGTCTTCAACCATGAAATCTCATTGGAGAGAAGATAAAGGATACCATTTCTCAGACGTGGGAACAGCCTTCTGCAGTGAGGTCTTGAACCTTGCTGTTGGCTAGAGATAGGACGAAAAAAACTTTTTTTTTTTTTTGCACATAGAGGATTTTATTATTATTTAACCCACTATACAGGGAGTCTTTATCACTGCCTAAATCTCTGAATTTGTTGTAGGGGTACAGAGTAGTATAAGACAAAGTCCTTGCTCTGGTTTCTAGTCTAGTTAGGGAGGCCACATATCCATAGAAGTTAACTAAAAGTACAGGTAGTGACAATATATCTCTCAAGTTTATGATTGTTAAGAGGCAGTTTATTCATTGAAAACTGAACACAGAAGCAAGCACAAACAACTGTAACCTTATTTTTTTAAGGAGGTACAATATTCTTTTAACTTAGTAATTTCATAAAAGATGTGTCAACATTTTTTAAGCCAAAATTAATTGAAGGCCAAGAATGAAGGTTACTTTCCAGTTTCCTGGGCATTTCCATAAAATTTGAGTTATGAAATGTCAAGCCATTACGTTCATGTTTTTGTAAACTTTTCCTGTGTTCTAGATCAGTGGTTTTTATTCTATCAGATAACGTTTTCTTTCTAATTTTCACCCATAAATTAAATATTTGAAATATTCTATCAAACTACATTTAAATACTTTTCTCATTTTGATTATATCACTGATGATACAATGAAAGCAAAAAGCAATAAAGGTTAAACATGTTTAATTGTATGATTGGTTGATCTTGTAGTTTGATGGGTTTGTTGAAGGTAAATGTATAGTTTCTTTAAATCTTTGAAGTTTAGGAAAAAAGAGAAACAGCCTTGTATTGAGTTTGGGGTTTCAACGCTGATCAAGGAAAAGATACCACCACAAGGTGGCAGTAACACACAAGGATCTTTTCCACGTTAGCACTTGGACAGGACTGCAAGCTTGGGAAGCTGCCCAAAACACGGGACTTCTCGGAGACTAGAGTGAAGGGCTGTCACCTAGAAGGAGAGGGTAGGGCATAGGGGAGAAGTGGCAATGATAGCAGAGGGAGCTCAGTATAAGTGTTCTTGCTCAGCAGCGCAGTAGGGAGTCTGAGAACTTCAAAGGGCAGCAGTGGTTTGGGGTCTTTATAGTCTTGGATTTTGTCTGTGGCTAGCAGATGGTTGAGTGCAGTTTCATGGAATGTGCAAACCAGATGGGCTCTAAATGGCTAAAACGAAGATTATTTTTGCTATGTATAAAGCAAACAGATGTAAAAAATTTTGAGTTTGACACCTCATTGGTCTTTTGAACTAATGTTGCCAGCCTGCTGTGAAGAAGTAATCAGTGCAGGACCAGTATATGGGGGCCATCTATGGCTCATTTACTTCATGCCTGTGGATGCCCATTACAAGTACCTTCTTCAGCCAGGAACCCTACTGGCAGTAACTGTTCTGAGTATATCATAATATTCAAAGAGTATGGTGCTCTCTCCATTTCTCCCTGATATTGTGCACCTGGTGGATTCTCAGTAAATATTAACAGTAAAGTTTACCTCTACATTTGTCTTTAAATTTAGTGAAATGCTTAATCTAGTTGTAGTAGTTTGAGTTCATTTCAGTCCTTCAGTCATGTCCGACTCTTTGCGACCCCATGAACTGTAGCACGCCAGGCCTCGTGGTCCATCGCCATTTCTTGGAGTTTGCTCAAACTCATGTCCATTGAGTCAGTGATGCCATCCAACCATCTCGTCCTATGTTGTCCCCTTCTCCTCCTGCCTTCAATCTTTCCCAGCATCAGTTCAGTTCACTTCAGTCACTCAGTCGTGTCTGACTCTTTGCAACCCCATGAATTGCAGCACACCGGGCCTCCCTGTCACCATATCCTGGAGTTCACTCAGACTCACGCCCATTGAGTCCATGATGCCATCCAGCCATCTCATCCTCGGTCGTCCCTGTCTCCTCCTGCCCCCAATCCCTCCCAGTATCAGAGTCTTTTCCAATGAGTCAACTCTTCTCATGAGGTGGCCAAGTACTAGAGTTTCAGCTTTAGCATCATTGCTTCCAAAGAAATCCCAGGGCTGATCTCCTTCAGAATGGACTGGTTGGATCTCCTTGCAGTCCAAGGGACTCTCAAGAGTCTTCTCCAACACCACAGTTCAAAAGCATCAATTCTTTGGCGCTCAACCTTCTTCACAGTCCAACTCTCACATCCATACATGACCACAGGAAAAACCATAGCCTTGACTAGACGGACTTTAGTTGGCAAAGTAATGTCTCTGCTTTTGAATATGCTGTCTAGGTTGATCATAACTTTTATTCCAAGGAATAAGCGTCTTTTAATTTCATGTCTGTAGTCACCGTCTGCAGTGATTTTGGAGCCCCCAAAATAAAGTCTGACCCTGTTTCCACTGTTTCCCCGTCTATTTCCCATGAAATGACGGTACCGGATAATTGTAAGGGCTTCTCAGACAACCGTTTTGGCCTTTTGCATTTCTTTTTCTTGGGGATGGTCTTGATCCCTGTCTCCTGTACAGTGTCACAAACCTCCGTCCACAGTTCTTCAGGCACTCTGTCAGATCTAATCCCTTGAATCTATTTGTCACTTCCACTGTATAATCATAAGGGATTTGATTTAGGTCATACCTGAATGGTCTAGTGGTTTTCCCTACTTTCTTCAATTTAAGTCTGAATTTGGCAATAAGGAGTTCATGATCTGAGCCACCGTCAGCTCCTGGTCTTGTTTGTGCTAACTGTATAGAGCTTCTCCATCTTTGGCTGCAAAGAATATAATCAATCTGATTTTGGTATTGACCATCTGGTGATGTCCATGTGTAGAGTCTTGTCTTGTTGGAAGAGGGTGTTTGCTATGACCAGTGCGTTCTCTTGGCAAAATTCTACTTCTCTCTGCTTCATTCTGTACTCCGAGGCCAAATCTGCCTGTTTACTCCAGATATTTCTTCTTCTTTTTTTTTTTTAACTTTACAATATTGTATTGGTTTTGCCATACATAAACAAGAATCCGCCACGGGTGTTCACGTGTTCCCCATCCTGAACCCCCTCCCACCTCCCTCCCGGTACCATCCGTCTGGGTCATCCCAGTGCACCAGCCCCTACTCCAGATACTTTTTGACTTCATACTTTTGCATTCTAGCCCCCTCTAATGAAAAGGACATCTTTTGAGGGTGTTAGTTCTAGGAAAACGTACATCTTTCTTGGGTGTAGTAGGTTACCTGTAAAGTATTCCATATTCACCTGTGACATATCAGGTACTGTTTTAAATACGTTCACATCCCTTTTTTTTTTTTTTTAAAAGTCATGCTACATGGCTTGCAGAATCTCATTTCCCCAGCCAGGAATTGAACCCTGGCCCTGGCAATGAAAATGCTGAGTCCTAACCACTGAACACCAAGGAATGCCCCGTACTTTACTTCTTACTTGCATTGTTTGGAAGAATTTAGTTGAAAGAGATTGTCCAGATAACCAAATTTAACTCCTAAATTATAAAACGTTACAAAGTCTAATATTCTTCAGAAGACACTAAAAAACTAAGCACAAGGTTATATTTATTCAACCTTATTTGACTTCTGAGAGCATTTCAGACAGAGACTGAATGTTTCATACTATCTTACTTTGTGGATTATCTTCACTTTTGAAATCTCTTTAGATGAATCTACCTATAGGTTGGATCACATGAACAGTAGTGGTAGGCAGTGTCCAATATTAGTTGATTTAGAATCTGTAAATAATCTGTTCTTTTGTCTTTTCCATGGCTCATTATGTTATTGATGAAATAGTAATATCTTTTGGAAATCTAGTTATGTGACAAGAAGTAGCGGGCTGGACTCATGGACTTTTTAAACTATGGATGGTTTATATGCTGATTATTGAGATTTTCTAAAGATGTTACTGTTATTCTTGCAGAATGGAATCTAATTTAAATCAAGATGGGATGTCTAGACCATCTTATGTTTTCAGTGCTAACCCACTTGCAAGACCTTCAGAAATAAATTTTGATGGCATTAAGCTTGACCTCTCTCGTGAATTTTCCTTAGTTGCTTCAAGCACTGAGGTAAGTACAAGAAAAGTATTATGTTGATTGTCGTGATTGAGTGGAAATGGACATATGCACACATACACTTGTTGACAGGTACGACTAAAGATGAGCTTTCCAAACCTTATAGGTTTAAGACAAACTTTTATCTCAGTAATTTTCTCATGGTGCCCTAAATAAATACATTCCAAATAGTAGGTGCAGACAAGTTAATAACTATTTATGCCCGACCTAGTAGCCATTTGAGAAAAAATTAAATGAAAAAGAATTTTAACATCCTTCTTCACTAACCAAGGGTTACTTACTAGTGGGTTATGTGTGCCTTTTGGGTGCTGCACAGCTTCTCAAACTTTGGAATCAGATTAGACACTGCCATCTTCATTTCCTTTTCTTCATTGTTTTGGGGTTGTACTTGCTTTTCATCACAACAACCACTGAGAAATCCAGCTTCACTAAGATATGACTTTATCAAAAGAAGTAGTGTGATCCTGTGTTGAAACCAGATTACGGTTTTCAACATGTGTCAAGTATTGCTATGGTTCTCTCAGGAATGTCAAATATTCCACTATGCCCCTGGGAACTGTAGGCCTTAGTTTAAAATATAATGCAGACTTAAAAAATATTAACTTAGTAGTGTTGAAGAAATAAACATTATTAAGTTTCTGCCACCCTACCTGTTACTGTGTTTGCTGTGTTTATAGACTTTTTCTTACAAATTTACTTTCAATTTATTTATATTCTCTTTATTATAGATTAGATTGTTAACTTTGATGCCTTAGAGATGTGCTAACCCATTTTATAAGGACAGATGGAGTAGATATATGCATAGGTATAATGGATTGACTTTGCTATATAGCAGAAACTTAACAACATTGTAAATTAACTGTATTCTAATAAAAGAGACTGAACTCTAATTAATGGAGACTCTGTACTTGGGTGATAATGACATGTAACAAAGTTACCACTCTGGTGTGGGGTGATAGTGGAAGAAGCTGTGCTTGTGTGGGGACAGAAAGTATATGAGAACTTTGTACTTCCTCACGTACTTTCTCTGTCCTCAGTTTTGCTGGGAATTTAAAACTACTTAAAGAGTGACTTTGTTGTGTATATGTGTGTGTTATTTAAGTAAGTGGTCTACGAACTGACACTAGCAAAAAGGCAGACTAGAATGCTCCAACTCCTTATTTCTCCCATTAAACATTAAAACAACAACAGTAACTAGAGACTAACTACCTTTATGAGGCCTCTGAAAAGCAAAAATGCACAACCACCACATGAATACCCAATTAAAAAAACAAAAAGCTATGTAATGGTAGAAAAAAAAAAATAATGGAAGGGGAAGAGGGAGTATAGGGAACATAGATAAAAGAAAAGTAATTATTTAATACCCATTTCATGTGGCAGGCTCTTTTATTTTAGCTCATTTAATCATAAAAGAAGAGGGGAAGGGATGGCCTGTTTTTGTACTGCTCACAAGCTGTCACTGGTTTTTGCAGTTCTAGATGGTTGAAGAAAAAAAATCCTATTTCATGACATGAAAATTATATGAAATTCAAATATTGATTGGTTTACTTATTTTCTAGTCTTCTAGGTCTGCTTTTGTATCACAGTGGCATTTGCTTGCTGATGGACACATGTGTTTATAGTGTCTGGCTATGACAAAGCTTCTATGGTATTCAAATCTTTGTATGGATGCATGTTTCCTTTTTTTTCCCCTTTGGATGAATACCTAGGGCTGGAATGACTGGATCATTTTTAAGAAACTACCAAACTTTTCCAAAGTGATAATAGCATTTTATATTCCCAGTAACAGTGTATGAGAGTTAAGTTCTTCCACATCCTCACCAACCCTTGGTGTGGTCAGTCTGTTTGTTTTTAAATAGACTTCATTTTTTAGAGGAGTTATATTCACAGCTAAAATGAAGAGAAGATATAATGATTTCCCATATTCTCTTTGCCTCCAAGTAGCTTCCTTCATTATTAACATCTCCCACCACAGAAGTACATTTGTTACAATTCATGGATGTACTTTGACACATAATCACTCAGATTCTTTACGATATAGTTACATTGTGGTTTACTGGTGGTGTTATGCATTCTGTTGAACAAATGTGTAATCACATGTATCCATCATTATGGTATCATACAGTATATTTTCACTACCCTGAAATTCATCAGTCTCACCTGTTCTTCTGTTTCCCAACCCCACCAACCATTGATCTTTTAACTATCTTCAATGTTTTGCCTTTTTCAGAATCTCATATTTTAATAGTTGGGATTATACTGTCTGTAGCCATTTCAGATTGGCATTTTTCACCTAGCAATAGGCATCTAAGATTTTTCCATATCTTGCCATGGCTTGATAGTTCAATTGTTTTTAGTTCTGAATTATATCCCGTTATATGGATGTTCAGTTCAGTTCAGTTGCTCAGTTGTGTC
Organism: Nanger dama; assembly: GCA_917880005.1. Taxonomy (NCBI): domain Eukaryota; kingdom Metazoa; phylum Chordata; class Mammalia; order Artiodactyla; family Bovidae; genus Nanger; species Nanger dama. The sequence continues at coordinate 11,315,259 of CAKJTW010000051.1, forward strand.
CAACTCTTTGTGACCCCATGGACTGCAGCACGCCAGGCTTCCCCTGTTCATCACCAACTCCTGGAGCTTACTCAAACCCATGTCCATCAAGTTGGTGATGCCATCCAACCATCTCATCCTCTGTTGTCCCCTTCTCCTCCTGCCTTCAATCTTTCCCAGCATCAGGGTCTTTTCCAATGAGTCAGTTCTTTGCATCAGGTGGCCACAGTATTGGAGCTTCAGGTTCAGCAGTCAGTCTTTGCAACGAATACTCATTTCTTTAGGATGGGCTGGTTGGATCTCCTTGCAGAAGACTCTGAAGAGTCTTCTCCAACACCACAGTTCAAAAGCCTCAATTCTTCAGCGCTGAGCTTTGTTTATAGTCCCCAACTCTCACATCCATCCATGACTACTGGAAAAACCATACATTTAACTAGATGGACCTTTGTTAGCAAAGTAATGTCTCTGCTTTTTAACATGCTTTCTAGGTTGGTTATAGTTTTTCTTCCAAGCAGCAACCATTTTAATTTTATGGTTGCAGTCACTGTTCACAATGATTTTGGAGCCCCCAAAAATAAAGTCTCTCACTGTTTCTGTTGTTCTGAATTATATTTAGTTTTAATTTTAATTTAGTTTATAACTTAAACTATATATAAGTATTTAGTTTATAATTTTAATTTATGTTTATAATTTATAATTACAAATTTAATTGTGAATTATAATTAGTTCTGAATTCCATTTTATGGATGTACTGTGGTTTATTCATTCACCTATTGAAAGGCATTTTAGTTTCTTCCTTTTGGGGAACTATGAAAAAAACTTTTAAGAGCATTCATGTGCAAGTTTTCTGTGGACATAAGTTTTCAGTTTCTTTGGATAATTACCAATAAGCATGATTGCTAGATTGTATGGAACAAAAATATGTTTAATTTTGTAAGAAACTGTTAAGCTATCTTCCAAAATGGCTGTAACATTTTGCATTCCCATCAGCAGTGAATGAGATTCCTGTTGATCCACATTCTCACCAGCATTTGGTTGTCAGTGTTCAGATATTGGCTATTCTAATAGATGTGTAGTGATAGCTCATTTTAATTTGCATTTCCCCAATGACGTAAAGTGTGGAGCATCTTTTATATACTTATTTGTCATCTGTATATCTTATTTGATAAGATATCTGATAAGGTGTTTGGCCCATTTTAATCAGTCTGTGTTATTATTGTTACATTTTAAGAATTCTTTATATATTTTGGCTAGTAGTCCTTTATTTGGTATCTTTTTTGCACATATTTTCTCCCAGTCTCTGGCTTGTCTTATCATTCTCTTGATTATGTCTTTTACAAAGCATAAAATTAGTTTTAATGAAGCCCAGCTTATCTGTTATTTCAGATAAGCAACTGAACTGAATAAGAAAACAGTCTAATAAAAATGGACAAAAGATTTGTACAGATACTTCACAAAAGAAGCTATACATAGGGTTAATATGGGCATGAAAAGGTGCTCAACATCATTAGTCATAGTCACTTCAGTTGCTCAGTTGTGTCCTACTCTTTGTGACCCCACAAATCGCAGCTTACCAGGTCCCCATGTCCATCACCAACTCCCAGAGTTCACCCAAACTCATGTGCACTGAGTCGGTGATACCGTCTAGCCATCTCATCCTCTGTTGTCCCCTTCTCCTCTTGCCTTCAGTCTTTCCCAACAGCAGGGTCTTTTCAAAGGAGTCAGCTGTTTGCATCAGGTGGCCAAAATATTAGAGTTTCAGCTTCAACATCAGTCCTTCCAGTGAACACCCAGGACTGATTTCCTTTAGGATGGACTGGTTGGATCTCCTTGCAGTCCAAGGGACTCTCAAGGGACACCACAATTCAAAAGCATAAATTCTTCGGTGCTCATCTCTCTTTATAGTCCAACTCTCACATCCATACATGACTGCTGGAAAAACTATAGCCTTGACTAGACGGACCTTTGTTGACTAAGTAATGTCTCTGCTTTTGAATATGCTATCTAGGTTGGTCATAACTTTCCTTCCAAGGAGTAAGCGTCTTTTAATTTCCTGCTGCAGTCACCATCTGCAGTGATTTTAGAGCCCCCAAAAGTAAAGTCAGCCACTGTTTCCATTGTTTCCCCATCCGTTTGCCATGAAGTGATGGGACAGGATGCCATGATCTTAGTTTTCTGAATGTTGAGCTTTAAGCCAGCTTTTTCACTCTTCTCTTTCACTTTCATTAAGAGGCTCTTTAGTTCTTCTTCACTATAAGGGAAATGCATAAATTAAATCCACAATCAGATACCACCCTCATACCCACCAGAAGGGCGATAATGGAGAACACTGGCCACATCATCCACTGGGGAATGTGCAGAGCACCTGCTGTGTTGCCCACTGTTTGTGGGAATAGAAAATGGTACAACATGTTGGAGAACAGTTTGCCTTTATCTTATAATTATCAGGGATATTGTTCTATCATTTTTTTCTTAATATATCTTTGTCAGGTTGCGGTATTCAGGTTATGTCAAACTCAGATTAATTGAAAGGTGTTCCCTCTCCATTTTCTTAGAGTTTGTTTTTAGTTTGTATGATTATAACCTTAAATGTTTGAGGGAATTTACCAATGATCTACCAGGTTATTGCAAATGGTATTGGTTTTTGGAAGGTTTGGAGTTTTTGTGTAGGATTATTTTGTTTGAATATAAGATGCGTTTCTTTATTAAAGGTATAGGGTTATTCAGCTTTTCTTTTTGTGTCTTGTTTGATGAATTATGTTTTTCATGTAGTTTTCTTTTTACTTTTTAAGATAAAGCATTTCTTTAAAATTATTTTTAAAAAAATGAACTAAGCTAATTCCTTTCTCAAAGGGAGCAGTAAGGAGAATATAATACACCAAAATAAATAAATAAAAATGCATGATGGTATTGAGCATTTGGGTTGAGTATTCTGGTTACTTGTGATTTACTCTACTGTTCTATGTTTTAGTGACTTTTAGCCCTGTTATTTGTATTGGTTATAAAAGTTACGATTTTATGCCAAAAAGCATATTGTAAACTTTAAATATAAATTGAATCTTTTCTGGCATTTTTGTTTTTTTAAAAACAGATTTGTTTTTCTTTAAAGAAATATAAAATGGATGAAGACAGAAGAGTCACTGTTTGCCTAGAGGTTTTGTATAATCTCAGATTATTCTATAACAATCAGCCACTTTAAAGAAAGGTGATCTCTGAAAATCTACATTTTATATCTTTAAAATATTTTCTCCTTTTTAAGGCAAACGATTCTGAATCTAAAGATTATCTTCAAGTTTGTCTTCGAGTAAGACCATTCACACAGACAGAAAAAGAACATGAGTCTGAGGTTGGTGCTGAATTTAATTTTATAATTTATTTCCATTAAGTGGGCACAATATCATCATTTTAATATACTTGTTGTGGGTTTTTAATTCTTTGTGTTCTAGGGCTGTGTGTATATTCTGGATTCACAGACTGTTGTGCTGAAGGAGCCTCAGTGTACTCTTGGTCGTTTAAGTGAGAAAAGCTCTGGGCAGATGGCACAGAAATTCAGTTTTTCCAAGGTAGGTACCCATATGAAACTGAAGGTTTTTCTTTTAAGATAAAGAGACTTGGCTTAAGCTAAATTGCTACCTAATTGTATATAATGAACTCTATACACCTTGTGCTTATGAAGCTTAGATCTTAGGTTCTAATATTGTTTTCTCAATGGTAGGGCTCAAATTTTAGGTATGTAAATATATAATTGAATAAATCATTGTAAAAATCTTACAGTCTCTTTGTGGTTGGTGGAAATGTTCTTTTAAAAATTTAAATGAAAGGTTATTGGCTGGATCAGATTTCTGTCGTGAAAACTTTTGTCAGTAGTTAAACTAGCAATTGTATCTGTGGGGATTGGGGATATGTCAACTATTTTAAGAATGAGGCTTTTCAGACAGAATCTTCTAAATATTAAAAATATTAAAGGGTAGAACTCATGACTATTAACTTGAATTTTCTAAAAAGACTTGTTTTAAAAAATGCTTGTATAGGTTTTTGGCCCAGAAACTACACAGAAGGAATTCTTCCAGGGTTGCATTCTGCAGCCAGTTAAAGACCTCTTGAAAGGACAGAGTCGGCTGATTTTTACTTATGGGCTAACCAATTCTGGAAAAACTTACACATTTCAAGGTAAATGGTTTTAGTTTTGCTAGAAAGAAAAAGAAGCCCTAATACTTGCTCATTTTCATAATACTTATAGTTTTGTCTCCATTACCTTGCAAAATTGCTCTGTTTTTAATAGTAATAGCATATTGAATGTGTATTGCCCATGGCTTTTAAATCAGATTGACTTAATTTGTGAAACTACTTTACTGATATGATAGAGAATTAAATAATGATGAAAACTTGGGAAAAGGACTGATGTAACATAAGGAATTAAGCACAGAAAACCAGGGAAACACTTTATATTTTATTTTACTTTTATACTTTGTGATAATGAATGATAGCCAGTCTTAAAATCTGACCTGAATGTAAAATTTCAGGTCTTACAGCAGACTAATAGTTGATAAATGTCAGTTATACAATGAAAACCAAAGTGATGGAACACTGAGTAATCTGCAACTTTTCTCACTTTTTGTCTTAGCTTTTTACTCTTGCTTATTGGTGGTATAAAAGGAGTCTTGGTAGTTCAGCAATGTTTCTTCACTCTTTCTTAGTACTTTGAGAGACTGTAAAACACAAATTCTTGTCATAGGCACAGAAGAAAATACCGGCATTCTTCCTAGAACTTTGAATGTATTATTTGATAGTCTTCAGGAAAGACTGTATACAAAGATGAACCTTAAACCACATAGGTCCAGAGAATACTTACGGTTATCACCAGACCAAGAGAAAGAAGAAGGCGCTAGCAAAAGTGCATTACTTCGGCAAATTAAAGAGGTATGGGAGTATTTTAGCAGATAAAATACACATAATTGTGACCTTCTATTAGCTCTTCAGTTTGTTTCAGCCTGGATTGAAGTAGCTTGTTGTGGTTGTTGTCTTTTCTTTGTGATTAAAAGTTTTTTTGAAGACATTTCTTCATTTTGTATTGTACAAACAGCTGAAATGTTTAGACAAAACAAGTGTGAATGTTCTTTAATCATTTTAGGTTGTTGTAGAAACAGCAACTTTCTCTGTAATGATTTTTTAAAATTCCTTTTTCTATTTGTAAAAGTGTATATACAAAATCTAAACAAGAGGATATGAAAAATAATTTCATTTCTGAAGAGAAAAACTAATATTAACAGATATGAACATATCCTTTTGATCTTTTTCTCGGTATACCAAAAAAAATCCATGAAATCTGTGTACTGAGGTTTCTATGTGTCTATATGTTGTTTAGTCGCTAAGTCATATCTGATTCTTTGTGACCCCATGGATTGTAGCCGGCCTTTCCTTCTCCAGGGTGTCTTTTGGATCTAGGGATTGAACCTGCATCTCCACCTTGGGAGGCAGGTTCTTTACTCCTGAGCCACCAGGAAGTTCATATACACAGGCAATTACAGTCATATATAAACAGTTGCCGGAGAAGGCGATGGCACCCCACTCCAGTAGTCCTGCCTGGAAAATCCAATGGATGGAGGAGCCTGGTAGGCTGCAGTCCGTGGGATCGCTAAGAGTCGGACACGACGGAGCAACTTCTGTGCCTTCTGGATTTTGTGTTATGTTTTTACATGTTTATTCTGAGATTGTTAAAAACTGTTAACAATATTTTTGGATATATTGAAAACACTGATGGGGATTTGTTTTTAAATAATTGAGAAATCAGGGTTTAAAAGTAGTGTTGTTGCTTGGAAAGAGTACAGTTCAGAGTCCATGATTATGCTCTCTGAAAGTAAAATAGTATTTTAACAAGATTTGTGGAGATTGGTGGATATTTGTATAGATAATTCATAGAGGAAATTCAAGTCATTAATATTGAAAAAAAACTCTTAACAAGTTATCTAGTTAAAATATTATTTTGCCTATGAAATTATTAAAATATTAAAAACATGAGATCACACTTTCTTTTTTAAAATCTCTTTTTATTGAGGTTTCTGTACCATATTATATGTTTCAGTTATATGACATGAGATACACACTTTCACTTCCATATATTGATTGTAAACTGTATTTCTCCAAAGCAGTTTAGCAATACTATATTATTAGTGAGAACTTAAAAAGAGTTCCTATCTTTTCATCTACCAATTCAGATTAAGGTATATAGCCTAAGGGAACAATGAAATCACAGAAAGAAAAATATACTAAGATATATAAGATGTTTATCTTAGTAGTATTTAAGTCATTTCATATCACATCTAGTCAATTATGCAGCCACCAAATATTTGTTAATAATTTTTATAGAGAGAAAGTCTACAATGCAATCAGTGTAGGGAAAGAATAGAAGGGAATATACTGAGGTATTAATAGTGATTGCCTCTGAGTGGCAGGGATTATATATGATGGTATTTTTGAATATTTCCTGTAGTTTCTCCAAATTTCCTATTAGGTTGTTGAATTGAGTAGATGAAAGGCTGGTGACTTACTTGTATAGTTAATGAATTTACTGGTTATTTAATCTTAACAAAAATTTTTTAACTTAAATCTTTTTCAGGTTGTTATGCATAATGACAGTTACGGTGCTCTTTATGGTAAGGTTTCCTTTTCTCATATACTTTTAAGATGTTGATTATATAAAAGGCTTTTAATTTTTAATCACTTCTGATGATTTAATTTCTTTAATGATACAGTCAATAATTCTTAAAAATGGTACATAACTATATGAAATGCCAGTCACTATAAGGTTTTATTTGGATTTAATAACTGATTGTTAACTTTTACTGATTGTTAACTTTTATGTTGAATTCAAGAGTGGCACTATTTTTTTCTCTGTCCTTTACATTTAATTTCATTTTGATTTATTAACATATTTGCAAAACAAAAAAGGCAAATTTTGTTTAACACAAGTATTTTTATCTGCTTTGGTCCAAAAAATTTTTAACACTGCTAATCAGAAGATTTGGATACTTAGTTTCTCAAGCTGGGGTGTCTTAAAAGATATTAAGATAATAGCCTATTATTTTATTTAATTTTGTGATTATCTTTTTGTTTAAATTTTCTGTAGGAAGTCTAACAAACTCTTTGAGTATCCCAGAGTTTGAAGAATCCATGAAAGATTGTGAACATTCGAACTTGAATATGGATATTAATAGAAAATTTTCTGTGTGGGTATCTTTCTTTGAGATTTACAACGAATGTATTTATGATTTGTTTGTTCCTGTATCATCTAAGTTCCAGAAGAGAAAGACACTGCGCCTTTCCCAAGATGTAAAAGGCTATTCTTTCATAAAAGGTATTATGTTGAGTATTTTTACTTTTTTGCCCTGAAGTTTCTTCTAGGCTTTGTTATAGGAAAGCAGACTGGAAATTGAAAGTTTTTATACTATTAATATCCAGATAGTAAGAGTAGTTTGTGCTTTGAAAATATGTTTTGGTATGTTCATTAAACCTGAAGGTAAAAGGGTTTAGTATTTTGTTTCTTGAGTATTATTGATTGAATTTTAGGGAATAGGAAAAGCAGTGTGTGTATATTTACATTATTCTGCCGCTTTGTAACAGTATTCAGACCTTGGAGTTATTTGGTATACCACAGTGGTATTTTTCCAACCCTACAGTTCAGTTCAGTTGCTCAGTCGTGTCCGACTCTTTGCGACCCCTTGAATCGCAGCACGCCAGGCCTCCCTGTCCATCACCAACTCCTGGAGTTCACTCAGACTCATGTCCATCGAGTCAGTGATGCCATCCAGCCATCTCATCCTTGGTTGTCCCCTTCTCCTCCTGCCCCTAATCCCTCCCAGCATCAGGGTCTTTTCCAGTGAGTCAACTCTTCGCATGAGGTGGCCAAAGTACTGGAGTTTCAGCTTTAACATCATTCCTTCCAAAGAAATCCCAGGGCTGATTTTCTTTAGAATGGACTGGTTGGATCTCTTAGCAGTCCAAGGGACTCTCAAGAGTCTTCTCCAACACCACAGTTCAAAAGCATCACTTCTTTGGCGCTAAGCCTTCTTCACAGTCCAACTCTCACATCCATACATGACCACAGGAGAAACCATAGCCTTGACTAGATGGACCTTAGTCGGCAAAGTAATGTCTCTGCTTTTGAATATGCTATCTAGGTTGGTCATAACTTTTCTTCCAAGGAGTAAGTGTCTTTTAGTTTCATGGCTGCAGTCACCATCTGCAGTGATTTTGGAGCCCCCAAAATAAAGTCTGACAGTGTTTCCACTGTTTCCCCATCTGTAGGAAATACTTATTAATGACATCATGATTTTCCACCTCTGTGTGTGTGTGTGTGTGTCTGTGCATATTTACAATTGAAAATTATCATTAATTATATTTACCCTCACTGCAAGGAATGCACTTTGGTGTTTTATATCTTCTACTTCATTTTTACAAAATGCTAGTTACAGCTCAAGAAATTTGATTCCATGACTCACAAATGAATTGCAATCTATCTAAAATCTCATAGCTAGTTAATTTTCTAGGTTTACTCTATAATGTACTTTCTCTCTTTTTTTTTCCTAGATGTCTACTTCTGAGGAATCTTAACCTATTTTTAATTTTCCCTTTGGCAAACTGTTGAAGAACATTTACTTTTTGTGTTTATGCTAGAAAATCATTATGATATCCTCATCTTGTGTACTTATTTTCTAGTGGAATATGAGATAGCTGAGTTGGCTATTCCTAATGGCACCCCACTCTAGTACTCTTGCCTGGAAAATCCAATGGGCGGAGGAGCTTGGTGGGCTGCAGTCTATGGAGTCACTAAGAGTCGGACATGACTGAGTGACTTCATTTTCACTTTTACTTTCATGCATTGGAGAAGGAAATGGCAACCCACTCCAGTGTTCTGGCCTGGAGAATCCCAGGAACGGGGAAGCCTGGTGGGCTGCCGTCTATGGGGTTGCACAGAATTGAACACGACTGAAGTGACTTAGCAGCAGCAGCAGCGGGACGTGTTATTAAGAGAAAGATTTCATTATATGTCTTTAGGAAAGAGATTAAAAATCTTCAAAGAGATTACAGTGTATAGAAAATGCTGTACAATTGTCAATTGATATGTGCCTCTTCATTTTTTAAAGATCTACAGTGGATTCAAGTATCTGATGCCAAAGAAGCGTATAGACTTTTAAAGCTGGGAACAAAGCACCAGAGTGTTGCTTTCACAAAACTGAACAATGCTTCTAGTAGAAGGTAAGGAGTAAATTTGTGGTATAAGCCTGACCTGAGGCACCCAGGTGTTATGTGCTAATGTGAAAGTGAAAGTGACATAGCCCCGACGGACTCTGCGATCCCATGGACTGTAGCCCACCAGGCTCCTCTGTCCATGAAATTCTACTGGCAAGAATACTGGATTGGATTGCCGTTTCCTTCTGCAGGGGATCTCCCGACCCATGGATTGAACTCGGGTCTCCTGCATTGCAGGTGGATTCTTTACCAACTGAGCTTTTAGAGAAGCCCTAGTAGCTGTGCTCATTTAAATACAACTAATTTAAGATTAAATCAGACAGTAGGTTTTCTGATATGTTAAATTAATTTATAGGCATAAAAACATTCTGTAAACTAAAGAGCACTAAACACATAAGATTATCAGGACTAATTTCTTGTTCTAACATACAATTTATTAATTTGCACTCAATGTGAAGTATTTTTATTCTTTCTATATGTGAATATCTAAGCTCAATGTTTTAATTGCCTGTAATATAGGACATTTCTCTGTGTTTTTTCTACTTACTCCATGAACATAGACAAACTCTATAAATACTGAGTTAGGCCAGTATTTCAAAGGGCTAAGGAAGGATGTTTTTAATGGAAGGGACTGGAGAATGAGAGACAAAAGGATGTTAAGTTTAAACAGTGAGATACTGAAAATAGATTTTCTCTTAAAGGGGAAAGAGCCCTGTCTCCCATGTATGGCTTAAGGACAACATATAATCCAGATAAGCCAATATTTAGGCATCTAAGCCAAATGTATACTTTGCTTGATTCAAGTGATCAGCTGTACGTTATACCATTTTAATAAGTAATATCTTTGGAAGCAAATTGAGACTTTATGAATTACTTCATTCATAGAAGTTGGAATGTTGAGAAGAGTAAATTTGAGGGATCTGGGGCTTAGTAAAAGAAAGATAAGCTCTTTGGTTTTAGTAGTTGAGTGTTGGATAGGTGACAGTGGAGCACTAAATTGAGATGCCTGACAGCTAGTTGGAGGATGTAGTACTGTAATGATGGCTAGTATTAGGATAAAAAATAGATATTGATTTAGATGCTTGCCTCTCCTATTAGAATGCAGAAATAAAGAATGAATGATAATATTTAATCTTTGTTTATTTCTTTTAGTCACAGCATATTTACCATTAGAATATTACAGATTGAAGATTCAGAAATACCACATGTAATACGAGTCAGTGAGTAAGTTGAGCAGTATTTAAGTTGTAATTATTTTGAATTTTTTTGTTTTGAAGAATTTTTAAAACTTTTTTTTCCTCTGGTTAATTTAGATTATCTTTATGTGATCTTGCTGGCTCAGAACGAAGCATGAGGACACAGAATGAAGGTGAAAGGTTAAGAGAGACTGGGAACATCAACAGTTCTTTATTGACTCTGGGAAAGTGTATCAGTGTTTTGAAGAACAGTGAAAAGTCAAAGTAAGAGTTGCTGAACATGTTATCAGCATATCAAGGATTATATTAATAATATTTAAACTTTCAGCTTTGCTAGTTTTAGAAAGCTTTTGTTTTAACTTGCTTCTTACGTAATGACTAGGAATGGATTGCAATAAAAATTTCTTAGAGCTCTTGGATTAAAAAAATGATAGAAATGAAAAGCATTATCAATCAATGCCAGTGACTCAGGTAAACACAGTATTTTCTATAGCGAATATGTATCAACAGACAACTTAGATAATAAGCTTTTAATGCTGGTTTATTAACAGACTTTGAAACCATGTTATTCTTATTAATGCATTTTGTTTTCCTAGATGTGATAGATTTCTATATTAACTAGCATTTTAGGCTAAGTAAATGATAAATCCAGCCTTTACCATTTTCTAGTTAAGCTTGATATATTGCATAATTGCTGTACACTAGAGAACACAACCCACTTCACTGTGACTGCCTTTACATTTTGCCTAGTTGGTTATTACTATCAGTATTAATAACAACAGTAGCAGTGTTTAAAGAAAACGACATGAATAAACAGAAAATGACTAGTACAAAGGAAACTAATCACTGACCTAGAATTTAAGTCCATGGTTGTTATGTTATTTCTTTGTAAAATTTATCAGTATCCTGACTTCACGAGACTTGTTTTAACTTTCAATTTTTTGAAAATATTTTCCATAGGTTTCAACAGCATGTGCCTTTCCGGGAAAGTAAATTGACCCACTATTTTCAAAGTTTTTTTAATGGTAAAGGGAAGATATGTATGATTGTCAACATCAGCCAATGTTCTTTTGCCTATGATGAGACACTCAATGTGTTGAAGTTCTCAGCCATTGCACAAAAAGTAAATATAGCTAAATTTCATAATTTGTTAAGCTTCGTATTATTAGAGTAGTAATGATTTTTTTTCTTAGAGTGCTGTTGCTGCTGCTAAGTCGCTTCAGTCGTGTCCGACTCTGTGCGACCCCATAGATGGCAGCCCACCAGGCTCCCTTGTCCCTGGGATTCTCCAGGCAAGAACACTGGAGTGGGTTGCCATTTCCTTCTCCAATGCATAAAGGTGAAAAGAGAAAGTGAAGTCGTTCAGTCATGTCTGACTCTCAGCGACCCCATGGACTGCAGCCTACCAGGCTCTTCTGTCCATGGGACTTTTCCAGGCAAGAGTACTGGAGTGGGTTGCCATTGCCTTCTCCTTTCTTAGAGTAGATAATACATTTTGTACTTATAGTTATAAACCTAGAAAATAATTGAAAATTAAAAATGTAATATTTGAGTAGTAGGCATAGGAAAAAAATTGAAAGTTACCCCTGCTTAAGAAAGAGTAAAATGACCTCAGTAATAAATAACTTACTAATTCCAAATTGGAGGTATGTGGCAAATTATATGCTCTGCTGTCCATCTGGCTTATTTAGTGGCTAATTAGGAAACTCCCTGCTGGGAATAGTACTAAGAACTTAACCCTGGAAAGTAGATTTATGTGTAGTGTACATCATGTGTAATTAGCTTTTTCTTATCAAATGTGTATTTGAGTGTCTTAATTCCTTCTTGTATATTTGTATAGATTTTTCTCTTTAATTCTCAAGTTGTCATTTGACTTAAATTTATAATTGTTTTTCTTTGTTGACAGTTTTTAACCTTTGTTTTAAAAGTTATATTGCATATTTTACCAGGTTTGTGTTCCGGATATTTTAAATTGCTCTCAAGAGAAATCATTTGGATCTGTCAAATCTTATCAAGATGAATCATTAGATATTAATAATTCAGATAATAAAATACTAAATGAAAAAAGGTCCACAATTTCATGGGAAAGTAGCCTAGAAGATGTGGTGGAAGATGAAGATTTGGTTGAGGATCTAGAAGAAGCTGAAGAAAAGCAGAATGTGGAAACTGAATTTACTAATGAAGATCTGGATAATACATTAGAGGATGATAAGGCTTTCAGTAGCCATGCGGGGAAGAGAGTATGTATTAACTCATACTTCTAAAATGGGCTTATTTATTATTCTGAAGTTATGGTTAATAATTCTTAAGGCTCTTTCTCCCATATTTTCCAACAGTACACTAAGTTTATCTTTCATTTACATGTTTTGAAAATTTTCACACCCATAGAATAATATAATGAATACTCATTTGCATTTCATCTGGATTTGCTAGTTGTTAAAATTTCTACCATTTTTATATTCTTTCTGTGAGTGTGAATACACATCTTTTTGCCTGTATCATTTGAAAACAAGATGCAGACATAATGACACCTTACAACTGACTACTTCAGCATGTTTCCCAGGAACATGGGCATGTTCCTCACAATCAAAAGGCCATTTTCATACCTAAGCACTTTCACATTAATACAGTAATGTAGTGTTGTATTGTCCATATCGAGATTTCTCTAGTCGTCCAAGTATTTCCTTTCATAGCCACTTTCTTTTTGATCTACAACTCAATACATTGCTTTTGATTATTATGTTTCTTTAGTTAATCTAATCTAGCATAGATATTTTTGAAAATCTGTGGTTAGTTGTCTTGTAGAAAACCTCCAGTCTGGATCATCTTATTATAAGATAATTATCATAAGATGATCTAGGTTAACACTTCAGGCAAGCTTGTTATATATATGAAGTTGTGAATTTCCCACTGAATCACGTTAGGAGGCAGATAGTGTCTGATTTCTCCATTTTTGGTGAAGCCAAGTTTTGGTTAACTCGGTGTTGTGTTTCAGATCTCTTTTTTCATCGTTCCCCAGTATCCTTTCACCCTATGATTTTAGCATACTCCTCCAAAATTTTACCTTGCAGTCTTTAAGTACAAGAGTGCAAAATGTGTGCCTAGTACCGATCATTCATTTTATGCAAAACAAAAATCACTTGAATCGTCTTACATTTATAGAAAGAAATAAGATTTAATGGTGTTTCTTGTAATTTCTGTCCAAATAAAATTCATACATATATTTAAGTTTCATTAATCCTGAAATATGGCTTCCCAGGTGGCTCAGTGGTAAAGAATTCACCTGCCAGGGTGGGAGATGCAGGTTTGATTCCCAGGGTCAGAAAGATCTCCTGGGGAAGGAAATGGCAACTTGCTGTAATATTCTTGCCTGGAGAATCCCATGGACAGAGGAACCTGGTGAGCTACAGTGCATGGGGTTGTAAAGAGGCAGACACGACTGAGTGATGCGTGCACACAGTTCTGAAATACAGATCATGTCCACATGACTGGTTCCCCTCATTAACTGACTTCAGTGGTATTGACACATCTGACATCATACTGCTGTGGACTGTAGAAGTTTAAATAGATCAATGACGTATTGAGTTAAATACTCTCATCTTAGTAGTTTATTCCAGTGTCCCTGAAAGCCATTATTGTGCCTGTGTTGCTTAGAAATGAAGATGAAAGCTCCAGATGCCATTAGTCCTAGTTTATCTGGTCATTATGTGATTGAACCTGGTTTACCCTGGATCTCTGTAATGTAGTACTTCCCTCAGTGAAAAACTAGGCTAAGTTGTTAATAGTCGTCCTTTAGTATTTTTGATCTCAAAACTGAAGTTTATATATCAATGTAATGTTTGTTAAACTTACTAAGTTAGTCATTATGAATTTATTAAGGAAAAATAATGTCATTTATGTAGGATTATATAGTGTAAATGCATATCTTATAATATTGACTGGGTACTTCAAAATTAAAATTTCATCCAAGTTTTTTATAATACTTCTCAAAATGAAAATGATTAGGTTTCTCATGCTTTACATTGTTAGCATTTTATTAATTAGAGGATTGTCAGTATTAAAGATCATTATGAAATGTATTAAAGATCATTATGAAATATATTGATAATAAGATATTTATGCTTAAAATTCATTTGACTTGAATAACCAACGAGAATTTTTTTCACTCAATACTTTATCATATACTAACAGTGATAGAAAACTAGTTGTTGGGAATTACTGGAAGAAACCAATTTCCCAAGGTATTCCCACATTCATACAGGTATCTTTTGAGTCTCCCACATTTCTTCATTGTGAAAAGTGAAAATGTTAGTAAGTCGTGTCTGACTCTTTGTGACCCCGTGGGCTGTTCCTGCCAGGCTCCTCTGTCCATGGGATTTCCCAGGCAAAAATTCTCGAGTGGCTTGCCATTCCCTTCTGCAGAGGATCTTTCCCACCCAGGGATTGAACCTGGGTCTCCTACATTGCAGATGGATTCTGTACCGTCTGAGCATTAGAGAAGCCCCTCTTCTTCAGTAGTTACAATGAGTTACTATTAAATATTTATTGTTTTAAACAGTGGGAAAAGTCTGTGGTTATTTAAAATTATAGAAGTATTATGTAATCATGATAGACTCTAGAAAAGAAAAAGGGAAATAAATATAAATGTCTCTAAATCTACTGATCGTGTTAATGGAATTTTACTGTTTGTTACAATATTGTTAACTGATTTTTCTTCATTTAAAAGTAAATTGTGGAAATTATGAATTGTAAATATGTCATCATAATTCATTACAGTAGTTTTACTGTATGATGGTACCATAGTTGAACCCATTTCTTAAGCTTGACTTTTGAGTGTTAAAAACACAGTGACTATTTTATAGCGAAAATATAAAATTATTTCCTCAGTAGAAGTTCTTAGAATTTCAAAGTCAAGATATATGTAAAATATTTTCAAATATAAAATTGAGAAAGTGAAAGATCTGTAGCTTTGAGAGAGTTTATTAATTAGTTTATTATTGAGAAACTTTAATCAGAAACCTTAAAAAAAAGCTATCAGGCTCTTTTCTTGACTGCTATAATTTACATACCTATACTGGCTATAATGTCAAATTTTAATTGTTTTATTGTTCATTGTTCATATTACATGATTAATTATGTGTGTGCTTTCAGTGACAGAGTTGTTGCTTACATTTGAATAGTTACAGAAACCCCATAAAATACATAATATCTCTCTTTGCCATTTTGAAAACTGGGGATTTGCAGTAACTGCTCTATGTAACATGTCAGCTTTATATTTTGGCAGACTAACTTTAAACTCAGACTTAAGCATTTACCACAGAGTTCGTCCTTACTTTCCCCTGCCTAGGAAATTTGAGTGCTCCTACTAAGTATGAAAAGGGTTGCGTGGATTAAATGAAATAAAATATGAAGTCCCCAAAGTAGTTCCTAGTAGATAATAGATGCTCATATTTTCTTTTCTCTTCATTCTTTGTGTAACCAGACAGACATTTGAACTATGTTTCTAAAATGTGGCTAGATGAACTTGATTTTTCACATTAATCAATCTCTGCATATATAGTTTTTAGTGAAAGTACTATCTTTATTAAAAGGAAACATATAGTAATGAAATGAAAAGTTTTATTTTTAAACACATGGAATATCTTTCTCTTGGAATTTATTTGCTTTTTAATGAGAATTTTAATATATTTTATAGAAACTTTTGGATTTAATAGAAAATTTGAAAAAAAACTAATAAATGAAAGAAAGGAAAAGTTAACACTGGAATTTAAAATTCGTGAAGAAGTTACACAGGAGTTTACTCAGTATTTGGCACAACGAGAAGCTGATTTTAAGTAAGTTTTTTTGTTTATGTCCAATAAAAATTGAAAATTTTATTTACTTGTGAAAAAAATTTTTTTGCTTTTTTATATTAGGTGACTTCTAAACTCTAACTTTTATGCAAGCTTGAAAATAGCTATTACTAATCCCCTTGGTGACTGTGAATTATATATGAGTGATCATTTTAATTGACTTTCAATTTATAAATCTTTTTATTTGTTGTCTGAGCCACCAGGGACTTCCCTGGTAGCTCAGATGGTAAAGAATCTGCCTTCAATGCAAGAGACCTGGGCTCGATTCCTGGGTCAGAAAGATCCCCTGGAGAAGGAAATGTCAACCCACTTCAGTATTCTTGCCTGGAAAGTCCAATGGACAGTTGAGCCTGGTGGGCTAGTCAGAGAGTTGGACACGACTCAGCAACTAACATTTTCACACTTTCACTTTAATTTATAATGTGCTTAATCTTAGAAATTTAAAATAAAAATGTAAAGTAGTGGTTTTTCTGTTTGTTAATGGCATTAATTTCTGTTATGAAGGGAAACTCTCCTTCAGGAACGAGAAATTTTAGAAGAAAATGCTGAATGTCGTTTGGCTATTTTCAAGGATTTGATTGGTAAATGTAATGCTCAAGAGGAATCAAAGAATGAAGATCATGCCATGAAAGATGAAACTGAAGTATGTTAACTGAAATATTAAATACATGAAGTATAGGTACCAGGATTTAGTATATGACATCAGTGATAATTTAATATACTTCAGAATTTTAAAAACTTAATATGTAACTTTATTATAAGTAGATGTGCTTTGTTAGGAATGTAAACACAAATAGTTTAAGATGTATAGCTATTGAACTTAGAAAAAATTATCTTTTACATTTATATCTCAGTTTGGTGTTGCCTGAGTCATTGTGGTGTTTGTAGGTAGATTGCTTTTTGTCTGATTATGGGATACCCACTCAGATTTGTTCTAAACTTAAGAATTTTACATGGCTGACAGACCTGTAGGGTCATTTAATTCTGTTCTGATTAAAACAAAAAATTTATATATAGAAAAATCACTCTTGCTTGGCCAAATAACCATTCTCTACTGTTGAGGAAACATTTTTCTTTTCTGCTGCTTCTACGGAAGCTGAAATCAATCACATCTTTTTGGAATGGTTGGTTGTTTTTGTTTTGCTTTGTATTTTAACTACTCGGTTCAGTGGTCTAGGATGATGATGTCTAGGCTCTTGCCATCAAACCATCATTCTGTGTCCCTGACATAGTTTGGGATTCAGTCTGAATTGTGAAAATGAGGATTTGTTTCTTCAGCTTGCCCAAAAATCTTTTAAAGGCTCATTATATGACTAAGAGTATACCTGAACTAGGTAATTATAATTGTTCTATAAACTGTACATAAACAACATATAATTTATGACATTGTTCTTATGGAGAAATAATGTCTCATGTTCCATAAAATAGAAGATGACTAATGGGACACATCTTTTTCATATTTGGAGCTACTTCTATATAAGAAAACATAAACATGTCTATAGTCACCTAATAGAAAAACATAAATAATATGTTTAAAAAATTGTAAGTTGTGCATTTGTTTTGCTATTTGTTTTTAAAACACGCTAAATGGTACCACACTGAAGTAGTGAAAGCCACTGTTAACATTAGGCATGTGGTTTTTGCTATTTTTAGGAAGGACATAATTATGTAGGAATTGAAGATATTATTGATTCTCTTCAAGATGATGTCACTGGTATTAAGAAACAGGCTGAAATTGCTCACTTATATATTGCATCTCTTGCTGACCCCCAGGAAGCTATTGGTTGTTTAGAAATAAAGTTTAATCAAGTTAAAGCTGAATTAGCTAAAACCAAAGAAGAATTAATCAAAACCCAAGAAGAGTTAAAAAGAGAGAAAATGGTAAGTGGCTGTATTATATCCCTATGTAGATGTTATAAATTCTTAAAAAGGCAGTTGGTAAGTATGAGATTTATGCAGCTTATTTACCAAGTGGTCAGAAAATGATGGAGGTAATATTTGATATTTTACCATTTGTATGAGTTTCCAGTAATTTACTAGTAAAAATATTTTTTTCCTTTTTTTAACTTTTAGACTAATATTATTAGAAAATAGACTTTTAGGAAAACCTAAAACCTAAGTATGGCTTTATCAGCAAATTAAGAAATCTCATAGGAAATTGTAAAGCTGTGAAGTTTGATCGAGTGTGTGTGTGTGTGTGTGTTTGTGGCGGGGGACTGGGAGGGGTTGTCACATCTGAGTTTCAAGTATTAGATGAAATACTCTGCCCTTTTCTGTGTGAAACAAGATGGCTGGAAAATAGCAGATAAGTGATGCCTCATTATGAAGTGGATCAGAAAGGTATAAGCTACTTCTCTTCTGACATTATTCCAGAAATTTTCTACTGTTGGGCACACAGCATTCATTTTTGCCCTGAGTTTTGAAAGTGTCTTTTTCAGAAACATTACTCTCTGGTGGTAGAATTTGTAGTTGTTTGTGTGCTTCTATTGCTGTGAAAATTCTTTTTCCTGAGGATAACAATGAAGTGTCTACTGTAGCAGCTTATGTTTCATGTTTATTTAGCGATATTTTTTTAGGTGCTTAGATATTTATTTTTAATATTCTTACTTTTTCAGAATCAGAAATTAATTTAAATTCATTGGTTCAAGAGCTTGAGAAATCTAATAAGGTAATGCTTTTAAGCTTTATCTTGATAAGGAAATTAATAAGTAAAATAGCATGAATAATTAATGAGTATATAAGTACCTTCACTCTCATACCTCTTTCCACATATGGTCTCTGGAAAGTTTCTTTGGTCTTTCCAGAAAAGATTTTATTTGTATATGTGCATATATATGTGTGTGTATGTGTGTAACATACATCTTTTAAAAATTCATATGAACAGGATTGTAGTTCTGTGTCTTGCTTTCTTCCCTTAGAAGACATCTTAGATCTGTATGTGCTGCCAGAGAATCATCTCTATGTCATTCTTCTTTTACCAGGTGCATTGTGTTGAATAGATTATTTAAATAGTATTTATCTTGTCTGAAGTTACTGTTTTAAAATTCAGGATATGGCCTGATCAGTGTGCAGCATCAGAATCTGAAAATCTGTCACTTTATACCTTCAGATCAGATAATTACTCTAAGTGGTTATAGATGGATTTGACATTGTTAGATCTAAATATGAAATTGCAGGTATACATAGAGGTGAAGTGAATTTTAAACTCTAAACTTAATATTTTTCCTGACCTTCTTTTAACTTATATTTGTTCTTCTAAAGAGCTGAATATTTTAACATATGCTCAGATATAAATAATTCAAAATCTTGGCATCTAATACCCAGTACTTAAAAAGATAACCAAAATAGTGTACTCAATACAAGACATTTTAACTGTTGTTTAGACAGTTCCTATTCTCCTCCTTTTCTTTTCTTTTTATTTTTTTCCTATTTATAAAAATATCTGCTAGTTGTAAACATACTGTTAAACTATGTAAAATAGAAGGTACAGTAGTCCCCCATAATGTCTCTCTTATATTGAAAACAAATCTAAACCAACTTGGTTGGTAGCTCTTTGAGATTATTTTATGTATATATACACATACATACACACATACATGTGTTTTTATAGAACATTTTCTATGAACTCTTTTAAGTTCTTTAGTTGTCTAAGTCTGAGAACAACCTTATGATGTAGATACTGTTTTTGTTTTTACATAAGCATTAAATAACTTGCTTGAGGTTCACAACTAGAAAATAGAGAAACTAGGAATCAAACCCAGATCATGTGACTCATGATTCCTCTTATCCATTATGATATATTGCTTCTCTTTCATTTTATATTTAGGCATGCTAATTTTTTAAATGAAAATAAAGTCATGCTATGCATAGTGTATTGCTATTATTTTTTGTTTTGTTTGCTTAATCTTAAAATTTGAAGGAATTCTAAACTGTATCATATTTGCATTCTTGTTATCCCTGAAGTACATTCACTAAACTTTGCTTTTTCCTTCCCAAAGAAAATAATTGTGCAGAATCAAAGAATTCAAGAGTTGATGGATAAAATTGACCAAAAGAGGATACTCTTAACAAATTTCAGAACCTAAAATTTCATATGGAAAACACATGTAAAGGCAGTGTAAGAATCTAACTTTATTTGTGTTATAAATTAAAGAGTATGTTTGGTTTGGTTTAAAATATAGCTTACACAACTGAGACTAATTCACTAAGAATGTTGACTTGCTTATCTTGGTATTGAATTCAGTTCATTATTGTGCCATTATGAAGTTTTGAGAACTTAGATGGCAGTTTGATCTCCACAAACTAAGCTATGAATGCTCTGTACATAAGAGGGACAAGTCCGTGTAGCCCTTAGAAGTTTAAGCCTCAGCAAACTGGATGGGGAGCTCTGGGGTGAAAGAAACTTAAATGTGCTTTGATATCCACAGATCATAAAGATCTGTATCTCTTTGCAGCTCTACTCTATTGATAAATCTGTCTATATCTGTACATCCATCTCTATAGAACTATAAATGACATTAGGTTTTAGAAGTTTGTTTCTGTTTTATACAGTTTTGCTAAAGTTCATCTATTTAATAGCAGGGATATTTTCTTTTAAAAATTGCATTATTAACTATAGCATATAAAGCCTTTAAGGGCTTGTCAGGGTTCAGCAGTGAAGAATCCGTTTGCCATGCAAGAGGTATGGATTCGATCCCTGGGTCGGGAAGATCCCCTGCAGAAGGTAATGGCAACCCAGTCCAGTGTGTCTTGCCTGACGAATCCCATGGACAGAGGAGCCTTGTGGGCTACACTCCATACTGTTGCAAAAGAGTTGGACACGACTCAGTGACTAAAATATAAACTATAATGTTTTAAGGGTTTTTAAGTAGCCTTTCATAAATAGAAACTTAAGTAATTTTATATTTAGTTTAAGATTGGATGATCAGCCTTTTAGTTGTTTTTAAACAATGGTTTTGGCTTTCTTTTATATTCATTTTTTATTGCAGATACCTTCAAATTATTTTTTGACATTGTTAATAACACAATAGGTTGAGTAAATTAATAGCTAAAATTCTCTTCTTTTGTATGTCTTTTCTTTAACAGAGGCAAGCGTGGTATACAGTAGTTCCCCTTTATCTGCAGTTTCCATTTCTGTGGGTTAACCATGGTCAGAAGGATTAAATGAAAAATGCCTGAAATAATTCATAAGTTTTAAACGTGTGCTGTTCTGAGTAGTATGATGAAATCTTATGCCATATTGCTCCATCCTGCCTGTCCTGACTCATGCTTTGTCTAGCATATCCCTCCTGTTAGTCTTGTTTATCAGATTGTCAATTGTTGGTATCATAGTGCTTATGTTCAAGTAATGCTGTTTTTGCTTAATAATGCCCCCAAAGCAGAAGAGTAGCGATGCTGACAATTTGGATATGTCATAGAGAAGCTATAAAGTGCTTTGTTTAAAAGTAGAGTGAAAATTCTCAATAAGGAAAGAAAAAAATTGTATGCTGAGGTTGCTAAGATCTGTGGTAAGAATGAATCTTCTATTTGTGAAATTGTGAAGAAGGAAAAAGAAAATTTGTGCCAGTTTTGCTGTTATACCTCAAACTGCAAAAGTTATGGCCATAGAGCATAAGTGCTTAAGACGTAAAAAGCATTAAATTTGTACAAGATAATTTTGAGAGCAACAGAGGCTGCATTCACATAACTTATTATGGTATATTGTTATAACTGTTCTATTTTATTATTTATTGTTAATTTCATTCTGTGCTTAATTTTTCTAAAAAATTTATTTGGTGGTGTGAGAGATCTTTAGTTGCAGCATGTAGGATCTAGTTTCCTGACCAGGGATCAGACCTGAGTCCCGGGCACTGGGAGCAGGAAGTCAGCCACTGGGCCACCAGGGAGGCCTCTGTGCTTAATTTTTAAATTAAACTTTGAGTTCAGTCGCTCAGTTGTGTCTGATTCTTTGCGACGCCATGAATTGCAGCATGCCAGGCCTCATGTACTAAACTTGGTAAGCATGTACAGGAAAAAGCATAGCGTATATAGGAGTCAATAATTCCATGGTTTCAAGCAACTGCTAGGTCTCAGAATGTATTCACTGGGATTTCTTTGGAAGGAATGATGCTAAAGCTGAAACTCCAGTACTTTGGTCACCTCATGCGGAGAGTTGACTCATTGGAAAAGACTCTGACGCTGGGAGGGATTGGGGAGCAGGAGGAGAAGGGGACAACCAAGGATGAGATGGCTGGATGGCATCACGGACTCGATGGATGTGAGTCTGAGTGAACTCCAGGAGTCGGTTATGGGCAGGGAGGCCTGGCGTGCTACGATTCATGGGTTCGCAAAGAGTCGGACACGACTGAGCGACTGAGCTGAACTGGAGCAGGGACTACCATATTATAAAATGTTACATTTGACCCTCCTTTGTGTCTTGAGAGTTGAATCCCAGTACCCACAACTTTCTCTGTATCATCTCAACATCAAATAGGTTTTTGATGCTACAAAGGTAAATAAGGAACATTGTCTGGAGAAGCACAGCTCATCCTCTGTCTACTCTTGTAGCAGACCTCTCTTTTGGCATTTATTAGATGCATTATTCACTCCATCTGACTTTTTGTCACTTCGTTGAATACATTATTGTAAATTAATTAATGATTATATTAACAGTTTAGGATTTATGTTAATATAGTTATCAACAAATTATATTGGTAATGTAAGTAATTTTTAATTATAATTTATAATTATATATTGTTGGATTTTTTTTCAGGTCTGTTATATGTATTGTTTAACTTTTCTGAACTGGGAGAAATATCTGTGTAGTAAGGTAGAGAGTTAGAAGGAGAAGCATAAAATGATTTATTTTGTCAAGGAAAACTGAGATTCTGTGTCCTGGTGCTCTGCTAGATTCTAAGAATTATACAGATTAATAAAAACTACTCCCCTTAACAACTCCCCAGTAAGAGAAAACCAACATAAATGTATTTGTAATGAAATGTGCAGTGGCAGTCAGTATGTACAAGAAGCTGAGAGTAGATAGAGTTTGAGAGAATACTTTGTGCAGATGAAAATGATTAAGTTGATTCTTAAACGGCAAGTGAAATTTATCCAGTCCAAGGTAGGATCAGTTGGTGGGTGTGAGGGACAAGAAGATACACTGCTTTTCTAGATAAAAGAATCAGAATGCACAGTTATGGACATATGAGAAGCCTTTCAGTCAGTGTAGGAAAGTGTAAGTTTTAAGTTTGCTCAGGAAGAAAGTCTGAAGCAGGAGAGGTGAATGATGAAGCTAGCAGCAGTAGACTGGGGTAAGATGGTGTGTGTGTGTTAGTCACTCAGTTGTGTCCGACTCTGCAGCCCCATGGACCACAGCCCTCCAGACCTCTCTGTCCATGGGATTGATTCTCCAGGCAAGAATACCGGAGTGGGTTGACATTTCTTTCTCCAGGGGATCTTTTTGACCCAGGAATCAAACCTGGATCTCCTGCATTGCAGGCAGATTCTTTACAGTCTGATCCACTAGGGAAGCAGAAGGCCTTAAATACTTCATTAAAGCATTTGGGTTGTATTCTGTAAGCAGCAAGGAGTCTAAGGAGAATAGCAAAGTTGATTTTTTTATTTTGAGTTGATATTTTTAGAAACTTGGAAGATGGATTGAGGTGGAATTAGAATGAAGGCTGGGAGACCAACTAGAAAACTCTTGGAAAAGTTCAGGTGATAGTTGATCAACTACCTTTTGATTTAAGTTAGTTGGGTAGTGGTAGTATAGATTAAGAAGAAGAAATTGATTTGTGAAATAAAAGGAGGAAAAACATTTTACAACTTATGGCTTTTGACTTTTTCAAGTAAATGAATTGCTGGACCTCCAGACTCTTAACACGTTGAGATTATCTGCCACCTGTTCTGAGTGAGTGAATGAAAGTTGCTTAGTCTGACTTTGCGACCTCATGGACTATACAGTCCATGGAATTCTCCAGGTCAGAATACTGGAGTGTAGCCGTTCCCCTCTCCAGGGGCTCTTCCCACCCAGGGATCAAACCCAGGTCTTTGGCATTGCAGGTGGATTGTTTACCAGCTGAGCCACCAGGGAACCCCAGAAATACTGAAGTGGATAGCCTATCCCTTCTCCAGGGCATTTTCTGACCCATGAATCGAACTCATGTCTCCTGCATTGCAGGCGAATTCATTACCCGCTGAGCTCCCAGGACTTGATCTGAATTTTAAGTTCAGCCTTAGATGTGTTGAAGGTTAAGAAAAACAAAAACAAAAAACAGAAAACAAACTAGAAAAAGGGAAGCCAGAGACAGATCACGTCTAGTGCCTACAACTTTGAAGAAGAATGTTGGAACTTTAGCGGGGGATTATATCTATTTCTGTAGTATGTTTGCATACCACATAATGTTAATAATGTTTATGTAAATAATAGTAAAAGCAATATAAAATAAGCAGCATTCCTAATTTAATAATCCTTGCCTTTGAGTAAAGTTTTTAGATAGGCTCTAGACTCTGTTTTATCAACTAACTTAAAACAGTGTGCTTGTTCACATAAACAAACAAATGCAAAGTAAATTAGAACTTAATCTGACTGTGCTGGTCAGCTGTTGGTCTGGGGTCACTGTTCCAAAGAGTCCAAAGCAGACTCTTTTAATGATAAAAGTTTGTTTTGAATGGTTCTTTAGCCTCCTTCCTACCAAGAATACTCTAGGCAGAAAATACTCCCTTTGGTAACTGACACTTGTGGAGGATAGATTGTTTTCTTGGCGAAGACTATAATTTGAAGAGGAGAAAATTAATTAGGTGATTATAATACATCTGAACGTGGAAGGGGGACAACTTAAAATTGTCATGGACTGTTTGAAAACTCAGACTTTGTCAGAGGTCTGATTCCTCTATCCCAGGACTTTGTCACTTATCAGTGACACCAAGGCACTAATTGTGAAAAAGCATGGAGGTTGTTCTTCATGATATTCTTTGTTTAGGGCTATCTAAAAAGACTGCTTTTTTTTAATGATTATGAATTAAAATCATTTTAATCTATATCTCTTAACAAAGTGATTTTATAATATAAAATGATGCTTTATTTTCTCATATAGTTTTACTCACCACCTACCTGCCCCCTGCAAATGGATTGCTACCAATATGTAGGGATTTAATTCATCTCTGCCTTTCCCAAACCTTTAATTACTTTATAAACATGCACTTAATGGCTAAGGGTACCGTTTTGCTGTCCTATTAGAGAAGTGTACTCTTTGCCTTAAAAATGAAAATATAAGTGATCTTTTTCATCTAGATAAACTAGGAGCTCAGTTTTAAAGCAGTATGTAGATTGTGTACCTTTGAATGTACAAAGGCTAGAAGCTAAGATTAGAACTTTTTCTGGGATTTGTTAAAGTGTAGAACATGGTTACTTTGAGCTTTGGTTGCAAAATAAAAGGATTGATGTTTTCTAGTTATTCATGATTATTCAAAATTTTAAGTGAAAGTATCTATAAGGATCAATTATGTCATAGTGTTTTCCTATTTCTCTTTGTCAAAGCTCATTTTGTTTATGATTTAGAGGTAAGTGTTTTAGGACTTGGTTATCTGCAAATAAGTCTAACCCACCTGATCTTCTTAGAAAATCTAAAGATGAATTTGTTTTTAGTTTTGATATCAGGATGAAGCTACACAGTTACTTTTTGGTGGGGGAGGACTCCTGCTTAGTGATTATACAAGTTAGTTAATACTTATTTCGTAGAGTCATCAGTTATTTTAGGGTAGGGTGAGATTTAGGAAATAACCTAGAAGATATCTCAACAAACTTGAAAATACAGTTTTTATGATGCAGTATCAAATTTTAATATAGTTCTTAGATTTATTATAGCTTTCTATATGTGAACTAATTTTAGTTTATTTTACTTTAGGACAATGTTGGTAATTCTTCTTTAATAATAAACAATAAATTGGTTTGTAATGAAATGACTGAAATGTCTAAGGACAGCAAAACTAAAACGTATTCAGGAAGAAGAAGATTAAATGAAATTGAACTTCAACAAGATGAACCACCAGCAAAGAAAGGTACTTCTTCAGCTCCTAACAGGAGGCCATTAAGAAAGCTAACTCCTAAACCAGGAAACACAAAAGTTGCAAGTAGAAGGAAATTTACTTACCTAAGGAAAAAACCTGAGAAAATCTGAATGTCTCTAATTTTTACACTAACATGTTATAAACTGTCTAGAGGATGCAGGTATTTAAAGCTGCCTTTATTTTAATGTTTTTAGATGTTATGCTCTTATCAATTTAGCATCATAATTTTCTTATTTCTGTGCCTATCGTAATTGAAAGTCACCTTTTCTGTCAAAATTTCTCCGCACTTTTTTTCCCTCTTTCTTCTTTTTTCATTTGAAGGAAAGGCCATTTGACAGGAAGACTTTGAGCTAAACGTTACAAAAGGCAAATGTGGTCAAGTTGTGTTTTCTGTGAAACTACTAGAAAAAAAAGTGTATGCTAAGCTTACTCACTTTATGCTATACCTCCCTGGCTATGTAGAACATAGCAGCTTTCACTTTATCTCTGAACTATTCTGTCTTTAGGACAACTTTTATAATATAATACAGAGAAGGAAGACTTTCTAACAGAACATACATTACTTTAGAAACCTGATTAGCTGCTTCACCTTGAGATAAACGGATAAATTAAGTCTTGCTTTGTTTATTAGTAAAATAAGTTAAACATACCTGCCTCCTAAGGTTGTTAAGAATAAAAACAATTGGATAATACACCAATATAATACAAACTTCATAGAACCTCAGTAAAAGTAATGTTTTCAAAAGTAGTTGACTTAAAGGATAATATAGCAGTAGTCGGACATAACTGAGCGACTGAACTGAACTGATAGCATTAGCTATATTAATGTAATAGTTTATGAGTTAATAGGTTGAAACTAATATGCATTTGTCGTTGTTCACTCATTTGTGTCTGACTTTTTGGGACCCCGTGCACTGCAGTGTCGGAGAAGGCTGATGGCAACCCACTCCAGTACTCTTGCCTGGAAAATCCCATGGGCAGAGGAGCCTGGTAGGCTGCAGTCCATGGGGTCGCAAAGAGTCGGACACAACTGAGCAACTTAGCATGCCAGGCTTCCCTGTCCTTAGCTGTCTACTGGAGTTTGCTCAAGCTCATGTCTACCAAATTGGTGATGCCATCCAACCATTTTATCCTCTATTGCCCGTTTCTCTTCCTTCCTTCAATCTTTCCCAGGATCAGGGTCTTTTCCAGTGAGTTGGTTCTTCGCATCAGGTGGCCAAAGTATTGGAGCTTCAACATTAGTCCTTCCCATGAATATTCAGAGTTGATTTCCTTTACTATTGACTGGCTTGATCTTCTCGCTGTCCAAGGGACCTGTGAGAGTTTTCTCTAGCACCACAGTTCAAAAGCTTCAATTCTTTGGCAGTCAGACTTCTTATAGTCCAACTCTCACACCTGTACATGATACTGGAAAAAACCATAACTTGACTAGATGGACCTTTGTCAGCAAAATGATGTCTGCTTTTTAACATGCTGTTTACGTTAGTCATAGCTTTTTTCTAAGAAGCAAGCGTCTCTTAATTCAGTGGTTTTAGTTACTGTCTACAGTGATTCTGGAGCCCAGGAAAATAAAATCTGTTTCTACTGTTTCCACTTTTTCTTTATTTATTTGCCATGAAGTGATAGAACTGGATGCCATGATCATAATTTTTTGAAAGTTGAGTTTTAAGCCAGCCTTTTCACTGTCCTCTTTCACCTTCATCAGGAAGCTGTAAAGTTCCTTTTCATTTTCTGCCATTAGAATGGTATCATCTGCATATCAGAAGTTGTTGATATTTCTCCCAGCAATCTTAATTTCAGCTTGTGATTCATCCAGTCTGGCATTTTGCTTGATTTACTCTGCATATAAGTTAAATAAGCAGGATGACAATATACAGCCTTGACTTAGTCCTTTCCCAATTTGGAACCAGTCTGTTGTTCCATGTCCAGTTCTAATTGTTGCTTCTTCACCTTATTATAGGTTTCTCAGGAGGCAAGTCAGGTGGTCTGGTATTCCCATCTCTTTAAGAATTTTCTAGTTTGTTGTGGTCCACACAGTCAAAAGCTTTAGCACAGTCGATGAAACAGAGGTAGATGTTTTTCTGGAATTCCCTTGCTTTTTCTGTGATCCAGCAGATGTTGCCAATTTGATCTCTGGTTCCTCTGCCTTTTCTAAATGGGGCATGAACATCTGGAAATTCTCAGTTAACTTACTGTTGAAGCCTAGCTTGGAGAATTTTTTTTTGAAATATATATATATATTTTAATATAAATTTATTTAATTGGAGGCTAATTACTTTACAATATTGTATTCGTTTTGCCATACATTGACATGAATCTGCCACGGGTGTACATGTGTTTTTAGCATTACTTTGCTAGTGTGTGAAATGAGTGCAATTGTGTGGTGGTTTGAACATTCTTTGGCACTGCCCTTCTTTGGGATTGGAATGAAAACTTACCTTTTCTAGCGCTGTGGCTATTGCTAAGTTTTCCAAATTTGCTGGCATATTGAGTACAACACTTTAATAGCATCATCTTTTAGGATTTGAAATAGCTCTGCTGGAATTCCATTACCTCCACTTGCTTTGTTTGTAGTGATGCTTCCTAAGGCCCACTTGACTTCACACTCCAGGGTGTCTGGCTCTAGGTGAGTAATCACACCATTGTGGTTATCTGGGTCATGAAAATCTTTTTTGTCCAGTTCTGTATATTCTTGCCACCTCTTTTTAATATCTTCTGTCTCTGTTAGGTCCATACCATTTCTGTCCCTTATTGTGCCCATCTTTGCATGAAACATTCCCTTGGTATCTAATTTTCTTGAAGAGATCTCTAGTTTTTCCCATTCTGTTGTTTTCCTCTGTTTCTTTGCATTGTTCACTTGGGAAGGTTTTCTTATTTCTCCTTGCTATTCTTTGGAGCTCTGCATTCAAGATAGGTATATCTTTCCTTTTCTCCTTTGCCTTTCGCTTCTCTTCTCTCAGCTATTTGTAAGGCCTCCACAAACATTTTGCCTTTTTGCATTTCTTTTTCTTGGGAATGGTTTTGATCACTGCCTCCTATACAGTGTATAAACCTCTGTCCATAGTTCTTTAGGCACTGGAGAAGGGAATGGCAAACCCCTTCAGCATTCTTGCCTTGGGAACCCCATGAACAGTATGAAACAGCACACTAATAGGCATGGTCATTTTCTATTATCCACTGAATGAGTGGTGCCTGACCTACAGGGAGTATAATATTTGATGATTCCAGAGCAGTGTTCCTCTGTTTTTTCACCTTGTTTGGAGCCATAGAGCAGTTGAGAATTCAGGGTAGTTGAGAATGCAGGCTCTGTAGATCACTAGGAAGTGGAAGTGTGCAGGAGCGAGTGACCCACATGGTACGGCTAATCCTGAGGGTAACCCGTTCATGAAAAGGATGATTATATAATAATCCGAGTTGTTAGCAATAAATAATTTGGATGTGAGTAGGTTTATAAGTTTAGGTAACAAAATACTCCCCCGAAATTCATAACCACTGTGGCTGTTTCTTAATTGTTTGTTGTTAAGAGACTATAAGGACTACATAAAAGATCATATAAAAATTATAGCTATAATATAACCATTTTTGCTCTCTACCTTCTACTAAAAAATCTCCAAAAATATGTGATTTCTCTACTTACTAGGACAGGATTGGGGGTTGATAGTTATGCAGGATTGATGTTTTCTGCTCTTAAAAGGAAATGCAAAGCTATTTCCCTATGAAAGTGAATTTACTTCTTTGTGTTACTGTATCTGTACTTTGGGTAAGCTGATTAACCATGTAAACATTTCAAGAAATAAGCCTTCAGAATAGTAATAAAGGAGACAAACCAGAAATATGCTGTAGTCTGCTCACCTGTGACTTTTCAACCAAAACTAATTTTTGTATCAAAATATAGGTAAAGCAGTATATGTACAGGTTGGATGTGGTGGAAATATTGAATTAAAGTAACTATCTTTCTTATTGCTATGTTTACTTTTTATAAATTAACCTATATTAGGCTCATATATTATATAATCTACTTCATCTTTACTGCTAGACTAATAATTTAATTTCTCCCTAACACTGTTCTGAATATGTTCTATGAATCCTTTGATATGAGACATAATTACTAAAAGGATAATATGAATATCTGAATATCAGATACAAATCCAATTTCCTGAAGTATCTTATGTAATTATCTAGTTTATTAAAGTATAGTAAGAGAACAACATGACAAAATGCTTTTTTGATCACAAAAGCTATATTGCACTTGATTTAATTTACTTCAAAGTTTAGGGATATGTCCATATAGTATACATGACTCAAGTCTCTTCTCAAGATATTCAGGATTTATTTGTGAGCTCTGAATTTCTGATTATCATTTTTAAGTTGCTTACATCACATCTCTCCTGATAAAGGGTTCAGACTTTTTTTAATAACTTGTCTCCTTAAAGGGCAGAAGGGTTAGTCATTTCCACTGGTGAAGTTCCACTGATGAAGTCATAGTTGTGAAAATTGTGTCATAAGTACAAAATTACTTAAAGGGAAAGCAGAACAGAAGTGTGAATCAGGGGGAAAGAAAGTTATTCCACTTTGGGATGACTTGGCTACAGTTTTGTAAAATGTTAGGAGACAGTCTGAATTTTAAAAACTTCATTAGAATAAATGGGCAAGTTTGTTGTAAAAGTAAATAAGAGTGAATCTGTTAGTTTCCAAAGTAGCTGGAATCCTTAGAATAAACTGAGAATCTGAAGGACCTAAATTTTGAAAATGTAACTACAAACATAGGAAAATCTTCAAAAATCAACTCATTAGCTTTTCAGAAACCCGGCTATAGAGTAGGAGTAATGCCATGATTTTCCTCTTTTTGAGTCAGAAGAGACAATGTAATTTATAGGTATTAAAACGTTATCCAGTGTGCTTTTAGTTAGTCTGTTAAAGAAATCTTGGAATCCTGTTATGGGATTACATAATTACTGCTGCCCAAGAGCATTTAAACTATTGCGTGAAGGAAAAGAATATGGATTGTGTTTGAAAAATGAAAAGAAATAAAGCTTGTTTTCACAAGCATACTACTGAATGTAAAAATGGATAAATTCTTGGAGTGGCAAGATGATGTTCTCAGATTACATAGTGAATTTGGAGTGAGGGATACTCTAACAGGGGACATCAGTATATTGAAAGAACTGGGATTTTTTTCCCCCAGTCCTACTGAGGAATAATTGAGAAATAATATTGTGATATATTTAAACTGTTTAACATGATTTGATATACATTGTGAAAAGTTTCCCACCATGTTAATTAATTAATACATTCATCATCTCATGTATTCACCTATTTTCCCCCTCATTTTCTTTTTTGGTGAGAACACTCAAGTTATACACCCCAAGCAAATTTCAGTTATACAATACATTGTTATCAATTATAGTCACCATGTCATAGTTAGATCCTATGACCTTATTCATCTTCAACTGAAAAACTATACCCTTTTACAGGCCTCTCCCTGGTTCCATCAACCACCGTTCCACTCCTTGTTTCTATGAGTTAGATCTTGTTTTTCCCTTGTATTGATACCATACAGTATTTGTCTGTCCATGTGTAGTTTATTTCACAAAATGAACCCTCCAGGTTCACCTGTGTTGGAGATGGCACGATTTCATTCTTCTTTAGGTTGAGTAATTATATTCCATTGTATACATACTTATACCCCTTCTAAAAAATCCATTCACCCATCCATTGACACTTGGGTTTTTTTCAGTGTCCTGGCTATTGTGAAAAATGTTGCAGTGAACATAGGGCATGAACTTGAATAGTGATATCATTTCCTTTGGATGTATACTCAGAAGTGGGGTTGGTTGTTAGATCATATGATAGTTCGATTTTTAATTTTTTGAGAAACCTCCATACTGGTTTTCTACTGCCTGTACTACTTAATATCATTAACAGTGATCAGATTTCCTCTTTCTTATTCTTGTCAACATTTCTTATCTCTTATCTTTTTGATGATAGACATCCTAACAAGTGTTAGGTCATAATCTTACTGTACTTTGGATTTCCTTTTCCGTGATGATTAGTGATATTGAACACCTTTTCCTGTACCTGTTGATTATTTGTATGTCTTTTGGAGAAATATTTGTTTGGCTCCTCTGCCAATTTTTAATTGGATTGCTTGATTTTTGGGTGTTATGTGAGTTTCTTATATATTTTAGATATTAACTCCTTGTCTTAACAGACAAATGGTTTGCAAATATTTTCTCCCATTCCACAGGTTGCCTTTTCATTTTGTTGACTGATTCTTGTGGTGTGCATACTGTTTGTATGTAGGATAGTATTAATTTTAAAGAGCTTTTATGATCATAAAGATGCCTCCTTAATTGAACAGATTCATTAGATTGGGTACTATTGTCTCTCATCTAGATGCTCAAGAGCCTGCCACAGCAGGGGGAAAGTTTAAGGGCTTGAATCTCATTGCTGTGTGAGATTTGATATTTATCTCTTATGGAACAATTACATGTAGCCGGCCTGCCAGATAGGGGCTTTGTAATGAAGCAAACTGATATGTTTAGATCC
Source organism: Nanger dama (assembly GCA_917880005.1). Lineage (NCBI taxonomy): Eukaryota > Metazoa > Chordata > Mammalia > Artiodactyla > Bovidae > Nanger > Nanger dama. Next base: position 11,348,131 of record CAKJTW010000051.1, read on the forward strand.
AAAATGTATTACAGGGGTGACCATCAAGTTCTTCTAGAAGTTTAAACAGATAAGTGCCTGGATCATTGTGTATGTACGCTCAAGGTGTTTGCATGTACAATACATTCCAGATGTACCAAATCAGTATGTTTGATATTTGTTTGGAATCTACATTCTGAGCTCTCTTGCTCACTCTCTAAAACTAGAGTATCGCTATTGTAAAAAGATACCATAAAGATAAAACCTTAAAATTTAAAATATAAAATTAAACTACAATAACTGAGTTAATACAACTGGGGCATGTTAGATTATAAATTTGCACATATCTAGAAACAGAGTAGGTGACTGATTACAAAAATTATGTTTTTCTGATCCAGTGATATGTCTTAGAGATAGAAAAGGAGAACATAAGCAACGTAGCTAAATGTCAAAAATAATTCATTTAAGATTATTGTTCAAGTATGTAAAGATGCATTAGACACAGAGAGTCTTCTGTCAGGAAATTTGGAATATAATAGATGAGAGCAACAAGTATACGTAGTATTTCAATATAATATGATGTACTCAGATTCATAGGATGATATGGTGGCACTTATTAAAAAGACAACTATAAAATATACCTTTTAAAGATTCTTTGGACAGTTAACAACTGAAAGTAATAAATTTTTGGAGAATTTCAGTCCAGTTCTCCCTTATGATTGCCTTCTGCATTTATGGATTTCATACTGTACCTGGAACCTCTAAGTAGGAATTTGATTCTTAATGTGCTTAACGAGACTACCAAATAAAAATATAGGTGAAATTGACAGATGAATGGCCAATTGGGGGATGCATGAAGGTCAAAAGGACGTGTTGAGTTGATCAATACAGTGTTGTGTAAAAAAATACATATAAAGTGTATTAGAATCATGTTATATATAAAATTCACACATATAAACATTAAACCATGAAGTGAAATAGAATAGGAAAAAAATTTAAAAACCAAAACTTCAGATTCTTATGTTTTAAAGTAATTTTCCTAGGATATGAGACACTCATCAGATGAGTTATTATAACAGAAATTGTATGAAAACATAAAAAGATAAATTTGTATATCTGGAGAATTGAGAATTATGTTTCAAGAGTTAATCATGCAATCTGTGAGAAAAATTTGAACATAATTTATACTGGACAGTTGTGTAAGATGATTTATTTTGTCAACATAAATGTTAAGAATTAACTTTAGTTAATAGTGCATCCTCTGGACAGTTTAATCTATATCAACTGTATTACATAACATTTAGAAAGTGCTTTAACATACATTATATATTAATTTATTTGGCCCTCTTAACACTCTCCTGTAGAAAGTAGGGCAGAGAGAAATATCCTATTTTTGAAATGTAGGTATTAAGCCTGAAAAAGACAAACTTTTATTTATTTTTAACTAACTGAGCTCTTCTGTACAGATTTTCAGTTTCTAATAATATCTAACTATATCCTAAGCACAGTGTTCCAAGTTCATTTATTTTCTTGATCTTTACAGTAACTCTGAGATAGTTGATATTATTATTTCCATTTTACATTTGAGGAAACAGCCATGGAATCAAACAGTTTATTGACAGTTATGCAACTGGTAAAGATAAGGCTCCATTAGACTTAGCAGAAGTTTAACCATTTTTTTCCTAATTTCCGCTCTGAAAGTGTAAGGCACTCAGTTTGTAAATCACTGATTTAGTAGACCTATAGTATAATTGTGCTTTTAAACTGTTCTTTAGTCAGCCTTAGGTGTGATTCCCTACCCTCTATCTCATAGTAATAATAAAGATTTGTGGTAGACAATTCAAGTAACATTAAATGCTAATAAAAAAGAAAGTAGAAGTAACTGGTAATCCCACTCAGAAGTAGCTGCCAGTATTTTTTATACATCCTTTGCTAATAACTCTGCTGTGACTTAATGGAACTATGATTTTTACATAATTGTGTTTATACTATATATGTTTTGCAACCTGATTTTTCTTTTTTAACTCAATAGCTTCTTTGTTTTTCATTGTTTGTTTTCATATGTTTCATGTTTGAATATTGGCTTATATGGTAACTTTTTATTTTATTAAAGTTTCCAGATTAATAATGTATATATTTTTTATTTTTAAAGGACTTACACATGCTAGTCCAACTATCACTGAAGACCAAAAGAAAAGTGAAGAAACGCAAGAGAGCCTTTTGGATGAGGAAAGCATTACAGTTCTACAAGAAAATAATGAAGCGCTAAAAACACGTTTACTCACCATTGAGAATGAACTTAAAAATGAAAAGGAAGAAAAAGCAGAATTAAATAAACAGATTGTTAGCTTGCAGCAGGAGCTTTCTTCTTCTGAAAATAAAAGTTTAGGCTTTAGTATAGAGGTCCAACAAATTCAGTCGAGTTATGACAGTGTGATTTCTGAATTACATGTGCAGAAAAGTATAAATCAAGAACAGACAGAAAGGATCATGAAATTGTCAGAGGAGATAGAAACTGCTAGAAGAAACATCACAAATAATGTTTCCCAAATAAAATTAATGCAGGCAAAAATAGATGAACTGCGTAGACTTGATTCAGTTTCTCAGATTGCAAACATACATTTACTCAATCTCAGGGATTTGTCCAGTTGTTCTCAAGAAAATAATTTGCTGAATACACAGTTACGCCATTTGGATAATGATTATTTGATAAGTAACCAGGTTAAAGAACATGGTGTTCAAGAACTTAGCAGGGAAAGGTCTTTCTACTCTACTGTTGAAGCCATTTGGGAAGAATGTAAAGAGATTGTAAAGTCTTCCTCCAAAAAAACCCATCAGATTGAGGAACTAGAACAACAAATTGAAAAATTACAGGCAGAAGTAAAAGACTATGCACATGAAAACAATAGACTAAAAATAGAGGAGAGGGAGAAAAAGAATCAAGATGATTTACTAAAAGATAAAGATAGTCTTATACAGCAGCTAAAGGAAGAATTGCAAGAAAAAACCGTTCGTCTTGATACTGAAGTACAGCGTGTAGTGGAAGGGGAGAGAGCACTTTCAGAGCTTAGGCAAGATGTTACTTGCTGTAAGGTGAAAATAAAGGAACTCGAAGCAGTGTTAGAAACTCAGAAAGTTGAATGCAGCCATTCAGCCAAGTTAGAACGAGAAATTATGGAAAAGGAATCTATCATTTTAAAGCAAGAAAGAAATCTGAATGAATGTCAAGCAAATCTTAAAGATTCTATCCAAAATGCCAGAGATTTAAGTGAAAGGGAAGTCAAATTGAAAGAAGAAATCATGCAGTTAACAAAAAATTTGCAAGATGCTAAGCATTCACTTCAATTAAAGGAAGAAGAAAAGGAAACAAACTGGCAAGAAACAGAAAAGTAAGCTAAAAGTTATTAAAAGGTTTAAAAATTTTGCATTTCTTTTATTGATTTTCCTATATAGCTTTTAAAGAATTTAGGTGGGCTTAACTTAATCTGGTTAAATATAGCATGTATGTTGAGAGAAGAACTTGAACTTTGTATAAACCTTTGGGACTGAATGTTATTTACATGCAGAGTTCTGTTTATAAAATCTCCTGAAAGCCTCCTTGAAGTACTCATTCATGCTGTGGACATTCCAAATTTGTGAAAAGATCTAATTTTGTAGATTACTAGTCACACATACGATCCTAAGTGATTAGTGATATATCACTATAGGAAAGTGGTTTTTGATTTTTAGGTTGAAAGAGGAGCTCTCTGCAAGCACTGCTCTTACCCAGAATCTGAAAGCTGATCTTCAGAGGAAGGAAGAAGATTATGCTGAGCTCAAAGAGAAACTGGCCGATGCCAAAAAGCAGATTGAGCAAGTACAGAAAGAGGTTAGTTATTGGAAAAGTTATGTGGCCAATTTAAATGGTAATCATTGTTTTCCTTATATATCATGTTTAGACACTAATTTTAGTATTGACCAGAACATGTGTCAACTCCATAATTTTTTTAAAATGATGAGAACTATTATTTCACCAAAAAATTTAGTCAGCTTAAACAAACCGAAGAATGTCTGATAGTAAGAAAAAAAATATGTGCCTTCTATAAGATTAGAACCTTTTTTTTTCTTTTAAGGACTAAGCTCAGGTCCCCTCAAAAAGTAAAAAGTAAACTTCTGTTTATAGATTGTATGTAGAAGAGTATGTAGTGCAACTGTAACAAGTTTTTATAATAATTTGATACTAAAAATAGGAAATATGTTCACATGGTTCCAAATTTAAAGTACATGGAAGTGCATATAGTGAGGGGAAAACTGCCATGGGCTTCCCACCAAGGAGTCGATGCCACCAGTGTTTCTTTCCTTCACTTCTCCCGCTCGCTCTGTCGCTCCTTCCTTCCCGTCCTCTTAAAGACTGAAGCCTCCAGTACACACTGTGTGGACCTCGTTCTCCTTCACGTAGTGTATCTTGGCTATCTCTCCATCTCAAGATACAAAGAGTTTCCAGATGACTTTTAATGACTAAGAACATGTATTTATGGTTAATGAGTCCCCTATTGTTGAACAATTAGGGTGATTTCCAGTTAATGATGCAGTGATGTCATTTTGAACTTTTCTAAGTCTTTCTGTGAAATAGATTCCTAAAAGTGGAATTCATGAGTAACTGGTTTGTACATTTTGATATTTATTATGCTTTTTAGAGATTTTGCCAATTTACTCACCAGGGCTAAAGTATAAGAAAGTATTTTTCTCTATACTCTTATCTACAAAGTAGTATTTTATCATTATTTCTTTGATATCTGCTAACTTGACATGTAAATAGTATATCTCAACTATAATTCTAACTTGCATATCTTTAATTAGAATGAACATGTTTTTGATTTACAATTTTTTTTCTCCTGTGGTCTGAGTATTCATATTCTTTGTTTTAGTTTAGGTTGTTATTGCTTTATGGGAGCTTATTATATATTTAGGAAATTAACTTTTAAGGATATTAATTGTGGATAACCCCTGTACCTGACCCGTATCTTACCATTTTTCTTGATTTTGATTATGGTGCTTTTTTCCCTTAGAGCAATTTATTTTTCTTTTATGACTGCTGTATTTTGTATCATAATTAGACTTTTTTTTTAAAGTTGAAATAATTTTAAATATTTTTCATTACTTAGAGTTAGTTACAAAAGAATACTTAAATGCTAAGCTCTGAAGAATATTCACACAGCAGATGTTTGTGGGTCTCATCCATTTTTGTTTCCTATCCCCAATGAAGTTACTATAATGAATGTTTTGTATTTGTCTTGTTTTAGATCTGTTAAAAATTGTAAGTTAAACTATGTATATATTTTTTATTTCTACACATTAATTGTGTTCTGAGACATTATCCACATCATATTCCTGAGAGTCATTTCACTTTCACTGCTGTGTAATATTCCAAAGTGTGTGTGACTATACAATTTAGTTATCTATTCTTGTGACCATTTAGATTGTTTTCATTTGTTGCTCTTAGAAGAAAGAGTGATCCTATTTTAAACATGCCCTAGGTATACGTGTATAAGAATTTGTAGAGCATGGGATGGAATTGTTGGGTCAGGAGATAAAGGGGTATCTTATGGTTTTAAGTTGTTTTCCTCTCAGTGTCTGTTTTTATTCACTCTATGTCTATTCTAGTTTTCACTCTGTGAAATACATTCGTTCATATTTTCTTTTAATTTTGCTGTCCTTTTAAAAATTACTGTTGTGTTGGATTTATTCTTGTCTGATTCTTTTTTAAAAAATTTTTGTGTATTTATTTGTTTTTGGCTGTGCAGAGTCTTCATTGCTGCATGAGCTTTCTCTAGTTTCCATCAGAAATTCTTTACCACTTCCCACTAGGGAAGTCCTTGGTTCTAATTTTTATAAAATATATTGCAAATACCTTCTAGCTTACTTGTTGAAAGTCAAGCCTCCTCTTTCTATGAAAGCCAGTCAATGTTACACTTATTTCTGCGATTATTTTTTCACTTAATTTTTTTCTGTTATTTTGATATTCATTTATTTTTTTGTTCCTCAGTACTTTTAAAAGATGTAAAACTTTTTTGTCCAGCATTTGAAGTCCTTGAGTAATTTTTTAGGTAGCATAAGAAAACTCATAATAATATAGCATTAATGTAAATTAAAAATGAATGAAAAGAATGGGTGTGAACTTTTTGATCAAATAAATTATAATTTTCATGACTGTTAGGCCTGTACTGGTAAAGAAAAGCTCCCACTATGACTTGGTAGATACCCTCTGTATCCATATATGTAAAATAGTTACTCTATGTGCTTGTGTGTTTTTATTTTTATAAATGGGATCAGCTATATATAAATGCTGCTTTTAAAATTTGTTCTAATTTTAAGATTTTTTTTTCATAGTTTTAGGTGGTATCTCTTTTTAAGTAATGTTTTATTGTGCAGATGACTAGCATTACTCTAAGGGCGAGAATTAAATAAGAATGTTTTCTGTCTTTCAAAATAAACAATGTATAATGTTAATGCTAATAATAATAGCAGCTTACTCTGGATTGGTTGTTCTGAGTTTACATGTATCATCTCATTTAATTTTCATACAAATGTTAGGCATAGGGACTATTTTTAGCTTCCATTTTATGACTAGGGAAATAGGCATTGAGAGAGAGAACTTGTCCAGTGTTAGAGCCAGGATGGAAATGGAAGTAGTCCTTACGTGCATCTTTGTGCGATGCATCTCTATATTATTGGCAGACAGTTTATTTCTGTAAAATTGATGAAGATGGTCTTTATTCGTGGAAGTCCCTTGTTTTTGAACAAAATAAGATAATATATAAAATTAAATTTTACTAATGTATGATTATAAAAGGAATATATGTTTATTATAGTAATTTTGGAACACACACGAAGCCTAAAAATAAATGTAAAAATCACCTGAAACCAAAGAACTACTATTATTACAGTATCTCCATAATTTTTATGAAGGGGAACTTTGTTCAGTTAATTTCCTTCGGTTTATGAGATCCCTAGGTACCTTGAAAACTGGCCTAAAAACATGTACTTTGATTACATGTTTTCTCTACTTATCCCTTTCCCTTTTCCCCTCTCCTCCCCTCTTTTCCTTTAAGATTTGCATACTAATTCAAAGTGCTTTTTGATTTCTTTAATTGGTTTGTAGGATTAAGTTACCCGTAGCACCAAAAATCAATTGACCTTCCCTTGCATGGGTGTCTTTTGATCTTGTAATTGTTCTGTTTTCATCCTCTACATGCCATTATTAGCTGTTATTTCTTATATTACTGGATCATATTACTTAATAAATCTTGGAAATCAGAGTCAGTATTTTTCCCCTAGAATAATCTCTATTGATTTTTCCATGATAATAATTTCCCTCTTGCATGCATGGGACTATTGTGAGTCTTTTTGGTAGTATTTACAGAGTTTGAGATTCTGATAATTTGAGTTATATCATATATGTTGGAATCTGTAATTTTTCTAATGCTCTTAAAAGGACATTAATCTTTGAAACAGTGGCCTTGAATTTTAAATAACAAAAGCAATTAATATTTTTAGAAATACTTAATTTGATTTATTACTTTGTAGGTCTCTGTAATGCGTGATGAGGAGAAATTGTTGAGGATTAAAATTAATGAACTGGAGAAAAAGAAAAACCAGTGTTCTCAGGAAATAGATATGAAACAGCGAACCATTCAGCAACTTAGGGTAACAGTTTTGTTTTTAAAGATGATTTAAGTAGATTCTGTTGGTATATTTTAGTGTTTAATGGATAATCTGAGGATTGTAACCTGGGAGATAGTCTTTCAGAAAGCTCTTAGGACTGTTCTACCCATTAGAGGTCAAAGCAAAGTTGCATACTTTGAGACAAAGGGTTATACATTAAATGATATATTGTTGACAATTGTACTCGGATGTGCAGTATAAAGCGAGTAGGGGGTAATCATAGCCCTTTGACCATAAGAAGGAAGGTTATCTCCTAAGGAGTTACCTTGTTGGCACCAGGAGAAAATAGCTCTTTACCATCCAGCAGGCATTCCTGTGTCTTCTAAGGAGGGGTTAATGCCAGTGCATAACGCACAGTTAAAAGAGGGTAGGAGGCGGCACAGAGAATTTTATGTTTGAAAAAAATTCTTTTTTTCTTCTCCTCCCTTAAAATGTTTATCACAACTCAGGACTCTTAGGTGGTAAACCCAACCCAGTTGGCTGGTCAAGGTGCCTAGAACAGCTGGGAATGCTCCAGAGATGTGTTTGCATTTGCCGTCAGGGAAGGGCACCGCCGCCCCAGGTTTAGGGGAGATTCTCAGGCCTTGGGGAGCCCAGTTTCACAGGGATCTCTTAGTCCGCCAACAAGATCCCCGACACCTGCAGAACAAGAGTCACGTTTTCAAGAGATGTTTGGAGGCCTTTAGGGCGAAAAAGCTGTTAAAATGCTGCTTTCAAGAAGACAATTATTTCATGATTCCAACACCTTAGGGATCTTTAGGGGACTTTGAGGAACAGCTATGAGTACTTCGCGATAAATGATTTGAGCATCAATCCAAAGGAATGGTGAGGTGTCAAAACAGATGGAAATTTTGTTTATAGTGTGCCCTTATGTACCAGACACCGACTAGGTTCTTTCCCTCACTGTCGGACCACCTTTGACCACCGCTGTTGTTTTCCCTCCGTTTCTGTCCCCATCTGCCTACCTCTGTCGCTCTCTGTTTGCTTCTGTCCTGTCCGACCAACTCCACCATTCTCTGTTAACAGCCTATGTTCTCAGCATTCGGGTGTCTGGTCGCCCCCTTCCGCGCTCTCCGTCTGTTTCTGTCCACCGTCCTTGTTCTTTGTTTCCAGTTGTGGCAAGTGCTACCTGCATCATGCTACGTCCACCTCCATCACTTTCTATCTGTCTGCTCCGTCTTTCTCCGTCTGTTTCCATCCTGTCCGTCCACCTCCTGGGTTCTCTGTTTCTTTTCTGTGGGTCCCTCTCTGTAGTGCTGTTTCCGGTCTGTTTTGTCTCTGTCCGTCAACCTTTGTAGTTCTCTGTTTCCATCCGTCTCTGTCCATCCACCTCCAAAGCTCCTTCCTCGTTTTCTTTCATTGTCTCTGCCCCATCCTTCCAGCTCCAGATGGAAGGTTAGATTGCCAGACAGTTTAAAACTAAAATTGAAGGATTTCCAGTGTCCATAAATTAATGTTACGTCTTTTTCAAACCTTCCAGCTACTTTTTACATGTAGGGGATGTGGGGGCCCCTATTTTTCTGCATCTTGAGTTTACTTGATAAGGAATTTATTTATGGTTTACTTTGTTGTTCTCATATTAAATATATTTCTTCCCCTTTATGTTTTTTTGTGTTGTGTAAGAACATACATGCTAGCTTAAAATGTTGAGTGAAGAAAATGATTTGGCATTTTGAGGTAGATTAAAGGTATAAAATTGGGGGATTATATTTGTATTATCACTCTCACCTTTACTCTGAGGTGAAACAAACTGGGAAGCTTAAGATGTGGCCTTCTAGGAGATAGATTTCAAAGTTAATAATAAACCCTGTTCAAGTCCCACTATTAAATATTGGTGTAAGTTAAGTTTAATTTGCATTTCATGTTCTTTGATTTTTCAGGAGCAGTTAAATAATCAAAAAGTGGAAGAAGCTATACAACAGTACGAGAGAGTGTGCAAAGGTCAGAAATGAAACTCTTCTTCCAGTACTAAAAGACTGCAAAATAAGTAGCTAGAATAACAATTGGTTCATCATTTTCCTTTGAAAATTCTGAAGTGAAATAAAGGCAACATAAAATGTAACTTTATTAAAAGAGAAAAGCATTGATTCTCAAGAGTAACTTATATTTTATTTCTTGGCCACATATTGAGATGTGTGGTGTAGGCCCATTTTGAGTACTCTTAATCTTCCATCTTCTCCATTCTCTCTAAACTTTCATCCAGGCCACTTGTAACCAACATAGTTTCAGATCTTTTGGTTTTTGCAATCCGTCCTTTCCTTTATTTTTAAATTATTTGTCAATTCATTTTCTCTCATATTCGTTTTTAAGTAGTATTAATTGTATAAGAGTATTTTTTCTAAGTATAAAGGTGATGTGTAGTTTCCTCCTTTTTGAAACTCCTTTACCTTGGCTTTTGTGATCTATTCTTCTGGTTGAGAATGGACCTTAGCCGCTGTGACAAATTTCCTGAATAAGGCATCATTATCTTTTTTCTCTTTGTTTTCACTGTTGAGTTCCTTCACCTTTGTGATTTTAACTTTGTATTAGACATTCTCTGACAAGCAGAAAAGTACATTTTTAGCTCTTAAGGCTTTCCCTGGCTTCTAAAGTTCTATTTAAATACTGAATGCCATTTACCTAGGTATCTTATTGAGTTTTTAAATTGAGATATACAAACCATAAAATTTACCCTTTAAAAGTGTACAGTATGGTAGGTTTTAGTATATTCCCAAACTTGTACAACCACTACCACTATATAATTCCAGAGCGTTTTCATCACCCTAGAAAGAAATGCTGTACTGATTAGCAGTCACTCTCCATTCATGCTTCTACCAGAACTCCAGTTTCTGCTTCTATCTTAACATAGGCATCTTCCCTCTGAATGTATTTCTTCTCCCTAGCTGTTGCTATACAGACTTCCCTTTTCTTACAAGGACACCAATTATGTTGATTTAGGGCCCACTGTGGAGAAGGCAATGGCAGACCACTCCAGTACTCTTGCCTGGGAAATCCTGTGGGCGGAGGAGCCTGGTAGGCTGCAGTCCATGGGGTTGTGAAGAGTCGGACACAACTGAGGGACTTCCCTTTCGCTTTTCACTTTCATGCATTGGGAAGGAAATGGCAACCCACTCCAGTGTTCTTGCTTAGAGAATCCCAGGGACGGGGGAGCCTGGTGGGCTGCCGTCTATGGGGTTGCACAGAGTCGGACACGACTGACGTGACTTAGCAGCAGCAGCAGCAGGGCCCACTGTAATCCAGTAGCGGGAGTTCCCCAATGGCTCAGCTGTTTAGAATCCACCTGCAATGCAGGAGACATGGGCTCCACCCATGGGTTAGGAAGACCCCTGGGACTTCCCACTGGAGCAGCCACTCCAGTATTCTTTCCTGGAGAACGCCATGGACAGAGGAGCCTGGTTGTCTGCAGTTCATGGAGTCGCAAAGAGTTGGACATGACTGAAACAACTTTGCATTCAGGCACGCTAATCCAGTATGACCTTATTCTGAACTTGATTACCTCTGCAGAGACTCTTTTTCCAAGTAAGGTCATATTCACAGGGAGTAGACATAATTTTTTCCCCTGACATCCTGGTGGGTATAAAGGAGTATGTCATTTTGGTTCACTTATTTATTCAGCTGCAGCAAGTCTTAGTTGTGGTCCATAGGATCTTCATTGTGTCTTTGAGATCTTTTGTTCCGGTGCACAGCTTCTCTAGTTGTGGACACAGGCTCCACAGAACAGGCTTCGCAGTTTAGCCATGTGCTGTTGGCCATTGGTATATCTTTGCAGAAATGTCTGTTAATGTCCTTAGTGTGTTTTGCCTATTTGGGGCAAAAGTTGCCCCCTCAAAACAATTCAGTTGGGTTGTTTGCCCTCTCCCCCACTTGTTTTGTGTGTGTGTGTGTGTGTGTGTGTGTGTGGAGTTGTGATTTTTATATTTTCTGTCTTCTAGACCCTTAAATCTTTTCTCCTATTCTGTGGGTGGTTTTTCACTTCTTGGGTAGTGTCCTTTGATAGATAAAAGTTTCTAATTTTTTAAGTTAATTTTTATTGGAGTATAGTTGCTTTACAATGTTTACAAAGTGAAAGTTTTCATTTTGATGTTACCTATCTTGTTTTGATTGCTTATGCTTTAGGTATCATGTCTAAAAACCTGTTGGCTAATCTGAAGTTAGCTTGGTTTTCTTCTAAGGGTTTTATAGTTTTTAGCTGTTGAATTTAGGTCTTTGATTCACTTTGAATTAATCTGTTTGAGTATAATTTTTTATATTATGTGAGGTAGATGTCTAACTTAATTCTTTTTCATTTGGAGATCCAGTTGTCCCAGCACCATTTGTTGAAAAGACTATTCTTTCTCCTGTTGCATTGTTTTGCATTTTTGTTGAAAATCAGTTGACCACACATGTAAGGATTTATCTCCGAACTCTTAACTCTTTTTCATTGTTCTATATGTCAGTCTTTATACTAGTACCATACAGTATTGTTACTTACCTTTTAGTGAGTTTTGAAATTGAAAAGTGTGAATTCTCTCACTTGAAAAAGAATTAATTTATTTGGCTGCCCTGGGTCTTAGTTGTGGCACTTGGGATGGTTAGTTGTGACATGCCAATTCTTAGTTGTGGAATGTGGTATCTAGTTCCCTGACCAGGGATCGAACCTGGGGCCCTGGCAGTGAGAGATCTTAACCACTGGACTGCTGTGAAATTCCCAATCACTGAGTATTTCTAATCCAGAGTTTTATATGACATTTGTATGTCGTTTTTTTCACAAGTTGGTGCAATGTCCCTTCTTTCCACAGTCAACCTGTTCTCAAACATTACGCTTAAGCTTTTCCTCCTTGAAGTCTTGCTAGGACATTATATAGCTTTCAGTGATCCTCTCCCCTGAATGTTAAACACTTGATTGATTGATTGTCTGCCAGGCATTTATTTAGCTATGATAATTCATAGCTGTCTTTAGAGAGCTTTGATGAAATATCTAGTTCCTGTCCTTTTGCTTTATTTTGTGTGTTATTTGTTGCATATTTCTGGATTCTTTTCTTGAAATAAAGTTCAGGTATTGGAGGCTGTGACCAATATAATGATCTTTTTTCTTGTACTGTTTCTGCCTTTCAAAATAGATGGATAGCCTTTAATGAAGTTATCATTGGTGTCTTGTGACTTTACTAATTGCTGTCTAGATACTTAAACTCCTTTTTGAACTCTCTAGAGCAGAAGATAGGATGTAAGAACAGATTATTTGAATAAAAATGTGATTAACTATATAGTCAATATATTTGCATATCATGCTTTTTCAAAGGAAGAGTTTGGGGTAGAATACCAGTATTTCTTTAATCCTAAGAAAGAATTCTGTTTCATTAATTCTCCTGGTGGCTATATCAATGAACAGAAATACTGAAAAGTACTCAAAATATTTTCTCATTGTTTGGTTTTAAGCTTACTTTATAGTAAGTATTTTAAGGGGGCCATCTTTAGATATTTGTGTCATTTTTAGTGTTGATTTCAGTGCTGTGAGTTTGAGCTATGCATTTATAGACTCATCACCTCTGACATGAATAGTAGTCTTGGTAAGAGGTGTGGGAGGTGAGCCCTAGTACTGTGTCACCAAAGACAATAAGCCAGTCTTTCCTCCTCATCTCTTTCAGGTAGGATTAGAATTGTTTATAGTCATTTTTTATAGTCATTATTATAGTCATTTTTTCAAGGGTCAGAAACAGCTTTAGTAAGGTTATAATAGCACAGTTGTTCCTGAGGAGCTGGTTTAAAAATGCTAGAAGTAAATATTTTGCTTTGAAATTTTTTCTAGAAAAAATAATTACTTGAGATTTTTGAAAAAGTAAATTTGGGATTGAGAATTGTTTTAAGGAGGTAAAAATTATAGTTTTAGTTTTGGTTTAAGAATATTAACAGTAAAATTTGTCAAATAGGGTTTTTTTCTAAATCCCAATATATGTGTTTAATTACTACTGGTGTACCTCAGAGATGTTTCAGATTTGGTCCTGTGCATGCATGCTAAATCACTTCAGTCATGTCTAACTCTTCACGACCTTGTGGACTGTAGAGCCTACCAGGCTCCTCTCTCCATGAGATTCTGCAGGCGAGAATACTGGAGTGGTTGCCATGCCCTCCTCCAGGGATCTTCCCAACCCAAGGATCGAACCCAGGTCTCCCACATTGCAGGCAGATTCTTTACAGTCTGAACCACCAGGAAAGCCCTTAGCACCCATGCACATAGTTAAATGGCTTAAAACAATGCAAATACATTCCCTTACAACTCTGGAGGTCAGAACTCTGAAAAAGGTCTAATAAGGCTAAAATCAAGATGTCTGCAAAACTGTATTCCTTCTGGTTGCTTTAGGGGAGAATATGCTTCTTTACCTTTTCCAGATTAAGACATAATAGTATTGTGTTTAAAAAAACAGTGCTCACACCTAATTAAAAATACTTTATTGCTAAAACATGCTAACCATCATCTGAGCTTTCAGGGAACTGTAATCGTTCTGCTGATAGAGTAGGGCCTTAACGTTGATGCTGAAGACTGCTGACTGAACAGAGTAGTGGTTGCTAAAGACTGAGGTGGCTGTGGCAATTTCTTAAAGTAAGACAGTGAGGAAGTTTGCCACATCAGTTGACTCTTCCTTCCATAAACAATTTCTCTGTGGCGTGCTCTGCTGTTTGATGCCTTTTTACCCACAGTAGAATTTTTCAGAATTAGAGTCAAGCCTCTTAGACTCTGCCACCACTTTATCAACTCAGTTTATGTAATATTCTGAATCCTTTGTTGTCATTTCAACATTTTTCACTCAGAATAGATTCCATCTCAAGAAACCACTCTCTTTGCTCATCCATAAGAAGCAACTGGTCATCTGTTCAAGTTTTATCATGAGATTGCAGCAGTTTAGTCTTGTATTCTGGATAACTGGTAGCACCTACATCAGCACTGGCTGCTTCACCTTGCACTTTTAAGTTTGGGAGACAGCTTCTTTCCTTGAACCTCAAGAACTAACCTCTGCTAGCTTGAAACTTTCCCTCTGCAACTTCCTTACCTCTCAGCATTCATCAGATGGAAAGAATTAGGGCCTTGCTCTAAATTCGCTTAAGCGAATGTTGTGGTTATTTTTGATTTCTCTGTCCAGGCCACTGAAAGTTTCTCTATATCAGCAGTAAGTCTGTTTCGCTTTGTTATCATTTGAAAATTCACTGGGGTAGGACTTTAAAGTCTCTTGAAGAACTTTAATTTGCACTCACAACTTCAGTGTTTGGAACAAGAGGCCTAGCTTTTGTCTAGTCTCAGCTTTTGATATGCCTTCCTTACATAGTCATTTCATTTCTAGCTTTTGAGTTAAAGTGAGAGTTATGTGACTCTCCTTGAACACTTCCTTTCACTTGAACACTTAAAGGCCTCTGTAGTATTAATTGGATTAATTTCAATATTGTTGTGTCCTAGGGAATCGAGAGGTCCACAGAGAGGGAGAAACAGGGAAATAGCTGGTCATGGGAGCAATCAGAGCACAGATAGTCTTTATGGGTTAACCTTACTATCTTGCATTGTTGTAGTTCATAGCATCCCCCTAGAAATACAATAGTAACATCAGAGATCAGTGATCATAGGTCACATAACAAATACAACAATAATGATAGGATTATTAAAATGTGATACAGAGGCAGGAAGTGAACAAATGCTGTTAGAAAAATGGTACTTATAGATTTGCTTGATGCAAGATTGCCACAGACTTTGAATTTATAAAAACACAGTGTATCTGAAGCACAATTACGTGAAGAACAGTAAAATAATAGTTGTATGATTTTTATTACTAGCTTAGTTGTATTGAAAATGATTAATTTTATTTGAAAAGCTTTTCCATCTGTTTATTCTTGCATTCATCTGTACATCAATTATTTATTTGATCCTTCATTTATGCCAGTACTGGTCTAGGCATTGAAAATATAGCAGTGAACGAGACAAAGTTTTGTCTATGTGGAACTCATATTCTATTTAAGTTAACTTAATTTTCAATATGGATATCTAGATGTAGATGTTAATAATTTCTAAAATGTTCTTTCTAAATTTTTAGATCTGAGTGTTAAAGAAAAAATAATCAAAGACATGCAAATGACCCTGGAAGAACAAGAGCAAACTCAGGTAGAACAAGATCAAGTGCTTGAGGCTAAATTAGAGGAAACCGAAAGACTGGCCACAGGTAAAACAAGATTGCTTACATATTTCAAAGCATACTTTTTCATTTTCTTTCTTTTACTAATTTGCTTTCCTTTTTAATGTGGTTTAATATTTATAATAATTTATAAGAAAGTATTTATTGTCTTTTTGGAATATCTGTCACTTGTTATGTTTTACTGTGATGAAGATCGTTGTATCTCATTGAAAAAAGGAATCAGTACACTTTCATAATAACTGGATGATTTACTTGTAGTGTTTCCCAGATGTTAAGAATAAACTTTCAACTTTTTTCACCTCTCTACAGCAATTGGTATCATCTCTATGTTTAGTTCAATAAATACTCTGATTCTGTCCTTCAGAATACCATCAAAGGTTTTTTTGTTTTTTTTTTTAATTTTTGAGAGCATGAGGTTTCCTATATATTGGCACGCATTTAAACTGTATACTCAGAGCACTATTCAATGAGTTATTGAGAGATTTTCGTAGTTCTTTTCTAAGAATTTGGTAAACTTGTAGAATGGTCTGTGTGTGTGTGTGTGTGTGTGTGTGTGTGTGTGAAAGTCTCTCAGTCATGTCCGACTCTTCCTGACTCCATGGACTATACAGTCCATGGAATCCCCCAGACCAGAATGCCGGAGTGGGTAGCCTTTCCCTTCTCCAGGGGATCTTCCCAGCTTAGGAATCGAACCCAGGTCTCTCACACTACAGGTGGATTCTTTGCCAGCTGAGCTGCAAGGAAAGCCCAGAATGGTCTCAGTTCTATTAATATCTTGGTCTACGATCTGCTTCTGGGCTCTGCTGTCTGTGTTCCTGTCTGTATCCCATGCCACATACATCTCTGTGCAGTGTAACTTTTGCATGTAGTTTAAAAAAGTTTATATTTCCATATCAGAATTGGAAGAATGGAAGGAAAAATGCAAAGATTTGGAAGCGAAACACAATCAAAGTTCAAATAAAGAATTTGAGGATAACACAGATATACTTAATACAAAACTCAGTAAGCTTCAGGATGAGTTACAGGTATGATTTTTATCTACATGTATAATTGTATTTATATATTTATTATATTTCTCATAAGATGATTTAGTAAATATTTTATAATTATTTTAGATATGGATATACTCATAGCTGGGAAATGTTAGAATATGATTTCTCAGTACTCACTGAAATGACATGGGGAAGAGATTCCCTAGAATACAAGCTACTAAGTGCCAGTGAAAATGCAGTGGTTGGGTCTTCCGTTTCACATGTTTAATTCTTGTATCATCATGTCTTAGGTTTCTGTTACCTATTTTTGTATTGTTTAAACTTTTATCTCATCAAATACTGCTGTAGAAAAGAAACTATTAGGAAAATTATTTCGATTATTGTAAATTTAATTATTAAGCTGGAAAAGAATAGAATTGTATGTCTGAACATTGGAATACATTTAGAACTATATTACTACATTTGAAACTATATTACTACATAGAAAATAACTTGTTTTCTGTTTATATATTTTTCCATATTTACCTTTCACATACCATGCGTAGAATAGGACATACAGGGCAAAGATTTTTTAATGGGATTTAACAAATATTATGTAAAATTTTATACATTTTATTTATTAGAAATTATAATCCAACTGTAGTTTTGGCATTGAAGAAAGCATAGTAATGAGTTTTGAAAAGATTGCATCTAAGTTATTTTCTTAAATTCAGGCTGTATATAATTAGATATTAAATAAACCCATTCCTTTCTTTTTGTAACTATTAATTACATACTGTAGAATTTATCTTTTCCATTGTCAGAACCGAAAGCAGCTGGAGCAGAGTGGATAATCCATTAGTTATGAAAAAAATACATGAATTACTTTGCAAATGTTCATATTAAGGAATACTGGTGTGTTTTGCATTCTAAAATAATATGATCATGTATCTTAGATAATAAACTTTGTAATTCTGTAATGGACTAGTGATAATTTATCTGGCACAGTGGTTTTGCAAGTTTTAAAAACAGTAGATTTTTAAATACGTAACTTTTAGTGTAGTATTATTTTTGCTTCAAAAGAAGTTTTACATCAGTTTTGAATGTATAAATGAGATGTTTTTGAACTTGAAGGATCTATGGAAGCCTCTTTAAAATTTATTGATCAACTGTATTTTCTATTCAGCTATTCCTTGTATTCTTTAATAAATATTTGTCCTGTTACACAAGTTACTCTTTATTTGACATTCTGTATACCTGGAAAAATTTTATTTTTGGAATCACAGCTGGAAATGACCCCTACAAATCAAAAAAATTTTTAATCTAGCATTTAAAAAACTTGGTTCTCTGTAATTCTTTGAGAAATTTTAGTTATTTCTTAAGCTCACTGATGAAGGAAAGTTCTTAAATGGATTTTATAGCAAAATTAAGTTTATGAATGAAAGAACTATTTAGGAAAGCAACCAACAGTGTTCATTTTATAGTCTGAAATATACTCAAACCTTGTCATTATTTAAAGAAAAATGCTTGTTTTAAGTTTTTGAAAAGGTGAAATGAAGAGGCATGGATTATATGGAAATGTTTACAAATGCAGATTTATTAACTTAACTGCTTTGAAACATGTGATAGTTACTTGTGCTATTTCTACATGTAGGAATCTGAACAGAAACATGAAGCTGAAAGAAGAAAATGGTTAGAAGAAAAAATGATGCTTATCACTCAAGCAAAAGAAGCTGAGAATCTACGGAACAAAGAGATGAAAAAAATACGCTGAAGACAGAGAGCATTGTTTGAAGCAACAAAATGAAATGGTTGGTAATAGTTATATTTTATCTGCTGTGTATTTTGCCTGCTTTCTTTGGCTTCTTAAATTTTTACCTGGGATTCTTATATTCTTATCAGTGTCTACATGGTTGTGTGGGTTTGGTTTTTTGTTTGTTTGTTTTTAAAGCAGTTTGTCTATTTGTAAGATGAGTTTTCTATCCCAGTTTATCTTAAAGTTCTTATTTTGGGGAAAATAATTATTTCTCAATATCTAGATTCAGAACTTAAAAATATTTTCCTTTTGACTCCCACGGGGTTATCCCTACTGTAATGTAAAATACTTGCATTTTAACTGTAGATTCTGCTAACATGGTATATACATTTTACCTCATAAGCTGATTTTGTCAAATCTTTAAAAAAAAATCAACTATATAATTTCTAGAAGACTATAGGTAGAAATAACTTTCTGTTTTACTAGCTATAGTTCTCAAGTAATTCTGTCTTGTTAATAGTTTCTTGTTTTTTCCTCCTATTTTAATCTACAACTTAGTCTCTTTGATACTCAATCAAAAAAACGTTCAGTCATCGTTGATCCTGAGAAAACTATTGAGTAATATATTATCTTTAAATGAAAAGATAACCTAACCCTAACCCTAGTTCCCTGTTTATAGTAATAGTAACATGGCAGTATCACATTGCCATCTGTTGGCATTTCCTTTATGACAGAATTTTACTTATATCAGCTAAACTTTTCTGTACAAAAACATTAATTTTCACTAAGTTAAAGAAGATTTTCCCACAGATTTTAAAAAATACTTTTTATTTTGAAATTACTTTATTTCCAGAAATGTTGCGAAGCTAGTACAGAGAATTTCTGTATATCTATTACCCAACTTCTGATGTTAGAGCTTACATAACAACAGTACAGTGATAAAAACCAACAAATTAATATTATTACAATACTGATTGCTAAATTATGGATCTTACTAGAATTTCACCAACTTTCACACTAATTTTTTTTTTCCTGGGTATAGGGTCATATCTAGGATACTGTGTTCCATTTAGTTGTCAAGTTTCCTTAGAGTCCTGACTCTGTTTTCTTTGTCACATGACAAAGTATGTGAGACTAATACTTGTTATTACTACGGCACTCAGGTGGCAATATATTTCACTTCATGTACCAACGCCACCTGACTGGAGTTAGCTTCAGGAAGTGTTGTGTTGAGCAAGATTGAAATGCTACATCTACCTTAGCAGGAAATGCTGCTGCTGGTTCTGTCCATAGCCCATTCAACCTTCCAGACAGTAACAAGAGACAAGAAGTGAAATCAGAGTTGTTGATTTTCATAGTTAGTCACTCCAGCCCCAAAACAGGAATGGGCCTACTTTCTTTCCTAATCAGTGGTCCCTCTGGCAGCAATGCCAGCAAGTAAACCTCCTTTGAATTTTTAGTCCTAGAGCAAACTAGCTTTCCCCTTTCTCCTATATATTTCTTTACACTCATACCTAGGATGTGTGTCTGCAGTATTTAAAAAGTAAGTTGTTGATTTTTAAACTGGAATACACACAACACAGTAAGTAAAAGAAACGTTGTTCAGTGAATTATTATAAAGCCAGTCCCCAGTTAACTACCATCAAGTTTAAGAAATATAACAATATTAGCATCCAAGAGACCTTGTCTTCTCAATGATAATAACTCTTCTATCTTTTAATGTTAAACTTCAGTTTTGTTCATTTTTTAAAACTTAATATAAATAAAAATATGTAGAGTGCATTTTCTTGTGCCTGGCTTCTTTCACTTAGTATTATGTTTGTGAGGATCATCTATATTTGTTCCAAGTAGCTGGAGTTAGTCTCCTTTCATTGCTGAGAATTTCAGTGTATAAGTATACCACAGTCTGTTCAATTTAAAGTTGAAGATAAAGGGTTTGTTACTGTTTGGGGCTGTTATAAGTAAGATATCCTGTAAACATTTTAATATTTCTCTTAGTGCACGTGTACATTCATTTCTATTGCATATATAGCCAAGAATAGAATTGTTAGTGGATAGGGTAAACATCCCTGGAGGAGGGGATGGGAACCCACTCCAGTATTTTTACCTGGAGAATCCCATGGACAGAGGAGGCTGGCAGACTGCAGTCCATAGGGTCACACAGAGTCTGACATGAATGAAGCAGTTGGCAGGCAGACAGGCACGGTAAACATATGTGGAACTCTAGTAGAATGCCAGACTAATTTTCAAAGTAGTTTTACCCATTTATACTGCAACTCGTATTGGATGTTTTGTTTATTGGCTCTGCCTACCCAAGTCCCCTTGTTTATTTTCTATTTGACTATCTTTTTTATACAGGAGTTCCTTATACTTTCTGGATTGGTGTGTGTTGCAATTACCTTCTTTCAACCTCTGGTTTACCTTTTTACTCTCATTGCCTTTTTAGAACAGAAATGAAGAATATTCTAATTCATTTTCTCAGTCTTTTCCTTTATGAACATCAAGGACATGAAGATATTCTCTTACATTATTTCCTGAAAGGTTTGGGGTTTTACCTTTCATATTTTGATTCCATTAATTTTTGTGTTGAGATGTGATAGGGGTAAAGGCCGCCATCGTTCTTTTAAATTTGAATTACCAATTGACCTGATAGTACTTTTTAAAAAGGCTGTTACTTTTCTACTGCTCTGCAACTTTTGTTGTAGGTCAGTTGTTCAATGGTTAACTTTTTGTATATGGTGTGAGATTATAAATCTTTTTTTCCATTTGGCTGTTCAGTTGTTTCTTCACCCTTTGTAGAAAAGACTGTTCTTTTCTCCATTGAGTTTCTTTGACATTTTTATGGAATATCAATTGACCATAATATTTGTGGACTGTATCCTTTGCTCTCTGATGTCTGTATATCCTAAAGACAATATCACACTGTCTTTATTATTATATATAGTAGGCTTAAAATGATGTGATATGATTGCTTCTATTTTGTACTTCATTTTCAAAGTAAATTTGATTATGTCATTTGCATTTTCATATTATTTTTAGAGTCAGCTTTTCCACTTCTCACACACAGAAACACAGATACACACGCATTTGCTTGGATTTTTATTGAAGTTGCTTTGACTCTGATCTTCTAAGGGAGAACTGACATTTTAAAAATACTGAGTCTTTTGATCTTTGAACACAGGTTTTCTTTGTTTATTTAAAAAGAAAGTGAAAATGTTAGTTGCTCAGTCTTGTTCGACTCTGCAACCCCATGGACTGTAGGTGGCCAGACTCCTTTGTCCATGGAATTCTCCAGGCAAGAATACTGGGGCAGGTTGCCATTCTCTTCTCCAAGGGATCGTCCCAACCCAGGGATCAAACCTGTGTCTCCTGCATTACAGGCAGATTTTTACTGTCTGAGATACCAGGGAAGCCCCTTGTTTATTTACGTGTCCCTTTATTTCTTTCAGCAGTGTCTTGTAGTTATGTTTAGATCTTGCACATATTTTCTCTAATTTGCCACTATTTTAAACCCAGTGAAAAAGTATTTTTAATTTACGTTTTTCTGTTGTTTGTTGCTATTGGTTTTGTCATTTATTTTTGGTAATTTTACCATTTCATTTTGCAAATATTGAGGGAAATGCTAGAATTAGTTTAAAAGCTATAATTGTTTATTGAAGGAAGTGCCCAGTAAGCTTTTTTGTTTTGGAATGAGGTGGGATAGGATATAGTATGTGGATAGTTAAGGTATATAAAGGCATTATGTATTTGGTTTTTAAGTAAATATTTTATCTAGACTTGTCTATGTAATTTGTTGTATATCCTGTTCACAGTTATTGTGTTACCCATAATAACTTCAAAAATTCTTAGATTCATAATGTTACAACATTTACTTTAGCATTTTGTGTGTATTCTGTTTAGGAAATACTTAAAGGACAGTTGGCTGAGAAAGATGGTAACCTCCAGCAGTGGCGGGAAGAACGCGATCAACTGGTTGCAGCTTTAGAAATACAGCTGAAAGCACTGATCTCCAGTAATGTGCAAAAAGATAATGAAATCGAACAATTAAAAAGATCACATCAGAGGCTTCTAAGACAGTCAGTAGAATCTTATTCTTTCTATGCCTTTTTGAGTAAATATAGGAGTTTTCCAAAATTATTTAATTGATTAACTTTTAAAGAATAAAAATGTTAGTAGATCAGTGAGGAATCATAGATTGAAAAAATTATTTGCATACTTGCCATGAATTTTGAGTTTTCAGAGTTTACTCAGAGTTGACTCATCAGTGACTGGTTGAGAAATAGTACTTTCTCTAATATTTTGGCCATATCTTCAGGTAGAGTATTTAGAAAATAAACAACTGGTGATTTAGTCCCTCATCTGTCTTTAAAATATGGCAGTGTGACTCAGCCTAAACTCTTGCTGATTTAAGTATTTGAGCCCATCCTAAATTTATGATAAAGATACACATGGTTTTTGAAATTAAGCACAGTAGTGAGGAGATGTGAGTCATTCAGCAGGTACTTTTTTTTTTCTGTCCACACCACTCAGCCTGCAAGATCTTAGTTCCCGATCAGGGATTGAATCTGGGCCCCAGCAGTGAGAGTGTTGAGCTCTAACCACTGAGCTACCACAGAATTCCCAGGAGCTACTTTTGTAATATGCACCAGAGTTAGGAACCCTAGATGAAGAAAGTATTGCATTTCTCAGATAGCTGTTTCCCAGGAAAATTGAATATCAGGGTACATCTAAAGCTAGTCTTTTCAGAGTAAATGATTGGCATTTGAAAATATGCCATTCTAAAGCCTCCAGATAAATAATAAATGTGTATGTGTGTATCTGTCTCTGAACATCAAAAGACCTCGTGATTCTCAGAGAAAGACTGTCTGCTCAAAACAGGTATTAGCGTATGGTATAAATTGTACAGAATAGAAAGTTAGAAAAATGAAGTATCAACTACTGTGGTTTAGGGACCTGTGGGAAGCTTACTTAACATTTCTGAACTTTAAATCAGAGGTGATGATGTCTTCCTAATGAAATTGTGAAAATTTATTGAGCGTGTTTGTGAAACAGCACAGTTATTACAACAGTGGAAGTCAGTGCATGCTAGTTGCTTTCTGCATTATGAGTGCAAATAGATCTTTTTACTTGCAGTTTTGGGTAGGTGACAGATGTATTTGACTTTTGATTTTAGTGGTAGTGATTAGAGGGTCCATGTTGGAATTTATCCAGTTTAGCAATGTAAATCTGATATTTTTTTTATAGATAGGGTTTAGGAGTAGAGAATATCCTGTGACTAAGTGGGATGACAAAGTGTGCAGCAAGGAAAAGTTTAGTTATCAGTATAATCTTTTCTACTCAAATTCTGTAGTTGCATTCCTAAGACACCTCTGGTTTTTCAGAATTACATTATCAAAGTGATTTGAGAGGTTTAAGCTCCAACTCAGTACAGAGTGTGGTTTTGTTATTTAATGTCTCTAGGTCTCTATTTTCTATATTGAAAGTAGAAATAATGATTTTTGCCAAATCTAACTCCGAGTTGCAGTGAAAGTAAAATGAGAGAACATATGTAAAACACCTTGGTACTTGAATGTAATCTTTCAAATTTCCGTTTAGGTCAGACTCAGAAGAGGCTGGAAAGTTGCCGATTCTCT
Source organism: Nanger dama (assembly GCA_917880005.1). NCBI lineage: Eukaryota > Metazoa > Chordata > Mammalia > Artiodactyla > Bovidae > Nanger > Nanger dama. Next base: position 11,372,306 of record CAKJTW010000051.1, read on the forward strand.
GAGCATGCAAAAGAGGTGGAAGGAGAGTTAGTTGGTCATTGAAGTCTTTAGTTCCTTCCAGTATTTAATTCATCCAAATCTTGATTTTATATTCTTCAGGTGAATTATTTTAATGTATATTCAGTTACAGCGGCTTGTTGCTTTAATATTTCCTTACTTTAGGAAAAACAGACCATGGATATCCAGCCCACACAAATGAGTTCAACAGATGCTGGCAAGGTTGAAACTGAACCTCAGTCAACAAGTTTTGAAATTTCCAGAGATGAAGTAGAGGTGGGTATTTGATAACACAGTCTGTTCTTTAACCCTCTTTGCCAATGACCATTAATTACTAAATAACACTTGAAAGTATAATTTAATCAGTTGTTGAAGGTATCTTGCTATACAGTTAGCTATGAGTGCTCTTGGGAAGGAGAACTAAAGGCTTTTGAGGGGAAATGCAATTCTGAGGAAATTTGATCCCCAAATGACACTTATCTCCTCAAAATGATACTGATCTCAAACAACAGATCTTTTAATATAAATAAATTTGATGGTCAGAAATAGGAAATCTCACAAAAGATAAAATTTGGATGACTGTTTTCTCTCATAAGTAGTCCATTTAATAAGCATTCTAGTAAATAGTATTTTTGGAAATTTTACCCACTTTACAACTTTATCACCAAATCCCAGTAACCTGACAGTGAAGTTTCTTTGCTTTGAAGTGGGCTTGGGGTTCTGTGGCTCATGTTGTATAGCATAGAGTTTATCAGAGTGCCTATGAAATAGGTAAAAATCATATGTCACTTTTTGAAAATAAACTTACTTTTTAAAATATTTATTTCAAAAGCATTTAATGGGAGCATTCATTGTTAGGAACCTTGCTAAGCCCTGAGGATAAAGACATGAGATTACCATCCTTGAGGAGTAAGAATTCTAATAAGACAGGTATTTAATGACTGTCTTGTTTGACCGTTCGGACTAAGCGTTATGAAGAGAGTGCTGAGAAGGGACACTGAGGAAGATAGGATGAATTTTGCTTGAGTGGCTGTGTAGAAAAAGTAACATTATACGGGGTCTTGAAAGCTAACGGAAGTTTACCAAGCAGAGAATGGAAAGAGAAAGGCATTTTAATTCAGGAAAATAGCACAAGCCATTCCTTACAAGGCTTCAGAAGAGTCATGTTACTTCCACCACATGCTGTTAGTCACAGAAGCCGTTAAGGCCAGCCTCCATCCAGGGGAGGGGAATGCGACACTCTCAATAGGAAGAATAGTATTCACAGCAAAGTGTAGTTTACCACAGTGAGGCTGCTTATCACCTGGTGGCTCAGATAGTAAAATATCCTCCTGCATCGTGCAAGACCTGGGTTCAATCCCTGGGTTGGGAAGATCCCCTGGAGAAGGGAATGGCTACCCACTCCGGTATTCTTGCCTGGAAAACCCCATGGACAGAGGAGCCTGGCAGACTATAGTCCATGGGGTCCTAAAGAGTTGGACACATGACTGATAGATAATAGAATAGATAGTGCTTATTAAAAATCCTAGACTCTTTCCTTCGAGATTCCTGATTTAGTAAATTCATGGTAGAGTTCAAGAGTTTTTTAAACTATTTCTCCAGAGGATTCTTAGGATGATACAGGTTTGGGAAATACTGAGTACTGTGTGTAAACCTGGAGAAAGTAGATGACAACTCACTCTTTCTATCCCTGTTGTGGTGAGTTTGACCCAAACATTTTATCTTTCCCCATTCATTGTTTTTAATAGGTATTTGGCAGAGGTAATTTTTGGCAATTTAGAAATTCATGTTCTGCAAATAAGATTTGTTTACCTTTTAAATTCTGTTGTAGGATGGATCTATAGTCCTTGACTCTTGTGAAGTGTCAACAGAAAATAATCAAAGCACTCGATTTCCAAAACCTGAGTTAGAGATTCAATTTACACCTTTACAGCCAAACAGAATGGCAGTGAAACACCCAGGTTGTACCTCACCGGTGACGGTTAAGATTCCCAAGGCCCGAAAGAGGAAAAGTCATGAAATGGAAGAGGTAAATACTTAACTATTAAGTGAACTAAACAAGTAAGTTTTATTATTGTTCAGCTATACAGTTAAACTCTGTTACGTTGCCCTCCTGTGCATAAGCACTAGAATTAGAACCCAAAGTCATAGTTTACAGTATATTTAATACTCTTAACAGTGTTGCTGTGGTAAATAGTCCTTAAACAAAAAGCTTGAGGATTCTAAAATGTGTAGATTTTTCCTTGTTTCAGTGACGCTGTGATAGGTCAAATGGTGGTGAATTTCAGTAGAAAGCTATTTCAGTATTCCAGTTCTGTTCATACTTACTCACTTTCCCTCCTTTGGAATAGAAGAGGGATTAAGGATAAAGGAAATAGAGAAACTGAAGTGACTTGCTTGAGTAGAATCCTTGTGATTTAGTTAAAGTCATAGTAGGTTTCAGAAGAGAAATTCTTTTCTGTGAGCCAGTATGAAAATTTGGATCCTATTTAGTGGTAGGCCAAAAATGATTTACTTCTTGCTTCTGCAGCTTTCTGGTTGTGGGTTTACCAACCTTCTATCATATTCGAACCATGTTGGTTCAGCAAGTCACATAAATTTTCTGATTCTCACTTTCCTCCTTTTGAAATAAAGAATTAGATATAATGTGTTTAAAATGTTTTGCTTTTGTTACACCTGTGATAGGTACATAATAAATGACAATATTTATGCTAAAAGCAATATTTATGTTTAAAACTCTATAGCACAATAACTTTTTCTCCAGCTTGTCTTTTCACTTCTTTAAAGAGTAGTGTATTTTCAAGCTGGTAGAAAAACAGAAATAATATTAAACATACTCCTGTAATTTCATTATGATGCATGTGAAAAATTAATACCTTCAATCATTTTGTAATAAAAACATGTATTATATCCTTACACTGTGCACGTAAACCTACATATGTTATATATCAGTAATATTTCACTGAAGGTGAAAAAATAGTGAGAAAAAAGTTGTACCTTCAGTCAGGGTTTCTCAGCTTCAGCATGATTGACATTTTTGGCCAGATATTTCTTTGTTTTGAAGAGTTCAATGTCCTGTACATTGTAGGGTTTTTTAGCAGTATTCCTGGCCTCTACCCACTAGTTGCCATTAAACCTGCCTCTTATACTCAGCAATGACAACCATAAATATCTTTAGACATTGCCAGTGTCCCCTGGGGTCAGAATTGCTCCTGGTTAAGAACTATTTGCTTGGTTTTTTGTTTGTTTGTTTTCTTTTTTTTCTTCCTCTGGAGTCTAGAGAGGGAAAGAATGTGTTGTCAAGAAATTAATCAGTGCTGAACTTCATTACTTTTAGGACTTTGTGAAATTTGAAAATAAGAAGAATGCTACACCAAGAATTAATTTGAAGTCCCCTGTTTCTGAGCATAGAAATTCTTCTGTCAAAAGGAACAAAAGGTTTGTCTTTTAATTTGTCCAAAATTGACCATTTTCATAAGTTATATTTGTGAAGTAGATGAAAATAAAAATGTCAAATTTGATTAGTAATTATTCAGAAGTTGAGTTTTGTCCAGTTATAACTCACTTACATTCCATTTTCTATTTATCTAATTCAACTTAAAATACATAACCTTTAACATTTGGCAAGTAGCAGGTACTTCTTGATGTATTCACCTCTGACTTAGCACTCTTATCACATTCATTCTCTGGCCCTTTCATCCCTCTCCTTATATGATTAACCCCAAGTTCCCTGCCTGAGAATTTATAACTTGTGTCTGGCCTCTTTCATTCAACTCTGGCTATAACTGTTTGTTCTAACATGCCTCATTACCAATAACAACAAAAAAATGTTTGTTTATTAGGTTTCCATACACCTGTCATCTAAGAAAACGTATTCTTTACGGAGTCATGCATCCACAAGTGGTGTAAACGAGCCTCCTAAGAAAAAAGAAGGAACGCTACAGAAATTTGGAGACTTCTTACAACATTCTCCAATTATTCTTCAATCAAAAGGTTTGCAGACTATTAATTAAATGACCCTTTATGTTAGATGTATGTTTTCTAATATCTGATTGGTATAAACTCAACCACAGTGACTCTTATATCTCCAGTAGAAATTGTTCTCTTAATGTTAGGTATTTGTTAGGTAAAAATGACCAGGACCCCAATAGAGTATTTGACAGGCTTTACTGAGGAAGCACTCCCAGGTGGGGTTCCTAGACCCGAAGGAGGCAGGTCCAGGAAGTCCGCGCGCAGGACCGTGCTAGAAGTTTGTTTATATATGCACGCTGCAGGGGACATGGCAACCGCTGAAGTGTGCTGTCATTGGGGACCTTCTCGCGGGCGGGGGGGGAGAGGAGGGGCGGCCCATCATGGCCCCTGGGGTCCGACCTTACATTCTGACCCTTTTGATAGGATAAAGGGGTGCCGTTATCGTTTCTCGCTACTTCCTGCTGAACTGGGTCGTCGTTGGGGCTGAGGGTCGTGGCCGGATCCCGGTGACCTTTAGGGGGCCTCAGGGTCTCTGGACGGGAGTTTGGAGTATGCGGCCACCATCAGCATCTGTCCAGTAGCCGTCTGGGTCAGGTCCCTGACCCTCTGGAGGACGATCTGAAAAACACAAGATCCTATTGACAGGATGAGGAACAAGGCGGTGAGGGCATTGGCTGGTAGATGCAGTACCTCGCTGGTCAAGGGCCCCATTGGCCAGGTTACTTTCATGGCATTTTGAAATTTTGGGCTTCTACCCGTTTGTTGGGAATCGGTTGGGCAAAGTACGGTCGGGGTCTCAAGGGAAGACAGAGCCAACACGAGAGGTTTCAGTTAGGGTCTGATAGGTGTCATTGATGCTGGTGAAAATTTGGGATGAGAAATTTAAGGGTCTGAGCGCCTGATGAACTTGGTCTAGGAGTTTGTTGGGCTCATGGTGTGGATTAGAGGCTTCAGTTGCTAACTTTATGAGGTCCTGTTGGACCTTATGTCAGATTTGTTTTCGCCTCTGATCTTGGGCCCCCTTTCCGTCTGTCATTCTGTAGTGAGTTTGCATGGTAAAACAGAGATCTTTGCCTCTAGCTTTATAAAAATGGGGACTGTCTCTAAACCCTTGGGGAAGGACTGTCCATGTTAGTTGGGAGGATTGTCGAGTTTCTGGGTCAGTCTGTGTGAAAGCAAAGAGAAATTGGCAGTCTGGGTGTAAGGGAATAGTGAGAAAAGCATCTTTGAAGTCTATGACTGTAAAGTGAGTCGTATTGCTAGGGATGTCAGAAAGTAAGGTATAAGGATTAGGGACGATTGGATGAGCAGGGATTACGACCTCGTTTATCAGTTGAAGGTCCTGGACCAGTCGGTAGCCGCCAGAAGCTTTCTGTACCAGGAGAATGGGGGTATTGCAGGGCGAGGCCGTGGGGACCAGGAGGCCCTGGCCTAAGAGGTGGTCTATGATTGGCTTAAGACCGTGTAGGTGAGTCTGAGAGATGGGGAATTGAGGGCGGCTTGGGAAGTGGGAAGGATCACGTAGTTTGATCAGGATGGGGGTGTGATGGGTTGCTACCAGAGGGATTTCAGTGTTCCAAATGGCAGGGTCGACAATTGGAGCCTCAGGGGAGCAGAGGAGGAGTAGGGGGCAAGGTGAGAGATTGGGAAAGTGGAAGAGGTAAGTGAATGATGGCCTTAAGTTTAGCTAAAATGTCTCGCCCTAGCAGGGGAGTGGGTCATGAACGGATTATCAGAAAAGTGTGTGAACAGGAAGTGGTCAAGTTGACAGGGCTGTGGCCCAGTCTGCAAGGGTCGTGAAGATGTGCCATCTATACCCACCACCGAGACCTGAGAAGGATGTAAGGTGCCCCCAAAGGAGGGAAGAACCGAATAAGTAGCCCCCGTATCTATCAAAAAATTGATAGACTTACCCGCCACTTGAAGCATTACCCTGGGCTCGGCTTGGGCTATGGAAGTCCCCGAGTCTGGGCGTCGTCAATCTTGATCAAAGGAGAGAAGTTCCAAGGTGGGGTGTGGGGAGGAAATGTCCTTTGGGGGCCCAGACCTCGGCCCGGTAAGGTCGGGGTCTGAGTCGCCTGGGGACAATCACTCGCCCAATGTCCCGGTTGCTTGCAATGAGGGCACGGCCTTGTTGGGGGCCGGGGGTTTGGGCATTGGCGGGCCCAGTGGCCCTCATGACCGCATATGAAGCAGGCTCCTGGTGGTGGCTTCTGGGGACCCACTTTTGCCCCATGGCCAGCCGAAGGGCTGCTACCAGTGCCTGGGTGTGTTCAGGGAGGTTGGTCTGGAGTTCAGCTTTTTGTTTAAGCCTTGCGGCTAGCTTCAGCAGCTTCCTCTTGGGCATTGTAAACCTTAAAGGCCATTTTTACCAGGTTTTGGAGGGGGGTCTGAGGCCCATCCTCAGCCTTGAAAAGTTTCTTTCTGATGTCTGCAGCTGATTGGGATATAAAACGGTTGGCTAGGGTAGTAACCCCTGCCAGAGAATCTGGGGCAGTCCGGGTATAGGTGGTGAGAGCCTCTGTCAGCCTGTTAAGAAAGGCTGCTGGGTTTTTATCGAGGCCCTGGGTCACTTTATCTAGCTTAAGTAGGTTTACTACCTTAAGGGAGGTGGTCTCCATTCCCTCTAATAGGCATTCTATCATGTATTGAATATTGGCCTTTCCTCTTTGTCCCTCTTGATAGTCCCAATCTGGGTCTACGTCTGGAATAGCAGCTGCTCCAGGTGGCCGAGCAGGGTCAGCTGGGTTGGCTAGATGCCTCTGGTCTTCTATCTCCTTGCTGCGGCCCAAATGGCCTTTCTTTTTCTGGGGTAGTAGTGAACCCCAGGATGACAAATATGTCTTGCCAGGGCGTAAGATCAAGATAGCTGGGTGAAATTTTTGATGTAGTGGGAAGGGTTAGCCGAATAGGAGCCTACCCGTTGTTAAATATGAGCAAGATGTTGGAGTAAAAGGGCACGTGGACATGGGTGAGACCCTCTGGGCCGGCCACCTGGTGGAGAGGTAGCAGGGGAGCTGGTAGCAGATTGAGAGTGGTCTGCGACCTTGTGTGTGAGCTGACTGGTGAGTCAGAAAGGGGAGCATGGAGGAAGGGGTGGATATTGAGGTGGAGCCAAGGGAGCGGCAGGAGGCATAATCACAGGAGAGTTGGGCTGTGAGAGTGGTGGGGGGAGGAGGTGATGAGGGGGGACGGGGTAGATGGAGAGACGGAACCAAGGACGAAGCCAAGGACGGAGAGTTGGGCTGTGAGAGTGGTGGGGAAGAAGGCGATGAGGGGGAAAATGTGGATATAGAGATGGCCTTGTTATAGGAGAGCTAGGCTGTGAGGACGATGGGGGAGGGGAAGACACGGAGGGAATGGGTGAGGGTGACAGAGGGAAGGTTGGTGAAGTAGCAGGGCCTGGAGTGTAGGGTGGGGGGCCACTAGATCTTCTGGAGGCACTGTAAGGGCAGAAGTTTCTGCCTTAGGTGTCTCTGGTTGGGCCGCTGACAGCCTCTCTGGTGACGAAGGGCTAGAGAGAGCCATGATTAGGAGAATTTCAGAAGGGGAACAGCGGGTGCATAGAGTGGGATGGGAGCGCAAACACCAGAAAGCTTGTACGTAGGGTACCTCAGACCATTTTCCCGTCCTCCGGCAGTAATTAAGTCACGGAGGATGTCAAAATCGAAAGTTCCGGTTGGTGGCCACTGTGAGCCATTATCTAAAGAATATAGAGGCCATGCCTCAGAACAAAGGTAGGTTAAGCATTTGGAGCAATTTCTCCGGAGATATGTAAAGTTCTGAGGCTGGCAAGTAAACATTCTAGCGTAGACCAGGGCTGGTTGGGCTTGGAGGGAGCTGCCCCCATGGCGATCACGGAACGAAGGTCCTGGACCAGTCGTTAACAGGGCTGGGAGTAGTCCGGTCAGGTGTCCCCGAACGGGCAGTCAACCCAGCGAGGAGAAGGCCACTCAGCCAAGATGGACGTCTCCAAATTGACAGGCGGCGAGGAAGCAAGCCTGGCTTGCGGAGGAGGGGTCTGGCTGCGGCCCCAATTTTATCGGAACCGGAACACCCTTATAATCGCCATGGAAGCAAAAACCCCCAGAACCCGACCAATGGAACTTACCCCGTATCCTGCCAGACGGTTGAATGGTCCCGGAGGGGTGACGGGGTGACCTGGTCCGACGTGGGCCAGACCGGGAGGGGTCGGCAAATCCCGCTCTTTGCAGGATGGGCCCTCGCCTCGGGCCCCACGTTGGGTGCCAAATGTTAGGTAAAGATGACCAGGACCCCAATAGAGTATTTAACAGGCTTTACTGGGGAAGCGCTCCTGGGCGTGGTTCCCAGACCCATAGGAGGCAGGTTCAGGAAGTCCGCGCGCTGGACCATGCTAGAAGTTTGTTTATATATGCATGCTGCTGCAGGGGATGGCCAGGTTAGCGGAAGGGGTTTGGATAGGTTGCTAGTTTGCCATGGCGCGGGGCTGATAGGTTTTTCTGTGCGGCTGGGGTGGGGCGGCTTTATCGTTGAGGATCTATGCGGCTGGAGCGGGGCGGCTTTGGTGGCAAAGTGTGCTCTCATTGGTCCCCGGGATCCGGAAGCCTCCCTCCGTTAAGGACTCCCCTGGCCGGCGGGGGGGAGAGGAGAGGCGGCTCGTCGTGGCAACCGGGCGAAGTATGCTGTCACTGGGGACCTTCTCGCCGGCGGGAGGGAGAGGAGGGGCGGCCCATCATGGCCCCCGGGGTCCGACCTTACAGTATTGAGGGAGGAAACATGAAACTATGATGTGCCTTGGTGTTCACTGTATGGTGGAAGAGAACAATCTGTATTTAAATAATTGATCCAGAGTAGCTTCCCAGGTGGTGCTAGTGGTAAAGAACCTGCTTGCCAGTGCAAGAGATGTAAGAGACATAGGTTCGATCCCTGGGATGGAAAGATTCTGTGGAGAAGGGATTAGCAACCCACTCCACTATTCTTACCTGGACATACCAATGGACAGAGGAGCTTGGAGGGCTACAGTACATAGGGTCGCACAGAGTTGGACACAACTGAAGTGACTTAGCACGCATGCATGCAGACTGCTGAATGCATTGTAGAGCTACAAGGAAAGAACTATGGTAGTATTGGAGGGAAAGAACTGTTTGGGGCTATGGGAAGGTCTGATATTAATAGAAGAGATGGGATTTAACTTGGGTATTGAAATACTGGAAGATTATACCTCCTAGAGGTAACCACTGTTAGTATTATGGTATATATTCTAGTGCTTTTTTCCTCTGCATGGATAAGCATGAGAAACGCTGGGCTGGAAGAAGCACAAGCTGGAATCAAGATTGCCAGGAGAAATATCAGTAACCTCATATATGCAGATGACACCACCCTTATGGCAGAAAGTTAGGAGGAACTAAAAAGCCTCTTGATGAAACTGAAAGTGGAGAGTGAAAATTTGGCTTAAAGCTCAACATTCAGAAAACAAAGATCATGGCATCCAGTCCCATCACTTCATGGGAAATAGATGGGGAAACAGTGGAAACAGTGTCAGACTTTATTTTTTCGGGCTCCAAAATCACTGCAGATGGTGAATGCAGCCATGAAATTAAAAGACGCTTAACTCCTTGGAAGAAAAGCTATGACCAACCTAGATAGCATATTGAAAAGCAGAGACATTACTTTGCCAATAAAGGTCCGTCTAGTCAAGGCTATGGTTTGTCCAGTGGTCATGTATGGATGTGAGAGTTGGACTGTGAAGAAGGCTGAGTGCCGAAGAATTGATGCTTTTGAACTGTGGTGTTGGAGAAGACTCTTGAGAGTCCCTTGGACTGCAAGGAGATCTAACCAGTCCATTCTGAAGGAGACCAGCCCTGGGATTTCTTTGGAAGGAATGATGTTAAAGCTGAAACTCCAGTACTTTGGCCACCTCATGTGAAGAGTTGACTCACTGGAAAAGACTCTGATGCTGGGAGGGATTGGGGGCAAGAGGAGAAGGGGACGACCGAAAATGAGATGGCTGGATGGCATTACTGACTCGATGGACATGAGTCTGAGTGAACTCCGAGAGTTGGTGATGGACAGGGAGGCCTGGCGTGCTGCGATTCCTGGGGTTGCAAAAGTTGCACACGACTGAGTGACTGAACTGAATCTTATGTACTGTATCAAAAACATTTCTTTAAATATCTATTAAGTTTAGTTGCTTAATGCTTTTTTCTTTATAATATAGACATATTAAGAGTCTGATATTAATATGTGCTAAGATACATATTCTCTCTATACACATATACGTAAATAGATACTTATATACACATCTACCAGAAAGAACAGTTTTAATGTAAGTAGAGTACCAGGAAAGTGCAGGACTGTGCAGGCAGTTCTAGGTAACAATATGCTACTGGCATCTGTCTGGCAGTATGTCTGGCATCTAGAATGTGGAGAGAGTATTAAGAGGAAGGGGGCAGGAAGGAGGGAGTTTTCATGTTTTCATGAAATTACCTGAGTGGTGGTGGTGGGATAAATTGGAGACTAGAGGTGGGGAGAATGAGGAGGGAAAGTGACTAAAAGCAGGGGAACAGTTGAATTGAGTCACATTGGTTGTGTAAAAATACTTTGTGTAAAAACTTACCACAGAGCTTCCCAAGCTTTCTTGGTTTACAATGCCTTTAATGTGTCAGTAATTTTTTCAGTGCATGAAGTGAAGTGAAGTGAAGTCGCTCAGTCTTGTCCGACTCTTAGCGACCCCATGGACTATAGCCTACCAGGATACTCCATCCATTGGATTTTCCAGGCAAGAGTACTGGAGTGGGGGTGCCATTGCCTTCTCCAGTGCATCCATGCACCCAAAGAAACACCTAAATAGTCCCATCCATTAATACTTAAGGCCAAACAATCCCTGAAAATTTAGCTTCTGAATATCCAGGTTGCTAAAATATGTCACCATCAAAAGGAAGGATATTTGATACCTTTTGAAACTGTGAACTACCTTGAGTTGAGTGTCACTGTTTTCCTTAGAAATTTAAAATATTCCAAGTTGCTCTTGTGAATTTGCTGCAACATGTCTTGTCGCACAGTTTGGGGACTTCAGACTTGGAGCCATTTGTGTGTGTGTGTATATATATTTAAAAGTATACGTTGTTTGAAAGATATCATTTGTATAAGCATAGAAAATATCTGGAGAGCAAATTGTTAAATGTTTAAATTTGGAGAGGTGGGGCTTGTTATTTTAGATTCTTAGGTATTCTTACTTAATTATATTGACCATTGTTTATATTTATTTAGTTGCTAAGTTCTGTCCGACCCTTTGCGACCCCGTGGACTGTAGTCCACCAGGCTCCTCTGTCCATGGGATTTCTCAGGCAAGAATACTGCAGTGGGTTGCCATTTCCTTCTCCAGGGGATCTTCCCAACCCAGGAATCAAACCTGGGTCTCCTGCATTGCAGGTAGATTCTTTCCTGACTGAGCTACAAGGAAGCCCCTCTCCTTGAAAACGTATTTCCTTTTGATATATAAACAATATATTGCGATAAAAGCAATGCATATATGGTTTATGTATTAAAAAGGAAACATGTTTTCAACTAGAGGGAAGTACCCAGATGGTAATGACTTGCTGACTTGGTTGATTTAGTTTAACAGCTTCCCTACTATGTACCTGGTGTGGGGTTTATATTTTTTAACTTCTTTCTAGGAGTGTAAAGATTCCCTGTTTTGGATTGTAACTGCAGTACATGTCTGTTGTTGATCACTTGGAAATAAAGGGGGAAAAAGAAAATAGAGGCTAGTTCTTAAACTTCTGTTGCTCTGATAACTGCTCTTAATCCCTTACTCAGTATCACTGTTCTCCCCGTTTATCCCTTATGCCTATCTCCTATCCATTCAGTACATAGCAGAGCCAGAGGGATCTTTTCAAAGTACATATTATTTAAGCCATTTAATTTTTGTTTTCTTATCTTTTCCAGTAGGATATAAGCTCTGCAAGTGCAACATGTCTGTCTTGTTTACATCTTTGGCTCTTAGTACAGTGGTTTGCACATAGTAGTGAGGGATTTTGAGGCTCCAACCCAAATCCTATGTGTGATTTGTTTCAGGCTGACCATGAACGATTACAGAGGTTTTACCTGTTAGGCCTCATAAGGGAAAGCTGCCCTTCCCTCATCAAACATGATGCACAGCCAGTGCACTCCAGTCTTTGAAGGGAGTCAGTCAGTCAAGGACTCAGGTCTCCTGCTGGGCATACTCTTACATATACCTGCATTCCTAGCCTGCATGTGTGTGTGAGCCACTCAGTGGTGTCCAATTCTTTATGACCCCATGGACTGTAGCCTGCTAGGCTCCTTGTCCATGGAATTCTCCAGGCAAGAATAGTGAGTGGATTGCCATTTCCTTCTCCAGGGGATCTTCCCAACCCAGGGATTGAACCTGGGTCTCCTGCATTGCAGGCAGATTCTATTACCACTGAGCCACCACAGAATTCCTAGCCTGGGGGCCTTCATTTGGATGCTCCTAATTGAGTGCCTTCAGTAGATAATGTCCTCAGGCATCTCTGCTGAAGACTTTATGATGGGGAAGGAGAAGGAACCTTGGAGACACTCTTTTCCACTCTGACTGTACTTTTCCACTCCTAGCCCTCCCCTCTGGTCTCCAGCACCAAGGTCCACAACAGTGATAGAACGACCACTTCTGTGCTGATCCACCTGACCCAGACCATGCATTATTCCATGAGGGAGTGTGGAACAGGGTGGGGGTTTGGTATGTTCTCAGTTTAGACTTCCCGGGTGGCTCAGATGGTAAAAGTGTCTGCCTACAATGCAGGAGACCCAGGTTTGATCCCTGGAGTGGGAAGATTCCCTGGAGAAGGAAATGGAAACCCATTCTAGTAGTCTTGCCTGGAAAATTCCATGGACAGAGGAGCCTGTTAAGCTAGAGTCCATGGGGTCGCAAAGAGTCGGACATGACTGAGGGACTTCACTCACTCAGTTTAGCCTCTTGCTTACTCAATTGCAGTAGATGGTTAAAGGCTTTAACTTTCATGTTGACTTGTCATAATTAGCTACTCTGATACCTGGCAGCTCACTGCTTAGGCTCAGCTTAGCCATTGACAGGTAGACACTTAACTGCATATTTCCTTAAATGTTTTCTTTTTAAAAAATATATATATTTGATATCATATATATATATATGGATTTTATATCCAGAAGTTTTCCTAAATGGAAATGTTTTCTGCTGCAATCAGTATGTGTCTGTTAAAGCAGATGTACAAAGTAAGAAATTTAAAAATTCCTTTTTAACTCCCTAGAAACGATCAACTGTTAAAAATTTGATTTCTGTCTTTTAATCTATATATCTGTGTGCATGTGTTTGTTAACTGGAAGTAAATGGCTCACAATTACAAGTTACTTTTACTTAATATTCATGTGGACATCTTTACATGTGAATACTGAACCAGCTCAGGCACCTTATTATTCTTAATGCTACGTGGTCCACTATGTATGTGTGCTGATCTTTTCCATAAATGTAGTATAAACCTCTTCCCAGTCATTAAAGATGCCTGAGTTTTACTGGTGGTAGTATAATTTCCCAATAGTAAATTTACCAAATTTACAAAATTTCAACCTTTACAATATGTTGAACATTAATGAAGTGACATTTTATTTATTTGCTTTTCTATTTTTGCTGTTGATCATTAAGTCATATATTTATTGGGCATTTCTTTTCTATTTGTGTCCTTTCACGATTTATAAATTGCAGTGCTTTTTAATATGGCTCTTTATGAAGGATTTATAATATTTACCATTAGGAAATTACTTCAGGATTTAACTGATAAATTTTTTTTCATAGCAAAGAAGATAATTGAAACGATGAGCTCTTCAAAGTTCTCAAATGTAGAAGTAAGTAAAGAAAATGTGTCTCGACCAAAACGGGCCAAACGAAAATTATACACAAGTGAAATTTCATCTCCTGTTGATATATCTGGCCAAGTGGTAAGCTACTATTTCAGTTCTCTTAAAAGTAGAACTCTTTATGTTCTTTTTAATTCTGAAGTACTCCTGCAATTTGAATTATATAGTGGTTTGAATCTCTTATTCTGTACACCAAGTCTTGTAAAACTTGCTTTAAAAGTTATACTGTTGGTACTGGATGTGTTAAGTTCATAGTAATTGAATGTAAATGCTGCATTAGTGTGTACAAGTGTCACATGCATCTGCATTCGTAAACTCATTTGAATTCTAGAATTTTAATTCCATCAATAGAATTCTCACTGTTTAATAATTTATTGTCTTCTAACATCTATTTTTCATGTTATCTTTATCATAAGAGTTGTACAAATCTGGGTGTAAGTCTGCCTGGTAAAAATATAGACTTGACATTCAGTCATTTCCTCCCACTTTGCCTCGAAGGCTTCCATGTTCTCTTAAGAAAAGGCTGTAGTTTGTCACCCTGACTCTATGACTCATTCTCCTTACTCAGAACACGCTGTTCTATTACGGGGAAAGTTCTAATTTTCTATCATGCTTGCATTTGCCTAGTGGATAAAAGAGAAGATAGGAAAGTAATTAAAGGAAAAGCCTTCAACAGGAAGTGGCCAAGAAAAATCAGAAGAGACCTTTTTGTAACAGTAGCTGTCAGATAAAAGATAGACACTTGAAGCAAGTAGTAAAGAATTAGGGTCATTAGGACATGCTTTTCAAAGTGCTCTTCTCTTGGTTACTTTTTCCATCTGCCTGATAAAGTACATGATTTTCTCCCTTGGCTGAAATTGTTTCTTTTCTTAGTTGCAAAATAATGCTCTACTTGTTATTGCAAAAAATAATTTCTTAAAAATTACTCGAGATACTTGTTTTGAAATATTTTAGTTATTATTTCAGACTATATATGTCCTGAATTCAGTATAAGTATGGATTTCTTTAATTTTAGAATGAGGTGGTGGTGTAAGAATCTTTTATAAAATCTACTGCCTTAGGCATGCTTTTTATAGAAGATAGTATAATTGCAGTCCAGGAGGACAAAAATTACTGTCATGTACTTATTATTCAGTTATTAAACACTGAAATATGAACATATCTTATTAATTGTAAGGTTTTATTTTTACTTTTATTTTCACTTATAAAATTTGTGAAATTGTTAATTTCAGATTTTGATGGACCATAAAGTGAAAGAAAGTGATCATCAGATTCTCAAACGAAGACTACGAACCAAAACAATCAAATGAATCACTTATGCAGAGTATTTTAATATAAATTTTATATTCATAATCATTGTAACTTGTATCGTGACTTTTTAAAGATAATTGTATATACTGTGTTGCATCAAATCCCTTTGTATATACATTGTTATTTTGTACTGGTATAATTTTAATTCAATAAAGAAAAGATGTCAACAGTAAGTTTACTTGCCTACTTTTCTAAGGCTTTTAAATAATAGCTTCTTTTATCCTAGACATGGGCCTAGTAAGGAGCCAAGGAAAGATGCTATGGTTTCGGTTTGTTTATATACAGAGTATAAGTTAGAGCTTTGGTTTACTTATATTTACTGTTGTAGGACTTGCTTTTACTGCATCTGTTAGGAAATACAGGTGATTTTACAGATCTGTACAGGAAGTAAGTATGTATAGGTCATCTGGTTGCTAAAATATGCACATATTTTAGAAAAGATCTCGGGTTTTTAATTAGAATATCTTTTATTTTAAAATAATAGAATAGAGTTGGCTTTCTGACTTTTTTAGGACACAGATGATTAGAAGCAGAAAGTTAGAAGGGAAGAGGCGATAACATCTAGAGGGCAAAAAGTAACACTGTCATCTAAGAAAAATAGAATTTTAGTCCACACGCACTGCAACTAGAGAGCAACCCCCACTCTCTGCAGCTAGAGGAAGCCCACATGCAGCAAAAAAGACCCAGTGCAACCAAAAATAAATGAAAATAATATTAAAGCCATAAATAGAAAACTGCAGTGAGGGAAGGAAGATCGGTGACTGCCTTGAAGCCGTGGTCAGGAGATGGAATCTGAGGACATGAGGAAACTTCTTGGGGGAATGGCTATGTTCTGTGCCTTGAGTGTTCTGTATTCTGTATGCAATCTCTAAAAATAAAATTGTCTTTGAATTAATTTTATTGCTTGAAATATAAAGCTGGGAAAAAAGGTTTTAAAATAAGCACCAAAATTGCAATGAGGTACCATTCTGTGGAGACCAGAATAGCTAAAAGTAGAAAGACTGACAATACCAAGTGAAAGATTCTGGCTTCTAGCATGTATATTTAAAGGAAATTTTTTTTTTCCCATGTAGAGTAACTGCACTCCTTCTTTACTGTGGCAAGAGAACATATTTTGGAAAATGTTTTGGAGGCATTTTTTGACCTAAGGTTCAGTTCAGTTGGTCAGTCTTGTCTCAGTGACTATTTGCAACCCCATGGACTGCACCCTGCCAGGCCTCCCTCTCCATCACCAACTTCCAAAGCTTACACAAACTCATGTCCATTGAGTCGGTGATGCCATCCAACCATCTCATCCTCTGTCGTCCCCTTCTGCCTTCAATCATTCCCAGCATCAGGGTCTTTTCAAATGAGTCAGGTCTTCACATCAGGTGGCCAAAGTATTGGAGCCTCAGCATCAGTCCTTCCAGTGAATATTCAGGACTAATTTCCTTTAGGATGGACTGGTTGGATCTCCTTGCAGTCCAAGGGACTCTCAAGAGTCTTCTCCAACACCACAGTTCAAAAGCATCAATTCTTCAACACTCAGTTTTCTTTACAGTCCAACTCTCAACATCCATACATGACCACTGGAAAAACCATAGCCTTGACTAGACAGAACCTTTGTTGACAGAGTAATGTCTACTTTTTAATATGCTGTCTAGGTTGGTCATGACTTAAGGTATGGTGACTTTAAAATGATAGAATTATAATCGAGACATTTTATTAAAGCTCACCTTAGAATACAGGTATTAATAATTCCACTTGAAGTGGTTATAGCAAATCTGAGGGAGAGTTTGAAAATCTGTAGATGATGGAATTTAAAATGAAATATAAGACAAGTGTAAGCTGAATTCTAAATGCCCTAGGGTTGATCATTAGAGGAAGGCTTTTGTAAAGGAAATAATGCTTTTAATACTTAGAGTAATCACTTTCTAATTTATGTTTTATAAGTTTAAAATTTTATGTTTTCTCATGTAAAGCTATGCCTGATTTGTGATTAAAAGTCAATTTAGCAAATGCTTATCAAAAGTTAATGATGATAAATACTATTTAAAGGCATAACAAAGCCAAATATCGTATACCTAAAAATGGAAAGAGGATATATACTTCTGAATTCTCCTTTTGGTTACAATTTTTTTCATCTTCAGCAGCATTCCAGAGCAGTGAAGACTTTGTATGGAAGTTAAGGGAACAACTTCAAAAAAATTTAGTAACCTATTGGTAGGTATGTTAAACAAGCCTGTAATTTTTTTCTCCCTGTGGCTTTCAGAGGTATGTTCATCTGTTAATGCAGTTATACCCATTTTTAAAAAGTCACAGTCCAGTATACTGAATATTCTTAGTGATCTGAGTCTCAAATCTCAATCAAGGGGGTCCTGTGAATGTGTTGTTCCGGTTACTCTGATCTACTTTACCAAGCTGTGCTTCACTTCCCAGCTGCCCAGCTTCCCTAATCTTGGTCTTATTCACTGCTTTTGGAGCAAGACAAAAGTACTGTACTTCAGCTATTTAATCTCTGCCTACAACCATCACTGCTGGTGTAACTGCTGTAACTGCAGTTTGATTAAGATGGGCATTTTCCTTCCCTTCTTCATACTTGGTAAAGCATATAGGCTATCAGTGTTTCTGATTTGGCCAAATCCCAGCTAGTGACTGACGTCACTCTTCAAAGTTTTTCATTTCCTATTGGTGACTAGTATCTTTGAACCAGTATCTGAACTTTGTCTCAGTGTCACATACACAGTCAAGTCCCTTGTCTCCCCCAATATGGAATTCATTAAGGAACTACTATATATAAAACTACTAAGGGCCTACTGTATAGCACAGGAAACTATTTCATGTAATGACCTATAGTGGGAATCTAAACAAGAGTGGATATGTGTATAACTGATTCACCTTGCTGTGTAGCAGAAACGAACACAGCATTGTAAATGAATTTATACCGCAATGAAAATGTGTAAAGACAGAAAAATCCCTACATTTCCCCCACCCCACACACACGAAGAGGAAGTTTAGGCTTTGCTTAGGCTGTCTTGTGGCCAAGCAGGCTAAGCTCATAAATGGGAGGCTTCACGGTGGCTTTCTAAGCCTAAGGCTGGAGCTAGCAGAGCCTAGTCTAGTAGTAGCTCAGAATTTGGTCTTTGGTTCTAAAACTCACTTTCTATTTTCCATGTAACTGAGGAACATAAATTTATGTAAAACTAAATTCAGATACATATTTTCCATGCACTTTGTACACCAGTTCAGCAATGTGATTGATGACTAGTCCCACAAAAGTAGCGCAATATTAGTTTTGCATGCTTCAATTAGCAGAGTATGGTTCAAGATTACAGTTTACATATTAACACGTAGCCCCTCGTCCGTATTGTCATTCCATTTATCATTTATTTTGGGACTCTTGTCCTTAGAGTACCACTTAAAACTTACTTAACAAATAACCATGAATAACCATTGACAGCACCAAAATGATGTTCTTGAGGTAAAATATGTACATGGATTATTCTGAAAGTTCCAACAGAAAACAAATGACTTCTCAGATAACGCATTAAGTGGGAATTTGAAGACAAGATGTCATTGATGAAGATCTGCGTCGGTGATCCAGTAACCAGAGGTCTACCTACAGACCATACTATGGCCGTCACTCATACATCTGTAGTTACCTTCATACTACAGTTGAGTGGTCGTGACCCTTGTCTGCAAAGCCTGAAATTTTTACCATTTGATCCTCTACGGAAAAAGTTGTTGGCTCCTGTAGTAGACAGTCCAATATACATAACGCCAGTCGGTAAGTGGTGTTTATCCAGCAAGCTGCCAGACGTGTTTAGTCATCATCAGGTGGTAGTTCCTGCCACTTCCTGGCATATTTTGGATTTAATGTAGTATGACAGTGTCTGGCACACAGGTATATTTTTTGAGCATTTACTGTTTTAATTTACCTGTTTTAACTAAAGTATATGATACTCTTATTTTTAAAAATGGATCATCACAAAATAAGATCCTAGAAGTGCTTAGTATTATTTTTAAAAGAAAATTTTGATTAACGTTTTAATACTGTCTCTAGATGATTTTGTGAAGCATTACTGTTTGAGGAATATAGTTTGGAAGGACTGTCCAAGGTCCTTGTTACTTAAAGTGCAGTCAATAGTCAGGCAGTGTGGGCATCACTTGGAAGCTTGCTAGAAAGAGAGACACGGGTTCCACCCTAGATGACTCCTGGGAAAAAGCTGTTTTTTAAAAGAAGATCTCCGAGTGAGTCACGTAAAGTCTGAGGAGGACTGCCAGTTATAATACAATGGCAAGTGATTGTGAGCAACTTCAACTCATGCCCTGTGAATGACAATGCACTTTATACAACCATTTTGGAAAATTGGTAGTATCAATTAAAACTCCCCCAGTTAAGGTGAAAAGCACAGGGAAGACTTGATTCCTGATGAAACTGTTTTTTACCATCCTGGTTAAAAAAAGAAAATGTTAACAATTCTCAAGTACACAAAATTGTATACAGCTCAATGAGTTATCAGAAGTGAATTCATCTATCTAATGAATAAGCAAATTTTCTATCATTACTCTCTTGGTCTTTTCCAGTTATAGCCTGTCCTGTTATTGGAAAGTAACCAACCATCTTAATTTCTAACAGCACAGAATGCACAAAAAGTATGCCTGTGTTGTGGCTGATGCCATATGTACTAAAATACACTTGTGTGATTTATCTGTATTTTTCTTTCTGGTTATAGTATTTTCACTTATTGCTATGTGATATTCCATATATATCACAATTTATCCATTCTCCTATGGATGGACATTTAGGTTTCCAGTTTTTTGTTATTTACAAATAATGCTGCCATAAACGCATATCTCTGAGGTATACCTAGGAACTGAAATTGCTAAGTTATAGGATATATTTTTATGTCCAGCTTTAGAAGATACTACCAATTTTCTAAAATATTTGTACCAAAGTACGTCATGAGTTGTAGTTCACAATCACTTGGCATTATATGGTTTTAATTTGCATTTCTTTGATGACTAATGAAGTTGAGATCCTTTCATATATTTATTGACTATTTATTATCTCCTTTTACTAGGTCATTTGCCCATTTTAATATTGGGCTGTCAGTCTTATTTATTTGTAGGAATCCTATGTCTTAGATACGAGCTCTTTTGTCATTTATGTGTTGAAAGTATTTTTCTCTCTGATTTGCCTTTTTACTCTTTTAATGATATATATTTTGAATAATTTTTCATGTTGTATTAGAGAGTTGATCAGAACTCTCAGTTGATTCAGTATTGCCAGAAGTAGAACTAGTTTCCTTTTTAATAACTAAATTTTATAGCAGTAATGTATATTTATGGTGAAAACAGCCATTATCAGCAGGAATTAGTTTGGCGAGCTTTTAAAAGATAATCAATTTCAACCTATTTAATCTTCATTTGAAGTCTTCTAGGATATGTAAAACAATAGATGTAGCCTCCATGTTACATGGGTACGAACTTCTGTAGTTGTATATTTATGCCTTGATGATCTCTCAAGATTACCAACTATGTATTCAACAAATGCACATCAAATAGATGTGTATTGGTTGGGGGAAAAGAGACAAGCTGAGATCTTGGCAACGCAAATATTAGAAAAATATTTTAAAAACTTATTTGTAAATAACTTGAGATTATAGAAAAGTTGCAAGAATAAGAATATTATATGGAACACCTATATAATTTTTACTCAGATTCTCCCCTTTTCAGCTTTATTAAGGTATAATTGATGGAAAAATGATACATATGTATACACTGTGAAAATATCCCCCATCAATTTAATTAACATATCCATCACCTCACGTATTTACCCTTTTTTTCCTTTGGATAAGAAAACTTAAGTTCTAGCTATTTCCGTTAGACAGTGTGGTGGTGTTATTTAGTGAAGTAAGTATTAATGAGGAGAAGAAGGGGAAAAGCAAGGTCTGAGTGTGCACCTGAGATACTGTAGGGCTTTCTGTTCTTAGCTGAGTGTTGATACAGGAGGGATGAATATCCACCTTAACGGGTCCTTAAGAGAATTAAATGAGAAAATATGTGAGAAAGTTTTTGGTAAACGCAAAAAGGTATGAAAGTCCGGTTAGAACTACTCGACGGTTTTGCCAAAGTGCCTGATTGTGCACTTATGGTGGGTGTGTGTTTCCTTAGTGCATTCTGTCTCACTACAGGAAGAGTCACTCAGGAGGAAACTGGATTTAGAGTTCTTATATTCTAAGACAGTCCTTAGTGATCTCCCCTCTGGAAATTGTAAAGGGGCCTCTGGAAGATGATAGACTCTACATACACATTGCTCTTTTCCCTTTGTGGCAGTCTCACAGGAGGAATGAATGTCCAGTAGATATCATTGTTTTAGAACTTCTAACAGTGCATATTAAAACTATGTACATATTTTTTAAACCACTGGCTGGATTTTGTTGCTGGCCTCATTGGATTAGTCTGGGGCAGGGCTGGGGTATTGGGTTTATTGAACCCCTGGTGATTATAAGGGCTTGCAAGGTGACACAATGGTAAAGAATTCACCTGCCAATGTGGGAGACTTGGGTGTGATCCCTTGGACTGGGAAGATCCTCTGGAGAAGGAAATGGCAACCCATTCCAGTATTCTTTCCTGGAAAATTCCATGGACAGGAGCCACGCACATACAGTCCATGGGGTCGCAAAAGAGTTGGTCACGACTGAGTTTGTGTGCAAAGGGATCCCAAAGTGCACCCAGGCCTGAGCACTGCAACTGACGTTGCAAAGATAAATTTTTTTTCCACCAGAGGGAGACAAAGCACTTTGTGAAAAGGCCTGGCATGAAACCCATTCTCTGACTTCACAGCTGCACCAATTTATGTAAAGTGCCAAGCAGAGCAAAAATGTGGGAAGACAGGTAATATTATCTTTGGCACTGTTCCTTGCCAACCAAAGAAGCTCTTGCCACCACTGGAGAAAATTCCAGGAACTGGAAATGGCAACCCACTCCAGTATTCTTGCCTGGAGAATCCCAGGGCCAGAAGAGCCTGGTGGGCTGCTGTCTATGGGGTCACACAGAGTCAGACACGACTGAAGCGACTTAGCAGCAGGAACTAATTTTCATTCCAGGAACTAATTTTAAAAGTAGCATCATTAAAAATGTCTTATTCATCCAGTTACCTGTACTAGCATGTAGAAATCTTTTCATTCCTTCTACTACCTCACTGATAAAATAGACTGCATGAAAAAAGGGTTATATTGTTCATATCAAGTGGAAAATTGACATAAGACCACTTGAAAAATTTGACATAAGATCACTCAAAGAATCATGCAAATAGAAATCAACATCAGCAAAAGTAAATTAGCTTAAGTTATGCTCACAAAATTTTAGGAAATATGCAGACATATTAGTGTGATTTAGATGTATTTGATTGGCATCTCCCAATTTTAATTTCTCCCATCTCATGCCTACTTCATCATGCATTGCAGGCAGACTCTTTACGATGTGAGCCACCAGGGAAGCCGCATCCTCTATCATAAAAGCCAGAAAAGCCATAAAATCTACAAACTTGATCCCTGTCCTCTTGTGGCTGGAGAAGGTCAGTGAGAAGGAGATGAAAATCACTTGGGAGAGCTTCCCTTCATGAATAAAATGGCAAAGAAATTTCTCTGTTTTCATTACCTAGCAGTGTGCTTGGCAAATGCCATATGGGATGGAGCTCATCATGGGATGGAACCCAAGTGAAAAGATATTAGCTTGCCTAAAAGGAAGTGTAATTTGATGGCCAGGACAAGGAAGTAAATGATGATTTATGGTCTGATTATTCAGTTTAGTAGCTCAGTCGTATCCGACTTTATGACCTCATGGACTGCAGCACACCAGCTTCTTTGTCCATCACCAACTCCTGGAGCTTACTCAGACTCATGTCTATTGAGTTGGTGATGCCATCCAACCACCTCATCCTCTGTCGTCCCCTTCTCCTGCCTTCAATCATTCCCAGCATGAGGGTCTTTTCCAATGAGTCAGCTCTTCATATCAGGTGGCCAAAGTATGGGAGCTTCAGCTTCAGCATCAGACCTTCCAATGAACACCCAGGACTGATCTTCAGGATGGACGGGTTGGATCTCCTTGCAGTCCAAGGGACTCTCAAGAGCCTTCTCCAACATCACAGTTCAAAAGCATTAATTCTTTGGCACTCAGCTTTCTTTATAGTCCAACTATCACATCCATACATGACTACTGGAAAAATCAAAGCTTTGGTTAGACGGACCTCTGTCTACAGAGTAATGTCTCTGCTTTTTAATATGTTGTCTAGGTTGGTCATGACTTTTCTTTCAAGGAGCAAGTGTCTTTTAATTTCATGGCTACAGTCACCATTTGCAGTGATTTTGGAGCCCCCTAAAATAGTCTGTCACTGTTTCCATTGTTTCCTCATCTATTTGCTATAAAGTGATGGGACCAGATGTCATGATCTTCGTTTTCTGAGTGTTGAGTTTTAGGCCAACTTTTTCACTCTCCTCTTTCACTTTCATCAAGAGGCTCTTTAGTTCTTCACTTTCAGCTGTAAGTGTGGTGTCATCTGCATATCTGAGATTATTGATATTTCTCCCAGCAATCTTGGTCCCAGTTTGTGCTTCATCCAGTCCAACATTTTTTTATGATGTACTGTGCAAGTAAGTTAAATAAGCCGGGTGACAATATACAGCCTTGACATACTCCTTTCCTGATTTAGAACCAGTCTGTTGTTCCATGTCCAGTTCTAACTGTTGCTTCCTGACCTGCATATAGATTTCTCGAGAGGCAGGTCAGGTGGTCTGGTATTCCCATCTCTATAAGAATTTTCCACAGTTTGTTGTGATCCACACAGTCAAAGGCTTTGGCATAGTCAATAAAGCAGAAGCAGATTTTTTTTCTGGAACTCTCTAGCTTTTTCGATGATCCCACGGATGTCGGTAATTTGATCTCTGGTTCCTCTGCCTTTTCTAAATCCTGATTGAACATCTGGAAGTTCATGGTTCATGTACCGTTCAGTTGGCCCTAAAAGTCAGCATCACAACTACTACAGCTCCCTTACACATGCATGTATTCTCATCAGTCCCAAATGGGCATATCTGCTCGAGCCATTAAACTGTGAACATGTCAAGGGCATTACGTTTACAGTAACACTGACTAGTTGTACCTTACACTTTTGACAGGAAAGCACTCATTTTACCATAATGAAAGTCAGGATTCTTGTCGTAATGGCTGCTTGATCCTGGCTCTGTCCGTAATAGCATGCTGGAGAGTATGATTTATGAGCTGAGTTTTTATTGTTCAAACTGGGAGTTAAAGAATAGTGTCTTGACAAGACCACCTGATATCACTTATATGTGGAATCTAAAAATGACACAAGTGAACTTATCTGCCAAACGGAAACAGATTCGCAGACAGGTCAGACTTGTGGTTGCCAAGGGGGAGAAGGTGGAAGAGGGATTGATGAGCAGTTCGGGATTAGCAGATGCGAACTATTATCTATGGATAAACAAGGTTCTACTGCACAGCAGGTATACCACTCTGATGGTAGAAAGTGAAGAGGAACGAAAGAGCCTCTTGATGAGGATGAAAGAGAAGAGTGAAAACATTGGCTTGAAACTCAACATTAAGACCACGATCATTAAGATCGTGGCATCTAGTCCCATCACTTCATGGAAAATAGAAGGGGAAAAAGTAGAAGCATATGACAGATTTTCTTTCCTTGGGCTCTAAAATCACTGAGGCTGATGATTGCAGCCATGAAATTAAAGTATGTTTTCTTCTTGGAAGGAAAGCTATGATAAACCTAGACAGAGAATTAACAAGCAGAGACATCACTTTGCCCACAAAAATCCATGTAGTCAAAGCTATGGTTTTTCCAGTAGTTTTGTACAGATGTGAGCATCAGTCCATATAGAAGGCTGAGCAGCACAGAACTGATGCTTTTGAATTGTGCTAGAAAAGACTCTTGGGAGTCGCCTGGACTGCAAGATCAAACCAGTCAATCCTAAAGGAAATCAACCCTGAATATTCATTGGAAGGACTGTTGTTGAAGCTAAAGCTCCAACACTTTTGCCACCTGATGCACAGAGCTGGCTGATTGGCAAAGACCTTGATGCTGGGAAAGAGTGAGGGCAAAACAAGAAGGGGGCAGCAGAGGATGAGATGGTTAGATAGCATCATTGACTCAATGAACGTGAATTTGAGCAAACCCCAGGAGACAGTGGAGGACAGAGGAGCCTGGAGTGTTGTAGTCCATGGGATCACAAAGAGTTGAATATGACCTAGTAACTGAACAAGAACAACTGTAAAGCACAGAGAACAATAGTCAGTATCCTGATAAATCATAATGGAAAAGAATATGAAAAAGAAAATGTCTATAACTGAGTCTCTATGCTGCATAGCACATATTAATACAGCATTGTAAATAAACTACATTTCAATAAATTAAATTTTTTAAAAGAGTAATCTCTTGCTAGCAATACACTGAAAGCCTTGGTCCTGTAGCAGCTTCTAAGATGAAGCATTTATGGACCCTGGTGTTTGGACAGCTGGACAAGTGCAGCTGTATTTGAGACATACTAAAATTTTTGTGTGTTGTTTACCCGATATTCAAATATAATGGACATCAGGTGTTTCATTTGGCATGGAAATGGCTTAAAAACCACTCCATTGATTCCTTACCTTAAGAAATGAGAGGGTTTCAGATGCCATGATTTTCAGATTTTATTTGTCTTCAGAAACTCTGCACAAGTGAAATTTTATTCAGAAGCCCACTATACAAAACAGATAAAAGCTGAGTTCCTCTCATTGAAAATGAGCATGGGTCACTACCTTCCTGAAAGCAGTAGAAAACACTGGACTTAGTGATTTCTAAAATTCCTTCTACCTGTGACAATCTGTGTGTCCAAGTGAATTCGTTTTACAGGAAGTAATCATCCAGACTGTGATTATTCAGATGTCGTTCTTTCCTTTGACACTTAGGAAGGACAAAGTAGAATTAGTAACTGCTTTCATTTATTCTTTCCACAGATGTTTGTTGAACAGTTACTACAGGCAAGGCAATGTATTAGGTACTTTGGAATAAGAATACGAAGAGAAAATTTTAGAAGGCACTCTGAATTTAGTAGAAGAGCTGAAACTTATGACAGGTAACAGTTCAGTTCAGTTCAGTCGCTCCGTCATGTCCGACTCTTTGTGACCCCATGAATCACAGCACACCAGGCATCCCTGTCCATCACCAACTCCCAGAATTCACTCAGACTCACGTCCATCGAGTCAGTGATGCCATCCAGCCTCTCATCCTCTCTTGTCCCCTTCTCCTCCTGCCTCCAATCCCTCCCAGCATCAGAGTCTTTTCCAATGAGTCAACTCTTCGCATGAGGTGGCCAAAGTACTGGAGCTTCAGCTTTAGCATCATTCCTTCCAAAGAAATCCCAGGGCTGATCTCCTTCAGAATGGACTGGTTGGATCTCCTTGCAGTCCAAAGGACTCTCAAGAGTCTTCTCCAACACCACAGTTCAAAAGCATCAATTCTTCGGCGCTCAGCCTTCTTCACAGTCCAACTCTCACATCCATACATGACTACTGGAAAAACCAGAGCCTTGACTAGATGAACCTTAGTTGGCAAAGTAATGGCTCTGCTTTTGAATATGCTATCTAGGTTGGTCATAATTTTCCTTCCAAGGAGTAAACGTCTTTTAATTTCATGTCTGCAGTCACCATCTGCAGTGATTTTGGAGCCCCCTCCCAAAAAAAAATAAAGTCTGACACTGTTTCCCCATCTATTTACCATGAAGTGATGGAACTGGATGCCATGATCTTCGTTTTTTGAACATTGAGCTTTAAGCCAACTTTTTCACTCTCTACTTTCGCTTTCATCAAGAGGCTTTTAGTTTCTCTTCACTTTCTGCCATCAGGGTGGTGTCATCTGCATATCTGAGGTTAGTGATATTTCTGCCGGCAATCTTGATTCCAGCTTGTGTTTCTTCCAGTCCAGCGTTTCTCATTATGTACTCTGCATATAAGTTAAATAAGCAAGGTGACAATATACAGCTTTGATGTACTCCTTTTCCTATTTGGAACCAGTCTGTTGTTCCATGTCCTGTTCTAACTGTTGCCTCCTGACCTGCATATAGGTTTCTCAAGAGGCAGTTTAGGTGGTCTGATATTCTCATCTCTTTCAGAATTTTCCACAGTTTATTGTGATCTACACAGTCAAAGGTTTTGGCATAGTCGATAAAGCAGAAATAGATGTTTTTCTGAAACTCTCTCACTAAGCGCAGGTGGCTGTGACCGGCGTACTAAGTGTGGCTGAGAGGAGCTACCCCACGTCCGAGGTCAGGGGCAGAAGCTGGGAGGACCCCATGCCCAAAGGGTGGCAGCCAAGAGGAGTTACCCCACTTCTGAGGTCAGGGGCAGCAGCCGAGAGTGCCAGGCTGCGATGGCGCAGGAATGGCCTAGAGGAGCTACTCAAGTCCGAGGCCAGGAATGGTGGCTTGGAGGAGCCACCCCACGCCTGAGGCCAGGGGCAGTGGCCAGGAGGAGCAGCCCCACATCCAAGGAGCGGTGGCTACGTGGGCGCAAGAGGGCCTGGAGGAGCTATCCCATGTTGAAGGTCAGGAAATGCAGCAGCGAGGAGATACCCCTCATCCAAGGTGAGGAGCAGCAGCTGCGCTTTGCTGGAGCAGCCGTGAAGAGATATCCCAGGCTCAAGGTAAAAGAACCCAAGTAAGATGGTAGGTGTTGCAAGAGGGCATCAGAGGGAAGACACACTGAAATCATACTCACAGAAAACTAGTCAATCTAATCACACTACGACCACAGCCTTGTCTAACTCAATGAAACTAAGCCATGCCCGCGGGACAACCCAGGGTGGGTGGGTCATGGTGGAGATGTCTGACAGAATGTGGTCCACTGGAGAAGGGAATGGCAAACCACTTCAATATTCTTGCCTTGAGAACCCATGAACAGTATGAAAAGGCAGAATGATAGGATACTGAAAGAGGAACTCCCCAGGTCAGTAGGTGCCCAATATGCTACTGGAGATCAGTGGAGAAATAACTCCAGAAAGAAGGAAGGGATGGAGCCAAAGCAAAAACAGTACCCAGCTGTGGATGTGGCTGGTGATAGATGCAAGGTCTGATGCTGTAAAGAGCAATATTGCATAGGAACCTGGAATGTCAGGTCCATGAATCAAGGCAAATTGGAAGTGGTCAAACAAGAGATGGCGAGTGAACATCGACATTCTAGGAACCAGTGAACTAAAATGGACTGGAGTGGGTGACTTTAACTCAGATGACCATTATATCTACTACTGCAGGCAGGAATCCCTCAGAAGAAATGGAGTAGTCATCATGGTCAACAAAAGAGTCCAAAATGCAGTACCTGGATGCAATCTCAGAAATGACAGAATGATCCTTTTTCTAAAACTAATATGCAGATGATTCCTCTTCTTGTTTTTATCTCTGAATTTGCCTATCTAGTTTTGGATATTTCTTAGAAGCCCTGCCTTGCTGAATTGTAGGATGATGAAGTTATAACGTGTTCCCCCGCTGCCCCCCCCTTTCAAAGAGGCATTCCAGAGACCCAGCCTCCTCCCACAGCATGCCATGTCCCATGTCGGGGGTAGAAGAGGTCATTTTGGACATAATCCTCATTTTCACCCATTTGCATGCTAAGGCTGTTAGCAAATTTCACCATTCCCTGCTCTGCAGGATTTCTGGCTTCTCTCCTTCCTCCTTCCTCTGCCAGGCCAGATCCCTCACCTGAGTTCTGGTCATCTCACATCTCTTGCACTGCTGTCTTCCACCAAGTCTCTTTCTTCCTCCCTTTCATATTTTGCAAAGCTCAGCAAAGGTTCTTTTTGACCACTGTAAGGTAAGTGATTTGAACCCACGGCTTTGTCCTTGTCTTCCTGCTATTGAAAACTCCCAGGTGCACGTTGGAACAAATGTTCTCATTTTGACACAGCTCTCAATGGCCAGGTATTCTCTTCCATTCACTTTTGGTTTTTAAAAAACATTTTTGTTTTTCTTTCATGGACTACAAAATAATATCTATTGAAAAATTTAAGCATATGCTTTTACAAAAAGTAAATGTAAATCATAGGTAATTCTGTCTCTCTAGAGTAGGAGGGGAGGTGGGGGATCTCTAAGGTATATTCTTTTAGATTTTTTCCCCCTGTGTATTTTTTTCTTCAACAAAAATAGAAGCAAATATACATACTGTTTTGTGGCTTGCTTTTTCATTTAACAATAGTTAGTGTACATCTTCTGATTTTATTAAATTTTCCCTTGATATCATTAAAGACTGTGTAGAATCCCAGGGATGGCGGAGCCTGGTGGGCTGCCATCTATGGGGTTGTACAGAGTCGGACACGACTGAAGCGATTTAGCAGCAGCAGCAGTGTTCTATCAGATAAATGGATGTGCTATGATTCATTTAGCCTACCCTGCTTTGTTGGTCATCTGACTTTCCCAGGTTTTCCCTATTAAAACCATCCTGCCCTCAACAATATTGAAGCTAAAGTATAATATACATCAGTGAAATGTATTAAATGTTTTTCCCTTAGGTCAATTGATAGAGAAAATATTTACACATAACCCACTTCCCAACCAGATTTCACTTTGTGTTTTGGTCAAACTTTCTTGTGCGACTGCCCAGTTCCTGGATCGCTCCTTCTTGGCCATTGAAGACCGCTTCTCTCCTGTCAGTCACAGTCTCTCACTTTATACCACGCCTGTGTTAGCAGATTTCACCCCACGAACGTTGCTTGCTTTGCATTCTGCAGGTGGAAGGAGAGCAGAGCCTTCGGCTCCTTTCTCTTTCCCATGTTACTGTTATTCCTGCCTCTTTCTTGGAAACAGAGAGGCGTGCACAAATCCCTTAACAACTTGAGCTTCACTTAAGATGGTGCTGGGGAAGCCCCTCCAGTTACTGTGTGACTCATCTCAGACACACACACACACACACACACACACACACACACACACTGCCCTCTCAGACCTTCACCCAAGCCCCAAGTTCCCAGTGATGCTCCCACAGAAAGGCAGTCTGCATCCAGCACAGTGGAGATAGTTCCTGTCTTTGGTGCGAGAGGAAAAGTCAAGCACTAAGTGGTATCACTTCAGGAAGTCTCAGGGCTCATTTTATGTTATTATACTTTTTTTGCAATTTTTGGGGGCCATGCCCCACAGCATGTGGGATCTTAGTTCCCTGGCCACAGACTGAACCCACAGCCCCCTGCATTGGAAGTGTGGATTCTTAGCCACTGGACCGCCAGGCAAATCCCCCATTTTATGTTATGCTGTAAGAATTCTAAAGAATCTAAAAGAGTGGATATAGATATTATATAACTGATTCACTTTGCTCTACAACTAAAACTAACACAACATTGTAAATCAACTATACTCCAACAAAAATTTAAAAAACTTTTTTCTTTGGTAGAAGGAAAAACTGTAATTTTTCAAGCTGGGTTCTGTGAGGCCCTTGGGTTCTAACCCAAATTCTTGGGGGTCATCCCAAGTGGGGAGCAGAGAGCAAAGTTGAGGTGACCTAAGCTGGTCTGTCCTTTTGTCTTGCCAGAGAAGAAGAAATGAAGACACTGGAAGGAAGCAAGGGCCTTCCTAAAGTAAGCAGAGGTCACGTCTTAACCCAAAGTTCCCAGTCTTTTCGTCTTTTTTGAGAGGAGGCTGCTTTTGGGTCTGGAAGGGGGCCCAAGAGAAGGCCCCAGAGGTTGAGAGTTGACTTGGAGTTATCAGCTAGTGCTTGCTTCTGATCTGGTGCCTGTGAGAGCCGGACAGGAAGGCCTGTGCAGAGACACAACTGAGTGAGAGGGAAGGCGACAGCTGTGTCCCGCCCGTTGCACAACCGGCAGACACACTCAAGTTCTCCCATGGGCCCTGAGAGAGTAGGGAAGTGAGTGGAGAGCAGGGACTGCTTGGTCATTTTTCCGCTGCTGGACGCCTGTGCTGCTGCTGGTCCCTCACAGGGTTTGACAGACAGGAAGCAGGACTGTCTCCATAGGATCACCCATGAAACTTCACTGGGTGGGAGAAAACAAGCAGAGCAAAACCCAAAAATCTGATGAGTAATCAGGATCCTGTGCACCCAGATATTTGGACTGTCCTCCACAAGATCCTCCACAAGACTCAGACTCGTGTGATGGGAGTCATGAGTGAGTTCCCTGCACTGACAGACTGGCTGGTGGGACGCAGGTCCGAGAGAACTTAGGGCAGAGGACTTAGGGTTCCATGGTGGCTGATGATAATGACGTTACTTAAGAAAGCGACAATTGAAACCCGAAATGATAGAAAATGACTAGATTGAATCAAGTCCTCCAGATTGGCTTAGTTTCCTCATTTCTGATAACGAATGAAAAGTGAAAGTTTTACTCACTCAGTCGTGTCCGACTCTTTGCAACCCCATGGACTATGTCCCACCACGTCCTCTGTCCATGGAATTCTCCAGGCAAGAATACTAGAGTGGGTAGCCACACCCTTTTCCAGGGGATCTTCCTGATCCAGGGATCGAACCCAGATCTCCTGCACTGCAAGCAGACTCATTAGCATCTGAGCCACCAGGGAAGCCCAAATAAGTTTTCATGAAAGAAAAATTTGAGTATTTATAAAATAAAATTTGCATGTAGATTATTTATGGCTAAGTCACATCTACTCTTATATTTTCATGTGAAAAGTGAACCCAGAGAAAGGGAGTGATTTATTCAAGGATTCAGTTATTGAGCAACAGCAGTGTTCCTAGAACCCCTGTGCCCACTCGGTGCCTCACTGGAAAGTCACCAGGTACACACTACTGCCAGACAGAATACAGCT
This sequence comes from Nanger dama, assembly GCA_917880005.1. NCBI lineage: Eukaryota > Metazoa > Chordata > Mammalia > Artiodactyla > Bovidae > Nanger > Nanger dama. The sequence continues at coordinate 11,404,264 of CAKJTW010000051.1, forward strand.
TGCTGCCGCTGCTGCTGCTAAGTTGCTTCAGTCGTGTCCGACTCTGTGTGACCCCATAGACGGCCTTCTATCAGGTTCCCCTGTCCCTGGGATTCTCCAGGCAAGGACACTGGAGTGGGTTGCCATTTCCTTCTCCAATGCATGAAAGTGAAAAGTGAAAGGAAGTCGCTCAGTCGTGTCTGACTCTTGGCGACCCCACGGACTGCAGCCTACCAGGCTCCTCCGTCCGTGGGATTTTCCAGACAGGAGTCCTGGAGTGGGGTGCCATTGCCTGCTCAGAGAATAGAGCTTACTGAGCTGCAAAGAGGGAGAACGAATGTCATGGAGAAACCTGGCAGGGCAGGGAGAGGGGAGGTCTTAGAATGCACTTGGAGGATTTGGGCTTGTGGTGGGTGATTTGGAGGCAGGTTTAAGGAAGCAGGTCTTTGCTGTCTTTGCTGAGTTGGATGCTGTCTGAAATAAAACACTGCTGTTCACGAGGCAGAGGATGTGTCTGAGGAAGGAATCTGCAGGTCAGGTATGCTTTCGGGGATCTCTGCTAACCCAGTCAGCTTGAAAAAGACATGCCTGAGTTAAAAAGAACAGAAGATAATTTACAGTGAACATGGAATTTGATACCATTGTTTTTCCCAAGTTGCGGGAGAGAAGGTCAAGTTGTTTTTAGAAATTTGAATGATGTGAATTAAGAGATTAGGTTGAACATCTAGGCTCCAAGCTTATCGTGTCATCACAGAAAGATCCAAATATTTGTTTCTTCTCACTTTTTTTTTTGCTTCTTCTATAGTTTTGCCAGTAGGGATTTATCTTGCTTTCTTCTCCATGGCCCTCACAATATAAGAAGCAGAAAGTCTCTGCTATCCATCTAATTATAAAGCTCAGGATCTAACCAGGACAGCAAGAGACTGTTGACATAAAGATCTCATACATATATTTTTATTTCATTGTAACTCTGATTATAATGAAAAATTAAATATCCCTATTTTCCTGGGAGAAATAGCCAGATACTCAGAGCTCCTCCTGAAAATACTATTCGAATGATGCCTTAGATTTTGGGGAAGAGGTATATGAAACAAATGAAGTGGAACTGGAGACTTTTCCCAGGCTCCTATGTTGTTGTCTGGGTTTGGCCTCTGGCTGGAAGAACAAATTTCCTTGGGGGAAATTTCAGGGTTGGTGGACGAAAGGTCTACCTCAGGGAATAACCAGGGAAAGCTTGTGGATTTGGTGTTTTGTGGGGTTGCGTTAAGTCCAGACTCAACGGTAGTGCCTGATGAACAACATCTGGCTCATGAACTGTAGATAGAACAACTAGTTTCTCCACAGTCAATCTAGACTAGACAGCAGGGCCAATTTTTCTTAAGACATTAGAAAGAAGAGGCATAATGGATGGGGACTCTCAGAGTGGATCATCTCAGATGCAGAGCATCCTCTGGAAATATCCAGCTGCTGAAAAAATTACGAGAGCAGTAGCGGCAGAGGAGGTGGGGCTGAAGGGTGGGCAAGTGGTAGATCCCTCCGCGAGAAAAGCAGTGTGGACTCCCTGCAGAGTCAGGAAACCTCAGAGTCAAATCCGGCTGCTTCCTGGCAGACAGAGTTCAGAGCACGTCTGCACGCTGCCCTGCTCTCTGAGAATCCAGGTGCTGCTAGGACTAAGTGAGGGATGCTGGGAGCTTCCACTGCGGGGAGCTGGGTTTTGAAAAGCATCCTCCTTGCCTGTTCCATGTTAATTAAACTGAACGTGAGAAAGGAGCAGGAACCCTGTGGGGAGAAGCAGAGCGTGCCAGGTGAAGGGGAAGCTGTTGCTCAGCCCATTTCCACTGCTTGAATCTGTACTGTGTACCTTCTTGCTGTGTAACCTTGAATGTGCTCCCAACACTTGTCTGTGTATTGAGTTTCACATTAGTCAAGGGGAATAGGAAATGCCTTCTTCGTAGGGTTGATTAGGGGATGAAGGGAGATGGGTTTTTTAAAGAGCTATGGTAGGCCCTACATAACCTGTAGATGGTTCTCAGTGAATATTGGCTCATTTCTTCCTCCCTCAGCAGAAACTAACTTTTCCTCTGGTGATCTAGCAAGCCTGGGGTGGCAGGGATTGACAATGATTTCACATAACCTTCTTTCTAATTTTTGGCTTTAACACAGATTGCAGGAAACAGAGCAGGTCACTGCAGGAGGCCTGTCATTTGGATCCAGTACAGCCCTGCAAGCTACAGGCCTGAAGACACGTAATTCTCATTACCTGGAAGCAGAGAGGGGACTTGCCTAGCAGTCCAGTGGTTAAGACTCTGCAGTCCTAAGGCAGGGGGCATAGGTTGCTTGGTCAGGGAACTAAGATCCTTCATGCCAAATGATGTGGCCAGGAAAAAATAAAAAAAGAAAAATGATTTGGAAAACCCAAGCTGAGTGAAAAGAATAAAATCTTACTAATATAACATTTACATACATGTTAAAACATACAAAGCAATATCTAGAGCCAGAGAGAGGGAGTTGATTGCCTTGACTGACAACATTTATGAAAATCGACACTGGTGTATTAATTTCTGTCCTCCTCTACACACGTGTGTGCTGTGCTAAGTCAGTCATGTCTGACTTTTTGCAACCCCATGGACTGTAGCCTGCCAGGCTCCTCTGTCCATAGAATTCTCTAAGCAAGAATAGTGGAGTGGGTTGCCATGCCTTCATCCAAGAGGGGCAGGTAAAACTTGGCATTTGTGAGTGTCTGCAGGCAGCCAGCAGCTAAAATTGACAAGAAAGTTTCAAATTCTAGTTCTGTTTCCATGAAAGTTAGATGAAAACAGAGAAGGCTTAGAAATGGTTGGGGTGAAGAAATCAGCCCTCCCAGGGAGCATTAACTTTTCCCCCGCTAACTTGCCAAAATGCACAGCTATTTACAATGACTAGCTCATCCTGGTCTACCTGGACTTTTCCTGGCTATATCACTGAAAATCCTGAGTTCCAGTAAACCTTTCTGTCTTGGGCCAACCAAGACAGTTGGTCATCCTCCTGGAAAGGACCAAGAAAAACTGTTGAGAAAGGGACAGCCTCAATGAACTCTGGATGGATAGGCTGGGGTCAGGAGTAAGGGGAAATGGGTGGGGTTAACTGCTTGAAGTAGGCCTGCAGAGTCACAAAGCTGAACTCTTCAGTAATTGGGGAAACCCAGAAGTTGGAGAGGTTGCTGAGGCCACCTTGAATAACCAATAAGCAAATAATCAAATGTCAAAAAATGAAGGCAATCTACTCCCCACCTGAAGTTGTAATAGGCTAGACCTAAAGATCTCCTTTGGGACTTAGGGCAGAGAAAGAAAATTAGTTCTTTAGGGGAACTGGTCTGCAGAGCAGGACTCCATTAAAATTGTTTAGAGTGTTTATTAAACAGTTTCCTGGACCTTACCCCAAACCTACCAAACTTAATTGTTCAGGCTTAGGACTGGGAATCTGTCCTTTTAATAAACACCTTGGTGAAATTAGTATGAAGTAGGTTTGGAGGATCATTTGCTCTGGAGTGGAAACTTTAAATATTTCTGACCACTCATCCCTAGAAGTGAAAAAAAATCTTTTAAAATATATATTGTCAACATATGTTGTTGTTTAGCTGCTAAGTCATGTCTGACTCTTTGTGACCCTGTGGACTGTAGCCCTCCAGGCTCCTCTGTCCATGGGATTTCCCAGGCAAGAATACTGGAGTGGCTTGCCATTTCCTTCTCCAGGAGATATTCCTGACTCCAAGATCAAATATGCATCTCTTGCACTGGCAAACAGATTCTTTACTGCTGAGCCACCTGGAAGTCCCAACATTATATATATATTTATATATAGTCTTTATATATTTTATATATATATTTATACATTTATATTTAAAAAATTATATATATATGCAGCTGTCTTTTAGGTTTCACATTTCACACTTCTAAAAGTGGTTTAATTGAATTGGTTTCTGTTCTTATCACACCTTGGATCTTTCTTTCCAGAACACATTTGTCTGCTAGACTAGAGTTTCATGAGGGCAAAGGACTCTATTTGATTTACCTTTGTTCTCATGGCAGACTGTGCTTGGCCCATAGGAGGTATTCAATAAAATATTGGTTTGAGCTGAATTTTAAGGACTTCTCCTTGAAAGAAAGAGGGCTTTCCAGGTGGGTCTAGTGGTAAGGAACCAGTCTACCAATGCAGGAGACACAAAAGACGTGGGTTCAATCTCTGGGCTGGGAAGATCCCCTGGAGTAGGGCATGGCAACCCATTCCAGTATTCTTGCCTGGAGAATACCGTGGACAGAAGAGCCTGGCGGGGTATAGTCCATAGGGTCGCAAAGAGCCCGACACAACTGAAGCAACTTAGCATGCACCCTTAAAAGAAAGAGAGCTTGTCCATGGAACAATGCTGGCTAATGCTAACATTGCATGTCCAGAGTGCTTCATGTTTCCATGGAAACTCTTCTAGGAGCTCATGTAGTCACCTCTACCTGTCAGTGCCAGGTACCCAGAGAGTTTAAAATCCCATTTCCCGGCCTCCAGCTGGTTTTCTTCCGCAATGGCAGAACTCCTGCTATAGGAGAAAGGATCCTCCGTCAAAAGAGCAGCAGGAGATATCAGTAAGAAGCTTTCAGTCCAGACAAGTAAAGAGTAAAGCAGTGGAACAGCTTCATTCTTCAAATATCACCTCCCCATAGGAGGCATGACTCAGTGGGGTGGTCTCCTCGAATAGGTAGGCGGGAGAACAAATCCGCTTTCCTCTCTCGGAGGCTTTACTGTTGAGTTGCAGTGATTGCTAACATCAACTATGCCATCACCACTTAATAGCACCTTTGAAAATAGGGATTGCTGGCTTTGGAAAGACCTAGTTAGTTTCTTTATCTACTTTGGGGTAAAAAAAGTCAACATGAAAATGAAGATTGAAAGACAAGGAGTGCTTTCATAGTTATGTAACTGCTTCCAGTCATTGGTGCCAGATGCTGTGCACGTTTAGGGAAATGATGAAATGGTGGAAGGTTGTAGCTGGGGAGATCTTCACGATTCTGACCCTTAGTCTACATCATCACTGAGGTAGGTGTTGTGAAATGACCCAAATTGCTCTGGTACAACCACTGGGTTCTTTTTGGCAGATGTATAAGTAGTTTTCAATGATTAGAAGCTGCTAAGGGTTATATGTTCCTGCTCATAACTTTCTAGTAGGTTAGGATAGAAGCAAATTTCAAGCCATACCTGACATATGTACTCAACATTTAGTAGCAAGGAAAAATTCGGAGAGGGCAATGGCACCCCACTCCAGCACTCTTACCTGGGAAATCCCATGGACAGAGGAGCCTTGTAGGCTACAGTCCAAGGGGTCGCTAACAGTCGGACATGACTGATCGACTTCACTTTCACTTTTCACTTTCATGCATTGGAGAAGGAAATGGCAACCCACTCCAGTGTTCTTGCCTGGAGAATCCCAGGGACAGAGGAGCCTGGTGGGCTTCCATCTATGGGATCGCACAGAGTCGGACACGACTGACGCGACTTAGCAGCAAAGAAAAAAAATTATCCGTGACACTTGTTACAACAGTAAGGCAGATTTTTTTTTCAGGACCTTCGAGATAGGTTTAGGGACTAATGCAATGGGGCTTTGATGTAAGGGAGAGAGATTGTGCTCAAATTCTGATACAATAAGAAAAAGTGGGAATTTTTAAAAAGTGGAACTGTGTGTATGTTTGGGGATGGATTGGTGGGTAGGAAATTACTGAGGAAACATCAAGGGGAGGGGAGGGACTCTGGCTAAACTGCTCTCATTAGACTGTCACTGAAGGCAAGCTAGAATGATCAGACATCACCTGAGAATGGTGGAGAATGGAGACCCTAATGAGCAAGGAGATGTGGAAGATGGGGGTTCTGGCTAAACTGACTCAGTGGGACTCTTCTCTTGAGGACATGCCCAGGGACAGAAGTTTGGGGAAGCAGAGCTCAGAGGATACAGATTAGAGTTTGATCAAGGAGAAAATCTTTGTTACTGTACCTCCATGAGAAGAAAATGTGGCTAGACTCAGCTAACTTTACAGTTAAATCCCAATGGCAAGAATCCCTTGAATCAGTCACTGTTCTGTCTAGAATCAAGCTTGGGGTACATTTCAGAGGATACAGATGCCTGTGCTTGCTAAATTTGTTTACACTTCTCACACTAGAGCAATAAAAGACTATAAGACTTTTAGCCAAATCCATTGTCATGAAAACTGTTCATTCTAGTGGAAAACCACAGTTCGTTATCACTACCTGGCGTTGATAAAAATAGTTGAGAGAGTCACAGGAGCCGGCGCTGAAGCCTGGCTTCCTGCCACAGCCTTTCCACCACACTGTGGAGTGGTGTTCCCCCTTAGGGCAACTGACCACTCAAGATTATAGCCTGGAGATAGCAGGCAGTTAATGCCACGTACTTAATGTAAATTACAGACTGCTGGATGGTGGAACTCAGGATATGTTTTTAAAGTCTAAAACCATAACTGGAATAAAACAAGGCTCTTGTGCTTCTTTCTGGTGTAGTACACCAGTCGTGAATGGTAGTGATTTTTAAGGAAACCCATATTGACAACAAAGGCATAAGTTTAAAAGATTTACTCAGTCTAACAAGGTGGGAAAGGACTTTCCTCATATATAGCAGAACTTAAAATATGTGTCCCTATCATTGCCTCTCTTAAAATAGTCCTCATGGACAAAAGCTGCTTTCAGAAGCTCTCAATTTCTTTCAACTCACAACTTTAAATATTCTTCCAATTCCAGACTCACTTCTCTGTCTCCTCTCTCTTATTTTCTCTCACAATTATTTTTTCCCTCTCCTATGGGAATCTAAACCTTCTTGCTAATTTTTTGCCATTCTTGCTATCAGTGTAATGAAGCACAGCAATGAGAGACAGGTGGGGAGACAGGAAGAAAGGCGGGGCAGTTGTCAGAGTTTGGGGGAAGGAGAAAGAAAGAATATTTTCCCCCACTTGTTACATAACTTAGTAAAACCCTAGGCTCATGAGTTGAGTAAGATATCTCTATATATAGGTTATTCATTTTGGATCTCTTGTTTTTCTTAATCACTCCCCATTACTATACTCTTACATTTGAAAATAGCTTCATGTTTTAGATTAGTGTAGCAATAACATATATTCCAATGGAATTACAAAATTTCTACTAGGAATGAAATTACTATTTTTCTTGTGCTTAAAAATGATAGTAAAAAATGTATTCTCAGTTACACCACTGCAGTGTTTAAACGCATGCAAGATAATAAATAGAGCAACATGGGGCCTGTAACTATATAAATATCCTCCTCAGAATGAGTTGGCTTTGGTCCCTCTCACAGTGGGAATCAGGTTATTTGACCTGGTGATTAGTGGGAATGCGAGATGAAAGGTAATCCTTGATCTCCTTGTGTTTCTTTACTACTCAGCAGAGAAAAGAATTTTTGGAGAAGGGTGAAGGTTTCCCTAAGATTATACCAATTGGTTAGTGGCCAGAATCTGGTGCTCTTTCCTTATTTTTAAAGCTGTCCTTTGCCAGATTTTGTCTGGCAGAAAATGGTTTGTTTTGACTAGGATATAGGCACGTAGAAAAGAAATTTTATTTCTACACATACACAAAATTGAGCTTTGGGTAACTGGGACAGTTTAGATAAAAAGAAATAAAGGAAGAGTGCATCCTCTTACAGCATAATGCAATTTGGCATCTGTTCTCCGGTTTGTTTATAACAAAAGAAACTCAAGCACCTCTCCTAGGCTGTTGCTCTTAGTTAAGTTGCAAAGGAGCAGCTGGGAAACATTGCTCTGATTGAGACTTCCCTAGGCCTGCTGAGAACAGGATGGGTGATGCTGAGAGCTTAAACAGGAGAAAGTCGACCTAAGAGAAAAAGTTGACAATGAAAAATTGTACTGGGTGGAGTTAAACAGGTAAGAAAGATTTAATTTGAGACTAGGTAGGGGTTTAATTGCAATAGAGATACAACAGAAGAGAGAGTGAGCTCCATGGAAAGAAGAGGCTGGAGGGTTTTGTTTGTTTTTAATTTACTCTTTTCTTGGCCACGCAGCATGTGGGATCTGAGTTCCCTGATTAGGGCTCAAATCTGTACCTGCTGCTTTGGAAGTGTAGAGTCTAACCACTGGACCACTAGAGAAGTCCTGAAGGGTTTTAGTATTGAGGTGAGCTCGTGGGAAAGTCCATGGGGTCGCGAAGAGTTGGACATGACTGAGTGACTTCACTTTCACTTTTCACTTTCATGCATTGCACTTTCATGCAACCCACTCCAGTGCTCTTGCCTATAGAATCTCAGGGATGGGGGAGCCTGGTGGGCTGCTGTCTATGGGGTTACACAGAGTCGGACACAACTGAAGCAACTTAGCAGCCGCAGCAGCATGGGAAAGTACTGAAAGTATTAGGAGGAGGTTGGTTGATGTGATTAGGCCACATGTGTTTGCTTGTTGACGTCAGCCCACAGATTAGAGAAATACAGACCCAGTCTTTTTGATGATTACATTTCCAAGGGCTGCCCTTCCCTCCCCTGCCTCCTAGAGAATGATTCTTAGGGTGTAGAAGTTGTTGTGTAGTTGCAAAGTTGTGTCTGACTCCTTTGTGATCCCATGAACTGTAGCCTGCCAGGCTCCTCTGACCATGGGCTTTCCTAGTTGAGAATACTGGAGTGGGTTGCCCTTTCCTTCTCCAGGGGTTCTTCCTGACCCTTGTCTTCTGCAATTGGCAGGCAGCTTCTTTACCACTGAGCCACCTGAGAAGCCCAGGTTGTAGAAATGTTACATCTCAAAGGGGCAGAGAAAGAATTTACAATATAAATTTTCTAAAGTTAATGCTCTAGGAAAAGGGAGATCAGTAGTGGGCCTATCGTCAGAAAGTAACCAGTTTAAAGTTAGTCAAGTTGAGGGGCAGGTTAAGGTTTTCTTTGTCAGGGGGATGAGGCTTGGAAGCAGGTGGTTGCAGGGGTGTCAACTGAGATAAACTGGATTATACCGGGAAGCATCTCTGTTCAAAAATTCCCCCATAACAAAAGATTCTGAGTGTCACAACCAAGATCCCACATGCCACATCTAAGACCCACACAGCTAAATAAATAGAGAAACCAATGTCATAAAAGCAATTCCCCATTACAGGCAAGCCACCTATTGAAATCACACTTAAAGTGATTCACTCTTAACTGTACTACAGTTAAGTGGTTAACATTCTAACGTATTACAGTATTAGAGTTTTTAAAATTTGGCTATATGTTTACCTTTACCAGTGTGTCATATATGTTCGTATGTTTTCTTATTGCTAATTAGCATTCTTTTATTCAGTTTGAAGAATGTCTTTCAGCATTTCTTGTAAAGGAGGTCTAGTGGTGGTGACTCCCTCAGCTTTAATTTGTCAGGAAAAGTCTATCTCTTCTTTATTTCTGAAGGACAGTTTTGCAGGATAGAGTGTAGTTAGTGAATAGTTTTTGTTTGACTATGTATATATACACACACGTACATAATAGTCCATTTTATGCTGATAAAAACTTAACTTTGCATACAAAAACTCTATCCTTTTACTATGCCCCGCCCTTGCCCATTTGATGTTTTGATGTCAAGTGTGATCTTTTAAAACATAAGTTAGACCAAGTCATCAATCTGTTCAAAATCCAGCCATGCTAAAAGTAAATGTCAAAGGGCTTGTAAGGGCCCAGTGCTGCTTCTCCACCCCCAGCTGTCACCTCCTGGGCCTCAGCTCCTGCTGCTCTTGCAGGCTGTCTCCTACCACACTGGCCTCTTGCTGCTTCTCCAGTCCTGGCATATCCTGGCTGTGGCTCTTTGCCTGGTTGTCTCCTTCGCATCTCTTCACACCCAAGATGAATGCTGGGACTAATCCCTCATCTTCTTTGTGTCTACTCAGACATCACTGTCTCAATAAGGCTGACTTGGACCACTCTATTGAATACTGTAAACTTCCTCTTTATCCCACCCGCAACCTTCCTTACCTGTTGTTATTCTTTTTGTAACATATTGTGTAATTTACAGTATCATTTATTGTCTATTATCACCATCTACCATCGCAGTTTCCTAAGATTAAGTATTTTGTTTTATTTACTGATACACCTCAAAGGCCAAACACACAATAGGTATTCAATAAATATTTATTGAATGAGTAGATGCAATCATCCTAAAAATGCCCTGAAAGTGGGAACTTTGACTTAATTGGGAGAGGATCCTTCGGTAGGGGCTAGGAGGAAAAGGGTAAGAAGTCAGTCTGGAGCCCAAGTCACCCTGAGGCTACCGTCGGTTGTGGGGTAGTTATAGACGGAATTTGTCCTCTCCTTATTCATATAGTGAAGTCATTCAGTCGTGTCTGACTCTCACGACCCCACAGATAGTAGCCTACCTGGCGTCTCAGTCCATGGGATTTTCCAGGCAAGAGTACTGGAGTGGGTTGCCATTTCTTTCTCCAGGGGATCTTCCCAACCCAGGGATCGAACCCGGGTCTCCTGCATTGGAGGCAGACGCTTTACCCACTCAGCCACCAGGGAAGCCCTTATTCATATATTAAAGCCTTAATGCCCCTTGTGCCTATATTTTTAGACAGAGTCTTTTGAAAGGTATTTAAAGTGAAATGAAGTCATAAGAGTGCAGCCCTAATCCAGTGGGACTGGTGTCCTTACAGAAGAGACACCGGTGACGTGCGCACAGAGAGAAAAGGCCGTGTGAGGAGAGGGAGAGAGGCCTCAGGAGAAAACAAACCTGCCAGCAACTGGCTCTCAGATTTCTAGCCTCTAAAACTGTGAGAAATACATTTCTGTTATGTAACCCCCTGTCTGTCGTATTTTGTTGTGGCAACCTAGTAGGCAGGTAGTATTTGGCGTGAGAACTTTTACTCCTGTCTTGGGAGGAGCTGTCAGAGGCAAAGGAGAAGTGGGCAGAGAAATGGAGCTGGAAACTTAACCGCGTGCTCATGTGGACGTTTGCGCGGTCACTGTGCTGTTTCTGTTCAGCAGGTGTGAAACACTGACTACTTGCCCAGTGTCCTTAATAAACTCGCTCTCATTTTGTGGCTCCTGTTTCAAGTCGAGTGGCTGGGGACAGGGATGAGTGCTGTGTGGTTTGCTTGGTCATTCATTTCTTTATCCATTCACTCATTCAAGGAATATGTAGTAGGTACCTACATGTGCTAGGCTCCTGTGACATAGAGACGAATATGATATGATTCCCACCACAAATCAATCATGTGCTGATAGTGGAGAAATACATAAACAGATAATTGCATTACAGTGTGAGAAGTCTGATGACAGAGAGGCATGCTAGCGGCAGTAGTGATAGAAGGTGCTGAGCAGGACGAGCTCTTGCAGCCTTGTTGGTGACTCCCGAAGTTAACAAGTGCTAAAGTTAGCACAGATGCAAAACTGAGCCAAAGAGAGTCATTTTGGCTCATCGATATTAAGGATGTTAATTTGCATAGAGCTCTCCAAGGATTCTGTAAACAATTGACAAAGCCTCATTCCAAAGTAAGCAACGTTCCCAAAGGGGCCCATCATGATGAGGTCTTCAGGATTCTGAAACCCCATCTACTGAATAAGTGCTCTTGATGGAATTCGGGTTTCAAATATTCCATTGTGCCTCCGTTCTACTGGCCTTTGGTTGTGCCTGAATGTCTATGGGAAAAGGATTTAACCTTTGAGTTAAAATGGTTCTTAAATGGCATGATAATACAATAATGTCATATCAGCACACTGAATTGCCGCTGTCCCTCAGGTGGTATTTTGTGCTTTGTGAGACCCCAAAGTACAGTTTAATGGGAATCACTGTCACTGTAGATTGGGTAAGGACATTTTGTCTCAGATTGGTACTATCTTAGAGATGGGGAGCATAATGAGTAGGCAGAAAAGCACATTTGTTTAGAAGGAAAAGGGTAAACACAGTGGGGTTCCTCAGGGGTTGGTCTGAGTCAGCCTTATTTAGTACCTTTATAAAGGATCTGCAGAAGGTTTTGTACTGTGAAATCTCCAAGTCTGCAGCTAATGCTGAACTATTCTGAGTAGGGAAAAACCAAGCTGATGAGTACTGATTCCCTGACGAGCAGGGAAGACTTAGGAAGCTGTGCTAATGGACAGGAAAGTGGTAGATGAGTTTAAGTGTGGACATGAGCAACATAATGCATTTAGAACAGGAACAATAAAAAAATTTAAAAGGATGATTTTAAAATGTGGCACAAGGGACTCATGGAATATGATAAATTCTTGCCTAATGACATTAACCCACATGCTTCTGCAGCCAAATATGTGTATTATAAAGGGGAAACAAGGGCAATTGTCATAAATATGATGTTAAATTTTCTAAAGCTCAGCCCTTGATCATGCATTAATTTAATTTATGTGTATGGAGCACCTACTATGTGAATGTGTTTGGCACTGTGCTGGATAGGAACAGGCTTCCAAGGGAGATGGCCTGATAAGTATGCATCATCTGATAAGTGAAAGTGATGGGAGGGAACCAGTGAGGGTCCTTTAAATTACCAGGACCTGGCAGGCAGCCTAGAGTAAGAAGCAGCCAAGAACCTCAGGCATCTGCTGATAAGCATCTGCTGATGGTGTCCTAGGAAGGATACCCTTTGCTTTTCTGTTGACTTGATACAACAATTGTTGGCACTTGGAAGGGCCTATTATGTGCTCTTACACGGCTAAACACTTACCCTTGTTTACCCAACTCTGTAAAAACCCAGACTCCCTCCCTTTCTTTGACAAAATGAACATTCTCCTTGTTGCAGTAACCTAGATAAAATGATCTTCTCCTTAATTGTCCCATACATCTTATTTTTCACAATTTCAAGCAATTAACTATAATTAAATATTTATTTGTTCACCTAACCTCTGTATATTTGCCCATCAGGCACTACATTGGCCTCCACAAGTATAGCACTAAGCAAGGCAGACATAATTCTCTTTGGAATCCCCGATTCAGTCTAGTGAGGGTGTCAGATGATAACAAGGAATTACACTAAAGTATGATGATTGCTGAGATAGGTGGTATAAGTTCATTATTGGTTATAAAACAGAAAAAGATTTAGTTCAGCATTGAAAAATGCAATGTTTACTTTCCTATTAAATGCTTTTTTAATTTACATCTTAAAATACAGACATTGCCTCTGCCAGGGAGCAACATGACTGATCATACAGAGGACTGATGTATTTGAGGGAAGGCTTGCCGTGCCTCTGTCCTGGCTGCTCAGAGGGCTCCCAAAATGAATAGACAGTGGCCAGGTGGATTCCTGTTGTTGCTTCATGATGGAGAGGACTCCCCGGATGAATATGCAGGCCACCAAACCTCAGGTCTACTACAGTCCCCAAACACAAGTTTGAAGGTGGAGATGAGGATGAAGGTATGTTTCCTTATATGAAGTATAAACCTGAATTGATCTGGATTTTCAATGTTTGATAGGAAGTAGCAGGAACTTGCTGATAGTCCATTTAGAAGACAAAAAGATCTCTGAACCAAGGCCACTGAGCAAGAAAGCATTAAAAATATTTCCTTCAAGTCTATTTTATTTAGTGAATTGCCATGGCAATGGTCTATTGGGAGGAAACAGTTCTACTTATAAAGTTTTTGGTTTTAGGAATTTGTCTGACTCCCATTGTGTGGGAAACTCAATGCTTAATATTCTCTAAGATCCCAGTGTGCAGATTTTCTAAATTTTTAAAATTTACCTTAGGGCCTTGAAAGGGGCCATGATAGATATAAACACAGGTCCTGGTTTCTGTGAATATTTTACAGTAATAATAAATATTACTGTTTATGATAATGATTATAGAAGTGATCAATTACAAACATCCAGAGAAAGAAGCGGGAATAAAATAGTATTTATTAATATTCTCTCCCCAGCAAGGTAGTGATTATCAGCTTCATTTTACATATGAATAAACTGAGGCTTAAGGTTGAATACCTAGGTTTGTCTGGCTGCAAAACCCACACTCAGAACCACTCTGCTATATAGTTTCTAAACACTGTCATGTGATTTCCCATGGCCATTACATTTATTTTTAATGATTTGCATTTTTAAGAAAGCACACTTTTTGAGGTGTTATGATTTTAATTTATTTTTTTCATTTTTGGGCTGTGCGGCAGGTGGAATCTTACGTTTCCCATCCAGGGATTGAACCCATTTCCCCTGTGGTGGAAGCACGGAGTCTTAACCACTGGACCACCATTATCATTGAACGCTGTGACTACTATGAAAGAGAAGTTGCCCCCAAACCCGGGATAGGAAGGAATCTTTGCATATGATGTAATTTGCTACCTCTTTTGGGGAAGAAATGAACATTCCAGTAAAATGTTTAAGTAATTTTCTGGTAAATATTAATGGAACAAAATCTTGTTCTAGGAAGCCTGTCACTGACTCAAAAATCTAGCATCTTTAGCAAGCATTCTTTTCTTGTGTATTTCTCTGTAACATTTTCCTATAAAGAATGCATTTTTGATCACCTCACTAGAGGCTTTTGCCCTTGCACCAAGATTGTAATAAACTGTGACAATGCCCATAATTGAATAGCCTGAAGGGTTTCGTTGAACACTATAGACTCAACCTCGCTTTATTATAAATCCAATGGGTAAGGAGTCCTTCAACTGTCTATTTCTTACCACCCCCTTGCCAGCTTCTCCACTGTCTTCCCCACTGCACAACGATTTCTGTTCCCAACTGATCGGGACCAGAGACATGGAGATGGCTTAGCCTTTGCCTGTATTGGACACTTGTCTTGGAACATGTTTTTCCTTAAATGATTCTGAACCACATCTCAACTGCTAAGTGAACTTTTTTTCAGAAAAAATGTCATGAGAGGGATGACTCATGAAGATAAGCTTAACTGCCCAAGATCTAGGCTGGAAAGAAGAGAGGTGCTTTGGGAGATAAAACCCCAGCTAATCTCTAAGATCAATGGTCTGATTTGGCTATCAACAGAAACTGCCTCACCAAATCCTGAAAACAAGAGAGAGCAGCCTCTTTGGAATTGAAGTGAGACATGATTAGGATAAATAAAAGGAGATACTGTACTTCCTGGGTGGACAGTGAGTGGAAAGAAATATTAAGAGGTTAAAAATATTTTGATACATTCACAGATAAAAGAACCATGGTTAAAGGACCCTGAAATGCTTGAGAATGTTGTTCCTGTTAATCTGGTAATCAGGGATAAATTACATCCCCAATGTATCATTGAAGATGCTGTTGGACTAAATAGATCATTGATCCAATCCATAAAAGTTATCATTTCCTGTTTTTGTTTTGGTTGGGCGGGGCTGTTTTCATCATTTTGATAAAAATTATAGAGAAAGAAGCATATTACTTATTTAGCATATTGCTAAATTTCCAGTGATAAAGGAAGCAGGGTAGTTGACCATGAAGAGGGCTCAAACAGCATTATATATCACTCCCTAAGATCCTCAGCATCAATAAGGCTGAAAAGTACGGTGTCTCAGAGTTCAGACTTGAGAATCTGCATTCCACCCAGCTCTGTTATATGCCAGACTTGAATTTTCAGCAAGTAATTTCATCTCATTCAGCCTGTTTCCTCTTAAAGAAAATGGAAATACCTTTTCCACAGTGTATGTGAAACTATCTACTTCTGTTTTGTTTTTCTTTGTATCAATTTCTCCTAGGTTTTTTTAGGAATGATTTTCCTATAGAAAATAACTTCCCCTTAACTTTGATCTAAATAGTTCAAGTAAGATTGAACTCAGAAGGAGCTCCAAGGGTCAGCAGGTAACACAGACCTGGTAATGGGAAAACCCGTGCTGCAGTGATTGTTTCAGTGGTGGACGTGTGACCTGAAGCAGGCAAATCAGAATCAATTCTGGGATTTTTGCTGAGGTTATTAGAGAAACTCCTCTGGGATTGTGTATTTAGTTAGCTGGACTGCCATGACAAAATACCATAAACTGGACAACTTAACAACAGAGATTTATTTCTCAGTTGTAGAAGCTGAGATTTCTAACATCAAGATGCTTGTAGGGTCAGTTTCTGGAGAGTATTCTTCCTGGCTTGTAGGTGGTTGCCTCCCCTCTGTGTCCCCATATGGTAGAGAGCACAAGCTTTCTGCTGTCTCCTTCTCTTATAAAGACACCAAGCCAATCAGACTAGGGCTCCAACCATACAACCCCATTTAACCTTAACTACCTCCTGAAGACTGGCTTGGGGAATTTTGAGCATTACTTTACTAGCGTGTGAGATGAGTGCAATTGTGCAGTAGTTTGAGCATTCTTTGGCATTGCCTTTCTTTGGGATTGGAATGAAAACTGACCTTTTCCAGTCCTGTGGCCACTGCTGAGTTTTCCAAATTTGCTGGCATATTGAGGGCAGCACTTTCACAGCATCATCTTTCAGGATTTGAAACAGCTCAACTGGAATTCCATCACCTCCACTAGCTTTGTTTATAGTGATGCTTTCTAAGGCCCACTTGACTTCACATTCCAGGATGTCTGGCTCTAGATGAGTGATCACACCATCGTGATTATCTTGGTTGTGAAGATCTTTTTTGCACTTTATCTTTTTGGGCTCCAAAATCACTGCAGATGGTGACTGCAGCCATGAGATTAAAAGACACTTACTCCTTGGAAGGAAAGTTATGACCAACCTAGATAGCATATTCAAGAGCAGAGACATTACTTTGCCAGCAAAGGTCTGTCTAGTCAAGACTATTGTTTTCCAGTGGTCATGTATGGATGTGAGAGTTGGACTGTGAAGAAGGCTGAGCGCCGAAGAATTGATGCTTTTGAACTGTGATGTTGGAGAAGACTCTTGAGAGTCCCTTGGACTGCAAGGAGATCCAACCAGTCTATTCTAAAGGAGATCAGCCCTGGGTGTTCTTTGGAAAGAATGATGCTAAAGCTGAAACTCCAGTACTTTGGCCACCTCATGGGAAGAGTTGACTCATTGGAAAAAGACTCTGATGCTGGGAGGGGTTGGGGGCAGGAGGAAAAGGGGATGACAGAGGATGAGATGGCTGGATGGCATCACGGACTCAATGGACATGAGTCTGAGTGAACTCCAGGAGTTGGTGATGGACAAGGAGGCCTGGCGTGCTGCGATTCATGGGGTCACAAAGAGTCGGACACGACTGAGTAACTGAACTGAACTGAACTGAACTGAAAGGCCCTATCTCCAGTATAGTCACAGTGGGTGCTGGGACTTCAACTTATCAATTTAGTTGGGAGTGATACAAATCAGTTCACAGCAGGTTTGTTTTGCTGATAGAATGTAAACACGGAGCTAATGGCATTCATCTCATAATTACACAGAGACAACCGGAGAATAAGGCAATTTAGAAGGAAGTGGAGCAGAGAGAAAGAAAAGTGTCTGGATGATATCACTGAGGCTGTGTCATGTCTTTAGCTAACTATGTTCTAGAATTTTAGAGCTGCATTTTTGGCCTTTGCAATCCAAAGATTCTTGACTAATAGTGAGTTGTTGGGAAGATACAATGAAATTGCACTTATGAAATACTTAACACATTACCTGGAGGAGAGTAAGTGCTCAATAAATACTAGCTGTTACTATTACTATCAGTAACTGCATCAGCGACAAACTCAATTGATTTTGGATATTTCTGAGATATCTAATGGAAATATGGAACAATTTAATCACCTGAAAAATGTTGTGAGGGTAATTTAGAGAACTATAAGTTTTGTCGAAATTCATTTTTGAAGGGCAGAGGGTGGTTGGACAGATTGCTCTCAGCAAAAAGAAACATCCATAGCAGCACACAACTCATAACTTTTAGACAATGTGATTTGTCTTTCCAGTGACTTTAAGGAAAGGTCAGTAGAAATATTTTAAAATGGAGAGCTGAAGTTACAGAGGATGATTACTTTTGACCCTCAGATCAATTCAACAAAGCACAAGCAGAAGGGAAAGGAGAAGAAATAGAAAAATATATAAAGTTTCAACAAACTATTTAGCTGTTTGAACAAACACAGATCAAATCTAGTGGACTGATGTTTTGGTTTTCATACTTGGTGGGATATTACACTGATGAAGAAAACAACTCATGACGTCACATTTATGATTGACTTTCATTAACATCACTGGATTTACTTTTTTTTCCTGTTTGTTTCTTTTACTTTACAATATTGTATTGGTTTTGCCATACATTGACTTGAATCCACCATGGGTGTACATGTGTTCCCCATCCTGAACCCCCCCTCCCTCCTCCCTCCCCATCCCATCCCTCTGGGTCATCCCAGTGTACCAGCCCTGAGCACCCTGTATGATGCATTGAACCTAGACTGGCAATTCATTTCACATATGATAATTTACATGCTTCAATGCCATTCTCCCAAATCATCCTGCCCTCACCCTCTCCCACAGAGTCCAAGAGACTGTTCTATACATCTGTGTCTCTTTTGCTGTCTCACATACAGGGTTATCGTTACCATCTTTCTAAATTCCATATATATGTGTTAATGCACTGTACTGGTGTTTTTCTTTCTGGCTTACTTCACTCTGTATAATAGGCTCCAGTTTCATCCACTTCATTAGAACTGATTCAAATGTCTTCTTTTTAATGGCTAAGTAATACTCCATTGTATGTATGTACCACAGCTTTCTTATCCATTCATCTGCTGATGGACATCTGGGTTGCTTCCATGTCCTGGCTAAACAGTGATGCGATGGACATTGGGGTACATGTGTCTCTTTCAATTCTGGTTTTCTCAGTGTGTATGCCCAGCAGTGGCATACACACTGGGTCATATGGCGGTTCTATTTGCAATTTTTAAGGAATCTCCACACTGTTCTCCATAGTGGCTGTACTAGTTTGCACCCCCACCAACAGTGTAAGAGGATTCCCTTTTCTCCACACCCTCTCCAGCATTCATTGCTTGTAGATTTTGGATCGCAGCCATTCTGATTGGTGTGAAATGGTACCTCATTGTGGTCTTGATTTGCATTTCTCTGATAATGAGTGATGTTGAGCATCTTTTCATGTGTTTGTTAGCCATTCGTATGTCTAGATTTACTTTTTTTGAATAGCAGAAAATATTCTTACTATTTTGCTTATAAAAATATTTTTTTCTGTACCGATCTCCTAAGGAACTCTATATTCCATTTAAAATTTTGATTTTGAACATTATATTTTAAGTTTAAATTGATTTCTCTCCCTCTTCTCTCCCTATCCCCACCGCAGCTCCTTATAGGGGAAAATATTTAAAAACAGATTCTGATATTTTAATCTAGAGCTTAAATAACTCTGCAGTGCTTAGAGATATTAACAAGATGGCTGTCTTCATCAAGTGAGGAAAACCTAGCAAAATGTGTGTGTATATTAAGGTGATGTAAGACATTTTCAGAGCAATGAAAATATATAGTGATGTTATGGCAGAAAGTGAAGAGGAACTAAAAAGCCTCTTGATGCTCTCATTAAGAGGAGAAAGAGGAGAGTGAAAAAAATTGGCTTAAAGCTCAACATTCAGAAAACGAAGATCGTGGCATCTGGTCCCATCACTTCATGGCAAATAGATGGGGAAACAGTGGAAATAGTGTCAGACTTTATTTTTGGGGGCTCCAAAATCACTGCAGATGATGACTGCAGCCATGAAATTAAAAGACACTTACTCCTTGGAAGGAAAGTTATGACCAACCTAGATAGCATATTGAAAAGCAGAGACATTACTTTGCCAACAAAAGTCAGTTTAGTCAAGACTATTGTTTTTCCAGTGGTCATGTATGGATGTGAGAGTTGGACTGTGAAGAAGGCTGAGGGCTGAAGAATTGATGCTTTTGAACTGTGGTGTTGGAGAAGACTCTTGAGAGTCCCTTGGACTGCAAGGAGATCCAATCAGTCCATTCTGAAGGAGATCAACCCTGGGATTTCTTTGGAAGGAATGATGCTAAAGCTGAAACTTTGGCCACCTCATTCGAAGAGTTGACTCACTGGAAAAGACTGATGCTGGGAGGGATTGGGGGCAGGAGGAGAAGGGGACGACAGAGGATGAGATGGCTGGATGGCATCACTGACTTGATGGACATGAGTTTGAGTGAACTCTGGGAGATGGTGATGAACAGGGAGGCCTGGTGTGCTGCAATTCATGGGGTCGCAAAGAGTTGGACACAACTGAGCGACTGAAGTGAACTGAACTGAAACTGAGGGGTGTAGAACCTGGAATTATAATTTTTAGAAGTGACTCATCCCCAACACTCTCTGTCAAAATATAGAAGACCCAGGGCTTTAGAAAAGTCTCTAGTGTTTATAATCTCAAAAAATAAGAAAATAAATACAAACCCTAAAATATTTTGCCATTTCAAAGGATAAGGTAGAAAACATACAAATAAAATATCTAGACAGTACAGGGATATATTATTCTGTATCTTCATTAAAAATTGTTTATATAAAGCAAAACTTCCTGCTTTGTCTTTAGCACCCTGTTTGATATATAAGGATTTTCAGCAATGTGATCTGGATTCATTTTTGGTGTTGCCACTGGCAAGGACAGACTCTTTATAGAGACACACATTTTGGAACATCTTGAGTTTACAAAGCCACTGTAGAATTGGGTCACTGACATCCAGATGCCTAACTCCTTGAGAGCAGAGCTAGAATGGCCCAGATGAAATGTTTTTGTGTCCTTCTCAAAACTTTCATGAGGGTAAAACATGATTTTACTTTCTATTTAGTCCACTAGTAGAAAAGAAGGGAAATGTTTGCTTTAAAGTTCAGAATGCTATACTTGTTCAGTGTACTAAATTTGTTCAAAATTTGGTATGCAATAATTCCGAAAGGACACGTCCCACATTTACCTTCCTATCAGTCAGTTCAGTTCAGTCACACAGTCGTGTCTGACTCCTTGTGACCCCATGGATTGCAGCACACCAGGCTTCCCTGTCCATCACCAACTCCCAGAGCTTGCTCACACTCATGTCCATCGAGTCGGTGGTATATGATACCAAAAAAGAAAGAAAAAGGTCTATTAAAAATGGTGGCGAGTATTTCTATAACACCTCAATATGTCCCAAACAATATTAAGATAGAGGGGATAGAATGATGTGGAAGACAAGCATCATCCTCTTACCCGAACAGAGCTTCCTGTTTAGTCTAGGAGACAGGTCAAAAATACAAAGGCCTAGACAATAGAAGAAAAGGACTTATGTTAGTGAAATGACAAGTTGGTGAAATTTGTGACAGACCAAAAAGATGTACTGAATAAATCTCTTCAAGTTTAATGACAAAGAAAACACTCTTTGGACCATGGAATGTACCTTTCTCTATGCACTTTAGAATCATACACCATTCGAAACTCCTACAATAAAGGGAACTTGCATAAATAACTTTGTAGGTGGGAAGGAGAAAAAGACTATCAAGAATAATATCATGGTCTGTGCATGAGCTGGAAAAGAACTTCTAGTCACGAGGCAGAATGACAAGAGAATAGAGTTTATTGGAGTGGGAGATGCTATTAAATAGTGGGCTGGCTCAAGGGAGAGGTGACACTTTCGTGGGCTAGTAGCCAATTTTTCTAGTCTCAAGACAAAGACAATTCCTGCTGGAGGGCTGGAATTAGGTGATTTGTTAGGAGGCTACAGGGTATTTTTACCTAATATGGGATCAGAGAGCTGGCTGATTTAGGTCTTTTCCAGTGAGTTGGCTCCTCACATCAGGCGGTCCAAGTATTGGAGCTTCGGTCTCAACATCAGTCCTTCCAATGAATGTTTAGGGTTGATTTCCATTAGGATTGACTGGTTTGATTTCCTTGCTGTCCAAGGACTCTCAAGAGTCTTCTCTAGCACCACAGTTCTAAAGCATCAATTCTTTGGCACTCAGCCTTCTTTAGAATCCAAGTTTCATATCCATACATGACTACTGGAAAAACCA
Source organism: Nanger dama (assembly GCA_917880005.1). Lineage (NCBI taxonomy): Eukaryota > Metazoa > Chordata > Mammalia > Artiodactyla > Bovidae > Nanger > Nanger dama. The sequence goes on from CAKJTW010000051.1 coordinate 11,426,087, forward strand.
TACCTTTGACTATACAGACCTTTGTCAGCAAAGTAATGTCTCTGCTTTTTAATACACTGTCTAGGTTTGTAATAGCTTTTCTTCCAAGGAGCAAGCATCTTTTAATTTCATGGATGGAATCACCATGCATAGTATTTTGGAGTCCAAGAAAATAAAATTGGTCACTGCTTCCACTTTTCCCCATCTATTTACCATGAAGTGATGGGACTGGATGCCATGATCTTAGTTTTTGAATGTTGAGTTTTAAGCCAGCTTTTTCATTTTTTTCTTTCACATTCATCAAAAGGCTCTTTATTTCCTCTTCCTTTCTGTCATTAGAGTGGCTTCATCTGCATATCTGAGGTTGTTGATATTTCTCCTGGCAATCTTGATTCCAGCTTCTAATTCATCCAGCTTGGCATTTCACATGATGTACTCTGCATATAAGTTAAATAAGCAGAGTAGCTTTGGTATCAGTTCAGTTCAGTTCAGTTGCTCAGTCGTGTCCGACTGTTTGCAACCCCATGAATCGCAGCACACCAGGCCTCCCTGTCCATCACCAACTCCCGGAGTTCACTCAAACTCGCGTCCATCGAGTCAGTGATGCCATCCAGCCATCTCATCCTCTGTCGTCCCCTTCTCCTCCTGCCCCCAATCCCTCCCAGCATCAGAGTCTTTTCCAATGAGTCAATTCTTCACACGAGGTGGCCAAAGTATTGGAGTTTCAGCTTTAACATCATTCTTTCCAAAGAAATCCCAGGACTGATCTCTTTCAGAATGGACTGGTTGGATCTCCTTGCAGTCCAAGGGACTCTCAAGAGTCTTCTCCAACACCACAGTTCAAAAGCATCAATTCTTCGGCGCTCAGCCTTCTTCACAGTCCAACTCTCACATCTGTATATGACTATTAGGAAAACCAGAGCCTTGACTAGATGGACCTTTGTTGGCAAAGTAATGTCTCTGCTTTTCAATATGCTATCTAGGTTGGTCATAACTTTTCTTCCAAGGAGTAAGCGTCTTCTAATTTCATGGCTGTAGTCATCATCTGCAGTGATTTTGAAGCCCCCAAAATAAAGTCTGACATTGTTTCCACTGTTTCCCCATCTATTTCCCATGAAGTGATGGGACCAGATGCCATGATCTTAGTATTCTGAATGTTGAGCTTTAAGCCAACTTTTCCACTCTCCTCTTTCACTTTCATCAAGAGGCTTTTGAGTTCCTCCTCACTTTCTGCCATAAGGGTGGTGTCATCTGCATATCTGAGGTTATTGATATTTCTCCTGGCAGTCTTGATTCCAGCTTGTTTCTTCCAGTCCAGCGTTTCTCATGATGTATTCTGCATATAAGTTAAATAAGCAGGGTGACAGTATACAGCCTTGACGTACTCCTTTTCCTATTTGGAATCAGTCTGTTGTTCCATGTCCAGTTCTAACTGTTGCTTCCTGAGCTGCATACAGGTTTCTCAAGAGGCAGATCAGGTGGTCTGGTATTCCCATCACTTTCAGAATTTTCCACAGTTTATTGTGATCCACACAGTCAAAGGCTTTGGCATAGTCAATAAAGCAGAAATAGATGTTTTTCTGGAACTCTCTTGCTTTTTGATGATCCAGCAGATGTTGGCAATTTGATTTCTGGTTCCTCTGCCTTTTCTAAAACCAGCTTGAACAGGGGCTATACAAATAGCTCAAGATGTCATGAGGAAGTGGCTCCTCACTATAATTTCTAAGGAAGTTACAAATTATCCGTGACCTGAAAGATTAGTAGGAGTTAGGCAATAAAGACTGGGGAGAAAAGATTAACATTGAATGCAACAGTAGCACTGATTGTGGGACGGGAAATAGCAAGTGATGAACTGAAGGGGCCAGTGTGAGATGAACTGTCATTAGAATTTTAAATTTGTCCTAAAACAAATAGAAAATCAGTAAAAGATTGTAAACAAAGTGATTTAATCATATGTATATTTTTTTTATAGGAATACCCTAGATGGAGTGTGTAGAATTGAATAGAGAGAAGTCAAGATTGGATGTATCAGGGACAGTTAGGATGCTGTTATAATGGTTCAGGTTTGATGAGCTGGTTTTGGACCATATGGTTGATGGTTGAAATGGAAAGATGATTTATCACTTGAAATTAAGAGTAGCCTTGACCAAAAAGTTTGTATTGTAGTAGCTTGGCCAGATAAAATGTTTATTTCTTGCTCACAAAATTGAACTATGTACATAGTCAGCATAGAATTAGATTGGTGGCTTCACAATTATCAACACCAGGGACTAGATCCTTCTATCTTGTTTTCCAGCATGTAGTCTCTACCTCCTGGTCCAAGATTGTTGCTCCGATTTCAGCCTTGTTGTTTTTATTACAGCTAACATGAATGAGGGAGGGGAGAAAAGGGTATGCCCCCTCCTTTTACGGGCATTTATAGAAATTATACATGATACTTTTAGTTACAGATCATTGGACAGAACTTAGTCATATGGCCTCATGTGGTTGCAAGAAGTGTAGGGAAATAAAATGATTATTATAGGACTAAAGGTCTAGTTTAAAACGTGGGATTTTATGACTAAAGACAAAGGGGACAATGAACGATGGAGACAACTAACATCTTCTGCCCAGAAGTAGACAAGTTGAGATGTTTTGGAGGTCAAGTTAGCAGGATTTGATGATTAATTTAATTCAGGGAAGGTGAGGAAAAGAGAAGGAAGAAAACTGAGTTCAACCTTCCTGACATAGTCAATGGGATAAGTGGTAGTATATTTTTGAACATGAAGAAATGAAAGAAGGGGCAAGTTTGAGGCAAGAGACTAGACTTAATTAACTTCTAGGAGCTTGTCTACTCTGCCTTCAATCCTGGAGGGAAGCAGTTTATCAGTTTGCTGTTGCTGTTGTGACGTGCTCTAAGACCATATAGGTGTGTTTGTATCAGCGTGTATGCAATCTGTGTGTATACAAAGTTACTTAGACTCATGTAGATGCACACACATTTCTAATTTTATTTTTATGCAGTGGTAGTGTTCAATTATCACACCATTATAAATCTTAAATTTTGCATTTAATGTATCTTAGAGACATGTCCATATAAGTGTATGAGTGAGGGTGTGGATGCTCAGGCATGTCTGACTCTTTGTGACCCTATGGACTGTAGGTTCCAACAGGTTCCTCTGTCTGTAGGGTCTTCCAGGCAAGAATACTGGAGTGGGTTGCCATTTCCTTCTCCAATAAGTGTATGAAGGGTTACCTTAGTATTTTTAACTGTCACAGAATATTGTATTGTATAGCTATGTCATAATTTAACCAGTCCCTGAGTTATTTCTAGTTGTTTCTTATTATGAAAAATGCTGAAATGCTGTAATACATGTCCTTACACATGTCATTACCACATGATTGAATATAATTGTGGGTTAAATTCCTTTAAGTAAAATTGTTGGGTACAAAGGCACATGCATTTGAAATTTTCATTTGCCTATTTCACTTCATGGAAGTTTTAGCAATTTATACGCCCACCAGCAGTACATTAGAATGTTTTTTACACTCTTGCCAACTGGATGTGTTAAACTTTCTGAACTTTGCCAAGCATATGGCTTTAAAAATTATACTTAGATTTGGTTTCATTTTGCATTTTTCTTACTATGAGTGAGATCAAACATGTCAAAAGTGTAAAAATAGTTTTATTTCTTTTTCTCAATATGTCTTCAATATGTCACCAATTATTTCAAATCAATTAGAAAATTGAAGATTGCAAATACTTTCCTCATTTTATTCTTTTATTGCTTATATTTTCCTCATAGTAAATTCCTTTCTGTGAATTAAGTTAGATGATTATTTTTAATTGAAATAGAATTCCATATAACATTATATTAGTTTCAACTGTATAACATAATGATTTTAATATATGCATATATTAAAAATGATCCTCACAATATGTCTAGTTAACATCCCTCACCACATATATTTACAACTTTTTCTTGTGATAGAACTTTGAAGATCCACTCTCTTAGTGACTCAGATAGACAGTACAATGTTATTAGCTATAGTCACCATACTGTACATTATATCCCCAGGACCCATTTATTTTATAACTAGAAATTTGAACCTATCAACACCCTTAACTTATTTTAGCCACCTATTCCTGTCCCCGTCAACTACCACTCTCCTCTGTATCCATGAGGTTTTTTTTCTTTAGAGTCCAGATATGAGATCATACTATTTGTTTTTCTCTGATTTATTTCACTTAATGTAATGCTCTTAGTGGGCTTCCCAGGTGGTGCTAGTGGTAAAGGAGCTGCCTGCCATTGCAGGAGACAAAAGAGTTGTGGGTTTGATCTTTGGGTTGGGAAGCTCCGCTGCAGGAGGGCATGGCAAACCACTCCAGTATTCTTGCCTGGAGAATCCCATGAAGAGAAGAGCCTGGAAGGCTACAGGCCATAGGGTTGCAAAGAGTCAGACATGACTGAAGCAGCTTGGTATGCACTCACACAATGTCCTCAACATCCATCCATATTGTTGAAAAATGGCAGGATTTCCTTCTTTTTACAGCTGAATATTATTCTGTTTATCACTAATGTCTTCTTACTACTAGGTTCAATATAAGTACTTTTTGGTGCTTTGAACCTTATTTTCCTTTGCCTACATAATTTTATGAAACATGCTCACGCCATGCATACTATTTAGGTATTTGCTTTTAATCACATATAATAATGGAAATCCTTCTATATCATTCAATATTTTTAAAAATCGTTTTTAAAGGTTGCATGTATGATTTTGTCCTTTCATGGTATAGTAATTTAACCAATCCCCTTACTCTTATTTAGGTGATTTCCATCTTTAAAGGGCTTCCCTGGTGGCTCAGATGGGAAAAGTGTCTGCCTGCAATGCGGGAGACCCAAGTTAGATTCCTGGGTTGGGAAGAGCCCCTGTAGAAGAAAAGGGCAATCCACTCCAGCACTCTTGCCTAGAAAATCCCATAGATGGAGGAGCTTGATAGGCTACAGTCCATGGGGGTTGCAAGGAGTCGGCACAACTGCAACTTCACTTTCACTTTTTCTTTCCATCTTTAAAAACCAGTGTTTAGCTACACATTCATGGTAATTCATTACGAAAAGGTCTCTAAATAAAGCTTGTATGGGTGGTGCAAAAGCCTCTCCTGTGACTTCATGGCCTCAGGCGGCTCCTTGGATCTCAGGTCTCAGAGCGGTAGCTACAGGCGTATCCTGCAGGACATTGGGGAGAGGCTGGAGGGCACACAGTGCAGCCTTTAGGGATGTTGGTACCTTACCAAACCACCATCTCCAAAGCCAGTCACAATTTGAATTTCTTCTAGAAAAAATTCAGATTTTGCTGGAGAAGAATTGGTTATTTGGGTACGTACTTTGCAAATCCCTGGTGGCTCAGACAGTAAAGAATCCACCTGCAATGCGGGAGACCTGGGTTGGGAAGATCCCTTGAAGGAGGGCATGGCAATCCAGTCCAGTATTCTTGCATGGAAAATCCCCATGGACAGACGAGCCTGGTGGGCTACAATCCACGGGGTTGCAAAGAATCGAACACTACTGAGCCACTGACCACACTTTGTAAATTATACAATACCGGACTCTTTCCTCCCTCCTGCCTCCACCTCTGACTCTCCATTCTCCTATTCAGTTCAGTTCACTCTCTCAGTCGTGTCTGACTCTTTGCGACCCCATGAATCGCAGCACGCCAGGCCTCCCTGTCCATCACCAACTCCCGGAGTTCACTCAAACTCATGTCCATCAAGTCAGTGATGCCATCCAGCCATCTCATCCTCTGTCATCCCCTTCTCCTCCTGCTCCCAATCCCTCCCAGCATCAGAGTCTTTTCCAATGAGTCAACTCTTCGCATGAGGTGGCCAAAGTACTGGAGTTTCAGCTTTAGCATCATTCCTTCCAAAGAAATCCCAGGGCTGATCTTCAGAATGGACTGATTGGATCTCCTTGCAGTCCAAGGGACTTTCAAGTGTCTTCTCTAACACCACAGTTCAAAAGCATCAATTCTTGGGCATTCAGCCTTCTTCATAGTCTAACTCTCACATCCATACATGACCACAGGAAAAACCATAGCCTTGACTAGACGGACTTTAGTTGGCAAAGTAATGTCTAGACCATAAACTTAAGGTAGGCATAATGTTTGTTTTTATATCAACTATAGCCCCAGTGCCTGACACCTAGAATATATTCAATAAACTTTTGTTGAATTTGTAAAGGATGTAATACACATGCTTGACCCATAATTAGCACTCACTGAATGACTTGCAATTGTTTATCCAATATTGTTACCTGACAGAATGGAAGAGGACTCTTCCTCATGGGCCTCGGTTCTTGGTGAGGACACAAAGAATAATCTGAGGTCTTACCCATGGCAAAAACATGTTTACTGAAGAAAGAACAGAAAGAACACCCCCAGGGAGAGGTGGCTTTTCTCCAGCAAGAGAAGCACTGGAATGATGAGATAAGGGATTTTCAACATAGGGCTTCTAATGTTTATCTAGGAGGGCGTGGACTGAGAGTTGGATTGTTACATAATGCTGGTCTCTATTACACATATCCTTTGCATAATTCAATGTGCTATAATCAGATGTATGTATAGAATATTTATGAACCCTTAATGGGCTCCTGGCTGCCTAAGTTCCCTTGAAGACACAACTGTGTGTCAAGGGTTCATGTCCTTGATTTGGAAAAGTCTCGGTGGTTATTTTGTAGGGTATTTGTGAGTGCTTCTGGGCAGCATTGGGGCGTGTCTGGGGTGGGATTTCCAGATCAGCTTGACACTTTTAAAGCTAGGCCACCTCTCATTGCTCTTGCCTTCAGTTCAGTACAGTTCAGTCACTCAGTCATGTCCGGCTCTTTGTGACCCGATGAATCGCAGCACGCCAGGCCTCCCTGTCCATCACCAAACCCTGGAGTTCACTTAGACTCATGTCCATTGAGTCAGTGATGCCATCCAGCCATCTCATCCTCTGTTGTCCCCTTCTCCTCCTGCCCCCAGTCCCTCCCAGCATCAGAGGCTTTTCCAATGAGTCAACTGTTCACATGAGGTGGCCAAAGTACTGGAGTTTCAGCTTTAGCATCATTCCTTCCAAAGAAATCCCAGGGCTGATCTCCTTCAGAATGGGCTGGTTGAGCATTCTTTGGGATTGCCTTTCTTTGGGATTGGAATGAAAACTGACATTTTCCAGTCCTGTGGCCACTGCTGAGTTTTCCAAATTTGCTGGCATATTGAGGGCAGCACTTTCACAGCATCATCTTTCAGGATTTGAAATAGCTCAACTGGAATACCATCACCTCCACTAGCTTTGTTTGTAATGATGCTTTTTAAGGCCCACTTGACTTCACATTCCAGGATGTCTGGCTCTAGATGAGTGATCACACTATCGTGATTATCCGGGTTGTGAAGATCTTTTTGTACAGTTCTTCCATGTATTCTTGCCACCTCTTCTTATCTTCTGCTTCTGTTAGGTCCAGGCCATTTCTGTCCTTTATCCAGCCCATCTTTGCATGAAATGTTCCCTTGGTATCTCTAATTTTCTTGAAAAGATCTCTAGTCTTTCCCATTCCATTCTTCTCCTCTATTTCTTTGCATTGATCACTGAAGAAGGCTTTCTTATCTCTTTTGCTATTCTTTGGAATTCTGCATTCAGATGCTTATATCTTTCTTTTTCTCCTTGGCTTTTCACCTCTCTTCTTTTCACAGCTATTTCTAAGGCCTCCCCAGAGAGCCATTTTGCTTTTTTGCATTTATTTTCCATGGGGATGGTCTTGATCCCTGTCTCCTGTACAATGTCATGAACCTCATTCCATAGTTCATCAGACACTCTATCTATCAGATCTAGGCCCTTAAATCTATTTCTCACTTTCACTGTGTAATCATAAGGGATTTGATTTAGGTCATACCTTAATGGTCTAGCGGTTTTCCCTACTTTCTTCAATTTAAGTCTGAATTTGGTAATAGAGAGTTCATGATCTGAGCCACAGTCAGCTCCTGGTCTTGTTTTTGTTGACTGTGTAGAGCTTCTCCATCTTTGGCTGCAAAGATTATAGTCAATCTGATTTTGGTGTTGACCATCTGGTGATGTCCATGTGTAGAGTCTTTTCTTGTGGTGTTGGAAGAGGGTGTTTGCTATGACCAGTGCATTTTCTTGGCAAAACTCTATTAGTCTTTGCCATGCTTCATTCCCACGTCTGAGGCCAGGGGTGGCAGCCGAGAGGAGCAACCCTACGTCCAAGGAGCTGTGGCTGTGCGGGCACAGGAGGGCCTAGAGGAGCCATCCCACGTTGAAGGTCAGGAAGGGCGGCTGTAATGGGATACCCCATATCCAAGGTAAGGAGCAGCGGCTGTGCTTTGCTGGAGCAGCCGTGAAAAGATACCCCATGCTCAAGGTAAGAGAAATCCAAGTAAGATGGTAGGTGTTGCAAGAGGGCATCAGAGGGAAGACACACTGAAATCATACTCACAGAAAACTAGTCAATCTAATCACACTAGGGCCACAGCCTTGTCTAACTCAATGAAACCAAGCTATGCCTGTGGGGCAACCCAAGACGGGCGGGTCATGATGGAGAAGTCTGACAGAATGTGGTCCACTGGAGAAGGGAATGGCAAGCCACTTCAATATTCTTGCCTTGAGAACCCATGAGCAGTATAAAAAGGCAAAATGATAGGATACCAAAAGAGGAACTCTGCAGGTCAGTAGGTGCCCAATATGCTACTGGAGATCAGTGGAGAAATAACTCCAGAAAAAATGAAGGGATGGAGCTAAAGCAAAAACAGTACCCAGCTGTGGATGTGACTGGTGATAGAAGGGAGGTCTGATGCTGTAAAGAGCAATATTGCATAGGAACCTGGAATGTCAGGTCCATGAATCAAGGCAAATTGGAAGTGGTCAAACAAGAGATGGCAAGAGTGAATGTTGACATTCTAGGAATCAGTGAACTAAAATGGACTGGAATGGGTGAATTTAACTCAGATGACCATTTTATCTACTATTGTGGGCAGGAATCCCTCAGAAGAAATGGAGTAGCCATCATGGTCAACAAAACAGTCCGAAATGCAGTACTTGGATGCAATCGTAAAAATGACAGAATGATCTCTGTTCATCTCCAAGGCAAACCATTCAATATCACGGTAATCCAATTCTGTGCCCCAGCCAGTAATGCTGAAGAAGCTGAAGTTGAATGGTTCTATGAAGACCTACAAGACCTTTTAGAACTAACACCTAAAAAGATGTCCTTTTCATTCTAGGGGACTGGAATGCAAAGGTAGGTATTATCATACTTTCATAATTAAAAAAATAAAAATATAAAACAAAATGCACAAAAAAGAATTTTGAAAGGCATAGTCAATTTTGGGAGAAGGTAGTTTTCTGCTAATAAACTTTAAAACATCTTCAAGGCTTTTCATATAATATATCTCAGCTAATATACAGCATTTTAGCATGTCATAATAGTTATTCATAAAATATTCTGGTATTTATTCTCTTGTTTTACTCTTTTCTCAGTGTTTTGTTATGGAGAGCTCATATATCCTGTTTTATATTCTCCCATATGGACTAGAACATATTGTTTGTATCTGGCACTTCCATTCGATTAGACTTAGCATTTTTCACTTTCCTCGTTTTCATTCATTTTCCTCTTTTTGAATTATTTCTCATCATCTTGTTAGAATTTCACTTTGGACTTACAGTCTACTCAATCTCTTTAATGTTCCACAAACACATTTCATGGGTTCTAAGTGTTTTAATGTGCAATTTATTTTTGCACTTTCTAAACCTTTACAAATTTAATACATACCTAGAAAAATAGAAAATTCTTCAAGTAAGTATATTAACACTTAGCGATGCTTATAGTTCTTTTAATTTAATGTCATTAAAGTAGCATATATTCTCCATCACGGAGTAAAACAGTTAATGTCATAATGCGCGCTGGCACTCTATTCTAGTCTTTATCACTACTGATTCTCACTCCCCAAAGACAACTTACATCTCTTTTAACTGTTTCCTCTTTTAGCTTCACATTTCTTTAACATGTCTGTAATATTATTTATTTTTTAAAGTGTAGATGATTTACAGTGTTGTGTTATTTTCAGGCATACAGCAAAGTGAATTAGATATATTTATATATGTAGATATAGATATGTATACACACATGCATATATCTTTTGCAGATTCTTTTCCACTATCAGTTCAGTTCAGTTCAGTCACTCAGTCGTGTTCGACTCTTCACGACCCCATGAAATTGCAGCACGCCAGGCCTCCCTGTCCATCACCAGCTCCCGGAGTTCACTCAGACTCACGTTCATCGAGTCCATGATGCCATCCAGCCATCTCATTCTCTGTCATCCCCTTCTCCTCCTGCCCCCAATCCTTCCCAGCATCAGAGTCTTTTCCAATGAGTCAACTCTTCACATGAGGTGGCCAAAGTACTGGAGTTTCAGCTTCAGCATCATTCCTTCCAAAGAAATCCCAGGGTTGATCTCCTTCAGAATGGACTGGTTGGATCTCCTTGCAGTCCAAGGGACTCTCAAGAGTCTTCTCCAACACCACAGTTCAAAAGCATCAATTCTTCAGTGCTCAGCCTTCTTCACAGTCCAACTCTCACATCCATATATGACCACAGGAAAAACCATAGCCTTGACTAGACGGACCTTAGTTGGCAAAGTAATGTCTCTGCTTTTGAATATACTATCTAGGTTGGTCATAACTTTTCTTCCAAGGACTAAGTGTCTTTTAATTACATGGCTGCAGTCACCATCTGCAGTGATTTTGGAGCCCCCCAAAATAAAGTCTGACACTGTTTCCACTGTTTCTCCATCTATTTCCCATGTAGTGATGGGACTGGATGCCATGATCTTTGTTTTCTGAATGTTGAGCTTTAAACCAACTTTTTCACTCTCCACTTTCACTTTTATCAAGAAGCTCTTTAGTTCTTCTTCACTTTCTGCCATAAGGGTGGTATCATCTGCATATCTAAGGTTATTGATATTTCTCCCAGCAATCTTGATTCCAGCTTGTGTTTCTTCTAGTCCAGCATTTCTCGTGATGTACTCGCATGTAAGTTAAATAAACAGGGTGACAGTATGCAGCCTTGACGTACTCCCTTTCCTATTTGGAACCAGTCTGTTCTGGTTATTATAATATATTGAATATATTTCCTTATACTATACAGTAGGTCCTTGTGGTTTATCTGTTTTATATACAGTAGTGTGTATCTGCTAATTCCAAACTCTTAATTTATCCCTTCCTCCCCATCCCCTCCTTTCCCCTTTGGTAACCATAAGTTTGTTTCTTGTGCCTGTGTGTCTATTTCTATTCTATGTATAAGTTCACTTATACATCGTCTAATACTATTTCTTAATAGTTCAATTTATTTCTTTTCTCTTTCCTTCCTATTTTTGAAGACGAATTGATTGTCTTACAATTGGGCACATATCCCCTTTTCCCATCTTCCTAATCTAGAAATAGTTCATTGTTACATCAATTTTCAGGGGTTATTCTGACACTATATGATTCACAGCTGATCCAGTATATATTAAGATTACATCTCTTTTCTGATAGATTTGTCTTCCCTTTACTATGTATTGTTTTTTCTTCACTTAGTGACTCTGATTGTCTACCCACCTGATCCGCCACAGGTCCCTAATGCCTCCCATCCAGAGCTCCCCAGGGCCTGCAGCCTGGAAGAGCTTAGCTTGCTCGCACTCTACCACTGCTGGTTAGGTTCTGGCTTCCTCACGTTTGCCAACAAGTTGCTACTTATTCACACACAACACATTCCTCCAAACTTTTTTGTCTTCCTGCCACTTCTGCTTTTCCTTGTGGTTTGACCTGGTAAATTATTCCTTTTACTGTCATTGTAGGACTTACCAGGAGGGAAGTGGAGGTAAGTGTCCTTGTTCATTTTTTGATGATTAGTGCAAAGTGTCTCATAAAATTCCTATACACATTTTTAAACACTATTTAATGCTCATATAGTGTCCTAGAATCCTTAGAAAAAGTAGCTATTTTGCTGTGCATACAAGCGTGTGTGTGTGTATATTGAGAAGAGGGCATCGAATGGTAGTTGAGCCTTAATTGTATGTATTACTATATTTATTTAAATTACAAATTTAATCTCCCTTGCTCATTTTTTCCCACATATGTTATAAATAGCTTAATTTTAAAAATCTATTCTTTCATACACTGGCATTGAATCTGTGTCAAAAGAAGTTCCTTTCCAAGAGTGAATAGAACCTATCTTTCTTGGAACTTAAAAATAATTTTTCAAAATACAGCAGACCTTTTCTTCTTTTTGTTAAACATGCTTGTGCCTCACCTACACACATTAGGAAAAACTAAACTTTAAAAACTATGCAAAAATTTAAAGTATAAAATTTGTCATAGCTCTAGATATGAGGATCAGTTCAGTTCAGTTCAGCTCAGTCACTCAGTCGTGTCCAACTCTCTGCGACCCCATGAATTGCAGCACGCCAGGCCTCCCTGTCCATCACCATATCCTGGACTTCACTTAGACTCATGTCCATTGAGTCAGTGATGCCATCCAGCCATCTCATCCTCTGTTTCCCCTTCTCCTCCTGCCCCCAATCCTTCCCAGCATCAGAGCCTTTTCCAATGAGTCAACTCTTTGCATGAGGTGGCCAAAGTACTGGAGTTTCAGCTTTAGCATCATTCCTTCCAAAGAAATCCCAGGGCTGATCTCCTTCAGAATGGACTGGTTGGATCTCCTTGCAGTCCAAGGGACTCTCAAGAGTCTTCTCCAACACCACAGTTCAAAAGCATCAATTCTTTGGCACTGAGCCTTCTTCACAGTCCAACTCTCACATCCATACATGACCACTGGAAAAACCATAGCCTTGACAAGACGGAGCTTGGTCGGCAAAGTAATGTCTCTGCTTTTGAATATGCTATCTAGGTTGGTCATAACTTTTCTTCCAAGGACTAATCGTCTTTTAATTTCATGGCTGCAGTCACCATCTGCAGTGATTTTAGAGCCCCTCAAAATAAAAGTCTGACACTGTTTCCACTGTTTCCCCATTTACTTCCCATGAAGTGATGGGACCAGATGCCATGATCTTCATTTTCTGAATGTTGAGCTTTAAGCCAACTTTTTCACTCTCCACTTTCACTTTCATCAAGAGGCTTTTGAGTTCCTCTTCACATTCTGCCATAAGGGTGATGTCATCTGCGTATCTGAGGTTATTGATATTTCTCCTGGCAATCTTAATTCCAGCTTGTATTTCTTCCAGTCCAGCGTTTCTCATGATGTACTCTGCATATGAAGATATAAGACATCTAAAATCATTTCTGTTTTTATTACCTCATTTACTTATATTAGAGTTCTCTCATATAAGTCCATTTATGCCTGTTAGTCTAAACTAATAGAATCAACAAATGTTAAGTACCAATAACGTTTAAATACATATATTTTTTATTCCAGAATTTCTTGAATACAAGTGATGGAAACTCATCTCAAACTAACTGAAACCCAAACAGTAATTAACTTGTATAAATACTTGGGAATCCTGAGTTTATTTAGCTCTAGGTATAGCTGTATTAAAGTGGGTATTAAAAGACATTGTCAGATTTCTAGGGTTTATTTCTCTTCTCTCTCTTTCTCTCTGTGTATACCCCTATCTATATATGTATATGTTGTTGTTGTTTGGTCGCAAAATTGTGTCTCTTTGTGACCTACCCGGCTCCTCTGTCCAGGGGATTTCCCAGGCAAGAATACTGGAGTGTGTTGCCATTTCCTCCTCCAGGGGATCTTCCTGACCCAAGAATCAAACCTGAATCTCCTGCAGGAAGATTCTTTACTGCTGAGCCACCAAGGAAGCTGTATGTGTATGCAGGTATTTCTATTTTGCAGTAAATATTTTTATCATGTTGCCAATGTTATTCAAACAAATATCCAAATGAATGTTAATCATTTAAGACAGGTTTTTTTAAGAGACTAAAACACTAATGGGACATTTGTATACTTTTTCTTTTGAATTTCCTTCTAAATTAAAGCCACAGAGAGAAATCAGTCTGGTAATTTTATAATCATTGGACTTTCACTAGTTCCCATATGATATTTGTTTTATGGACACTGGGTATTGCACCTGCAGTCCCTTGGATGTTTAGGCTCTGAGTAAACAGCTGTGTGTTCTCACTGGCTTTGCCTGTGTTTATCTTCCAGAGCACTCTGCCTTCACACTGGATGGAGGAGAAGAGGCCATGGCAGGAACAGGGCTCCCAGGAGACACTGGGCCTGGCTGAGTGTTGGGGTCCTTTAATGGACTGGAACCTGGTGGTCCGGAGTCGATGATAAGAAAGTGAAAGAAGGAGTGAGGCTAATATTCCTGGGTTATGCAGCTGGCCTTCGCATTCTAGGGAATCAGCCAGAAATAGGGAGATAGACAGAGAGAGAGAGAGAGAGAAGGAAGGGCATGGGGACCCAAGTCTGGTTGAACAAGGGTGCTTTATTGAATTCTGTGTGAGTATATATACCATATTACAAGGTAGCTTCTTCAGATAAAGATCAAAAGACCAGGTTTTACAAGTTACCAAGGAAACAAGGAGCAATAGAGGCCATAAGGCCAAAAGGCAATCCATATCAAAAGAGGGTTATAGATAATCCCTTTCACCATATGGAAAAGCTAAGGAAGGAAATCCTATGCAAGAATCCCATCTCTTTGACCTCAGTCCTGGGAGCGGCTTGCCACTCCTCTCACTCCTGACAGGAACTGATAAGGAACAGAGGGCGAGAGAGAGAGAGAGAGAGAGAGAGAGAGAGATGGGAAACAGCACACAGGAACCCTACTGTTACACATTCCCTGAAAGCTGAGGTCTGGTCCAGGTGGGTGAGCATGGCTTCCCCTCAGCAGCTGCTTCTGGGGTCCCTGGATGGAGGATCTGGAGGCAATGCTTCTGGAGGCCATGGTGACAAGGGGTCCTTGGGGGTAGGGAGGCCACCCTTCCCACCCACAAGTCCTGCTGCCTGCACAGCAGGGGTCCTGCTTTGGCCGCTCTGGCAGCTGCTCTGATGGAGCGTCACTCACTCTCACATCATCTCCTGTCCCCGCATCGTCTCCTGGCTGTGCTGTGGCCCTCCGCCCTCTTCCTTGATCTTCCCCCAGATCTGCCTTCCTCCTCCAAGTGTTCTTAGTAGCAGTTAGAGGATGTGCTGCTTGCAGCTGGCAGGCACCCTATCCCCACACCTGGGGTTGGGGAAGGAGAGCTGTTGTTGGTTAGATTGGCTGAGGGCTGAGGCTTCAGGTGACTGGGCAGCCCTTGGGGTCAGATCTCTTATAACCCAGGAGTGATACTGGAACATGACTTCCTGTTTCTGGCCTATCAATGAATGCTGGATCTCCATTTCCATCTGTAATCATGGATGCCATGAAATCAGTCTGCCCAGAGTCCTTGTGGCTCCATGTAGAGCTTTAGTTGCCCATATCCATGACTTACAATCATCCACGGAGCCTTCACAAGCTGCTCTAAACCGCCTCTCTTGACGGGATCGAGAATGGGAAATTTCTCTAGCAGATTTTCGCGTTCCTTTGACAAGAATGGAATGTGATGTGTTCTGCTCAGAACCTGCATCTACAGCTTCTTGAGTTTCTATCCTTGGAAAGGCTGGAATCCATCACACTGTGGACAGGATGACTTCCTATGGCTCTTCCCTAGAAGAGTTCTGGGGCAGCATGAGGGGGACCACTCCAGAAGGTGCCCAGCTTGTTGTAAAAAGTGAATTTGTTGCTTCTGAAGCCAAAGTCTGATGTTAGTGTTCACATACAAGAGCAGGTTTTCTTCTTGTAGGTCTCTGTGGACAGCACTCTCCTGGTGACCAGTCACGCAGAGCACACTACTGGTGGACTCTGCCTACAGCCTCTCTGCTTTCCTGCTGCCCTGAGCCATGCGTGCTCACACACCTCTCCTCCACTAGCATCCTTCGAACATGAGTCACAGTTTCAGCATCTTTAAATGTAGAAGTTGCAGCTGTGAGTTGAGAAAACATGCCATCTATTCTTTATTGAGTTAACAATCCACTGTGCTCTGTGTGCCTGTTATTTGGCTTGGGATGAGGGAGTAAGGGCATCTGGGTGTTGTCACCAGTAGCTCAGAGGAGGAAAGCAAGACACTTGTGCATGATTTTTTTTTAAAGAACATTCTATTGACATTATAGATACAGAAAAGTGCACAACCATGTGGGCTGCTTGGTGACTGCTTACAGATTAAATTCACTTAATCAGCATTCAGATCAAGAAACAGGATGTCATCCGCTCCCCCTCCCTCACCCCCCCACAAGCCCCTTTCCAGTCTCTTTCTCCACAGTGATAGTCACTACTGTGTCTTCTAACAGTGTAGATTAGGTTTGCTTGTTTTTGAACTTTACATAACTGGAATCACACAGCGTTAGACCCATTGTGTCTGCTTCCTTTGTTCGCTGTTTTTATGAGATTCATTTCTTTCTTTTGCTATTTTAAATGCTGTAGAGTAACCCATTGTCTGTTCATTCTGCTGTCACTGGGCACTGGATAGTTCTCAGCTCAGTTCGGGCAGTTAAGAAGAGTGCTGCTCTGAATGTCCTTCTCCAGTGTTCAGTGAACATTTATGTCTTTCTGTTGGACATACACCTGGAAATGGGATGGATTGCTTAAGAGGGCTACAGTACAGTTTTTGGTTTTAGCAGACATTGCAATTTATACCAATTTACACACCCACCAATACTAGCCCTTTAATTGAAATCTTTCTGTGGGTGTGGGGGTGTAGCATTGTGGTTTTAATTTGCATTTCCCTGATGCCTAATAAAGTAGAACACTTTTTCATATGCTTACTGGCCCTTTTCTTTTCTGTGAAATGCCCGATCAAATCTTTTGCCTATTTTTCTTTGGGGTTGCCTGCATTTTTCTTATTGGTTTGTAGGTAATTTTCTTTTTTTAATATTTATTTGGCTGCACCAGGTCTTATTTGCATCACTTGGAATCTTTGATCTTCCTTGCATCATGCAGGATCTTTAGTTGCAGCATGTGGGATCTAGTTTCTTGACCAGGATTGAACCCAGACCCCCTACATTGGGAGTGTGGAGTCTTAGACATTGGACCACCACAGAAGTCCTGGTTTGTAGGTATCCTTTGGTTTGGTGTGAATTGTTTGTTGGATTTGGCCCTGGATATACATTTCCTCTCCTCCCCACCCATCCCTGTTTAACTCTCTGATGCCACCTCTCACTACTTTATCAATTGCTCATTCCTTCCCCAAAGCTGGACTTCCTTCTTCCTTGAATATGCCCTGCCAGGCACAGTCCTACCTCATGCTCTGCTCTAGCTCCTGCTTATGCCTGGAATCTTCTCTCCCTGGATCCACAGAACCCTCTGCCTCACCTCCTTCAAGTGTTTACTCCAGTTTCACCTTCTTAGCGAGGCCTTCCCTGATTTACATCTTTGGTCTTATAAGGTGTGTTACAAGAGCTATCTGTCACCCTCAGTCCATTGTTTTCTTTCTTTTTTTAAAACTTTGCATTATGTAAAAATTTAAACACGTTCAGTTTAGTTGCTCAGTCGTGTCTGACTCTGTGACCCCATGAACCTCAGCACACCAGCCCTCCTTGTCCATCATCAACTCCCAGAGTCCACCCAAACCCATGTCCATTGAGTCGGTGATGCCATCCAACCATCTCATCCTCTGTCATCCCCTTCCCCTCCTGCCCCCAATCCCTCTCAGCATCAGGGTCTTTTCTAGTGAGTCAGCTCTTCACATCAGGTGGCCAAAGTATTGGAGTTTCAGCTTTAGCATCAGTCCTTCCAATGAACACGCAGGACTGATCTCCTTTGGGTGGACTGGTTGGGTCTCCTTGCAGTCCAAGGGACTCTCAAGAGTCTTCTCCAACATCATAGTTGAAAAGCATCAATTCTTCGGTGCTCAGCTTTCTATCTAGTCCAACTCTTACATCCATACATGACCACTGGAAAAACCATAGCCTTGACTAGATGGACTTTTGTTGACAAAGTAATGTCTCTGTTTTTTAATATGCTGTTTAGGTTGGTCATAACTTTCACAGAACTAAAAAGATTAGTATACAGGCCTTTTCTCACATATCTAATATCCAACAGCTATAATTATCAACAGTTTTGCAATCTTATTTTATCCGTAAATACTTCAGTCTACATTTTTAGTAGGTACATTTTTAATATATAATACTGATCCATATTCAAATTTCCCATTTGTCTCAAAAATGTTTTGTTACATTTGACATGTTTGAATAAAGCTCTAAATAAGATGTACTTGTTTTTATTTTTTTCCACAACAATTTATTATGGAATATATTTATCAACTATATAAAAACATATATATTTTGCTTACTTATTGATTATTTTTCTGTCCCTCTCCCATTAGAATTCTATTCCATGTAAGCAGTGACTTTTATCTGTTTTGTTCTTTGTTGTACCTCTAGCACCTAGAACAGTTCCTAGCAGTAAGTAGACCTAAAATAAATGTTTGGAGAAGGAATGAATAAATATGTTGGCAAGATGGATGTAACAGCACAAGGGTATGCTGTGCCAGCTTGGTGAAACCTGTTATTTTCCCTCTCTAAAACTTTGGGCAATGTCTCTGAGCCTCAGATTTTCACATCTGTGAAAAGGGACTGACGGCACCCACTTTTCAGGGTTATTTTGAAGCTGAGCGTGCAGAGCCTCACACTCTCAGTGTGGCTACTAGTTTTATTTTTCACTGGAACTGCCTTTGTTAGCCATATCTGTAAGGCATAAGCAGATGGAAGGACTGCAGTGGCGAGCTTAGCCTTGCCCAAAGAGAGGTCTGACCTTTGTCCCTGGGTCCTAGGAGGTAACAGCTAACCCCCTTGGAATTTTCTGAGTGATAGGAGTGTCTTTTTATTTAGTGTCACACTGGATAGTATGCTATTGAAGTGTCTCCTGGTGTGCCCTTTGGGCCCCTTGAAATCTGCCCTGCTGGGATGAGTGAGAGAGCTGAATGCTGAGTTCAACCTCATGGCCAGTTAATTATGCCTTCATAAGAAGCATCTATAAAAACTCTAATCAGTGAAGACTGGATGAGCTTCCCTGTTGGCCATGCTCCATTCATACTGTCACACATCAGTGATGGGAGGATAATATGTCTTGAGGGCAAAGAAGCTTTATGTTTGGAAAATTCCCAGACTCTTCCCTATGTGTCTCTTCATTTGGCTAATTTTAATATTCATTGTTTCCCTGTAATAAACTATTACCATGAGTCTAAGCTTTAAGTTAGTTTTGTGAGTCCTTTCCATATGTGATCAAGTCTGAGGGTGGCTTTGGAAATCCCCTGAATTTCAGTTTGTGTCGTAAGTGAGGACAGCCTTGGGCGTGGTGCTCTTTAACTTTACATTTGGACTCTATTCTGCTTTGTAGTGTCAGAAATTTGGGGGGCTTGGCACTCTGAAGCACTTTACCCTTAAACCTCATCTTTGGGCCAATTGCAAGTAGTTGGTGTTAGGAGAAGTGGAGTTCGGGTAATGACCCTGACTCACTGAAATAGGAAGTTTGGGAAAAAAGGATGAGAGATCAGGGCTTGACAAACGTTTGATTGCTGAATGGCCACGGGGCCCTCCTTAGGGCAGAACGGGTGACAGATGGTACAGTTGTGCTGTAATCAGTTGCTGGAGGTAACTACCAATAGAATGTTGGAAAAGCTACCAATAGAATGTTGAAATGATGAATCCATCTCCTAGGGAGTTAGCTCATTGGATGCATTATGAAATGTAAAGTAGTAAAGAAATGTAAGTAATCAATTCCTTGGTTATTGCTATTTGTTGTTGTTGTTTAGTCACTAGATCGTGTCCCACTCTTTTGCGACGCCTGTGGACTCTAGCCTGCCAGGCTCCTCTGTGCATGGGATTTCCTAGGCAAGAATACTGGAGTGGGTTGCCATTTCCTTCTCCAGGAATCTTCTTGACCCAGGGATTGAACCCCCATTGGCAGGTGGTTTCTTTACCACTGAGCCACTTGGGAAGCCCCTGTTGTTTATACAGAGCTAACATAACAGTGAGGAGAGGGATGGTGAATCCTAGTGACCAGGCTTGGATTTGGCTGGTGTACGTTTCTGCCTCCAGCCTTAGGACCACTACCACTGGGTAAAGTGAAACTGAAAGAAGAAAGAGTGTGGTGTTATATCCTGACACTAGAACAAAATTGGATTCTGGCCATTCTGTGCTAGAGACTCTAGCCTCAGGCCCTGAGCACAGGGTAAAAGAAAACTAGAAGAAAGTCTAGGTAGATCTTGACACAAAACTTGAATCCTAACCTATCCATGGGACAGCCTGTGGCCTCAGGGCTGCTGCCACCAGGTCAGGTTAAAATGAAAGTAAGTGGAGGTGGGGGTACTTTCTGATGCTGGGCAAACTTGAATTCCAGCAGGCTGAGCTACAGTCTTGGTCTCAGTCACTTCCAATGAGAACAGTTACACTGAAACACCAGGACATCATTGTATACTTGTACAAAAGGAACAACTTTCATTTCACCTCTCTGAGTTGCTGGAAAATGCAGACCTTAGTCTAAAGTCAGGTTGGAAGTGATATTAACAAGTACTTTTGCATGGTGTATTAGAATACTAAACTTGGTGTCCAGAGATCTGCTTTTAAATCCCTTCTTTACCATTTATCATCTTTTTGACTTTGGAATTCATACTGGCCTACTTGGACTCCAAGCAGAATACTGATGCCTGACTGGCTTAAACACAAGAAATTTATTTTTTCACAGTTCTGAAGGCTAGACTAGGGTACTATTGAGATTGGTGCATGAGACCTTTCTGCCAGGCTTGCAGGCTGTGTCCTCACATGGCTCTCTTCTGTGTGTGCACACAGAGAAAGGTGTTGCTGTTGTCTCTTCCTTGTCTTATAAAGATACCGGTCCTAGAGGGTTACGGCCTCACCCTTATGACCTTATCCAACCCTAATTATTTTTTTAAAGGCTTTATCTCCAAATACAGTCACACTGGGGGTTTAGGACTTCAGCATATGAATTGGAGGGGAAGCAGAAATCATTCAGTCCATTATGGAAATATTGTTTAATTTTAGTGTATATATCATATTGCATTGCTGGGTAGGTCTGAAAATTAGATAAGAAGGTATATGTAGTAGACACTTAGTATTTGAGTTTTTAAAAAACACTTATTTGCCTGCAATGGGTCTTAGTTGTGGCCCATGGGATTTTTAGTTGTGGCACACACGATTTTTTTTCTTTTTCAGTTGCAGCAAGTAGAATCTATTTCCCTGACCAGGGATCGAACCCAGGCACCTACACTGGGAGTGTGCAGTCTTAGCTATTGGACACCTACACTGGGAGTGTGCAGTCTTAGCTATTGGACCACCAGGGAAGTCCTTACTTATTATTTGATTTTTTAAAAAAGTGTATCATTTTCTCAGCCCTCTGCTATGCACTGCCAACTGAGAGAAGGGGAGATGATGAGTTTAGAATTTATATAAGTAAATTGAGCACATTACATGTAATTTGATTATATGTTATTTTCAGCTTATAAGTTGATTTTCAGCATTTGTGAAAAACATGTAGGGATTTTTGAAAAAGAAAACATTCATTTCCTGGATTTACAATGCTTTCTTTTCACTATGAACACAAATGTTAAATAAGCCACTTTTAGTCATGACTAAGGAAATGGCAATGGCAACCCACTCCAGTATTCTTGCCTGGAGAATCCCAGGGACAGAGGAGCCTGGTGGGCTTCCTTCTACGGGGTTGCACAGAGTTGGAAATGATTGATGCAACTTAGCAGCAGCAGCAGCAGCAGCAGCAGCAGCAGCGGGTTTGAACATCACCAGAAAGTGACTGATGTTAGAGAACTTTGAAATCTATGAGGTGAAACACAAAGGTAAAGCATTTGTGTTACCTCTCGTCCAGGGTAAGAGGCAGTGGCTGCGCTTTGCTGGAGCAGTTGTGAAGAGATACCCCAGGCCCAAGGTAAGAGAAACCCAAGTAAGATGGTAGGTATTGCAAGAAGGCATCAGAGGGCAGACACACTGAAACCATACTCACAGAAAACTAGTCAGTCTAATCACACTACGACCACAGCCTTGTCTAACTCAGTGAAACCAAGCCATGCCTGCGGGGCAACACAAGATGGGCGGGTCATGGTGGAGAGGTCTGATAGAATGTTGTACACTAGAGGAGGGAATGGCAAACCACTTCAGTATTCTTGCCTTGAGAACCCCATGAACAGTATGAAAAGGCAAAATGATAGGATACTGAAAGAGGAACTCTGCAGGTCAGTAGGTGCCCAATATGCTACTGGAGATCAGTGGAGAAATAACTCTAGAAAGAATGAAGGGCTGGAGCCAAAGCAAAAACAATACCCAGCTATGGATGTGACTGGTGAAGGAAGGTCCGATGCTGTAAACAGCAATATTGCATAGGAACCTGGAATGTCAGGTCCATGAATCAAGGCAAATTGGAAGTGGTCAAACAAGAGATGGCAAGAGTGAACGTTGACATTCTAGGAATCAGCGAACTAAAATGGACTGGAATGGGTGAATTTAACTGGGATGACCATTATATCTACTACTGCAGGCAGGAATCCCTCAGAAGAAATGGAGTAGTCATCATGGTCAATGAAAGAGTCCAAAATGCAGTACCTGGATGCAATCTCAGAAATGACAGAATGATCTCTGTTCGTCTCCAATGCAAATCATTCAGTATCACAGTTATCCAAGTCTATGCCCCAACCAGTAACTCTGAAGAAGCTGAAGTTAAACGGTTTTATGAAGACCCACAAGACTTTTTAGAACTAACACCCCCAAATGATATCCTTTTATTATAGGTGACTGGAATGCAAAAGTAGGAAGTTAAGAAACACCTGGATTAACTGGCAAACTTGGCCTTGGAATACGGAATGAAGCAGGGCAAAGACTAATAGAGTTTTGCCAAGAAAATGCACTGGTCATAACATACATCTTCTTCCAACAACACAAGAGAAGACTCTACACATGGACATCACCAGATGGTCAACTCCGAAATCAGATTGATTATATTCTTTGCAGCCAAAGATGGAGAAGCTCTATAGAGTCAACAAAAGAAGACTGGGAGCTGACTGTGGCTCAGATCATGAACTCCTTATTACCAAATTCAGATTTAAATTGAAAAAGTAGGGAAAACCGCTAGACCATTCAGGTATGACCTAAATCAAATCCCTTATGATTATACAGTGGAAGTGAGAAATAGATTTAAGGGCCTAGATCTGATAGATAGAGTGCCTGATGAACTATGGACTGAGGTTGGTGATACTGTACAGGAGACAGGGATCAAGACCATCCCCATGGAAAAGAAATGCAAAAAGCAAAATGGCTGTCTGGGGAGGCCTTACAAATAGCTGTGAAAAGAAGAGAAGTGAAAAGCAAAAGAGAAAAGGAAAGATATAGGCATCTGAATGCAGAATTCCAAAGAATAGCAAGAAGAGATAAGAAAGCCTTCTTCAGTGATCAATGCAAAGAAATAGAGGAGAAGAATGGAATGGGAAAGACTAGAGATCTTTTCAAGAAAATTAGAGATACCAAGGGAACATTTCATGCAAAGATGGGCTGGATAAAGGACAGAAATGGCCTGGACCTAACAGAAGCAGAAGATAAGAAGAGGTGGCAAGAATACATGGAAGAACTGTACAAAAAGATCTTCACAACCCGGATAATCACGATAGTGTGATCACTCATCTAGAGCCAGACATCCTGGAATGTGAAGTCAAGTGGGCCTTAAAAAGCATCATTACGAACAAAGCTAGTGGAGGTGATGGTATTCCAGTTGATCTATTTCAAATCCTGAAAGATGATGCTGTGAAAGTGCTGCACTCAATATGCCAGCAAATTTGGAAAACTCAGCAGTGGCCACAGGACTGGAAAATGTCAGTTTTCATTCCAATCCCAAAGAAAGGCAATGCCAAAGTATGCTCAAACTTCTGCACAATTGCACTCATCTCACATGTTAGTAAAGTAATGCTCAAAATTATCTAAGCCAGGCTTCAGCAATATGTGAACTGTGAACTTCCTGATGTTCAAGGTGGTTTTAGAAAAGGCAGAGGAACCAGAGATCAAATTGCCAACATCCTCTGGATCATGGAAAAAGCAAGAGAGTTCCAGAAAAACATCTATTTCTACTTTATTGACTATGCCAAAGCCTTTGACTGTGTGGATCACAATAAACTGTGGAAAATTCTGAAAGAGATGGGAATACCAGACCACCTGACCTGCCTGTTGAGAAACCTGTATGCAGGTCAGGAAGCAACAGTTAGAGCTGGACATGGAACAAGAGACTGGTTCCAAATAGGAAAAGGAGTACATCAAGGCTGTATATTGTCACCATGCTTATTTAACTTATATGCAGAGTACATCATGAGAAACGCTGGACTGGAAGAAACACAAGCTGGAATCAAGATTGCTGGGAGAAATATCAATAACCTCAGATATGCGGATGATACCACCCTTATGGCAGAAAGTGAAGAGGAACTCAAAAGCCTCTTGATGAAAGTGAAAGAAGAAAGTGAAAAAGTTGGCATAAAGCTCAACATTCAGAAGATGAAGATCATGGCATCTGATCCCATCACTTCATGGGAAATAGATGGGGAAACTGTGGAAACAGTGTCAGACTTTATTTTTGGGGCTCCAAAATCACTGCAGATGGCGACTGCAGCCATGAAATTAGAAGACGCTTACTCCTTGGAAGAAAAGTTATGACCAACCTAGATAGTATATTCAAAAGCAGAGACATTACTTTGCTGTCTAAGGCCCATCTAGTCAAGGCTCTGGTTTTCCCTTGGTCATGTATGGATGTCAGAGTTAGACTGTGAAGAAGGCTGTGCGCTAAGAATTGATGCTTTTGAACTGTGGTGTTGGAGAAGACTCTTGAGAGTCCCTTGGACTGCAAGGAGATCCAACCAGTCTATTCTGAAGGAGATCAGCCCTGAGATTTCTTTGGAAGGAATGATGCTAAAGCTGAAACTCCAGTACTTTGGCCACCTCATGTGAAGAGTTGACTCACTGGAAAAGACTCTGATGGTGGGAAGGATTGGGGGCAGGAGGAGAAGAGAATGACAGAGGATGAGATGGCTGGATGGCATCACAGACTCAATGATTGTGAGTCTGAGTGAACTCCGGTAGATGGTGATTGACAAGGAGGCCTGGCGTGCTGCGATTCATGGGGTCGCAAAGAGTCGGACACGACTGAGCGACTGAACTGAACTGAACTATACCCTGCATCTCTCCTCAAAAGGCTTTAAGGTAGTTAAAAAAAATATATATACACCAAAACTTTTAAATGCATTTGGTTGTTTCAGTTAGATTAAAAACTTGTTTAATTGGCATATAATTGCTTTACAATGTTCTGTTAGTTTCTGCTGTACAACAGTGGGAATCAGCTATGTGTATACATATATCCCTTTTCTTGAGCCTCCCTCCTGCCCCTGCATCTCGCTTCTCTAGGTCATCACAGAACACTGAGCTGAGCAACCTGTGCTCTGCAGGAGGTGTCTTTTTACCCATGGTGGTGTATATATATGGCAGTGTTGCTCTCTCAGTTTGCCCCACCCTCTCCTTCCCCGTCTGTGTCCATAAGTCCATTCTCTACATCTGTGTCTCTACTCCTGTACTGCAAATAGGTTCATCAGAACCATTTTTCTAGATTCCAGTTTCAGTTTTCTGTGGCCTATTGAACAGTCATGGAATACTGGGGCTAGCAGTTCAAGGGATTTGTCATTTTTGTGACTGTGAGAATAAGCCATAGCCAACTAAAAGAACTTGAGGCCTGACACTTTTTTTGTATGCAGATCTGACACATGTAACCTAGACTGTGTACATAACCAACTTCTCACTCTGTGCTTTCCAAATAACACTTGCCACACAATCCAGATAATTTTCACCATGTGAAAAACATGATGCATGTTTTTCAAGAACATGTGCAAAAATCCTAATTCAATTTTTTTCAGCAAACATTAGGTATGTACTTACCATGAGCTGGGGGGTCAATGCTTTCCAGCCAAAATCACCGGGAACATATCATGTTGCACCAGTTGGACTTATTACTCACTGTAGCAAGGGAGAAAGCCCATCATAAGGGCCTGAGGGACCTCTCAGTAAGAGGGTATTGGAAGGTGACCATTATAGGATTTGATTTGTTTTAGGTGATTTTGTGGAGGGGCTAGGAAGTAGGAGTTTGGATTGGATGTCAGGAAGAAAAAGAAATAAAAGTGGAGAGAAGCCATGTATGGTCAGGCCACTCAAGACAGCTGCATCTCCTGCTCAACCAGCGCCAGCTGCACCTGCGCCCTACACAGCTGAGAGACGTTCCCGTGCATTTGCCCCAGGCCTCTGCTGGTGATTTTTCTTATCAAAAGGGCGGTGAGGGGCGTGCTCCTCTGCTGGTTTCCCTGGTAACTAAGGAGCCCACCTGACATCAGTTCCCCTGTAACAGGTAAGTCTTCCCTCCCCTCTTCCCCTGGAGAAGCCTGCCGCCGCCTTCTGCCGCTTTCTGCAGCACACTATGAAGTGTCGCTCCAGGACCTTTCTTCAGATGGGTAAGTTCCCCCATCCATTAATCTCTCTTCATGACTCCAGTCTCTTTCTCGGGTCTTGAAGCTGGGCAAGCACAGACCTCGTGGTCTGCAGGGCACAGCTCAACAAGCTGTCAGGGGTGGCAGGGGTGGAGGGCTGACTGTGGGAGAAGGGACACAAAGTTAATAAAGGAGAGTGTTTATCTTGTTCATTTGCAGGGTAGGATGGGCAAGTAATAAGTTATTTATCTGAGGTGGGTGGCTTGTGGAGTTAGTGGTGATAAGAGAGGGCAAAGCAATAGGTTGGGGCCAGGTTATAGAGGACCTTGAGTGGAAGAAACTGGGAGACATTGAATAAGTTTGAGGGGGTGCCAAGAATCACAGCTCACAGCTCATGCTCCTAACAGGGTAGGGGTTTTCATACTCTTCTGATCATGTTACAGTAAGAGATAGATTTTATACCAAAACCTAGTACACATACACACAGACACACACACACACACACACACACACACACACACACACACACGCCTGGATTTTAACAGAACATGACTCAGCCTCACTACTAGACGTGCCCTCTATTTCCCATTCCATCTGACTACACTTCACCTCCCTCTATGCTGCTTCTCTCTCTTCTATTTCATGCCGGCTTTTGTGCACCCAACTGATTTTTCTTCCAACTTAGAAATGGCCTGAGGTCTGAAAACTATTGTTTTTAGAAGATGAATCAGTATGGTGAGGGGAAATAGGAATAGGAGGGCTGTTCATAGCACAGCAATAGTTCATTTACCAAAAATTAATTAATTCATTCGATCAAAAACAGTTATTAAGTATCTCCTACATACCAAGCATGAAGATACAAAGATACCCAGACCCAGCAGTGCTCTTGGAGAGCTCAGGGTCAGCAGGGAAGACAAGGAGTCAATTCACTGTTGCAAGTCTGTAATAGACAGTTGTGAAAATATTGCAGGATGATCTAAACTGCTTGAGAAAAATAGGGAAGGTTTTATGGAGAAAAGGGCATTTGAAGTGGTTCTTGAAAACTAAGTTTGCCAAGGTGAGGGGACTGGTGGAGTGTAACCTAAGAGAAAGGGTCATGTGACAATGACAAGCAGGTCTGAAAGCACAGAGTGTGATCTGGGTAGGGTTGCTAGATTGGGTAATAAAAATAGAGTGCACCAGTCAAGTTTGAATTTCAGATTAACAATTACTAACTTTCAGCATAAGTATATCCCATCAGTCTAGGAGGGGCACGACATTCTGTGTGACTGGAATATGGGTGAACCTGGGGGTGTACTGGGATCGTGCTGTGAAATGTGATGAGAGAATAAAGAAACTCCCATGTAGACTCAAGCTTCCACTGAAGGGTAATTTGAGAAATAATTGTGGAATGCTTGGAAATAAATAAATTAAAAAAAAAAACAGTGAAAAATATGCAACCCGTGAGTCTTTAGCTTATTAAAAATAAAGGTAGAATCACAGTATGTAGGTGGGGTGATTATTAATTATTAACCATTATTAATTGTGTTTGAGTAACTGTTTCTCACCTTCTCTCCTGATGCCTTTGTCTCCATGTTTAGTTGAAAAGAGGGGAATGGATACATTTTGCCATGGGTACCAGTTTCTTATTACAGTCTAGACTGAAGCCATATTTAAATTGGTAACAGTCATGGAATGAATAACACGTGTGTGATCAGCCAAGTGAATCTTTTTTCTGTTTAAGCAATTTCCCAGATATAATAGACACAGGTTGTCTACCTTTCATCCTCTCCCTTCTGCCTGCCCTCCCCAGCCCCCATTTCATCTACTCTTCAGAATACTGTAAGGGTGGCCCCTGGAAGGCATGTGATGGGGCAAGTAACTCAAGCTGGACCAGGCAGTCTTCAGTCTCTCTTTAAACTCAGGAGCTCAGGGTAGCCATGTTTTTCTGCCATATGGACTGGAAAATCAGAGGAAGCCAGTCAACACTGGGTGCAGGGTGTGGAGACCTGTGCAGCCTTTCAGGGAAGGAAGGATAGAGAGAGTGTGAGCATTTGGATTAAAGCAAAAACATACCAGAATAAGAAAGTGAAGAATGAAGAGACACAAAGGAGAGGAGAGAGGGAGACAGAGACAGACAGACTGACAGACAGATAGGGTTGGTTACATTCCACCTTTGAGTTTTGTGCCCTTTACCTTCTGATTCCTTTATGTTTAAGATCACGATGATGGATTCTATGACCTGAAATGAGTACTAATTTAAAAACCAGATCGCTGGGAACAGTGGCTCTTGTCAGGCTCTTGTCTCTGGAGAGCGAAGACCAGAGAAAGGGGATCCAAGCCTCAACACTGTCATGGATGAGGGGAAAGGAATGTAATATCTTCCTTCAGGAGACACACTTTCTCTCCATTTCCAGGCTCTGTGAAATATGTTGCAGGGTATATCTGTCTGCAACAGGACAGTCTGAGCATTGCTTGCCATTCAGTGCTCATGAAAGGAAAGTAGGAAGATGGAGGAGAGTCAAGATTATTTGATTTTTTCAAATTGAAGATTTGTGACAATCTTGAATCAAGAAAGTCCATCGATACCATTTTTTCAAACAGCATTTGCTCATCTTGTGTCTCTGTGTCTCATTTTGAGATTAAGCCCTGAGCCTTTGGAGTGGGGAGCACTGACTCCAAGACCCTGGACTACCAGAGAACTAACCCTAGGGAGTATCAAATAGTGAGAACTCACACAAAGGAAACCGCTTGAATACAAGACCTGGCATCACCCAACCACCAGTAGCACCCTGTGCAGGAAGCCTTGTTTAAACAACAAACAAAACAAAAATACAAACCCAATCATCAGCAGAGAGGATTGCCACCTCAGTCAGCCTTGCCCATCAGAGGAAAAACAAGTGAACAAACAAACAAAAACTCAGCACAAATCTCACCCTGTATGAAGCTTACACAAACCACTGGACCAACCTCAGGAGGGCAGAAACCAAAAGGAAGAAAGAATTCAACCTTCAAGCCTGGGGAGAAGAGACCTCAAACACAATAAGTTAAAAAAAATAATGAAAAGGCAGATAAATACTACAAAAATGGAGGAACAAATTGAAACATGGAAGTCCAAATAAATCAAGAGGAAATAGGCAAACTACCTGAAAAGTAACTCAGAATAATGATAGTAAAGATGATCAAAAACCTTGAAAACAAAATGGAGAAAACGCAAGAATCAATTAACAAAGACCTAGAAGAATTAGAGAATAGACATTCAGAGACAATCAACACAATTACTGAAATTAAAAATATTCTAGAAGAAATCAGCAGCAGAATATCTGAAGCCGAAGAGTGAATCAGTGAGCTGGAAGAGAAAATGATGGAAATAACTTCTGAAGAGCAGAATAAAGTAAAAAGAATGAAAAGAACTGAGGATAGTCTCAGAGACTTCTAGGACAATAGCAAAGGCACCAACTTTCAAATTATATAGGTCCCAGAAGAAGAAGAGAGAAAGGAAGGGTATGAGAAAATTTTTGAAGAGATTATAGTTGAAAATTTCCCCAACATGGAAAAGGAAATAGTCAATCAAGTCCAAGAGGTGCAAAGAGTTCCATACAGGATAACCCAAGGAGAAACACACCAAGACACATATTAATCAAACTAACAAAGACTAAACACAAGGAAGGAGTATTAAAAGCAGCAAGGGAGCCTGTCAGCTGGAACCACCATCTTCCAGTAATTTGCCAAAATGACCAACACAAAGGGAAGGAGGAGGGGCACCCGCTGCATGCTCTCTAGGCCTTTCAGGAAACATGGAGCTGTTCCTTTGGCTATATTCATGCACATCTACAAGAAGGGTGATATTGTAGATATCAAGGGCATGGGTACTGTTCGAAAACGAATGCCCCACAAATGTTGCCATGGCAAAACTGGGAGAGTCTACAGTGTTACCCAGCATGCTGCTAGCATCATTGTAAACGAACAAGGGCAAGATTCTTGCCAAGAGAATTAATGTGCCTATTGAACATATTAAGCTCTTAGAAGCCTACATAGCCTCCTGAAACATCTGAAGGAAAATGATCAGAAAAAGAAGGAAGCCAAAGAGGAAGGGATTTGGGTTCAGTTGAAGCACCAGCCTGCTCCACCCAGAGAAGCACACTTCATGAGGACCAATGAAAGGAACCTGAACTGTTGGAGTCCATTCCCTATGAATGTATGGCCTGTTGGGTGTAAAAATAAAGACCTGGACTGTACAAATGTTTCTCTGAATTGAGTAGAGGTGTTGTGTCCAAATTCAGTGGGTGATATGTTTTCAAATCTAGTGTTTCTTCTTCCTGAAAGATGTAAGATAGTTTGTTGTTCAGTATGTTCCTTTGGTTAATAAATTGCCAGATATTGCCAAAATTAAAAAAATAATTTGCCAAAAAAAAGCAACAAGTATCATACAGGGAAACCCCACACGTTTAATAGCTGATGTTCCAGCAGAAACTCTGCAGGCCAGAAGGGAATGGAAGAATATATTTAAAGTACTGAAAAGGAAAAATCTACAACCAAGATTACTGTAACCCAGCAATGATCTCATTCAAAACTGATGGAGAGATAAAAAGCTTTTCATACAAGCAAAAGTTAAGAGAATTCAGTGCCACCAAACTAGCTTTACAACAAATGTTAAAGGGACTTATATAGTCAAAAAATACAAGAGAAGAAAAAAGATCTACAAAATCAACCCCAAACAATTAAGAAAATGGCAATAGGAACATATATCAATAATTACTTTAAATGAAAGTGGATTAAAGGCCCCAACCAAAAGGCACAGACTGGCTGAATGGATACAAAAACAAGACCCATATATATGCTGTCTACAAGAAACCCACTTCAGACCTAAAGACACATATAAACTGAAAGTAAGAGGATGGAAAAATGTATTTCATGCAAATGGGAAGCAAAAGAAAGCTGGAGTAGCAATCCTCATATCAGACAAAACAGACCTTAAAATAAAGAAGATTACAAGAGATAAGGAAGGACACTATGTAATGATCAAGGATCAATCCAAGAGGAAGACATAACAATTGTAAATATCTATGCACCCAATGCAGGAGCACCTCAATACATGACAAACACTAACAGACATAAAAGGAGAAACTGACAGTAAAACAACAACAGTAGGAGACTTTACCACCCCACTCACACCAATGGACAGATCATCCAAACAGAACATTAATAAGGAAACGCAAGTCTTAAAGGATACATTAGATGAGATGGATCTCATTGATATCCTCAGGACATTCCATCCAAATGCAGAAGAATACACCTTCTTCTCAAGTGCACAGGGAACATTCTCCAGGATAGACCACATCTTGGGTCAGAGATCAAATCTCAGTAAATTTAAGAAAATTAAATTCATATCAAGTATCTTCTCTGACAACAAAGCTATGAGACTAGATATCAATTACAAGAAAATAAACTGTAAGAAACACAAACACATGGAGAGTAAATAATACATTTCTAAACAACCAACAGCTTACTGAAGAAATCAAAAGGGAAATCAAAAAATTTCTGGAAACAAATGACAATGAAAACATGATACTCAAAACCTATGGGAGGCAGCAAAAGCAACTCTAATAGGGAAGTTTATAGCAACAAAATCCTACCCCAAGAAACAAGACAAACATTGAATAGACCACCTAACTTTACACCTAAAACAACTGTGAAAGAACAAAAGGCCCCCACAGTAGAAGGAAAGAAATCATAAACATCTGAGAAGAAATAAATGAAAAAGAAAGAAAACAATAGTAAAGATTAATAAAACTAAAAGCTGATTCTTTGAGAAGATAAACAAAATTGACAAACATTTAGCCAGACTCATCAGGAAAAAAAGACAAAAGAACAAAATGAGAAATGAAAAAGGAGAGGTTACAACAGACAATGCAGAAATACCAAGGATTATAGGAGACTATTATGGACAACTATATGGCAATAAAATGGATAACCTGGAAGAAATGGACAGATTCTTAGAAAAGTTGAATATTTCAGGACTGAACCAGGAAGAAATAGAATTTATAAACAACCCAATTACAAGCACTGAAATTGAACCTGTGGTCAAAAATCTCCCAAAAAACAAAACCCAAGGACCAGATGGCTTCACAGAATTCTATCAAACATTTAGAGAGAGGCGAATGCCTATTCTTCTAAAACTTTCAAAAAATTGCAGAAGAAGGAACACTTCCAAACTCATTCTACGAGGCCACCATCACCGTGATACCAATGTCAGACAAAGACAACACACAAAAAGAAAACTACAGGCCAATATCACTGACAAACATAGATGCAAAAATTCTCAACAAAATTTTAGCTAACAGAATTCAGCAACACATCAAAAAGCTTATACACTATGATAAAGTTGGGTTTATTCCAGGAATGCAAGAATTCTTCAATATGCACAAATCAATCAATGTGATACACCATATTAACAAACTGGAAGATAAAAACCACATGATAATCTCAACAGAAGCAGAAAAAGCCTTTGACAAAATTCAGCACGATTTATGATTAAAACTCTTTAAAAAGTAGGCCTATCAGGAACCTACCTCAACATAGTAAAGGTCATATATGATAAGAAAAAACAAATGCAAAAAGGCAAAATGGTTGTCTGAGGAGGGCTTTCAAATAGCTATGAAAAGAAGAGAAGCAAATGGCAAAGGAGAAAAGGAAAAATATACCCATTTGAACGCAGAGTTCCAAAGACTATCAAGGAGAGAGAAGAAAGCCTTCCTCACTGATTAATGCAATGAAATAGAGGAAAACAATAGAATGGGAAAGACTAGAGATCTTTTCAAGAAAATTAGAGATACCAAGGGAATGTCTCATGCAAAGATGGGCACAATAAAGGACAGAAATGGTATTGACCTAACAGAAGCAGAAGATATTAAGAAGATGTGACAAGAATACATGGAAGAACTATACAAAAAAGATCTTCATGACCCGGATAATCACAATGGTGTGATCACTCACCTAGAGCCAGACATCTTGGAATGCAAAGTCAAGTGGGCCTTAGGAAGCCCACTAGTGGAGGTGATGGAATTCCAGTTGAGCTATTTCAAATCCTAAAAGCTGATGCTGTGAAAGTGCTGCACTCAATATGCCAGCAAATTTGGAAAACTCAGCAGTGGCCACAGGACTGGAAAAGGTCAGTTTTCATTCCAATCCCAAAGAAAGGCAATGCCAAAGAATGCTCAAACTACCACACAATTGCACTCATCTCACAAGCTAGTCAAGTAGTGCTCAAAATTCTGTAAGTGAGGCTTCAACAGTACATGAACCAAGAATCAGATGTTCAAGCTGGATTTTAAAAAGGCAGAAGAACCAGAGATCAAACTGCCAACATCCATTGGATCATCGAAAAGCAAGAAAATTCCAGAAAAACATCTGCTTCATTGTCTATACTAAAGCCTTTGACTCTGTAGATCACAGTAAACTGTGGAAAATTCTTAAAGAGATGAGAATACCAGAGCACCTGACCTGCCTCTGAGAAATCTGTGTGCAGGTCAGGAAGCAACAGTTAGAACTGGACATGGAACAACGGACTGGTTCTGAATTGGGAAAGAAGTAAGTCAAGGCTGTATACTGTCACCCTGCTTATTTAACTTATATGCACAGTATATCATGAGAAATGCTGGACTGGATGAAGCACAAGCTGGAATCAAGATTGCCAGGAGAAATATCAATAACCTCAGATATGCAGATGACACCACCCTTATGGCAGAAAGCAAAGAAGAACTAAAGAGCCCCTTGATGAAAGTGAAAGAGGAGAGTGAAAAAGTTGGCTTAAAGCTCAACATTCAGAAAACTAAGATCATGGCATCTGATCGCATCACTTCATGGCAAATAGATGGGAAAACAATGGAAACAGAGACTATTTTTGGGGGCTCCAAAATCACTGCAGATGGTGACTGCAGCCATGAAATTAAAAGATAATTGCTCCTTGGAAGAAAAGTTATGACCAACTTAGCACATTAAAAACCAGAGACATTACTTTGCCAACAAAGGTATAGAATGTGAGAGTTGGACTATAAAGAAAGCTGACAGCCAATGAATTGGTGCTTTTGAACTGTGGTGTTGGAGAAGACGCTTGAGAGTCCCTTGGATTGCTAGGAGATCCAACCAGCCCATCTTAAAGGAAATCAGTCCTGAATGTTCTTTGGAAGGACTGATGCTGAAACTGAAACTCCAATACTTTGGCCACCTGATGTGAAGAATTGATTCATTTGAAAACACCTTGATGCTGGGAAGGATTGAAGATGCGAGGAGAAGGGGATGACAGAGGCTGAGATGGTTGGATGGTATCACTGATTCAATGAGTCTGGGTAAGGTCTAGGAATTGGTGATGGATAGAGAAGCCTGGCATGCTGCAGTCAATGGGGTTGCAAAGAGTTAGACACAACTGAGCAACTTAACTGATGATAAGCCTGCAGCAAACATTATTCTCAATGGAGAGAAACAGAAAGCATTCCCCTAAGATTAGGAAGAAGACAAAGATGTCTACTTTCACCACTATTACTCAACATAGTTCTAGAAGTTCTAGCTACTTCCAGAGAAGAAAAAGAAATAAAAGGAATCCATATTGGGAGAGAAGAAGTAAAGCTGTCACTGGTTCCAGATGACATGATACTGTACATTAAAAACCCTAAAGACAGTATCAGAAAATTACTACAGCTAATCAGCAAATTTAGCAAAGTTGCAGGATACAAAATCAATACACAGAAGTCACTTGTATTTCTATATATTAACAATGAAAAATCAGAAAGAGAAATTAAGGAATCAATCCATTCACCATTGCAAAAAAGAATTAAATATCTAGGAATAAACTTATCCAAGTAGACAAAATAACTATACACAGAAAATTATAAGGTACTATTGAAAAAAATCAAAGATGACATAAACAGATGGAGAGATATTCCATGTTCCTGAGTAGGAAGAATCAATATTGTGGAAATGACTATACTACCAAACACAAGCTACCGATTCAATTCTATCCCTATCAAATTATCAATGGCATTTTTCACAGAACTAGAACAAAAAAAAATCACAATTCATATGAAAACACAAAGGACCCTATATAGCCAAAGCAGTCTTGAGAAAGAAGAATGGAACTGAAGGAATCAACCTTCCTGACTTCAGATTGTCCTATAAAGCACAGTCATCAGTACAGTATGGCACTGGTACATAAACAGAAATATAGACCAATGGAACAAGATAGAAAGCCCAGAAATTAACCCCTGAACCTATGGATACCTTGTTTTTTGACAAAGGCAGCAAGAATATACAATGGGGCAAAGAAAACCTTCAATGGTGCTGGGAAAACTGGACAGCTCCATGTAAAAGAATGAAATTAGAATACTTCCTAACACCATACACAAAGATAAACTCAAAGTGGATTAAAGACCAGTGGAATGTAAGACCAGAAAGTATAAAACTCTTAGAAGAAAACATAAGCAGAACACTTGATGACATAAAGCAAGATTGTCTGTGACCCACTTCCTAGAGTGACGGAAAGAAAAACAAAAGTAAACAAGTGGTACTTGATTAAACTTAAGAAGCTTTTGCACAGCAAAGGAAACTATAAGCAAGGTGAAAACACAACCCTCAGAATGGGAAAAAATAATAGCAAATGAAACAACTGCCAAAGGATTAATTTCCAAAATATGCAAGCAGCTCATACAACTCAATACCAGGAAAATGAACAACGCAATCAAAAAGTGGGAAAAAGACCTACACAGACATTTATCCAAAGAAGACACAGAAATGGCTAACAAACACATGAAAAGATGCTCAACATCACTCATTATTAGAGAAATGCAAATCAAAACTACAATGAGATATCACCTCACACCAGTCAGAACGGTCATCATCAAAAAGTTTACAAACAATAAATGCTGGAGAGGGTATAGAGAAAAGGGAATGCTCTTGTACTGTTGGTGGGAATGTAAATTGATACAGCCACTATGGAAGACAGTATGGAGATTCCTTAAAAAAAAAACCCTGGGAATAAAACCACCATGTGACCCAGCAATCCCACTCCTAGGCAAATACCCTAAGGAAACCAAAATTGAAAAAGACACATGTGTCCCATTGTTCATTGCAGCACTGTTTACAGTCGTAGCGCATGGAAGCAATCTAGATGTCTATCGACTGAGGGACAGATAAAAAGTTGTGGTACCTATACACAATGGAATATTACTCAGCTAGCAGAAGGAATGCCTTTGAGTCAGTTCTAATGAGGTGGATGAACCTAGAACCTTTTATACAGAGTGAAGTGAGTCAGAAAGATAAATATTGTATTCTAATGCATATATATAGAATCTAGAAAAACTGTACTGAAGAATTAATTTACAGGGCACAATGAAGAAACAGAGAATAGAGTTATGGACATAGGGAGAGGGGAGGAGAGGGTGAGATGTATGGAAAGAGTAATGTGGAAACTTACATTGCCATATGTAAAATAGATAGCCATCAGGAATTTGCCGTATGGTTCAGGAAACTCAAACAGGGGCTCTGTATCAACCTAGATGGGTGGGATAGGGAGGGAGATGGGAAGGAGGTTCAAAAGGGAGGAGATATGTATATACCTATGGCTGATTCATGTTTAGATTTGACAGAAAACAGCAAAATTCTGTAAGGCAATTATCCTTCAATAAAGAATTAATTAATTAAAAAAACCAGATCACTAAAGTTGTATTGAAAACTCCTGTGATTATCGCAGTTGAGCAGAGATTATGAGATGGATATTTACTGACTGGGGCTTCCCAGGTGGTACTAGTGGTAAAGAACCCATCTGCCAATGCAGGAGGCATAAGAGATGAGGGTTTGATCCCTGGGTTGCGAAGATCCCCTGGAGGAAGAAACAGCAACCTACTCCAGTATTCTTGCCTGGGAAATCCCATGGACAGAGGAGCCTGGTGGGCTATAGTCCATAGGGTCCCAAAGAGTAAGACATGACTGAAGTGATCTACCACGCACGCACATTTACTCACTAGGTAGATCTTGACCCTAGAACTCCTTAATGGCAAACAGAAAGAAGTATGGCTTTCATTAAACTGTGCTCACTGCTACTACACATGACAGGAACTACCCAGGCATACCGCTTCTCTCCCCCACCTGGAGCTAGTTCTGGATTCGTTCTAGGAAAAAGCCATGGGTTTAATTTGAAGCCAGTTTATTTTCATTGGTTTTGCATTTCTTTTGTGGTGCTTTTAATATGACACAATTTAGGGTTTCCCAAGGTGTGTCTTGTACAGCTTTAGTTCAGCCATGGAATAAAAGGAGGAGGGAAGTTCCATGGTCAGGTCCTGGGGGCTTTAGGTAAACCACTTTATAGTACACTGTGGAGCCTTTGCTCTGCTCATATGCAGCGTGAATTTCCAAAAGGAGAGAGCTGATGCTGCATTTCCTAAACTCACTTGACCACAGCGTGGAGCATTTCACGGGACTAGCATCTCCCAGGACACACTATGGGATAGGACAGCTGAGTGTGCACAGAGGGGCGCTCACTCCTCCTCTGTGTAGGAGGGGACGTCTCCTGCCCGGTGCCTCTCACACATAACGTTGCTCTTCAGGTGACAGGAAAATGACCTGACTGCCAGTGATTCTGCAGTACTCTTGAAGGTGTTAAGAGAACAGATTATTTTAAAGAGCTTCTCCTAAGAGAGAGGGAAAGCTGGGCATAAAGTGTATCTAGGCCAGGGGGTCCAGAGACAAGAGATGCATGGAGAGAATTCAGGTGCTCTCTAAACCTGGATGGAAATAGAAACCCCTGTCTTCATTTTATCAACATCCGTCCAGAATTTAGCAGTTCCTCTAGTTATGAATGTGGCAACAGACCCCAGTAATATGCGCAGAAACTGTGACTTCGTCAGCAATAGAAATCGTAGATTTATATGTCACAGTTGGTGCAGGGTTTTCAGAACATTATCTGTGCTTCTCGCTAGTTTGAAATTATGGTAATTATGACGCCTGTCATTAGATTGATCTTGTTATTTAATCTGTTACTAAAGAAGCACGTAATCACCAAAGTGTGCGCGTGTCCGTGTGTCTTGGCTGCACTGGGGCAACATGTAGGATATTATTTCCCTGACCAGTGACTGAACCTGTGCCCCCTACAATGGGATCACAGTGGCTTGACCACTGGACTACCAGGGAAGCCCCTACCAAAATATTTTGGTAATAGCTTTACCTCTCAAGCACATCACCTGCCCCTTGGTAGGGCTTCGTGAATGCTGACTAATATTACCACCAGCCCCATCACCACCATGTGACATTTTGCTGTACTAAAAATGTCTCACTTTACTTCCAACCTCAGAGTAGTAAGGCATTTAATACTGATCAAATCAGATCGTATTATTTGCCTTGCTGATTCTTTTGCACATGATATGTACTAGATAACTGCAGCACTTACAAGAAACTTTAACTCATTTATAAATTCCTTTATGCATTCACCTGTCAAGTCTTTATCTGCCAGGCCCTCTTCTTTGGTCTCTGTTCAGGTAATTGTTGGTGTGGTTGGAGTGGAAGTGAAGGGGGAGCAGTAAATGGAAAGAAGTCTTCATAATCTGTTTGTCCAACCTTCATCTCTCCCTGTCCTGTCTCTGTTAACTCCAGAGAATTCAAGCGAGATGTTGCCATTGGTTTCTAGCACCGTACTCTGAGCCTCAGGGCACTAGGGAAGTTGAAAACAACACAGGCTCTGTCCACAGTGCCTTTAAAGGGTCAAAGACTGTGGCACCCATGTTCTCGGGTTATCTGATATTTAAGTGCCTTTTTAATATTTATTTTTATAATTGGAGTATGATTGCTTTACCATGTTGTTAGTCTCTGCTGTACAACAATGCAAATCAGCTACAAGTATACATAGATCCCCTCCTGTTTGAGCCTTCCTCCCAGCCCTCTTAGTCATCACAGACCACTGAGCTCAGCTCCCTGTGCTGTAGGCAACTTCCCGCTGGCTAGCTAGGAGACACATGGTGGCATATATACGTCAATTCTACTCTCCCGGTTTGTCCTGCCCTCTCCCTACTCTGCTGGGTCCACAGGTCTGTCCTCTGCATCTGTGTCTCTATTCCTGCCCTGCAAAGAGGTTCTTCAGTACCATTTTTCTAGATTCAATAAATATGTGTTAATATATGACACTTATTTTTCTCTTTCTGACTTCACTCAGTATGACAGACTCTGGGTTCGTTCACACCACTACAAAGGACCCAGTTTTGTTCCTTGTTATGGCTGTGTAATATTCCATTGTCTATATGTATCACATCTTCTTTATCCATTTATCTGTCAATGGACATTTAGGCTGCTTTCATAACCTGGCTATTGTAAACAGGGCTGCAGTGAACACTGGGGTGCATGCACACTTTTGAATTATGATTTTCTCAGGGTATACGCCTAGTACTGAGATTGCTGAGTCATGTAGTAGTTTTATTTTTAGTTTTTTTAAGGAACTTGTACTGCTCTTCACAGTAGCCGTACCAATTTACCTTCCCACCAATAACATTTGTTGTTTATAGATTTTTGGTGGCCATTCTGACTGGTGTGGGGTGATTCTTCACAGTGTCTGTACCAATTTACATTCCCACCAATAACATTTATTGTTTACATATTTTTGATGGCCATTCTGACTGGTGTGGGGTGATTCTTCATTGTAGTTTTGATTTGCATTTCTCCAATAATGACTGACATAGAGTATCTTTTCATGTGTTTGTTTGGCCATCTGTTAGTCTTCTTTGGAGAAATGTCTATTTAAATCTTCTGCCTATTTTTGAAATTTTTTTATATTGAGCTGCATGAGCTCTTTGTATGGTTTGGAGATTAATCCTTTGTCAGTTGCTTCATTTGCAAATATCTTCTCCCATTCTGAGAGTTGTCTTTTCGTCTTGTTTATGGTTTCCTTTGCTGTGCAAGAGCTTTTCAGTTTAATTGGAAATGCCTTTTGTCTAATCTTCTCTGGATTGTTTCAGACAGAAAGTGGAAGATTGGCCAGGGGAGAATAAAATCTCTAGCAGGTTAAACTGTGTCCCCTAAGAGATGTGTCTAGGTCCTAATCTCTGGTGCCTGTGAATGCTACCTTATTTGTTAATAGGGTCGTTGAAGATGTAATTAAACTAAGAATCTTGAAATGAGAACATTCTAGACTTAGGATGGGCCCTAAGTCCAATGATAATGTCCTTATAAGTGACAGGGAAGTGTCCTTATAAATGGCTCAGAGGCACACCAGAAAGAAGGCCACTTGGAGATGGAGGCAGAGGTTAGAGTGTTGCGGCCACAAGACAGGGAAGTCCAGGAGCCACTGGCAGCTGGAAGAGGCGAGGAAGGATTCTTTCCTAGAGTTTCTGGATGGAATGTGGCCCTGTGAACACCTTTATTTTGGACTTCTGGCCTCCAGAGTTTTAAGAAAATAAACTTCTCTTATTTTAACCCATCATATTAGTGGCAATAATCAGGAACCTAGTCCTAGTACATTTTCCTCCTCCACTGGATACAGTATGGAGCACACCAGTGTTCAGCCAGTCCTGTGGTTTGAGTGACAGACATTGCTATGGTCTGAATGTTTAGGTCCTCCCCAAATTCCTATGTTGAAATTTGGAGGTGGGGCCTTTGGGAGGTGACTGGGTCATGAGGTGAAGTATTCATGAATGAGATTAGTGCCCTTGTATAAGAGGCTCCAGAGAGCACCTCCTGTCTGCCTGCCACGTGAGGACACAAGGAAAAGATGGATGCCTGTGAACCAGGAAGCAGGCTTTCACCAGACACCAAAGCTACTGGCACCCAGATGATGGAATTTCCCAGCCCCCAGAACTGTGAGAAATCAAGTATTGCTTATGAGCCACTTTGTTATAGCAGCCTGATGACTTAAGACAGACATTCTTTAGTAGCTTCAGCATATTTTCCATGGATTCAGAGTCCAGCCCCAATTGGTTTGAACTTCATTTATCTATTTCTCTCCAGCCACCCTCTCACTCTTTTCTTCTACTTTTACGAAAGAATCAAAGGCACCAGAAGACCTAATAATTATTCCTGTCTCATTCAGAGTCATCTCAAATGGTCCCAAATCAACCAAATGACTATACCTACCTGATCTGATACGGCACGAATACTTTCTTCCCTCCTCTTGTGAAGGCCAGCAGGCTGGAGCTGATGAGAGATGGAGATGATTGAGGGAGGCCCCCTCTTTCTCTGGGCATTGCCCTCTGACCTCACCCCCAAGAACCTCCCTCCAGACTCTGTCCCCCTACTCATAGGAGAGAGAGACTAGGAGCTAACCTGAACACACATGAGCAGGGGAAGAAGGCTTCGCATGGAGGCAATTGTTACTGATGTGCCCTTGTATGGGGTGGTGCCCTCCCCGGGGCCATTTGCAGAAATGACTAGGAATGGACATGAACTTGGGCAAACTCTGGGAGATGGTGAGGGACAGGGAGGCCTGCTGTGCTGCAGTCCATGGCATTGCAAAGAAAAGGACATGACTGGGCAACTGAACAACAACTCTTGGGAAAGAATTTTACCTTAAATTCTTAAGGTAATTTAAAATTTTACCTTAAACCAGGCCTGGCTTGGGCTTTGAAGGGAGCAGTGAATGTCACCGTGGCCCACAGAGCCAGGAGGAGAAGCTCCACGGACACTCCACGGAGCTCCCAGACATATTTGGGAGAGAGGGCTAGATTCTGCAGCTGTGGGTGGGAAGGGAGCCAGAGAAATAGGTGTTGTTATCTGTCTCTTCTGCTTCTCTTATGGAGACCCTGATTTTGACTCCAGACTGGAATGACCTGGGAAACACTGGTGCAACATAATGCCAGTCACATCTGCTGAAAGCCATCAATGCCTGGAGCACATTGAAAAACAATGTTTACTTTTAAAAGCCAATGAAAAGAACTTATACAACTTGTTGCAATTTAGGGAAATTGATCAATAAAGATAATTTATTTTGAATAGATGTGGATAATAAATTTGAATTACAAAATAAATCTCTGGGTTAGAACCCAATAAGGGCATCATGGTTTCCCTGATAGCTCAGTTGGTAAAGAATCTGCCTGCAATGCAGGAGACCCTGGTTCAATTCCTGGGTCAGGAAGATCCTCTGGAGAAGGGATAGACTACCCATTCCAGTATTCTGGCCTGGAGAATTCCATGGACTACAGTCCATGGGGTCGCAAAGAGTTGGACATGACTGAGCAACTTTTACTCACTCACTCAAGGGCATCGTATCCTTTCTTCTATTCTCATCATAAACTTGCAGTCATATAGCCAAAAGCTACACCTGCAGCAAAAGGTAGCTTTGGTCCTGCCCTCTCCTCCTCTGCTCCCTGGACCAGCTCAGTGATGAAGATGTGTGATGCTTCAGGAACCTTCTTGGTTCTCGGAGTGAAAGTATTGCTCCAGAAAAGTATCTCTGTGGCCCTCCTCTCTCCTTTCTGTCTCTCTCGGCCATCTCAGGTGTTGAGTATCTGGGAACATCTCAGCATCTCAGGCCTCCACTGACCCAGCAGCTGCTCCCAGAAGAACAGCTGGGAATCCTGGGGATCAGAGACTCTCACTGGGTAACCTTCCATTGTGAGGAAATGTTCTGGCTTTTCCATCAGGTGCTGTAGTTACTGAGCTACATGGGCAAGGAGCTGTGCTAGGATGTCTGCAGAGCTTCACATAGACCGTCCTCAGAC
This sequence comes from Nanger dama, assembly GCA_917880005.1. NCBI lineage: Eukaryota > Metazoa > Chordata > Mammalia > Artiodactyla > Bovidae > Nanger > Nanger dama. Next base: position 11,469,257 of record CAKJTW010000051.1, read on the forward strand.
GTTTTTAGGGAGAGAGAACACACACTGCAATTAGAAAAGGAAGAAGAAAGTGATCTCAGTGAGGCAGTAGCGAGTGGTGGCATGGAATGAGATCTTAATTCCCTGCCCAGGAATTGAACCTGGGTAACCAGGATGAAAACTAGGAATCTTAGCCACCAGAGCAACAAGGGCTAGAGGCTAGAAGCTAATTTTTGCTTGATCTTTGCCCCCAGTGAAAAATGCATTTATCACAGAGGCAGAAACAGTACATGCAGGTACAAAATTTATTATTACATAGCATCACAACAAGTGAAGGAGCGCATAGAGATGCAGTGTGTTAAGCTGAGATAGAAGCAGGGCAGAGACATGCACACACAGAGAGAAAGGGTGTGGGCGTCACCCCTAGTGAGGAAGAGCACTGTAAAGAGGCAGTTAAGTCATCTATACAGATCAGTTCTTCTGGGTCTTTGTCCTCCTTCAGGACAATTATCTGTTTGTTTTTTTTTTTTCCCAACACTAGACCTACTCTGGGATACTCCTCTGGATATTGAAGTGAAGGCTTCTGGGAGGAACAAGACTCATTATGGCCTGGAGTTATCCCCTGACTTTTGATTCCGAGGAGGGTTTTTGTGTATGTGTAGTATCTCCGTTATCTTTTACTCAGAGTTTTTGCCTCTCTTTGTCCTTGCCATGATTATTCCCTTGAGGCCTACACAAGAGACAAAGACTGGCTATTTATCCTGTTCCTATTGTTACTTCCATTTCTGAGAGCACACAGGGGGCTGGTTGTAAATTTCTCAACTGGAGCCCACCTGTCTTTTGCCTCAGAAAATGTAAAGGGAAGTCTGGCTTATTGTGAATTTCCAACCTGGACCCTGTCAATCTCCTGCCTCAAAAGCAACAGGACAGTGTCATGTAATGGCTAAGAGCTTGGGCTTTGAACTCCTCAGTGGCCCTGGGGTGAGTCTCAGAGCTCCTTGGCACCTGGCTGTAAGGGAACTGGCCTCCTGTCCAGCCCCAGGAGCTGGTGGGGGGGACCTAGAAAACCGGGAAGCCCTTCACGACAGCACAGGTCCCCAGAGGTGTGGGACAGAGGCATGAGCCCTTCGCCCATCTGCGTCTGCTCCTGGTTTGCTGTAAGGATTACAAGCGCGCATGAAAAGCAGATAATTAGCACAGCTCCTAGCACATAATAATCTCTCAAAAGCAGTGCTATTATTGTTTCAACAGCAATAACTGCCAGACTCCTGAGGATGGAAGCAATTCCTGGAGGGATTCATGGGAGGGGAGAGATTTAGGCAATAAGACGCTTCTGTGGAGGGGGACCTGAGAAAAGATGACCTCAGGCAGATGTACTGTGAGATGGCTTTGAAAGGGTCATCAAAATACCACCTAGTGACTGGCCTCAGAACTATGGGGGCAACCTTTGTTAGCAGTCTGTGGCTTTGTTATTGATCAGTGTTCTTTGCCCTCCTTGATCAACAGAAATGGATAGGAGGCCAGACAAGAAACTCAGGCAAGGCTTTACTGGGGCCCCTGCTGCAATACGGGGGAGTGAGAACAAGTAACAGTTTCCTTGCTCTCTCTCCCTGATGAGGGTGGAGAGTTGATTCCTTTTATGTGGGGAGGGTAGGGATTGGTCCTGGGGCTGGGCCAGAGGGTGGCTTAGGTGCTTTGCCCATCCCTTTGGTGGTGTTGTATGCATGGGGCATGGCCAGCACCCTGCTTTTGCTCCCAGCTCTTCAGAAGTGGCAGCTGGAGTTTTGGTCTTTTTGTATTTTACCGTTTATTTTGCCCCAGCTGCTCATGCACACAGTTCTTTAGTCCCTTGTAGCGCAGGGAAGCCTGGCATGCTGTGGTCCATGGCGTCGCAAAGATCCCGACATGACTTGGTGACTGAACAATCAAGGAGACGTCTGTACAGGTGCAAGCACGACAGCAAAGCCCCAGGACCCAGGCTGTCTCAGCCTGAGCCCCACAGACCAGGGGAGAAGGAGGTGTCTTCAGTGGTGGGTTGCTGGGGGAGGGCAGGGCCCGAGGAGAGCCAAGGCCCAGAGGCTAAACTTCAGGGGGCGTTGAGGGAACAGTGGGCAAACCCCACCCCCTTCCCAGCTGGAGCAGAGGTTGGCGTAAACTGTAAAATCTCTGAGGCTGTGACAGGGAGGAGAAAGCTAAGGGGAGAGGATCAGATTTCCAGGAGGCTTAGAGCAGCCTCAGAGGGAAGTCATGAGCAGGGTGGTGTTGGGGTGTGTGAGGGGGTGGGTGCAGGGTGCCTCCCAAAGCAGGACTCACGGGGCGAAATATTTCTCCCAGCCTCGCTGAAGTGTGTCCTCGTCCCCTGCTAATTCCAGGCTGGCGTCCCCTTCGACTGAGCGAAACGGTGGGGAGGCCTGAGAGCTGCTGCTTACCTTAGCAAACAGCGGCGAGCCTGTGCCAGCGAATCCTGAAAGGGATTAAGGCTGTAAATTAAAGTTTAGGAAACAAAAGAAATGAAATAAGGCCTTTTAACTTGTAGCCCCCAATGGGCAAACTGCTCTGTTAAGCAGTTGAGCCGCCGTGATGCTGGGCGACCGGCAAAACACCGAAAAAGCCTCTGAAAACTGAGGTTGAGGAACCCACGACGTGACCCCATCCCATTAGCAAAGGGACTCCGCGTAGCTGCTCACTGCTCCTGCACACTCCTGGCCGCCGGGGCTTCCCTCCTGGCTTCCTGTACACCCAGAATACAACGGCCTCTCCCTTTCCGTCAGCAGGAACAAGCCCAGAAAGGTGAGGCTGAGAAAAGCTCATTTCTTAGCTTGGGAAGCAGGAGGTTGGGTGACCTTGACTAGGCAGCTTTCACAGGCCTGGGCGAGCAGAGTGCCGACGGGCTCCCCCACTAGGGGGCGTGCTCGGCCGGCGCCCCGGGCCTCGGGAGCAGGTCTGGAGTGGGGCGGGGCCTCCGGAGCAGGTCTGGAGTGGGGCGGGGCCTCCGGAGCAGGTCTGAAGTGGGGCGGGGCCTCGGGAGCAGGTCTGGAGTGGGGCGGGGCCTCGGGAGCAGGTCTGAAGTGGGGCGGGGCCTCGGGAGCAGGTCTGAAGTGGGGCGGGCCCTCTACCCTCCTCGTCCCCCGCCCACGGAGGCCTCCACCTCCACACCCTCTTCACTAGTGAGTTCTTAAAACACCGGTTTTCTTTTGTGTTTCTTATTTCAAAAGGAATATACAGAAAATTTGGGAAAAAAAACAAAACAGAAGACCATAGAGGGAAAAAAAAATTGCCCACAATCCTGGAACTAAGGAATTCCTCTGTTAGCATGTTAGTGTGTAATGAGTTGATTTTTTTTTTTTTTTTAAATTAAGTGACAGCTGGCATCAGCATTTATCTCTGGGGTGAAATTCTTTTTTGAGAAAAATAAACTGGTACATTTTCTGGTTCAGCGTGGGAGGACAATTTGCAGGAAGGAGAGAGATGGGGTGTGGGTGTCCTCTACCAAGGAGATTCAGCGGAAGCTGTATGACCTAGCTTTCTTTCGTTTCTTTTTTTCTTTGCAGTAAATGCATTTGTTGCATTGTGTGACTGGATATTTTGGTGCTGTGCGGAGATATTAATTTCAAGTCTAGATCAATACAAGCAGCGTAAGCATGGAGCCTGGGAAGGAACTCGGGGGCCATGAACACAGAAATTCAGAGTGAAGCTGCAGAAATCTGGGGGCTGGCGTTTGGACTTCCACAGTCTGTGGTGGACTAACGGGGGTGAGTCAGCGATACCCAGAAATCTGGGCAAGAAAAACATCCAGCTGGGTTGTGTCATGCTAGAAATTTATCATTAGGATCAAAATTTATCATGGGGATCGCATTTGCTTTTTTGATTGCGATGTGCCTGACATTAAACTTTTGATTGCTGTGGCGTCCACATCAAAGACATCCATCTCCAACAGACACATTGCCAGCTACACCAGATAAAAGAGCCAGACCTGGCCCACCCATGAAGTCCCCTCTTTTTCTTTTTCCAGAAAACTGGTTGTGGTAGATAACCAACTGTTCATTTGCCTGACCTCTTGTTTTCCCTTCCTGCGCTTTAATTCTGCATTTTATGATTTGTTTTTTTGAAGAGGGCACTGAATTTATTACTTATTTTTGTTAACTGCAGGGTCATAGACGGAAGTTCTTAACTTTCCTTGTATAGAAATTGATAGAAATGTGACTGACTCAGGTTCATGGACCCCTTAATCACTAGAAATTGGTAAGGGGCCAGAGGAGGAACTCAGGCAAGGCTTTATTGACATTCAGCTGCTCCTGTTTGTTCCCAAGGTGGGGAACAAGCTGCTACCTTAAATGAGCTGGGTGTTGAGGCAGGTGGGTGGGATTGGAGGGGCGGTTTGGGTGGTGTGCACACCCCCTTGGTGGTGCTGTGCTTAGAGATTTTGTGGGGTACCCTGATTTGCACCTCAAGAGCGGCAGTTGGTTTGTGACTGTTTGGTGTCTTCTTGTTTGTAATTTGCCCCAACTGCTCATTAATGCAGTTATTTTTAGTCTCTTATGGTTTCTTTGTGTTCTGTTGCTCAAGAAATGGAGGAGACATTGGTCCAGGAGCAAGCACTCTGGTGTAAGTTTCCAGGTCCCAAGTCTCAGGCCCCAGCCTATCAGAAATAATGACAAAGTGCAAAAATACAAGATTCTGGATGAAGGTTCTTCTACAGCTTGTTTTCACTCAAGCAAGTTGGGACTCTTGAGTCACAGGGTCTTTTGGGAGTATTTATGCTTTATCTCTTTTTCGCTTGAATTTGTTTTTCTGTTGTAGGTTTTGTTTTGAGTACCTTTATTGTTCTCTTATTTCCTGTTTTTGTGCTATGTTCTTACCTTTTAAAAAAATATATGTCCTTTTTTACTAGCTATTTTCTTTTAAATTTCAAATTTATTTTTTAATTGAAGGATAATTGTTTTACAGAATTGTGTTGGTTTCTGCCAAACATCAACATGAATGAGCCATCAGTATACATGTGGCTGCTCCCTCTTGAACCTCCCTCCCTCCCAACTGCCTCCCCATCCCACCCCTTGAGGTTATTGCAAAGTCCCCTTTTGAGTTCCCTGAGTCATACCGAAAATTCCTGTTGGCCATCTATTTACATATGGTAATATAACTTTTCATGTTACTCTTACTAGCTATTTGGAATGCTTATTTCAGTTGTCCTGGTTTTTTGGATTTGCTCATTTAAGATGTGTTTATCTCTATTATTGTAGCTATATCTCACAAGTCTTTAAATGTAATGTCTTCTTTCTCATTCTGTTATTATTTAGAACATTTTTCTTTTCCCTCCAGTTTTATTGAGATATAATTGACATCTACCTGTATGTGTCATATACAAGCTCACTGCATCAATTTGGGGCCTCCCTGGTGTCTCAGATGGTAAAGAGTCTCCTGCAATGCAGGAGACCTGGGTTTGATCCTTGGGTTGGGAATATCCATTGGAGAAGGGAATGGCTCCCCACTCCAGTATTCTTGCCTAGAGAATTCCATGGATGGAGAAGTCTGGCGGGTACAGTCCATGAGTTCACAAAGAGTTGGACACAACTAAGCAGCTAAACACACACACACACACACACACACACATACACACACACACTGCATAAATTTAAGATGTACAGCATAGTGATTTGACTTCCATATGTCATGAAATGATTACCACAATTAGTTTACTGAACATCCATAATCTCATATAGATACAAAATAAAAGGAAAAGGAAAAATTTGTTCTTTGTGATGAGAACTCATGCTTTCATCTTTTAACAACTTTCATGTATAGCATATAGCCGTGTTAGTTACATTAATTATATTGTACATTGTATACCTAGTACCTATTTATCCTGTAACTGGACGTTTGTATCTTTTGACTATTTTCAACATATAAAATATTACATAGTTATTGAATATATTCTACAAGCTGTACATTTCATCCCTGTGATTCGTTTATTTTGTAACTAGAAGTTTATATGTCTTAGTTTCCCTTGCTTATTTCACTTATACCTCTTCCCACTGGCAACCACCTCTTTGTTCTCTGTATCTGTGACACACTTTCTGTTTTGTTTTATTTTATCATTTGTTTTGTTTTTGAGATTCCACATATATGTGAAATCATGGAGTATTGTCTTTCTCTGTCCGACTTAGTTCACTTAGCATAGTAATCTACAGGCCCCCTGTGCTGCTGCAAATGCATTATTTTACTCTTTTTTATGGCTGAGCAATACTCCATTGTGTGTGTGTGTGTATACGTATATATACCACACCTTTATTCATTCATCTGTCAATACACATTTAGATTGTTTCCATCCAGATCTTATATTTTACATTCATCAGTAAAGCGTGAAACCAGGAAGCAGTAGGCATCCCACCTTTGACCCCAGTAAAGGGGAACTCCAGGTCCTTTTTCTATTTCTCTCTCTGTCTGTCTACCTGTGACCTCTCCATGTGGTCTCATACTTTCCAGGACATGTGAGTAATAAGCCTCGATTTTTTTCAAACTATCCTGTTAGTTATTGCTGAGGATATCTTGCAATTACAGTAAGAACCACAGGGGTCAGCCCAACTAAAATACTGACTCCATAAAGGAAATGTCTGCGGGGCTTAACACAGGTAGTACAGGCCTAGGTTAATGCCCTAGGCATTTCTAGTCAGTAGCATCACTATCAATAGGCTGAGACAATGTTGTTATTATATATAACACAATTTTTTTCTTGTTATACTTTTTCTTATTTTATACTCTTGAGTATTTTCCCTGCCCATTAAAAAAAAATATATATATGCATGTGTGTGTTCACACAGGTATATATGTATATACACAACATATATACATGTGTGTAAATACATGTACAAGACTTAAAATGCTTAAAAACTGCAATATTCTACCATTTGGATGAGATTCTGATGCCTACATTTGGATGTTGAGTATATTTATATGGCAGTGAGTATTAAAGAAGATTTTGAAGTATTAAGGAAGACCTGATTTTGAGGTCAGGGGTTGAACATTCACTTCTGAAATATCTTTCACAGCTCTGGTCTTTCCTGCCCCAAAAGATCCCCCAGAAGCAAGGCAATGGCACTCCACTCCAGCACTCTCGCCTGGAAAATCCCATGGACGGAAGAGCCTGGTGGGCTGCAGTCCATGGGGTTGCTAAGAGTTGGACATGGCTGAGTGACTTCACTTTCACTTTTCACTCTCATGCATTGGAGAAGGAAATGGCAACCCACTCCAGTGTTCTTGCCTGGAGAATCTCAGGGATGGGGGAGCCTGGTGGGCTGCCGTCTATGGGGTCACACAGCGTCGGACACGACTGAAGCAACTTAGCAGCAGCAGCAGCAGTGGAGAGCATTCTTGCGTTGTGTTGCTGCTGGGCTCAGTTGCTTCAGCATGGCTGACTCTTTGCAACGCCATGGACTGTAGCCCTCCAGGCTCCTCTGTCCCTGGGGTTTTCCAGGCAAGAATACTGGAGTGGGTTGCCGTTTCTTTCTCCAGCTCTTGCGTCACACTGGGCTATTTTGATTGTGTGTTTCTACTCCTCTACTATACCAGGAACTCCCTGATCTTAGGATACCTCATGTTTCACATTTGCAGCACAGCGTCAGGCATGCTGTGTAGGTTCAGGACACGTTTTAAATAAACATGAGTATTGAGTCATTGAGCAGATCCCCCTCCCACCCCAAGTCATGGGCAGACAACTCACTCTGTCAAGCTGCTCCCATTCTGATGAAGTGGCCTTCCTAAACTGACAGTTAAGTCTTCTCCCCACACTACTTAGATGAGCCCTGAGGAGGCGAGCTTTCATGATTCCTGCATCTAACTGGACTTACATAGATTCTTTTCATGTGTGACACCAGTGGGTTTTCTTAGGAGTATTTTGTATTGTCGTTGTTCTGCTTTCTGAATTTGAAAGTGAGTGGCGGAGGAGATGAGGAAAGAGGGGACAGACTCAGGTTTTCTGCTGGCATGCCTTGATATTCAGTTATTATTTTGACTTTGGGTAGGTAAGCATTAAAGACTGAATCCAAATTCTGAAAGTACTTGCAACCTCTAGAGGAAAAATGTGAGAACCAAACCCATGTCCTGCTATTTTGAATTTGAATAGTTGAAAGGATTCCCATGCACACAGTTTCACCCAGTTTGTGATTCTGTCATCTTTATTGTTTTTAACATTGCTGATATCTTAAGCTAACTGAAAAATAGTCTTAAAAAATTTTTTTTAAAAATATGAATTTATTTATTTTAATTGGAGGTTAATTACTTTACAATATTGTATTGGTTTTGCCATACATCAATGTGAATCTGCCACAGGTATACACGTGCTCCCCATCCTGAACCCCCCTTCCCCCTCCCTCCCTGTACCACCCCTCTGGGTCGTCTCAGTGCACCAGCCCCAAGCATCCAGTATCATGCGGAAAGATGGTCTTTTTATTGGCATCTGAGAAAAGAACCATCTTCCAGAACCAACACACCGTTTGTGTGGGAAGTGTTTCTTTGCTTTTCTCCCCCTAGTTTCTGTTTAGAAAAACCGAGTCTTGGTGCATGTGCCAGGCAGGTCTGTCTCAGAGGCGAGTAGGATCGATAGTGGCTGGTGTGATTCCTTTTTCTCTTTCTATACCACTGGTTGAAGATAATGTAATACATATAGTGAGCGCAGAGAAAGAGGAAACTGTAGGTGCTCTTCAGACATTCCACTTGACAGAAGTTGGCCTTCTCCATTTCCCCTCCTCTCTTTCACCTTCTTACTACTGTTACAGAATTTCAAAGAGTTAAGATACTTAAGACTAAGTCAACTGCATGGCTGCTATACTCTGCAAAATGAAAAAGGAAACTAACCTTAAGAATAGAGAAATAAATGATGTTTTCAGTAAAAACACATGCTTTTCAGAGTGCATGGAATCTTAAGAGTCTAGAGTATAAAATCACTAGAAGAGTCCGTGGATGTGACATAGCAAAACATCTGGGGAGTCAGTACTGATGCTCCTTATGCTGACCGTGGCAGACATCATCAGCTGATCACAGTGTCCGCCCCACTGTGCACGGAGAGGGCCTCAGAACACCTCTCAGCAAACCATACTGGTTCTTCTCTATGAATTCATGGGGAGTTGATACTCAAGATGAAAGCTCTTTGTCTAGTTGACTTAGACATACTATCCACTGGATGAAGGGAGTTTCTCTTATGATATTTTGGATGGGTGATTCAGGGCTCCCTATTTCCAGTTATCTCTGTAGCCCCCGACAGTTATATGGACCACAAAGTTCTGACAAATGAAATGATCTCTGGTTCCCAAATAAAGCCTTGGTTGTTCTACTGTAATTTTGTATATCTCCAGCATCATTACCACCCTAATAACATTCCAGCATCCTTCCAAGATCCAAGAACTGCCATTGCAGTCAAAGCTTCTAACCACTTGTGCCTCACAGAATTTTATGATTACTTTTTATTTTTTTTTTTTTGACCACACTACGTGGCCCGTGAGATCTTAGTCCCTCAGCTAGGAGTTGAACATGTGCCCCTTGCAATGGAAGTAGAGTCTTAACCACAGGACCACCAGAGAGGTCCAGTGATTACTTCTTTAAATCCTCATAGCACTCTGCACCTTATATTGAACTCTAGTAGGTATTTTGTCTCTAAGACTTTTTAGAAATTTTAAACTGGTTTAAAATTCTCTCTTGGCCAACATTTTTTGGGTTTAAGAACTTCTGGGTGAAATGTAAAAAGACTCAGATAATCTTTCCAATGTTTGGCTGACCCAGTGCCAAAGTAGTCTATAATTTTTTCCTTTTCCTAGATTTAATTGATTGAAAGTTTGATGTTTTTCTTTCCAGTGTGAAATCACTTATTCTTGTGTATCAAGAATAAGTCAAATCTGTATCTTAGCAACTATTTTTGAGGCACTTTCCGGTAGCATATATTTTTTTATGCAAAAGTAGATAACTGTATCTTTCCCAGAGCATAACAAATATTACAGACAGCTATGGGATCACTAGCCTGATGACCACAAATTTTATGGTAGAAACTCACTGACATCTCTATCATATTATTATTTATGATAAGATAGAAGTGAGAATAACACAAGTCTCTCCTAAGAGTACACCGAAAAATCCAACTTCATTTTTTGGTAATCTCGGCCTCGGAAGCCTCCTGTACAAATACGGTCTTACATTACAAAGACGTTTCCATGTACGCAGATCTGTGACATAAAATACATTCTGAAAAATAATGATTCCTCTGAGTTCAAACAGAACTTAGTGAATCGACATTGTATGTGTCATGTAAACACAGGCTGCCCTAAATCAATATGTCTGATTATTCATATTACTCCTAAACCATAGTTTCTTCCATTTCTTCTTTAGATTTAGTGTAAATCTCTCCCTCTTCAAACTGTCAATTCCTATTTTCTGTCCTCTGTGAAATGGACTCATGGGCAGTTACCATTGTTTGTATGATATTCTTTCATTGCTTGAAAATTTATCATCACCTTCTCTCCTTCTAGCTGAAATATTCTTTATTCTTTTAACTTTTCCTCAGAAGGTCTGCTTAACCCCTTCTGCTGCTGCTGCTGCTAAGTTGCTTCAGTCATGTCTGACTCTGTGTGATCCCATAGACAGGACCATCAGGGAGGTCCAATGATTACTCCCCGGTCCCTGGGATCCTTCAGGCAAGAATACTGGAGTGGGTTGCCATTTCCTTCTCCAATCATGAAAGTGAAAAGTGAAAGTGAAGTCGCTCAGTCATGTCCAACTCCTAGCGACCCCATGGACTGCAGCCTACGAGGCTCCTCTGTCCATGGGATTTTCCAGGCAAGAGTACTGGAGTGGGGTGCCATTGCCTTCTCCTATCCCCTTCTACCTTTTAAAATAATTGCTTTTCTGGAGCCCTCTCTGAGTTTACCAGGTGGTGTTCAGTTCCTAATTGAACAGAGTAGTTTAACAAAGGTTGTTCACTGTTGCTCCAAGGCAGGTGACTGGGTGATACTACATGAGAAAGTACTTTGTGGGCTCCAAAGCAGCACCCAGATGGGGGAGATGATTATTACTTGTTTGTTTGTATGTCTAGAGCCAGGTCCTAATTTCTGGAAGTAAGGTTTAAAAATGTCTTCACTTGTTTAGTCACTCATTCATTTATCCAACAATACTCTTTCTAGCAAATGCTGTTAGACAAGTATTAGAAATTGGGCAAATTCCATCTCAAGAGTCTTTACCTGTTAATGCCTATGTGACAGCCAAACTTGCTTTTCCAGTTTTTTAAAAAATTGGACTATAACTGATTTACAGTGTTGTGTTAGTTTCAGGTGTACAGCAAAGTGATTCATATATATACATATTCTTTTTCATTATAGGTTATTATAAGATATTGAATATAGTTCTCTGTGCTATATAATGGGCCCTTTTTGTTCATCTATTTTATATATAGTGGTATGTATCTTTTTTTTTTTAGTGGTATGTATCTGTTCACTCTTGCCATTTCATGTTTGACTACTTCCAATTTGCCTTGATTCATGGACCTAACATTCCAGGTTCCTATACAATATTGCTCTTTACAACGTCAGACTTTACTTCCATCACCTGTCACATCCACAACTGCGTGTTGTTTTTGCTTTGGCTCCATCTCTTCATTCTTTCTGGAGTTATTTCTCCACTGATCTCCAGTAGCATATTGGGCACCTACCGACCTGGGGAGTTCATCTTTCAGTGTCCTATTTATTTTGCCTTTTCATACTGTTCATGGGGTTCTCAAGGCAAGAATACTGAAGTGGTTTTCCATTCCCTTCTCCAGGGGACCACATTTTGTCAGAACTCTCCACCATGACCTGTCCATCATGGTGATGACCATTATACCTACTACTGTGGTCAAGAATCCCTTAGAAGAAATGGAGTAGCCATCATAGTCATCAAAAGAGTCCAAAATGCAGTACTTGGATGCAATCTCAAAAATGACAGAATGATTTCTGTTCATTTCCAAGGCAAATCATTCAATATCACTGTAATCCAAGTCTATGCCCTGACCAGTAATGCTGAAGAAGGTGAAGTTGAACGGATCTATGAAGACCTACAAGACCTTTTAGAACTAACACCTCCAAAAGAATGTCCTCTTCATTATAGGGGACTGGAATGCAAAAGTAGGAAGTCAAGAAACACCTGGAGTAACAGGCAAATTTGGCTTTGGAGTACAGATGAAGCAGGGCAAAGACTAATAGAGTTTTAAGAAGAGAACGTACCAGTCATAGCAAACACCCTCTTCCAACAACACAAGAGAAGATTCTACACATGGACATTACCAGATGGCCAACACCAAAATCAGATTGATTATATTCTTTGCAGCCAAAGATAGAGAAACTCTATACAGTCAGCAAAAACAAGACTGGGAGCTGACTGTGACTCAGATCATGAACTCCTTATTGCCAAATTCAGACTTAAATTAAAGAAAGTAGGGAAAACCACTAGACAATTCAGGTATGACCTAAATCAAATACCATACAATTATATAGTGAAACTGAGAAATAGGTTTAAGGGTCTAGATCAGATAGAGTACCTGATGAACTATGGATGGAGATTGGTGACGTTGTACGGGATCAAGACCATCCCCAAGAAAAAGAAATGCAAAAAAGCAAAATGGCTGTCTGAGGAGGCCTTACAAATATTTAGCTGAGAAAAGACGAGAAGCGAAAAGCAAAGGAGAAAAGGAAAGATATAAGCATCTGAATGCAGAGTTCCAAAGAATAGCAAGAAGAGATAAGAAAGCCTTCTTCAGCAATCAATGCAAAGAAATAGAGGAAAACAATAGAATGGGAAAGACTAGAGATCTCTTCAAGAGAATTAGAGATACCAAGGGAACATTTCATGCAAAGATGGGCTTGATAAAGGGTAGAAATTGTATGGACCTAACAGAAGCAGAAGATATTAAGGAGGTGGCAAGAATACACAGAAGAACTGTACAAAAAAGATATTCATGACCCGGGTAATCATGATGGTGTGATCACTCACTTAGAGCCAGACATCCTGGAATGTGAAGGCAAGTGGGCTTTAGGAAGCATCACTACAGACAAAGCTAGTGGAGGTGATAGAATTCCAGTGGAGCTATTTCAGATCCTAAAAGATGATACTGTGAAAGCGTTGCACTCAATATACCAACAAATTTGAAAAACTCAGCAGTGACCACAGGACTGGAAAAAGGTCAGTTTTCATTCCAATCCCAAAGAAAGGCAATGCCAAGGAATGTTCAAACTACTGCACAATTACACTCATCTCACATACTAGTAAAGTAATGCTCAAAATTCTCCAAGCCAGGCTTCCACAATATGTGAACCGTGAACTTCCAGATGTTCAAGCTGGTTTTAGAAAAGGCAGAGGAATCAGAGATTAAATTGTCAACATCCACTGGATCATTGAAAAAGAGAGTTCCATATAAACGTCTCCTTTTGCTTGGTTAATTACACCAAAGCCTTTGACTGTGTGAATCACAACAAATGGAAAATTCTGAAAGAGATGAGAATACCAGACCACCTGACCTGCCTCTTGAGAAATCTGTATGTAGGTCAGGAAGCAACAGTTAGAACTGGACATGGAACAAAAAACTGGTTCCAAATAGGAAAAGGAGTACGTCAAGGCTGTATACTGTCACCCTGCTTATTTAACTTATATGCAGAGTACATCATGAGAAGCACTGGGCTGGATAAGCACAAGCTTGAATCAAGATTACTGGGAGAAATATCAATAACCTCAAATATGCAGATGACACCACCCTTATGGAAAAAAGTGAAGAAGAACTAAAGAGTCTGCACCCCACTGGTTTTTCCAGTGGTTATGTGTGGATGTGAGAGTTGGACTATAAAGAAGGCTGAGTGCTGAAGAATTGATGCTTTTGAACTGTGGTGTTGGAGCAGATTATTGAGAGTCCCTTGGACTGCAAGGAGAGAGCCAACCAGTCCATACTAAAGGAGATCATTCCTGGGTGTCCATTGGAAGGACTGATGCTGAAGCTGAAACTCCAATACTTTGGCCACCTGATGCGAAGAGCTGACTCATTTGAAAACTCCCTGATGCTGGGAAAGATTGAAGGCAGGAGGAGAAGGGGATGACAGAGGATGAGATGGTTGGATGGCATCACTGACTAAATGGACATGAGTTTGAGTAAACTCTGGGAGTTTGTAATGGACAGGGAGGCCTGCCGTGCTGCAGTCCATGGGGTCACACGTGCGTGCACACGTGCGTGCATGCGCCACACACACACACACACACACACACACACATCAGTCAAACCAACAGAGAGGGCCCACCATCAACAAAGAATATGAAGGTGTGGAAAAACTCTATTATATGGACCCAATTGCGTGGCCAATTGGGTTTATATGTCTGGGGCATCAGGTGTAAGGAGAAGATTACCAGAGAGGTGAACTGAGGCCCCAGGATGAGTGATGTCATGCAGCCACTCATGCTGGCCCCAACAAACGTTTTCTGCAGAGGACAAATAGAACATTTTGTAGACCACATATAGACTCTGTTACATTTTCTTCTTTTTCTCTTTCCCTTTTCAAGCCCTTTAGTTTAAAAGTATAAGAACTATTCTTAGCCCAAGGGTTGTACAAAACACAGTCGGCCAAATTTGGCCTGCATTCTGCAGTTTGCTATACGAAGTCCCTCTCTTGGGTGTATAAAGAATTTCCTCCAACCAGAACCACTGTGCCAGGGCGACCAGAGAGACTTGGAACACACTGATAAAAAGAAGTACTAATTCGTCCTCGGGGAGGCTTCTCAGAGGCATCTAAGTTGTGTTTGGAAGAATAACAGTTCACAAGGAGAAAAGCAAGTTGCGGGGGCGATGTTCCTACTGAGTCGGACTCTGCCATTTGAAGATCATAAGCTATGGGGTAAGGCTTTGTTGGAGCTGAGTTTCTTCATCTTTGGGTGGGTCTTACAATACCTATCCTTCTGATCTGGAAAGAAACGCAGTGCAGGTAAAATAGTACCATCACCACCACCAATAAAAAGTCCTCTAAACCTTGCTTAAAAGAGCTTAAAGTGCCTGAAAAATGTGGTTGTTATCTCAGACCCTTCATCTTGCCTGAGCCAAGATGACTCATGCCACTCATGTGTGCACAGTAATTGCTGAGATTATTGGGTTTATGCTGGAGTGTTTGGAGCCAACCGCTCATCTCTCAAGAGAGAACAGAATGAGTCAGGAACAGATTCTGGCATCTTCTTGTTGTTTTTTATGTGAGCCATTTACATACTGATCTGAAGCTAAATTTGTTACAGCTCCTTGCTTCTTAAAAGTGCAAGTCATCAGGGGTGGGAGGAGGGGAAATGAGAGGAAGGTGGTCAAAAAGCTTCCAGTTATAAGTAAGTACGTACTAGGGATGCAGGACACACGATGATTGTAGTTACATTATTGTGTGTGTGACATACATGCAGGCTGCTAAGAGACTGATTCTGACTTATCACAAGAAAAGTAATTGTTCCTTTTTTGCTTCTCTTTTTATCATACCTATACAAGATGATGGATGTTAGCTAAGCTTTTAGTTTATGCAGTTTAGTTCATTATGCTGTAAACCTTAAACTTATAGTAATGTATGTCAATTATATCTGAATAAAACTAGAAAACAAAGTACAAGTCAGAAGACTTTGTGGTGTTTTCTGAGGGGCAGTATCAGGATCTCCCCAACTATTAACTTTGTCTATCATTCCACAATGCCTGATGTTCCAACAGAATGGATCCAAGTACTTCTTTAGAAAGGAAATAGCATTTTGGACAACTGGAGGTGAGTCAGACTTCATGTGTGCTAAGTCACCTCAGTTGTGTCCGAGTCTTTGTGACCCCATGGACTGTAGCCCAACAGGCTCCTCTGTCCATGGGATTCTCCAGACAAGAATGCTGGAATGGGTTGCCATTTCCTACTGTAGGGAGGACACCTTAAACTAGGTATTAGCCAGAGAAATTATTTCTGTGCACCAGATTCCAAGAAATGCTGAGGTAGAGACATGGGACTCTAGGAAGATGACTTGGGTCCGAATTCTTTGTGCTAATTATTTAGCCTTTCTGTTTCTCTGCTTGCTTATCCAGGACATGAGATGATGCCGCTGCCTAGTAGCTGCCATTAAGATGGAATGAACAAGCATATGTTGGGAACACAGAGCAGTGCCTGACAGACAGTGATAGATGTTAGCTGTTATTATTTCTAGTTAAGGTCAAGTTGAAACAGAGGGATAGTTTTGTAACTGGAGCTAGGAGTGTAGAGAGGGGAAACTGCTGTTTTTCAGTTGCTAAGTTGTGTCTGACTCTTTGTGACCCCATGGATTGCAGCACGCCAGGCTCCTCTGTCCTCCACTATCTCCTGGAGATTCATGTCCATTGAATTGGTGATGCCATCCCACCATCTCATCCTCTGCTGCTCCTTTCTTCTTTTGCCTTCAATCTTTCCCAGCATCCAGGTCTTTTCCAATGAGTTGGCTCTTTCCATCAGGTGGTTGAAGTATTGTAGTTTCAACATCAGCATCAGTCCTTCCAATGAATATTCAGGGTTGATCTCCTTTAGGATTGACTGGTTTGATCTCCTTGCAGTCCAAGGGACTCTTAAGAGTCTTCTCCAGCACCACAATTCAAAAGCTACAATTCAAAAAATCAGTTCTTTGGTTCTCAGCCTTCTTTATGGGGAAAGCTGCCATGCGTGCATGCTCAGTTGTGTCTGACTCTGTGACCTTATGGACTCTAGCCTGCCAGGCTCCTCTTTCCATAGGATTCTCCAGGCTTACTGGAGTGGGCTGCCATTTTTCCTCCAGGAAAAAGCTGAGATAAGACTAAATATAAGCATCATCTAAGTTATTTTTTTTCACATACTGGACCTCTGAGTGCTGTGTCTGGGCATGGTGTCTTGCTCAGTGAGCCAATAGTTTAGTCTTGATTGAAAGATCCCCGTCACCACTTGGATGGATGTACAACACAGGCTTCACCACAGTGAGACATGGAGCGATCATTCTTCAGTTTCCTTCCTGCTGCATCTGTGTATTTGACCTTCTTTATTTATGCATTCAAAATATTCTTTAAATGTGTAAATATCTGTATTCCATATTTACAGGCTTTGCCTGTAAATTACAAGTATATTTATAGGTGACTGCTATATTTACAGGTGACTCAGATGGTAAACAATCTGCCTACAATGCAAGAGACCTGGATTTGATCCCTGGGTTGAGAAGATCCCCCGGAGAAGGGAATGGCAACCCCCTCCAGTATTCTTGCCTGGAAAATTCCATAGACAGAGGAGCCTGGTGAGCTACAGTCCATTGGGCCGCAAAGAGTCAGACAAGACTGAGAAACTAACACACACATACATTCCATATTTAATTCCTGGGGAAAATCAGTTGTCTGTATATGTAGGCAGATGTATTTACACATTTTATGTTCAAAACTAAGTTATTTGGGTCATCAAGAATAGATGCCAAGCACTATGTACAAGATTGGGCAAATTCTAGAAATACTTAATCTGTTACTGGTCAATCCAGTTCATTCTCCCTCAATTCTCAAGAAAACTAAAATCCCAATCAAAATGCTACAAGCCATTTAAATTCCTCAAAAATCTCAGAAAGTAGAAATGTTACCTGTTGGAGCATAAGAGGAACCAATTTAAGGTGAGAAATAAAATGCTTTACTTTTATTGACAGTGAGTCAATATTAAAACCAAAAAGAAATTCAGTGAAAGAGGCAGTCCATGCCATCTTTAAAAATTCAGTAGGGAGGAAAAATCAGATTAACTGGTGATTTTCCTGAAGTTGCTTGTCAATTTGTTCAGAAAGCTTAATTTGGCAGAGTCAGCCTCAAATTGGTTTCTAGGGTATATCTTAATTGTATCACTTTTCAGAAAAATGTTTCTGTCAATCAGAAAGTGTTTTAAGAACTAACTTGCTTGCAAAGCTGAGCCCAGGCTGTTCATGTAGGAGGACGGCAGGTACCCGAGTCCTGTATCAGAGAAGAGAGAACATTCCACATAGGGATGGGAGGCTGGGATATACAGGGAGTGCCTTGAGCCTTAAGTCCATGTTGACACTTTCTTTTGGGGGAAGTCTTGCTGTAGTTAAAAGAGTAAAAACTCATGAATTCTAGTCTTGAGCCTCCTAGTTTCTTTCTTTTGAAGGTATGTGACCTGGGGTAAGATCCATCTTTTCCTTGTGTCTTGGTTTCCTTAACTAGAAAATCTTAAGAGCTGAAGGGTATACCATCAGTGATCTTTTTTGTTGTTTAGCTCTCAGCCTATGTGAGTATGTGGGAGAACCAGGTTCAATCCCTGGGTCAGGAAGATCCCCTGGAGAAGATACTGGCTGGCGACCCATTCCAGTATTGTTGCCTGGAGGATTCCACGGGCAGATGAGCCTGGCGGGCTGCAGTCCATGGGCTCGCAAAGAGTCAGACATGACTGAGTGATTTTCACTTTCACTTCACTATGTGAGTTTACAAATTTTCCCTCTAAATCCATTTCTGAGATATGAAGGGGTTTCAAAAGATATCGGGGGATATTTACAAAGTCAGAGATATTTGGTATTTTCATGAGCAGAACCGATTGCAATTCAGGGCTGCCTAAGGTGCTGCCCAGAACATCTAGCCCTTGGCAAGGGGCCAGCCAGTGGGGCTCAGGGCAGGAGCACAGGGTGGATAAACATCTCTCCCATCAGCTCTCCTCTAACTGTGGTGGAGTCACCATGAGCTGACTCTGCTGATGTTTATGCTGAGCAAGATCTACATGACCCCTGTGAATGTGTGCCACATACCCAGAAGACAGTGAGAACAGGGAGCTTTTTTGGTGGGGGGGAGCAGGGTGGAAAAAGGCGGTAGAGATTTCTGTCTGTGGGAAATAGAAAAGCATAGATTTCAGGCTGTTTCTGCCATAAATCCTTATCGAGTGCCTGGTTGATAATAGATACTCTGGATTTAATGCTGAACAGCACGGATAGGCTCCCAGCCTTCGTGGAGCTTATTGCTTAGTGGAGGAAAAGAAAGAGTAAACCGCAATCCTATTACATATCGTGCTAGGGAAACTGGAGGGTCCTGGGTGCCCATTGGTGGGACACCTGACTCAGGTGTAGGAAGCTTGGGAGTTTTTCTGAAGAGATGTTTAAGCAGAAAATGGGAAAATACATGGAGAAAGCAGAAGGAAGTATTGAAGATGGAGGGACCAGTGTGTACAAAGGCCTGGAGGTTAGAGACAGCAGGGTGTGTTCAAGGATCTGAAAGCCGTTCAGTGTGTCTGGAGGGTAAGAGATGGAGGCAGAGAGTAAATGGTGGAGAGGTCACAGCAGTCAGGTTCCAGAGGGCCTCTTTAACCTCAGAAGGAACTTGGTCTCACATTTCAATGTGGGGGAGTCTCTGAAAAACTTTAAACAAGGCAGTGATGGGATCAGATTTGTGTTTTAGAACCATCTTCCTGGCTGCAGAGTGGAGAGGAGATTGCAGGGGGCAAGAATTGAGATGGAGAAAGACAGGAGAGAGGGCCAGAGGACTCTTGAAATCCAGGTGGGGAGAAAACAGTTCTTTGGATAATGATGGGAACAGTGGGATTAGAGAGAACTGATGGGTTCAAGAAATGCTTTAGAGGTGGACTTGACAGGACTCAATGGATGAGATGATGGGGACACACACAAATTTAGTCCACAATAGGTGGTATCATAGCTTTCACCGTATCATGCTACCATTTTGAGACCCTGCTGCTGCTGCTGCTGCTAGGTCGCTTCAGTCGTGTCCGACTCTGTGCGACCCCACAGACAGCAGCCCACCAGGCCCCCTGTCCCTGGGATTCTCCAGGCAAGAACACTGGAGTGGGTTGCCATTTCCTTCTCCAATGCATGAAAGTGAAAAGTGAAATGAAGTCGCTTAGTTGTGTCCGACTCTTAGTAACCCCATGGACTGCAGCCCACCAGGCTCCTCCATCCATGGAATCTTCCAGGCAAGAGTACTGGAGTGGGGTGCCATTGCCTTCTCCATTTGAGACCCTTCAGTTCAGTTCAGTTCAGTCACTCAGTCGTGTCCGACTCTTTGTGACCCCATGAATCGCAGCACGCCAGGCCTCCCCTGTCCATCACCAACTCCTGGAGTTCACTCAGACTCACGTCCATTGAGTCCGTGATGCCATCCAGCCATCTCATCCTTGGTCGTCCCCTTCTCCTCCTGCCCCCAATCCCTCCCAGCATCAAAGTCTTTTCCAGTGAGTCAACTCTTCACATGAGGTGGCCAAAGTACTGGAGTTTCAGCTTTAGCATTCTTCCTTCCAAAGAAATCCCAGGGCTGATCTCCTTCAGAATGGACTGGTTGGATCTCCTTGCAGTCCAAGGGACTCTCAAGAGTCTTCTCCAATACCACAGTTCAAAAGCATCAATTCTTCGTTGCTTGAGACCCTGGTACATTGCAATTTCTGAACTATGATGGCTGGTGTATAGAACTTTAGGAATTGTTTGTCTGGATACAAAAGTAAATTATCATCTCTTTCTATGAGAAATTGTCTTGTTTTTCTTATGATTCATAGAGATTGGTTTCTGAGCTGCAGTTTTTATCCTGTGTGACCCTAGGTCTCCTTGTCTTGGTCAACTGGATGAAGGGTAGAAAATTAATTTAACAGATTTGGCTCTTTCTTCTAGGAATTTAAAATTGAGAGTGTTCGTGTAACTGGAACTTTACCATGTAAACTTGGGAGCTGCAGAGTGGACTTATTTTCTACCACAGAAATCGGGAAGCAAAAAAAAACAATAAGGAGCAGAAGGCTGTGTAAAGATGAGCATAAGTAAGAGATGGGAAGAGAGTCTTATTTATTATGGACTATTACAATGTTGTGTTAATTTCTGCTTACAGTAAAGTGATTCTGTTTATATATATATATTCTTTTTAGTCTTCTTTTCCATGATGGTTTATCATAGCATACTGAATATATCAACAGTTCTCTGTGCTATACAATAGGGCCTTGCTGTTTATCATTCTATATATAATAACTTACATCTGCTACGTCCAACCTCCCACTCCATCCCTCCCTCACCCCACTCCCCTTGGTAACCACAAGTCTGTGGAAAGAGAGCCCTAACGTCCTTCCCTTCTCTCCCTGCAGTTTCTTCTTCCAATCTGTCTACATATCTGTTACGAGTTTCCATGAGATTCTCTTGTATCCTTCTTAGAAATTCTCACTTTTCCTTTTTTCCTGGCTAGCTTGAGTTGGTTTCTGCAACTTGCAACCAGATAGCCTAAGTAAAATACCTAGCACCCTAAACACCTGGCAATACATAAGTCTTACCAGAGCCTTCTTGCCTATACCACCCTTGCATAGAGTTCTCTTTTCATGGTTGGCTTGGGCTATCATTTTCTATAGAAGCTTTCTAGAGGTGATGTCCAATTAGCTCAGTGGTGGCTCTGGACATCTATATTTTGGCTATGACTCATAGAGCAGCTCTCTTCCTCAGTATAGATGAGAAAAAAAAAGAAAACTTACAAATAATCATATTCAGCTCCTTTCCCAACCAAAGTTGTTTTGATTTGGCATTGTGCCAAGTATAGCAGCTTAGCTCTGATGGAGCCAGTCCTTCTAAGAAACATATGATTAGAATCATGGACACCGATAACATTTTATAACCTGCTGAGGGCAATGTTTTTCCACAAATAATGCTCATAAATATCGGAAATTTTTAAAAATCTAGCTCTGCACCCAAGATGTTTTGGCACAAATTACAGAGCATTTTGGGACTTTTATCACATGCTGCTTTCTGAATTTAGTAACTGAGTGAATACGTTATGTACCAAATTCTTGCTTGTTTAAAGAAATAAAGAACTATGTTTTCAAATTAAAGTCATTTTAAGGTTTTGCAGCTGTTAAATTGAAAAAAAAAAAACACAACTCACAACCTAGCCATATTTGAGCTGAGTCTACAGAACAAAAGAAAGTCAAGGACTTGAGGCATTGGCTGATCAAATCATGGGAACTTAGAAGGGTACCTACTGTTTAGTGGTTAAGAGACCTGGTGGTGGAGTTAAGACCCCACACCTGGGTTGCAACTGGGCCTTGCCTTTTCCAACTAGTCCATTTTTTAAACCTTTTGATACTCCAGGCTTCTTTATTATAAAATGTATTGCAATTGTACCTGTCTCAGATGGTTTTGTGAAGATTAAGCAAAATGGTGCTCATGAAGTTCTTCACCTGGTGATGCAGCCTAATGCTCAGTCGTGTCCGAGTCTGTGCGACCCTGTGGACTGCAGCCCACCAGTCTCCTCTGTCCGTGGGATTTCTCAGGCAAGAATACTAGAGTGGGTTTCCATTTCCTTCTCCAAGGGATCTTCCCGACCTAGGAATTGAACCTGGGTCTCCTGCACTGCAGGTGGATTCTTTACCATCTGAGCCCCCAGGGAAGCCGTGACCTGGTGATGGGGCATGGTAAAACCCATTGCATGTCAAGTAACTAGTATTTGGTGCCTGGATGAGGTGAATTGGAAAAGGGGGCTACACAGTAGGATGACCTGCTGTTAATGAAACAATCCTCCAAAACAGAACATGGCAAACTATATCCTGAGAGCCAAGTCTAGCTGGCAGTCTGTTTTTATCTGGTCCACATCTAAGAATGGTTTCAAGTTTTAAAGGTAACGTTGTTGAATGAACTTCACCTGAGTTCTGTGGGCCTGGAAAAGAACAACTGTTAAACCTTCTCTTCATCTTTTGTTTTCTGAGGCTAAGTGTAGAGGACCACCTCACCCTGGCATTTTCTAAGATAAAAATTGTCTCCAATCTCCTTTAAGACTTCCCTAAAACTCATGGATGGCTCCCCTTGTGTAGCTCAGGTCCTTTTCCCTTTCTCTGAGATGTTCCTTGTTAACGAATGTTGACCCCATTCCAATAACCTGAATAAAGCCAGCACCTGGGTTGTCTGCTGCATTTTGTCTTTACTATAATGTTATTAAAAACTAAGACCCAAACCCCAAAATATACATGCAACAGGGACTGTTGCCCTCAACATAAGAAATATTTAATCTGGCTTTACAGAAAAGCTTGTCAACTCCAATGTCTGGGATATAAAGTGTCCTGGCCCAAAACTCTCCATCAGTCATAGACATTCTTTGTAAACCTGCTGAACTTGTTAAGTAATTCCTATTATAACTCAGCTGTACCATAAGAATGATCCAATCAGAGCATTCAATGGGAGAAGGAAATGAGCAATTTGGAAATGATGAAAACTGATCAAAGGTGCTTGTGCTGAATATTTTCTTGATATTATCTCCTTTAATTCTTAACTGTTTTGAGACAATTGATCTAAGAAAGTCAGTTCAGTTCAGTCAGTTCAGTCACTCAGTCATGTCCGACTCTTTGTGACCCCATGAATTGCAGCACTCCAGGCCTCCCTGTCCATCACCAACTCCTGGAGTTCACTCAAACTCATGTCAGGAGAAGCTTTGCAAACTGAGTTAAGATACCCTTTTGTAAGGGACATTTATGTTTATAAAGGAAACTTCCATTTGTAAGAGTAACAGATAAAGAAGTGTGGAGGAAAAGAAAGATGACTAAATATTTAGAAACTTCTATCAATAAAGAAGGCACTGACTTAAATCTGCATAATGAACCTTCCTCTTGCTTATTTTGATTTCCTAGTAATCTCTTTAACACTGACTTCCTCCCACCCACACTTTTCTTTCTTCTTTCTTTAGCTGAAGATGGTGTTGAAGTTGGAGTTCTAAACGACCTTTTGAATGACCAAGTTTGCCTCTGGGTATCTCTCATGTATCCATGAGGTATGTAAGTTAATAAACTCAACTTCCATTTGGTTTTCTCTTGTTAATCTCTTTTATGACAGCAGTCTCAGCTAAGAACTCAGAATGGAAGAGAGAATTATTTTTCCTCCCCCACACAATCTTGCAGAGTAAATATTTATCATCCCAACCTTACAGGTTAGGTGATTGAGTGTGAAGTCATGTAGCCAAGGTCACAGAGCAAATAATTGGAATGTGAGTCTCAAGCTCTCTGACTATAGGGTCCACGTTTCTTCTACTAAAATCCTATTAGGTTCAAGAATTTGAAGCTCTGTTATAGAATGCTGAGTAAACTAGGGTACTCTAAAGAAGACAGAGGATGAGATGGTTGGATGGCATCATCGACTCAATGGACATGAATTTGAGCAAATTCCAGGAGATAGTGAAGGGCAGGGAAGCCTGGTGTGCTGCGGTTCATGGAGTTGCAGAGTTGAACACGACTAAGTGACTGAACAGCAATAACAGCTTCCAGAAGAATGGAGCTAGGCAGATTCTGGTTCAGTGAACAGAACAACTTTGAACAACTAGGGCTTTTAGCAAGAGGGACCAAGTCTGTGAAGTTTTCCATCTGGCACTCTGTATGTCGGAAGATATATTTTCCAAAATTTAAAAAAGTCTTTAATTCTTGCTACAGAATACTTTGATGTATACAGTAGAGACTTTTGCATGATTTTGATCAGTGATTATCAGTGGTGATTAGGATGGAAGAACAGGTCACCTTAAAGTAGGAAGATATCAAAATTCTCATTCTAAAATGTTCTTATAGGTCTTGACAACTTTGAAGCTCACTTTTAATTTTGGGAGTGTGTCTTTAGATTTGGGGATATTTAGATACATCTGCTACAAATTATAACTTAAAAATATCTAAACTGTGAGAGTATTTTGCACCCTAATCAAGAGAATTAATGGTCTCATTTTGTTCCACTTGAACATATTGAATATTATTTCTTCAACATTACATTCTCCTTTCAAATATCTGCATACCCTGAAGCCATTTTTGAAGTGGAAATATTTTTTCTACCTGCTTAGCTGTTGCAAGTGAAAAATTTCTTTGAATTTAATATTGCCATTTCCTGCCCCCAGAAGCATCCTAGTATTGGTTTCTTTTGAGCATTTAAAAATTCATTAAAATATTGACTTTAGCTTGTTTTTCTTTTTCCATTTTTCTGGCAATAAAAATGATTAACAAAACCCTAGAGTAGGGTCTTATATAGATGTGTTAATTTGATTTAAATTATTTATATTTCTTGCCATTCCTTGCTATCCACCTAGGCTGAGACTAGGGAGTAAATTTCCTGCTTTTACTAATTTTTGAAATGGCGATTAGAAGTCTATCTTTGCAGAAATAGTGTGCTGTTAGACTGTTGGTTCGGAAAAACAGAGTAATATCTTTTGTTTATAAATGCAAAAGTTTAGTTTTGAACCACAAGATTAATGTTTTGGATATTCTGAAAGCTTTGCATGTGCATGAAGGAATTACTTAGGTTTTGAAATTACTCAACTTCAAAATATCAGAGGAGGGGCTGTTAATTTTATGTACCTGGTGCCGTTGGCTGAGCTTTGACATTCAAAAGCTATTTTAAAAAATTGGTTTGTTGTCTATGGCTATAGCTTGACTGGATTTTCAAAGAAGTTTCCACTTAAATAAAAATGATTAGAGATTAACATTCAACAATGCCTGAAGGTTATAATGGGGACCTACATTTGTCATTAATTTTAGATTTTTTCTTAAACAAAATTTTGGTTTTAGTAAAACCTCCAAGGAAAATATGAATTAACAACACAGAAAAATTTTCAAGGGACACCCAGACACACATCTGAAATAGATGATTTAAGGCTCGCTAAAGCTTTTTAAAAACATATCATATAAATGGTTTTCATTTCTTCAATTTGTTATTTTGTATCTGGTGTGTGCTAGCCATTAAACTAATTAATATATATTTATGTTGTTTCATTTTCTTAATAATTCTTTAAGAACTATTCCCTCCCTTTTAGATAAAAAAAAAAAAGTTGAAAATGTATGAGGTTAAAAAAATTGCCTAAGGTCATAAAACTCTTTCTCTAGTAGAGGAGAATTTGACAGCAGTTCTGACCTCAATATTAGAGTTCTTTTGACTACAAGTTATTAATAACAGTTACCAGGGCCAATTAACAAGATGTTTTCAACTAGTGGGCCAGCATGACATTCTGTAGAAAACAAAGATGACCAAGGTCCTTTTGGACTCCATTGTGTCAGGGAGCAGGAGGCGACTTATTTAGGGTCAAGACGTGGGTTTACAGTGTTGTTCTTCCCACAAAAATTCAAACTGCTTTTGACCCCTTTACAAGTGGGAATTGAGAAGAACACATATACCAGATCAATTTCTTCATCTTGAAGTCCAGAGTCCCTATTGCTCTGCTCAGTAATGTTAAATGAATTGCCCAAGTGAACAAAGTGAAAGTGAAACTCGCTCAGTTGTGTTTGACTCTTTGCAACCCCATGGCCTATACAGTCCATGGAATTTTCCAGACCAGAATACTGGAGTGGGTAGCCTTTCCCTTCTCCAGGGGATCTTCCCAACCCAGGTCTCCTGCATTGCAGGTGGATTCTTTACCAGCTGAGCCACAAGAGACTTGCCCAAGGACCCACAGTAAATAGTGGGCAAGAATGGGATAGACTGGTCTATCTCGCTTCAAATTCTGTGCCCTGCCTAGCACATTACATAGCCTTTCTTTGTGGCTCCTACCAGGTCATTCTACATGGTAGACATTTTATATGGGAGATACCTCAATCTAGTGGCTGATCAAAATGAAAAGTGATTAAATTTTTTAAATAACTTTGTGATTGATTCAGTTAAAGATTTTATGAAAACCTGGGAAGGTTTATGGTTATTGTGAAATAATCAAATGGTGTCTATTATACTTTGGGGGTTCATTAGTCTATTTTGGATAATTGAATTTATATATTACAGAATGTGAGGTATAGCTAGTTAGGCTGAGAGTCAGCTTGGACTCACCTTTGCTTCAAATACTGTAAACTAACATTCTCAGGAGTAAGAATCATATTTTGAGCCACTAACTTCATGTAGCACCTACTTCATATTGTACAATAATTTTAACTTCTAGTCATTCTTGCTTCACTTGTTCAAGGTGGGTAACACAGAGTTTATCTGGAGTTTAAGATTGAGATTGGCAGAATAAATTTGTTCCTGTGATCAACTGATTTTTTTTTTCCAGTTCAGACATTAAAAGAGACATAGTCCATTCAAGTTACATACTACGATGGATTATGTGTGAATAAATTAAAAGAACTAGATCTTTAATACTAATACTACTTTGTAGCGGATGTGGTTCTGTAAATGGATATCTTACCTATTAAACAAAATGGAGTTGAAAAATAAAATACACCGCTACCCAAAAACAACTTATGTTACAAATAATCAGTTTGGATGGAGCTACAAGATTTTTCTGGCACAATAGTAAATTACACTTCAGCAAATTTATCAAACTGATGAAAATCCCAATCCTATGTATTTTATCTGAAAGATGTAGAAATATAGACAACAAGATGTTTTCTTTTATCCACATTCGTGTGAACAGAAGAATAATTTCACAGACAAATAGTTTCTAGTGTTTTTCTGAGAAAATATGGTTATAGCAGTTAGAAATGCCATTAGTAGCTTAAAACAATAGCATTTACTTTTTTTTTAATAATTGGCATTCCAGAAGTTGGTGGCTACTGTGTAAGATCACCCTATCAACTATGCCAGGGGTTCCCAAACTTTTTGGCACCAGGGGCAGGTTTTGTGGAAGACAATTTTTCCACATAGGCAGGGGTGTGGGGGAGGATGGTTTCAGGATGATTCAAGTGCATTACATTTATTGCACACTTTATTATTATATCAGCTCCACCTTAGATCATCAGGCATTAGATTGCAGAGGTTGGAGCCCCTGAACCATGCCATCAAGGATAGAAGGAATTTCTATCTTCCAGTGTGGTTATTCTCAGAAAATTAGCTCTCATTCTCCTGTTTGATGCCTCCTGGTTGCAAGGTGGCTGCAACAGTTCCGGCTATCAGAAAAAAGGGAGAGGAATCAGGATATCTATGATCCTTTATCAGTCCACTTTCCCATTTATCTCCTAGACCAGTATTGCATCCTATGTCCATGTCTGATTGCAAGGAGGCTGGGAAAGTGAGGAACAGGATTGGTATTGTTGGTATGGCCAAGCATGACTAATCCTCAGGGGCTAGGCCATGGCTGCCTCCAAACAAAATTGGAGTGTGTCCAGAAAAAAGACTACGGATGTTGGTTCCACTTCAGAGTTTTCTGAATGTTGTGGTCAGCTCTTCTTTCTACTTTTCTCAGAAGTTTGTTCACAGGTGCCAGCTTAATGATGACTATTCTCAACGGATGTATATGCTTAAGTGTGGATGGCAGGGATTCAGATGTGGAAAAGATCAGTGAGGACAGGAATGCTCACAGAATATCTCATGAAAGAATGGAATTAAAGGGCCAGGTGGCACAGTGGTAAGGAATCTGCCTGCCAATGCAGGAGAGGCAAGAAACATGGGTTCGATGCTTGCGTCAGGAAGATCCTCTGGAGTAGGAAATGACAACCCACTCCAGTATTCTTGCCTGGAGAATCCCACAGACAAAGGAACCTGGTGGGCTACAGCCCATGTGGTCACAAAGTATCAAACATGACTGAGCATACATGGAACTGTGTACCAGGAGGAAGAGGATTCAGATAAGTGATAGGGAAAGAAACAGCATCCTAAACAGGGATGGAGTCAGTAAAGGCAGGGAGGTTGGCTAAGCACTGTCTCATGAGAAAGAAGGGAATTGAGACTTTCCTTGTAAGAAGAATTGAGACTATGTTGAATGTGCCTTTCTGTTCTGATAGTGTTCTGATGGTTTGGCATCTGGGATCTTGCTGACATGGAGAGACTATCCCTCCCGGCCAGCCAATTCCTAGAGATAGTAAACGATAGTAAATGACCTGCCTTTCGAATGCGTGCACAGCAGCCAGTCCAGAGACCATATCTTCCCACTACCTCCTTCATCGAGCTTGTGCACTCTGGGCTGCTGTCCACCTGCCCGAATCATACCAGGGCCAGGTAGGAGACAGCTACAGGTACCCCACCCCGAAGCCAGCTGAAAGTGTTTAAAGTAGCCAGTCCTATGTCTTCTCACCCTGCCTCACTTGTTCCTTCGTGGAAACCACAGTAAAGTCTCTTCCCCATGTTTTCTCCCTCACTCCTTCTGCTTCCTAAACAACCCAGATGCTCCCCCTGTGTGGCTCCCCATGATGCCAAACCATGCCTCCTGTTCCTAAGGATCTGCATCAACTTCTTTCTTCTTGGCAGTCATTTTCCTGCCTGTTTTCCCATACCTGTTTGAAACACATCCTGGTACATGCTACAACACTGTTCATTTTTTGTTTTCACCTTATCTTTATTTTTAATTTATATTTTATTGAAGTATAGTTGATTTACAATGTTGTGTTGGTTTTAGGTACACAGCACAGTGATTCAGTTATATGTATGTGTGTATGTATATATATATATATATATATATATTCTTTTCAGATTCTTTTCCCTTACAGATTATCTCAAAATATTGAATATAGTTCTCTGTGCTATACAGTAGGTCCTTGTTGGTTATCTGTTTTCTATGTAGTGGTGTACAGTGAAAGTGTTTGTCGCTCAGTCGTGTCTGACTCTTTGCGACCCTATGAACGGTAGCCCTCCAGGTTCCTCTGTCCATGAGATTTCCCAGGCAAGGATACTGGAGTGGGATGCCATTTCCTTCTCCAGGGGATCTTTCTGATCCAGGGATCAAACCCAGGTCTCCTGCACTGTAGGCAGATTCTTCACCATCTGAGCCACCAGGGAAATTCATCATAGTAGTGTACAATACTATCCTTATTCGAAAGCGCATCAGTGAGACTGGGAAGAGTGAGAAAGAAGGTCTCATACTGTGATCTGAGATTTCCAGTTTTGGTGTGGAGAGGCGAACAGGAAGGTCACTGAGGAGGAGAGAGGCTTGAAAATGTTCTAATCTGACCACCAGGGTCAGAGGGCTCTGGGGCTATTTGGTGGAGTTTTCTTTCAGAGATTCAAAACATGACTGTGTTTCCATGTGAAAATCCATTAGCTTTCAAAGTGATCTTCAGTTTGCTATTCCTGTCTGAGAAGGATCAGTGAGATTATAAAAAGATTGAAGCTAATAAGCTGCTGATGAGAACCAATGAGCTCATTTGTAACCTCATTTCTATAAATGGCACAGGTTTTGCAGCTTAAGAAAAAGTGATGTATTGGGCAGGCAAGGAAACTAGTGTTTTCCCTTCAAACAGTATCTCTTCCCCTTTTATTCTACCATGAAATATTTCTGTTGCCCATATTCATAATCTGTTGTTAAAATTCTAAGAACCCTTCTTTGGAAGTCTGCAGTTTATGAACCAAAATGATTGTTAACATTTTATGGTTGAAATAGCAGGACAAATCCAAACTAATAAAAACTTGTGATTACCATCTTTACTAGCATAAATATTCCTACATAAATAGTCTGCAGTTAAAATGAGAAGAGAGCATGCTATGAGGTAGTGGACCTCTGATAAAGATGGACCTTATGCCATCTGGAGCTGAATTTCCAGAGACTTACCTTGGGAAATTGCTGTGCTTCCAGGCAGGAGTGAGCCAACTGAGAAAAGAAGTTTAGTTACCCTACCGAGCTGATGTTGAAGAACTGTGATAACTGTTAACTCTTCTATTAACTTAAGCGAATAAGACTCAATTAAATCCATTTCATACCTCATTGGTAAATCTGAAGTTTCAGAATGCTTGCTGGTAAAATTCAACCTACTGGAACTTCCTGGAGGTCCAGTGGTTGACTTCACACTTCCACTGCAGGGCATGGATTTGATCCCTGGCCCGGAACTAAAATCCTGAGGGGGGGAAAAAAAGATCGACCTACTGTGTGTGTGTGTGTGTTAGTCTCTCAGTCGTGGCTGATTCTTTGCGACCCCATGGACTGCAGCCCACCAGGCTTCTCTGTCCATGAGATTTTCCAGACGAGACTGGAGTGGGTTGCCATTTCTTGAGCTACCCCAAATCATCTTCTCTTCCAAATTAGGGTTCCAGAATGTGTGAAAGATAGGAAAAGACCCCCTCCACTCATTTTCTTATGTGTTAATTAAAAACCAGAGCCCCTCATAGACTAGAATACCAAGAGAACTGGCGTCACCATCCAAACAGTGAAACAGCAATTTCAATTCATAAAAAGCTTCATTGAAGTGGCCTTCATTATTAGCTGCTCATTCTAAGGCCATTTAAGAGGGAAAAGAACATGTTGTTCAGATGTGGGGGAAAAAAGAACAAGAAGGCAAATCTTTTCTAGATTAGGTTTGGAGGGTTTTTTTTTTTTTTTTTAAATGAAATTCATCTTGTAAGTGGGCTTTACACCCCGTTTAAACCAACCATTTTATTCTTCAAAAGTCTGGGCTGTTGTTTTTGCATTTTAAAATATAATCATTTCCCAGGGCACTGTGTCTGATTAGCGGGAGAATTTTAAAATCCTTCTGCCACAGAGAGGTGTGTAGAGGAAACAAACTGAAAAGGGAGCTTGACTCTGCTGCTGCTGCTGCTAAGTCGCTTCAGTTGTGTCTGACTCTGTGCAACCCCATAGACAGCAGCCCACCAGGCTCCCCGGTCCCTGGGATTCTCCAGGCAAGAACACTGAAGTGGGCTGCCATTTCCTTCTCCAATGCATGAAAATGAAAAGTGAAAGTGAAGTCGCTCAGTCATGTCCTACTCCTAGTGACCCCATGGACTGCAGCCCACCAGGCTCCTCCATCCATGGGATTTTCTAAGCAAGAGTACTGGAGTGGGCAGCTTGACTCTGCCACTGAGCAAATTAAGTAAGCCCGCCTCTCTTCAGGCTTCACTTTTTCTTCTCTCTAATGTGCTAAGGTTGGACCAGCCGGTCCATGCAGTCTTCTCCAGCCCCAGCATCCTGTGATGTCCAGTCTCTGTGATTCGTGACTGTGTGGCTCAGGCGAGTAATGTGATGGGAGGAGAGGGGCAGATGCTGAGGGAGGCAAACTGAGGGCTGTGTGCTTGGGGTGAGGAACACAGTTGCTGCTGCCAGGGCTGCAAACTCTGATTTCTTTGAGAGGCTGCCCAGTAGTCAGTCTTTTTGCCTTCAGACCTATTCCTCCACTCCCCACTTCTTTGCTCCGAAATTGGGTGCTGACCCCCATAGGCTGGGGTTCCCATGTCAGCTGACTATGTTTGGCTCCAACAATTGAAGCCTTTGAAGATGGGGGTTGGGGAGAAAGGGAGAGGCCACAGTATTTCTGCCTCTGCCTCTCTGCCTTGCATAATGAAGGCCTCCTATGGCAGAAATATCTCTGCAAGGACCTCAGCTTTTGCAAGACAGGCCCACCTATGGAAATTCTAGCTTTCACTGGGTGATCCTAGTTGTTTCCTTGTCCTGTTTTTGCACCCTCTCTCTTCCTATCTGCCTCTTCCTCTCCCTCCAGCCTAGATGTGAGACTTTCTCCAGTCCAATACCTCAGGAAAACTCTGGAACACAAAATACAGCACAGAATTTGTTCCATCCTGAGGCCAGGGTTGACCAATTTTACCCATAATGTGTTAGTAACTGGATAATTCTCCAAGTTTCAGACACTCATCCTTGTTTTAGCCATGTTTAAACAAATGTGACTGTTTTAACTGTGTTCCCTCGTGAAGGGATGGTGAGGAGAAACTGGAAGGGAGTTTTACTAGCTGTGTTACAGTTCCTTGGGGTGAAAACACAACCTACCCTTTAGGGCCACAGAGGGGAGCACGAGGGTTGGTGAAGATACAGGGAGAGAAGGTAGCTGTGGGTAAGCACCTTCTATGGCTTCTGTGGGAAAGAGTGGGCAAGGTAGGGTGAGCAGGCTTGGGACTGGCTAATTTGAATGCTTTCAGAGGGCTCTGGGAGAATGGGGGCTGCCTTGGTGGTCTGGTCCTTTGTCCTGGGGTGATAAGGGTAGTTATATAGAGGCCTGGAATATAAGAACCCCATATGGAAGGTGCTTGACCTTGTCTGCTGATCAGGAAGGGGAACTGAGCAGCCTCTAGCCAGGACCTCCAAAGTGGATGGAAACAACACATACAGAAACTATTTTTCAGTGATCCAGATGGGAACTCCCCAGGGAGGCCTTCCTGGGTTGCAGGAAGGTGTTACCTTTCCAGGAAGATGGGAGAACTGCCATTTCTCCATCTTTGCAAAGCTACCTAGCGATGGTGCCAACACTTCTTGTTCTGCAGAAAAACCAACTAGGGACGGCCAGTATTTACCCCAGCCAGGGGGCAGGGCCAACAACTGGCCCCTGGCTACACCTGGCTGCTTCGATCACTTCTCCCAGCTTCACAGAGGTAAGCTGTGCTCTAGTCTTGATTGGCAGTTTTCCCTAGCCCCTTTCAGTATGAAGCACAAGCACATTTAGCCTAATGATCCTTCTTAGAACATCTCCTTATGGAAGATCTTTGACGTTTCAACACAGAATTGAAAATGATCAGCTTTGAGGTTATAAGAAAGGATCACATAATTTTTCTTCTTCACCCAAATTTGTTCAAAGCACAGAAGCAGCAAACCATAGACTGTGAGCTCTCCAAGGAGCTTAATCCTATTCCCTCTTTGGAAACAGTCTCAGAGAAATGAAGAGACTTGTAAAAGTCATGCAGCTAGTCTGTGACAAAGTCAGAACTGGGATCCAGATCTCTTATTCCTTTGCTAGTGGCTGAAAGCTCCTATAAACCAGTTGTCCCATTTTATAGCATACACAGAAAAATCAAACTCAACACATTTCTGGAATTTGCAAATATGAAAGTTGTTAATGTTGAACTTTATTTGTTAAAAGTTGTGAGTGGGGGTCTTTCTCTGCCCAGTTTCTCAGTGAAGGCAGTGAAAATGGCCTGAACTTGAATCACACAGCAAGTATGTGCAGATTACTCATGTGTGTGTTTTCTGCTCTAAGAAATCATATTTGGCCCAGTGTGTGTAGCTGGGTGAACAAACCTGACTTAGCATGATGGCAATTTTATTTATTTATTAAGGAATTTTGGGGAAAATTTTCAATTACTGCTCACAGATTGTTTAGTGTGGATGCTACTTTATTTAATCATCACATCATCCCCTTGGGGCCTCCCTGGTGGTTCAGATGGTAAAGAATCCACCTGCAATGCAGGAGACCCTGGTTTGCTTCCTGGGTTGAGAAGACCAGGAAATCCTGATTCGCTTCCTCCTGGAGAAGGGATAGGCTACCCATTCCAGTATTCTTGGGTTTCTCTGGTGGCTCAGCTGGTAAAGAATCCCCCTACAATTTGGGAGGCGTGGGCTTGATCCCTGGGTTGGGAAGAATCCCCTGGAGAAGGGAAAGGCTACCCACTCCAGTATTCTGGCCTGGAGAATGCCATGGATTGTATAGTCCATGGGGTCACAAAGAGTCAGTCAGGACTGAATAAATTTCAAGCCACTTCTGAGCAAGGTAGGCTGCTTGGAGAGTCCCTGAAAGAAAGGGTTATCAGAAGGGCATCTCCCCTCAAAGGGGAGTCACATGGTACCTCTGTGAGCAAGACAAGAATGAAAACACATTTGCACAAAATCTGCCCAGATTCTGTTGACAGTAAGCCCAGTTCAGAACCTCAGGACAACTTGTGATTTTGGAAGAATAGAGAACCAAGTCAGAAACATGACTGCAATTGCCTTTCCACAAGTCACACAACAGTTTGGGACCAGTCTTCCTCTAATTCTTTTCAGTGGCCTTGACCATGTGTCCACAGCCAACCTCTCATTGTCAAGTTGTTAGCAGTGGTTTTTTTGAGTGGCTTTCTTTTCTTCTTTCATTCTATCTGTTTCCTCCTGTACCTTGTATTTCATGTTAAGGCAACCAATTAAAAAGTCCTCATGTTTTCAGTGCTTTAGTCTCAAAGAGCACAAGTTTGATTAATGTCCTTTGAGAGACATAGTTTTATTTCCTCATCTCTAGTGCTGGGTCTTGCAGCCAAAGAGTGAAATGCTAGAAGATCATGACTGACCTTGAGGGGCTGCTCATATTGTAGATAGGTTTCAGTGTCATTGCTTTTAATTTATTTTTATTTTATATTGAAGTGTAGTTGATTTATAATTTTGTATTAGTTTCAGGTGTACAGCAAAATGATTCAGTTATATGTATATCCCTTCTCAGATTTTTTTTTTTCTATACAGGTAATTACAGAATATTGAGTAGAATTCCCTTTGCTATACAGTAGGTCCTTGTTGGTTATCTATTTTGTATGTAGTAGTGTATATATATGGAGAAGGCAATGGCACCCCACTCCAGTACTCTTGCCTGGAAATCCCATGGACAGAGGAGCCTGGTGGGCTGCAGTCCATGGGGTCAAGAAGAGTCGTACATGACTGAGCAACTTCGCTTTCACTTTCCACTTTCATGCATTGGAGAAGGAAATGGCAACCCACTCCAGTGTTCTTGCCTGGAGAATCCCAGGGACGGGGGGAGCCTGGTCGGCTGCTGTCTATGGGGTCGCACAGAGTTGGACACGACTGAAGTGACGCAGCAGCAGCAGTGTATATATGATTAACAGTGATCTTGAAGTGAGTAAGCACCAACAGCATCCTTCATGTATTATAGAG
Organism: Nanger dama; assembly: GCA_917880005.1. NCBI lineage: Eukaryota > Metazoa > Chordata > Mammalia > Artiodactyla > Bovidae > Nanger > Nanger dama. The sequence goes on from CAKJTW010000051.1 coordinate 11,504,652, forward strand.
AAAGACAAACTCCTGTTTGAAAACCTCTGGCGGCTTCCCACTGCTCACAGAACGATGCTAAAACTCTTTGGCTCAATATGCAAAAAGAGCCCCTCTATCGCCACCTAATAGTGAGTTCTTAGTCTCTTATAGCTCTTAGGCTTCAGTCAACTTGGACCCATTCATTCAACAACTGTGTGTTGGCCCCACCATGGACCAGTGCTGTGTTGGGCACCAGGAAGAGAGCGAGGTCAGTTCTCCTTATCGTGCCCACTGTCAGCATTCTCTTCTCCAGATGTTCACTGGGTTTCCTCAACCTTGCTCCTCTGGCCTCCCTGCTCCCTGACTGCAGCAAAGCCCACCCGCCATCCTCTCATCCCCAAGGGCGCTCTAGGTTCTTTCCTCTGAAGTGTCCTTGGTTTCCTTGTTTCCATGTGCTTCTATGATGCTTACCCTTTCCAATCCTGTATTCTAGCCAGGTTTCACAACTCCTATTATTCAGAGTACTCATGAACAGGGATAGTATCTCATTCATCTTTTAATCTTTGCTGCCTGGCAGCTGTGTGGGAATGAACAGAGGTGCGTTAGACTGATGCAGCAGAAAAGGAAATGGCAACCCACTCCAGTATCCTTGCCTAGAGAATTCCGTGGACAGAGGAGCCTGGTGGGCTGCTGTCCATGGGGTCGCACAGAGTCAGACATGACTGAAGAGACTTAGCATGCATGAAAGTGAAAAGTGAAAGTGAAGTCGTTCAGTCGTGTCCAACTCTTAGCGACCCGATGGACTGCAGCCCACGAGGCTCCTCGGTCCATGGGATTCTCCAGCGGGGTGCCACTGCCACATTTTCTTCCTCATTTATAGTGACTAATGTAACCATCATATCCAAGAACACATCCATTGCCCGTGATGTGAAACTCAGCATAGCTTGAGCGGAAGTCAAGGTGTGGGAATTTTCTCCATGTTCAATGACTCATTTACTGAGAAACATGGGGTTGATGTACACTTGATTTTTGAGTGTGTTCATTTGTGAATGTTTATTAATATTGTATTTACTTGTTCTGATAAAGAATCTTGGTTATTTCCATTTCCATGTAGTAGTTTATTTTAAGCTTTCAGCAGCTGCTTTGAAGAGAGTGAAAAAGATTTTCTTGCAAGAGAATAAGGTGAATATTGTATGGAGGATAATCACTAAAATGTATTGCTCATGTGGCTGCTCAAATGACCTAGTTATTTATGTAAAACTTACTTGTCATTTCAAAAACTGTCGACTGGACCTAATTGCTTTTTGATTATAGTGCTAGCAAAATATATTAATACTAATTACCATGGATTCTATCATTTGAAAAGATGAGATATTTATTTCTGTTTCATTCTTGAACTAAAAAGGATATGCCCTTCTGTAGGATTTTTCCTTAAAAGCTGAGAGTTGCATGTTTATTTTCATTTATTAATTCGAGTGTGAATTACATGGGACCTTCTTGTATATTTTTGAGTTTTGGGTTAAAACTAAAAACTTAAAACTAAAGTCATCTTGGTATATCTCTATTTCTATATAGCTATACCATCATACCATCATCTACATATCCTCTCTATTTAGCTCCTTCCTGTAAGTATGTATGTCTGTCCATCCATACGTTCATCCATCCAAGTTCTTTATCAAATGAGATGCAGTAAGTTGTGTTTTATCTTAATTTTTGGCTACAGTGTGTACTTGGATTGTTTACCTTTTAATTTTGGTTTTATAGTTTAGGGTTTTGCTAAAACTCATAAATGAGTTTGTTTACTCACTGTTTCTAATCTTTGGGGAATTATAGAAAATGGAAGTGATGCCAAAATACTGGAACAATTTTCTGGGTGAATTTGTTTCTTTCACAAAAGAGAGAAGAGAATGGACTCCGCAAATCAAAGACTAATGCCCTTGAGACCAATATCTGTAGGGACTCTAGAATAAATGATTGAAAAATAGTTAGTGGACATTTAGAACAAGAAACAGTAATCATTCAAATTCTCAAAGGTTCATGAACAATACCTTTTAAACAAACATTCTTTTCTAACTGCTTTATTGAACAGGCTTCCTCATCAGACTTTGTTTACTGAACAATTAATATGCTACTCTACTTTTTCTTCCATTTTTTGAGCTTGGAATACCCTTTTTAGAAACTCTTGTCTCTTTAAAGTTTATTCATTTATCAATGTATAGCTCAATGCTTTAGTGAAGCTTTCTCAAGTACCCCAGTCAGGGTTAAGTGCAGCTTCTCAGAATGGGCTTTCTGGTGGCTCAGATAGTAAAGAATCTGCCTGGCAATGCAGGAGACCTGGGTTTGATCCCGGGGTCGGGAAGATCCCCTAGAGAAGTAAATGACTACTTACTCCAGTATTCTTGCTGGAGAATTCCATGGACAGAGGAGCTTGGCGGGCTACAGTCCATGGGGTTTCAAAGAGTCGGATACAACTGAGCGACTAACACTTTCACTGACTTCTCATAGAATAGACACGTGTTCCCTTCTTTAATTCTGTAACATATTAGTGTTTACAAATCTTTATTTATTTATTGAAGACAAAACCTTCTCAACTCAGCCCATGACTCTCCACTCGCACAATTGTGAACTTACATTGTGGTTGTTTTCTCCTAGGGCTCCATCATATCTTCATTTTGTTTTAGCTTCTCCTAATCAGATAAAGTTAGCTCTTGCTTACTCTTGTTATTTCATTCTCTTATCTTCAAAGGGATGGTACCATGACAGCAAGTAGGGCCAACATAGATAGAGATTGGTCAGAATCTCTATCTTTAGCATAATATAACTTCCGTCTCCTTGTATCTTGCCTCTGGGCCATAATCTGTTCCAGATTTGCACCAAGAGCACATGTGTCCCACTTTCTCTGTATGGCTGGGAAGCCTGAAGTATGCTGTTTTCTTCAGTTACTTTGTCTTGATGTTATTTAACAATGGTACATCCCATGGTTTAGATATGCCTTTTTACGTTCAGGCTATTCTTTACTCCTTCTTGAAAAAATCTGTTCCACTCAATCCAAATTGAGAATATCATCCATTCACTTATGCATTCAATGAATATTCATTGAGTCCTAGTACGTGCTAGGCACACAGATACAAGCATAAATATTGTCTTTTCTGTTTCTTCGAAGCTCTCTGACCTCTTAGCAAGATAGATGCTCAAAAGGAGCATTTCAATTCGGTGTTCTGAGACAGTGCCAAAGAGAAGCACTGGTCTCATACGAACTCTTGAGGACAGTTCTGATCCTTCTGGTGCAGCAAGATAGGATAAGACAAGATTCCCAGGAGTTGTAATATTCAACTTCAGCCTACAGACATGAGTAGACAGTAGCCTTCAATAGGACTTAGCTGTGGAAAAGTTGGGGGTAAGGTGAGGCATGTGGGTGGGGAAGAATTATTCTGGGCACATGGCAGGGCATGAGCAAAGGCGAGGTGGTAGAAACATCATATTGTAGACTAGGAAATATAAACCATTTGGTTTTGTTGGAACATGGCGTTCAAAACAGGGAGTGTCAAGAGTTGAGGCTAGAGTGTCAGTCTCAGGTCAGATCTCAGAAAATCTATAAAATTTAAGCAGAGAACGTGGCAGCATTCTTGTCCTGAGTTCCACTCCAGCAGTTCTCACTAATAACTCTATCTTTCCTTCTTTGGGTTAAAAACTTGTTTGTTTTGGTCTCCTTTCCACAGATACATAAAGCTGGAGCTGATTCATACTGACTGGAATATTTTAGAAATTTTGCAGGTTGATTTTTGAACATAGCCATTATTAAAAATTACATGCAATTATTGGGTTGGCCAAAAAGTTCATTTGGGTTTTTCTACGACATCATGCAGAAAAAGCCGAATGAACTTTGTGGCCAACCTGATAATTAAATACACCAATAATAAATACTTACCACTTTTCAATTATTTTACATTTCTTTGCACTGTATGATATCTGCACTCTTAAGATTATATCTGTTGCTCTTGTGTGGTAGAAATACTATATAATGGTGTGCTGCTCTGCACAGCCCTTCCCAACTCTGTTTGTTGCGTCAACTTGGTAGCTTGAAATTGGCCATGGTGGGAATATTTACACCATGAAAATCAGCAAATGCTATGAGTCAGGGATTGATTTATTGTTTTGTTGACTGTCAAGACTTAAGAAAATGAGGGAGCAAATGTAAATAATGCAGATTAACACAAAAGCATGTTTGTGTCTGTAGCCATTACATTGGGAGTAATGGTAAAAAAAAAAAAAGGAAAATATTCTTCCAGTATCTGAAAGCTCATTTCCAATTCAGCAAGGAAAGCATTCACATCACTGACAAATGAGTAAACTTCCAACATATGTCTTTGTTGCTTTGCTTGTGTCCTTTCTTGTTAAGGTAAATAAAAACATCTACTGAAGTTCATTTCAGAATGATATTCATCTGTCATTTGCAACCATAAGTTGGACATAGATACAAAAGTTCTGCAAAAATCAACAGCTGCATTTTGTCAGGATCAGTTGGCTATATACATTTATAATAGAGGGGGTCATATATTTTATCGTTATTTGTAAGTGGTGAGCTATACATATTTTATATGCATAAAATTTATGAAGAACTTTTGGACCATGTATGGTGGTTAATGGTAAAGAATCTGCCTGCAATGCAGGAGACACAGGTTTGATCCTTGGGTTAGGAAGATCTCCTGGAGAAGGAAATGGCAACCCATTTTAGTATTCTTGCCTGGAAAATCCCATGGATAGAGGAACTTGGCAGGCTATAGTCCATAGGGTCACAAAAGAGTCAGACAAAACTTAGCAACTAAACAACAACAAATTATATATACTTTTTTTTTCCCCTCAAAGAGCTGTTGTTAAATATTTTCCAACATATTATGGCCTATACTTATTTCTAACTGTAGTCTAGCTTAATTTTTTCTGCTGGTCACGGAGTTCTGTTGCCCAATTATTATTTTTCCTACATAATATGCAGAACTTTTTGTTACATTTGGTTTTACAAAGATCTGGGCATTTCCTCTCCCATACCTCACCTGCTGTTTCAATTACTGGTAATCATATTGGCAACTCCCTGGGAAAATCTATCTTCTCTCTCTCTTTGTGACCTGCGTGATGACCTTAGCCCATTGTTCTGTCACCAGGTCCAGAAGATTAGCTAGCTGTTCTTCCCAGTTTTTTTTTTTTGTCTCACAAAAATTCCAAGCTCTCAACTCTAAGTTGGGATATATAAATTCCACTTAGATATACAAGTCCTTTAGCTTCCCTCCACGGACTTGATTGCCCTGAGAGATGTCTTCTAAGTCTCTTATGGCAGAATTATCAGTCTTTGAATGAATCAGTAGAAGCAGAAAGAGGGCAAATGTCATGGCCTTCGTGTTCTGCATTGGAGGGACTGCGACTAGGGGAACATGTCAGGTTTATGAGAACCATATCTCTGTCATTCCAAGAAGTCATTATTGAGGTCTGAATGCTTCTCACAGCAGACCAAGAAACAAGAGCTTTCTAGTTCTAGTCTTGTCCTACAAAGCATAAATCATTGCTTCTCCTCTGCTGCTGCTGCTAAGTCGCTTCAGTCGTGTCCGACTCTGTGCGACCCCATGGACTGCAGCCTACCAGGCTCCTCCATCCATGGGATTTTCCAGGCAAGAGTACTGGAGTGGGTTGCCATTGCCTTCTCCTGCTTCTCCTCTAGGAGGTGCCAATTCTATTAGAGATAGTCTAGGGGGTGCCAATTCTATTAGAGATACAGTTTTGGGTTGTTATGAAGCTGTCTTGCTTCAGTTTTCTCTCATTATCTTTGTGATCACATTCTCCCCACCACACTCTCCCCAGGCTTCTTGCTATCATCAACTTCTTGTCTATTTTTTGTCTCAGATTTTTGTTGTCCAAGAAGTCTTTTCTGAGGGGTAGTGCTCCTAGGCACCCTGCCCACCCCCAAAATTGCAACTGGAGAAGTGCCAGCATGACTTCTAAGCTGTCTCCTACACTGCTCTGTGAGGGCAGAGATGGTTCCCCTTTTCTCTATGACTTTATTTCCAGCTCTCAGGAGAGGACCTGGTAAATGGTAGACACTCAATAAATATGTACTGAATGCAGTAATAAATGAATAGACGAATGGTCTTGGGTCTTGATGGGGTGCCTCTTGATTCAAAGATCTGAGAACTAAGAAGACAAATGTTCTGCTCTCTAACACATCATATACAATAGCAAAATAACAGCAATACATGCTGTTAGTGTGGAAGAACTCCAGCCATTAGAAAAGGGGAAGACTAGTAGGTACGCAGTACTCACTGGTTTACTGCAGTTTTGAAATTTTACTGGGCAGATCCTGCCAGGTCCTCCCATTTTCAGGGCAGCGAGGATTCCTAAATTAGGCTTGGGCGATGTCTCAGTGAGTATGGCAGTGCAGGAGATACAGGAGACAAGGGTTCAATCTTTGGATGAGGAAGATCCCTGGAGGAGAAAGAACAACCCACTCCAGGATTCTGCACCTGAAAAATCCCATGGACGGAGGAGACTGGGGGGCTACAATCCAAAGGGTCGCAAAGAGTCAGACACGACTGAGTGACTTTCACTTTATCCTTCACCTGCTCTCTTGGTGTGGTTCCCAGTTCATTATTGTCATAGGTCTTGGCTTCTCCCCCAGAGATGTCTTTCTTTCTCCATAAACCTATCGGCTACTTCTGAAGATGGAATTGGAATATCTTTGAGTACATCTTTAGCATTCTTCCTGCCCAGAGAAATTTAGGGGCCCTCACTCTTTCTCAGCTGAGCAATGTCAGTCTCCTTCACCATAGGCTGGCAGTGTCTCTGTCAACACACCTCTTTGCATATTTGCGTGTTTTCTAGATATATGGTTTGAAAGGTCTAGATAGGCCAAAGGTCACACCAGCACTCCTTTTTTTTTAGGGACGTTTTTCTCTCTAGACTTAATTACTTGGTCATCTTTGACTCAATGGACATGAGTTCAAGCAAGCTCCGGGAGACAGTGAAGGACAGGGAAGCTTGCCATGCTGCAGCCCATGGGATTGCAAAGAGTCAGACATGAATGAGTGACTGAAAAACAACAACAACAATCTTGGTCATAGCTGGTTGCTGTGGAACCATCCCCTACCTGAGCTTTATGGAAGCATTTTTGTGTGTGTGCAGCTGAGAAGATACTTTATTTCTTTCAGAAGTTTTAAGAAGGGCTGTGCAACCAAATAATGGATTTGATCTTTACCCTGAGGGTGTGTCTAACTACAGTGCCCTAGATCTTTGCCACCAGGATTTATCTTAGTTTGAGAATGTTTTACTGGTTGAAGAGATTGATATGAGAAACCAGTTAATTTTTCAGATGAGTCAGGCCCTGCATTTCTGGGCTATGCTCCCTCTCAGTTTGTTTGCAAGTTTGCTAGTTCTTGCTTGCACTGATCATCTCCCTCTTGCAGCTACCTAACCATAAGCATTAAAAGCAATCAGCTAATGCTTTCAGCATTGTGTCTAGAGACTGACTTCGGTTTGGTTCAGTTCAGCCACTCAGTTGTGTCCGACTCTTTTCAACTCTATGGACTGCAGCATGCCAGGCCTCTCTGTCCATCACCAACTCTTGGAGCTCACCCAAACTTATGTCCACTGAGTGATGCCATCCAACCATCTCATCCTCTGTCATTCCCTTCTCCTCCCACCTTCAGTCTTTCCCAGCATCAGGGTCTTTTCCAATGAGTCAATTCTTCAAATCAGGTGGCCAAAGTACTGGCGCTTCAGCATCAGTCCTTCCAGTGAATTTTCATTACTGATTTCCTTTAGGATTGACTGGTTTGATCTCCTTGCAGTCCAAGGGACTCTCATGAGTCTTCTCCAACACCACATTTCAAAAACATCAATTCTTCAGTGCTCAGCTTTCTATATGTTCCAACTCTCACATCCATACATGACTACTGGAAAAACCATAGCTTTGACTATATGGACCTTTGTCAGCAAAGTAATATCTCTGCTAGGTCGGTTGTAGTTTTTCTACCAGGAGCAAACATCTTTGAATTTCATGGCTGTAGTCACCATCTGCAGTGATTTTGGAGCCCAAGAAAATAAAGTCTGTCACTATTTCCATTGTTCCCCCATCTATTTCCCATGAAATGATGGGACAAGATGTCATGATCTTAATTTTTTGAATGTTGAGTTTTAAGCCAGCTTTTTCATTCTCCTCTTTCACTTTTATCAAGAGGCTGTTTAGTTCTTCTTCACTTTCTGTCATAAGGGTGATGTCATCTGTATATCTGAAGTTATTGATATTTCTCCTGGCAATCGTGATTCCAGTTTGTGCTTCATCCAGCCTGGCATTTTGCATGATGTACTCTGCATGTAAGTTAAATAAGCAGAGTGACAATATATAGCCTTGTCATACGCCTTTCCCAATTTGGAACCAGTCCATTGTTCCATGTCCAGTTCTGATTGTTGCTTCCTGACCTGCATACAGGTATCTCAAGAAGCAGGTCAAGTGGTCTGGTATTCCCATCTCTTTCAGAATTTTCCACAGTTTGTTGTGATCTACACAGTCAAAGACTTTAACATAGTCAATGAAGCAGAAGTAGATGTTTTCTGGAATTTTCTTGCTTTTTTGATGGTCCAACAGATACTTCAATTTGATCTCTGATTCCTTTGCTTTTTAAGATCCAGCTTGAATATCTGGTTCTTGGTTCATGTACTGTTGAAGCCTCACTTGGAGAATTTTAAACATTACTTTGCTAGCATGTGAGATGAGTGCAATTGTGTGGTAGTTTGGACATTCTTTGGCATTGCCTTTCTTGAGGATTGGAATGAAAACTAACCTTTTCCAGTCCTGTGGCCACTGCTGAGTTTCCCAATTTTGCTGGCATATTGAGTACAGCACTTTCACAGCATTATCTTTTAGGATTTGAAATAGCTCAACTGGAATTCCATCACCTCCACTAGCTTTGTTCTTAGTGATGCTTCCTAAGGCCCACTTGACTTTGCATTCCAGGATGTTGGCTCTAGTTGAGTGATTGTACCATCGTGGTTACCTGGGTTATTAAGATCTTTTTTGTTTGTTTGTTTGTTTTATATGGCTCTGTGTATTCTTGCCACCTCTTCTTAATATCTTCTGTTTCTGTTAGGTCCATACCATTTCTGTCCTTATTTGTGCCTATCTTTGAATGAAATGTTCCCTTGATATCTCTAATTTTCTTGAAGAGATCTCTAGTCTTTCCCATTCTATTAGTTTCCTCTCTTTGCATTGATTACTTAGGAAGGCTTTCTTATCTCTCCTTGCTATTATTTGAAACTCTACATTCAGATAGGTATACTTTCTTTTTCTCCTTTGCCTTTCACTACTCTTCTTTTCACAGCTATTTGTAAGGCCTCCCCAGACAACCATTTTGGTTTTTGCATTTCTTTTTCTTGGAGATGGTTTTGATTGCTGCCTCCTGTACAGTGTTATGAATCTCCATCCATAATTGTTCCGGCAATCTGTCTATCAGATCTAATCCCTTGAACCTATTTGTCACTTCCACTGTATAATTGTAAGTGTTTTGATTTAGATCATACCTGAATGGTCAAGTGGCTTTCCCTGCTTTCTTCAATTTACGTGTGAATTTTGCAGTAAGGGGCTCATTGTCTGAGTCACAGTTATTTCCTGCTCTTGTTTTTCTGACTGTATAGTGCTTCTCCATCTTTGGCTGCAAAGAATATAGTCAATCTGATTTTAGCATTGACCAGCTGGTGATGTCCATGTGTAAAGCTATCTCTTGTGTTGTTGGAAAAGGGTGTTTGCTATGACCAGTGCATTTTCTTGGCAAAACTTTGTTAGCCTTGCCCTGGTTCATTTTGTACTCCAAGGCCAAACTTGCCTGTTACTGCAGGTATCTCTTAACTTCCTACTTTTGCATTCCAGTCCCCTGTAATGAAAAGGACATCTTTTTTTGGTATTAGTTCTAGGAGGTCTTGTAGGTCTTCATAGAATCATTCAGTTTCAGCTTCTTTGGCATAGACTTGGATTACTGTGCTATTGAATGGTTTGCCTTGGAAATGAACAGAGATCATTCTGTCATTTTTGAGACTGCACCCAAGTACTGCATTTTAGACTTTTTGTAGACTATGAGGGCTACTCCATTTCTTCTAAGGGATTCTTGCTCACAGTAGTTGATATAATGGTCATCTAAGTTAAATTCACCCCTACCGGTCCATTTTAGTTCACTGATTACTGAAATGTCAGTGTTCACTCTTGCCATCTCTTCTTTGACCTTTTCCAATTTATCTTGATTCACAGACCTAACATTCCAGGTTTCTATGCAATATTGTTCTTTACAGCATCAGACCTTAGTTCCATCACCAGTCACCTCCAAGGCTGGGTGTTGTTTTTGCTTTGGCTCCATTTCTTCACTCTTTCTGGTGTTATTTCTCCACTGATCTCCAGTAGCATATGGGCACCTACCAACCTGGGGAATTCATCTTTATGTCATATCTTTTTTCCTTTTCTTACTGTTTATGGGATTCTCAAAGCAAGAATACTGAAATGGTTTTCCATTCATTCACTTCTCCAGTAGACCACATTTTGTTAAAACTTTCCACCATAACCCATCTGTTTTGGGTGGCCCTGCATGGCATGACTCACAGTTTCATTGAGTTAGACCAGACTGTGATCCATGTGATTAGTTTTGTTCAGTTCAGTTTAGTCCCTCAATTGTGTCCAACTCTTTGCAATCCCATGAACCAAAGCACACCAGGTCTCCCTGTCCACCAACTCCTGGAGTCCATCCAAACCCATGTCCATTGAGTCAGTGATGCCATCCAATCATCTCATCCTCTGTCATCTCCTCTTCCTCCTGCCCTCAATCTTTCCCAGCATCAGGGTCTTTTCAAATGAGTCAGCTCTTCACATCAGGTGGCCAAAGTATTGGAATTTCAGCTTCAACATCAGTCCTTCCAATGAATACCCAGGACTGATCTCCTTTAGGATGGACTGGTTGGATCTCCTTGCAGTCCAAGGGACCCTCAAGAGTCTTCTCTAATACCACAATTCAAAAGTATCAATTCTTCAGTGCTCAGCTTTCTTTATAGTCCAACTCTCACATCCACACATGACCACTGGAAAAACCATAGCCTTGACTAGACGGACCTTTGTTGGCAAAGTGATGTCTCTGCTTTTATAGTTTACTGTAATTGTTGTTTTCACTCTGTCTCCCCTCTGATGGATAAGGATAAGAGGCTTGTGGACGCTTCCTGATGGGAGGGACTGACTCTGGGGGAGGTGCATACATGTGTGGCATCAATCCACTTGGAGGAGGTTGACATTAACCCCACATTAGAGCCACCAAGGAGATGACCCACAGACTGGAGAACAATTATACCAAAGAAGTTCTCACACTGTTGCAAAAGTTCCAGGGCCCACAACAGATTTCCCAACCTGGGATCCAGCAAAGGGATGAGAACCCCCAGTGAATTTGACTTTAAGGCCGGTGAGATTTGATTATAGAACTTCCACAGGACTGGGGAAACAGACTCTAGGAGGGCACAAATAAAACCTTATGTGCACCTGGACTCAGGAAAAAGGTGCAGTGACCCCAGAAGAGACGGAGCAGACTTGCCTGTGAGTGTCCAGGAGGCTCCAGCAGAGGCGTGGGTTGACGGTGGCCTGCCGTGGTGCCAAGGGCACTGAGTACAACAGACCGGGGAGTCTTGGTGTGCTGGCATAAGTCCTTTAGAAGGAGTTCACCGTTACTGCTATTACCCCTACCATAGTTTGTCCTCAGGCCAACAGAAAACTGGATTAAAGATTTACAGAGCATGGCTGCACCAGCAAAAGAGGCTGCCTTGGACAAATTCAAAAGCTTATTAGGTATATTTCCTGTCTTCCAAGTGACACAGGCAACAGATTAACCAAATGTTTCATGTCCCCACAATGAAGCTCATGGTTTCCCAGCCTCCTATGTATTCTAACCATGTCTATAGCTTTCCTTAACATTTTCTTTGCCATTTTCTGAGCCTCCACACATCGTCTACTTCCAAAGTTAAAGCCTCGTAATTTAGGTTTTGGTTGCAGCAGGACCCATTTCTACGTTCCAATTTCTGTATCACTTAGCTATTGTTATGTAACAAACTGTCCCCAAACTTGTTGGCTTAAAATAACAGTCATTTATTATTTTAATTATAAATGGCTCTAACCCACATGGCAAGGGGAATGGCCACAGGGAGGGATGTTGGGTTGCCATTAAAATAATCCACCCTAAAAATTAAGGCTTTTTACCTTGGAATTACAGAGAAAACATTTTTGTCTGTTGGATAATGGTGTTATTTTCTCTTCACACATTAAACAAATACTCTGATAAAAGCACACTGATTCCTTTCTTTAAAAAAAAGTCAAAATCTGTTTTTTTTTTTAAGTCTGCAAAAATCAGTAAATGAAGGGAACTGTGGCTTCAAAGCTGTTAATCCAACTTTTAAAAGTGAAGCAACTAAGATTTAGACAAGCTGTTACTTCAAAGGGTAGAGAACCAAGCAGGGCAGCTCAGTGGAGGAAAATCTTCCCTTTATTGGCAGAGTCACTCTAGGAACCAGTATGTTTCTTTCTGCCAAGGCTCATGGAAGGAATATACAGAGTTTTGAAGTCAGTGGAACTAAAACCCTTGGGGATGTTACTCAGTAAGGCAGAGTCTGAGAAGGCAGGAACTGGGCCTGGCGGGAAAGGCTTCAGACCTGTATGACGCCAAGGCCTGGGGATTCTGTGTCATAGTGAGTGAGGGGATGTAGTTTAAGGGCTCTTTCCACCAGTGCTCTGTAAAGAAGCGAGACAGGCTTGGAGCTCATAATGGTGTGCAAGCTTAGTTCCTTGGTTGTGTCTGACTCTGCGATACCATGGACTGTAGCCCACCAGGCTCCTCTGTCCAGAGGATTTTCCAGGCAAGAATACTAGAATAGGTCCCCATTTCCTACTCCAGGGTATCTTCTTCCTCCAGGGATCAAACCTGTGTCCCAGTGTCTCCTGCGTTGCAGGCAGATTCTTTACCCACTGAGTCATCCAGAGAGCTCCATTCATAATGGAGAGAAGGGTTATAAATACAACCTTGATTTTGAATTTTAAAAATATCACTCTTTGGATTACTTTTATAAATATAGTAAGTAGCTAGTATTTGTCTGCTATAAAATGTTTTGGTCAAAACATCACTGGATAACATGTGCTCCATTCTTTGTAATTTAGTGAACTAGTTGAGGGAGGCAGAAGGGCTTCCCTTGTGGCTCACCTGATAAAGAATCTGCCTGCAATGCGGGAGACCTGGGTTTGATCCCTGGGTTGGGAAGATCCCCTGGAGAAGGGAAAGGCTACCCACTCCAGTATTCTGGCCTGGAGAATTCCATGAACTACATGGTCCATGGGGTTGCAAAGAGTCGGACACGACTGAGCAACTTTCACTCACTCACTGAGGGAGGCAGAACTCCTTTGAGCTCAGTGGTTTAGCATAAGAAGTTCATTCCTCACTCATGTCACAGGCTCAGTGGATAGAAGGGAGGCCCTGCTCTGGAAGGTCATCCAAGAATCTGAGCTCCTTCGTCTTGAGGCTCCAACCTCTTCTGGATCCTTGTAGTTTCCTCTGTTCAGCTGGAATATGGTGGAAAAGAGTGAGGTGGCTTTAGAATGGCCACATATCCTTTGTGATCTTTCAAAACAATTGTTTGTAAAATTTTGACCGTGCTGGGCCTTGGTTGCAGCGTGTGGGCTCTGTGTTGTGGTGCGGGCTTCTCTTGTTGTGACGTGTGGGCTCTCTGGTTGTGGCACCATATGTGGGATCCTAGTTCCCTGACCAGGGATCAAACTCACACCCCCTGTGTTGGAAAGGGGATTCTTAACCACTGGACCATCAGGCAATTCCCTCCTTTGTGGTCTTTTTATGTGCACATGGCTCAGATGTACTTGACAAGATGGTACTCTATTCCCTTCCTCTTGAGAGAGGCCTTGCTTCTAATGAATAGAAGAACAGAAGTGATAGTGGGCAGCTTCCAAGACTACATCATAAAGGCCTTGCCGCTTTCTGCTTGCTCTCTCTCTCTCTGATGGTTTACTTTGAGGGAGCCAGCTGCCTTGTCACAAGGACATTCAGGCAGGTGTGTGGAGAAAGAGGCCCATGTGGTGAGGAGCTAAGGACTTCTGCCAATTGCCAGCAAGGAGATGAGGCCACCTGCCAAAAGCCATCTCATGGAGCCTCCTGGGGCGCAGATCCTCCAGGTCCAGGTGAGCCTGCAGATGACACGGCCTCAGTGGATGGCTTGACTGCTGTGACCCTGTGAGAAACCCTGAGGCAGAAACACTCAGGAAAACCAGTCCGAGGTTCCTGACCTTCTGAAATTGTGTGAGAGGATAGGTACTTGTTACTTTGAACTGCTGAAGCTTTGAGTGATTTGTTATACAGCGATAAGTAGCTAAGGCAGAGAATGAAGGATTGTGCATGAAAGGGTTTTATATCCTGGACCTGCAGGATTCAGAAACCACTTTTTACCACATTCAGTTGGCTAGAGTGACTCATATGATCAAACCTAAGAAGCCAACTGCAAGACAGGCTCAGGAATGTCATCCAGCTGTGGGCCCAGGAGGAAAGGACAACTTGGATAAACAGTTGGCCAGTCTTTTCCAAGTTCATTGGACTTATATTTAGGGATATTTGGACTGCAAGGAGATGGTGGTTGTTTATCTAGGGTCAGACAAAATTCTTAGAGGAAGTAAGTACAGCCTTTGAAATATTAGTGTTTACGTTAGTTCCTCTTGTAGAGTGATGCCAGCTGTCTCTGAAGCTGCTCAGGAGAATATTAAGAGGTTTTGGTTTGTTTCTTGATGAGTGCTCTCACTGTCATCGGAAGCAATAACAGTGATACCACTACCCACGGTTCACATTCTCAAATACCTGGACATCACGTGAAATCGTTAATTGTCATAGCACTTAAATGAGGTCAGGGGATGATCTCAATGTGACAGATGGTAAAATGAGACATAGAGAGCCTAGGCAACATGCTCAGAGTCTTACAAGCATTTTCAGGCCCTTTAACACAAGTGTGTGTTTCTCCAGGGCGAAGATGCTTGACCGCTCATCAGGGTTAGCAGGGTGTTTAAGGGAGGGTCTGAGCTTGGCCAGGTGTTTTTAGCATGAGGTGTGGGAGGGGCTCTGACATGCCACCCCAGGCAGAGGGAGTGAGGGTCTGCCACACTCTTCTACAATGTAGAGTAACCTGAAGACAGTAGATACCTCGAGTACAAGTATCATCGTAAAAGCAGGTAGAAAGACACAAACTAGCTGTGTCAAATTCCAACTTGGTCACACTCACATGTTTTTTCTTCAGCACAGCTCTAGGTAGAATATCTCTTAGCTTCACTTTCTCCTATTTAAACCAGGAACAAAAGTGGGCTTATTGCAAGGTTCAAATGACATGGTGTATACAAAAACATCTAGAATGTTTCTTGGCAACCCTACAATTTTTTTAAAAAGTCCTTCTAAAACCTATGCCGTTATTTTCTGAGGGACTAGAAGCCACTTCTTATTTATCATTATAGATCCTTCATACCGAGTACAGTGTCTGGCACAAAGTGATTGCATAGTACAGTTATGTTGAAGGCACAAGTGAATAAATGATAGAATCATTTCCTCTTCATTCTTCCCAGGAGTGAGGAGCTTAGTTGGAGATACGCAGTCTAGCGATCAAGGACTTACAGAGTGCTTTCACACACAAAATCTCCTGGCATTGCTGCCCCTCCCCACTTCTTTCCCCCCACCTCCTCCTTCCTCCTCACCCCCAGGACATTGCCACTGCCCACGCCTGAAGCAGTGGGAGGCAACCCTTATTAAAGTACTTTGTCCAGTTCAGGGTTGAAGAAAATCTAACAAACTCAGAGAGTGCCCAGAGGAGAGCAATAAAAATTGATTAAACAGACCTTCTGAAGAAAGGTTGAGAGATTTGGGATTATTTTCAGCTAACGTGGCTGGTGGAAGGAATAATAAATTTTCAAGAAACAAAAGAATATCTTGCAAAACTTTTTTTTTTTTTTTTTAAAGTGGTTACAGTGGGCTATTCTACTGAGGATAGCAGAGAAGGCGTTTTGATGACTTTTTGCTTGACATTAGCAAGCAGCCTCTCTCTGCCCATGGGATTGTATTGGCTACTTGCTCTCTGAAAATTTCTTATTGCTTTGGGACATTCCTTTAAGAATGTTGTGGGTCTCAGGTACTGTGAGGTCACTGGTGCATGACAGAGAAGAGACAGTTGAACTAAGTAAGAGATTAGATTATATTCATGGAACTTCCAAAGGGGAAGACTATGAACCCAATTAACCTCTGGCCCCAAAGGTACTTATAGACACTGTGCCTCCCTAGTTTGCTGACCTCCCAAGACTTTTCAGGGCTAACTCCTATAAATCTGCTACATTCCGTAAGACATGCATGAGCAGCATCCTCATTTTATTCTTATTCAATTATCTCATAATATTTATGGATAGAGGTAGATTTCCTAGGACAGCAGGAGCTCAGAAATAGATACCAGCACTACCACTAAGACCATGATGTTCCTTGCCTAAGCCCTGAAGTCAATTTATGTTGACTTTACACAGTTTATTGAGTGCATTCTATATGCCAGACATTGTGTTAAGCACTGGGGAGACATACAACAGTGAGTTGTCTATATGAGACCCTTGCCAACACAGGACCTAAACATGGGTTAGTGGGGATACAGACATATCAAGAGGCAACTGCAATATTGTGAGATATATGCTATAAGGCCAGTGGAGAGACCTGCTTAGACAGGAGGTAGGTGGTCAGGGAGGCTTTATGGAGATATGATGCCAAGTGATTTGTGAAAAATAAATAAGCATTATTAATTATCACTAATTTCTTTTTGGCCACATTATCAGTCCACATAGCTCTTATTTTGGAAATGGATGTCATTACCTAATCCATTGTCACCCACTCCACTGTTTATTACTTTTTGTTTTCTTTTTAAAATTGCCTCCATGATCCAACCATTATCTGCATGGTTTAAGGATGAAGAAAGGCTCCAGGTATACTTAATCCAGGTTAAAGTAATGCCAATAATTATTTGCCAAGAGTTAATACTCTCTTCTGAAGGACTGTATTAGTAAAACATTGAGGCACCCCATATGTTAAAGAACATCTGATCTTGAGATTCATACAGGAAAGAAGCTATACTCTTTTGAACCAGAGAGAGCTGGTTGTCCATTCAGGGAGCCCAGAGTACTGCCTTGGCATTGGGGCACTGTTAGTTTTTATTAATTATTTTCTGTTTAATAATAATCTGAATGAGGTCCCAGTGTAATGACAGAGCTTTGTGAAATTAAATTTGAGCTGCTCCAAGTTAAATAATTAATTACATTCAGCTTTGGGGCGAATATACAAAGAGGTGTGTGCCCAGCTCAGGGTGGTTTGCCTTCCTTGGGATTGTGCCTATGCAGAGAATGGCCTCTAGTGGCTGTGCGTCTATAGCTGATGGATCCAAGGGCCGAGACACCTGTCCAAGCTAGGCCAATCTCATTTCATCTCAGGAAGTTTTGAGTTGAGAGAGAGAAAGGGTAGAGGTAGAAAAGAGAGGAGAGAAGAGGAGAGGAAACATTTTAATGGCAGGAAGTGTCTGGCTCCCATAGTTCTCAAGGTCCAGTTATTTCTGCATCTGTCTTGCAGTTTGGTTATGTGAGATAGGTCAGTATTCTTATAAGAGATTCGTTAGCCTGCCTTAGCTACATCAAGGTGGGATTCTGTCCGCTGCCATTGAACGTTCTCCTGAAGACAAGTCTGCAGTATAATACTGCATATACTGTATATATATAGTATAGGTGGCTAGAAACCTGTAATTCAGTGTGTGGTGACAGATGGTCACAGGACAGAGGAGAAGGCTGTCTGACCTCCTGCTCTGTGAGCTTGCCTGTTAGGAAATCTTTAGGGGCTCAGAGAGTCTCAAGAGGCCACACACTTGGCTCATTTGCCAAGATTCTATTCTATACCTGTGTCTGAACCTCAGTAGCAGGCTGCATGCTCTCAGCCATCACTCCTGTGGCTGTATCCAGGGCTCTTACTAGGAGGCAATGTTATGCAGTAGTTGCCCACTCAAGCTCTGGAGTCAGACAGACGATGCTCGGGATTCCAGCTCTGCTGTTTAGGAGCAGCGGTTACGTGGCCATTTGTTAATGACTCACAGCCTTTGTTTTTTCATCCTTAAAATGGAGGCCTCACTTGGTGTTGCAAGATTAAAGTTTTTTTTCACATAGAATATTGGACAGAGCACGTGGCATATATTAACCACTAAAATATTAGCAATTAATTAGAATACAAGCCAAGTCTTCAAATAGGAAAGAAATGTCCTTGTCCACTCAACTGGTATAAGGCAATAGATGAAGCAGGCTTTTCAGAAACATAGAGTTACTCTAATCTTGGTATAAAACAATACTTAGTGTTTTAATGTCTTGGAAAAGACCTGAACAAGATAAGGGCAAATTATGTTTATAATGCTACATGTGACGTAATCCGATGGTCTTGCTTTCTCATCTCCCTCTTGGGAAAACCACAGCAGATACCTTCTGAAACCACACAGTGACCTCACTATATTATGCCTCACTTCATTCAGGAATCCTACAGATCCTCTCCAGGGGGTTTAATTACCCAAACTATGCAACGAAACTAATTATAAGATCACAAGGAAGGTTGCCCTGAAGTTGCACTTATCTCAACCAAGATGATCATAAAATCTTCCCTGCTCATAGCTCTGCTTATTTTTTTCACAGTTTGAGGTAAAGATTATTGAGTGTAAAGTCAGCCAAATTTCTGTCTGTATGTTTTCTTTCTCTGCTCTGAGACCTCTTTCTCTACCACATGCCCTAACTTCCTGGTTCTTGCTCCCCTCAGTTTAGTGAGAGATTTGAAATAATAAAATTGTTGAGAGTGACTTGAGAGTCAGATACATCTGAGTTTCAATTCTGACTCAGAGTAACCTACTTGTCTTTGTAAGTACACAATACATGTCAATAAATGAAAATTATTGCTAATTATCAAAATATCTCATATTTCTTCTATGAAAACACCAAAGTAATGATTTTGAACTGTGTGAGGATAGCTTTCATCAGAATGATTCTTACTAAAAATATAGACTTCCAGGCATTTATTTTTAGTAAGAACTAAAAAGTGAAGAGGCTTCCTTCGTGGGTCAGACAGTAAAAATCCCACCTGCAATGCAGGAGATCTGGGTTCAATCCCTGGGTTGGGAAGATCTCCTGGAGGTGAGAACAGCTGCCCACTCCAGTATTCTGGCCTGGAGAATCCATAAACAGAAGAGCCTGGCAGGCTACAGGCCATGGGTTCACAAAGAGTTGGACACGATTGAGTGACTTTCAGTTTCAAATTAAAGGGGTAAACCTAGGGGAGGGACAGAGCAATCTGTATGATGAGCCCGAAGATGATTCTTCACATTGAGTTATGAGAGTCCCTGAGATTATAATCTCTCTTGAAGATACCAGAGGTGCAGTCCATGTGTTACCTTTCTCAGTGGTAGTTGTGTTTTGACCTGACCTCTGACAGAAGGGTGAGAGAATTTTGGACTGAGTCTGAGGCTTTGCTGAGCAAGGCTGGAAAAGCTTTACAAGCTCCAGGGATGTCCACTTCCCTGAAATCACACTGAGTTTATGTGTAAGGTTGACCTCAGAGGTAATTCTGTTTTTGTGGTTTGAGTCCTTATCCTCTTGGGGGCTTCTTGGTGGCCCAGAAGGTGAAGAATCTGCCTGTAATTCAGGAGACCCAGGTTCAACTCCTGGGTTGGGAAGATCCCCTGTAAAATGAAATGACAACCCACTCCAGTATTCTTGCCTGGAAGAGGATCCTGGTGGGCTATACTTCATGGGATTGCAGTGGTGCCCCAATGTGGGTGCAACTGACACCTCTCCTTGGGCTTCTGGGAGTGTGGGGGGTTGGATACCAAAATGACTGGGGTGGGTTCAGAGATGCAGATGTTCTGACATGAATGAGGTAGTTCTGCCCAATGAGGAGGATCTTGTCTCATAGGACATCATGTCTCTGCTGAAGGTTGAGGGCAAAGGGAGGCAAGAGTGATGGTTTCCACTATTGCTCACTTATGATGGCATAAGCCTGTTCCCATGAGCACCTGGAAGCAGAAGATATGGGTGTCAGACCTGCTCTGCTTCTTCCCCCAACCTGCCTCCAGCCCCTCCTTGCCTGCACACCTTCCACCTGCAGGCAATGCCTCCCCTTCTGAACCATAGAAGGTGTGGTTACAGCTGGAAATGTCTGTTGGTCAGAGGAGGCAGAGTGATCGTAAAGCTTATGAAGCTTGGGCTTCAGGGCTCTTCTCTGGCACAGACCCCTTTGCGTCCTGGGAGCTAGGGAGTCAGGAGTGGAAGGCTGACAGCCATCAGGAAGCTTCTGTCTATATAAGCATTCCTGGTCAGTTGCCTAGGAGATCTCATAGGAAAGGCACCTGTATCTCTAGGGTGCCAGCAACTCATTTCTGCAAATTATTTTTGTAATTTATTTTCTCATTCTAAGAAAATATTTACTTTTGTATGTAGTTCTGTATTTGTAATTTTGCATTTGTTTTCCTAAAAATCCCTTACTCTCCAAATTGTATAGACTTCAGACTCATAAAACCTGGACCTGTCTTCCTTCCTGATTGGGGCTCATTAGCTTTACACGAGCTAATATAAGTTTGGGGGAATTAATAAATTTTTTACATGAATATGAAATGGGCTCAGGGTGGTGCTTTGGGGTCACAGTGAACTGAACATTAGGCTCTATATTCATTGGTCAAGAATGGTCTCATGGCAAATTCCCCACATTTACTGAAGACGCTCCAGGTTGCACCTTTGCAGGCTGAGTGACCCCATGCAGGGACTGGCCAATGGCTGAAACACGAGGAGAGGTCAAGCCAGTTGACATGAGGCACCAGGGCTGATGGGTTTCCCTGGCGGCTCAGATGGTAAAGACTCTGCCTGCAATGCAGGAGACCCAGTTTGATTCCTAGGTTGGGAAGATCCCTGGAGAGGAATGACTACCCACTCCTGTATTCTGGCCTGGATAATATCATGAACAGAGGAGCCTGGAGGGCTACAGTCCATGGGGTCACAAAGAGTTGGATACAACGGAGCAATGAACACTTCACCAGCACTGTAAACGCACTTCCTGCATAATCATCATAGCAAAGTCAGTCAGGATGGTTCCACTCAAGAAGTTAGTTCTATTGAAGGTTCCAGTTTCCACGAGTGTCATTATAAGAATCAGCAACACCTGGTGAGTGACTCATCTGTCTATACCCTAGAGTTGGCTGCTACTGAGTAGCTGGTAAGTCTTTTGACAGATAATTTTATCTATGAGTAGAAAGGGAGATGTGAATTAATTTGCTTCTCTCAAAAGAAAAATCAGGTGTTAACTATACTGCCACAGTTACTTTTGGAGCATTTTATCATCAACTTTGGGAAGCTATTTGGCATTTACTTTCACTTTAATATTCACTGATTTTTCAGAAATTTTCCATCAAAAGAACTGTAATGTGTTGAGAAACTCTGTTCAATGATTTGTTGAAGTTATCCTCACTTCTTTTTAAAAGGCCTCTGTTCTCTTTCTACCTCTGTGTGACACAAACTGACCTTGGGCAAATCTTTTACTCTCTCTGGGCTTCAGCATATCTTTGTGTTACATTTAGGGCAGTTCAGTGGTTCTTACACTTCAGTGTACATCAGAGTCTCATAAAGGGCTTGTTAAAACATGGATTGCTGGCCCCAACTCTTGGGTTTCCAATATAGGAGGTCTGTGATGAGGCTGAGAACTTGCAGCTCTAGTGAATCTTTGGGTGGTGTGGGTGCTGCTGCTAAGCTGGGACTACATTCTGGTAACCTCTGGGCTAGACAAGTAGACCCTAATGCTGACTGATGGTCAGAATCCTCTGGGGAACTTCTAAGCAATGTGGATGCCTGAAGCCCGTCTCTGCCTGTATCAGAATCTGTAAGAGTGTGAGCCAGGACTAGGATGAGGTGAAGTAAGGCACCCAGGGTACAAAAATAAGGATGGACTCGATTAGAAATGGTTTTCTTTTCCATTATGGCTTATTGAAGGATATTGACTATAGTTTCCTGTGCTATACCAGTAGGAACTAGTTTTTTATCCATTCTGTATTTGATAGAGCATCTACTAATCCCAAACTCCGAATCCTTGTGTCCCCCACCACCCTCTTTGGCAACTACAAGTGTGTTCCCAGTGTCTGTGAGTCTATTTCTGTTTTGTATATACGTTCGTTTGTGTCATATTTTAGATTCCATGTATAAGCAATACCAGATGACACTTGTCTTCACTTCTTGACTTAGCATGATAATCCGTGGGTCCATCCATGCAAATGGAGGATGACTGCAGTCACTTTTAGGGTTGTACAAATCCAGACATTAAGAGTGAGTGCCTCCTTAAATTTTGCTCCCTAGGCATCTCACTCATGACCCACACCTCCTCTGCCCAGAGCTTTGGCCATGTTGAGAGGAGAGTTGAAAATTTGTATGTAATGCACCAGACTTGTGGCCACACAGATGATTTGCTAAAGCTTCCTGGAGTAATCAGGGTGCGGGGTAGCCTTTTACTCATTTGTAGGTTAGACTCTTTCTTTTTTAAGAATTATTTGTTTATGACCGTGCTGGGTCTCCAGTGCTCCATGCAGGTGTCTCTAGTTGTGGCAAGCAGAGGCTACTCCTTGTTGCAGCGCACGGGAATCTCACTGCAGTGGCTTCTCTTGTTGCAGAGCATAGGATTTAGATTGCAGGCTCAGTAGTTGTGGCATGCGGGCTTAGTTGCTCCATGGCACATGGGATCTTCCATATGACAGGATTAAACCCGTGTTCTCTGCATTTGTAGGTGGATTCTTAACGACTGAACCACCAGGGAAGTCCCTAGATTGTTTATTTCAACAAGGGATGTCAGCCCAGTGATATTTCTAGGGCTAAAGAGTCACAGGTCATGCTGTTAATAATTGGTTCCTGCTGAATTCCTTCCTTAGGCAGAAACTTTAAGTTACTCAACCTGTTGAGGCTTAACTGCTGATGAACTGATTTACACTGGGACAATATAGAGTGCAGTGGAGCTGCTCACTGCAGTAGCCTCTCTTTCCTTGTTATTCATATATATGCTTGAAAATAATATTGAGTGATAGCATATCACAGAAGCAAACAATGCTTTATTCTTTTTCTTAGAATCATTATTTTGAAATAATTTCAAGCTCACAGAAAAGTTGCCAGAACAGTACAAAGCACTCCTACAGCCCCATCATCCAGCCTTTCCAATTGATAACATTTTACTGCGTCTGTTCTTTCACCCTGTGTTCTTGCTCCAGGGTCCCATCAGGCACCTGTGGTATAATGCAGTGTTCAGGTCTCCCGAGTCTCTTCAGGTATGGAAGAGTTCCATGGTTTTCCCCTGTTTCCCATGTCCTTGGTGGTTTTAAAGATTACTGGCCTTTCGTGTTGCAAGATTACTCTCAACTGTCTGGTATTTCCTCAAGCCAGACTCAGGTTGTGTGCATTCTTGACAGGAGTTGCACAGGAATCACCCCTTTTCAGGGTATCATTTCAGGGGGCACTCTCTTGACTGGTCCCACAACTGATGATGTGAACCTTGATCACCTGATTATCTTAGTGTCTGTCAAGTTTCTTTACCAGTTTTCCCTCTGTACTTAGAATTTTGTGGAGGTATTTCAAGGTCATGTGAATATCCTTCTATGTCTATAGCGGCTCCCTAATAGTGATTCTCCATTTCCATCACTCTTTCTACATTTACTAGTGGCCATTTGCATGCAAACCTGAGCTTATTTATACATGGACTCATTGTGTATTAGTCAGGGTTCTCCAGAGAAGCAAAACATTCATCTATCAATCAATCATCTACTGAGAAATGTATTATATGGTATTGGCCCATGAGATAATGGAGACTGAGGAATCCCACATCTGCCATCTGCAGGCTGGAGACCCAGGAAAGCCAGTGGCATAGTTTGGAGGCCTGAGATCCAAGGTAGCTATGATATTACAGATTCTTGTCCAAGTCTGAAGACCTGAGAACCAAAGAGTCAAGGAGGGCGGGACAAGAGGTCCCAGATCCAGCAATCAGGCAGAGAAAGGGCAAATCCAACCTTTCTCTACCTTTTTCTCCTATTCAGAGCCTCAATGAATTAGATGGTACCCACCTGCACTGGGGAGAGCAATACGCCTTACACAGCCCACCTATTCAAGTACTAATCTCTTCCAAAAGTACTCCCATAGACAAACCCAGAAGTAACATTTAATTTGATATCTGGGCTTCCCATAGCCCAGTCAAGTTGATACGTGAACTTCAACCTAGATGCCCATCAGCAGATGAATGGATAAGAAAGCTACGGTACATATACACAATGGAGTATTACTCAGCCATTAAAAAGAATACATTTGAATCAGTTCTAATGAGGTGGATCACACTGGAGCCTATTATACAGAGTGAAGTAAGCCAGAAAGAAAAACACCAATACAGTATACTAACACATATATATGGAATTTAGAAAGATGGTAACCCTGTATGTGAGACAGCAAAAGAGAGACACAGATGTATAGAATGCACTTTTGGACTCTGTGGGAGAGGAGAGGGTGGGATGGTTTGGGAGAATGGCATTGAAACATGTATACTATCATGTAAGAAACGAATCGCCAGTCTATGTTCGATACAGGATGATTGGGGCTGGTGCGTGGGGAAGATCCAGAGAGATAATATGGGGTGGGGGGTGGGAGGGGGCTTCAGGATTGGGAACTCATGTACACCTGTGGTGGATTCATGTCAATGTATGGCAAAACCAATACAATATTGTAAAGCAAAATAAAGTAAAAATAAAAATTAAAAATATTAATGGTCATGCCTGGATTCCTATTTTATTTTTAGTGATTTGTAATTTGTTTGTTTTTTAAATTTTATTTATTTGATGCTAAAATTTTCAGCAGTTTGAATAGTGGAAGCCTCTTAATGTATGTTTCCATTATTCATGGACTGTTTTCTCACTTTATGGCAAAAAAAAAAAAAAAAGGGATATTCCAGGCTCATCTTGTACTTTCTGTGTCTCAGCCCAGAAATGAGCCATTTCTCTAGGGACAAGCTTATATAGTCCTCAAAGCTATCTCCAAATAGTGTTTACAAATGAGAATTACATGACAAGAATTCATTTGTTTCTAAATTTTAGCATAGGCATATTAACAAATGATAAAAACTCAGGCCAAGTGAATATTTTCAGTTCAGTTCAGTTCAGTTCAGTTGCTCAGTCATGTCCGACTCTTTGTGACCCTATGAACCGTGGCACACCAGGCCTCCCTGTCCATCACTAACTCCTGGAGTTCACCCAAACCCATGTCCATTGAGTTGGTGATGCCATCTAACCATCTCATCCTCTGTCATCCCCTTCTCCTCCTGCCCTCAATCTTTTCCAGCATCAGGGTCTTTTCAAATGAGTCAGCTCTTCATATCAGGTGGTCAAAGTATTGGAGTTTCAGATTCAGCATCAGTCCTTCCATTGAATATTCAGGACTGATCTCCTTTAGAATGGACTGGTTGGATCTCCTGGCGGTCCAAGGGGCTCTCAAGAGTCTTCTCCAACACCACAGTTCAAAAGCACCAGTATTTCAGTGCTCAGGTTTCTTCACTGTCCAACTCTCACATCCATATATGACCACTGGAAAAACCATAGCCTTGACTAGATGGACCTTTGTTGGCAAAGTAATGTCTCTGCTTTTAATATGCTGTCAAAGAGTAAGCATCTTTTAATTTGATGGCTGCACTCACCATCTACAGTGATTTTAGAGCCCAGAAAAATAAAGAAATGAATATTTTAGAGGAATAGATAAAAATGAGAGCATAGGCCAGAAAAAAGTTTTTATGGCCATTATTTCCTTCTCCTTGAGTTATACTATCGCTTACACATGTGCACACCTCCTGGCATTTAATCCTTTTATTAACTTGCATCTGGTTACTAGGTTTCCTTCTTTCTCTGGGGCTTCTCTGATGGCCTCAGTTGATGAAAACAGTTCAGGCCGTTGACCTCTCTGTGTATCTCCACTGAGATCAACTAGAGGAACAGAGTGAAGAGTTCAATTCACTTTGCTGGTTGAGCATAAAGAAGAATCCAGAAAAGGCCAGCTTATAATGGTAGCTAATAATGCCATTCCTAATGAAACCAATGACAGTGTCCTGGGAAAGAAATCTGATAACATGTTATTCTAGTGGTGTTCTTAGAAGTTCCCATTGTTTCCTGCTGAGCCTCCTTGCCAAAATAATTAACTTACAACCTGGGAACTGCAGTAGGGAGGGTGGAGGGAGCGATAAGACACAATTACTTCCTATGAATTTTTGCCTTCCTGAAAAGATTTCAGGCTTTGCAAATTTCTCTGCTATTTTTAAATGTTCTCATTCTAATGAGAAGCAGACCCAGCATCATGTAATGGTTGAGTTGGTATGGTAATTGCATTACAATAAATAGCTGAGGTGCTCAGCCCATAAAACTGACCTATAACCCACTGTTCTCTTGCAACAGGGGACTCTTTAATAACAACAGATTTTTAAGGGGCTGGTGTTTCTTTGGACTATTGCTTCCAGGTATAAATAAGGAAAAATCTACCTTAAGGGTCTTGTCTTGGGTATGAGTAATTTTATGTCTTTGCTAAGATGAGAAGTGTTATTACCCAGAGAAAATTATGCTGACACAATTTAAACAGAAATGATATAGGAGACAGTTGGAATAAAATCAAGCTTTTTGTTTTTCCAAGCAAGAAATTAAGGTACCTTGGTAATACTGGGAGGAAAATGAACTGAAAATCATATTTTTGAGGACACAGCCTTCTCTAGACTATGACAGAAGACTACTAGGATCCACATAGATACAATAGGTATGTGAAGGCATATTTCATATATATTCTTTCTACTCTGGTTTCTGTTATTGACTGAAGGTTTAAGCTTATAGGAGAAAAAAAGTCATTCATAGGACCCAGCTCACTTATATTAAAATGTTCTTGTTCAGGGTGGTACAAGATGGAATGGAGGATGAGACAGATGTACACAGTCTAACTGTGCCCTTAAATAGCTTATGATCATGGAGAGGGGCCAGAGGGGTTTTATATATGTAGGTATATATGTATCTATCTGAATGCAACACAGAGCTCAGTGTGAAACAAGCTCCAGGAGTGCTAAAGCTCAAGTGTGATGTGGGTTAAAAAAGAGAAGTGTATTTAGATGAAAGTATGTGTATTTATGTGTGTGTATAAGTGTCATTGACTCAAAAAATGCACAATGTAAAAGTTGAAAATTATGTTTTATTCAGCAAACAAAACTGAGGACTTAAGCCTGAGATGCAGCATCTCAGATAACTTTCAGAGACTGCTCTGAAGAGATAAGGGAGGAGCCTAGGTTATATAAGAGTTTTTGCAACAAAAACCAGATAGTCAGAGCATCAAGAGGTTCAGTTCAGTTCAGTTGCTCAGCCGTGTCCGACTCTTTGCGACCCCATGAATCGCAGCACCTGTTAATTAAAGAAAACTAAATATCTCAAGTTAAGGAATTTAGTGCTTTTCCATGTATGAGAAGATGCAAGACTCTGGGCTCACAAAAATCATTACTTTCTTAGGCACCTCAGCTATCTGGGGCTAGTATCCTGTGCCTTTCCATCCTGTGTCTCCTCAGGGTGCACCATCCATGGTGGGTGGCTAGAGATGTTGACTGTTAGATGGTGATGGGCATCCTTTGACTTTGACTTTCCTGAGTTCTCTCAGAATTCATAGTAGGGGTGGTTATAATGTGATGGATTGATGTCTGCAACATCTTTTACTAATATGGCAGGCAGTATATTTTATTCACAGTGTATTTGTGTATCTGTGTGGCTATATATGTTTCTAATGGAAAGAACACAATGACACTTGGCAAGTCAGGACAAGAGGGCTGGCTGGATATCTGGTCGGGCCTTACAGTGTGGCATTTTCATTGGTGAACTCACTAGTGTCCTAGGCCTGGCTCATAGTATTTCAGTATCAAAAACTGACTTCTTGGTGTCCCAGAGTTGATTAGATTTTGTGATGCTAACTTGGTTTAATAAAGTTTATATGAGTTTAATGTATTAATCCAGAAAACCAATTTATTAATCCATAATGGGAATGATAACCCTCAGTGGACAGGATGCTTTTGTTAGCCTGCCTTAGAGTATTAGTCCTACATAAGCAGAAGCCAGGAACATGGCTTGGAGCCATGAACTCAGGATGAAATCAGAATCAGGATGTTTAGCCATCTGACTTCAAAATGTAGTGACATCACGTTAATCCAAATTGTAACCATTTTTAAAATAAGGGTACCTTGGATGATTGGATCCATCAGGAGGCATCCTTGAGCCACAGTGGAACATTTTCATCGTTACTTAGACCAGCATGGCTTGTGGTGGCCTCCAGTCCTCTTTCCTGTGTGTTTCCATGGATGACTGAAGATCCTCCACTTCCCTTTGGATTGACACACACTCTTTTTTTTTTTTTTTTGTAGTAGAATCTCCTCTTCAACAAAATTGATTAAAGGGTTGTTTAAAATGATGCACTTAATTACATTAAAAAATTAACAAGTACCAATGTAAATTCATTTCCTAATGTTTTGATGTAGTACTGCTGTTTCACATTTTGTTTGATTCTTAGTTTGGATTACCTGGGGTTTCCCCAGTGGCTCAGTATTTAAAGAAGCTGCCTGCAATGCAGGAGACAAAGGAGATGCAAGTCTGATCCCTGGGTTGGGAAATCCCCTGGAGGAGGAAATGGCAACCCACTCCAGTATTACATAAATGATATTCATTGTGTAGCCTCTATGATTGGGTGTAGTCTCTATCCATTGTGTAGCCTCTATGACATGTAAGGTCACTTAGGAAGCAATCTGAGGGCAGAATCTTTCTATATTATTATGATTATCCCTTCACATTAGGCTTTTTATAGTTTTCATACATGTGCTTCATTTGATAGCAATTTACTTTTTTCCTTCTTAAGACTTTTTAGTTTGGGAAGTAGATGGGGACACAGTGTCAGACTTTATTTTTGGGGGCTCCTAAATCACTGCAGATGGTGACTGCAGCCATGAAATTAGAAGACGCTTACTCCTTGGAAGAAAAGATATGACCAACCTAGACAGCATATTCAGAAGCAGAGACATTACTTTGCCGACTAAGGTCTGTCTAGTCAAGGCTATGGTTTTCCCTGTGGCTATGTATGGATGTGAGAGTTGGACTGTGAAGAAGGCTGAGTGCCGAAGAATTGATGCTTTTGAACTGTGGTGTTGGAGAAGACTCTTGAGAGTCCCTTGGACTGCAAGGAGATCCAACCAGTCCATTGTGAAGGAGATCAGTCCTGGGATTTCTTTGGAAGGAATGATGCTAAAGCTGAAACTCCAGTACTTTGGCCACCTCATGCGAAGAGTTGATTCATTTGAAAGGACTCTGATCCTGGGAGGGATTGGGGGCAGGAGGAGAAGGGGACAACAGAGGATGAGATGGCTGGATGGTATCACGGACTCGATGGACGTGAGTCTGAGTGAACTCCGAAAGATGGTAATGAACTGGGAGGCTTGGCGTGCTGCGATTCATGGGGTTGCAAAGAGTTGGACACGACTGAGCGACTGAACTGAACTGAACTGATGTGCTATTGAGCAATCAGAGGGCAATCTCATTTCCCTTCCTTAGCAGCAGGTGCTTTCAGAGATTACTCCCCCCACCCACCCCTTTCTAGTGAAGGTGGCTCAGTGGGTTAAAAATCCTGCCTGCAGCACAGGAGATGCAGGAGCCATAGGCTCGATCCCTGCGTTGGGAAGATCCCCTGGAGGAGAGCATTTTAACCCACTCCAGTATTCTTGCCCAGAGAATTCTGTGGACAGAAGAGCCTGGCTGCTACAGTCCATAGAGTCGAAAAGAACTGGACATGACTGAGCAACGAACAGCTTCTAGTGAAAGAAGTGCCAGACAAATCATTTTGGAAACACTAGAGGCAGCCATATTACCTGCCATGCACCAGAGGAGAAAAGATGACACTTAGTTTCTCTAGTAAACTGGCCCAGAGAACATTGTAGGGTGTAGAGCTCTTTCATCCAGGGAAATATGGTACAGTCAGATCCTTCGTATGAAAAAGTTACTGGCTTCCTTAAGTTAATCTGTGGGGAGAGCAAAAGGCTTTGGTTCCAGGCTTGTGACTATGAAGCAATGGCCAGAACCAATCCTGATGCAGAATTCCTTGGGTGGACTAATGCTTTGAACGGGGATGGGCATGTGGCGTGAAAAGCTGGGCTAAAGAAGATGGGGGTCCCAACAATGGGTTACTCTGGACTAAGCACTGGGACATGGAACAACAGACTGGTTCCAAATAGGAAAAGGAATACATCAAGGCTGTATATTGTCACCCTACTTATTTAACTTATATGCAGAGTACATCATGAGAAACGTTGGGCTGGATGAAGTACAAGCTGGAATCAAGATTGCCAAGAGAAATATGAATTACCTCAGATATGCAGATGACACCACCCTTATGGTAGAAAGTGAAGAAGAATTAAAGAGCCTCTTGATGAAAGTGAAAGAGAAGAGTGAAAAAGTTGGCTTAAAACTCAACATTCAAAAACTAAGATTATGGCATCCAGTCCCATCACTTCATGGCAAGTAGATGGGAAATAGTGGAAACAGTGGCAGACTTAGGTTTTGGGCTCCAAAATCACTGCAGATGGTGACTGCAGCCATGAAATTAAAAGACACTCCTTGGAAGGAAAGTTATGACCAACCTAGACAGCATATTAAAAAGCAGAGATATTACTTTGTCAACAAAGGTCCGTCTAGTCAAGGCTATTGTTTTTCCAGTAGTCATGTATGGATGTGAGAGTTGGACTATAAAGAAAGCTGAGCACTGAAGAATTGATGTTTTTGAACTATGGTGTTGGAGAAGACTCCCCAGAGTCCCTTGGATTGCCAGGAGATCCAACCAGTCCATTCTAAAGGAGATCAGTCCTGAGTGTTCATTGGAAGGATTGATGTTAAAGCTGAAACTCCAATACTTTGGCCACCTGATGTGAAGAACTGACTCATTGGGAAAGACCCTGATGCTGGGAAAGATTGAAGGTGGGAAAAGAAGGGGAGGACAGAAGATGAGATGGTTGGATGGCATCACCGACTCAATGGATATGAATTTAGGTAAACTCTGGGAGCTGGTGATGGACAGGGAGGCCTGGTGTGCTGCAGTCCATGGGGTCACAATGAGTTGGACATGACTGAGCAAATGAACTGAGCTGAAGCACTGGGAGACTGTGGTCTTCATCCCTTTGAACCAGTGTGGTCCATGCAGAGATCTGGGCCAGCCATGTACCTGTGGACAATTTTCCAAAACTTGGATGGATAGAAAGGGAGGGAAGCTTGTTTTTTCAGTGTCCTATTGGAACATCTCTTAAGAGGGTCATCCAAAAGTACTTAATTACTTTAATTTTAACTTGCTATTTTCTATTGACTAAGGTTCAGATTCTGTGAAGTTTCAGATTTCTGGATAGATTTCATCTGGTGCAGGTGAAAATGGGTCTGTCTTGTAGAAAGATAACCCTAAAGTTTATGTTTTAAGTGCCTGATAGGGCATTATCAGTTTTATATCCAACCTAGTGTGGTTGTTTAGTCACTAAGTCATGTGTGACTCTTGTGACCCCCCTGGACTGTAGCCCACCAGGTTCCTCTGTCCATAGGATTTCCCAGGCAGGAATACTGTAGTGGGTTGCCATTTCCTTCTCCAGGGGATCTTCCCAACCCAGGAATCGAACCCAGGCCTCATGCATTGTAGATGGATTCTTTACCAAGTGAAGTACAAGGGAAGTCCTATTTTAACATTAAAAATCAAATACCAAACATCTCAAATTCTTCAGATGGTCTTGGGCCTGGTTTTCCTATGAGTGAGTTAAATAAAGCTTTGGCATATGTTCATTCTTCACTTGCTCAAGAGTCAAGTCTGTGTTATACTTTGATTTGCCTCTGTCAGGCTGGTTTGGGATCTGTCTCTATGGGGACTCCCTCGTGGGAGAGAGGAGTAAAAGCATCTCACCCTGGAGGAATGGGTGAGAGGGATGGGCTGACTGCCTCTGTTATTCCTCTTAGGTTTCCAAGCTCTTGGAAAATTAAAGAGGAGGACAGTATCCTTAAGCTCTTCTGCTCTTAGTAGAGGAAGTGGGATGAGATGGTAGTGGTGGTAAGGATGTGGCTCCAGTGATTAATTGGGAAATAAAAGTGATGTGACTACAACTCTATCTTGTTTGTGGAGTAGCTTATATGTGAGTTATTAACATTTAGAGCAGTGCATTATTTTTGATTATTGGGGTAGAACTCTTTCTCATCCTCTTGTATTTCTGACAGTAACATTGAAAGGGGTCTTGAGACTACAAAGATGAGGGTGTGTTGCACACTGTTGTGGTTGTTAGCACTCAAATAGATGTATGCTTGCTAGGTGTTACAGTGCAAGTTTTTTTGTTTTTGTTTTTGGAGGAGGGCTTTTATATTTTTATTTTCTGTATAGTAAAATCTTTGTGGTAGTGGGAATGTATGCACAAAAAATTTCAAATTAAAGTTCAGAGTAAAAAGAAAAAAAAGAATTTGTCCCAAAGGACATTAAATATACATGGATTTCACAGCTATACCCTATCCATGCCCCCAGACTCTACACATTGAATCATTCTAAGGAGACTATCTGATTTTGAAATTTTTCAGAATCAGGGGAGAAAATAAACATGGCCACCACTCCTTTTGTACGTTTACCTTGTTCTGAAATTTACCGAGCTGGGAGTCAGTTGCTAAATGTAGCACTGGAAGTGTTATTCACACGATGACTCCCGTTTCTGCTGCTGCAAGTCGCTTCAGTCGTGTCCGACTCTGTGCGACCCCATAGACGGCAGCCCACCAGGCTCCCCTGCCCCTGGGATTCTCCAGGCAAGAACACTGGAGTGGTGTTTCTAACGCTTGTTAAACATTTCCTATCACCAGGCACTCTTCTAATTCCCTACCTGTAAGAATTTCTTTTATAATGAAAAGAAATCCTATTATGCCATATTTCTGTTCTGTAATAAATGTGATAGCAGCTGTTATAGGTCCTCAGGAAGCAGACTATGAGATGGAATTGTGTGTATAGGAGGTTCATCCCGGATCTGTCTGAGGATCAACCTCTCGGGGAAATAGGATAAATCAGAGGGAGAAGCTGAGTGGTGATACAACAAAGACCTCAGCTGATCCCATGGGAAGCTTAGTTTCTAAACCCACTTTTATTTCCCAATTAAATATTAATAACTTACTAGTCTTTGAATGCAAGCTGACCCCACAGAAGGGGCTCTGACTTGGGCAGAGTGGTGAGCCTCAGTGGGCAGCAGACACTGTGAGGGGGGCTCAGTTGTGAGCTGTCAGTTATCAACACTTTGAGAAGCTGGGGAAAGAACATTTCGGTCCTGAAATGGTAGTGGGATCTGAGCATCCACTAAACAAACTTTGGCTTATGTTGTGCTAGCCTAATTTTCATATCTTAATAACTGCAGTTTCTGGACACCCATGTTTCTGAGCACTCCTTGTAGATCTTTTTGAGGCTCCTTTGGCTCTTTCCTTCTTAAATGTTATCTCCTAGGTTCCCAGACTCGGCCCTCTTCTCATCCTCAGCTATATTTATTTTCTAGATGATCTCATCAGCACTCATGCCTTTGGTATCTTTCACATAGGGCAACCCACAATGGTGTTTTTTTAATGGATTCCCTTAAGTAGTTGTGTGGAGCTCTTACTAGGTAGCGTATTTCCTTTCTAGACGTCTTGATGGTATCAGAATTTCTTGACTGCACATTGTCTTAGCTCTGTCTGCAATAACAAAATACCACAGACTGGAAGGTTTAAACAACAGGTGTATATCTCACAGTTCTGAAAGCTGGGAAGTTCAAGATCAAGGTGCAAGATTTGTCTCCTTGTTTGTTAATAGCTATCATGACAAGTGTGAAGCGATATCTTGAGTTGTGTGTGTGTGTTTGTGTGTGTCTTTCTGATGATCATTGTTGTCTTTGTATCTACCTCTTAGATATTTGTATGCCCTCTTTGGAGAGGTGATAGACAACTATTTCTTCACTTTGTCTTTTGTAGGAAAACATTAGAGGTGCAGTGCCAGAATGCCTGTTATGAATCTTTGATCAAGTTTCTTGTCTTCTTTTTGTATATCTTTCCTCATAAAATTATACCTTGATTATAGGACTGTTGCATAATGAAGTGAGATGCTACATGTGTAAAACTATTTTCTGGCACAGCTTTAGTGATCAATATACATTAATGCTTAAGTTCATATCCTTTTGGTATATATTTATAAAGATAAAATATATCTTTCCATTTATCTCTTTTTAACTTACTTTTTTTTCTCTCTATTCGCCTAGAAAGAACTGAAACTGCCCACCCAGTTCCCATTCCTATAAATAAGAGCACACTCCTTAGTGGTCCTGGCATACACAGATGTCATGTGTTGGATGACTCCAAAACCTACCTCTGGTTAGATTCTTCTGAATTCAGGATGCCTATTTTTGGCTGCTTGTTAGGAACCTCTTCCTGTACATCCCAGTTCAGTTCAGTTCAGTTCAGTCTCTAAGTCATGTCTCACTCTTTGTGACCCCATGACTCACAGCACGCCAGGCCTCCCTGTCCATCACCATCTCCTGGAGTTCACTCAAACTCACATCCGTCGAGTCAGTGATGCCATCCAGCCATCTCATCCTCTGTCGTCCCCTTTTCCTCCTGCCTTCAATCCCTCCCAGGATCAGAGTCTTTCCAATGAGTCAACTCTTCACATGAGGTGGCCAAAGTACTGGAGTTTCAGCTTTGGCATCATTCCTTCCAAAGAACATCCAGGGCTGATCTCTAGAATGGAATGGTTGGATCTCCTTGCAGTCCAAGAGCCTCTCAAGAGTCTTCTCCAGTACCACAGTTCAAAAGCATCAATTCTTCTGTGCTCAGCTTTCTTTATAGTCCGACTCTCATATCCATACATGACCACTGAAAAAACCATACCCTTGACTAGACAGACCTTTGTTGGCAAAGTAATGTCTCTGCTTTTGAATATGCTATCTAGGTTGGTCATAACTTTTCTTCCAAGGAGTAAGCATTTTTAAATTTTTATGGCTGCAGTCACCGTCTGCAGTGATTTTGGAGCCCCCAAAATAAAGACTGGCACTGTTTCCACTGTTTCCCCATCTATTTGCCATGAAGTGATGGGACCAGATGCCATGATCTTAGTTTTCTGAATGTCAAGCTTTAAGCCACCTTTTTCACTCTCCTCTTTCACTCTCATCAAGAGGCTTTTAGGTCCTCTTCACTTTCTGCCATAAGGGTGGTGTCATCTGCATATCTGAGGTTATTGATATTTCTCCTGGCAATCTTGATTCCAGCTTGTGCTTCTTCCAGCCCAGCATTTCTCATGATGTATTCTGCATAGAAGTTAAATAAGCAGGGTGACAATATATAGCCTTGATGTACTCCTTTTCCTATCTGGAACCAGTCTGTTGTTCCATGTCCAGTCCCAGAGATACTTCAACTCCAACAATTAAAAAAATTAACTCAGAATCTTTCCTCTCAAATTTTCTTCTATACTCTCCATTCACCAACTTTCCCATGCAGAAATGTCAAGGTCATATCAGATTCTTACTCTTCTTCCATTCCTCACATGCAGTTGTTCATCAGATTCCTATAGATTCTTCCACCTAGATGTTGCTTCACCTTATTTCATCCCATTCTTTCTAATTCCATTTCTCAGGGTAGGTTTAGGCTCTCATTGTTTCTTTAGTGGTTATTTCAACTGTCTTCTAACAACTTATTTCCCAGTTCCCACTACTGTCCTGTCCAATAAGGAAGACATATAATTCGTCAACCAAATCGGGACACTTTTGAGAATGAAGCAGGGGTATTATTAAACATTACAGTCAGCCATCAACAAGGACTGTCCCAGGCAAATTAAGACATATGGACATCCTTCTAATTTATCCTGCACAGCTGTCAGAATGTTCTTTCTAAAACACTTGTCTGACCCTGTCGCTTGCTCTCCCGTATAGTGTGTCTAAGGGGAAAGCATGCGCTGTTCTAATGACTGCAGCGTTCTGCTCCACTTGGCTTGGTTTCCTACTGTAAAGCAGTCTTTAGCTCTCTGCCTCTCTTGCAGTTTGGGGTAAATTTTAGCAAAGAGAAGTCTTCCCAGGGTTGGATCATTTCTGAATATCATAAAAAAAGGAACTTTGGGATTTGCCCAGCTTGGAACACGCTCAATTGATGTAGGCATTCTTGTTGTTTGGTAGCTAAATTGTGTCTGACTCTTTCAAGACTCCACAGACTGCAGCCCACCAGGCTCCTCTGTCCATGGGATTTCCCAGGCAAATATATTGGAGTGGGGTGCCATTTCCATCTCCAGGGGATCT
The DNA here is from genome assembly GCA_917880005.1 of Nanger dama. Taxonomy (NCBI): domain Eukaryota; kingdom Metazoa; phylum Chordata; class Mammalia; order Artiodactyla; family Bovidae; genus Nanger; species Nanger dama. The sequence goes on from CAKJTW010000051.1 coordinate 11,541,101, forward strand.
TCTTAATCCAGGGATTGAACCTGCAATCCTGCATTGGCAGGCAGATTCTTTACCACTGAGCCACCCGGGAAGCCCAAGGCAGGTGTTACTCTAGACAGTTCTGCCCTCCCAACCAGGGGACCCCTCTGTGATACCAGCATCCAACAGCCTTCAGCTGTCATCTCTCAACTGCTGTCAGATCAGTGGCTGACTAAATCTGCACATGACAGATTTAATAAATGACTGAATACAGCATAAAGTGGCCAGCCTAGGTATATCAGCATTTTTTCCCCTTAGCTTTCTGATTTTCAGGGAAAGTAGCCAAAGAAAAGATTTTTTTCTGATGAGTATGCATTTACTTTTCATTCACTGAAGAAGTGCTTTCTTTCTTTCTTTTTTTAAAATTTAATTTAATTTTACTTTACAATACTGTATTGGTTTTGCCATACATCAACATGAATCTGCCACAGGTGTACATGTTTTCCCAATCCTGAACACCCCTCCCATGTTCCTCCCCATACCATCTCTCTGGGTCATCCCAGTGCACCAGCCCCAAGCATCCTGTATCCTGCATCTAACCTAGAATGGTGACTAGTTTCTTACATGATATTGTACATGTTTCAATGCCATTCTCCCAAATCATCCAACCCTCTCCCTCTCCCACAGAGTCCAAAAGTCTGTTCTATATATCTGTGTCTCTTTTGCTGTCTCGCATACAGGGTTATCATTACCATCTTTCTAAATTCCATATATATGCATCAGTATACTGTACTGGTGTTTTTCATTCTGGCTTACTTCACTCTGTATAATCGGCTCCAGTTTCATTCACCTCATTAGAACTGATTCAAATGCATTCTTTTTAATGGCTGAGTAATACTCCATTGTGTATATGTACCACAGCTTTCTTATCCATTCATCTGCTGATGGACATCTAGGTTGCTTCCCTGTCCTGGCTGTTACAAACAGTGCTGCAATGAACATTGGGGTACATGTGTCTCTTGCAATTCTGGTTTCCTTGGTGTGTATGCCCAGCAGTTGCTGGGTCATAAGGCAGTTCTATTTCCAGTTTTTCAAGGAATCTCCACACTGTTCTCCATAGTGGCTGTACTAGTTTGCATTCCCACCAACAGTGTAAGAGGGTTCCCTTTTCTCCACACCTTCTCCAGCATTTATTGCTTGTAGACTTTTGGATCACAGCCATTCTGACTGGTGTGAAATGATATCTCATTGTGGTTTTGATTTGCATTTCTCTGATAATGAGTGATGTTGAGCACCTTTTCATGTGTTTGTTAGCCATCTGTATGTCTTCTTTGGAGAAATGTCTATTTAGATCTTTGGCCCATTTTTTGATTGGGTCATTTATTTTTCTGGAATTGAGCTGCAGGAGTTGCTTGTATATCTTTGAGATTAGTTGTTTGTCAGTTGCTTCATTTGCTATTATTTTCTCCCATTCAGAAGGCTGTCTTTTCACCTTGCTTGCTTCCCTGGTGGCTCAGAGGTTAAAGTGTCTGCCTCTATTATGGGAGACCTGGGTTCGATCCCTGGGTTGGGAAGATCCCCTGGAGAAGGAAATGGCAACCCACTTCAGTATTCTTGCCTGGAGAATCCCATGGACAGAGGAGCCTGGTGGGCTACAGTCCATGGGGTCGCAAAGAGTCGGACATGACTGAGCGACTTAACTAATAGTTTCCTTTGTTGTGCAGAAGCTTTTAATTTTAATTGGACCCCATTTGTTTATTTTTGCTTTTATTTCCTGTATTCAGGGAGATGGGTCATAGAGGATCCTGCTGTGATTTATGTTGGAGAGTGTTTTGCCTATGTTCTCCTCTAGGAGTTTTATAGTTTCTGGTCTTACATTTAGATCTTTAATCTATTTTGAGTTTATTTTTGTGTATGGTGTTAGAAAGTGTTCTAGTTTCATTCTTTTACAAGTGGTTGACCAGTTTTCCCAGAACCACTTGTTAAAGAGATTGTCTTTAATCCATTGTATATTCTTGCCTCCTTTGTCAAAGATAAGGTGTACATAAGTGTGTGGATTTATCTCTGGGCTTCTTATTTTGTTCCATTGATCTATATGTCTGTCTTTGTGCCAGTACCATACTGTCTTGATGACTGTGGCTTTGTAGTGTAGCCTGAAGTCAGGCAAGTTGATTCCTCCAGTTCCATTCTTATTTCTCAAGATTGCTTTTGCTATTCAAGGTTTTTTGTATTTCCATACAAATCTTGAAATTATTTGTTCTTGTTCTGTGAAAAATACTGCTGGTAGCTTGATAGGGATTGCATTGAATCTGTAGATTGCTTTGGGTAGTATACTCATTTTCACTATATTGACTCTTCCGACCCATGAGCATGGTATATTTCTCCATCTATTAGTGTCCTCTTTGATTTCTTTTATCAGTGTTTTATAGTTTTTGATATATAGTCTTCATTTTCTTTAGGTAGGTATATTCCTAAGTATTTTATTCTTTTCATTGTAATGGTGAATGGAATTGTTTCCTTAATTTCTTTTTCTACTTTCTCATTATTAGTGTATAGGAATGCAAGGGATTTCTGAGTGTTGATTTTATATCCTGCACTTTTACTATATTCATTGATTAGCTCTAGTAGTTTTCTGGTCGAGTCTTTAGGATTTTCTATGTAGAGGATCATGTCATCTGCAAACAGTGAGAGTTTTACTTCTTCTTTTCCAATTTGGATTCCTTTTATTTCTTTTTCTACTCTGATTGCTGTGGCCAAAACTTCCAGAACTATATTGAATAGTAGTGGTGAGAGTGGGCACCCTTGTCTTGTTCCTGACTTTAGGGGAAATGCTTTCAATTTTTCGCCATTGAGGATAATGTTTGCTGTGAGTTTGTCATATATAGCTTTTATTATGTTGAGGTATGTTCCTTCTATTCCTGCTTTCTGGAGAGTTTTTATCATAAATGGATGTTGAATTTTGTCAAAGGCCTTTTCTGCATCTATTGAGATAATCATATGGCTTTTATTTTTCAATTTGTTAATGTGGTGAATTACATTGATTGATTTGCAGATATTGAAGAATCCTTGCATCCCTGGGATAAAGCCCACTTGGTCATGGTGTATGATCTTTTTAATGTGTTGTTGGATTCTGATTACTAGAATTTTGTTAAGGATTTTTGCATCTATGTTCATCAGTGATATTGGCCTGTAGTTCTCTTTTCTTGTGGCATGTTTGTCAGGTTTTGGTATTAGGGTGATGGTGGCCTCATAGAATGAGTTTGGATGTTTACCTACCTCTGTAATTTTCTGGAAGAGTTTGAGTAGGATAGGTTTTAGCTCTTCTCTAAATTTTTGGTAGAATTCAGCTATGAAGCTCTCTGGACCTGGGCTTTAGTTTGCTGGAAGATTTCTGATTACAGTTTCAATTTTCGTGTCTGTGATGGGTCTGTTAAGATTTTCTGTTTCTTCCTGGTTCAGTTTTGGAAAGCTGTGCTTTTCTAAGAATTTGTCCATTTCTTCCATGTTGTCTATTTTATTGGCATATAATTGCTAATAGTAGTCTCTTATGATCCTTTGTATTTCTGTGTTGTCTGTTGTGATCTCTCCATTTTCATTTCTAATTTTATTGATTCGATTTTTCTCTCCTTTGTTTCTTGATGAGTCTGGCTAATGGTTTGTCAATTTTATTTATCCTTTCAAAGAACCACCTTTTTGCTTTGTTGATTTTTGCTGTGGTCTCTTTTGTTTCTTTTGCATTTATTTCTGCCTTAATTTTTAAGATTTCTTTCCTTTTACTAACCCTGGTGTTCTCCATTTCTTCCTTTTCTAGTTGCTTTAGGTGTAGAGTTAGGTTATTTATTTGACTTTTTCATGTTTCTTGAGGTATGCCTGTATTGCTATACAGTGTCCCACAGGTTTTGGGTTATTGTGTTTTCATTTTCTTTCATTTCTATGCATATTTTGATTTTTTTATTTCTTCTGTGATTTGTTGGTTATTCAGGAGCATGTTGTTCAGCCTCCATGTGTGGGAATTTTTAATAGATTTTCTCTTGTAATTGAGGTCTAATCTTACTGCATTACGGTCAGAAAAGATGCTTGGAATGATTTCAATTTTTTTTTAATTTATCAAGGCTAGATTTATGGCCCAGGATGTGATCTATCCTGGAGAAGGTTCCATGTGCACTTGAGAAAAAGGTGAAATTCATTGTTTTGGGGTGAAATGTCCTATAGATATCAATTAGGTCTAACTGGTCAACTGTATCATTTAAAGTTTGTGTTTCTTTATTAATTTTCTGTTTGGTTGATCTATCCATAGGTGTGAGTGGGGTATTAAAGTCTCCCACTATTATTGTGTTATTGTTAACTTCCCCTTTCATACTTGTTAGCATTTGTCTTATATGTTGCAGTGCTCCTATGTTGGAGGCATATATATTTATAATTGTTATTATCTTCTTCTTGGATCGATCCTTTGATCATTATGTAGTGTCTTTCTTTATCTCTTTTCACAGTCTTTGTTTTAAAATCTGTTTTATCTGATATCCTGCTTTCTTTTGGTGTCTATTTGCATGGAATCTCTTTTTCCAGCCCATCATTTTCAGTCTGTATGTGTTCCTTGTTTTGAGGTGGGTCTCTTGTAAACAACATATATAGGGGTCTTGTTTTTGTATCCATTCAGCCAGTCAGTCTTTGTCTTTTGGTTGGGGCATTCACCCCGTTTACATTTAAGGTAATTATTGATAGGTATGATCCCATTGCCATTTACTTTATTGTTTTGGGTTTGGGTTTATACACCCTTTTGTGTTTCCTGTGTAGAAAGTATCATTTAGCATTTGTTGGAGAGGTGGTTTGGTGGTGCTGAATTCTGTCAGCTTTTGCTTGTCTGTAAAGCTTTTGATTTCTCCTTCATATTTGAATGAGATCCTTGCTGGGTACAGTAGTCTGGGCTGTAGGTTATTTTCTTTCATCACTTTAAATATGTCTTGCCATTCCCTCCTGGCCTGAAGAGTTTCTATTGAAAGATCAGCTGTTATCCTTATGGGAATCCCCTTGTGTGTTATTTGTTGTTTTTCCGATGCTGCTTTTAATATTTGTTCTTTGTGTTTGATCTTTGTTAATTTGATTAATATGTGTCTTGGGGTGTTTTGCCTTGGGTTTATCCTGTTTGAGACTCTCTGGGTTTCTTGGACTTGGGTGATTATTTCCTTCCCCACTTTAGGGAAGTTTTCAACTATTATCTCCTCAAGTATTTTCTCATGGTCTTTCTTTTTGTCTTCTTCTGGGACTCCTATAATTCGAATGTTGGAGCATTTAATATTGTCCTGGAGGTCTCTGAGATTGTCCTCATTTCTTTTAATTCGTTTTTCTTTTTTTCCTTTCTGATCCATTTATTTCTACTATTCTATCTTTTATTTCACTAATCCTGTCTTATGCCTCAGATATTCTACTGTTTGTTGCCTCTAGAGTGTTTCTGATCTCATTTATTGCATTATTCATTATATAGTGACTCTTTTTATTTCTTCTAGGTCCTTGTTAAACCTTTCTTGCATCTTCTCAATCCTTGTCTCCAGGCTATTTATCTGTGATTCCATTTTGATTTGAAGATTTTGGATCATTTCACTATCATTATTCGGAATTCTTTATCAGGTAGATTCCCTATCTCTTCCTCTTTTGTTTGGTTTGGTGGGCATTTCTCCTGTTCCTTTACCTGTTGGGTATTCCTCTGTCTCTTCATCTTGTTTATATTGCTGAGTTTGGAGTGGCCTTTCTGTATTCTGGGAGTTTGTGGAGTTCTCTTTATTATGGAGTTTCCTCACTGTGGGTGGGGTTGTATCAGTGGCTTGTCAAGGTATCTTGGTTACAGAGGCTTGTGTTGGTGTTCTGGTGGATTTAACTGGATTTCTTCTTTCTGGAGAGCAATGAAGTGTCCAGTGATGAGTTATGAGATGTCAGTGGTTTTGGAGTAACTTTGAGCCGCCTGTATATTGAAGCTCAGGGCTGTGTTCCTGTGTTGCTAGATAATTTGTGTGGTATGTCTTGCTCTGGAACTTGTTGGCCCTTAGGAGGTGCTTGGTTTCAGTGTAGGTATGGAGGCATTTGATGGGCTCCTCGATTAATATTCCCTGGAGTCAGGAGTTCTCTGGTGTTCTCAGGATTTGGACTTAAGCCTCTTGCTTCTGGTTTGCAGTTTTATTTTTACAGTAGTCTCAAGACTTCTCCTTCTATACCACACTGTTGATAAAACATCTAGGTTAAAGACGAAAAGTTTCTCCAGATTGAGGGACACCAGAGAGGTTCACAGAATTACATGGAGAAGAGGGAGGGGGAGTTAGAGGTAACCCAAATGAGATGAGGTGGAATCAAAAGAGGAGAGAGCAAGCTAGCCAGTAATCACTTCCTTGTGTGCGCTCCACAGTCTGGACCACTCAGAGATGTTCACGGAGTTATACAGAGAAGAGGAGAGCGAGGAAGGAGACAGAGGTGGCCAGGAGGATAAAAGAGGGGAATGAAAAGAGAGAGACAGTCCAGCCAATAATCAGTTCCCTAAGTGTTCTCCACTGTCTGGAACACACAGAGATTCACAGAGTTGGGTAGAGAAGAGAAGGGGGAGGGGGAGACAGAGGCGACCTGGTGGAGAAAAGGAGAGTCCAAAGGAGGAGAGAGCAATGAAGCCAGTAATCTCAATCTTATGTAAAAATGGGTACTGAAGATTGGGTTTGTGAAGGTACAAAATTGATAACAAATCCCAAAAGCAAAGATTAAAAATCTAGAGTAGAGGTTGGATTTTCAAAAATACAATATTAAAGAAAAGAAGAAGAAGAAAAAAACAAAGTCACAAGAATTATTAAAAGGACAAAAGCATATATGAAGTTTGCTTTAAAAAATAGGGTTTTTTTTTTGAAAAGCAATAGTAGGTTATAAAAATGAAAATTAAAGAAGAAATAGAGGACTTAAAAATTTAAAAATGTTTAAAAAAAGAAGAAAATAGGAAAAAACAACCAAAAAAAAAAAAACCCACAAAATGAATGATCGTAAAAATAGTAAAGATATCTCTAGGACTTTCTCTGGTGTTGTGGGCACTGTGGGGTCAATTCATTTTCGGATAGTTCCTTTGTCCAGCTTATATTTTCAAGATCTGTATGCCCCTTCTTATGTAGTCAGTACTAACTGACAGGCTATTGCACCTGTCACTTCCAAGGCAGTTCCCTCTGTTTTAGCTTCTTCTGTTTGCTGGTCTCTTCAGTGTCTGATTTCTGCCGTGACACAAGGGGGCAATGATGGACACTTTTTAAGGCTCACTTGTTCAGTTGCGCTGTGGGGAGGGAGGCACGCTGCAAACACATAACACTGGTGTGTGCTCGCAGTGTCTCAGCCACACTGGGCCTGCCCCCGCTCACGGCGCACACAGCTCAGGCTCCAGGCTGCTCCACTGGGAACCATCTGAGGCCGGCCCTAGGCTGCATGCACCTCCCAGGTCTAAGCCGCTGAGGCTCAGGTACTCAGGTAGTCCTCAGAGGCGCAGACTTGGTTGGGCCTGTGGTTTGTGCCCTTCCCAGGTCCGAGTAGCTCAGGTATTTGGTGAGCACAGTGGCTGCGACTTATCACCTGTCCTGTCCCTGCTGCTCAGTTTTCTGGATGTACAACTGGTGCACCTTCTCATGCAAATGATAACTGTCCAGAACCCCAAGAAGTCTTAGTTAGCAAAGAAGCCTGTTTGCAGTTTGGTATCCATGAAATTAAAAGATGCTTACTCCTTGGAAGAAAAGTTATGACCAACCTAGATAGCATATTCAAAAGCAGAGACATTACTTTGCCGACTAAGGTCCGTCTAGTCAAGGCTATGGTTTTTCCAGTGGTCATGTATGGATGTGAGGGTTGGACTGTGAAGAAGGCTAAGCGCCGAAGAATTGATGCTTTTGAACTATGGTGTTGGAGAAGACTCTTGAGAGTCCCTTGGACTGCAAGGAGATCCAACCAGTCCATTGTGAAGGAGATCAGCCCTGGGATTTCTTTGGAAGGAATGATGCTAAAGCTGAAACTCCAGTACTTTGGCCACCTCATGTGAAGTGTTGACTCACTGGAAAAGACTCTGATGCTGGAGGGATTGGGGGCAGGAGGAGAAGGGGACGACCTAGGATGAGATGGCTGGATGGCATCATGGACTCGATGGACGTGAGTCTGAGTGATCTCCAGGAGTTGGTGATGGACAGGGAGGCCTGGCGTGCTGTGATTCATGCGGTCACAAAGAGTCAGACATGACTGAGCGACTGAGCTGAACTGAACTGAGTTAATGTCTCTCTGGGGCTGCGATTACCCCCTTCCGACCCTTCCCGCTTTGGCTGCCTTTCACAGGAGTGGGGATGGTCTGCAGCCGACTAATTCTGTTCCGCCCTTTGTTCTGTGTGCTGTCTTGGCAGTGTCTTATGTTAGTAGCTATCCCACAGTCTGGTTTTCTAGCCCAAGTTAGTTCGCTCAGATTTCCCTCGGGGCATTCAGGCCGGATCCTTACTCTAAGCACTGCAGCCTGCGCCTCCCTGCCCAGCCTGCGCTTGCTAGTGGAGGATGCAGGCGTCTGCACTGCTTCTGTGCTGAGGGAGTTACCATTGGGCTCGTAATCTGTGGGTTTTAATTATTATTTTCTCCCTGTTATGTTGCCCTCTGTGCTTCCAAGGCTTGCCACAGACTCGGCAGTGAGAGTGTTTCCTGGTGTTTGGAAACTTCTCTCTTTTAAGACTCCCTTCCTGGGACAGAGCTCCCTCCCTCCCTCTTTTGTCTCTTTTTTTGTCTTTTATATTTTTTCCTACCTGTTTTTGAAGACAATGAGCTGCTTTTCTGGGTGCCTGATGTCCTCTGCCGGCATTCAGAAGTTGTATTGTGGAATCTACTCAGCGTTGAAATGTTCTTTTGATGAATTTGTTGGGGAGAAAGTGATCTGCCCATCCTATTCCTCTGCCATCTTAGGACCATTTTCCAAAGGAGTGCTTTCTTACAGCTTCTCTGAGGAAACCAGCTATTCTTTTAATTGACATTTGCAATCTTTCCTAAATATCAAAGTTTTCATTATGTAAGAAATCTATAATCATTGCAGAAAAATTGGAAAAATATATAGAATACACATAAAAATATACAGAATATACAGAAAACACAGAATGGCAAAAGGAAAGAAAAATTACCCATCTTTCTATCTTGTACATAAAATTGTATTCATATTGTGTGTATTCCTTATATATTTTCTGTGTGAATGAGTATATAAACAACTCACATAAAACAAAAATAAGCATGCTGGAGAGTAGCTTGCTTTTTTGGCTTAGTAATAAAAAATGTTTTTATATCAAAAGTGTATCTTGGCAACCATTGTTTGTAAAGGTTGCACTATATTTCACTGTATGGCTGATCCATTCTTTACTTAACCAGCCTTTATTTTTGGATATTTAGGAGGTTTCCAACTTTATTTCCATTTAAGAAAATGTTCATGGAATCTCCTGGAATATACATCTTTTCCCATTTTGCGCATTTCTTTGGAATCATGTTCATATGAGGATTTGTTGAACCGTTTTTAGATCTTTGAGCTCTCTGGGCTTTGCATTTGTATGTGCTACTGAGCCTCAAAGCAGCCTGTCTGGGCAGCTTCACTGATGGAGCCTCACATTCTTTGGTTGCTTATTAAAAAAGATAAATTTTAAACTTGAAGGGGTGCATTAAATATATATATTTTCATTACAATCTTTTGCCTGTGTTTATGCAGGCAAGTTGGAATGAGATATGTTATAAAGAATCCATTTGCAGAAAAATTCAAGCCCATATATATTTTTTCTCAAAAGTATTTTTGTTGTGCTTTCCTCCTGAACTCTTGGGCCATTGGGAAGAAACAGGTATGGTTTCACTTCCTTTCTGCTGATTATCTGGCTAATGGATTCAGTCTAATGACTGAATTCTTCTAGGGAAGACATGAAAAGACATATTCTATGTATTTCTAATTTTGAATAGATATCTACCCAGGAGAAGCACTTTGAATTAACCAAGAAAAATGATCAGAAGGTGACATATAATTGCATTCATGTTTTATTCTTCAAATAGTTCTTTTGCAGAATTTGGTGTTTATTTAGACTCACTAAAAGTAAAGTTTGTGTCAGAGTCCTTTGTGATGGATGCCGGGTAGAAACCGTCAGCATGACTTCGAATGTGATGAATTGTTGAAGATTGATTCCTCAAGATAAAAATGGTGAAATGATTCTCAGAGATGGCAGCATTCAGAAGAGTATACATTTTTGCCATGTAACAAGATAATGTCAAAATAAAAGTCAAATTTCTTTAGGTATTTCCTTAGTGACTGTCACTGTGATCTTTCATGTTCTACATTATTTTCTTTCTCCTAAACCAGATAATTTTTATTTTTTCCCTGAAATATGTGGCTGTGTCCACCCTAACTCTCTCTCCAGAGGGTTCTTCCTTTCCCTTTGGATTTTCCACGTGGGCAGGAGAAGGTGGGGTGGGGGAGTGGGATTTGAGGCCTTCTTTGCATCTGGAGAGGCTTCTTGCCTTATGAAACCTAAAGCATTAACCTGAGGGACAGGAATAATGCTAGATGAGTCAGTCTTTTTTCCTTCTAGCATCAATATCTTGAATCTATTAATAGTGACATCATCATAGAGTACAATTAGGCCCTAATCAGTGGAGCACTTTATTGATGGTAAATGTAATTGCTAGCTAATGTAATGATCATGTCAATAGAACTCAGAGGTTAAGGTTTCCCAGTTAAGCACTGGGGATTTGAAGGTGTTGCTGCCCTAGGTACAGGCAGTGCTTCTGCTCAGTGCTGTTCTGCAATAGACAATCTATAGATCAGAAGTCTGCAATTATCTATTGCATCTACAGAAACTCTTCTGTCTCTCAGTTCAGTTCAGTTTAGCTGCTCAGTCATGTCCAACTCTTTGCGACCCCATGAATTGCAGCACGCCAGGCCTCCCTGTCCATCACCAACTCCCAGAGTTTACTCAGACTCATGTCCATCGGGTTGGTGATGCCATCCAGCCATCTCATCCTCTGTCTCTAGAATTCATGAATTCTGGGCATTTCCCCTCCCCCACCAACCTAAAGATGCTGAAACATACAAAGATATCCATAAAAACCTGTGCTCTTAGGTCGATGTTGAGGATGCTAAGAGCTAACAGGTTGGTTAGTTGGCTTCTCTTGGGATAAAGGGTGAGATTTGCAGTAGTCTGTCCATTTGTCTTTCTGGATTATGCTGCTGTTGCTGCTGCTGCTAAGTCGCTTCAGTCATGTCCGATTCTGTGCGACCCCCATAGATGGCAGCCCACTAGGCTCCCTCGTCCCTGGGATTCTCCAGGCAAGAACACTGGAGTGGGCTGCCATTTCCTTCTCCAATGCATGAAAGTGAAAAGTGAAAGTGAAGTCACTCAGTTGTGTTCGACTCTTTGCGACCCCATAGACTGCAGCCTACCAGGCTCCTCCATCCATGGGATTTTCCAGGCAAGAGTACTGAAGTAGGGTGCCATCACCTTCTCCTCTGGATCATGATCCTTTTATATTTAAACAGAAAATGTGGATGGCTACAATATGGGAAAGAGGAGGATGGAACCAGGAGATCAACACTGTGTGTTGGAGGAAGGGATCTTTGATTTAACTTGCATAAATGTGCACATTTTTATGTTTCTTACTTTTGTAGTTTTTGAAGGAGACAAAGGGCTTGAATCATAAAAACAGCATACTTGTTAGTCATAAGAAGCAATATATAAGAGTTTGGAGCTGCCATCTTCTTGTTCTGAAACCAGTTGGTCAGAAATGAAGGTGGCCTGGGAACCCTGATTTTTGTGGCTGGTCTGAAATGAGGACAGTCTAGTGAGGAATTATGCCCTTAACCTGCTAAGTTTGACCTAATTCCAGGTAACTGGCATTAGGGGTCAATTTCAGTACTAAAAATCATTGGGGAAACATTGAAAATAACATAATTCCTGGCACAGAACTGTTGCTCAAAAATGTTAGTTAAAGAGTTTTCAGTTAAATGGGACAAAGTTATATTCTATATGGGGATAAAATAAAATGGATAAAATCTACAATTTTGCATTATCTAACTATGACAACACATTCAAAATAGTAGGGACAGCTTATGCCACAAGTTTTATCTTGTAAAAATATTTGTCAAAGAAGAAGAGCTAAGAATAAAAGCAAAAAAATAAATCTGTGAAGATATCTGGCTTGAAATATTTAAAATTTCACTATGAAGAAAATTAGAGTTGAGAACATCACCCGTTACTAAAATTTACATTTACCAAATACTACAGCATCAGAAGAGAGAATATTTTCTCAGTATTTAAAACTGTTATGGCTCTTATTACAGAGTCAATTGAAGATATTGACAACTTCTAATTTATTAATCATAAAGTGTAACTTTCCAGAAGATTGTGGCAATTTTCTAAGAACTTAAAAATAGTAAAATTATATTGAAAAAAATTCTTTGGAAAAATATCACTGACATGAAAGGCAAATGTGGTTGAGAAACTGGAAAGTGAATAGAGCTATGTATTAGTCCATTCAAAATAAAAGCCAAGGTCCTTAGGATGGGCTGTGAGGCTCTCCTAAAGTGCTCAGGCTCTTTCTGTCCATGAACTCTTCTCCTAGCCCTCTCTCCAGCTGACTCTGCTCCAACTACATTCCTGTCTTCGCATTCTAGCTGCCATTCACACTCTCCAGGCATGCTGTGCGGCCCGTAGTCAAGAAGGTTGGTAGACCAAAACCTAAAAACATGTCTCAAGTTCCCAGTGCCTTTTGAAATTATTTATTACAAAAATGATGCAAAGAGCTGACTTATTGGAAAAGACCCCGATGCTGGGAAAGATAGAAAGCAGGAGGAGAAGGGGGTGACAGAGGACGAGATGGTTGGATGGCATCACTGACTCAACGGACATGAGTTTATGCAAGCTCCGGGAAATGGTGAACGACAGGGAAGCCTGGCTTGCTGCAGTCATGGGGTCGCAAAGAGTCAACACAACTGAGTGACTGAACAACAATTACAAAATTTATTTCCTACTCCCTTTTAGTTGGGAAGTTAAATGAAATTGCCAAATAGTGACATTATAGAAAAGAGGAAGTAGTTAATACCCTCATTGTCTAGTCTCAGGTTCTTTACAATAAATCACCAAATGCCAAGCAAAATCAGAGAATGCAATACAGTAAGAAGATATAGATGCTGAATAGGAATATTTATATATCACTAAGGAAGATTCATCTGTTTGTTTACTGACAGGTGTGGTTAAATCCACAGGCTTTAATATAATTAACCCCAGTTACCAAGGGACTAATTATCTAGTCTAGATTTCATCAACTTTATCTTAAACAAGAAATTTACAGTTTCCTCCTCTCACCTCTTTCCATTTTCCCCCCTCTGATGTCTTACTCTTGACCCCAAACACTTTTACTTTCAAAATTTACTAGTGATGCTTAATTGCCAGGCTAACCAGTTTTCATCCAGTTTTGCCTGAGGGACTTCTACTAGGTTCAGTTCAGTTCAGTTCAGTTCATTCGCTCAGTCATGTCTGACTCTGCGACCCCATGAATTACAGCACGCCAGGCCTCCTTGTCCATCACCATTTCTTGGAGTTCACTCAGACTCACGTCCATCGAGTCCATGATGCCATCCATCCATCTCATCCTCTGTCGTCCCCTTCTCCTCCTGCCCCCAGTCCCTCCCAGCATCAGAGTCTTTTCCAATGAGTCAACTCTTCGCATGAGGTGGCCAAAGTACTGGAGTTTCAGCTTTAGCATCATTCCTTCCAAAGAAGTCCCAGGGCTGATCTCCTTCAGAATGGACTGGTTGGATCACCTTGCTGTCCAAGGGACTCTCAAGAGTCTTCTCCAACACCATAGTTCAAAAGCATCAATTCTTCGGCGCTCAGCCTTCTTCACAGTCCAACTCTCACATGCATACATGACCACAAGAAAAACCATAGCCTTGACTAGACGGACCTTAGTCAGCAAAGTAATGTCTCTGCTTTTGAATATACTATCTAGGTTGGTCATAACTTTTCTTCCAAGGAGTAAGCGCCTTCTAATTTCATGGCTGCAGTCACCATCTGCAGTGATTTTGGAGCCCCCAAAAATAAAGTCTGACACTGTTTCCACTGTTTCCCCATCTATTTCCCATGAAGTGATGGGACTGGATGCCATGATCTTTGTTTTCTGAATGTTGAGCTTTAAGCCAACTTTTTCACTCTCCTCTTTCACTTTCATCAAGAGGCTTTTAGCTCCTCTTCACTTTCTACTAGGTGACCACCCACAATTCAAACACTCCATTTGGGGTTTTCATGATGTGTTCTCTCTTGAGTGATGTGACCCTTCTAATCTCTACCTCCTTGTAGAGAAAAGCTTTAATCCCTCTAATCTAATCTCTCTGTCCTCACTGTTTGGTTCTTGTCCACAAGAAGCCCCTATTCTTGTTCTTCTCTGTGAACACATTCAACCTAATGGTTTGTTGCCTTGAGCACTGGCTGTGCTGTGCTTAGTCACTCAGTTCTGTACAACTCTGTAACCCAAAGGACTGTAGCCTGCCAGGCTCCTCTGTCCACCAGGATTCTCCAGGCAAGACTACTGGAGTGGGTTGCCTTGTCCTCCTGCAGGGGATCTTCCTAACCCAGGGAATGAACCCGTGTCTCCTGTAGTTCCTATACTGCAGTCAGATTCTTTACCACTGAGACGCCAGTGGTAAATGCAGTAGGTCCTTGTGGTTTAAATATGATTTTAATGGAATAGGATGGAGTCTTCCTAGGCAGGGGCTACAGACTGATCAAACTGATTCTCGCTTAAGCATTTCAAAGTCTTCTCCCCCTTATTACCTGCAATTAAACAGTAATGAAGAATCATTGGAAAAATTAAAATGCATACAGCATAGCTAATGATGGAAGAGGGATGACAGCCTGCCTAAAGACCCAGACACACATTCACATCCCATTAACTAGTCTTTTAACTGCTGTCTCCTGAGTTACTGCACATGTAGAAACTGAAGAGATCTACACAGGCAAGAACTTATCACAGGAGAGAGTGCCTGACCAGACTGCCGAGCTTAGTGAGAGCAAATATCTCCTGCCAGAGCCTGCCAAAGTGTTTGTTCACTCTTCCAGATCACTTGCAGTAGGAGCTCTGATGACAAGCTGGAGCTCGTGTCTCAGCTGTCATTACCAACAGCATTACTGATGAGTATGCTGAGCCCAGGATTCAGAGTAGGAATTCTCTGATACTGTTCTTTGCAGGGCTGGCCTCAAACTAACTGTGAATTCAGTCACCTTCATCCGTCCTCAGGGCAACCCAAAGTTTCTTCTTATATAGCCCCTCCCTGCCACTCTCTCCCCAAGATGCCTTATTCATCAGAGGTTGAAAAAGGGTTGGGGATACAGGGAGGAGGAATTAGAAAGGGGCAATTTTTTACTTTTTAAAAATTTTCTTTATTTAAAATAATTTTTTTTAATGTGGACCATTTTAAAAATCTGTACTGGATTTGCTACAATATTGCTTCTGGGGTTTTTTATTTAAAATTTATTTATTTTAATTGGAGGCTAATTACAATATTGTATTGGTTTTGCCATGCATCAACATGAATGTGCCACGGGTGTACATGTGTTCCCCATCTTGCACCCCCTCCCACCTCCTTCCCCATACCATCCCTTTGGGTCATCCCAGTGCACCAGCCCCAAGCATCCTGTATCCTGCATCGAACTTGGACTGGTGATTCATTTCTTATATGATATTATACATGTTTCAATGCCATTCTCCCAAATCATCCCACCCTCTCCCTCTCCCACAGAGTCCAAAAGACTGTTCTATACATCTGTGTCTCTTTTGCTGTCTCACATACAGGGTTATCGTTACCATCTTTCTAAATTCCATGTATATGCGTTAGTATGCTGTATTGGTGTTTCTCTTTCTGGCTTCTGTTTTATGTTGTTGCTGTTTTGTCCGTGAGGCATGGATCTTAGCTCCCTGGCCAGCGATGGAACTCACACCCTCTGCATTGAAAGGCAAAGACCACCAGAGAAGTTCTGGGGCTAATTTTTAAATGAAAACAATACGTGTACATAATTTTTGTGAGTCAAAGACTATTCTAAGGTTTAGAACTAAAAAGACAGTCACTTGGCTCTTTTCTTCCTTCATCATTTCCATCTTATACTACCCAGATGCAACCACTTTCAGCTATTTTAACAGTTTCTCCTGGCATTTAACTCCATGTCTAAATATCTGCTTATGTGCCTATTTATTTTTACATTTTGATTTTAACATTATCGATTGGTTTTCTATGGCTATACTTTAGTAAGTTTAGAACCCCAACTGCCTAACACATGTACACTCTGCTAAACCCTAAAACTGGCTATATGATAACTGGATATAAAAGTATTTATACTTTTATTGGATATAATAGTATTTCAGCTGTCATACAGTGTATTATGTTTTCTTTCTTGCTCAACCTTTTTTTTTTAAAGTTAATAAATGCCTTGTTTTTTAAAGCTTAGCTAACTAAATCAGCTCCAAGAATATCTCACCATGTAGACAAGAAATCAGGTCATCTATCAATTACTTTTTTCTTTTATTCTTGGGGTCTTTCCTCTGAAGTCTCTCAAATCAACCTGGGCTAACTGCTCTTGAGACCAGTTGTTCTGGGTCTACCCTCACTCTCATCCAGGAATTTCCTTTGTCCTTTTCTAATGCTGGATGCTCTATTTTCATGTTCCATTTATCTCTCTTTCTTGTTTTTGCCTTGTTTTTGTGGGGTACACCTTCCAGTAGCTTCCAAAGCAAAGTACACAGGAGAAACATTTCTTAAGAGCTTGGTTATCTTAAGTGTTTTTATTCTAGCTCCTACTTAACTGATAGTATTTTAGGGTTTATATTTCCAAGTTGAGAATAATTTTGGCTCAGAATTATTTTGTTTTTGGGAAGCCCATTGCTATGTGATTAGCTGTCTCTGGTATGTGAGCTATGTTTTGTCTCCCTCTCCAGGGTGCCATCAAGTGTTCTTCCCCTAAATCAAGATATGTCAAAGTGCAATTATAGAATTTCAAAATTAAATCTTCTACAACCCCTGGCTTACATAGTTTTGGTCCTTTCTTTTACAAGGATCAATTTAAATGTCTTCCTGTTCACAGCTTTGTTTTCAATAATTGCAATTTGCTAAAAGCTTCAAAAGCTGAAAAATTTGGCACTTTATACATGAAATGCCACCTCCTAAAACCAGAAAAGTAAGCACATTTCATTTTAGCATCCTGTGTACTGTTCTTGAAAGGGTCTGGGAAGGATCAGGAAAAGAGAGAGGGTGATCACTGGTTATTGTCTAGATTTAACCACAGGTTAAGATGAGAGGTCTGTTTCCTGCAAATGTATTTCACACGCTACTAAGTGAGAGCATGACAGACTCTGGGAAGTCGGGAAGTAAAGGTCATCTGGTCTCATAAGGATGATTTTAAAGCAACTATTACTACAAATAGTACTTCATTACAAATGAAAATAATCTGGAAAAATGGTAAACTAGATCCAATTCTAGTGGGACTGTTCTAGGCAAACAAGGATGTATGGCCACTTTAGACCTAGGGCATCTTTGATATTATTGCAGAGATATCCATTTCATATTTTATGGAAAGAGGGTTTTATCTTAAAATGTGTATGGATGTCTCTATAAGTTGCTCTGGCCTGAGCATTCTGAAAAAACAAATATAAAACAGAGATAAGGGACTTGTAAGGACTTGTAACCCCAAGGAGGGTTGCCTGACTAGGAGGAGAATGATGTGGAAAGGAATATAGGTTGGGTTATTGCTAGAGGTAAACACCATGGATGCGTCCTGTAATGGTTTGAGCAAAAGTCAACCACAATTTGAGATTTCATACCCTCTTAGTGCTATAAAGAAATGTTCCAGTTGGATGAGGGCTCAAAACCTCTAGATTTAATGAGATTTCAACTTTCAAATGCAGTCTCTAGTTTGCATGGAGTGAGACTTGCTAACAAAGTTGACAGCTTTTAAAAGGCTAATACTTGTTCTGAAGAGTTAGAAAAACCCTGTGGTCCTCGTGTGAGCACCAGCTGGGTTCTGTGAGGTTGACACACGGTGCTTTTTCTTGAGAAAGTCAGCACTGCCTGTGTGTTCACCCAGAGCAGCAGCATATCTGAGGTCACGAGAAAGCTTGACAGAAAGTTTCATTATGGTGACTTCTATCAAAAGAGAAAAATCTGTTCACTTGAACTCTGAAGTAGGTGTTTTTAAATCTGGCTAGCTGATTTAGGACTGCTTAATCTGTTGTTGTTATTGTTCAGTAGCTAAGTTGTGTCCTACTCTTTGTGACCCCATGGACTGCAGCATGCCAGGCCTCCCTGTCCTTCACTGTCTCTGAGAGTTTGCTCAAATTCATGTCCATTGAGTTAGTGATGCTATCTAACCATCTCACCCCGTTATCCCCTTCTCTTTTTGCCTTCAATCTTTCCCAGCATCAGGGCCTTTTCCAGTGAGTTGGCTTTTCACATCAGGTGGCCAAAGTATTGGAGCTTTAGCTTCAGATGATTACTTATCTACCTACTTAAATTTATACTATGCATATTCTTATGTACTAGACATTGTACTTGCTGCTTGAAACAAGGAAGATACAGTTACCACCTTTATGGATGGGTACATATGGATGCCACCTTTGGGATGAATACAAAGAAATATTTCTTTGGGTGGAGGTAATTCTAAGGCATTCATTACCTATCCTTCTGCCCTTCCAACAAGTTGCAAATTTCAAATATAGATTGATGCCAAGATAAACATATTTTTGAGGAATAAGAGATTTTGAGAAGTATATTTCTCATCAGATTGATTTAATGGAAGAAAATCATTTAACTGATATAATGATGTTATATTTATAATGATGGTAATAATTCAGTGGGTACTTTGCATGTGCCAGATACTGTGTTAGAAATTTTGTATTGATTATTTCATTTAATCTTCTCAACAATCCCATATGTAGGCACTACTGTTATCTCTGTCTCTCTCTTTTTTTTAAAGAAGAAAAGTGATTTACAAAAAGTTAGGTAATTTACTTGCCCTGGGGCATTTATAATGTACAGATGAACCAAGAACCAAGCCTAGTGAGTCTGACTCTGAAACGACAGTCTTAACTCCAGACATTCCCTGCTTCCATCAGATTCAGGCTAAGTGTCATCCATTTGTGAGGTCATTGTGGATCAGGTCTGTGCAGTCACTCTTCAGATGCTAAGGGAAGGCATTGTTGAAGGGCCTGAAAGGTCTAGTCAACCACTGTTAGGAGCATCACCTTTAATCTAGCACAGTCCTTATTTATGGCTCAGTGGATGTATCATCTCTGTCTTGTCAGTGCCTCTTTGTGGAAACTCTGTCCAAGTGTCCTAGCTGGTGAAAAATAGGCATAAACCTACTCAGCAGAACCCAAGTAGAAGGAAAATCTCAATCACAATTTGCTTTCACGTCGAGTAAACATCCTACATCAAAGAGATGGAAGTTGGCTTATGAATGGCAGCTTGGAAATGGCTCATCTGTTAGCTCATATAAACGGTACTAAATATCAGCTTGAAAAGCACCAGAGCATGTTCAGAGTATAGAAAGCTAAGATGTAATCGCTTACAACTCCTCTGTATGGATGTGTGTGTGTGTGTGTGTGTGTGTGTGTGTGTGTGTGTGTGTGTGTGTGCTATTTTGTGAGTCAAGCTAAGGTCACAAATATTAAATTATTCAATTTGGCAGCACAAGATTAAGCCCATAAAATGTGTTAATGTGACACATAATTTCACAAATGGGACTTTAGGATGGCTTGCTAGGATTCTCCAACATGGCAAAAATACCTATTAACTTTTACTGCAGTTGTCTTCAGATTGAGGTAGAATCAGCTAATAGTTCTAGAAAGAAGTGGTGGTGGAGGAACATGGATTGGAAGTCAATGTTCCTAAGCAGTGATTTTGCTTTTGTAATTTGCTTTTCTTTCCTAACTTCTCTTCAGACATACAAGTAAGCTGTCTTATTCTCATTAATTACTTGACAATAATGTCTACTATATACTGAATTGTATACTGGGGAATTAACCATGTTTTAAAGAAATAAATTTTATACAGTGCAGTAATTTGAATGTATTATTGTTATATGCCATTATTATTCAAATAGTATTATTTGTTACATTGGAAACACTATACATTTTCCAAAAACTGGAAAATGAGCTACAGAAACTGGGATACATCTGCATAATAAAATATCATCTAGCTGTTAAAATGATGTTAGCAAAGATTTTTTTACTAACAAGTAAAAATATTACTCTGTTAAATGAATAAATTAAGTTAAAACTTGTTCACATAATCTAGTATTTGTAAAATATCCATAGAAAAAGACTGGGAGGCCCATTCCAAAATGTTGAGATTGTCTCAGGGTTATGGATATCAGCTTTTTCCCTTCTCTTTTTTTTTTTTTTGCTATTCTTTCTGTGTTATTCATATTCTCTGTCATAAGAGTTATTTTCATAATCTCAAACCAAAGTAAAAATCTCACTTAAGAGACATTTGAATTATTCATAAGTGCCAATGGAAACTTTAATTAGCAGTCACCATTATGTTTGGGCACTTAAAGCAGTTTCAATATCAAGCAATTTTAGTACTTTCAGTAAAAGTGATTTGTTCAAAGTATGAGAAGGATATGATTTAATTATGGCCTTTTATGAAAATTCCATTTATGGCCAAGAGTGGAGAGCACCTGGGTTGCACGTGGACTTCCTGGTGGTCTTGCCCTGAGTGTGTGTAAGGCTAGGAGCACGCTGCCTGCTGCTCCTGTTGTCTCCCTACACCTGTCTCAACTCCCCTCCCACTGATTCAGGACCTGCTTAAAGGTCATTCTTTGAGGCAGTCCTTCCCATGCCTCTCTTCTCACTCTCCACTCCGGTCCCTCAGGAAGGTCGTTCTATTAAAGGCACCCTGCCAGCACCCTGTCGTTTTTCAGGGAGCCTTTTCTGTGATGTGATTTCGTCCACCCATCCTTCTGCTGCACTTGACACTCTATCTGGCTCCCTGTTGCTATCTGAGCAGCTAGAGCAGAGTATAGCACTTCAGAACTCAGTCCCTATTTGTTGCACGAACAAGTGGATCCATGACATTTTAGATGCCGGATGTCAATTCCAAATGTGTACACATCCCCATGCCACTGAAATTATGTTCAAAGGAGAAGCCCCGGAATGGGGCCATGATGGAAGCTGGATGTGGAGAGGAAAAGTGAGGGATGTGCCTTCCTTCAGACACATTAGCAGTGGAGTGTGTGTTAGTCTATCAACCCTATTCTTAAGTCAGAGCTGAGGTTTAATAATAGTATAGCCTCTGCCTGAGTATGAAAGCAAACTACTTGGCTTTGCATTCCAGCTAGTCATTTACTACATCTGTGAATATGGCTTGTTATTTAATACTCCTGTGCCGTAGTTCCTTCATCCGTATAAAGAGCTATGCCAAATCACTCAGTCGTAGCTCTCTTTGTGACCCCATGGACTGTAGCCCACCAAGCTCCTCTGTCCATGGGATTCTCCAGTAAAGAATACTGGAGAGGGTTTCCATGCCCTCCTCCAGGGCATCTTCCAGACCCATGGATAGAATCCTCATCTCTCGTGTTTCCTGAATTGTCAGGCTAGTTCTCTACCACTAGTGATACCTGGGGAGCCTATATTGAGCTATAGTATCAATTAAACTTATTGTAAACAGAAAATGAGAGCACCTACAGAGCTGAACACAGCCCTGGAATACTTCAGGTGTTCATTACGTCTCTTCAACAGCAGCAATATTGTTATTATTAATAGTTTTTAATTTCTAAAGTCCTTACCAATTTTGAGACACAAATTTCTCAATGACCACTAGATGGCATTAAGGTTAATTTAAAATATACAGAGTGTTGTCCTTATTCATATCTATAAAAACATGTAGTGAAAGGCAATTTCATACATTCTGATTTTTAAGGTCAGAATTAATAAGTAAGGGATTTTCGTTATTTTACATAGGAAAATCCTAGAGGGGATCATATTTGATTAAGCTATGTTTCCATTAAGGGCTCACCAGGCTTCTTTGTTTTTCAACTAAGATGTTTACTGTTGAGTGTTCTGAACTATGCTATAAATTAAATGGCCATCTCAGTGCACTGAAAACACAACTATAGTTTTGCAACCTTGGTGGGGTATACAGGTGATAAACAATGTGTTAAACTCAGTGGTGAGTTGGACAGAAGCTTCTGTGGGTTTCTTGAGCTGGGAGTGAAGATCATACAGCAGTGATTATGTGTGAAGCAGATGAGCGTATAAAGGAAGAGCCTGGTGCATCAGGCAGGAAGTGTACTCATTTGCTCAAGGATACTGTATCATGAGACAGATGCCTGTTGCTTTCTCAGCTTTGCAGAATGTAATAAATAAGCAGAAAATGCAAATACATTATAAATATCCTTCTCAGCAAGCTGCAGAGGACTTAAAACTTCAGGATTGCTGAATTTTTTTGTGGATTACCCAGACATTAATCTGTGGATATGTTATCTAAGGTGTTGTAGAAGAGATATGTATTTAGGACATTCAGAAAGGAGAATAACCATGGTGACAAGTAAACTTTGATGGGGTGGGTGGCTCACTAAGAGCAAAGAGGCACACAGTGTTTAACAAGGGGGAAAAATTAGTTTTGTTATAATGGCCAATGAACCTGAGTTGGGAAACCATCCACTTGGCAGTTTTGTTCAGTGTTAGAGTTGGATTGCTGAATGACCCAGCTCACATGTGAACTTCACTGGGGCAGCAAAGGCATGTGGATGGCATTTCTGAGTCTTCAATGAAGAACATAGTACTTACGGAGAGCACTGTATGCACTCAATAAATGTTGGTTTAATGAAGAGTAATAAAATATCCAATCAGTTAGACTAAATGAAAGAATCCTATTGGAGGTCAGCAAGCAGTATTTTTGGTCAAGTTGTTATAGCGTATTTGTAAGAAGACACTCCCTGTTCATTTTAAATACATAAGAGAATATAAAATATGAACCAAATATAACAAAAAGAGATAAAAAGGCAAGGTAAAGTTGAAAAATAAAGTAAAGGCCTATATGAACCAGAAATGGAACTCAATCACAATGAATGAGGCTAAAGGTTTAGGGTACTGCTGCTGCTGCTGCTGCTAAGTCGCTTCAGTGGTGTCCGACTCTGTGCGACCCCACAGATGGCAGCCCATTGGGCTCCGCCATCCCTGCAATTCTCAGGCAAGAACGCTGGAGTGGGTTGCCATTGCCTTCTCTCCAATGCATGAAAGTGAAAAGTGAAAGTGAAGTCGGCTCAGTCGTGTCTGACTCAGCGACCCCATGGACTGCAGCCCAACAGGCTCCTCCGTCCATGGGAGTTTCCAGGCAAGAGTACTGGAGTGGGCTGGCATTGCCTTCTCCGTAGGGTACTGGACTCCTTGTATCCCTCAGAATAGATTGGTGAGTTTTGCTTCTGTGGAAAACAAAGTAAACACTCTCCCCTTGTTGAATGGGGAATTGGGTCCAGGCTTGGGCTTCCCAGGGGTGGTAGTGGTAAAGAACCTGCCTGCCAATGGAGGAGATATAAGAGATGTGGGTTCAGTCCCTAGGTCAGAAAGATCCCCTGGAGAAGGGCATGGCAACCCACTCCAGTATTCTTGCCTGGAGAACCCCATGGACAGAGGAGCCTGGTGGGCTACAGTTGATAGGGTCGTACAGAGTCAGACACAACTGAGGTGCCGTAGTACACACACATTCACTGCTTGCATTTAACTCCCAAAATTTTGATCAGAATTAAGATTAAATGTTAACAAGAAGAAAAGTGAATCCACTACAATTGAGATACCTAGACTTTAGTCTTATTGACTTTAAAAATGTTGGTTTTTCTGTTGTTTTTTTAGCAAACTTAGAAAGGAATGATCACTTATGAGGATGATTCAGATTAGCCAAAGCCCAAGACATTGTTGTAAAAAAAAAGTTTTTTTTCTCCAAAAACCTAGAATGCAAATATAGCTAGAAATAACAGATGGCCAAGGCACTCTCTCCTTTGTGGGTACACCACCTAGAAAACTAAATTATAATCAGAAGTCTGCCTAGTGAGCATGAGATCAGAGCAAGAGGAATTAGTAATACAATTAAAATGATTGAAAAGTTTTATAGTAGAGGTGGGCAAACTTTTTTCTGTAAAGGTTTTGTCAAGACTACACAACTTTGCCATTATAATGCAAAGGGAGCCATAGTTAATGGGTAAATGAATGGACATGCCCGTGATACAATAAAATTTTATTTACAAAACAGGATTTGGTCTATGAGCTATAGTTTACCAACCCCTGTTTTGTGGCACCAGATCCTATATGCCTGATGTATCCCTCTCCACCATGTGGTTAGAGATACTGCATTTATATGAGGCACTGAGTTCTTGAATTAGGGTTTTCTCACCCTCGGTTAAGCAGAGATGAAATTAGTGTCTGTGACTTGGCTTTTGGCAGGCCTCTGTGGTCCCCTCCTCCTCATGATTAAGGCTCCTTAGGTATGGTCACTCCTCCAACTAGAGTTGAGTGTTGTTGGTTTAGGAAGCATTCTGCCTTCTTAAGGTGACTTTCGATATCTCTGTTTCAGTTTAACTCTCGGGAACATTTTATTTCCCAGTTCTATACTGGTCCCCAGCTCTCTCATTTCCCATTTCTAAGAGATTTCTCATCATCACCCCACATTGATCCTGCAATGGCAGCTCATGGTGCAGATCCAAGCAAGGGAAGTGCTGAAGCATGGTTATCAGCTGATGCTTAAAATGCTTACTTCGCCCAGTTGTGTGGTTTCAGGAAAACTGCCTTAAGTTTATAGCCCCCAGAGCCCTCACTGGCAGCCTGGGACCCAAAAACATCTTGGGCTGAGTCTACATTTTAAAGAAAACACATGTAAAGGACTTTTTTTTCCTCACAAGAGTTTTTTTACATTTTTGTAGTAATTATTCTGGTCTGATGGCCTCTGATTCCTGTCAATGTGTAACTTTAGTTAGTGATGGAGGAGCAGCCATTTCTTATCCTAAGTGGTGGCATCAGAGTCTACTTTAGCAGCTTAGAATGCAGAATGTGGGCAGAAC
Source organism: Nanger dama (assembly GCA_917880005.1). Classification (NCBI taxonomy): domain Eukaryota; kingdom Metazoa; phylum Chordata; class Mammalia; order Artiodactyla; family Bovidae; genus Nanger; species Nanger dama. The sequence goes on from CAKJTW010000051.1 coordinate 11,566,156, forward strand.
TCCTGCTGCGGTAGCATGCCTGGGAGCTGATTAGCAGTGCAGACTCACAGGGCCCCAGATCTTCTCAATGAGAATCTGCATGTTAACAGAATCCTCAGATAATTCATGATAATAAATTTTGAAGTCCAACTTATTTTGCATCTTAATAGTCTTTATTTTTTATCTTTTTGGCTTTGTTTAGATATAATTGACAAAATTATAAGACATTTAAAATGCATGTCATTTATCATAGTGATTTGATATATGCTGACATTGTAAAAGGATTTCCCCTAGCACATCTATAGCTTAATGTTAATTAGGAAACAGTGGCTCCTTTTGGCTGCAGAATTCAGAAAGGCCATAAAGTTAGAGATGTGGGGCTAATTCCTTTCATATTTTCATTTCTTTGGGCAGATCATGAGGGTATGTGGTGGTCTTGATGGGTGTGCTCATCCCAAAGTCTGTTCATAACTCAAATTATTATGATTAGATAGAGGGGTTGATATATATATATATTTAAATAAATTTATTTACTATAAATTTATTATAAAATATTTATAAATTTAAATATATAAATATATTTAAATAAACATATTTATACATACACATATATATTCTTTCCCCTTATTAGTTATTATAAAATATTGTATATAGTTTCTTGTGCTACTTTAGGTCTTTGGTTATCTATCTTATATATAGTAATGTGTATATATTAATCCCAGCCACCTAATTTATCCTTTGCCCTTTGGTAACCATAAATTTGTTTTCTGTGCAATCTTAAAATTTTTATAAAAGTCTTCCTAAGTGACTCTAATCAGATTTATTGTATTCTTTGCAGCCAAAGATGGAAAAGCTTTATACAGTCAGCAAAAACAAGATTCGGAGCTGACTGTGGCTCAGATCATGAACTCCTTATTGTCAAATTCAGCCTTAAACTGAAGAGAGTAGGGAAAACCACCAGCCCATTCATGTATGACCTAAATGAAATCCCTTATGATTATACAGTGAAAGTGACAAATAGATTCAAGGGACTAGATCTGATAGACAGAGTGCCTGAGGAACTACGGATGGAGATTCATGACACTGTACAAGAGGCAGTGATCAAGACCATCCCCAAGAAAAAGAAATGCAAAAAGGCAAAATGGTTGTCTGAGGAGGCCTTACAAATAGCCGAGAAAGAAGAGAGGCTAAAGGCAAAGGAGAAAAGGAAAGATGTACCCATTTGAACTCAGAATTCCAAATAATAGCAAGGAAAGATAAGAAAGCCTTCCTCAGTGATCAGTGCAAAGGAGTAGAAGAAAATAATAGAATGGGAAAAACGAGATCTCATCAAGAAAATCAGAGATATCAAGGGGACATTTTATGCAAAGATGGGCACAATAAAGGACAGAAATGGTATGGACCTAACAGAAGCAGAAAATATTAAGAAGAGGTGGCAAGAATACACAGAAGAACTATACAAAAAGATCTTAATGACCCAGATAACCACGATGGTATGATCACTCACCTAGAGCCAGAAATCCTGGAATGTGAAGTCAAGTGGGCCTTAGAAAGCATCACTACGAACAAAGCCAGTGGAGGTGGTGGAATTCCAGTTGAGCTATTTCAGATCCTAAAGATGCTGTGAAAGTGCTTCACTGAATATCCCAACAAATTTGGAAAACTTAGCAGTGACCACAGGACTGGAAAAGGTCAGTTTTCATTCCAATCCCAAAGAAAGGCAATGCCAAAGAATATTCAAACTACTGCACAATTGCACTCATCTCACACGCTAGCAAAGTAATGCTCAAAATTCCCTAAGCCAAGTTTCAACAGTATGTGAACTGTGAACTTCCAGATGTTCAAACTGGATTTAGAAAAGGCAGAGGACCCAGAGATCAAATTGCCAACATCCACTGGATCATGGAAAAAGCAAGAGAGTTCTAGAAAAACATCTATTTCTGTTTTATTGACTATGCCAAAACCTTTGACTGTGTGGATCACAGTAAACCATGGAAAGTTCTTAAAGAAATGGGAATACCAGACCACCTGACCTGCCTCTTGAGAAATCTGTATGCAGGTCAAGAAGCAACAGTTAGAACTGGGTATGGGACAACAGACTCTTTCCAAATCGAGAAAGGAGTATGTTAAGGCTGTGTATTGTCACCATGCTTACTTAACTTATATGCAGAGTCCATCATGTGAAATGCCAGGCTGGATGAAACACAAGCTGGAATCAAGACTGCTGGGAGAAACATCAGTAACTTCAGATATGCAGATGACACCAGCCTTATGGCAGAAAGTGAAGAAGAACTAAAGAAGCTCTTGAAGAAAGTAAAAGAGGAGAATGAAAAAGTTAGCTTAAAGCTCAACATTCAGAAAATGAAGATCATGGCATTCAATCCCATCACTTCATGGCAAATAGATGGGGAAAGAATGGAAACAGTGACAGACTGTATTTTCGTGGGCTCTAAAATCACTGCAGATGGTGACTGCAGCCATGAAATTAAAAGACGCTTACTCCTTGGAAGAAAAGCTATGACCAACCTAGACAGCATATTCAGAAGCAGAGACATTACTTTGCCAACTTCCAGGAGTCATGTATGGATGTGAGAGTTGGACTGTGAAGAAAGCTGAGTGCTGAAGAATTGATACTTTTGAACTGTGGTGTTGGAGAAGACTCTTGAGAATCCCTTGGACTGCAAGGAGATCCAACCAGTCCATTCTGAAGGAGATCAGCCCTAGGACTTCTTTGGAAGGAATGATGCTAAAGCTGAAACTCCAGTACTTTGGCCACTTCATGCGAAGAGTTGACTCATTGGAAAAGACTGTGATGCTGGGAAGGATTGGGGGCAGGAGGAGAAGGGGACAGCAGAGGATGAGATGGCTGGATGGCATCACGGATTCAATGAACGTGAGTCTGAGTGAACTCTGGGAGTTGGTGATGGACAGGGAAGCCTGGCATGCTGTGATTCATGGGGTCGCAAAGAGTCAGACATGACTGAGCGATTGAAATGAACTGAACTGAACTGAACTGAACCATGATAAGTCCCCCTCAGGCAAAGGAAGGATAAGTCTTCTTCAGAGGGGAGAAAGAAGTGAAGAGGCTGTGGAAAACAAAGAATCCATGGCTTTTCGTTGGTTGATTCTTACCAGGAGAGAAGAGGAGCCTTTCATCTTCCTGATGGCTCTATCAGCCTAGGGCATAAGAGCACCCCTTCTGATCCCCCATCTTTATTTAACTGAGCTTTGAGTTTATCAATTTTTTATACTTCAAAGTCACCTTTAGGTCTCAGAGAACCTAGTATGATAATCCCTTTTGTTACCTCTTGGTTATGCCTATAACTTCTAGAAAAATAAACAGGTACAGGTGGTTAACTGAAAGAAAAGATTCATACTACCACCTTGTTGACAACATCGTCTGAAGAATGGTGCAAAATGTGTGGCTTTCCCCTGTTCCACTTTCTTTCTCATAAGGTTGCCAAATTACAGAATCTGCTACTTTCTCTTATTGGGAGTCCCTCCTTTTACTGATTTCCATCTTTTGTCTCTCCTTCTGTAGGTTTTTCTCCTCTTTTTAAATACTTCTGCACAAATTCCTCTCTCTCTCCCAACTCTGATGTCTAGACTCCATCTTAGAGGTGGTTCTCAGTGTCATGATAATCTTTGGCTGTGTCCTGGAAGGGGCGTTTAGGGCTTTGTTTGTTGAGAGAGTAAGCTTTAGGCACTCAGAGTCTTCACAGAGACTAGTGCAACTCGTGATGGGTTCTCCATGTTTAATTTAGCTGAGTTATTCTACTCATCCCAATAGCTTTCTCTTCTCCCTCTCATATCAAAGACTCTCTCCACTAGGAGAGATGTGAGAAGAAAAGAAGTGAAAACACTGTTTAACATCTTTAGGTTGCTAAGGGAACTGGCTATCATATGGAGGGAAAAGATAGCAAGGTTGCTCTCTGATTCCGAGGACAAGAGGTTGAGAAGTAGTATTTCCCTAATTCTGAAGCACTTTGGAAATTGATGTCACACTATTTTTCCCACTTAGCTCTAATATTGGAGTGCTTAAAACCTGTTATAGTGAAACCTGTATCTTCTTCAACCCTTTAAGGGGAAGTCTTATGAATTTTTTGCTTTCTGGGACTTATATTTATATGGTAACGTTCCCTTTAAGAGGAACTCAGAGATAAGTTGAAACAAACTCCAGACTGAAGTCAAGGTGAAATAAAGCTTTCTATGAGGAGGAATTATTCATGGACCTCATAATTGACAATCTTGTGCAAGATAATTGGAACATCATTTTAGACACTCCTTGTGACTTGATTGAATTTTAGTTGGATCTAAGCATTCAGCCTGAAGGTACTCTGAAAGTATAATTCTGTTTGGAATAAAAGTTAAAGGAATTTTTGGGTAAAAATTTGGAGGTAAAAAACTATAGATGCTGGTGGGTACAGAATCAGGGATAGGAACTATGCCAGTACAAATAACTCACATATATGCTGGCCCTGAAATTCTAGAAAAATCCTTTTTACAAAGGAAAAAAGATAAGCTAAACAAGGAAAATTTCCTTGTAATATAAGAAGCATATATATCATGGCCAGCAAATATTCAATATGACTGTTGCCTCTTCCCTCCAACCTGTACCCCAACAGATATTGCTAGTTGATCAAGACTCACTTTTCCACAAAGCATACAACTGGTCTTGCAGTGATCACTACAGTTTTCCAAGTAGCCAAGGGAGAATCACATAATTTGATATCTGAGATTATCTGAGATACAATTTACCTTCCTTGATAGCCTCAGTCACCAAAGAAGGCTCTCAGGTAGACTTGAAATTCTTCTTTGTCCAAATGTCAGAGAAACATTGCAAAATGTCATAGGAGAAAGAGAAGATAAGGTACATAGAAAGTCTTTGTGTAAATCAGATCTGAATCTTTTACACAACTGATTGAATATTATTTACTTTCAACCTGAAAGAAGCTGCTCCTATGTCATTCAAAGAGGGCCCAAACCGAAAACTAAAGTCACTAAATACTCCCACATTCTAGAGAGAGATGCAAATGAATGGCCTAGAGTTGAAGCAGAAACTTTATAGGATTTCTACTTTATAGGGTTTGTTTATGAAGAAGTAGTCAAATCAGCCCCATTACCTCTAATCACCATTGCCTTCCTGGCCTGTGAAAGAAGCCTGGGGAGAGGAAAAGCATCATCACAGTCCTTTGAAATGTGGGGGAATTCTCCCTCTCCTCCCTAGAACGGAAGGAGTGCACTCCAAGAGATCATCTGCAAAGAGAGTTGGTGTTTTCAAGAAGGAAAGGCTGGATTACTCTTGTTCCTCATTATGACAACTTGCTCTTATGTTTCTCTGCCTGTCTGAGGAGGGGAAGTAAGACCTGCAGCAAGAAGGTGGTCGAGAGATGGGACGGCAGTAGAGTGCCTGCTTGCTGACCCTTGGTATGTCAAGGAAGCATGAGTTTTCCAAGGGTTGGGAAGACACAACAGAAGGTAGCTTGGCCAAGTTTGTTTGTCCTCACCAAGAAGATATGCTTTCTGGGTGTAGGAACCTCAGCAGCAAAAGCTGTTACATTGACCACTGGTGGGAGACACTGGAGCAATGATGAAAGGGGTTGAACCAGAGTTAAAGTTCCCATGTTTGGGACTCTTCAGCGGGAGGCTCCACAGGGCCCTCCAGAGAAGCCTGAAATGTACAACACAAGATATTCATCATTCAGAAGCCAACTCTACAGAGGACACTGGTTGTCAGTGTTAGTATAAGAAGAGAAAGTCGATAAGAATAGACAAGAGCCCGCCCTTAAGACACAAGAGAAGACATTTACCTTTTCCAATGTGGTGGCCAGCCTTCAGAATAGACTTATTTTTCTTCTCTTTTGTTCTCTATCCTCCAACCTCTCACCACTCTATACCTACTTTTCTCTTTTCTCTACTTTCTAGAGCATAGAAAGAGATCGGGATTCCTGGATTCCAAAGCTTTTGTGTTGGGTGGGGTCAATTTGCAGATAATTATAGCTATGGGAATACTGGGGAAAAAATATTACTTGATGCTTGAATTTACACAACTAATAATGGTTTCTTTGGAGTTAATTACACTCTCTTTCTTCTTTTTATTCCCCTCCCCCAAGATACTAATTTGAAATGATAAAATTTTCTAATAATAAAATGAAAGATTCTAAATATTCTTGTAAAGGGTAGCAAGGTAAGTTGTCATCTTACTTCTACCCTCATTTACTCAGAGGCACAGGTCCTATGGCTGAGCTGCAAATCAAAAGGTGAGGATTACACTCTGCTTGTAGTGGAGGATTACAAAGCCATATAACACATGGGTACAGAACTGGGGCCAGTAATTCAATCTGCCATACTTCTCAATCCATTTATTTGGTATGATCTTAATTTCTCGCTATTTCATATAGCTTAGTTATATATAATATATAAATTGTTGGCTTCCCAGGTGGCACAGTGGTAAAGAATCTGCCTGCCAATGCAGGAGGCAAAGAATATGTGGGTTTGATTCCTGGGTCAGGAAGATCCTCTGGAGGAGGAAATGGCAACCTGTTCCATTCCAAACTCTTGCCTGGAAAATCCCATGGACAGAGGAGCCTGGTGGGCTACATGGGCAAAGAGTCAGACATGACTGAGCACATGAGCTGAACTGAATGTCTATAAATTATCTGTGTTATAAAGAGAAACTTCTCTAGGGCTAGGGCCATGTAGAAGAGGATGATCTGAAGGGTAAGGAAATTAGAGACAGTGTGATCAGGCAGAAGGTTGATGAAATCAGTTAGGGCAGGATGAATCTTGAGCTGAGATGGGCTAACATGTTAGAAAGGAAGGGGAGGAAAGTCCCTCTGAGAAAGACTTTGGAGACAGGAATGTGTCTGGCAGGTTGATTGGTTGATAAGAAAAGGAAGGGGTTCTTGTCATGCCCAGATGCCTGGCTTGGGCGATGGCAATAATCAGGGGAAAGTATAGTTCAGGACTGGATGTGGAAATATGAGGGCCTGTGAGATATTCAGGGATGCCCATGAAGCATCTAGAGTTTTGGATCTGAACCTCAGGAGACAAAGATTTTGCTGGAAACAGATTTAGGCATCATCAACTTGGAGTAATTAATGTTCTAAGTGAAGTGGAAGTTGCTCAGTCGTGTCTGACTCTGCGACCCAATACAGTCCATGGAATTCTCCAGGCCAGAATACTGGAGTGGGTAGCCTTTCCATTCTCCAGGGGATCTTCCCAAATAATGTTCTAGGAACAGAAAAAATTCCTGAAGGGGCCTATGTGTAGAAATATGAAGCCCAAACCCACTGGCTTTTAAGAAATAGCAGAGGAAGTAAAATTCACAAAAGGGATCATAGTATATGCAGGGGGCAAGTTTTAACACAAGCTGAAACTCAGAGATGTCAGGATGAAATGAGCTGTTATAATTTGGGCTCATTTCCTCCCTAGATACAAAGTTCTTCTCCAGGGCAATGCCCCACCCTACCCTGCCCACCTTGTGTTGGCAATGCTTGGGTCTAGGGAGTGTGTGTTAGGTGCTTCTAGTTTTTGCAGGCAAAGGAGAGTTCCACAGGGACGTGATGATTCAATTTTGCTTTCCTTCAAATAAAAATTAGTCTCCATGAGCCCCAAAACCCTACCAAATGAATGTAGATGTGTTTTGGGGTTTTAATCCATCATGGTGGTGGTGTTCAGTCACTAAGTTGTGTCTGCCTCTTTGTGACTCCATGGACTGTAGCCTGCCAGGCTCCTCTGTCCATGGGATTTCCCAAGCAAGAATACTGGAGTGGGTTGCCGTTTCCTTCTCCAGAGGATCTTCCCAACCCAGCCACCAGGGAAGCCTTTAATCCATTGTAGGCAACAGTTTTTAGCATTTTAACTTGAACCATTTGTGTTAGTGAACACAAATTAATTATCTGGTATTTCTGTATCCACCCACTAAATTAGTGAAACAACCATGAAATTACCTTTGTTTTGTTTGACTTTTTGTAAGTATTTATGAGACACAAGGAAGGGTAGATTGAGATGAAAACAAAGTCCTTGGAGAACACTTGTGAAGTTAAGTAATTTTCAAAGGGGCTTTGTATCATCAGAAAGACTGCTTTCCTTAGAACCATCTGAATTATACTTGGGAGACCTTGCTGATGTCTCTGAGTGGTGCTTGAGATGAACCCCAGACTGCAATTTTCTCAAAAGCAATTACTAAAAAGGGCCTTATTGAAGAGGTAATGAAACTGTTCATCACCACAAAAACACTTTCCACCAGGCATGAAGAGAACGCTTGCTGGGCTGGGTGGGCTGTTTTTATCATTTATTTAGTCTCTGAGACTATTCCTACCAAGCCAGGGAAGTGGAAAGTAGAGGCAAGATCTTGAAATGAACAAGATCAAAAGGTTCTGTTGTTAACAAAATATTGACACCATGCTTTCTGTCTGAGTCACCCAGGCCCAGTATCTGCGTGACCCCATCGGGAGCTCTCCCTCTCTTGCTCCCCTGGCTGACTGCAGATATGTCAGTGCACTCTTGGAACAGAGGATTAGCATGGAATGTCAGCTTCTAAAAGTGAACTGGCCAGGCTTTCATTCTGCAGTCTCTAAGAGTATATTTCTTTGGGTCTCTGAATCTGGGAGTATATTTCTCTGGGTTTGAGTCCTGTCTCTGCCACTTTCAGTATGATTTTAGGTGAATTAATTAACTTTGAGAAGGAGATTTGATTTCCTTATCCTTAAAAAGGATGAAATAATAGTAAAAAGAATAATACTCATCTCATAAGGATATTGTGAGGATTGAATAAGTGTATGCATGTAACATGCCTGGCAGACAGTCCACACCCAGTGAGCAGGAATCATTATTTATCAAATGAGTTTGGAGAAATCTATGGGTCTCACAATGAATGGGCATATGGCTAGGGTAAATTGTTTAAAATATACATTTGAGGTGTTTGTTTCTTAAAGATTTTGATGTAGTAGGTAGGTCTGTGAGGTGAGGTCCCATGTAACCAATTCCCAGCTGATTCGGCTGCAAACATTTGCAAGCACGCTTTGAGAGCTATTGGAGCAAATGCACGGTCTTCCTGATCCCTCTTAAAGTTCTGAGGCACTTAGACCCCAGTTTAAGGTACAGAAAAGAGGAAGTTCACTTGTGATTACAGATGAGTCCCAGGCAAAGTTCTGAAAGTGGTAGAATTGTGGTTTGATGAGAAGTGGAAGCGAGAGGCAGGAGCTAGCCACAGACAAGGGGGTTGGCAGGTATGATGACCAGGGTCTAAAGGTAAGGATGTGTAGCCAGAAAGATGATCTCCAAAACTGAAGACAGCAGGGGGAGCTGGAAGGTAGGAGGTAAGAAGAGTCAGCCAAGAAGACTGGGAGTGTGTATGAAGAGGGTCCCCCACAGGTACAGGTTGGAGAGATTATTCTTGTGGGATTGTGTACGGCAGTCCAGAGGCTGGCGAGTTTATCTGTGGCAGCTGGCAAGTTTCCAACCTGAGCTCATTAGGACTTGCATTAAAGTGACAGCATCAGAACAGGAAACCAGCAACAACATTTCAAAGGAATTTTGAGAGACTGTTCACTTCATTTTAAGAGGCAATCAAGTCCAGATTTGGAGAATCTCACAGAACGAACATTGTTGTAAACACAGACACTCGGGAGAAATATCAGTAACCTCAGATATTAGATGATGCCACTTTAATGGCAGAAAGTAAAGAGGAACTAAAGAGACTCTTGATGAGGATAAAAGAGAGTGAAAAATCCGATTTAAAACTCAACATTCAAAAAACTAAGATCATGGAATCCAGTCCTAACACCTTATGGCAAATAGAAGGGGAAAAAGTGGAAGCAGTGACAGATTTAATTTTCTTGGGCTCCAAAATCAGTGTGGACAGTGACTGCAGCCATGAAATTAAAAGATGCTTGCTCCATGGAAGGAAAACTGTGACAAACTAGACAATACATTAATAAGCAGAGACATCGCTTTGCTGATAAATTTCTGTATAGTCAAAGCTGTGGTTTTTCCTGTAGTCATGTATGGATGTGAGAGTTGGTTCATAAAGAAGCTGAGCCACAAAGAATTGGTGCTTTTGAATTATGGTCCCGGAGAAGACTCTTTAGAGTCCCTTGGGCAGCAAGGAAATTAAATCAGTTAAGCCTAAAGGACATCAATCCTGAATATTCATTGGAAGGACTGATGATGAAGCTGGAGCTCCAATATTTTGGCCACCTGATGCAAAGAACTGACTCACTGGAAAAGACCCTGATGCTGGGAAAGATAGAGGGCAGGAGGGGAAGAAGGCAGCAGAGGATGGGATGGTTAGATAGCATCTCTGACTCAATTGACATGAATTTGAGCAAACTCTGGGAGACTGTGAAAAACAGAGGAGCCTGGCATGCTGCAGTCCATGGGGTTGCAAAGAGTTGAACATACCGATTGAATAACAAGAACAACAGACATTTTACAACTAGACAGTGAATAGGGATTTTGCTTCAGAGCAATGAAACAAAAAGTATGCAAGACTAGTAGCAACTGTTAAAAAACATTGATATTTAAGCAGACTCCCTTCACTGCTCCAGTGGTGGCAGGAGGCAATCTAGACCCCAGGTACAAGATACTAGATTTGTTCTTCCCCCACCCCCAAGCTCTGTTTTCATTTTCAAAATTTTTGCCTAACACAACACATAAATTGAAACAGTGGAAGGAGAGGGGAGAAGGTCTGGGAGGAGCTGTTGGGAGTCTCGGCTACGGGCGCCTCTTGCCCCAGCTCAGTGGGTAGCAGCTGTGGTGAGTGATGCCGAGGCCCTGGTACTTTCAGTCTACTCTCTCTGTAGTGACTGCTGGCTCCACCTGGGGCATGGAAGGCTGCGAATCTGTGAGGCCAGGGTACTATCATCTCCCCTGATTCAAGATTTATTCTTAGGTGTGGTGTGGAAAGGGGTGGGTAAAATCCTTTATGGCAAAGGGGTTTTTGAAAAGGAAGATGGATCCTAAGTTTTGATAGCTGTACCGACAGCTTAACTGCCTCTGGGAACATGCTGTACTAGAAAAAAACAAAAACAAAAACCAGGACTTTATCGGTATTAAGTTTTTACTCCAACATAACATTACAACTCTGCAGTTTTTCTTAAATGCTCTATTTCTCTTGTTCCATTGTGGCTGGAATGTTTAGAGAGCATCATCATGCTAGTGACTCATGTTTGTAATTTTTAACCGACTTTGCCTTTAATCTGGCCAGAGATTTCTTCAAGCCAGCTTGGTTGCTGCTTCATAGCAAATCTCTGGGCTATGTTGCCGCTGAACTTGAATGCTTTCTTCCTTCCTTTTCAATTCATGGTGTCTTTCTAAACGGATCTCACCTGTGGGTTTACTTTCTGCTTCCACTGTTACTGTGTTTCAGAAAAATCTTTGGAGTAGAGGGGTAGTGGGTCAGGTGACATAGATAATCACTTTTTTTTTTTATAGATAATCACTTTTAAATGTGGTTTTGTTGAGTAGAGATGCATGGGCCTTCATTGCCATGAGTATTTCTTTTCTTTGAAATTTAACTGATTATTTCAAATCATGACCTTCACAAATCCACAAATGTAAAGTTAGTGTTCTTCATAATAATAAAAACAGTACAGTCAGTTCAGTCATTCAGTCGTGTCTGACTCTTTGGACCCCATGAACTGCAGCACGCCAGGCCTCCTTGTTCATCATCAACTCCTGGAGTTCACTAAGACTCACGTCCATCAAGTCAGTGATGCCATCCAGCTATCTCATCCTCTGTCGTCCCCTTCTCCTCCTGCCCCCAATCCCTCCCAGCATCAGTCTTTTCCAATAAGTCAACTCTTCACTTCAAGTGGCCAAAGTACTGGAGTTTCAGCTTTAGCATCATTCCTTCCAAAGAAATCCCAGGGTTGGTCTCCTTCAGAATGGACTGTTGGGTCTCCTTGCAGTCCAAGGGACTCTCAAGAGTCTTCTCCAACACCACAGTTCAAAAGCATCAATTCTTTGGCGCTCAGCCTTCTTCACAGTCCAACTCTCACATCCATACATGACTACTGGAAAAACAGCCTTGACTAGATGAACCTTAGTTGGCAAAGTAATGTCTCTGCTTTTGAATATACAATCTAGGTTGGTCATAACTTTTCTTCCAAGGAGTAAGCGTCTTTTAATTTCATGGCTGCAATCACCATCTGCAGTGATTTTGGAGCCCCCAAAAATAAAGTCTGACACTGTTTCTACTGTTTCCCCATCTATTTCCCATGAAGTGATGGGACCAGATGCCATGATCTTTGTTTTCTGAATGTTGAGCTTTAAGCCAACTTTTTTCACTCTCCTCTTTCACTTTCATCAAGAGGCTTTTGAGTTCTTCTTCACTTTCTTCCATAAGGATGGTGTCATCTGCATATCTGATGTTATTGATATTTCTCCCAGCAATCTTGATTCCAGCTTGTGTTTCTTCCAGTCCAGCATTTCTCATGATGTACTCTGCATATAAGTTAAATAAGCAGGATGACAATATACAGCCTTGATGTACTCCTTTTCCTATTTGGAACCAGTCTGTTGTTCCATGTCCAGTTCTAACTGTTGCTTCTTGACCTGCATACAGATTTCTCAAGAGGCAGGTTAGGTGGTCTGGTATTCCCATCTCTTTCAGAATTTTCCATAGTTTATTGTGATGCACACATTCAAAGGCTTTGGCATAGTCAATAAAGCAGAAATAGATGTTTTTCTGGAACTCTCTTGCTTTCTCCATGATCCAGTGGATGTTGGCAGTTTGATCTCTGGTTCCTCTGCCTTTTCTAAAACCAGCTTGAACATTAGGAAGTTCACGGTTCACGTATTGCTGAAGCCTGGCTTGGAGAATTTTGAGCGTTACTCTACTAGCATGTGAGATGAGTGCAATTGTGTGGTAGTTTGAGCATTCTTTGGCATTGCCTTTCTTTGGGATTGGAATGAAAACTGACCTTTTCCAGTCCTGTGGCCACTGCTGAGTTTTCCAAATTTGCTGGCATATTGAGTGCAGCACTTTCACAGCATCATCTTTCAGGATTTGAAACAGCTCAACTGGAATTCCATCACCTTCACTAGCTTTGTTCGTAGTGAAGCTTTCTAAGGCCCACTTGACTTCACATTCAAGGATGTCTGGCTCTAGATGGGTGATCACACCATCGTGATTATCTGGGTCATGAAGCTCTTTTTTGTACAGTTCTTCTGTGTATTCTTGCCACCTCTTCTTAATATCCTCTGCTTCTGTTAGGTCCAGACCATTTCTGTCCTTTATCGAGCCAATCTTTGCATGAAATGTTCCCTTGGCATCTCTGATTTTCTTGAAGAGATCTCTAGTCTTTCCCATTTTGTTGTTTTCTTCTATTTCTTTGCATTGATCGCTGAGGAAGGCTTTCTTATCTCTTCTTGCTATTCTTTGGAACTCTGCATTCAGATGCTTACATCTTTCCTTTTCTCCTTTGCTTTTTGCCTCTCTTCTTTTCACAGCTATTTGTAAGGCCTCCCCAGACAGCCATAATAAAAATAGTAGAACTTAATAAATGTTCGTCTTGCGTAAGTCAATGTGACAAATATTGGACTGGCCAAAAATTTCATCTGCCTTTTCCCATAACGTGGAAAACTAGAACTTTTGGCCACCTCAGTACTTTGTATCCCTTTTCTGTTCGAATCCTTTGGAAACTTTATAAGCTGTTTTCTCCCTTCAATAGGACAAGAAACAGGCCCTGAAAGTTTAGGTACTGTGTGGTCAGGCCATTCGTAATGGCCATTGTCCTACTCTCTGGACTTGCTCGCCTGGTCAGTCCCTGCTTCACTCACACGATTCTCCAGTCTTTTTAATTATATGGCTTCATCAGTAACTGCCTGCAAGTTTGCCCCCTGCCCCAGCGCAGGTTTCCCTAGTAACTGATGAGCCAACCTGGCATCAGTTCCCCCTAAAAATGGTAGCCTCATCACTGCACACCCCCTGCCCCACCCCCCACCCCACAAGAGTAGTACTGCGTGCTGTTTGTCGTCCACAGCAGGCTGTCTCTCCAGGACCTTTGTTCGGGGCATGTAAATCACCTGTCCGATAAATGGCTGGTGCCTCTGTTGGTGTTTCTGTGTCTGTCTTCAGTCTCTCCACTGGGCAGCTGCAAGGCTTTCAGGCCTATGGTGTGCATTCCAACAGGCACCTCATCTAAAGTAAGAGGCAAAACAGTAGTGTCTTTTTTTCAAATTTTTAAAAAACAATTGAAGTAGAGTTGATTTACAGTACTGTGTTAATTTCAAGTGTATAACAAAGTGATTCAGTTATATATAAATTTATGTATATACATATTTAGTTTTTTAAGATTACTTTCCATTATAGGTAATTACAAGATACTGAATATAGTTCCCTATGCTGCACAGTAAATCCTGTTGTTTGTCTATTTTTATAAAGAAGTTTTATCTGTTAATCAAATACTTCTAATTCATCCCTCTCTTCCCTCCCTTTCCTTTTGGTAGCCATAAGTTTGTTTTCTATGTCTGTATCTGTTTTTAAATAAGTTTGTTTACATCATGTTTTATGTAATTATTTTTCTAAATATAAATTTATTTTAATTGGAGATTAATTACTTTACAATATTGTATTGGTTTTTGCCATACATCAACATGAATCCGCCACAGGTATACACGTGTTCCCCATCCTGAACCCCCGCCACCTCCCTCCCCGTACCATCCCTCTGGGTTGTCTCAGTGCACCAGCCCCAAGCATCCAGTATCCTGCATCGAACCTGGACTGGCGATTCATTTCATATATGATATTATACATGTTTCAATGCCATTCTCCCAAATCATCCCACCCTCACCCTCTCCCACAGAGTCCAAAAGACTGTTCTGTCTACATCATATTTTTAGATTCCACATGTAAGTAATATATAATATTTGTCTTTCTCTCTCTGACATCACATAGTATGATAATCTGTAGGTCTATGTTGCTGAAAATGGCATTACTTCCTTCTTTTTTAAATGGCTGAGCAATATTCCATTGTGTATATATATCCTTCACATCTTAAATCAGTTGTCTGTTCATAAGCATTTGGGCTTCCATGTCTTGGTTATTTATTGTAAATAGTACTGCTGGGAACATTGGGGTGCATGTATCATTTTGAATTAGTGTTTTCACTTTTTCTGGATGTTTACCCAAGAGTAGAATTGCTGGATCATATGGTCGTTCTATTTTTAGTTTTTAAAGGAACCTTGTATGTTCAGGACACTCAAGATGGCTGTTCTCTTGTTCTCTGTGCATCCCCTGCCTCTCCAGTGCCTGCTTCACCTGTACCCTGTGCACACAACTGACCTTCCTTTGTGCTTGCCCCAGGTTCCAGCTGGTGATTGTTCTTATCAAAGGGACAGTGAGGGGCGTGCCCCCTGCTGGTTTCCCTGGTAACTAATGAGCCCACCTGCCCTCACTAACTGGTAATCTACCCTCCCCCACCAGAATGAGGACAGCTGCCAGATCCTGCTGTCTGCTGCACACAGTTGGGTATCATTCCAGGACCTTGCTTCAAAAGTTAAGTTCCCCCTCTATTAAATCATTGGTGTCTGTTGCTGACTCTGGGCTCTTTCTGATGGGCAAGCACAGGCCTACAGGGTGCAGTCCAACTATTGCTGGGAGACGGAGGAAACCCTCGTGAGCGTGGATGTGTTGGGAAATACAGGATAGGGAATGAAAGTTGTGGGGGTCATTCACTAACACGTGGGGCTCCAAAGTTCCATAGGTGAAGCCAAAAGTTAGGGGAAATCCCGGGGTGGCTATCCACTAGTATGTGGGGCTCCAGGGTGGCTATCCTTGCTAAATGGGGGCTGCCAAGAGATCTGGAGAACAATGGTCTCTAATGACTCTGCTATTGTAGTGAGTCTTGTAATTGGTTAAGCTAGGTTTCTAGAAGGAACTGGTATTTCTCTTATTCCTTTGAGATATAAATAACCTACCTGTGCTCTCTGGAACTTTAACCTCCTGCGATCTCTTTGGACATGCCTTGTATATCTTCTTTGGCCTTTGAGGATGTGAATGTATTTGAAAGTCAAAATGGAGTAGCTGTGGTGCGGACATCTGAAGTAAAACTAGGTGGCCATTGTGTACATGATTTTAGGCGCATTCTTGTATTATTAAAAGCTTGTTTTCTGAACTGTTTGCAGACCAGAACATTATCTCAGAATGAGGCTACTGCTTGCATTTTGCTTAACTGTCACGATCTCCCCTCTGTTGTACCTGTTGGATGTCTTGCGTTTCATCCCTAGTCTGAGGGAGGAAATCTATTTGAGCACTGAGCAACACCACTGGCCTCCTTGTGAAATGAGTCAAATTTCTGGGTCTACAGCGAAATGGCATTGTTGTCCTCCTCTGGATTCCATGAAGAATTGACCTGCCTGATGTGATTATCTGGGGGCTACTGACGATGAGGGGAAAGGCTCTTCATCTTCCGGTCCCACATGCTGATGCATCAGAAGGACTGCTCTCAATAAACATGACTGAATGACCAGCAGCCCGAGAGCCCCCAGGCTATGCTGTACGGAGTGGAATAGGCTGGACTTCTGGACGTATAGTCCATCTAGTGGGGTTAATTGCTTTTGTTTGGGAAGACTTAATGGGTCCACTCAGCATAACATGAGGTGGCAGATACCTACTGTGACTACTGACTTCTGGCCAGACCGTGAGACTGTTTTTTTTTTTAAAGTCGGGTCTTCCCCCTCCCCATGGGGATGGCTCTGGGTTTGTGAAAAGCAGGAATGGCCTTTCCTTCCTTAGAATTGCACAGGGCATTGCTACTATTGACTCCTTTCCATGGATCAGGTAAATGCTCTGGCTCCAAAATTTGCCCACAGCCTGGCCAATGACTGTTCTGAGCACACTAGGTATCTTAATCTTGATACTCTGGTCCCTACTGTCTGTATTGTGGTGTCTGGTTTCAGTGCCCCAGCAAACATGAAGGGATACGGTGGAAGATGAGGGGGTGGGGGAGGGGACCAAGATTGTAAGGGTTGGGCAGGGTCTGTAGGAGTGGAGTGTATGGTCAGGCCACTCAAGGTGGCTGTTCCCTTGCTCTCTGTACACCCCCGCTTGACCAGTGCCTGCTTCACCTGTACACTATACACATGTCTGACCTTATGTACTTACCACAAGCCCCAGCTAGTAATTGTTCTTATCAAAGGGGCTGTGAGGGGCGTGTCCCCTGCTGTTTCCCTGATAGCTAACGAGCCCACCGGACATCAATTCCCCTATGACTGGTAAGCTCCCCTCACCCCCAGGAGTGAAGATTGCCACCATGCCCTGCCAGGTGTCCACTGCACATGGTGGGGTGTTGCTCCAGGTCCTTGCTCCAGATATGTAAGCCTTCCCTGCCACCCCTAACCCCTGGCCCCTGCCAATTGAACCATCTCGTTTGCTGATTCTGGGTTCTTTCTTTAGTCTTGACCAGGCAAGCACAGGGCTTGTAGGCCTTTGGGGGCAGCCCTACACACCTCCATACTGT
This sequence comes from Nanger dama, assembly GCA_917880005.1. NCBI lineage: Eukaryota > Metazoa > Chordata > Mammalia > Artiodactyla > Bovidae > Nanger > Nanger dama. Next base: position 11,583,603 of record CAKJTW010000051.1, read on the forward strand.
TCTTCACAGTGATTGCACTAATGTACATTCCCACCGATAGTGTAGGAGGGGTCCCTTTTTCTCCACACCCTCTTTCAGTTCAGTTGTTCAGTTGTGTCCGACTCTTTGTGACCCCATAGACTGTAGCACACAGGGCTTCCTGCCCATCACCAGCTCCTGAAGCTTGCTCAAACTCATGTCCATCGAGTCAGTGATGCCATCCAACCATCTCACCCTCTGTCATCCCCTTTTCCTCCTGCCTTCAATTATGCCCAGCATCAGTCTTTTCAAGTGAGTCAGTTCTTTGCATCAGGTGGCCAAAGTATTGAAGCTTCAGCATCAGTCTTTCCAATGAATATTCAGGACTGATCTCCTTTAGGAATGACTGGTTTGATCTCCTTGCAGTTCAAGGGACACTCAAGAGTCTTATTCAACACCACAGTTCAAAAGTATCAATTCTTTGGTGCTCAGCTTTCTTTACAGTCCAACTCTCAGATCCCTACATGATTAGATGGACCTTAGTCGGCAAAGTAATGTCTCTGCTTTTTAATATGCTATCTAGGTTGGTCATAGCTTTTCTTCCAAGGAGTAAGTGTCTTTTAATTTCATGGCTGCAGTCACCATCTGCAGTGATTTTGGAGCCCAAGAAAATACAGTCTGTCACTGTTTCCATTGTTTCCCCATCTATTTGCTATGAAGTGATGGGACCAGATGCCATGATCTTCATTTTCTGAGTGTTGAGCTTTGAGTCAACTTTTTCACTCTCTTTCACTTTCATCAAGAGGCTCTTCAGTTCTTCTTAGCTTTCTGCCATGAGGGTGGTGTCATCTGCATATCTGAGGTTATTGATATTTCTCCCGGCAATCTTAATTCCAGCTTGTGCTTCAACTAGCCTGGCATTTTGCATGATGTACTCTGCATATAAGTTAAATAAGCAGGGTGACAGTATACAGCCTTGGCATACTCCTTTCCCTATTTGGAATCAGTCTGTTGTTCCATGTCCGGTTCTAACTGTTGCTTTTTGACCTGCATGCAGATTTCTCAGGAGGCAAGTCAGGTGGTCTGGTATTCCCATCTCTTTCAGAATTTTCCACAATTTGTTGTGATCCACACAGTCAAAGCCTTTGGCGTAATATACCATCTCTAGCATTTATTGTCGCCTCTTTTTTAAAATTATTAAACTTTTAATTTTGTTTTGGAGTATAGCCAATTGATAATGTGATAGTTTCATGTGGGCAGCCATGCTTATACATGTATTCATTCTCCCCTAACTCCCCTCCTATCCAGGCTGCCACATAACATTGAGCAGAGTTCCTTGTGCTATGCAATAGGTTATTTGTAGACTTTTTAATAATAGCTATTCTAATGGGTGTGAGGTGGTACTTCATTGTGGTTTTGATGTGCATTTCTGTAATAATTAGGGATGCTGAACATCTTTCCATGAGCTTGTTGGCCATCTATATGTCTTCTTTGGAGAAATGTCTACTTAGGTTTCTGCCCACTTTTTGATTGGATTGTTTATTTTTGATATTAACTTGTATGAGCTGTTTAAATATTTTGACTATTAGCCCCTCATTGGTCTCATCATTTGCAAATATTTTCTCCCATAGGTTGTCTTTTCATTTTGTTGATGGTCTCCTTTGCCTTTTAAGTTTAGGCACCATTGTTCATTTTGATTTTATTTCTTTTTGCCTTGGGAGACTGAGCTAAGAAAATAATGCTATGATTTATGTCAGAATCTTTTGCCTATGTTCTCTTCTAGTTTTACGGTTTCATGTTTTGTATTTAGGTTCTTTAAGCCATGTTGAGTTTTTTTTTTTTTTTTGGTATGGTGTTAGTGTGTTCTAATTATATTGATTTACATGTAACTGTTCAAATTTTCAAACACCACTTGCTGAAGAGACTGTCTTTTCTCCATTGAATATTCTTTCCTCCTTTGTTAAAGATTAACTGACTATAGATGGTGGATTTATTTCTGGGCTCTCTGTTCTGTTCCATTGATGTATATATCTTTTGTGCCAACATCACACTGAAAAATAGCATCTTGATATTAGATTTGAGTCCTATTATGAAAGAATTTTAATGAGCTGTGGAATATTATTGGTTTTGTGTATTTTTAGAAGTAATAATCTGGAAGAGACCAAAACATGTGACTGTCTATTTCTTTTTTTTTGAGTATTAGTTTAGTACAGTGACCACCAGACACTAATGGAACTCTGAGCCCCCAGTTCTTGCAGAAGAGCCCTGCTAGGTAATTGTAAATGCTGAAACTGAAGTCTTTGATCTCAGACATGGAGATACTAGATATGTTAGGCAGGTTATGAAACCTGTGTGTACCTTGAATAGAGAATGATGATATCACAATTACTCCAGAATAAAGGCTGAGAATCCCAACATGAAAGTGATGCTACTGAACTTTGACTGATGAAACACTTTAGCATATTAAAACAGATATAGAAGGCTAGAGAATTCCTCTTGGAAAGCAACGTTGCAAAAGAAGGAAGCAGATAGCTTTTAGGCCCTAGGCAACCTCACTCAAGTGAGCAAGTCACAGGTATAATGGGGTGGTTTAGTGGGAGGCAGTTGTTCAGTTGCTAAGCTCTGTTCAACTCTGTGACCTCATGGACTGCAGCATGCCAAGTTTCCCTGTTCTTCACTGTCTCCCAGAGTTTGTTCAAAATCATGTCCATTGAGTTGGTGATGTCATCCAACCATCACATCCTCTGTCACTCACTTCTCCTGTCCTCAGTCTTTCCCAGTGGGAGACAGAGATGCAGTGAGATGGCCCTCCAAGATGAAATAGATTCTACTAGGTGAGAAGGCCATAGCAGTAATGAGTCCACAATGGACTATTACCTGAACTGATTTTGGGTAAATTGTACTTGCTCAGAGGTTGAACGGTCAAAGTCAAGGCTCTGACTCAAGGAAATAGGAGTACTTGGGGGAAGGGTAATTTGTTAAAACTTGGGGAAAAGGGTAAGCAGGAACTTCGATTGAGCCAAAGGCAGGGCTGGATAGTTGAGGATGGTTTGAGGTCCATCACTATGGGAGGTCATACCTGGGACTTGGGAAGCAGTGTGGAATTATACTTCTTTTCATTGGCAAGCTGAGTCTTAGAGCAACATCTATTTTTAATATAATCTGCATATAAATATATATACAAACATATAGATATGTGTATATGACTGTATACACATACACAGTCAGATGTAAAATTGGATCAGTTGATGACTTGGACAAGATAAGATTTTAGAACAGTCTATCAATGGTCCAACCTGTGGTCAGCCAGTCAGGGCCACAAAGAAATTAGGAGTAGAGTAAACTCTATGAAGAACAACACAGACCTAGATAGAGGGTCCCTAGCCAGTAAAATACATAGATCTACTCTGTAAGGTTTTCTAGTAGTCATGTATGGATGTGAGAGTTGGACTGTGAAGAAATCTGAGCGCCAAAAGAATTGATGCTTTTGAACTGTGGTGTTGGAGAAGACTCTTGAGAGTCCCTTGGACTGCAAGGAGACCCAACAGTCCATTCTGAAGGAGACCAACCCTGGGATTTCTTTGGAAGGAATGATGCTAAAGCTGAAACTCCAGTACTTTGGCCACTTGAAGTGAAGAGTTGACTTACTGGAAAAGACTGATGCTGGGAGGGATTGGGGGCAGGAGGAGAAGGGGATGAGAGAGGATGAGATGGCTGGATGGCACCACTGACTCGCTGGACGTGAGTCTGAGTGAACTCTGGGAGGTGGTCACGGACAGGGAGGCATGGTGTGCTGCGATTCATGGGGTCGCAAAGACCTGGACACAGCTGAGTGACTGAACTGAATTGAACTCTGTAAGGAGTGCCTGGTGAGTACTCAGAGAATATGTGGGATTCCAGAGCTGCTCCTCTTCTCTTTGTATTATATTTTGTCTTTTATTTTCCTATTTGAAGTTCCATTCTACCTCTAATCTTGCTTCTGTGCTATTCTTTCCCAGAACTGGCTTTGGATTTTGAACTTTGGTTTCTGCTGTCTCTCCCCTGGCAAGCCCTCTTTATTAACTAGTCCTGTTTGATGTGAATCTTGACTTCCCACAGACATTTACTGCTCACTCATGCAGACTCTGTAGGCCAGAGCCCAATTTTGTAAACGGACTTGGGAAAGATAGTAGCTATTGATATTTCTGAACAATTCTGTTGTCTTTGGACCATCCCTATCCTCATTTATTATCACTATATTCGATGGAGAAGTATTTCCCAAAGCATGCTCCACTGCATGCTTAGTCCTATGAAATGTTCTATGAAAAGAGTTCTGTGACCAGTTTTGTTTGGGAAGCAGAGTAGGTTATATCCTCCTCTTGGGGTTGTACTATGAATGTTAGCACATTAAAGGCTCTGATAAGTCTTTCAGGAAATGAAACTCTTCATAACCAAAGGTTTTCCAAAGTTGCTTGTTCTGCTACTAAAAATTCCATAGACATAACATTCCAAAGAACAAATTTGGGGAAATGCTGTCACAAAGCAGAGTTTGTACTGGATTTTCTGTTTCAATTGTTAGGCTAAATGAACTTTATTGATAGTCATCAAGTCTAGCAGAGAATAGAGCATACTTTGCAAGTATTTTCTTTTGATAGAGTGTTCCCATGACCACAAAATCTCTTTTGTGACTGTATAAGAGACTTCTGAAGGTTCTACTTGTGACTACCTCATGTTAGGATAAGAAGTAAAAGCAGTTGACCTTCACAATATTATTCAAATATGATTTTGTCCTGGGAACAAAGTAAAACATGTACTGAATTTATTTTAATTAGAAATGTACAACAAAGTAGAAATAACTGTACTGGTTAACATGACCTGGTCATAAAATGTTGGTTCTTAGAATTAGTGAGTTTCTCATGAAGGAAGAGACAGCTCTCCAGCTAGTAGTAATTAGGCCTCCACTTTAACCAGTGGGACTGTGAAAACCAATGAGAAGTAAGAACTTGTCTCTTATAATCTTAGCAGAGGGAGATTTGAGGTCTTTAGGCACTAATGCAGCATTCAGAGTGTGCACTATAAAATTTCTGAGCTGTATTGACAAGTCTGAGGCTGTTAGTTTTTATGGAATGCAGTTGCATCTTTTATGCTGGTACTCCTAAGTCATTCAGCCAAACTCAGCAAGCAATACAAAGGATGGTGGAAGTGGAATTCAGGAGAAACATAATTTTATAGTGCCAGTGATTCTGTGGCCCATTACTCTCAGTGAGTCTAAGCCTGGGAGAAAAAGTGGATGGGAGTGAGCGTCATCCCATGGGAAAGAATGTTAATCTGCTTTCCTCTCTTTTCCCAAGTGCCTCTTCTGGCATGAGCATGCTGTGTGTCAAGCATGATTTTAGTGGTTGGTGATTTGTGTTCCTCACAAAAAATGGCTTCCTTAAACAAACCAAAGTCTTCAACTGGAGATCAATATGGTAGTGCCTTTCCAAGGGATTTTCAAGGATAATTTGGCTATATGCACTTTTTACCTTGTGCATGGGCTTTGGAGCTAACCTCTGTGGGAGAGGGGACCCTATTGAACTCAGATATCCTGTCTGCTTGTTCTGAGACTTGATCCTATTTCTGATTCTCCTTCTCAAGCAGGGATCTTGTTGAGGGAGGGAAAACAGAGTCCCATTTCAGGAAGAGTCATGAGAGATGCATTTGTTACCAGAGACCTGGGTTCGATCCCTGGGTTGGGAAGATCCCCTGGAGAAGGAAATGGCAACCTACTCTAGTATCCTTGCCTGGAAAATCTCACAGACAGAGGAACCTGATGGACTGCAGTCCATGAGGTCGCAAAGAGTCGGGCACGACTGAGTGACTAACACATAACACACATGTATATTCTAAGGAAGAGAATGTCCTTTCTCTACAAACACTCTTTTCTGGAGCAGGGGAGCAGTTATGGTGAACACAGAAAGTTGGTACCACATTTTTCTTTGCTTACTACATACAGTTAAAATACCATTTTTTTTTTTTTTTGGTAAACTGTTTGATTCAGCCATGTGGCTTGGATTGGGAGCATTGCGATAAACAGCTAGAAGAATTATGACTGTGGAAATGAACATAAGTGCTGGCAGTTGAAGCCCATTCATTTTTGTATAGAATTCTTTATGGAAACCAAAATAAAATTTTAATTCTATTAATAAAAACAACAAATGATAACATATTTGTCTTGCACTTTGAAAATATCAGGTTGATTCATAGCTTGTAAGTTTAATGTAATTCACCCTGGTGAGATCTACTCATAATAGTGAAACAGATTACAGCAACTCTGAAACAGATGGTTATATGTGTCTACATATATACACTGGCTATGGGCACATACTGCTGTATCACTGTATTGTTGACCTGAAACAGTCTGCCAGTTACTTCTCAAGCAAAAATAAGCTTACTGAAGATCAGCAAAGAATTGCAATTTGGAATCTGCAGCCATGGGAAGTTATGCATCAGTCCCCACACAGCAAGGGGAAAAGGAAGTTGGGAAGGTTGAGTAACCAGAGAGTCCAGTGGAGGAACTGAGAATCTGATCTAGTGACTTTTCACTGGCCAAGTTATAACAGTCCCTCATTGGCTGAGCTCTCCCTGGGCAAGAAGCGGAAGTCTTTCTTCTTTCTTTTGGATTCTCCTATCATAATAGGGAATGAAAGCTTTCTTTCTGACCTCCTGACTCTATTTTAATTGAGGTTTTTCTATTCATTTTTATGAAAGTGAAAGTTGCTTAGTCATGTCCAACTTTTTGTGATCCCATGGACTGTAACCTGCCAGGCTCCTCCATCCATGGAATTCTCCAAGCAAGAAGACTGGAGTGAGTAGCCAGTCCAGGTTGTGCTAGTGGTAAAGAACTCGCCTGCCAATGCAGAAGAAATAAGAGACACAGTTTTGATCCCTGGCTCATGAAGATCTCCTGGAGGAGAGCATGGCAACCCACTCCAGTATTCTCACCTGGACAGAGTAGGCGGGGGGGGGGGCGGGGCTACAGTCCATAGTGTTGCAGGGTTGGACACAACTGAAGCGACTTAGGGTGCATTAATTTTTATAGTATGTAATATGCAATAGTTTGTATTGACTATTAAGTGCTTTAAAGTATAAAATTTCTCTGCACAGATGCACAAGAAACAGTGATTATTTCTGGGAAGGAGAGCTTGGAGAGTTGGGGGAATGTTGGAATTTTCAAAATTACATGCATATGTGTGCTCAGTTGTTTTTCAACTCTGCGTTCCCATAGACTGTAGCCTGCCAGGCACCTTTCTCCATGAAATTTTCCAGGCAAGAATACTGGAGTGGGTTGCCGTTTCCTTCTCCAGGGGATCTTCCCAATTCAGGGATCTAACTTGCATCTCTTGCTTCTTTTACATTGGCAGGTGGATTCTTTACCATTGTACTACCACACACTTATTTTAAGAAACAACAACAAAAAAACCCTGGTGAATCTCTTCATGATGCTAAGCCACAAGAATAGGGAGGGGAAAGTCCAGGGCCTGGGATGCCAAACAATCTGATGATTCCTAGAGAAACTGACACCCTCCTACCATGAAGATACAATTAGGCCAGAGGCGTGTCTTGCCAAGAAACTTACAAACGATGGGTAATATAGGTCATTCCTAGATTCCACCAAGCAGGAGATCCTTGAGGTACTAGGAAGGAAAAAAATAAAAAACCCTTTCTCCTAAGCATTCATTTTTGTTGTCATAACAGAAAGTGGTGAAAAGAAAATTTAGGCTTATGCACAGAACTGTCATAATGGTTTTGGATTTTATCATCCCTCCCATCTCCTTTTTCCTTTCCTATCTTTTTGGAGAGGAGGAGTTGACGGTACAGTGGGTGTTGTGTCCTATGGGAGGGGTCCCAGGTTGAGAAGCAAGAGTCCAAGGCGTCACGGAGTTGAAGGTGCAGAGCGATTCCTCCCTGGATGGCTGATTCTCTTGGCCAGTCTGCATTTATTCATTTCTTCTGAAAGAATAAAGTCTTGCTCACTTTTCATCTTGATAGATTTTTCTTTCTGCCCTCTCTGCATTTCTGTCTTTGCTGAACAGCTATGATGTTAGCCCTGATGTTTCATCAGACATATTATTTTTCCTAAGACTTCAGGCAGAAATTCAGACAGCTGCCATTCTGTCTTTGGCCTTTTTGATGACTGACTGAACAAGTTTTCAGATCCCACTCTTGGTTTCTATCCACTGTTCAGTGTTGAGGCTTGTGTCTACATGTCCTGTGGACTGGGTTGTGTCCTCCTTTTCTGGAAAACCCAGACTAACACAGGCTCCAACCACCCCACAGAGAATGGGAAACAGGAGTGCTATATCTTTCAAAGATTACATTTTAAAGGGATGGCTCTCAGGTTTTTGAGAAAGACATCCTTGAGTTGCAAAAATTGGCAAAGACTGGGAGAAGATTTACATCTCAGCAAGTCAGAAAGAGAACTGACAGTTGCAAGTTTTCTAAACTAAATGCATAAAGAAAAGGGAGGTTAAGGGTCTATAGTCAGGAAACAAACCTACAGTCAAGCCAAGGAGATAATGTCATCTTTGTCATGCACCAGTCATTTTATATGTCTTGAGAAGCAGAATTATATTTAGGCAGCAGCAGCAGAGGGCATTTAATTTTTCCATAATATTTTTAGAAGAGTTTACATTTTAAAAACATATTAGATACTCCCATGAACAAGAACTTAGTTTTTTCCTTAGGAATAATTAACCTAAATGAGATAAAGCATGTTACTAACATTCACTTATCAGCCTTGCCTGGTTCACAAAATTGATTTGATTGATTCTTTTGTGAAATTTCTCCTGGCTGTTGCAATTCCAGTTTATGGCCCTAGAGAGGATATGATAGTAAATAATTCAGATAAGATAATATGGCATCCTAATGGAATTAAACTACAGAGTAAATATGAAAGCATCTGGCACAGTGTCTAATGTGAGATGTCCTCAAAAATGTTTTTCAAAGTAGACATTGGACTGTTCCCATTTTCTGGTCCCAGACCAAACGCTCACTGGTATTTCACCCTTGGATATTTCTACCAGAGGTGTACAATCCTGTGTTTTTAGCATCACTATGGGTTGCTATGCAGAGATTTCATGCTACTGGGAAGAACTCAAGCACATTTGGTGATGGTAACTGGTGGGCAGTGAGGTGACATGTGAGGGAGCAAAGGAATGAAGGAACAGCTAGAGTAGTGATGGTAGAAATTTGCAGGAGCGGGGGGGAAGATGGCAGGAAAGGACATCAGCCACCCACCAAACACTCGGAGAGCTTGCTGCTCCATCTGATGGTACATGGGTAGGTGGGGCAGGCTGAGTCCTGCCTAGAATCCTCTGACTATTCAGGTTTACATAGTGATGAAAAGCAGGGGCCCTTGGAAGTCTGGTTGGAAACCATTTCTTTGCATTCTGACTCTAGCAGCTGGCTGTGTGACTTGGAGGGTATTATTCAACCTTAATGCCGTTGATAGGAGAAAGATAGTTATATATGGCTCATTTGGGGCATTAGATGGGATGTGTGTAAACACTTGAGCACAGTAGCAGGTCCATTTGGGCCAAAAACAAATTACTAAAAGCAAGGACAGGAGTGGAAAATGCCAGTTTCCCTTCCTCAGGTTTTCAGAAGGCTTCCCTGCCGAGGTTTATGCTGCCGCTACTTCCAGTCTCTGGGCTAAGAATAAAACTCATTAAAGCAAATTCTCTTTTGATGAAGTAGTAGGAAAGAGGGTATTGAACTCACCAGTTGACAGTGTTTTGAGAAAGCAGGAAGTGTGGGCCTGCTGCAGTCAACTGACTGTCTGAGGGTTTGTTTTGTACCTCTGATTATTCATTTTCTGTGATTCAGAAATTGCCTAAATGTTTTAATCATGTTCCTTTCATTGTATTTTAATGAGCTAATGAATTCGTTCACCCACTTTTTAATCCAACAATGGGCCAATAATTATAATACCCAGAAAATCTTTTTAAATTGCCAGGAATCAAAATTCAGTGGAGTTCTTTCTGGGTATTAAAATGAATGTGCTAATTTCGTTAGCTAACAAGCAGCTTCGAACACCCACTGTGCACCGAGCCCCACACAGAATGTAAGGGATGTGAAAGAAAAAGAATGAGAAGTCTACCTTCACTTCAGTTTTACTTTAGAATGTAAATAACTTATGTCCTTTTCATATTGTTTCTTCATTCATTTACTTCGTAACCATTGGTGGAGCACGTATCTCATGTCGGGCACTGTGCCAGGTATGTTGTGACTGGACGCTTATGGAGCATAAAGTGTAAGATCAGGATTAGTGAGGGGAGGAGCTATGGGATCAGATAAGAGACTTTACCTGGATTAAGTGAAGGGGAGACTTTGAAGGTTTTCAGTCTGGAGTGATGTGGTCAGATTTACGTTTTATAGACATGACTCGGATTGTAAGGAGGAAAATGGGTTAAAGAGCTACTGGTTATAATGTGACTTCTGTGGTTTTGCAGGAGAAAATGGAAGCGGTGGAAGAAGGGTTGGATAGTGGACATCTGAGGATCCTTCGTTTCCTTCTGCCCCACCTTCCAGGGGGCTGTGATTTCCTGGGACCTATGGGGATATGCGAAGAGTTGACTCATTGGAAAAGACTCTGATGCTGGGAGGGACTGGGGGCAGGAGGAGAAGGGGATGACAGAGGATGAGATGGCTGGATGGCATCACTGACTCGATGGACGTGAGTCTGAGTGAACTCCGAGAGTTAGTGATGGACAGGGAGGCCAGGCGTGCTGCGATTCATGGGGTCGCAAAGAGTTGGACACGACTGAGCGACTGAACTGAACTGAACTGATGGGGTATGAGGAAACTGAGTCCACCTGTGGCTCCATGGGGGTAGAGCTCATGGTTTGGGCTAAAGCGCTCACACTGGGTGTAGGTGGATGGACTGTGCTGATGAGCACAGACTAAGTCCTTTATCACCTGTAGGGCTGGGGATTGGTTTGGAGGTGAACATATTATTTAAAAGCAGCTAAGCACAGTGACTCTCAACTTTTCTGGGGATTCTGTGACCAGTACTCATTCTTGCTCTGGAGAATGTAATGTAGATATGAGACAGACTCCTGGAGGTCATATCATTTTCTAAAGCCAATGATAGGTAAGTGCAAGGGCAGCTGTGAGGCTCAAAGTAGTCACCAGGGGACTCTTGAGAACTGCCCATTCAGGTCAAGAGAGTCCAGAGGACCACAGGGGAACTATGTATGTGGTCACTCCTCTGACCTTCACCACCCTTAGCTCTTTTAAGGTTTGTTCTCTATATTGAAGCCCTTTATATTGACATATAAGCCCTTTATATTGACATATATATTGACATCTCTTTTCCTATCCACAAACTGGCTGATCCAAGGTAATAGTTAAATTTGTGAGGAGGTTGATGTTTGAGAGCATCATCTTCAATTGGGAAGAAAAATGCTTACGTGTGAATCCTTGGGCAATATCAATACTTGGGAATCAGTGGAAGAAGACCAGAAATAAGACCAAAAAAGAAACTGTCTGATGCAGAGGAAGAGAGAACCAGTGGAGTATAATGATGTGGAAGCCAAAGCATCAAGTTTCAAAGAGGAGGAGGAATTTGCAAAGTAACAAGACTTGGTAAGAGAGAGCAAATGATCAGCCAGTAGATTTGGTGGAAATAAGGTCATGTAAGACCTTTGCAAGAATAGTTTCAGTTGAGGGATAAAGGATGAAGCCATTGTAGGGTCAGCTGGAAGAACTGGCCCAGTGAATTCACTCATACGAAAATAGACCATGAGTTTTGACTGCTAGTACACTTTAAACACATATCTCTGTTGGGAAAATTTCCTCTTATATCTCAATGTCCCAAGGTAGAAACTAGAAATGCTCCTCTTCCATGACCTTCCTTGCTCCTAGAGCAAGGACATGTAACTTGGGCTCTGCTAACCTAAGAAACCCATTTGAGATTTAATTCAGAAGATACTGAAGGACACATAGTGCAACTCTGGTAAAGATCTACATTGAAAATATTTATGATACGATAACTTAAGAGCCTTAGGATATCCCTACACTTTGATTCTGTAATCGCATTACTCAAAATTGGAAATTATTAGAGGCCAAAGCTATGCTTATTAACATGATCAAGGCTGCATGTTCTATCCATAAAAGGAAAAAATAGAAATGTCCATCCTTAGTTAGAATGGTCAAATAAACCGTGATGCATGTACTTGATGGAATATTATTCAGTATGTATCTTTCATATTAGTGCCTATCACATGGTAGTTATTTGTTAAAATAATGTTGTTAAAGAGAAAATTATGGAGACTGTACATGGAAAAATGTATATAGTTTGTTGTGGTAACAATAAGTAAAAGACAAAATGAATTTATATATATGATTACACCTATGAAAAGTAAGAATACATGAGTACATGGACTCTAAATGAACTCAAAACTCAAAAATGAAAAGATTTATAGGAGGACTGGGGGTATGTATGTGACCCCCTCCCCTCTTTAATACTGTTACTATGTTTATCACCATGGGCTTCCCTGGTGGCTCAGATGCCTGCAAGGCAGGAGACCCAGGTTCAGTCCCTAGATCAGGAAGATCCCCTGTTGAAGGCAATGGCTACCCACTCCACTATTCTTGCCTGGAGAATTCCGTGGACAGAGGAGCCTGGCAGGGCTACAGTCCAAGATGTCGCAGAGTTGGACACTACAGAAGCAATTTGGCATGCGCACATGCATGTTTATTACCTATACCGCAATAAGCTGAGGTTCAAAATGCAAAAAAAGAAAAGGGAAGAAATAAGCCAAATAAGTCCAGTGCAATTCCTGCTTTGTTCTGGGCTCCAACTGCCCTAGGCCATTCTGCCATCTTAGGTGATTCCATCCACAGGCTTCGGGAGGAAAGTTTCTATTGATTAGCCCACCAAGCCAGGAAAACTATGACTCATGCCTGAGGGAGTTGGCTGCTTCTGTGACATTGCAATCCATCAAGACCTGCTCTGGAGATTTCCACTTTCATGATCCTTCAGAGAGGTGTGCAAGAAACATCAAAGGCGGAAATGTGTACTTGGAGCTATGCTCTGCTTCTCTTTTGACAGCTTTAATTGGGAGTCTGAGAGGCAGCAGATTCTGGGAAAGAGAAGAGGCTTTGGAGCCTGTATCAGCTGTGTGGTGTGCAGGTGTGTGTAACAGTAAATCTTACTAGAGTGGCTTACATAGTTTTAAACACTTTTATTCTCCTCCTTTAACAAGAAGTCAGGTGGTAGATAGTCCTGAATGGCCTGGTGGCTTACTAAGAAAATCAGTGGTCCAGGGTTTTCCTAGCCTTTGTTCTCTGTGTTGATCCTTGCAGCAAGAAAGCCACAGTAAACCCACATTCCTGGTGGATGGAAGATGAAATACCTGCAGACCTTCTCTTCCATCTCCTCAGTCAGAATGCATCATCTAAGCACTCTTAGCTCCAGGAAATGCTGGAAGGTTATTTTTCATTCTGTTTCATACTTTCTGTTTCCTTATCTGAAAAGGGAAATTCAATGAACTGTCTTATACAGTTGTGAGGGTGCAGTAACTGAGTCAGGAAAAGATCTCATCCAGCACCAGGGACCTCAGATATGTTAAGAATAAACTCAGTGAAGCTAGGACTGCAAGAGCCTGACTATGAGTCATATTCAAATGTGTTGTGTGATTTCAAAGCTTTTGGATGGTGTTTATATGTTTTTCACTTGAAAAAAATCTTAGGCTTAAAAAAAAAATCATTACATATATATAGTTGAGGGACAAAGAGTCCTATAACCAGTAGTCCCTTATCCTCAATACATCCCATGTTTAACCTCTCTAAGTGGTGGAGGGCTGGTTGGTTGTCTGGCTGACAGTCTGGGAGAGGTGTTCTATGACAGGGATGCCCCAACCTCTGGGTTCTAATGCCTGATAATCTGAGGTGGAGCTGATGTAATAATAATAGAAATAAAGTGCACAGAAATGTAAGGGGCTTGAATAACCCCTAAACCATTCACCTGACCCCCCCGCCCCCAATTTTCTGTGGAAAAATTGTCTTCTACAAAACTGGTCCATGGTGCCAAAAAGGTTAGGGATTCTATTCTAAGAATCTGTCTTAAAAAGTATTAGCAAATCTCTAGGACATTCAAAAGGTAGAAAGAATTAATAATTGAACTAGTAGTCAATGACCATAGTCCCAGATATTTATCTATTAATAGGAAAAATAGTCCCATTAAATACACCAAATAAGATGTTGGAATGCATATACACATACCCTGCACCACACACTTTTAAAAATGAATGGCTGAGCTGCCAGGAACATACACAAACTCATGAGGGGCTACACTAAAGCCACATGTGAGTCTAGAGAGGTAAGCAAGTGCTAGAGCACTTGCTAATCTTTGGTGACTTAGGCCTTTGATTTCATGGCCACTGAGGGACAGTTGACAGAGCCTCATGCTTGGGAACACGGCCATTCAGATCAGAGACACTCGAATGTAGTCAGAACTCCCAGAGGGTAGAACCGTCTGGGAAAGTTTGAGCTAAACACATTCTCCTCTGAAAAGGATAGAGTAAGGCACATAAATTCAAGTATCTCCATGGTGACTTTCAACCCTTATCTTCCCAGCATCTATCATACTTCAGAGATTTCTGGAACCTCCAACTTCTGAGACCTTTGGGACTTCTGAGGCTCTGTAGGATAAACCCTTTGCTGGGCTCCCCACATGCTGTTTGCTTTCTGCTCTTTATCATTCACCAGGGTAGTCGCCTCATCTCTGCATGTTTGCAAGTTTTGAAACTGCTATCTTTGTCAGCTGTTTCCTCTCCTCTCTACCCTCATGGGTGCCTGCATTTATTCTGTTTCTTGAACAGAGTTGTGCTTTAGGAGGCAGGAGAGGTAAATATGAAGAATGAACCCATAAACGTTTAAACAGAAAGTCCAAAGTGTAGACCTTTGCTAGCGCTTTCTTAGTCCATGTCATAGTCACATTTCTTCAAAAGACTACCAACACTGCTCCTACGGGCCACAACTTCATACTCAAATAGCTGTTCAGTTCTCTTGCCTGCCAATGCAGTGTTCTTTCACTTTGTCTCTGTACCCCATTGTATCACACTCCTTTCAACTCTGTACATGGGGATTTTTCAAAGTATTCCAGGTGATGCTAAAATGAAGGTTGAGAACTACTGCTGCTGATAGATGTGTTGATTTTTGATATTTGGATCAAGCTAGTAGAGACTATCCGTTAATATATTGATGGTTAGTGATTTCTTGTGTTGAGTTTAAACCAGCTGTGTGTTTCAAGTTGTTAAGTCATAATAGTTTCAACAGCCCGGAGTCTATCCCTGCCCCTTTCAGAGTATATCGAGCTGGTGTGTGCATTTGCACAGCTAAACACATGTTCTTGGAATGTGGTCAGAAACTTCACTGACTGTCTTACTGCTTTGAATAGCCACTTGCAGAAACTTCTGAGAAGATCGGATACTGGCTTTTACCAAAAGCAATTCCATATGAAAAATACTGTCTGTTATTAGACAACTATACTTATATTTTTATAAATATATTTTATAACTGTACTTATATTTCTTAAGGAGAAAAATATGAGCTCTATCTGAAATGATGCTTTTGGGAAGTTGAGATGCTTTTCTGAGTTACTGTCGTCATTCACTGCTACACAATCATAATCCAATACTGGTGTTGCTGCTAAGTCGCTTCAGTCGTGTCCGACTCTGTGCGACCCCATAGACGGCAGCCACCAGGCTCCCCCCGTCCCTAGGATTCTCCAGGCAAGAACACTGGAGTGGGTTGCCATTTCCTTCTCCATAATCCAATACTACATTAAGTCAAAAACAGTGGCTACATTTCTTTCTTTTTTTTTAATATTTATTCATTTATATTTATTTGGCTGTGTCTGTCAGGGCATGCTGGATCTTTTGTTGTGGTGGATGGGCTTTTCTCATTGTGGTTCCCAGGCTTGCCTGTGGCATGTTGGATCTTAGTCCTTGGACCAGGGATTGAACCTGTGTCCTTTGCACAGGAGGGTGGATTCTTAACCGCTGGACCAGCAGGCAAGTCCCAGTGGCTGTTTCCAAGGAGAGTGCACATAATTTTGGCTGTCAAGGTAGAAAGGATGACAAATGATGTAGGTGCTCGCATTAAGTGAAGTGAACATTGATGGCAACTTGCTTTGGTTGAATTTCAGCATTGAAAATCATGTGGGGAATACAGAGGTGTAAAGGACATTTTCTTATTCTAAGGAACTTACAGTCCAGAGCAGAGCTGACAGTCTAAAAGAAGAAAAAGATAACTCCAACCTAAGAAAACACCAGAGGAAAGGTCATCATGGAAACACAATAACAAAGGAATCCTCTTAGTAATTTTGTGAACTCCCCAACTCCTTTTTAGAGCTATTAGAAGGGTGAAAAGAGCTTTTAGTTTCCAGTGTAAGACCTGAAAAATAAAAAGAAAATGCCCTCTGGGTCCAAAGAGAAAGGGTGAGTGCCAGCATCATGCCCACTTGGAAGGTGATTAGTGTTTCCTAAATGCCTACCACATGCTGGACGTGTATCATAGTTTCAGGGGCCTGTGCTCCCTCCTAGCACAGTCAGTGGTTTGATGTGAGATCTGAGTGATTTTGCCTGTTTTCTTGAGAGATTTTCCCACCCTACTTCTAACTGATTCAGGTACTTATTCTCCACGGCACCTAGTTTCACTGATGTTACATGTCACTGTGTAACACATTGGGACATAGAAGATGCGTTTGGAAAGTTCCACTGGGCCATCACGTTCAGCCTGAATGATACAACCAACTGACCACAGGGGCCTTAGAGCTCGTCTTGTTTGCTCTCCTGCTCCCTTGGTTATATCATTGCAGTGTCTGTGGAAATACTTTGTCCACTGAGAGCTAACCATTTCTCAAGGTAGTCTGCCACTTGTAGGCCAGTGTGTGCTGTTAAAAATGTTTTTATTTTGAGCTGAAATTCAATGGACCACATTTAACCTTCTTGAACTTTATAGAATTTGGCTTCTTTTTCAACATACCTGAGCCTATTAAAAATCCACATCATGGAAATCAGCCCTGAGAAAAGTCTTAATAAAACAAAAATGTCTTTGGATCTCCTTTACTTCCAATCATCTACTTTCATACTTTGGCTCTGATTTCAATACAAGCTTTGTCATTCACTAGACTCCAAAGCATCATTTGATAGATTTCTAGACAAGAACAGCAAATATTGATATTTCCATTTTCACTCAGTATAGCAGAACCAAAGAATGAAAAAGACAAGCTTCTCAAAATACTTTTTACTGAATGGCTGCTCTTCAGTTTTTACACAGAAGGCTTCTGGAAATTAACCAACAAGGATTTATTGAGGGCCTGATAATTGTTCAGACAAGCAGCGTTAATGGTGCATAGAGATGAAAGACTGGGTTTCAACGTCTTAAGGAGCTTGCTGTCTAGCTAGGGAGACACTGACGTGTTTGAAATGAAAGCAAACACCACATGGCAGATTGGAAAAGGTATAAAAGTTTTTTTAACATTAAAAATTTTTAGTATGGACTCATTGAGAAAAATTTGAACTTCAGTATTAAATGCAAATTGAGGAATATTTACTGACTTTTGAATACCTGATTTTTAATATCAAATTAATCTCTAATTAGGCTGTTGCATTTCATGAACAAAGACTAACAAGAGGCCTTCCCTCTCATGTTTGTCCCACATCTATATCATCTAGATTAGTTCTGTCTCTGACCAAGACAACATAAGCCATCGTATAATTAAAAATCTTCTAGTAGACACATTTAAAGGGCTTCCCTGGTGACTCAGATGGTAAAGAATCTGCCTGCAGTGTGGGAGACCTGGGTTCGATCTCTGCGTTGGGAAGATCACCTGGAGAAGGGCATAGCAATCCACTCCAGTATTCTTGCCTGGAGAATCCCCATGGACGGAGGAGTCTGGTGGGTTATAGTCCGTGAGGTCACAAAGAGTCAGGGATGGCTGAGCAGCTTTCACACATACAGACAAATGAAAAAACTAAAAGAAATAGGCAAAATTTAGTAATGTACTATTGAACCCATTATATCTAAAATACTTCAACATGTAATCAATATAAAATTATTAATGAGATTTTTACATTCCTTATTCCATACTGAACTATTCCAAACCTGATATATACTTAAACAGAGTAGGTGTCAATTCAAATGTTAATTTTTTATTAGAAGTACTTGCTTTATATTTTGATTTAAAAATTTTACATTTGAAAGTAAATTTTCTTTCCCAAGTTGTTTCAAACACATTTTTTTTCCTAATAGCTATGTTGAATACCAGCGTTTGAAATAAAATTAACTAAAATATTTAAATGCATTTTCTCAGTTGCACTAGTCATAATATTGGAAGTGCTCAACAGTCACATATGGCTAGTGGCTACCATACTGGACATCTTAGGTCGGTCAAGGAGATAATGTCATGATTTATGATTTCAGACCCCACATTCAAGTCTTTAATCCATTTTGAGTTTATTTTTGTGTATGGTATAAGATAGTAGTCTAATTTCATTTTTCTGCACGTGGCTGTCCATCTTCCCCAACATCATTTATTGAAGAAATTGTCTTTTCCCTATTATATATTCTCAGCTTCTTTGTTATAAACTAATTGACAAAGTATGTGTGGGTTTATTTCTGGGCTCTCTGTTCTATTGATCTGTATGTCTAGTCTTTTGCTAATATCATACTGCTTTGGTTACTGTAGCTTTGTAATATAGTTTGAAATCAGGAAGTATTATGCAGATTTTTTAAGGAAAGTTTTAAACTATAGATGTAATTTATAGATAAAAGATTTTTAGATTGTCTCTTTTTGAGGTAGTTTTGGTAAGTTGTGTTTAAGGAAATTATCCAGTTTATATAAATTGTCAAAATACTATTTTCTTATCTTTTTAATATTTCTAATTTTTTGGGAGGGAGTTTTGGTTTTATATAGATGAAAATTGAGGTCCAATTTGGATAATAGATTGAGTGTACATATATATTTACATTTCTGTCTTACACATAAAACAATCAAGTTGTAATCTTATCTTTGTAGTCACAAATTTCCCTGTTCTCCCCCAACTTCCTATTTCATCCAGGTCCCCACATTTGCCCACCCCAAGCCCCATTTTCTAGTTTTTTTTAAGAAAATAATTGTATTTAGTTATTTCAGTTTTGACCCTTCTGGGCCTTGATTGCTACTTGGGCTTTTCTCCAGTTGTGGTGTGTGGGACTGTTCATGCAGTGGCTTCTCTTGCTGTGGAGCACAGTTCTAGGGCAAGGAGGTTTCAGCAGTTGTGGCACATGGCCTCAGTAGTTATGGCTCTTGGCCCAGAGCACAGGCTCAGTGGCTGTGGCTCTTGGACTCTGGAGCCCAGGCTCCATGGCTGTGGCTCTTGGACTCTAGGGCACAGGCTCAGTGGCTGTGGCTCTTGGACTCTGGAGCACAGGCTCAGTGGCTGTGGCTCTTGGACTCCGGAGCCCAGGCTCCATGGCTGTGGCTCTTGGACTCTAGGGCACAGGCTCAGTGGCTGTGGCTCTTGGACTCTAGGGCACAGGTTCAGTGGCTGTGGCTGTTGGACTCCGGAGCCCAGGCTCCGTGGCTGTGGCTCTTGGACTCTAGGGCACAGGCTCAGTGGCTGTGGCTCTTGGACTCTGGAGCATAGGCTCGGTGGCTGTGGCTCTTGGACTCTGGAGCCCAGGCTCCGTGGCTGTGGCTCTTGGACTCTGGAGCACAGGCTCTGTGGCTGTGGCTCTTGGACTCTGGAGCATAGGCTCAGTGGCTGTGGCTCGTGGACTGTAGGGCACAGGCTCAGGGGTTGTGGCTCTTGTCCTCTAGAGCACAGGCTCGGTGGCTGTGGCTCTTGGACTCCAGAGCACAGGCTCAGTGGTTGTGGCTCTTGGACTCTAGGGCACAGGCTCGGTGGCTGTGGCTCTTGGACTCTGGAGCATAGGCTCCGTGGCTGTGGCTCTTGGACTCCAGAGCACAGGCTCAGTGGCTGTGGCTCTTAGACTCCGGAGCACAGGCTCGGTGGCTGTGGCTCTTGGACTCTGGAGCACAGGCTCAGTGGCTGTGGCTCCTGGACTCTAGGGCACAGGCTCCGTGGCTGTGGCTCACGGGCTTAGTTGTTCTGTAGCAGGTAGGATTTTCTCAATCAGGGATCAAATCTGAGTCTCCTGCTTTGGCAGGTGAATTCTTTACCACAGAGCCACCAGGGAAGCGGTCTTATTTCTTTTGTAAATGTAGACTCTTAAGTGATATCCTTGCTCTTGGTTTTATCTTTTAATTCTTATTTTCTTGATCTGTCTTACCAGTGACTTGTCAACATTCTTAGTCTTGTTTAAAAACCAATAGTTATCTTTGTTTATCCACTCTATCATGCACACATACACACAGTTAACTTTGTTTCCTTTTCGTGGTTCTGTTAGGGGTCTAATTTCCTATTCTAACTTCTGGTAATGGACTTCTAGATAATGATTTTAAGAATTTCTTCTTTTCTATTACATGCAAATAATATTACAGATTTTCCACTGAGAGAGCATCTTTCAGTGCTTCAAGGTTTCATATACTATATTTTCATTATTGGTTGGTTAAGGGAGTTTTTAACCTTTAAAAGGGCTTCCCTGATAGCTCAGTTGATAAAGAATCCATCTGCAATGCAGGAGAGCCTGGTTCTATTCCTGGGTTGGGAAGATCTGCTGGAGAAGGAAAAGGCTACCCACTCCAGTATTCTGGCCTGGAGAATTCCATGGACTGTATAGTCCATGGGGTCACAAAGAGTTGGACATGACTGAGTGACTTTCACTTCATTAAAGGGAGCTTTACAAATTTACATTATAATTTTTGAAACTGCATAGGACATTTGGATATCATTTGCTTGATTTCCAAATATTTGAGAATTTTATAGTTACTTTTTCTTATTGATTTCTTAGTTAATATTACTGTCACAAGAAGACATCTGTATGATTTTAATACTGTGGAGTTTAACAGTTGTTTTATGGACAAGCACATGGTTAATTTTTGTAAGTGTCCATATTGCAGTTGAAAAGAATATATTTGGGGGAATAAATATATATTATACATATAATATAAATCACAAAATTATATAACTCTTGTTTGTAATATTAAACAAGAACATATTTTATTCATTTACACTCTTTTTGTCTGCTTTTCTTTTTTAAATATAAATTTATTTAATTGCAGGCTAATTACTTTACAATATTATATTGGTTTTGCCAAACATTGACGTGAATCCGCTATGGGTGTACATGTGTTCCCCATCCTGAACCCCTCTGCCCTCCCTTCCCATCCCATCCCTCTGGGTCATCCCAGTGCACCAGCCCCGAGCATCCTGTCTCATGCATAGAACCTAGACTGGAGATTCGTTTCACATATGATAATATACATATTTCAATGCCATTCTCCCAAATCATCCCACCCTCGCCCTCTCCTACAGAGTCCAAAAGACTGTTCTATACATCTGTGTCTCTTCTGCTGTCTCACATACAGGATTATCATTACCATCTTTCTAAATTCCATATATATGCATTAGTATTCTGTATTGGTGTTTTTCTTTCTGGCTTACTTAACTCTGTATAATAGGCTCCAGTTTCATCCACCTTAGTAAAACTGATTTAAATGTATTCTTTTTAATGGCTGAGTAATACTCCATTGTGAATATGTACCACAGCTTTCTTATCCATTTGTCTGCTGATGGACATCTAGATTGCTTCCATGTCCTATCAATTACTGGAAGAAGAATGTTTATCTCCCACGATAATCAGATTTTTCTCCATTCTTTCAATTCTGACAGTTTTGCTTTATATATTTTGAGACTGATATCAAGTGCATACAGACTTAGATTTTTAGATCTTGTTGGATTGACCTCTTTATCAGTACTAAATATCTCTCTTTATCTCATGTAATGCTTCCTGTCATAAAGAACAGCTTCTACAATGTTAGTAATTATACCAGTTTTATTTTGGTTTGCATTGTATATTTTGTTTCATATTTTTTTAACCTTCAGCATTTCTATGTAATTTAAAACATTCTTCTGTGAGCAGAATATAGTTGGATTTTGTTTTTTGTTCAGTCGCTCAGTTGTATCTGACTCTTTGCCACCCCATGGACTGCAGCATGCCAGGATTCCCTGTCCTTCATCTTCTGCAGCTTGCTCAAACTCATATTCATTGAGTATCAGTGATGCCATCCAGCCATCTTATCCTCTGTCATCCCCTTCTCCTGCCTTCATCTTTGCCAGCATTACAGTCTTTTCCAGTGAGTCAGCTCTTTGCATCAGATGGCCAAAGTATTGGAGCTTCAACATCAGTCCTTCCAATGAATATTCAGGCTTGATTTCCTTTTGGATTGAATGGTTTGATCTCCATGTAGTCCAAGGGACTCTCAAGAGTTTTCTCCACCACCACAGTTCAAAAGCATCAATTCTTTAGTGCTCAGCCTTTTTATGGTCCAGCTCTCACATCCATACATGACCTCTGGCAAAACTGTAGCTTTGACTAGATGGACCTTTGTCTGCAAAGTAATGTCTCTGTTTCTTACTATGCTGTCTAGGTTTGTCATAGCTTTTCTTCCAAGGAACAAGTGTCTTAATTTCATGGCTGCAGTCACCATCTGAAGTGATTTTAGAACCCAAGAAAATAAATTCTGTCATTGTTTCCATTGTTTCCCCATCTATTTTCCATGAAGTAACTGATGCTAAAGCTGAAACTTCAATACTTTGGCTACATCATGCAAAGAGATGACTCATTGGAAAAGATCCTGATGCTGGGAGGGATTGGGGGCAGGAGGAGAAGGGGACAACAGAGGATTAGATGGCTGGATGGCATCACTGACTTGATGGGCATGAGTCTGAGTGAACTCCGGGAGTTGGTGATGGACAGGGAGGCCTGGTGTGCTGCGATTCATGGGGTCGCAAAGAATCAGACACAACTGAGCAACTGAACTGAACTGAACTGACGGGACCAGATGCCATGATCTTAGTTTCTTGAATGTTGAGTTTTAGGCCAGCTTTTTCACTCTTCTCTTTCACTTTCCTCAAGAGGCTCTTTAGTTCCTCTTTGCTTTCTGCCATGAGGGTGGTGTCATCTGCATATGTGAAGTTATTCATATTCATGTTATTCATATTTCTCCTGGCAATCTTGATTTTAGTTCCAGCCCAGCATTTTGCATGATATACTCTGCATATAGGTTAAATAAAGAAGATTTAATAATAAGGATTTTGCTATTTTTATTTTGTTTCTTTAAATTGAAATGTTTAATCACCTTTAATTTAATCAACTAACATATTTGGATTTAAACATGTTTTATTATTTGTTTTCTATTTCTCTCACCTACTTTGTATTCACTTTTCTGTCTTTTTGTTTTCTTTTGTATTAACTTAAAAATTTCCTTCTCCTTCCATTAGGTTGTTTACCAAACTTGATGTCACTATTCTTTTAGGGATTACCCCAGAGATTATCACCTGTATTTTGACATTTTTTCTTGTTTTTTTTTTTTTGAGAATAACTGACATACCTCACTGCATAAGTTTAAGACATACTGCATGATGGTTTAATTTACATATATTATGAAATGCTTATTACCACAATAGGTTCAGCTAACATCCATCTTCTCACATAGATACAATGGAAAGAAAAGAAAGAAGAAAGGAAAGAATTTCTTCTCCTTGTGATGAGAACTCTTAGAATTTACTCTTTTGAGAATTTTGTATTTTGACTTAAGTAAAATAATATATAGTTTTTTTTTTTTTTTACCATTTTCTACACAAGGCAACATGTCTTTCTTTTTTTATTATGTTTGTTGTGCTTTAAAATTCTATCTCATTATTGCAGTTCATATACAGTCAGTAAATACTTTGTGTCCTTTTCTACAGTTCATGTGGTTCTCTCAGGAAGTATCCTGGAGTGGTTTGCATTCCCGCCTCCAGTGAATCACGTTTTGTCAGAACTCTCCGCTATGACAAGTCTGTCTGGGGCAGCCCTAGATGGCATGACTCAGTAGCTTCATTGACCTGTGCCATCCCCTTTGCCATGACAAGGCAGTGATTCGTGAAGGTAGGGAGATCAAACCATTTGATCTTAAGGGAAATAACCCTGAATACTCATATGAAGGACTGATGATGAAGGTGAAACTCTAGTATTTTGGTCATATGATGCAAACAGCTGACTCATTGGAAAAGTCTGTGGTGCTGGGAAAGATTGAGGGCAGAAGGAGAATAGGGCATCAGAAGATAAGATGGATGGATGACATCACTGATGCAATGGACATGAACTTGGGCAAACTTCGGGAGATGGTGAGGGACAGAGAGGCCTGCTGCGCTGCAGTCCATTGGGGTCACAAAGAGTTGGACATGGCTAGGAGACTGAACAACAAGTAAATATTTTTATTTATGCATATGTTTCCCCTTTCCAATATTCATTTTTTCCTATACTGTTTTGCTTTATTCTATTATCACTTTCCTTCTACCTTAAGAACATCTTTTACTATTTCTCATGAATCCACTAGTGACATTTTTGGGGTTAGTTTTCATTTGCTTAATGTTTCTTTCATAACGTCCAGGTTGACAGTTACTCTTTTAAAATATTGAATGCATAATTCCACTGTCTTCTATCTTCCACTGCTTTTAATGCAACATTAGTTGTGATTCCTTTAGAGGTAAAGTATCTTTATTTTGCTGCTTTAAAGATTTTTATTACTGTCTTGCTTTTCACCAGTTTTACAATAATGTGTGCAGGTTAGGTTTTCCTTGTTTTCCTGCTTGAGTTCATAGTTGTTCCTGAAATATAATCTGATGTGAAAAAAAAAACATTTTCAGTCATCACCCTCCATTTGTTGCTTCTGCTTCCTCCTCTCATTTCTCCTCTGAAACACTAATTATACACTGATGAGAACTTATCACTGGGCTTTATCTACTCTTTGCCGACAAAGGTCCATATGATCATAGCTATGGTTTTTCTAGTAGTCATGTACGGATGTGAGTTGGACCCTAAAGAAGGCTGAGTGCCAAAGAATTGATGCATCTGAACTGTAGTGTTGGAAAAGGCTCTTGAGAGTCCCTTGGACTGTAAGGAGATCAAAGCAGTCAATCCTAAAGGAAATCAACCTTGGATATTCTTTGGAAGGACTGATGCTGACATTCCATACTTGGGCCGCCCGATGTGAAGAGCCAGCTCATTGGAAAAGACTGAGGGCCGGGGAAGAAGGGGGCGACAGAGGAGGAGATGGCTGGATGGCATTACTGATGCAATGGACGTGAGTTTGAGCAAACTCAGGGGCATAGTGAAGGACGGGGAAGTCATGGGGTGGCGGAGTCAGACATGACTTAGTGACTGAACAACTGGACAACAACGGATCTGCTCTTGGGAATTTTCTGTTCCTTTGTTTCACTTTTCTTTGATCTGAATTATTTTCTTCTCATCTATCATTTCACTAATTTTCCCCTTAGCTGCTGAATCTAAAATTCTGCTAAATTCATCTACTGACTTCTTAATTTTCATTATTGTTTCCTTTTCTACAAATTTCCATTTAAAATAGAATTTTTATAGCTTCCTCTTCCTCTTTTTTCTCTTGTACATATTAAGAATACTATCTTGAGGTGGAAAAAGATGGCGGAGGAATAGGATGGGGAGACCACTTTCTCCCTCACTACTTTATCAAAAGAACGTTTCAACGCTGAGTAAATTCCACAAAACAACTTCTGAATGCTGGCAGAGGACATCAAACATCCAATAAAGCAGATCATTGGCTTCAAAAACAGGTAGGAATAAATATAAAAGATGAAAAAAGAGACAAAGGAGGTAGGGATGGAGCTCCATCCTGAGAAGGGAATCCCGTCCCAGGAAGGGAATCCCGTCCCGGGAAGAGACTCTTAAAAGAGAGGTTTCCAAACACCAGGAAACATTCTCACAACCAAGTCTGTGGCGAGCCTTGGAAGCACAGAGGGCAACGTAACAGGAAGGAAAAATAAATAAATAATTAAAACCAACAGATTACGAGCTCACCAGTAAATCCCCCAGCAGATAAGCAGCACAGATGCCTGCATCCGACTCTAGCAAGTGGTGGTTGGGCAGGGAGGAGCGGGAGGAGCGGGAGGCGCAAGCGGCAGTGCTTTCTAAGAATCGGGCTGCGGGAGATGCGGGCTGCAGTGCTTTTCTCGAGAATTGGGCCAGAACACCCCACGCGTAGCCAGAATGAACTATCTTGGTCTAGCAAACCAGACTGTGGGATAGCTACCACGCGAAACGCTCGAACAGAAGACACCACCAGGACCGCGCACAGAACAAAGGATGGATCAGAAATAGCCGGCTACAGACCATCCCCCTCTGGTGACAGGCAGCCAGAGCCTTAAGGGCTGGAAGGGGGCAATCGCAGCCCAAGAGAGATATTACCTACCAAATTGCAAGCAGGTTTCTTTGCTAACTAAGACTTCTGGGGGCTCTGGACAGTCATCATCTGCCTGAGAAGGAACCCCAGTGGTACTCACAGAAAATTGAGCAGCACGGAAAGGCCAGAAATCGCAACAATTGCGCTCGCCAAACTCCCTAGCTACTCGGACATGGGAAGGGCACAAAACGCAGGTCCAACCAAATCTGCGCCTCAGAGGGCTACCTGAGTGCTGAGCCTGGGTGGCTTAGACCAGGGAGGTGCATGAAGCCTAGGGCAGGCCTCAGACGGTTATCCGGCAGAGCAACATAGAGCCTGAGCGGTGTGTGCTGTGAGCAGGGGCAAGCCCAGCGTAGAGTCCACCACCACCCTCCCTGTGTCAAGACGGAAATCAGACACGGAAGAGACCAGCAAACAGAGGAAGTCATACAGAGGGAACTGCCTTGGTAGCGACCCCACACAGCCCACAACACCAGAGAAAGGGCCAGATATACCTTTACTACTTTAATGATCAATCTTTTTTTTTTTTTTGAGTTGATGTGGATGCGTGATTTTTCTTTTTTATAATTAAAAATTTTTTTAATTTTATTTTTCTTCTTTTCTTTTTTAATCTTTCTAAATTTTTGAGTCCTCTGTATCTCTAGTTATTATTTTTATAACCTATTATTACTTTTCAAAAAAAAAAAACAAACCCTATTTTTAAAGCAAACGTTGTATACAGTCTTTTTGTGGTGGAGGTGATTGTCTTTTAATAATTCTGGTGGCTTTTTTTTCCTTTTTTTCTCCTTCTTTTCTTTTCTTTAATATTTTATTTTTGAAAATCCAATCTCCAGATTTTTAACCTTTGCATTTTGGTATTTGTTGTCAATTTTGTACATTTAAAAATATAATCTTCAGTACCCAATTTTACATGAGAGTGAGATTACTGGCTTGACCACTCTCTCCTCCTTTGGACTCCCTTTTTCTCCACCAGGTGGCCTTTGTCTCCTCCCTCCCCCTCCTCTTCTCTACCCAACTCTGTGAATCTATGTATATTTTCCAGAAGGTGGAGAATACTCAGGGAACTGGTTACTGGCCGGATCTGTCTCCCTCCTTTTCATCTCCCTCTTTTATCCCCCTGGCCACCTCTGTCTACTTCCTCCCTCTCCTCTTCCCTGTATAACTCTGTGAACACCTCTGAGAGGTCCAGATGTGGAGTGCACACAAGGAAGTGATTACTGGCTAGCTTGCTCTCTCCTCTTTTGATTCCACCTCATCCAATCTAGTCACCTCTAAATACCCCCTCCCTATTCTCTCCTCCATGTAACTCAAATGATCCTCTAGGGTGACCCTCAATGTGGAGAAACCTTTCATCTTTAACCTAGATGTTTTAACATCAGTGCTGTATAGATGGAGAAGTCCTGAGGCTATTGTAAAAATAAAACTGAAAACCAGAATCAGGAGGCGTAAGTCCAAATCCTGATATCATCAGAGAATTCCTGAAAACAGGGAACATTACTCGGTAGGAGCTTGTCAAACGCCTCCATACCTACACTGAAATCGAGCACCACCCAAGGGCCAACAAGTTTCAGAGCAAGACATACCACACAAATTCTCGAGCAACATGAGAACACACCCCTGAGCTTCAATATACAGGCAGCTGAAAAATACTCTAAAATCATTGACATGTCATAACCCATTACTAGACACTTCACAGCACTCCAGAGTGAAGAAATCCAGATCCACCCACCAGAACTCCAACACAAGCCTCCCTAATGAAGAAACCTTGACAAGCCACTGATACACCCCACACACAGTGAGGAAGCTCAATAATAAAGAGAACTCCACAAATTCCCAGAATATAGATGGGCCACCCCAAATGCAGCAATATAACCAAGATGAAGAGACAGAGGAATACCCAGCAGGTAAAGG
This sequence comes from Nanger dama, assembly GCA_917880005.1. Taxonomy (NCBI): domain Eukaryota; kingdom Metazoa; phylum Chordata; class Mammalia; order Artiodactyla; family Bovidae; genus Nanger; species Nanger dama. Next base: position 11,611,867 of record CAKJTW010000051.1, read on the forward strand.
AACAGGAGACATGCCCACCAAATCAAACAAAAGAGGAAGAGATAGGGAATCTACCTGAGAAAGAATTCCGAATAATGATAGTGAAAATGATCCAAAATCTTGAAATCAAAATGGAATCACAGATAAATAACCTGGAGACAAGGATTGAGAAGATGCAAGAAAGATTCAACAAGGACATAGAAGAAATTAAAAAGAGTCAACATTTAATAAATAATGCAATAAATGAGATCAGAAACACTCTAGAGGCAACAAATAGTAGAATATTGGAGGCAGAAGATAGGATAAGTGAAACAGAAGATAGAATGGTAGAAATAAATGAATCAGCGAGGGAAAAGGAAAAACGAATTAAAAGAAATGAGGACAACCTTAGAGACCTCCAGGACAATATGAAACGCTCCAACATTCGAATTATAGGAGTCCCAGAAGAAGAAGACAAAAAGAAAGACCATGAGAAAATACTTGAGGAGATAATTGTTGAAAACTTCCTTAAAATGGGGAAGGAAATAATCACCCAAGTCCAAGAAACCCAGAGAGTGCCAAACAGAATAAACCTAAGGCGAAACACCCCAAGACATATATTAATCAAATTAACAAAGACCAAACACAAAGAACAAATATTAAAAGCACCAAGAGAAAAACAACAAATAACACACAAGGGGATCCCCATAAGAATAACTACAGATTTTTCAATAGAGACTCTTCAGTCCAGGAGGGAATGGCAAGACATACTTAAAGTGATGAAAGAAAATGATCTACAGCCCAGACTACTGTACCCAGCAAGGATTTCATTCAAATATGAAGGAGAAATGAAAAGCTTTACAGACAAGCAAAAGCTGACAGAATTCAGCTCCACCAAACCAGCTATCCAAAAAATGCTAAAGGATAGACTTTAGACAGGAAACACATAAAGGGCGTATAAACCCAAACCCAAAACAATAAAGTAAATGGCAACGGGAGCATGCTTATCAATAATTACCTTAAATGTTAGTGGGTTGAATGCCCCAACCAAAAGGCAAAGACTGGCTGAATGGATACAAAAACAAGATCCCTATATATGCTGCCTACAAGAGACCCACCTCAAAACAAGGGACACATACAGACTGAAAGTGAAGGGCTGGAAAGCGATATTCCATGCAAATAGAGACCAAAAGAAAGCAGGAGTAGCAATACTCATAACCGATAAAATGACTTTAAAACAAAGGCTATGAAAAGAGACAAAGAAGGCCACTACATAATGATTAAAGGATCAATCCAAGAAGAAGATATAACAATTATAAATATATATGCACCCAACATAGGAGCACCGCAATATGTAAGACAAATGCTAACAAGCATGAAAGGGGAAATTAATAACACAATAATAGTGGGAGACTTTAATACCCCACTCACACCTATGGACAGATCAACTAAACAGAAAATTAACAAAGAAAAGCAAATTTTAAATGATACAATAGACCAGTTAGACCTAATTGATATTTATAAGACATTTCACCCCCCAAAAATGAATTTCACCTTTTTCTCAAGTGCACACTGAACCTTTCCCAGGATAGATCACATCCTGGACCATAAATCTAATCTTGATAAATTCAAAAAAATCAAAATCATTCCAAGCATCTTTTCTGACCATAAGGCACCAAGGTTAGATCTCAATTACAGGAGAAAAACTATTAAAAATTTCAACATTTGGAGGCTGAACAACACCCTTCTGAGTAACCAACAAATCACACAAGAAATCAAAAAGAAATCAAAATATGTGTAGAAATGAATGAAAATGAAAACACAACTACACAAAACCTGTGGGACACTATAAAAGCAGTGCTAACAGGAAAGTTCATAGCAATACAGGCATACCTCAAGAAACATGAAAAAGTCAAATAAATAACCTAACTCTACACCTAAAGCAACTAGAAAAGGAAGAAATAGAGAACCCCAGAGTTAGTAGAAGGAAAGAAATCTTAAAAATTAGGGCAGAAATAAATGCAAAAGAAACAAAAGAGACCACAGCAAAAATCAACAAAGCCAAAAGCTGGTTCTTTGAAAGGATAAATAAAATTGACAAACCATTAGCCTGACTCATCAAGAAACAAAGAGGAAAAAAAAATCAAATCAATAAAATTAGAAATGAAAATGGAGAGATCACAACAGACAACACAGAAATACAAAGAATCGTGAGACTACTATCAGCAATTATATGCCAATAAAATGGACAATGTGGAAGAAATGGACAAATTCTTAGAAAAGTACAACTTTCCAAAACTGAACCAGGAAGAAACAGAAAATCTTAACAGACCCATCACAGACATGAAAATTGAAACTGTAATCAGAAATCTTCTAGCAAACAAAAGCCCAGGTCCAGATGGCTTCACAGCTGAATTCTACCAAAAATTTTGAGAAGCGCCAACACCTATCTTACTGAAACTCTTCCAGAAAATCGCAGAGGAAGGTAAACATCCAAACTCATTCTATGAGGCCACCATCACCCTAAAATCAAAACCTGACAAAGATGCCACAAAAAGAAAACTACAGGCCAATATCACTGATGAACATAGATGCAAAAGTCCTTAACAAAATTCTAGCAATCAGAACCCAACAACACATTAAAAAGATCATACACCATGACCAAGTGGGCTTTATCCCAGGGATGCAATGATTCTCCACATTAACAAATTGAAAAATAAAAGCCATATGATTATCTCAATAGATGCAGAAAAGGCCTTTGACAAAATTCAACATCCATTTATGATAAAAACTCTCCAGAAAGCAGGAATAGAAGGAACATACCTCAACATAATAAAAGCTATATATGACAAACTCACAGCAAACATCCTCAATGGTGAAAATTTGAAAGCATTTCCCCTAAAGTCAGGAACAAGACAAGGGTGCCCACTCTCACCACTACTATTCAATGTAGTTCTGGAAGTTTTGGCCACAGCAATCAGAGCAGAAAAAGAAATAACAGGAATGCAAATTGGAAAAGAAGAAGTAAAACTCTCACTGTTTGCAGATGACATGATCCTCTACATAGAAAACCCCAAAGACTTGACCAAAAAACTACTAGAGCTAATCAATGAATATAGTAAAGGTGCAGGATATAAAATCAACACTCAGAAATTCCTTGCATTCCTATACACTAATCATGAGAAAGGAGAAAAAGAAGTTAAGGAAACAATTCCATTCACCATTGCAACGAACATGTATACTATCATGTAAGAAATGAAGCGCCAGTCTATGTTCAATACAGGATACAGGGTGCTTGGGGCTGGTGCTCGGGATGATCCAGGGAGATGATATGGGGTGGGAGGTGGGAGGGGGCTTCGGCATTGGCAGATTGTGTACACCTGTGGCTGATTCATGTCAATGTATGGTAAAACAAATACAGTATTGTAATGTGGAAATAAGTATTAAAAAAAAATCAAAGAGAAAAAAAGAAAAGAATAAAATACTTAGGAATATACCTACCTAAAGACACTAAAGACCTATATATCGACAACTATAAAACACTGATGAAAGAAATCAAAGAGGACACTAATAGATGGAGAAATATACCATGTTCATGGATTGGAAGAGTCAATATAGTGAAAATGAGTATACTACCCAAAGCAATATACAGATTCAATGCAATCCCTATCAAGCTACCAGCAGTATTTTTCACAGAACTAGAACAAATAATTTCAAGATATGTATGGAAATACAAAAACCCTCGAATAGCAAAAGCAATCTTGAGAAAGAAGAATGGAACTGGAGGAATCAACTTGCCTGACTTCAGGCTCTACTACAAAGCCACAGTCATCAAGACAGTATGGTACTGGCACAAAGACAGACATATAGATCAATGGAACAAAATAGAAAGCCCAGAGATAAATCCACACACCTATGGACACCTTATCTTCGACAAAGGAGGCAAGAATATACAATGGAGTAAAGACAATCTCTTTAACAAGTAGTGCTGGGAAAACTGGTCAATCACTTGTAAAAGAATGAAACTAGATCACTTTTTAACACTACACACAAAAATAAACTCAAAATGGATTAAACATCTAAATGTAAGACCAGAAACTATAAAACTCCTAGAGGAGAACATAGGAAAAACACTCTCTGACATAAATCACAGCAGGATCCTCTGTGATCCACCTCCCAGTATACTGTAAATAAAAGCAAAAATAAACAAATGGGATCTAATTAAAATTAAAAGCTTCTGCACAACAAAGGAAACTATAAGCAAGGTGTAAAGACAGCCTTCAGAATGGGAGAAAATAATAGCAAATGAAGCAACTGACAACCAACTAATCTCAAAAATATACAAGCAACTTATGCAGCTCAACTCCAGAAAAATAAACGATCCAATTAAAAAATGGGCCAAAGAACTAAATAGGCATTTCTCCAAAGAAGACATACGGATGGCTAACAAACACATGAAAAGATGTTCAACATCACTCATTATCAGAGAAATGCAGATCAAAACCACAATGAGGTACCATTTCACTCCAGTCAGAGTGACTGTGATCCAAAAGTCTACAAGCAATAAATGCTGGAGAGGGTGTGGAGACAAGGGAACCCTCTTACACTGTTGGTGGGAATGCAAACTAGTACAGCCACTATGGAAAACTGTGTGGAGATTCCTTAAAAAATTGGAAATAGAACTGCCTTATGACCCAGCAATCCCACTGCTGGGCATACACACTGAGGAAACCAGAATTGAAAGAGACACGTGTACCCCAATGTTCATTGCAGCGCTGTTTATAATAGCCAGGACATGGAAACAAACTAGATGTCCATCAGCAGATGAATGGATAAGAAAGCTGTGGTACATATACACAATGGAGTATTACTCAGCCCTTAAAAAGAATAAATTTGAATCAGTTCTAATGAGATGGATGAAACTGGAGCCGATTATACAGAGTGAAGTAAGCCAGAAAGAAAAACACCAATACAGTATACTGACACATATATATGGAATTTAGAAAGATAGTAATGATGACCCTGTACGTGAGACAACAAAAGAGACACAGAGGTATAGAACGGACTTTTGGCCTCTGAGGGAGAGGGAGAGGGTGGGATGATTTGGGAGAATAGCATTGAAACATGTATACTATCATGTAAGAAACGAAGTGCCAGTCTTTGTTCAGTACAGGATACAGGATGCTTGGGGCTGGTGCACGGTGATGATCCAGAGAGAGGATATGGGGTGGGAGGTGGGAGGGGCTTTGAGATTGGGAGCTCGTGTACACCTGTGGCTGATTCATGTCAATGTATGGCAAAACCAATACATTATTGTAAAGTAGAATATAGTAAAAATAAAATTAAAAAAAAGAAAAAGACATCACACACACACACACAAAAGAATACTAACTTAAAATTGTGTGATAGAAAACCTGGAAGTCTTGTGCGATAATTGCTATTTGCTTGTTATTCATTCAATTATTTATTTTTGTGCCTTAAAAAAATTCTTGTTGTCTATATGTGTATAAAGTTTGTAGTGATAATATGAGGCTCTCAGAAGCTTATATCTCCCTATGCAAGCACTCAGTCGAGTCCGATTCTTTGTGACCCCATGGACTGTAGACTTTCAGTCTCCTCTGGCCATGGGATTTTCCAGGCAGGAATACTGGAGTGGGTTGCCATTTCCTTCTCCAGGGGATATTTCCAACCCAAGGATCAAACCTGGGTCACCTGCATTACAGACATATTGCTTACCATCTGAGCCACTAGGGAAGTCATTCTATTTTCTATAGAGAGAGTTTAATTTTGCTTTTGGTAGATGGTTGGGACAGAGAAGATCACCTTAATTCAGTTAGGGATTGAGCTTCAGACAGTTAATCAGAAATAAGCTCATCTGTCATTTCATTCTAAAATCTTCAGAAGTGGGGCTTCAAACTTTTTGAGGATTATTTACATTTTCTACCTTATTCCTAGAGTAGAGCCTTTCAGTTCAGTTCAGTCGCTCAGTTGTGTCTGACTCTTTGTGACTCCATGAACTGCAGCACGCCAGGCCTCCCTGTCCATCACCAACTCCCGGAGCCCACCCAGACCCATGTCCATCGAGTCAGTGGTGCCATCCAGCCATCTCATCCTCAGTCGTCCCCTTCTCCTCCTCTTTCCCAGCATCAGGGTTTTTTTCAAATGAGTCAGCTCTTCTCATCAGTGGCCAAAGTACTGGAGTTTCAGGCTTCAACCTCAGTCCCTCCAGTGAACACCCAGAACTGATCTCCTTTAGAATGGACTCTCAAGAGTCTTCTCCAACACCACAGTTCAAAAGCATCAATTCTTTGATGCTCAGCTTCTTTATAGTCCAACTCTCACATCCATACATGACTACTGGAAAAACCATAGCCTTGACTAGACAGACCTTTGTTGGCAAAGTAATGTCTCTGCTTTTGAATACACTATCTAGGTTGGTTATAACTTTCCTTCCAAGGAGCAAACGTCTTTTAATTTCATGGCTGCAGTCACCATCTGCAGTGATTTTGGAGCCCAGAAAAATAAAGTCAGCCACTGTTTCCACTGTTTCCCCATCTTTCAGGGGTTCCAAATGAAAGTGTGGGATGTTTAATAGAGTTCTACCTTTATTCCGACCACAGCCTATGAGGTTTTCTGAAGGTTGGCCCCATTTCTTTGTTGCTCAGGCTGTCACTGTGCTCAGCTGTGAATGCTCTTAGCTGCTCCTTTTGAATCAGTAAAAGTCTTGGTAGAAATATGTTGCCAGATATCAGATCCACCTCTCTGAATGTTCTGTCTGAAATCTTAATTATTTAAGCACTCATGGCTTTGGGCCCTCTCAGATGCTTTTAATAGGTTAAAAAACAATTTTGTGAGCTTTTGAGGTTATTCTCAGGGAGACAGTTAATCTGAAGCACACTAGTCTAGCATTTTATTCTAAAATTTTAGTGTTTGCCACAACCTACCATTCTGGCTGTGTGTTCCTTCTTCTTCTGCCTTGCTCATTGTGCTTCAACCACTCTGAGCCTGTACTTCCCAGCCTAGGACCTTTGTACTTGCTTTTCCCGTGCCTGGAATTCTTTCTCTCTTCGTCTCCCTCTCCTCGCCTAGAAAATGTCTTTTAGCAACTTTAATTTCCATTTATTTAATCTGTTTTTAGCACTTATGACATTTGTATTAAATTACTGTGCAATTAGGTGTTTAATGCTTCTGAACGTATTCAATTCCTATGGCTGCTGTAACAAACTGCTGCAAACTTAGTGACTGAAAACAGCACAGATTTATTCTCTTACAGCTCTGAAGCCCAGAAATCAAATCCATTTCACTGGGCTAAGGTATTGGCTGGGCTGGTTAGTGTTAATTGCTCAATTGTGTCCAACTCTTTGTGACTCTATGAACTATAGCCCCCCAAGCTCCTGTCCTTGGGATTCTCCAGGCAAGAATACTGGTCTGGGTAGCCATTCCCTTCTCCAGGGATCTTTACAACTCAGGGATAAAATTTAGGTTTTCTGCATTGTAGGCAGATTCTTTACCAACTGAACCCACAGGGAAGCCCCTAAAGTTAAGGTGTTGGTTGTGCTAGATCCTTTTGGAGGCTCAGGATGATCCTTATGATTATGATGGAGCCACCTAATGGCACCCCACTCCAGTACTCTTGCCTGGAAAATCCTATGGATTGAGGAGCCTGGTAGGCTACAGTCCTTGGGGTTGTTAAGAGGCGGACACAACTGAGCGACTTCACTTTCATGCACTGGAGAAGGAAATGGCAACCCACTCCAGTGTTCTTGCCTGGAGAATCCCAGGGACGGGGGAGCCTGGTGGGCTGCTGTCTATGGGGTTGCAGAGTTGGACACGACTGAAGTGACTTAGCTTAGCACCCAGATAATCCATGATAATCTCTGTCTTGAAATTTTTAATCACGTATTCAAAGGTCCTATTACCATTTAAAATAACATTCACAGGTTTGGGGATTTAGGCTGTATCTTCCAGGTGCCTCCATTCAGCCTACCACAGTCAGCATGGAAAGCAAACTTCACAAGGGCTAGAATTTTTTTCTTGTTCACCATTGAATCTCTAGCATATGGTCTAGTTGAATATTTGTGGAATGAGTGCTTCCTCTCCAGGCCAGCAAGACACTTATTGCGTGTTGACACAGAGGCTTTCTCAAGAAAAATGACTGAACAGAAAATGGCTGTGGACTAATAGTTACTCTGAGCACCTACAGTGTATCAGGCAGTGAGCTAAGATTTTTATACTGTTGCCTCCTTGAATTTTTACAAAAGCTTTCTGAGATAACTAGAGCTTAGAGAAGATAAGTAGCCTGCTCAGTTTCACAATGCAATTCAGTAGCCAAGCTCACATTCAAATTTAGGCCTTTCTGACTGCAGAATTCAAGCTTTTAGTATATATGTGGAAGGTTCTTTATAATTAAGCAGCTTATTGTTTAGTACTAATATTTCATATTTAGTGGTTTACAAAGATCCTGTGTGGACACATGTAGTTTAAGACTCCCAAATAAGAGGAAACAATCTGTATCTTGCAAAGGTAGCAACCATGTATTAATGGAAAAGACCCTGTATTAATGGGAATAGACCCTGATGCTGGGAAAGACCAAAGGCATAAGGAGAAGCGGCTGGCAGAGGATGAGATGGTTGGGTGGCATCACCGACTCATTGGTCATGAATCTGAGCAAACAGAGAGCGTGAAGGACAGGGAAGCCTAGTGTGCTGAGGGTCCATGGGGTCGCAAAGAGTCAGACATGACTTAGCGACAGAGCAACAACAATGTGTTAATGAGCAAACACTAATAGACCTAATAAACATTTAGCATTTCAACTTGGAAACTTAGTGTGTAAATTAACTATTGAAAATTATTATTAATGAGCAATGTCATTGGATAGAAAAATCTACATTTTTCTTAAAAAACATAATTAAAGTTCTGAGTACCCTAGTTTATAAGCCCATTAACATGCTGCTTTTGACAGGTAGTCTCCTTAATAAAACTTCACAGGAATCTCTAATTATGTGCAACTGAAAGTTTATTATCTTTTCATTATTTGATGCTGATAAAAGAAATGGCTGAAATGTTAGAGCTTATGGATCTCTCTTATGTTACCTAAAGACTATTCTTTGAGCCTAGGACTCATTCATATTATTTAAAAATCTGTGTTTTATATTTTTTCAAGGTCATAAGGACAGGCTTTATTCTTGGTCCTTAAGTTTTTGCTGTGTATGGGTGAAATCCTGATGTGAGAAATCTTGTTTCAAAGGAATATAAATGTCTAAATTTTTCTATCAAATGATGATCTGTTAACAGAGGTATTTGCAGATGGGTTGAATTAGGGGAAATAAAAGGCTTCTTTATCAATATCTGTAAGGCAGTCCTGAATGGTTCATCAAGCAACAGATGCTGGGAGCTTAGGTTCCTACTCATCATGTGATAGCACTGTCTCTTATAAGAACAGTGACAACCCATCTGCCTGCCTGACTGGGGGTGAGAACCCTTTGGAGTGATGCCTATATCTTCAAACATTTTTTTCACAAGTAAGAGAACTTTCTGATTCCACAGAAGGGAAGAGAGAGGTGTCAAAATATTCCTCCACAGTTCTTTATTAAAAGTTTCAATTTAAAAATAGCATTTTTTTCCTTGATTGTAAGATTAATACATGTTTATTATAAAGAAAGTCAAAACTTTTTGGCCAACTGTCTCTCTCTATATATATATGTACACACACACACACACAAACACACATCCATAAACAATACTTGTAAAAATGAAATGCTATTTTTCATAGTTTTAAACTTTTTCACTTAACAATATATTGTCATCATCTAAATTTATACAGGTTTATTTTAATTATTTCATAGTATGAGTACTATAACTTATCCTTTCACTGTTGAGGGGCACTTTGGTTGTTTGCATTGTTTTCTATTATAGACAACATAATAATCTTCATTCAGATATATCTTTCTACAGATGGTCTTCAAATTAAATCAACAAATATTTCTTTATTCTAGGTAATGGAGGTATGTACCTGATTGGACAGACAGACATTGTCTGTCTCAGTAGGCTTATAGTAGTGAAATTAGCCATTAAAAACAGGTAGTTAAAAGTGAGATGGTTATTAAATGGGCAACTCAAAGTACCATAGAAATGTATAGTAAATAGATTTTCTTGGTTTTGGTATGTCAGGTACAGCCTATTAGAGGACAAGTCATTTAAAGTGACATCTGAAGGATGAACAAAATAGTTTGTAGATGAAATTGATCCGGGGCACTAGGTACTTGAGGGATGAAATTGATCCAGGGGCACTGGGTACTTGAGGTGGAGTAAACAGTATGTTAAAGGCCAGAGTCAGAGAAAGCATGATATCTTCATGACTGTAAGGAAGGTAAGGGTGTAGGGAATGAGCAGGAGAGAGGCACAAAATGATACCTGGCAGTGTGGCAAGGGGCTTGATTTTGTGAAAGAAGTATTAAGGATGATCTGGAGGATTTTAGGCAAGTGAGTGACATGGTTACTCTGAATTTAAAGTTTTTCTTATAACACTGATAATACTTCATACTGTTTGGATTTTGAGCTTGAAAGAAAAGAGAAGGATCACAGGAGAATCTCCATTTTCCAGCTTGAGGAGGATACCTGGAACTATGTGCCAGATGCCACATCCTAATACTTCATACTGTTTGGATTTTGAGCTTGAAAGAAAAGAGAAGGATCACAGGAGAATCTCCATTTTCCAGCTTGAGGAGGATACCTGGAACTATGTGCCAGATGCCACATCCTTGGTAGAGAAGCTGATTTGAGGAAGGAGGATGTTATAATTTGAGACATTCTGAGTTTGAGTTACACCCAGGTATCAAAATGGAGATGTCTGTAAGTAAGCAGATAGCTTTACAGCTCTCATGAAAGGACTTAGCTACAGACATAGCTTTGTGGGTCCTCAGCACCTAGATGGTAATCAAAATGGGAGAGGAGGTGATCAAAGACAATAGAAAAAGGGCCTTGACAGAGTCCTGAGAAATTCCTATGAGTGAGTGTGGTGCTGGAGAGATGGCGGCAGAAGTAGGTATCAAAAACATTAAACCAGAGAATCCAAAGTCACAGAATGCAAGAGAGAAAAATATTGCTCTAGATGGAAAAAGCGGTACGTTGTATCAAATGTTGAGACAGGTTCAGTGATGTTGGAAGGAGTATGGCTACTGTAGGATCATGAAGACCACTGATGACCTCACTGAGAGCAGTTTGATGGAGTTGAAGGAATAGCTTGGGAGCAGAATAAGGAGGTAAGGAATGTGAAAAATGTGTGATACTTTCCTTAGGGTGTAATTCAGGTAATGGCATTGACAGCCAATGGTATTTCATATAAATTTTGACATTTTTCCTACTTACCTTGTTGAAAGGTTTTATGTATTTATGGTCTTTCCTATAGCTTTATGAGTGTTCATTTTCACATACTTTTGCCACCTTTTAAAAAATTATCCACAATGTCATAAGCAAACAAGACAAACCTGTTATTTTTAATTTGTATTTGACTATTAATGTAGTTGAACTGTTCATATTTTTGGACCATGTTTAATCCTTTTGTGAATGGCACACTTTTTTCATTGTTCTGTTATGTACTTTGATTTAAAAAAATGATTTGGAAGATCTGTATATGTCGATGATTGTAAACCATGTCTGTCATACATATTGTCATATATACTTGCTTATCCTATTTTTTTTGTTCATAAAAAATCTTTAACAGTTTTATGCATAAAATCTAATTGTGCTTTTTATTATGGTTTCTGTCTTTGGTGTTTTTCTCAGAAAGGCCCTACCTCACTACTGTACTGCAAGTCTATACTTTTCTTCTAATTAATTAAATTTTATTCTAATTAATTCATGGTCTGAGTTTTTCAATGTAACTTTTAGTTCACATTAAGTTCATTTTAATATGACATTCAAGATCAGGACTCAGTTTTATTTGCTTTCAGTAACTTGTTTATCTAAACATACTCCACACTAATTTAGAGTTGGAATCAGAAGAAAGAGCAGATTAAGTAAGTGAAAAAGGAAGATTTGAAAGAGCAGATGACCTCCAGGTTAAGGTAACTGGATATTCAAAGGCCCTGAGGTGGAAAGGGGCCTCGTGATGTCAAGTTCGTAAAAAGGCTAGTATGACTGAAGCTCAGAACAGGGCAAGAGTAATGTTATATGAGGCTGGAAGAGTAAGTGTAGACCTTGTATTTAGGGTCCTATTAAATACCTATTAGTTTTTGTTTCAGGGCAGTAGGAAGCCAAGACAGTATTTGAAGTGACAGCATAATTTTTACATTTTGAAGAAAACAAAATACACGTAGTTTGAAATTGGGATAAGGACTGGCAGAGAGCAGGAGTATATTAAGGAGACCATTGGGGGAGATTATGTTAGTAGCCTAAATAATAGCCGATAGTAACTTAAGTGTGAGCAAGGGAGATGATAGAAATAGTACAATAGAATTAAAGATATTTAGAAGGAAACTAAAATTTGATTTAAGGAGAACATCAGTCAGAGGTTGTTTGGAGAATTAAAACTACTCCAAGATATTATGGATCAGGAAAGTAATTCATAGAGGGACTGGATATTTATTAACCAAGAGCTGGAAGAACCGAAGTGAGTGACAGTTACCATTAGATCTCAGGTTTCACTGTTGGCTTTCAGGGAGCCAGCTGATCACAAGAACCATAGGAAAGGACTGCCATGATCACATATGTCTCTTATACCTGGGTGAGTGATTCATAGGAAATTATCTGTAAGCCGCAATGAAAGGGTTTGCGTGCTGATGCTGAAGACAAAAAGGCTTTCAATTCTTGGACATTTGAAATTTCATCGTAATGCCTCTTACTGTAGCAGTCTAACCAAAAATTCACTGACAGATACCCTGATATCTAGGGTATCTAGGTTTCTGCCCATTATTCTCCAGGGGAGAAATATAGAAGGGAAAACTTGGGTTTGGGTTACTAGCAGATAGTTAACACAAGAAGTGTAGAGACAAAGGTATTAATGATGACACCCATATTTCTGGCACAGGTAACTGGATGGATATAGTGTCATTCAATAAATATATACAGAAAACAGTATGATCACGTTGGAGGGTACTCCCAGAAGTGGGCTTCCCAGGTGGTGCTAGGGGTAAAGAAGCTCCCTGCCAATGTGGGAGACTTAGGAGACATGAGTTTGATCCTTGGGTCAGGAAGATCCCATGGAGAAGGAAATGGCAACCCACTCCAATATTCTGGCCTGGAGAATCCCACGGACAGAGAAGCCTGGCAGGCTACAATCCATAGGGTCGGACACAACTGAAGTGACTTAGCACACACTAGTAGGAGTATTTTCTGTATAAATAGTAAATATTTATCTGACACAAGCATGTTTCTAGCATTGTTCTAAGTGCTTTACATATGTTAACTCATTTAATCTTCACAAAATTTCATGAAGTAGGTATTAATATTATTTTCATAGAGGAGAAAACTGGCACACCAAGAAGAAAATAACAAATGTTGGTGAGGATATAGAGAAAAGAAAACCTTTGTGCCCTGGTGATAGTGTAAACTGGTGCAGCCACTATTTAAAACAGTATGGCAGCATCGCAAAAAAGTTAAGAACAGAATGCTGTATGGTCCAGAAACTCCGCTTCTGGGTATTTAGTCAAAGAAAACAAAAACACAAAATCGAAAAGATATATACACCTCCATGTTCATTGCAGCATTTTATATATAGTGTACACACACACACGAGTGTGCGCTAAGTCACTCGGTCATGTCCAGCCCTTTGGACTGTAGCCCACTGGGCTCCTCTGTCTATGGGATTCTCCAGGCAAGGATGCTAGAGTGGCTTGCCATGCCCTCCTCCAGGGGATTTTCCTGACCCGGGGACTGAACCTGCATCTCTTAAGCCTCCTGCATTGGCAGGAGGTTTCTTTACCACTAGCACCACCTAGGAAGCCCATACACGTACACACACACACTCATAATGGACTATTTCTGTTTAGATAATAATGGACTATATATGTACACACACACACACACACACACACACACACACACACACACATATGTCTAGCCATAAAAAAGAACATCTTGCCATCTGTGACTACATGGATTAATCTTGAGGGCTTATACTAGGTGAAATAAGTTAGAAAATACTATATGATCTCACTTACACATGGAATCAGACAACAAACAGCCCCAAGCTCATGGATATGGAGAACAGACTGGTGGGTGCCAGAGGCAAGAGTTGCAAGGGGTGGGAAAAATGGGTAAAAGAGGTTATTACAAAGTACAGCTTCCAGCTGTAAAATAAATGTCTTGGACATGTAATATATAGCACACTGGCGATAGTTAACAATATTGTACGTTTGAAAGTTGCTAAGAGAGTAGATCTTAAAGTTTTTCATCATAATAAATTTTTTGTTGCTATTTATAGTGATATTATATTTTGGTCATTTCTCAATATATACAAGTAGTGAATCACTGTACACCTAGAACTAATGTTAGATATTAATTTAAGAAACTTTGCAAATATCTGACACTAGACTCTGTTATTTTAAACTGCTATGATAAAATTCATAAACTTGATTTTGAACATATCGATTTAAAGATGCCTTTGAGACATTTTGAAAGAAATGTAGGCAATTAAAAAAATGAGGAGTAGTTGTATGATTTGGAAGTGTAGAGGTAAGCTCTGCTGGAGATTTTGAGACTTCTGCTATATCATACCTTGTTGTTGGGAATAAGGTTGCCCAGGTAGTGAGTACAGAGTTAGTACATCATGAGAAACGCTGGGCTGGAGGAAGCACAAGCTGGAATCAAGATTGCCGGGAGAAATATCAATAACCTCAGATATGCAGATGACACCACCCTTATGGCAGAAAGCGAAGAGGAACTCAAAAGCCTCTTGATGAAAAGTGAAAGAGGAGAGTGAAAAAGTTGGCTTAAAGCTCAACATTCAGAAAACGAAGATCATGGCATCCAGTCCCATCACTTCATGGGAAATAGATGGGGAAATAGCGGAAACAGGGTCAGACTTTATTTTTTTGGGCTCCAAAATCACTGCAGATGGTGACTGCAGCCATGAAATTAAAAGATGCTACTCCTTGGGACAAAAGCTATGACCAACCTAGATAGCATATTCAAAAGCAGAGACATTACTTTGCCGACTAAGGTCCATCTTCAAGGCTGTGGTTTTTCCAGTAGTCATGTATGGATGTGAGAGTTGGACTGTGAAGAGGGCTGAGCACCGAAGAATTGATGCTTTTGAACTGTGGTGTTGGAGAAGACTCTTGAGAGTCCCTTAGACTCTCAAGATCCAACCAGTCTATTCTGAAGGAGATCAGCCCTGGGATTTCTTTGGAAGGAATGATGCTGTAGCTGAAACTCCAGTACTTTGGCCACTTCATGCGAAGAGTTGACTCATTGGAAAAGACTGTGATGTTGGGAGGGATTAGGGGGCAGGAGGAGAAGGGGACGAGAGAGGATGAGATGGCTGGATGGCATCACTGACTCAATGGATGTGAGTCTGAGTGAACTCCGGGAGATGGTGATGGACAGGGAGGCTTGGCATGCTGCGATTCGAGGGGTCGCAAAGAGTCGGACACGACTGAGTGACTGAAGTGAAGCAAACTGAATGCTTGGAAGTGAACTTAAAGAAATGCAAACATTTGAGAGGTCTGCTGGCAAGATGTAAGCTTTCTAAGGACCTGGAGAAGGAGTACTTAAAGATGTTAGAGTAAAATTAGGAAATTATGATAGTCTAAAAAGAATTTTTCAGAACGAGAGTGTAGTAAAAAAAAAAAAATGTATACACTGGTGACCTTATCCAGAATTGATTTGCTCAAATGATAGTGATAGAAGCCACTTTAGTGTGGGCTAGGAGTGAAGTAGGGATGATAGAGACAGCAAGTGTGGACTATTATTGTGAGATGATGGATTCAGTTCTGGCTGCAGAAT
Organism: Nanger dama; assembly: GCA_917880005.1. NCBI lineage: Eukaryota > Metazoa > Chordata > Mammalia > Artiodactyla > Bovidae > Nanger > Nanger dama. The sequence goes on from CAKJTW010000051.1 coordinate 11,627,770, forward strand.
TTTGTTAGAGAGGTGGTTTTTGTTTCTAATTGCTTGTTTTAAAGAGGGACAGACTTAGATCCTCCCATTTTATCATTTTTTATAATAAGTTACATCAGTTAGAGTTTATTTTACTTGTTGTTCAGTTGCTCAGTCGTGTCTGATTCTTCGCGTCCCCATGAACTGTGGTACACCAGGCTTCCCTGTCCTTTACCATCTCCCAGGGCTTATTCAAACTCATGTCCATTGAGTTGGTGATGCTGTCCAACCATCTCGTTCTCTGTCATCCCCTTCTCCTCCTGCCTTCAATCTTTCCCAGTATCAGGATCTTTTCTAATGAGTCAAGTCTTTGAATCAGGTGGCCAAAGTTTTGGAGCCTCAACTTTAGCATCAGTCCTTCCAATGAATATTCAGGACTGATTTCCATTAGGATTGATTGGCTTGATCTCCTTGCAGTCCAAGGGACTCTCAAGAGTCTTCTCCAACATCATAGTTCAAAAGCATCAGTTCTTCAGCACTCAGCCTTCTTTGTGGTCCAACTCTCCCATCCATACCTGACTACTAGAAAAACCACAGCTTTAATTATATGGACCTTTGTTGTCAAAGTAATGTCTCTGCTTTTTAATATGTGGTCTAGGTTGGTCATAGCTTTTCTTCCAAGGAGCAAGTGCCTTTTAATTTCATGGCTGCAGTCACCATCTGCAGTGATTTTGGAGCCCAAGAAAACAAATTGTCACTGTTTCCATTGTTTCCCCATCTACTCGTTATAAAGCGATGGGACTGGATGCCATGATCTTACGTTTTTTGAATGCTGAGTTTTAAGTCAGCTTTTTCACTCTCCTCTTTCACTTTCATCAAGAGGCTTTTTAGTTCCTCTTCACTTTTTGCCATAAGGGTGGTGTCATCTGTGTACCTGAGGTTATTGATATGTCTCCTGGCAATCTTGATTCCAGCTTGTGCTTCCTCCAGCCCAGCATTTCACATGATGCACTCTGCATATAAGTTAAATAAGCAGGGTGACAATATACAGCCTTGATGTACTCCCTTCCCAATTTGGAACCAGTTGGTTGTTCCATGTCTGGTTCTAATGGTTGCTTCTTGACCTGCATACAAGTTTCTCAGGAGGCAGGTAAGGTGGTCTGTAAGAAAAGGAAATTCCCGACAGAAATGACCTTTAACAACATAGGAATAAATTCCCTTGAGTATTTGAAAAATTCACAAAGTTTTGCATTTCCAGCAAGAGTTGAAGCAATAATCCAGCAACATCAAAAGGAGCTGGGGTTGCTCCATCTCTAGGCTCTGTGTCTGCCTCATTTTCCATCTGGCTCCTGATCCAAGATGTCTGTTTCTAGTCAGTCTACATGCAGGACTTCTCTTTCTTCCCTCAAATATGGAACAAAATCTTTAAAAAAAGTTTTATTTTATATTGAAGTCTAGTTGATTAACAATGTTGTGTTAGTTTCAGATGTACAGCTAAGTGATTCAGTTATACACACACACACATATACATTCTTTTTTATATTCATTTCCATTATGGTTTATCACAGGATATTAAATATAGTTTCCTGTGCTATATAGGAGGTCCTTGTTGGTTATCTGTTTTAAATCTAGTAGTGTGTACATAAATAAATTCCCAGTTTATCCCTCCTCCCACCTTTCCCCTTTGGAAACCATTAGTTTTTTCTAAGTCTTTGAGTCTGTTTCTGTTCTGTAAATAAGTCCATTTGTCTTTTCTTAGATGCCACATATAAGTCATATCATATGATATTTGTCTTTCTCTGACTTCATTTAGTATGATGATCTCTGGGTTCATTTGCTAAAAATGGCATTGATTCTTTTTAAAGGCGGTGTGATATTCCATTGTGTGTGTGTGTGTGTGTGTTACATCTTCTTTATCCATTCATCTGTCAGTGGACATATAGGTTGCTTGAATGTCTTGGCTATTGTAATTAGTGCTGCAGTGTACATTGGGTTGTGTGTATCATTTTGAATTATGGTTTTCCCAGGAGTGGGATTGCTGGATTATATGGTAGTTCTATATTTAGTTTTTTAAGGAATCTCCATATTGTTTCCCATGATGGTTGTACCAATTTACATTCCCTTTTTCCACTCTCTCCAGCATTTATTGTTTGTAGACTTTTTGATGATGGCCATTCTGAATGGTGTACAGTTTTGATTTGCATTTTTCTAATAATTAGCAATGTTGAACATCTTTTCATGTGCCTGTTAGCCATCTGTATATCTTTTTTGGAGAACTGTCTATTTATATCTTCTGACCATTTTTTGATTGGGTTGTTTGTTTGTTTTTTGATAATTGAGCACATGAGTTGCTAGTAAATTTTGGAGATTCATCCCTTGTCAGTCACATCATTTGAAACATTTTCTCCCACTCTGTGGGTTGTCATTTCATTTTGTTTATGTTTTCCTTTGTTGTGCAAAAGCTTTTGAGTTTAATAAGGTCCCATTTATTTTTGTTTTTAATTCCATTACACTAGGAGATAGATCAAAAAAGATTCTGCTGCAATTTATATCAAAGAGCATTCTGCCTATTTTTTTCCTTAAGTTTTATAGTACCAGGTATTATATTTAGGTCTTTAATCCATTTTGAGTATATTTTTGTATGTAGTGTTAAAGAATGTTCTACTTTCACTCTTTTACTTGTAGCTGTCTAGTTTTTTCAGCACCATTTATTGAAAAGACTCTTTTTTCCATTGTATAGTCTTGTCTCTTTGGTTGTAGATTGATTGACATAGATATATGTGTTTGTCTCTGGGCTTTCTGTCCTGTTCCATTGATCTATGTTTCTGTTTTTGTGCCAGTGCCATACTGTTTTGATGAAGAATCTACTTGCACTGCATGAGACATGGATTTTATTCCTGGGTTGGGAAGATCCCCTGGAGATGGAAATGGCAACCCACTCCAGTATTCTTGCCTGGGAAATCCCATGGTCAGAGCAGCCTGGTGGGCTATAGTGGATGGGGTTGCAAAGAGTTGGACATGACTTAGCAACTAAACAACAACAACAGTAAAGTTTTACTATAATCAGAAGCCAGGGAGCCCCACTTTTCTTTCTCAAGATTGCTTTGTCTATTCAGGGTCTTTTGTGTCTCCACACATATTTTAATGGTGGATTAGCTGGTAAGGAATCCGCCTGCATTGTGGGAGACCTGGGTTTGATCCCCAGGTTGGGAAGATCCCCTAGAGAAGGGAAAGGCTTCCCACTCCAATATTTTGTCCTGGAGAATTCTGTGAACTGTATAGTCCATGGGGTCACAAAGAGTCCAACACGACTGAGCAACTCTCACATTCATTTTCTATGAAAAATGCCATTGGTAATTTGATAGGAATTGCATTGAATCTATAGATTGCCTTGGGTAGTACAGTCATTTTCACAATATTGACTCTTTCAGTCTAGGAACATGGTATATCTTTCCATCTGTTTGTGTCATCTTTGATTTCTTTTATTAATGTCTTATAATTTTTGGAGTACAGGTCTTTTACCCCTTAGGCAGGTTTATTCCTAGTTATTGTCAATAAAACTTTCTTAGAAACATGATAGAATTGCAGAGAAGTATGCATATGAGTTTGAAGATGTTCATTTTCACCATACATTTATTGATATTAGTGAAACCAGTATGACCTAGCATGTGACATTTTTCTAGTAGTGTTTAGTTGCTCAGAGAAAGATATGGAATAAATAGATAGCTCAACCTCTTTACAATAAAAGATTTCATCAGAGGCTCAACAAACATAAAGAGACAAAGGGTTTTATGGTATTTGTAAGAGCACTATTAAAATGATAGCTTGTTGATTCATGTTGATGTATGGCAAAACCAATACAATATTGTAAAGTAATTAGCCTCCAATTAAAATAAATAAATCTAAAAAAAAAAAAAAGATAACCTGTTGATTCCAAGTTGGATAAGACGGGGAAAAAGAAGGGGGTAATGAATGGAAGGAAATTAGAAGGATGAATGGATTGAAGGTCACATGGAGGATGAAGAATAGTCAATGTGATAATAGTTGTTAAACAAAAGCCAAGTGGACAGATGGTGGGATGCGTCGTTACTGATTGAGTGAAAGTGAAAGTCTCTCAGTCATGTCCAACTCTTTGCAATCCCATGGACTATATAGTCCATGGGGTTCTCTAGGCCAGAATACTGGAGTGGGTAGCCTTTCCCTTCTCCAGGGCATCTTCCTAACCCAGGGATCGAACCCAGGTCTCCCACACTGTGGGAGGATTCTTTACCAGCTGAGTCACAAGGGGAGTCCACTGATTGAGTAGCAGAACAGTTTTTATTTAACACAGTCTCAAGGTCATGAGACTGAGTGGCTGAGGTTGGAGAAAAGTCACTGAGATGAGATCAAAGGCTCAAGATGAGATGAGAGGGCTCAATGGGATGTTTTTAAGTCAGTTAATTAGAGTCAATCAGATTATGGAAATATTTGGGGAAGAAGACACTGACCCAGATGTATTTTTATATTTCATTCAGTTCAGTTCAGTCGCTCAGTCGTGTCTGACTCTTTGCGACCCCATGAATTGCAGCACACCAGGCCTCCCTGTCCATCACCAACTCCCAGAGTTCACTCAGACTCACGTCCATCGAGTCAGTGATGCCTTCCAGCCATCTCATTCTCTGTCATCCCTTTCTCCTCCTGCCCCCAATCCCTCCCAGCATCAGAGTCTTTTCCAGTGAGTCAACTCTTTGCATGAGGTGGCCAAAGTACTGGTATGCTTTAGCATCATTCCTTCCAAAGAAATCCCAGGGCTGATCTCCTTCAGAATGGATTGTTTGGGTCTCCTTACAGTCCAAGGGACTCTCAAGAGTCTTCTCCAACACCACAGTTCAAAAGCATCCATTCTTCGGCGCTCAGCCTTCTTCACAGTCCAACTCTCACATCCATACATGACCACAAGAAAAACCATAGCCTTGACTAGATGGACCTTAGTCGGCAAAGTAATGTTATGTGTTATACTGTGCTATATTATTTGAACAGGAGTGAAACAGAAAAAATTTTATAAAATGTCTCAACATCGACAGAGAATCAACTATGTTGGTTAAGTTGTGGAATTCTCATTAGGCTCAGGGCCTGACCAGCTTCTCTAACAAAGAATGTGCTGCTACCAGTCTGAGTGGGGTGGTTACGGTGTTGAGTGGATTGTGGAGTAAGACAAAATTGAATTTGAATCCTGTTTTCATTAGGTACTTTAACTTAGTCCTTTGAGTCTGAATTTTCTATCACCAAAATGGGATTTGCAAGGCCAATTGTATGGAGGAACTGTCAGGATGAAACCAGATAAAAGGTATGACTTATTGATGACAGTGCCTAGAATTTAGCATGTGCTCAGGAAGTCTGAATTCTTCCTCTATGAGGAGACTCATCCAAGGAAATTGCAGTATTGAGGGGAAGACTTGTAATCTCCCCTACCCCCAGATATTGGAAGATAAATAGTTTTCTAAATTATAATTTTGTGCAAAAAGACAAGCAAATGAATAGTTTGCCAGAGGTGGCAAGATGCCTTACTTCCTAAATTTTTTTATAATATGGAAATTTAATTCCATTCTGTGGTGATTACAATTCATTCTGTGGAGATAATTGCACCTAATTGTGATCTTGTTATGAAGAACTTTGTAGAGTGAAATGCAGCTAAACAATGAGGTTGATTACCTGAGGTTTATAGCATTCAGAGAAGTGACAAAAATAGGCCAGAGTCCTTGGCTGAATATTGATTACTAAATGAAAGCCAGGATTTTCTTTGAGATTCAAGAAGCATATATTTGCCCTCAGCTCTAATGAGGCCTGCATAAGGTAGTGGCAATCATAACCATGTAAGGATGGAAGATAGTGTTTTTACTAGAGAAGACTCTTAAGTACAATTTATTGAGTATCCATCATGTGCCCCATGCTTTCTAAGCACTGACCAATCTTTACAAACACTCTTGGGGTGGGAAATTGATCCCCAATTCCAGACAAGGTGACTGAGTTTGGACAGTTGAAATTACTCACCAAAGGCTATCATTTGACCAATGTTTCTTTAAAGTCCAAGTCTACCCACTATATCATCCTGCCTCCTAGGCAAAACTCTGGGAGCATAAGTGTTATGTTTCTGGATCTTCCTAAAAGAAAAACAGCAACATATCTTAGACTGTATTAATCAAGAGTCTTCCAGAGAAACAGAACCAACAGGATGTGCATATGTATGGAAAAAGATTTATTATAAGGAGTTGGCTTATGCAGTTATAAAGGCTAGCAAATCTGCTGAGTGGGCTGGCAAGCTGGACTTACTTTTCCACTGGTGCAATTCCAGTCTGCTGGAGGAATCCCTCTTGCTCAGGGATACTGGTATTTTTGTTTTATTCAGTCTTTCAACTGATTCGATGAGGCCTGCCTACATTATAGAGGGCCATCTGCCACTCACACTTAACCGATTTAAATGTTAATATCATTAAAAAAAAGCTTCTCCAACTTGATGAATAAAATTAACCCTCCAGGGACATAGATGAGTCTAATTTTTTAAAGCTCATTTCTTCAGGAGGTAGAATTTACCAGGCATTGATATAATTTCCTACCTTGATAGTTAGTAGAGCCCATTTAGTGGGCTCATGGAAGATTACAGTAGATTGGGTGATGCTGCAACACCTTAAGAATGAGCTATGGTTCATAGATTCATAGAAAATAAAATTCCAATTGCAAAAATTCAGTCTCTGAGATTTAGTCTTCAAAGCTTCCACTCCAGGGATACCAACAATCCTCTTCGACTAACTTTGTGATCATCATCTCTATCATCATCGGTAATGATGATAGCAGTTAACATTTACTGATTGGAGCTTGTGTGGTTGGCACTGGAGCTTGTGTGGCTGGCACTGGAGCTTGTGTGTTACCTCATTTATGTCAGCACTAGGAGGGAGGTGAGGTAGTATTTCTTCTTTTACATCTTTTTTTTTTTTTTTTAAACATGCATGGAAAGAGTTTCCCAGAAGTTTGTAAACGGGCTATGGTAATACAGCTAGTAATGTGTGGATTCAGGATTCAAAAAAGGCAGTTTGCTGTGCATAAAGATGACTTGGGGTCATCTTTGGGATCACCTAAGGCTGAGTGCTGAAGAATTGATGCTTTTGAACTGTGGGGGTTGGAGAAGACTCTTGAGAGCCCCTTGGACTGCAAGGAGATCCAACCAGTCCATTCTGAAGGAGATCAGCCCTGGGATTTCTTTGGAAGGAATGATGCTAAAGCTGAAACTCCAGTATTTTGGCCACCTTATGAGAAGAGTTGACTCACTGGAAAAGACTCTGATGCTGGGAGGGATTGGGGGCAGGAGGAGAAGGGGACAGCAGAGGATGAGATGGCTGGATGGCATCACGGACTCGATGGACATGAGTCTGAGTGAACTCCGGGAGTTGGTGATGGACAGGGAGGCCTGGTGTGCTGATTCATGGGGTCGCAGAGTCGGACACAACTGAGCGACTGAACTGAACTTAATGCATATTTGCCTGAAATCTTTCATTATTCATCATAGCATCTGAAATTGTTACTCTTAGAAGAATCAAACCTTTGGAAAATCAAACAACCAACATTCAGTACTAATTGTGGATCTGGTGCCCATGTAAGGCTTCCCTAGTAGCTCAGCTGGTAAAGAGTCCACCTGCAATGCTGGAGACCCTGGTTCGATTCCTGGGTCAGGAAGTTCCCCTGGAAAAAGGAATAGATTACCTACTCCAATATTCTTGGGCTCCCATGTAGGTGTAGAGGATAGAAAGAATAGTAAAGAGGACTCCCTACTTCAAAGAGCTTGTAGTTGTTGGGGAGAGGATATTTCCCCTCTACCTGTCTACAGTTCTTGTGGCTGGACTACCAAGTTAATGAACCATTTCAATTCTCTCTGGAGTCTTGAGTGGGTCAGAGCAAAGAACTTGGATAATTTGGTGGACTCTTAGGCAAAGGCATTTAGCAGGACACTTACCAGGACTTGTTGAGTAAAATAAATAATAATAATAGATATGATTTTGTGAGAGCTCACTAGCCCCCTGAGGTAGGCCATGAGATATCAAGCATGTCAATTGCATTTGACTGTTTCTCGTATTCTAGTAAAATGTGAGCTTCATGAAGATGGGGGACATTCTGCTTTGTCATTGCTGAGTCTCCAGCCTTGGGTAGAGAGCCAGAAACTTTGAGGGTGCTCAACAGGTCTTTGCAAAATAAATGGATGGATGTGACAGTTCACTTATGGTCATTCTTTGCTCCGTCAAAATGTGATAGTCAGAACTGGGTGATTTTTTTTTTTTTTTTAACCTAAGTACAGTGTTCTTGCCTGGAGAATCTCAGGGATGGGGGAGCCTGATGGGCTGCCATCTATGGGGTCGCACAGAGTCAGACACAGCTGAAGTGACTTAGCAGCAGCAGCAGAAAGAATGTAGCCTTTGTTGTCAGTAGGACTTGAATATTATCACCATTGTTCTATTTACATAAAATGTGACCAAAATTACTTTTAAGCCTGATTTCCTTGCCTAATTCTGCTAAGATGGCAGTAGCAGCAGTTCATAGTCTTGTAATTTTCCCTAATCACACCTTCACCACCCATAAACAAAGAGCATCTAGGAAGCAAAATAAGCAGACCATGAAACTCATAAGGAGCATTTACAATGAAATTATGACAAGGTTTCCTCAAAATCCCAAAGACAAACAGCAGGAATAACCATCAGCCACCACAAAACCTGTGTGGGATCAGTATTTGTGTGGGATGAAGAAGAAGGAAGCAAAGGAGTATCTGATGGACATAGGAACAGGAGAATCCCAAAACAGACAACAGGATTCACTGAAAAACACTGTAGGCTAATTTGAAAGCATCTACTGAAGCTGGGAGGAGTTTTGTCCAATCTAACAGCAGGTGAATGTAAAGGTTTGCATGACTGTACATATTTTCTTGCTAGAACTTTCTCTCCATCCCCCATACTCTACCTGTATCACTCATATTCATTTTTCAGCGTTAGGCTTAGATATCACTTTGCCTGATGTATGATTTTCTTACTGCTTTTATAACAAAAGCCCTCAAACTGATTGGCTAAAAACAAGATAATGTTTTAATCTTCAGGTTCTGTAGTTTAAAAAGTGAAACAGAGGTTTCACTAGGTTAAAAATCCAGGTGTCAGTGGGGCTTCCTTTCTGGAGGCTCAAGAGCATCCATTTCCTTTCCTTTCCAGCTCCTGTAGGTAACCCACTTCCTTGGTTCATGATCCTTTTCCTCCATGTCCAAAGTCAATGTCAGGGACATTCAGTTTTGTTGACATGACATCACCTCAACTTCCTCTTCTGTAGTCAAATCCCTGTTTACCTCCCTCTTATACTTTTAAGGACCCTTGAGATTATATTGACTCATTGGAAAAGACTTCGATGCTGGGAGGGATTGGGGGCAGGAGGAGAAGGGGACAACAGAGGATGAGATGGCTGAATGGCATCACGGACTCGATGGACGTGATTTTGAGTGAACTCCGGGAGATGGTGATGGACAGGGAGGCCTGTCCTGCTGCGATTCATGGGGTCGCAAAGAGTTGGACACGACTGAGTGACTGAACTGAACTGAACTGAGCTTATATTGGAGCCTACCTGTTCAGTTTAGTTGCTCAGTTGTGTCCGACTCTTTACGACCCCATGAATCGCAGCACGCCAGGCTTCTCTGTCCATCACCAGCTCCCGGAGTTCACTCTAAAATCACGTCCGAGTCCGTGATGCCATACAGCCATCTCATCCTCTGTTGTCCCCCTCTCCTCCTGCCCCCAATCCCAGCATCAGAGTCTTTTCCAATGAGTCAACTCTTCGCATGAGGTGGCCAAAGTACTGGAGTTTCAGCTTTAGCCTCATTCCTTCCAAAGAAATCCCAGGGCTGATCTCCTTCAGAATGGACTGGTTGGATCTCCTTGCAGTCCAAGAGGCTCTCAAGAGTCTTCTCCAGCACCACAGTTCAAAAGCATCAATTCTTCGGTGCTCAGCCTTCTTCACAGTCCAACTCTCACATCCATACATGACCACTGGAAAAACCATACCCTTGACTAGACGGACCTTTGTTGGCAAAGTAATGTCTCTGCTTTTCAATATGCTATCTAGGTTGGTCATAACTTTCCTCCCAAGGAGTAGTGTCTTTTAATTTAATGACTACAGTCACCATCTGCAGTGATTGGGTGCCCCCAAAATAAAGTCTGACACTGTTTCTACTGTTTCCCCATCTATTTCCCATGAAGTGAAGGGACCAGATGCCATGATCTTTGTTTTCTGAATGTTGAGCTTTAAGCCAACTTTTTCACTCTCCTCTTTCACTTTCATCAAGAGGTTTTTGAGTTCCTCTTCACTTTCTGCCATAAGGGTGGTGTCATCTGCATATCTGAGGTTATTGATATTTCTCCTGGCAATCTTGATTCCAGCTTGTGCTACATCCAGCCCAGCATTTCTCATGATGTACTCTGCATATAAGTTAAATAAGCAGGATGACAATATACAGCCTTGACGTGCTCCTTTTCCTATTTGGAACCAGTCTGTTGTTCCATGTCCAGTTCTCATTGTTGCTTCTTGACCTGCATATAGGTTTCTCAAAAGGCAGGCCAAGTGGTCTGGTATTCCCATCTCTTTCAATGTTTTCCATAGTTTATTGTGATCCACACAGTCAAAGGCTTTGGCATTGCCAATAAAGCAGAAATAGATGTTTTTTCTGGAACTCTCCTGATTTTTCCATGATCCAGTGGATGTTGGCTGGATCCTCTGGTTCCTTGGATGTTCTCTGGTTCCTCTGCCTTTTCTATCATGCATCGAAGCTTGAACATCTGGAAGTTCCTGGTTCATGTATTGCTGAAGCCTGGCTTGGAGAATTTTCAGCATTACTTTACTAGCGTGTGAGATGAGTGCAATTGTGCAGTAGTTTGTTAGTTTCTCTTAATATTAAACCAGTACTTTTAAACCAGGTAAATAGCTACCATGAGAACATTATGTGACAGGTAGTGTGGCAAGTGCTGTTATATGGTACTACCTTGTTTAGTATCCGTACTTCTAAAGGATAGATTTTGCACCCAAGGAAAGTGAAAGTTCAGGTGGCTAAATATTATGCTTGAGAGCCAAGAGCTTGTTAGCTGAGAACAAGTTCTAAACCTTGGCAATCTAAGTCTGATCTTCACCTTTAAACATACGCTCTACTGGTAGTATTGGTACTTCGAATGCAAGTTAGCAAGTGCCAATTTGTCAAGTGCTGATGACAAATTGGTACTTGCCATCTTTTCTGCCAGTTTTTCCTAGAGCACAAAGTGCCTCATTCCTGATCTCCACCCTGAAATTCTTTCAGAGGATGCTACAGGTCAGCAGCTACAGCAGGTCATGATTTAATCCTCACAGATGTAGATGGTGGTGGTGGTTTAGTTGCTAAGTTGTGTCCAACTCTTGTGACCCCATGGACAGTAGCCTGCCAGGTTCCTCTGTCCATGGGATTCTCCAGTTAAGAATACTAGAGTGGGTTGCCATTCCCTTCTCCAGGGTATCTTCACAACCAGAAATCAAACCCAGGTCTCTTGCATTGCAGGCAGATTCTTTACCAACTGAGCTACCAGGGAGCTACCTGGATAACCTACAATAACCTCTCCATTTCAAGATCCTTCAAGTAATCACAGCTAAGTCCTTTTTGCTATATATGGTAATAGATTACAGGGTTCCAAAGATCAGGACATGGATATCCAGGGAGGAGGAGCAGTAGTTAGGGGTACATTATTCTGCTACCACACCTGAGAAGTCTTTCCTGCCCCAAGAAGGCATAGGGGCAGGAAGGCATAGGCATAGGGGCATCTCTCCTGAGATGCTGGGCCTCACCTGAGGATGCTGGCCCACTTCCCTGTTGGTTTGTCTGTCACGTATATAAGATGGAGTCTTCCTTAAAAGCAAATATGTATCTTTGCCACTGAGTTCCCAAAATCCAGCACACTGCTGTTCAACATAAATATAATATGATCCACATATGTTATCTTAAATATTTTAGTGGCCACACACACACACAAACCTGGTACAATACATATAAAGACTGTATTTTATCTAACCCAATGTGTTCCAAATGTTATCTTTTCAACAGGTAATCAATATAAAGTAATTAATGAGATATTTTACATTCATTTATTTGGACTACATCTTTGAAGCCCAGTCTGTATTTTTGTACCTACAGTCTATCTCGTTTTGGACCAGCCACCATTCAGATGCTCAGCAGTCACTGTATGGGACAGCTCAGCACCATCCCTGGTGTTTAGGAGCACTCGAGGTGCATTTGTCTAATAACTGGGGGAGGGGACTGATGTGCAGCCAACAGGAGGGCTGAATCTTAGAAGTGAGCGCCAGCTTCCTGGAGCTACCGTGTTCATGGCTTAAGTTTATTAGATTTTACATTAAAAAAAGAAACAAAATCAAGTGCCTTGTGAGCATAGGTCTTTCAGTTTCTAATTTGGCGGTGTGCACACTCAGATCAGTTTCCTGGGGTGAGAGAGCAGCTGCTGCAGTAAACATTTACTCAGAGTCCTCTTCCAAGACTCCCAGGAGCGGGAGGTAATTAGCTCTTGAGGCAAAAAAATGTATTTTCGCCACATTTCCAAAGGCTTGCCTCACTTTCATGTATACCTCCTTTAAAACCTGTCCTCAAACTGTATGTTGAAAGCTGACCCTGCTAACTCTGGCTCCCCAAATTTCTTTGAAGTCACAGAACAGCCTGAAAACAAAGCATTTTCACAGTCCTGGGACAGAAAAATAAACATACCTTCCTCCTGAAAGGAGACCCCCATCTCTGAACTTCAGAACTCCGTCTTCCAGGGGAGGCTGGCTGGTGTCCAGGGTTCCATCTCCACCAGAATCCCCCCCATCCTCTGCTTTGCTCTTTCAAAAAGCCGGATCCCCATAATGCATGCTTACATTTCCTCACAGCCAGCACAAGGCAGAATTCTCTGAATTGAGCTATGTGTGGATCCTTGTGATCTAGCAAGATATTAAACTATAATCAGAAGCAAATTGTTGCTCCCCTGCCAACAGATGGACTATAAACAGAGATAGTCACATAACCACAGCATTCTGCATGGTTCTGTTCTGCTTTGTACATTAAACAAGGCAAAGAACCAGCCACATATTAGGTTGCTAAATGGTGTTGCATGCATGCATGCCATGGACTCTCCTCTCTTGCCCCCAGCTTTACAGAGGGAAAGAGGACAGAGATCTATTGCTAGGGATCATGCCATCCTTAGAACACATGTGTAACCAATTCTCATGAAAGAGCACCACATTTCAATATAATCCATTCACTATCAAAGAGACGAGAAAGGGACACACATCCCAAGATGTTAGGGTGTAGGCTTTCACACTGTCTAAAATGAAGACAAATCTCAAGGTAAACCAGACACTGCCTAGAACTTGAGGATCAGTTTGTGTTCTATTGAGCAGGACTGGCAGGTTTTCTGGTTTCTGCTAAAACTATCCAGCTACAGGGAAGACCCTGTGATTGGAGTGAACATGAAGAGAAAAATCAAGTTGTGGAGGTTCTCTCTGCATCCATGCTGTGTAATAGGTTTCTGTCTGTTAAAGTCATAAATTGCAACTTAGTTTATTTGTTTCTAGTTCACCTGCATGGTTCAGTTTCTCCAAGCTTCCTTTAACTCAGTGTGCTTAAAAAGGAAAAGAAAGTTATTTATTAGAAACATAAAAGGAAAAGGAAAGATAGAAATGGCATCGTTGTCTTACACCTCTTCATTCTGCTACTCCTGGGCATGAGGGAGAAGGGTCTCACAGATTTGAGCACAATTTCTCTTGCAAATGATATAGGGTGTGTGTGTGTTCCGTCATGTCTGACTCTGTGTGACCCCATGAACTGTAGCCCACCAGACTCCTCTGTCCATAGGATTTTCCAGGCAAGAATACTGGAATGGGTTGCCATTTCCTCCTTCAGGGCATCTTCCTGTCCCAGGGATAGAACCCATGTCTCTTGTGTCTCTTGCATTGACAGGTGGATTGTTTACTACTGAGGCCCTTGGGAAGCTCAAATGATACAGACTACAGCAGTCATATGGGCAAGTGTTCATGTTTCCAATCATAGGAGAAGAGATTGATCCTAGGACATAACTTTAATAGGGAGCCAAATAAAACAACTGGAGAATCCACAGCACCCCGCCTTCTGTAGCTCCAGCCTTTTACTGCCTCACTGTTCCAAGGTTGCCACATCAGGGGAGAGATGTGGGTATATTTATATCTGCACGCAGGGACTTGATTTTTCACTAGCATATTCTGTCTTAAGACCCAGACAGAGCTTCCGATTTTCACTCATGGGGTCTTTGAGCCACTTGATGAACTTTAAACAGACCTATGTTTTTCCTTTCTTTCCTGTCTAGCGAGAGTGGGGAATTATTATACAAATGCATAGTTTCAAACGCATCTTCTTTAAACACTAGTTCTCCACATTTGATAATTAAAAATAAAAACTTTGGACACAGATATACACTAACATGGAAAAATAAAATTGTTAGCCAGTTTTTTAAGACCAGATGGTGGGCAATGAAGAATAAAATCAAGTTGAGGAATTGCTTGAGGCTAGGTCTTGCCTGGAAAATCCCATGGACGGAGAAGCCTGGTAGGCTGCAGTCCATGGGGTCGCTAAGAGTTGGGCACGACTGAGTGACTTCACTTTCACTTTTCACTTTCATGCATTGGAGAAGGAAATGGCAACCCACTCCAGTGTTCTTGCCTGGAGAATCCCAGGGATGGGGGCCTGGTGGGCTGCCGTCTCTGGGGCCACACAGAGTTGGACATGACTGAAGTGACTTAGCAGCAGCAGTAGCAGCAGCAGCAGGATATAGTAGATGTTGCAAAGCATTCATGAGTAATCTATTTTAGGGAAATAGGACCAAGTGGTGTGGGCTAGTTCAGAGTCTAAACTTTTATGCAACCATGGGAAAGAACAGGACAGAAATTTCATTTAAGTCAAATGAAAAGAATTACTGGAAAGCAGATTTTGGGCACAAGGAAATCAGAAAATTTTCTTGGAAGGTGAGCAGGGACAGATAAACCAACAAAGAAGGTAGAACCACTGAGTTAGTTTTCCTACTTCCTGTTCTGGCTGTGCATGTCATTGCTGAGTGTAAGCAAATAAGTTTTGCAGCTGTGTGCTACAGACCATAAAGGAAGGCTACTAGTAAATTAAACCTCTTTTTTTTTTTTTTAAATTTTGGCTACTGGAAGCTGACACTTTATTTGTTCAATTTTTTTCATTATAATCATAAAATAATGAAATAATAGCAATCATAATCAATGGCTGGAGTTCTATCTATTTGAAAGCTATAAAATTTTGGTAGGCAATTGAATGTTTGGATTGATGATTCTGAGACTGACGTTTCATATGTTTTCTCTAAAGTTGGAGGCTTCTGTAACACTGGGACGGCCAAATAAATTTGGTTTATCTATTCAATGGTGTTTATCCTGGGCTTGTTTTACTAACTACTTGGCTGTGGTATTAGGCTATTATTAATATGATTGCCATCTTGAACTTAGGTCAAGTATATGGCTCAGAAACTGAGAGCATTTCTCTTTACCATGTCCTAAATGAGTTAAAAATGGAAAATGGTAAATGCTATAATGAGGTGAATTGGCATGAGAAATGGGGCTAGAAGATTCTGGCTGTGTTTCTTGGTCACTTAGTCCTCTTTGGGACTGGGCACCAGCAGCTCTTAAGCAAATAGTATTGTTTTTGTATTTTTTTAGTGGTAATACTTGTTTTTCCAGAAAATGAACTTTAGATGCTCAAAATTGGATTACTTATAATTCTGATCTGAGTATCATACATCTACTTACCTCTTTTTATTTCCCTTCCTTTCACTAATCATTCCTGGCCCCAAATTTCATTTCTCCTTATCACAGGCACCCATTCCTTTTCTTTTGTAGTCAGGCAATTCAATCTTACTAGTTTTCAGTTCAGTTCAGTCATTCAGTTGTGTCCGACTCTTTGTGACCCCATGCACTGCAGCATGCCAGGCTTCCCTGTCCTTCACCATCTCCCGGACCTTGCTCAAACTCATGTCCATTGGGTTGGTGATGCCAGCCAATCATGTCATCCTCTGTCATCCCCTTCTCCTCCTGCCTTCAGTCTTTCTCAGCATCAGGGTCTTCTCCAATAAATTGGCTATTCGCATCAGTTAGCCAAAGTATGGGAGCTTCATCTTCAGTATCAGTCTTTCTAATGAATACCAGGGTTGAGTTTCTTTAGGATGGACTGGTTTCCTTGCAGTCTGAGGGACTCTCGAGAGTCTTCTCCAATACCACAGTTCAAAAGCATCACTTTTTCAGTGCTCAGCCTTGTTTATGATCCAGCTCTCACATCCATACATGACCACTGAAAAACCATAGTTTTGACTAGACAGACCTTTGTCAGCAAAGGCATGTCTCTGCTTTTAAATATGCTGTCTATGTTTGTCATAGCTTTTCTTCCACGGAGCAAGCATCTTTTAATTTCATGGGTGCAGTCACCATCTGCAATGATTTTGGAGCACCCTCAAAAGAAAATCTGTCATATGCTTACATTGTTTCCCCATCTATTTTCCATGAAGTGATGGGACTGGATTCCATGATCTCAGTTTTTTGAATGTTGAGTTTTAAGCCAACTTTTTCACTCTCCTCTTTCACTTTCATCAAGAGGCTCTTCAGTTCCTCTTCACTTTCTGCTATAAGGGTAGTGTCATCTGCCTATCTGAAGTTATTGATATTTCTCCTGACAATCTTGATTCCAGCATAATGTATAGTATGGTGATTATAGTTGATAATACTGTATTGAATATTTATAAGTTTCTAAAAGGACAATTCTTAAAAATTCCTATCATGAGAATAAGAAAAGTTCTGTAATTATGTGCTGTGAGAGGTGTTAACTGAACTTACTATAGTGATCATTTCTCTATATTAATATAAATATTGAACATTATGTTGTATACCTGAAACTAATATAACATGTCAATTATACCACAACAAAAATAATCTAAACAAGTAAAACAAAAATAAGGAGTCAAAACCATATATTTAGAAACTATTAAGATTGAAAATTAAGGACTAAGCATTCAATTCAAGAAGTCTGCCAAAAAGCAATAAAATAATCCTCAAAGAAAGCAAGAGATGTAGAAAAGCATGAGATGAAATTTATAGAAATGTTGAAAGGATTGAAGCTGACTCCAGCTGGGTCTTAAGCCAAATTGAAGTGTGAGGATACATACTCTAGCAAGCAACTCTTTTGTCTAATAATAATATAAATGGAGATATTTCCTATGATTGATGAGATATTGAACTTCATGATTACAACTGCCAGGCCAGTCCACTGAAGCTTATTCCCCAGGAGATCTTCAGGATGAATTTTAAACTTAGGCACCATGCTGAGCTGAGAGCCTGGAAATCTTGCTTCTCACCCCTCTGCTAAGATGCTATTGCTGGAAAAATTTTGTCATTTATCATTATTTCCCATGAGTGTATTAACCTTCTCTGACAAATTCTTTTAGAAATTTCACCATTCTTTTTTCTCCAAATGAACGTTTGTGCTTCCATGACCAACCATGTAGATACAAAGCTAAATTGATGCCCCTGTCTGTCACCAGAATCCAAGAATAAACTTTGGCATTTAGAATTCTTCATTCACAAAGCTATCTTAAATCTACTGCTCTTTAAATAGTAAATATTTGGATTTTGTATTATGATTCAAATTGAGTAGCAATTGCTTTTACAGCTGACAGCATTATCTTAATAAAAAGCATTTGGCTTCCAAAAGTAAAACTTTATTTCAAGATTGAATTTCTCTATAATTTTAGTGACTCAGAATATATCAAACCAGATATTAATGTTCAAGTCAGTTATTACATTTTATAGATAGCCTTTTGTGTTTCTAGTACATAAGGAATGAATAAATCAACCAAATCAGCATACTACATTTATTTACCAAGGCTATGTTTTTACTACTTTTCAGAAATGTATTACGTGGCACTGTTGCCTAATACACTCTGAGAATATTGTTTCCCTCTGTGTTTTCTGATATAATCTGGAAAAATAAAAACCAGAAGCAAACATAATTCTGTCATTCTGTTTTTGTTGGAAGCAAGGCATTTGTTATTATCCGGTTTTGGCAAAATAAAGGTACTATCTCGGATTTGGAAAATTTCCCAGACTTAAAAATAATGTTTGACAGTGTGGGGAGCAGGGCCAGCGTGGTTCCTTTTGTATAGGCAGAATAAGCCAGTGTATTTGAAGTAAGATTTTTCTCTGTATGTAGTCAAACAAATCCCTTTCATGTGTGGATGTAATTGTAGAGATGCTGAAAACCAAGGACGAAGCATTTCATTTTGACAGTAAGTTGTTAGGAACGAACTCCTAAAGAGAATCTATATGCTATTGTGGTTGAGTTCAGCTTTTGAATCAGACATACCTGACTCTAATTCCATCTTTAATTCTACTAGCTGTCTGACCTTACTTTTCAAATCTCTAAAATGGGAATGATAATAGCAGTTAAATCATTAGCTTATTATAAAAATTAAATGAAACCAAATTTAGGGGGGCGGTCCTAAGATGGCAGAGGAATAGGATGGGGAGACCACTTTCTCCCCCACAAATTCATCAAAAAACATTTAAACGCTGAGTAAATGCCACAAAACAACCTCTGAATGCTGGCAGAGGACATCAGGCACCCAGAAAAGCAGCCCATTGTCTTCAAAAAGAGGTAGGTGAAAATATAAAAGACAAAAAAAGACAAAGAGGTAGGGATGGAGCTCCATCCCGGGAAGGGAGTCTTAAAAGAGAAAAGTTTCCAAACACCAGGAAACACTCTCACTGCCAAATCAGTGGCGAGCCTTGGAAGCACAGAGGGCAACATAACAGGGAGGAAAAATAAATAATTAAAACCCACAGATTACGAGCCTAGTGGTAACTCCCCCAGTGGAGAAGCAGCTCAGACGCCTGCACCCGCCACTAGCAAGCGGGGGCTAGGCAGGGAGGCACGGGATGCAGTGCTTAGAGTAAGGATCGGGCCTGAATGCCCCCAGAGCGAACTAACTTGGGCTAGCAAACCAGAAAGTGGGATAGCTACCACGCACAAAGCTCTAATGTAAGACACCGCCAAGACTGCACCTAGAACAAGGGGTGGAACAGAATTAGTTGGCTGCAGACCATCCCCACTCTGGTGACAGGCAGCCAGAGGGGGAAGGGTCGGAAGGGGGCAATCGCAGCCTCAGAGAGACATTACCTACCAAACTGCAAACAGACTTCTTTGCTAACTAAGACTTCTTGGGTTTCGGGACAGTCAACATCCACTGAGAAGGTGAGCCAGTTGTATACCCAGAAAACTGAGCAGCAGGGACGGGAGAGGCGATAAGTAGCAGCGACCATGCTCGCCAAACACCTGAGCTACTCGGACCTGGGAAGGGCACAAAATGCAGGCCCAACCGAGTCTGCGCCTCTGAGGACTACCTGAGTGCCTGAGCCTGAGCGGCTTAGACCTGGGAGGTGCATGCAGCCCAGGGCCGGCCTCAGACGGTTCCTGGCGGAGCAACCTAGAGCCTGAGCTGTGTGCACCGCAAGCTGGGGCAGGCCCGGTGTGGCTGAGACACTGCGAGCACACACCAGTGTTATGTGTTTGCAGCATCCCTCCTTCCCCACAGCGCGACTGAACAAGTGAGCCTGAAAAAAGTGTCCACCACTGCCCCCTTGTGTCAAGGCGGAAATCAGACACTGAAGAGACCAGCAAACAGAAGAAGCTAAAACAGAGGGAACCACCTTGGAAGTGGCAGGTGCAATAGATTAAAACCCTGTCATTAGTACCGACTACATAGGAAGGGGCCTATGGATCTTGAGAAATATAAGCCGGACCAAGGAACTATCCAAAAATGAACTGACCCTACAGTGCCCACAACAACACCAGAGAAAGTCCTAGATATATCTTTACTATTTTTATGATCATTCTTTTTCTTCTTCTTTTAAACTTTAAAAATTTTAAAGTCCTCTATTACTCCTTTAATTTTCATTTTTATAACCTATTATTTTCAAAAAAATACCCTATTTTTAAAGCAAACTTCATATATATATATATATATATATATACACACACACACATATTTTAAATAATTTTTGTGACTTTGTATTTTTTTTCTTCTTTTAATATTGTATTTTTGAAAATCCAACCTCTACTCTAGATTTTTAATCTTTGCTTTTTGGTATTTGTTATCAATTTTGTACCTTTAAAAACCCAATCTTCAGTACCCATTTTTACTTGGGAGTGAGATTACTGGCTTCACTGCTCTCTCCTCCTATGGACTCTCCTTTTTCTCCACCAGGTCGCCTCTGTCTCCTCCCTCCCCCTTTTCTTCTCTACCCAACTCTGTGAATCTCCGTGTGTTCCAGATGGTGGAGAACACTTAGGGAACTGATTACTGGCTGGATATGTCCCTCTCCTTTTCATTTCCCCCTTTTATCTTCCTGGCCACCTCTGTCTCCTTCCTCCTTCTCTTCTCTGTATAACTCCATGAACATTTCTGAGTGGTCCAGACTGTGGAGAGCACATAAGGAAATGATTACTGGCTAGCTTGCTCTCTCCTCTTTTGATTCCACCTCATCTCATCGGGTCACCTCTAACTCCCTCCCTCCCTCTTCTCTTCTCCATGTAACTCTGTGAACCTCTTTGGGTGTCCCTCACTGGAGAAACTTTTCATCTTTAACCTAGATGTTTTATCAATAGTGCTGTATAGAAGGAAAAGTCTTGAGACTACTGTAAAAATAAAACTGAAAACCAGAAACAGGAGGCTTACGCCCAAATCCTGAGAACATCAGAGAACTCCTGACTCCAGGCAACATAATTGATAGGAGCTCATCAAACACCTCCATACCTACACTGAAACCAAGCACCACCTAAGGGCCAAGTTCCAGAGCAAGACATACCATGCAAGTTCTCTAGCAACACAGGAGCATAGCCCTGAGCTTCACTATACAGGCTGCCCAAATTTACCCCCAAAACACTGACATCTCATCACTCATTACTAGACACTTCATTGCACTCCAGAGAGAAGAAATCCAGCTCCACTCACCAGAACACCGACACAAGCTTCCCTAACCAAGAACCCTTGACAAGCCACTGATACAACCCTACCCACAGTAAGGAAACTCCACAATAAAGAGAACTCCACAAATTGCCACGATACAGAAAGGCCACCCCAAAAGTAGCAATATAAACAAGATGAAGAGACAGAGGAATACCCAACAGGTAAAGGAACAGGATAAATGCCCACCAAACCAAACAAAGGAGGAAGAGATAGGGAATCTACCTGATAAAGAATTCTGAATAATGATAGTGAAAATGATTCAAAATCTTCAAATCAAAATGGAATCACAGATAAATAGCCTGGAGATGAGGATTGAAAAGATGGAAGAAAGGTTTAACAAGGACCTAGAAGAAATAAAAAAGAGTCAACATATAATGAATAATGCAATAAATGAGATAAAAAACAATCTGGAGACAAAAAATAGTAGAATAATGGAGGCAGAAGATAGGATTGGTGAAGTAGAAAATAGAATGGTAGTAATAAATGAATCAGAGAGGAAAAAAAGAAAAATGAATTAAAAGAAATGAGGACAATCTCAGAGACCTCCAGGACAATATTAAATGCTCTAACATTCGAATCATAGAAGTCCCAGAAGAAGAAAAAAAAAAGAAAGACCATGAGAAAATACTTGAGGAGATAATAGTTGAAAACTTCTCTAAAATGAGGAAGGAAATAATCACCCAAGTTCAAGAAACCCATAGAGTCCCAAATAGGATAAACCCAAAGTGAAACACCCTAAGACACATATTAATCAAATTAACAAAGATCAAACACAAAGGACAAAAATATTAAAAGCAGCAAGGGAAAAACAACAAATAACACACAAGGGGATTCCCATAAGGATAACAGCTGATCTTTCAATAGAAACTCTTCAGGCCAGGAGGGAATGGCAAGACATATTTAAAGTGATGAAAGAAAATAACCTACAGCCCAGATTACTGTACCCAGCAAGGATCTCATTCAAATATGAAGGAGAAATCAAAAGCTTTACAGACAAGCAAAAGCTGACAGAATTCAGCACCACCAAACCAGCTCTCCAACAAATGATAAAGGATCTTCTCTAGACAGGAAACACAAAAAGGGTGTATAAACTCGAACCCAAAATAAGAAAGTAAATGGCAACGGGATCATACTTATCAATAATTACCTTAATTTTAATTGGTTTGAATGCCTCAACCAAAAGACAAAGCCTGGATGAAAGGATACAAAAACAATACCTCTATATATGTTGTCTACAAGAGACCCACCTCAAAACAACGGACACATACAGACTGAAAGTGAAGGGCTGGAAAAAGAGATTCCATGCAAATAGAGACCAAAAGAAAGCAGGAGTAGCAATACTCATATCAGATATAATAGACTTCAAAATAAAGGCTGTGGAAAGAGACAAAGAAGGACACTAAATAATGATCAAAGCATCAATCCAAGAAGAAGATATAACAATTATATATACACCCAACATGGGAGCACTGCAATATGTAAGGCAAATGCTAACAAGTATGAAAGGGGAAATTAACAATAACACAATAATAGTGGGAGACTTTAATACCCCACTTACACCTATGGATAGATCAACTAAACAGAAAATTAACAAAGAAACACACATTTTAAATAATATAATAGACCAGTTAGACCTAATTGATATCTATAGGACATTTCACCCCTGAAACAATGAATTTCACCTTTTTCTCAAGTGCACACGGAATCTTCTCCAGGATAGATCACATCCTGGGCCATAAATCTAGCCTTGATAAAATCAAAACAATTGAAATCATTCCAAGTATCTTTTCTGACCATAATGCAGTAAGATTAGATCTCAAATACAGGAGAAAAACTATTAAAAATTCCAACAATGGAGGCTGAACAACACATTGCTTGCTGAATAACCAACAAATCACAGAAGAAATCAAAAAGAAATCAAAATTTGCATAGAAATGAATGAAAATGAAAACACAACAACCCAAAACCTGTGGGACACTGTAAAAGCAGTGCTAAGGGGAAGGTTCATAGCAATACAGGCATATCTCAAGAAACAAGAAAAAGGCAAATAAATAACCTAACTCTACACCTAAAGCAACTAGAAAAGGAAGAAATAGAGAACCCCAGAGTTAGTAGAAGGAAAGAAATCTTAAAAATTAGGGCAGAAATAAATGCAAAAGAAACAAAAGAGGCCATAGCAAAAATCAACAAAGCCAAAAGCTGGTTCTTTGAAAAGATAAATAAAATTGACAAACCATTAGCCAGACTCATCAAGAAACAAAGGGAGAATAAAATTAGAAATGAAAATGGAGAGATCACAACAGACAACACAGAAATACAAAGGATCATAAGAGACTACTATCAGCAATTATATGCCAATAAAATGGACAACGTGGAAGAAACGGACAAATTCTTAGAAAAGTACAACTTTCCAAAACTGAACCAGGAAGAAACAGAAAATCTTAACAGACCCATCACAGACATGAAAATTGAAACTGTAATCAGAAATCTTCCAGCAAACAAAAGCCCAGGTCCAGACGGCTTCACAGCTGAATTCTACCAAAAAAATTTAGAGAAGAGCTAACACCTATCCTACTCAAACTCTTCCAGAAAATTGCAGAGGAAGTTAAGCATCCAAACTCATTCTATGAGGCCACCATCACCCTAATACCAAAACCTGACAAAGATGCCACCAAAAACGAAAACTACAGGCCAATATCACTGATGAACATACATGCAAAAATCCTTAACAAAATTCTAGCAATCAGAATCCAACAACACATTAAAAAGTTCATACACCATGACCAAGTGGGCTTTATCCCAGGGATGCAAGGATTCTTCAATATCTGCAAATCAATCAATGTAATTTACCACATTAACAAATTGAAAAATAAAAGCCATATGATTATCTCAATAGATGCAGAGAAAGCCTTTGACAAAATTCAACATCCATTTATGATAAAAACTCTCCAGAAAGCAGGAATAGAAGGAACATACCTCAACATAATAAAAGCTATATATGACAAACCCACAGCAAACATTATCCTCAATGGTGAAAAATTGAAAGCATTTCCCCTAAAGTCAGGAACAAGTCAAGGGTGCCCACTTTCGCTTCTAGTATTCAACGTAGTTCTGGAAGTTTTGGCCACAGCAATCAGAGCAGAAAAAGAAATAAAAGGAATCCAAATTGGAAAAGAAGAAATAAAACCCTCACTGTTTGCAGATGACATGATCCTCTACATAGAAAACCCTAAAGACTCCACCATAAAATTACTAGAGCTAATCAATGAATATAGTAAAGGTGCAGGATATAAAATCAACACACAGAAATCCCTTGCATTCCTATACACTAATAATGAGAAAGCAGAAAAAGAAGTTAAGGAAACAATTCCATTCACCATTGCAACGAAAAGAATAAAATACTTAGGAATATATCTACCTAAAGAAACTAAAGACCTATATATAGAAAACTATAAAACACTGGTGAAAGAAATCAAAGAGGACACTAATAGATGGAGAAATAAACCATGTTCATGGATCAGAAGAATCAATATAGTGAAAATGAGTATACTATCCAAAGCACTCAGATCCAACCAGTCCATTCTGAAGGAGATCAGCCCTGGGATTTCTTTGGAAGGAATGAGGCTAAAGCTGAAACTCCAGTACTTTGGCCACCTCATGCGAAGAGTTGACTTATTGGAAAAGACTCTGATGCTGGGAGAGATTAGGGGCAGGAGGAGAAGAGGACGACAAAGGATGAGATCACTGGATGGCATCACTGTCTCCATGGACGTGAATCTGATTGAACTCCAGGAGTTGGTGATGGACAGGGAGTCCTGGCGTGCTGCGACTCATGGGATCGCAAAGAGTCTGACACGACTTAGTGACTGAACTGACTGACTGACCTAAAGCAATCTATAGACTCAATGCAATCCCTATCAAGCTACCAGAGGTATTTTTCACAGAGCTAGAACAAACAATTTCACAATTTGTATGGAAATAGAGAAAACCTCAAATAGCCAAAACAATCTTGAGAAAGAAGAATGGAACTGGAGGAATCAACCTGCCTGACTTCAGGCTCTACTACAAAGCCACAGTCATCAAGACAGTATGGTACTGGCACAAAGACAGAAATATAGTTCAATGGAACAAAATAGAAAGCCCAGAGATAAACCCACACACCTGTGGACACCTTATCTTCGACAAATGAGGCAAGAATATACAATGGAGTAAAGACAATCTCTTTAACAAGTGGTGCTGGGAAAACTGGTCAACCACGTGTAAAAAAAATGAAATGATCACTTTCTAACACCATACACAAAAATAAACTCAAAATGGATTAAAGATTTAAACGTAAGATCAGAAACGATAAAACTCCTGTAGGAGAACATAGGCAAAATACTCTCTGACATAAATCACAGCAAGATCCTCTATGACCCACCTCCAAGAATACTAGAAATAAAAGAAAAAATAAACAAATGGGACCTAATTAAAATTAAAAGCTTCTGCACAACAAAGGAAACTATAAGCAAGGTGAAAAGACAGCCTTCAGAATGGGAGAAAATAATAGCAAATGAAGCAATTGACAAACAACTCATCTCAAAAATATACAAGCAACTCCTGCAGCTCAACTCCAGAAAAATAAACTACCCAATCAAAAAATGGGCCAAAGAACTAAATAGACATTTCTCCAAAGAAGACATACAGATGGCTAACAAACACATGAAAAGATGCTCAACATCACTCATTATCAGAGAAATGCAAATCAAAACCACAATGAGGTACCATTTCACTCCAGTCAGAGCGACTGTGATCCAAAAGTCTACAAGCAATAAATGCTGGAGAGGATGTGGAGAAAAGGGAACCCTCTTACACTGTTGGTGGGAATGCAAACTAGTACAGCCACTATGGAGAACAGTGTAGAGATTCCTTAAAAACTGGAAATAGAACTGCCTTATGACCCAGCAATCCCACTGCTGGGCATACACACCAAGGAAACCAGAATTGAAAGAGACACGTGTACCCCAATGTTCACCACAGCACTGTTTATAATAGTCAGGACATGGAAGCAACTTAGATGTCCATCAGCAGATGAATGGATAAGAAAGCTGTGGTACATATACACAATGGAGTATTACTCAGCCATTAAAAAGAATGCATTTGAATCAGTTCTAATGAGGTAAATGAAAGGAGCCGATTATACAGAGTGAAGTAAGCCAGAAAGAAGAACACCAATACAGTATACTAATACTTATATATGGAATTTAGAAAGATGGTAATGATAACCCTGTATGCAAGACAGCAAAAGAGACACAGATGTATAGAACAGTCTTTTGGACTCTGTGGGAGAGGGAGAGGGTGGGATGTTTTGGGAAAATGGCATTGAAACATGTATAATATAATGTAAGAAACGAATCGCCAGTGTAGGTTTGATGCAGGATACAGGATGCTTGGGGCTGGTGCACTGGGATGACCCAGAGGGATGGTATGGGGAGGGAGGTGGGAGGGGGGGTTCAGGATGGGGAACACGCGTACACCTTTGGCGGATTCATGTTTAAGTATGGCAAAACCAGTAGAATATTGTAAAGTAAAAAGAAAGAAATAAACTTATAAAAAAGAAACCAAATTTAACAACTTATTAACCAGAGACATATTAGTATGTCTTTTTTACCCAAATATTATTGACCAGAGAATTTCAATATTCCCTTGTATAACAAATTGTTGGCCACAGGTGTTATCTTCTGCAAAATTCCCTGGTTAATAATGTGTTAAGAAGGCTTGCAGCTCTGCACCTGACCCACAGTGAACTCTTTCTCTATCTCCAAGAAAACTATTAACATAAAAATTCAAAAAAAGCAGAGAATCCTTTTACAGTTCATGTGAAGCGTCCTTATTTGAGAATGTTTGATGAATCTGAAAACAGAAGCTACTGCTGGGAGTGGCATAGAGGGTAGTGGCATTTGACTTGAGGGAAAAATGTTATTACTGGAGGGAATAATAGTAACTGAAGGGAAATCAGGGCCATCTACGGATAATAGAACTTTGAGGATGACTTCAGTCTCCTACAGGCCATTGTCATGTAGGATGTTGGGTGCATATGAAGTAAGTCTCAGCTCCTCACTCCTTGCCCTGACATGCAAGAACTTCACAGGTAGCTCTGATAACCCTCTTACTACTGCTTTCAACATACAACCCAAATTCTCTGCAAACTAGACCTTCCCCCAAAGATTGTTGCACTTTCTGGCTTCTGTGGCTTGGTTCCTGCTGTCCTCTCTGGTTTGTTTCTTTCTCTCTTCCTATCTTCTTCCAGTTTCTAGCCATCCTCCCTATTGCATCTGAAAGGCACCTTTTCCTTTCTGGATTCCAACATTAAGATTTAATAGCTCCCTCTTTTGAGTTTCTGTAACTCTTCTTTTGTACTTCTTTCACAGCATCTACATTATTCACCTTAGATTAGAGATCTGATTGTCTCATTACTCCCACACTTGTAAGCAGCTTGAGGGAAGTGATGGTCTAATTTATATTTGTTTCCCCCTGCAAGGCATCTAGTTCGTGATAAGTACTAAACAAATAGCTGTTGACACAATAGTCACTGCAGATGCGTTTTTGAATGGACCATTAATGTGATATCCAGCATGGCGTTTTTTAAAAGACTTTTTTGACATGGGCCATTTTTATTGAAATTTGTTACAAAGAATTGATTGAATTTGTTACAATATTGGTCCAGTTTTATATGTTGGCTTTTGGTTGGCATGTCCATGGGATCCTAGCTCCCCAGCCAGACATCGAACCTGCACCTCCTGCATTGGAAGACAAAGTCTTAACCACTGGACTGCCAGGGAAATCCCCATGGCATTTTTTGGGGACCATGTACTGGTAAAAACTGCATCAAAATTTTATAAAGCATCTACTGTATACCAGGCACTATGCTAGATTCCGTGAACAAGGTAGTCTTGATTTATACTCCCTTGTGGTTTATAGATTAATGGGAGAACCAATTTTAGACAATTAAGTAGAATTGAATATTAGGAAAGAGGTAAAAAGAGGTTCTAATTAAATAGCTTATTTCTCAGAAAGGAGATTAATACTGAAAAAATTAACTGGATTAGTTTCCAAATTCAGAAAGTCCTGTGCCTGTGACTGGTTCATATTTGAGGCTACAAAATGTTATGGAACCACGGGAGCTGCTCTGGGCTCTTGGAGAAAGAGGCTACCTATAAAATCAGATTCAGGAGGTAGGTCAGGAGGTTAACTAAGTGAAAAGATGCACTAACACAGCGTAAAATACACTGAAATGTGCCACTTATTGTCCCCTCAGCTGGCATAAAGTTGTTGAGTTATTTATTGGCTGTAGCAAAGACGGTAAAGTGATATTGTAGCATAATGTCTATTATATATGAATTCAGGTAGCTACATCCTGAGTATATAGGCACATGCTTACATTTTATCTTATTCTGTTGATTTAACTTGGTTTTAGAATGCAAGCCATAAAACACAGAAAATCATGAGAGTTCTTTCAGAACACTGACCTCAGAGCAAAGCTATCTCTTTGGCTTAAAACCACTCTGACTACTCTCCAGAAAAAAACACTTAACCAGATGTTTCTACACTCTTCTGAGATTCATCTTTCTTAAAGTGGATGGCAAAAACTGACTTTGAATAAAATAATGATATCTCAGAATTTTAATATTTAATTTCAATAGTTCCTCTAAATGAGGACAGAATATGGCCTGCAAATAATAGCTGTCTGGATTTTCTGAATTTATATCAACCTTGTAAAAATTTGGGAACATCTATGGGCAAGATAAGAGGCTTTTTCTTTTCCCCTGGTAGAAGTTAAAGTGTTTAAGTACCTAAGTGCCATCCTCACTCACTGAGTTAGCTTTCCCTGAGGGTTGCCACATTATTTACAGAAAACCATTCAACTTTTTCATCTTCTCAGTTTAAAATTCCCAATAGAACGATGGGAGCATTTTGTCCAGGTGCTTTGAGTACAGCAAAATGAAGTGAAAGTTACTTGGTTGTGTCGACTCTTTGCAACCCCATGGACTGTAGCCTGCCAGGTTTCTCTTTCCACAGAATTCTTCAGGCCAGAATACTGGAGTGGCTAGCTGTTCCCTTCTCCATGGGATTTTCCCAACCCAGGGATCGTACCCAGTTCTACATTGCAGGCGAATTCTTTACCATCTGAGCCACCAGGGAAGCATAAGTAGCTGAACACCAACGATCTGAACTGACAAAGATTTATGTTCTAATTCTGTACTACTATTTATGAGTAATGAGATCTTGATTAAGTTAAGGAAAGTGAGGCTTTAAGAGGTTCCATATCTGTAAAATGTAAGTTATCATTTTACTTAATTGATAGAGCTGTGGGGATTAAAAGGTGCTAATGCATGAAAGCTCTTAGCATAAAGGTCGAGATGTGGTAACTTATCAACAAATAGTAGTTATGCTGATTAATCTTTTTTTTTTTAATACTTTATTCTACATTACAATACTGTATTTGTTTTGCCATACATTGACATGAATCAGCCACAGGTGTCCACGATCTCCCAGTGCCAAAGCCCCCTCCCACCTCCCACCCCACATCTTCTCCCTGAATCATCCCGTGCACCAGCCCCATGCATCCTGCATCCTGTATTGAACATAGACTGGCGCTTCATTCTTACAAGATAGTATACATGTTTCAATGCCGTTCTCCCAAATCATGCTGATTAATCTTTATTAATCTCTACCTTTATTCCTAGGAAGCACATAGTGAAATGCTCCTAGTGAAGAGTAGAGAGAACCTACTCTTGGTTCCTTAGAGTTCTAGAAGCAGTGAACTTACTAAAGGAGAATAAACATGTCTGTCAGGATTCTCTTGGTTGTAAATAACAGAAACCTAGTTAAATCGACTTAAGGCCAAGAGGAGATTTTTTTGGAAGGAATAAGGTATTGGGCAAAGAACATATGTTGCTTTTTGCCAGGAGCATCTTACATCACTGTCTCTTGGTATTGGCTTGCATGTACCCCTCTTGTGCTGCTAGAGAGAGACCTTGTTCTGGCCTGTAAGAAACAGATATAGTACTGGAGTTGGGCAGGTACTACATAATACCTGCCCTATATTTTATAGTTTTCAGCATATAGGTCTTTCACCAACTTGCTAAAGTTTATTCCTAGATACTTTATTCTTTTTTGGATGCAGTTTTAAATGGGATTGCTTAACTTTCTCTTTCTGATATTTCATTGTCTCTGTAAAGAAGTAATACCCAGAAATGGATATTTGTGTCTAGCAACATTGCTGAATTCATTTCAGTTCTAAGAGTTTTTGTCTGTGGAGTCTTTAGAGTTCTCTATATAGTGTGTATCATGTCATCTGCAAATAAAGACAGTGTTATCTCTTCCCTTCTGCTTGGATATCTTTTGTTTGCCTGTCTGATCTGGCTGCTGCTGCTGCTAAGTCACTTCAGTTGTGTCTGACTCTGTGTGACCCCGTAGATGGCAGCCCACCAGGCTCCCTCATCCCTGGGATTCCCCAGGCAAGAACACTGGAGTGGGTTGCCATTTCCTTCTCCAATGTATGAAAGTGAAAAGTGGAAGTGAAGTTGCTCAGTTGTGTCCGACTCTTAGCGACCCCATGGACTGCAGCCTACCAGGCTCCTCCATCCATGGGATTTTCCAGGCAAGAGTACTGGAGTGGGGTACCATTGCCTTCTCTGCTGATCTGGCTAGGACTTCCAAATAGTAAGCGGTATGAGTGGGTGTCCTTGGCTTGTTACTGAATTTAGCAGGAAGGCTTTAGCTTTTTGCCATTGAGTACTAGGTTGGCTGTAGGTTTGTTGTAAATGGCTTTTATTATGTTGAGATATATTCCCTCTATATCTACTTTGGTGAGAGTTTTTATCATGAGCTCTTCTTTGTGTGACTGTCAGGATGATTATGTTGCTTTCATCTTTTGTTATTGTGGTGTACTACACTGATTGACATGCATATGTTGAATGATCCTTAGGACTCTGGAATGAATTCAACTTGCTCATAGTGTATGATCCTTTTAGTGTATAGTTTGATTTGGTTTGCTAATATTTTATTGAGGATTTTTGCAACTATAGTTGTGAAAGATATTGGCTAAGGCCCTCATTTCCATGTGGCTATATTGAAGAACTGCATGCATGTGATTCATTTTTCCAACAATATGAGCAGCTTGTGGAATAAAAAGTACTGTAGAAATTATTTACATTAAGAAATAAAATTGAGTCTTGCAAACCGCCAGTTATATCTCTTATTCTCTCTCTTGTCTACTTGTTGGCCTCATTTTCTTCTATCATTCCATGATTTTACCCTTGCAACATGGATCCTGGCTTCTGGCAACTTCCAGGGCCATATTTTAACAACTTGGAAACCAGTGAAGAAACAGAGTATCCCTCCTTCTGCTTAAAAACTCCGAGGAAGGACTCTGGAATTGGTCAGATATTCTCTTGAACTGCTTACTGTGATCAAGGATTGGGGTACTGTGAGTGGCCTAACTTGGGCCATGTACCTACCTCTGTTACATGAAGCAAGTATGTTTTGTGGGTACGATTAGGTAGAGGTTGAAAGTGAAATCCCTATGGCACAAATGTGATCATTTAGGGAACAGTTGTTAGGATTTTTTCAAACTCTTCAATGTACAGACAAGAAAGTGGAACTCAGAGCTAACCAAAGGTTGTTTAGAGTTGGCCAGACATGGCCCTCCTGATGAAGTATTCTGTGCTGGCTGGAAGGAAGCTTATCTTCATTTGGTCATTGGAGGAACACAGTCAGTCTGAAGGAGCCCAAATACTTAAGTGCCCATCATCCTTCTAGCAGGAAGATTTCTAAGCTGGACTCTCTATATTTGAAGAGGGAGATACAACTCAAGAGGGCAGGGAAGGTCACAGGACTTATATTTCCATCTCTCTTTTTTTTTTAAATTTTATTTTACTTTATTCTACGTTACAGTACTGTATTGGTTTTGCCATACATTGACATAAATCAGCCACAGGTGTACATGAGCTCCCAATCCTGAAACCCCCTCCCACCTCCCACCCCATATCATCTCTCTGGATCATCCCCATGCTCCAGCCCCAAGCATCCTGTATCCTGTATCGAACATAGACGGGTGCTTCTTTTCTTACATGATAGTATTCATGTTTCAATGCCATTCTCCCAAATCATCTCACCCTCTCCCTCTCCCTCAGAGGCCAAAAATCCATTCTATACATCTGTGTCTCTTTTGTTGTCTCACATACAGGGTCATCATTATTATCTTTATAAATTCCATATATATGTGTCAGTATAAATTCCATGAACAGAGAAGTCTGGTAGTCTACAGTCCATGGTGTCATAAAGAGTCAGACACGACTGAGCAACTTCACTTCACATACTGTATTGGAGTTTTTCTTTCTGTTTTACTTCACTCTGTATAATTGGCTCCAGTTTCATCCATCTCACTAGAACTGATTCAAATTTATTCTTTTTAAGGGCTGAGTAGTACTCCATTGTGTATATGTACTACAGCTTTCTTATCCATTCATCAGGTGATGGACATCTAGGTTGCTTCCATGTCCTGGCTATTATAAACAATGCTACAATGAACATAGGGGTACATGTGTTTCTTTCAGTTCTGGTTTCCTTGGTGTGTATGCCTAGCAGTGGGATTGCTGGGTCATAAGGCAGTTCTCTTTGCAATTTCTTAAGGATCTCCACACTGTTTTCCATAGTGGCTGTACTAGTTTGCATTCCCACCAGCAGTGTAAGAGGGTTCCCTTTTCTCCACGTCCTCTCCAGCATTTATTGCTTGTAGACTTTTGGATCGCAGCCGTTCTGACTGGTATGAAATGGTACCTCATTGTGGTCTTGATTTGCATTTCTCTGATAATGAGTGATGTTGAGCATTTTTTCATGTGTTTGTTAGCCATCCGTATGTCTTCTTTGGAGAATTGCCTATTTAGTTCTTTGACCCATTTTTTTGATTGGATCGTTTAGTTTTCTGGAGTTGAGCTGCATTAGTTGCTTGTATATTTTTGAGATTAGTTGTTTGTCAGTTGTTTCATTTGTTATTGTTTTCTCCCATTCCGAAGGCTGTCTTTTCACCTTGCTTATAGTTTCCTTTGTTGTGCAGAAGCTTTTAATTTTAATTAGGTTCCATTTGTTTATTTTTGCTTTTATTTCCAGTATACTGGGAGGTGGATCATAGAGGATCCTGCTGTGATTTATGTCAGAGAGTGTTTTGCCTATGTTCTCCTCTAGGAGTTTTAAGGTTTCAGGTCTTACGTTTAGATCTTCAATCCATATTGAGTTTATTTTTGTGTGTGGTGTTAGAAAGAGATCTAGTTTCATTCTTTTTACAAGTGGTTGACCAGTTTTCCCAGAACCACTTGTTAAAGAGATTGTTTTTACTCCATTGTATATTCTTGCCTCCTTTGTTGAAGATAAGGTGTCCATAGGTGCACGGATTTATCTCTGGGCTTTCTATTTTGTTCCATTGATCTATATGTCTGTCTGTATGCTAGTACCATACTGTCTTGATGACTGTGGCTTTGTAGTAGAGCCTGAAGTCAGGCAAGTTGATTCCTCCAGTTCCATTCTTCTTTCTCAAGATTGCTTTGGCTATTCGAGGTTTTTTCTATTTCCATACAAATCTTGAAATTATTTGTTCTAGTTCTGTGAAAAATACTGCTGGTAGCTTGATAGGAATTGCATTGAATCTATAGATTGCTTTGGGTAGTATACTCATTTTCACTATATTGACTCTTCCGATCCATGAACATGGTATATTTCTCCATCTATTAGTGTCCTCTTTGATTTCTTTCATCAGTGTTTTATAGTTTTTGATATATAGGTCTTTAGTTTCTTTAGGTAGATATACTCCTAAGTATTTCATTCTTTTCGTTGCAATGGTGAATGGAATTGTTTCCTTAACTTCTTTTTCTGCTTTCTCATGATTAGTGTATAGGAATGCAAGGGATTTCTGTATGTTGACTTTATATCCTGCAACTTTACTATCTTCATTGATTAGCTCTAGTAGTTTTCTCGTGGAGTCTTTAGGATTTTCTATGTAGAGGATCATGTCATCTGCAAACAGTGAGGGTTTTATTTCTTCTTTTCCAATTTGGATTCCTTTTATTTCTTTTTCCACTCTGTTTGCTGTGGCCAAAACTTCCAGAACTATATTGAGTAGTAGTGGTGAGAGTGGGCACCCTTGTCTTGTTCCTGATTTTAGGGGAAATGCTTTCAATTTTTCACCATTGAGGATAATGTTTGCTGTGGGTTTGTCATGTATAGCTTTTATTATGTTGAGGTATGTTCCTTCTATTCCTGCTTTCTGGAGAGTTTTTATCATAAATGGATGTTGAATTTTGTCAAAAGCCTTCTCTGCATCTACTGAGATAATCATATGGCTTTTATTTTTCAATTTGTTAATGTGGTGAATTACATTGATTGATTTGTGGATATTGAAGAATCCTTGCATCCCTGGGATAAAGCCCACTTGGTCATGGTGTATGAACTTTTTAATGTGTTGTTGTATTCTGATTGCTAGAATTTTGTTAAGGATTTTTTTCATGTATGTTCATCAGTGATATTGGCCTGCAGTTTTCTTTTTTGGTGGCCTCTTTGTCAGGTTCTGGTATTAGGGTGATGGTGGCCTCATAGAATGAGTTTGGATGTTTACCTTCCTCTGCGATTTTCTGGAAGAATTTCAGTAACATAGGTGTTAGCTCTTCTCTAAATTTTTGGTAGAATTCAGCTGCGAAGCCATCTGGACCTGGGCTTTTGTTTACTGGAAGATTTCTGATTACAGTTTCAATTGTCATGTCTGTGATGGGTCTGTTAAGATCTTCTGTTTCTTCCTGGTTCAGTTTTGGAAAGTTGTACTTTTCTAAGAATTTGTCCATTTCTTCCACGGTGTCCATTTTATTGGCATATAATTGCTGATAGTAGTCTCTTATGATCCTTTGTATTTCTGTGTTGTCTGTTGTGATCTCTCCATTTTCATTTCTAATTTTATTGATTTAATTTCTCTCCCTTTGTTTCTTGATGAGTCTGGCTAATGGTTTGTCAATTTTATTTATCCTTTCAAAGAACCAGCTTTTTGTTTTGTTGATTTTTGCTATGGTCTCTTTTATTTCTTTTGCATTTATTTCTGCCCTAATTTTTAAGATTTCTTTCCTTCTGCTAACTCTGGGGTTCTCTATTTCTTCCTTTTCTAGTTGCTTTAGGTGTAGAGTTAGATTATTTATTTGACTTATTTCATGTTTCTTGAGGTATGCCTGCATTGCTATGAACTTTCCCCTTAGCACTGCTTTTATAGTGTCCCACAGGTTTTGGGTAGTTGTGTTTTCATTTTCATTCATTTCTATGCAAATTTTGATTTCTTTTTTGATTTCTTCTGTGATTTGTTGGTATTCAGAAAGGTGTTATTCAGCCTCCAAATGTTGGAATTTTTAATAGTTTTTCTCCTGTAATTGAGATCTAACCTTAGTGCATTATGGTCTGAAAAGATGCTTGGAATGATTTCGATTTTTTTGAATTTACCAAGGCTAGATTTATGGCCCAGGATGTGATCTATCCTGGAGAAGGTTCCATGTGCACTTGAGAAAAAGGTGAAATTAATTGTTTCTGAGGTGAAATGTCCTATAGATATCAATTAGGTCTAACTGGTCTATTGTATCATTTAAAGTTTGCGTTTCTTTGTTAATTTTCTGTTTAGTGGATCTGTCTATAGGTGTGAGTGGCGTATTAAAGTCTCCCACTATTATTGTGTTATTATTAATTTCCCCTTTCATACTTGTTAGCATTTGTCTTACATAGTGTGGTGCTCCTATGTTGGGTGCATATATATTTATAATTGTTATATCTTCTTGCATTGATCCTTTAATCATTATGTAGTAGCCTTCTTTGTCTCTTTTCACAGCCTTTGTTTTAAAGTCTATTTTATCGGATATGAGTATTGCTACTCCTGCTTTCTTTTGGTCTCTATTTGCATGGAATATCTTTTTCCAGCCCTTCACTTTCAGTCTGTATGTGTCCGTTGTTTTGAGGTGGGTCTCTTGTAGGCAGCATATATAGGGATCTTGTTTTTGTATCCATTCAGCCTTTTGGTTGGGGCATTCAACCCATTTACATTTAAGGTAATTATTGATAAGTATGCTCCTGTTGCCATTTACTTTATTGTTTTGGGTTTGGGTCTATACATCCTTTATGTGTTTCCTGTCTAAAGTCTATCCTTTAGTATTTGTTGGAGAGCTGGTTTGGTGGTGCTGAACTCTCTCAGCTTTTGCTTGTCTGTAAAGCTTTTGATTTCTCCTTCATATCTGAATGAGATTCTTGCTGGATACAGTAGTCTGGGCTGTAGGTTATTTTCTTTCATCACTTTAAGTATGTCTTGCCATTCCCTCCTGGCCTGAAGAGTCTCTATTGAAAGATCTGCAGTTATTCTTATGGGGATCCCCTTGTGTATTATTTGTTGTTTTTCCCTTGTTGCTTTTTATATTTGTTTTTTGTGTTTGTCTTTGTTTATTTGATTAATATATGTCTTGTGGTGTTTCACCTTAGGTTTATCCTGTTTGGCACTCTCTGGATTTCTTGGACTTGGGTGATTATTTCCTTTCCCATTTTAGGGAAGTTTTCAACTATTATCTCCTCAAGTATTTTCTCATGGTCTTTCTTTTTGTCTTCTTCTTCTGGGACTTTTATAATTTGAATGTTGGAGCGTTTCATATTGTTCTGGAGGTCTCTGAGGTTGTCCTCATTTCTTTTAATTCGTTTTTCCTTTTTCCTCACTGATTCATTTATTTCTACCATTCTATCTTCTGTTTCACTAATCCTATCTTTTGCCTCCATTATTCTACTATTTGTAGCCTCCAGAGTGTTTCTGATCTCATTTATTGCATTATTCATTAAATGTTGACTCTTTTTAATTTCTTCTAGGTCCTTGTTGAACCTTTCTTGCATCTTCTCAATCCTTTTCTCCAGGCTATATCTGTGATTTCATTTTAATTTCAAGATTTTGGGTCATTTTCACTATCAATATTTAGAATTCTTTCTCAGGTAGATTCCCTATCTCTTCCTCTTTTTTTTTTTTTTTCTTTTCTCTCTCTCTCTTTTTTTAATTTTAAAATTTATTTATTTATTTATTTATTTATACTACTCAGCCCTTAAAAAGAATAAATTCGACTCAGTTCTAATGAGATGGATGAAATTGGAACCGATTATACAGAGTGAAGTAAGCCAGAAAGAAAAACACCAATACAGTATACTGACACATATATATGGAATTTAGAAGACAGTGGTGATGACCCCATATGTGAGACAACAAAGAGACACAGATTTATAGAGTGGACTTTTGTACTCTGAGGGAGAGGGAAAGGGTGGGATGGTTTGGGAGAATGGCAATGAAACATGTATATTTTCCTGTAAGAAACGAAGCACCAATCTATGTTCAATGTAGGATGCAGAATGCATGGGGCCGATGCACGGGATGATTCAAGTAGAGGATGTGGGGTGGGAGGTGGGAGGGGGCTTCGGCATTGGGAGATTGTGTTCACCTATGGCTGATTCGTGTCAATGTATGGCAAATCAAATACAGTATTGTATCTCTTTCTCTTTTGTTTGATTTGGTGGGCATTTCTCCTGTTCCTTTACCTGCTGGGTATTCCTCTGTCTCTTCATCTTGGTTATATTGCTGCATTTGGGGTGGCCCGTCTATATTCTGGGAATTTGTGGAGTTCTCCTTATTATGGAGCTTCCTCTCTGTGTGTGGGGTTGTATCAGTGGCTTGTCAAGATTTCTTGATTAGGGAGGCTTGTGTTGGAGTTCTGGTGGGTGGAGCTGGATTTCTTCTCTCTGGAGTGCTTAAAGTGTCTAATAATGGTTTATGAGATGTCAATGGTTTTGGAGTATTTTTGAGTTGCCTGTATATTTAGGCTCAGGGGTGTGTTCTTGTGTTGCTGGAGAATTTGTGTGGTATGTCTTGCTCTGGAACTTCTTGGCCCTTAGGTGGTGCTCGGTTTCAGTGTAGGTATGGAGGTGTGTCAGCTAATTATTAAAAAGTTGATCAGAGGTGTCCTTATAACCATGGGGGGAAAAATCCTTAACATTTTTGTATAAATTATGTACATATAATTAATGAAGTAGATATATTAAGTTCTGTTTTGATAATATTTAAAATACATACTCTAAATGTAAATAGCCCTTTTAAGTCATTATAAAGTGTTGTACATTGTAGTTATTTTCTATTTATAGTTTACTCAGGAATAATTTTGGAAAAGGCAGTGGCATCCCACTCCAAAGGAGCCTGGTAGGCTGCATTCCATGGGGTTGCTAAGAGTCGGACACAACTGAGCAGCTTCACTTTCACTTTTCTCTTTCATGCATTGGATAAGGAAATGGCAACCCACTCCAGTGTTCTTCCCTGCAGAATCCCAGGGACGGAGGAGCCTGATGCGCTGCCATCTATGGGGTCTCACAGAGTCGGACACGACTGAAGCGACTTAGCAGCATGGAGGCGTTTGATCAGCTCCTATTGAATAATGTTCCCTGTATTCAAGAATTCTCTGATGTTCTCAGGATTTGGACTTAAGCCTCCTGATTCTGGTTTTCAGTTTTATTTTTACAATAGCCTCAGGACTTGTCCATCTATACAGCACTGATGTTAAAACATCTAGGTTAAAGATGAAAGGTTTCTCTACATTGAGAGTCACCCGTAGAGGATCACTGAGTTACATGGAGGAGAGAATAGGGAGGGGGTAGTTAGAGGTGACTGGAATGAGATGAGGTGGAATCAAAAGAGGAGAGAGCAAGCTAGCCAGTAATCACTTCCTTATGTCCACTCCACATCTGGACCTCCCAGAGATGTTCACAGAGTTATACAGGGAAGAGGAGAGGGAGGAAGTAGACAGAGGTGGCCAGGGGGATAAAAGAGGGAGATGAAAAGGAGGGAGACAGATCCGGCCAGTAACCAGTTCCCTGAGTGTTCTCCACCTTCTGGAAAACACACAGAGATTCACAGAGTTGGGTAGAGATGAGAAGGGGGAGGGAGGAGACAGAGGCCACCTGGTGGAGAAAAAGGAGAGTCCAAAGGAGGAGAGAGTGGTCAAGCCAGTAATCTCGCTCTCAGGTAAAATTGGGTACTGAAGATTATATTTTTAAATGTACAAAATTGACAACAAATACCAAAATGCGAAGATTAAAAATCTGGAGTAAAGATTGGATTTTCAAAAATACAATATTAAAGAAAAGAAGAAGAAGAAGAAAAGAAAAAAAAGGAAAAAAAAGCCAACAGAATTATTAAAAGGCAACAACCTCCACCACAAAAAGACTGTATACAGCGTTTGCTTTAAAAATAGGATTTTTTTGAAAAGTAATAATAGGTTATAAAAATAATGATTAGAGATATAGAGGACTTAAAAATTTAAGAAGGTTAAAATAATGAAGATGAAAAAGTAAAGAAAAAAAGAATAAATCACACACCCACATCAACTCAAAAAAAAAAAAAAGATTGATCATAAAACTAGTAAAGGTATATCTGGCCCTTTCTCTGGCATTGTGGGCTGTGTGGGGTCGCTACCAAGGCAGTTCCCTCTGTTTAACTTCCTCTGTTTGCTTGTCTCTTCCGTGTCTGATTTCCATCTTGACACAGGGAGGGCGGTGGTGGACTGTACGCTGGGCTTGCCCCTGCTCGCAGTGCACACCGCTCAGGTTCTATGTTGTTCTAGTGGGTAACCGTCTGAGGCCTGCCCTAGGCTTCATGCACCTCCCTGGTCTAAGCCACTCAGGCTCGGTGCTCAGGAAGCCCTCCGAGGCGCAGATTTGGTTGGGCCTGCGTTCTGTGCCCTTCCAGGTCCGAGTAGCTAGGGAGTTTGGCGAGCGCAATCGCTGCGACTTATGGCCTTTCCGTGCTGCTCAGTTTTCTGGGAGTACCACTGGGGTACCTTCTCCGGCAGATAATGACTGTTCAGAGCCCCCAAAAGTCTTAGTTAGCAAAGATGCCTGCTTGCAGTTTGGTAGGTAATGTCTCTTTTGGGCTGAGATTGCCCCCTTCCAGCCCTTAAGGCTCTGGCTGCCTGTCACCGGAGGAGGATGGTCTGCAGCCGGCTCTTTCCGATCCGTCCTTTGTTCTGTGTGCAGTCCTGGTGGTGTCTTCTGTTCAAGCGTTTTGCGTGGTAGTTATCGCAGTCTGGTTTCTAGCCCACGTTAGTTTGTTCTGGCCACGCGCGGGCCGTGATGGCCCAGTTCTCAAGAAAAGCACTGCAGCCCGCGTCTCCCGCAGCCCGATTCTTAGAAAGCACTGCCGCTTGCACCTCCTGCTCCTCCCTGCCCAGCCCCCACTTGCTAGAGTCGGATGCAGGGGTCTTCACTGCTTATCCGCTGGAGGATTTACTGTTGGGCTCATAATCTGTTGGTTTTAATTATTTATTTATTTTTCCTTCCTGTTACGTTGCCCTCTGTGCTTCCAAGGCTCGCCACAGACTTGGTTGCGAGAATGTTTCCTGGTGTTTGGAAACCTCTCTTTTAAGAGTCTCTTCCTGGGACGGATTCCCTTCCTGGGGGTGGAGCTCCCCTCCCTACCACCTTTGTCTCTTTTTTTCGTCTTTTATATTTTTTCCTACCTGTTTTTGAAGCCAATGATCTGCTTTGCTGGATGCCTGATGTCCTCTGCCGGCATTCAGAAGTTGTTTTGTGGAATTTACTCAGTGTTGGAATGTTCTTTTGATGAAGTAGTGAGGGAGAAAGTGGTCTCCCTGTCCTATTCCTCTGCCATCTTTTCCGCCTCCCGCCATCTCTTAGAATTATGATTTCCTTCAAACCCTATGTGCATTCTCAGTCATTCAGTCATGTCTGACTCTTTGTGACCCTATGGACTGGAGCCCACCAGGCTCCTCTGTTCATGGGATTTCCCAGGCAAGAATACTGGAGCAGGTTGCCATTTCCTTCTCCAGGGATCTTCCCCAATCAGATTGTTAGCACATCACAATTTGCTTATGAGGGCACAGACTATGTAATCACAAGCTTGGGAGGTTTTACTGACCATGGCAGCAGTCTCAGTCATGAAGCTGTGAACACATTCTCAAATTTTGCAGAGGAGAAAACTCAGGTACAGTTTTGCCTCTGAGCATCTCTTCTTCTATCCTCTAGGTCCCAATGGGATTCTTCTCGGCCTGCAAATGGCTTGGTTTTATTTCTCAATTGGTCTCAGTTCTCACACTGGGGTGCACTGGAAAGTGTTCCATAGAATGTGCTGCAGTGGGGGGAACCAAAGATAAATGAAGACCATTTTTTGTTTGGCAGTTAAAAACTTGACTTACAATTAAGACAGACATTCAAATATTATGAAATGGAATTCAAATAGTGTTTCAGTGTTTATGATGAATTGGGAGACTTTGAAGTTGTTTAATTTTGTTGTCAGTGTCCCGGCCCCATGTCCTTGGTTCCCTAGGGGTGAGCTTTCTTTCTTGTCAAATTCTATGAGTACCTTAGATGGAAAGTTTGAGAAGCACTGGGGAACCAGTTGTACCCAGGGCTTAACGCTGAAGTTTGTAGGAGAAAATCATCATGCTTAGAGTTAGGCTCCTCCTTGGCCCTGAAAGCTTTCAGAAGCCTGTTTCCTTTTGCTAGCATGATTTTGGAAATGGAAAAATACTATCGGGGCACAGTATCATCCTTTGCTTTGAAATTCCAGGCTAAAGAACTTGGCGGGGTAAGGGGCCACTTCATTGTTTAAATTAAATGGATTTCCTTCTCTCCTTTTCTTTCATCGTGTTCATTGTTTTTCTTACAGAGCTTCCTAGTTTCCTTTAAGTTTAGATTTGGATATGTAGAATTTAAGAGGT
This sequence comes from Nanger dama, assembly GCA_917880005.1. NCBI lineage: Eukaryota > Metazoa > Chordata > Mammalia > Artiodactyla > Bovidae > Nanger > Nanger dama. Next base: position 11,669,663 of record CAKJTW010000051.1, read on the forward strand.
AAAGAGAACTAAGAAATTTCCTCACAAATGGAGAGCCTGAAGCCCAGAGAGAAGAAATGGCCAACTCAAGATCACACAGCTCATCAGTGTGGCAGAGGCAGGACGGAAGCCAGGTTTCTGCTCTCATTGCAGGGCTCTTTCCATGATCCCTAACCTCCATAGACACTACCTCCAAAAGGGTTAGTCTCATGCTTAAGTTTATGTGGTTTTACTTCTCTGCTTGTGAATGTCTGCCTTGAATTAACCTTAACTTGGGTTGTGCTGCTATCTCAAGGGACAGTACTATATTGAGATTCAGCTGCCTTTCAGAATGTATTTGCTCATTTTTCCTTATATATGTTGACTTATATGACTTGGTACCTAGAACTTTTTTAGGAACTTTTCACTTTTTAATTTCTGAAGTGTCAGCAGATTTCTAACTTCTGAAGAGTCACTTCTCATCCTAGTTATACCTGTAGAGTGCTCTCTCTTCATCTAAATTCTGTAACTTCTACCCATAGGATGCATGCATGGGTGCTCAGTCACTTCAGCCATGCCCAGCTCTTTGCAACCCTATGGACTGCAGCCCTCCAGGCTCCCCTGTCCATGGGATTCTACAGGCAAGAATACTGGAGTGGGTTGCCATGCCTTCCTCCAGGGGATCTTCCTGACCCAGGGATTGAACCCATGTCTCTTACATCTCCTGCATTGGCAGACAGGTTCCTTACCACTAGCACCACCTGGGAAGCCCACTCATAGGATTCTAATTTGGCAAAGTTTCACCATAAAGACACAGGGCTTTTTCATCACCTGTGGAAATAATAATATGTTCTCTTTCATTCTATTAATATCATCAGTTATATTAATGGATTTGTTAATGTTAAAACTTCTTTGCATTCTTGAATGAATCCTATTTGGTTTTGATGATGTATTATTTTTATTGAAATTATAGATTCTCTTTGATAGTGTTTTATTAAGTTTTTGGATGTCAATATTCATTAAATGCCATCTTAATCTTTCAAGGTGCCAATCTTGAAAATTAGCTTATTTTAAAATTTCACAAATTTTCCTGTGAAACTATTCAGACCTTTTTTTTTTTTTTGTTTTAGAGAAGTTTTTTTTTCTTTTTAAACACTCTTGATTTTTAAAATGGAAATTGGTCTGTTTGTAAGTTCTCTATTTACTGGGTTTCACTTATGATTTTAAAATCATATGTATCATTAGTTTCTTTTAGCTACTTCTCATTTTGAATATTCTTTACCTTTAAAAAAATTAGGCTAGCTAGTGTTTTGTATATATATTTTTAAATTTCCCCCAATGCTTATTTATTGGTTGTTATTTTTGTTTTCTAGATTATTAGATTCTTTTATATTAATCACTTCTTTCTGATGTCTTTTATTAGTCTGCAGCTCTATCTAGCTTTTTGAATCATTCATTCAGCTCTTCTAAGAAGCATGTGTTCAATCCCTGGGTTGGGACAAAATGGCCACTCTAGTATTCTTGTCTGGTGAATCCCCATGCACAGAGGAGCCGAGAGTGCTGAAGTCCATAGGGTTGAACAGAGTCGGATGACTGAAGCTACATAGCACAGCATAGCTCTTCTATTTTAATTTTGTTTAATGCTAAGAATTTTCCTCTGAGCACTTTTTTAAAAGCTATATCTCACATATTCTGGTAAGTTTTGTTTTCACTATTGTTTCCTAGGAATTCTAGAAACATGTTTTATATCTTCCTTTTTGTCCCAAGCTTTGTTGAAAAACATTGTTTATGTAGTCCAGTGGAAAAACCTTTTAATTTTTTGGGTTTTAAAGTCTATTATTATCTAATAGTTTCATTGTGTTATATTCAGAACATGGTACTGTTTTTGTTACTATTTTTAATTTCCTGAGGTTTTTCTTTGTGGATTTGTATGTCCTCAATTTCTCTATATATTCACTATGTACTTGAAAGTATTTCTTCTAATATTTGGATTTGGACCTTCTATAGCTTTAGTATTTTTTTATTTACATGGTCTGTTTAACTGTAAGAGAGGTGATAAAGTCTTGCTTACCAATATGTGTCTGCTTCCTTTTATACACTTTTAATAGTAAAAGATCTTTTATTTTTAATATTTCTTAATTATTTTGTTAGTATATTTCTTTATATAGTATGGAGTTGATTTTTTTAAACCTATTTAAAAATACTTTATAGGGAGTTGAAATCTGTTTATGTGTAAAAATATAACCTATTTGGTCCTGGTTTGTCATATTGCTTTCTATTTTATACATTACATAAATTCATACTGTGTGTTATTCATACCAAATAAAGTTTTTCACTAGATGGAATATTTTTGTTTCTTATTTCATGGTATTTAAGAAGGTGTTCATTTATATTCTAGTGATTATCACTAACAAATACTTTTATTACATAATACCTTTAGTTATCTCTTTAGATATTTAGATAGTGTCTCTTGGTTTCCTAATATGAGCCATTCTGATGTGAGTTATAAATTAACTTCTCTTCTACCTCTCTTTGCCCACTGATCTGTTGTTCAAGTTTTATCTTTGTAATTTGAGGTAGATATCTGTTACTTAATTTTTCAGTTTCAAATGATATTGTTTTAGTCTCCTTGTAGGCAGCATATTGAAAAGCAGAGACATTATTTTGCCAACAAAGGTCCGTCTAGTCAAGGCTCTAGTTTTTCCAGTGTTCATGTATCGATGTGAGAGTTGGACTGTGAAGAAAGCTGAGCGCCGAAGAATTGATGCTTTTGAAGTGTGGTGTTGGAGAAGACTCTTGAGAGTCCCTTGGAGATCCAACCAGTCCATTCTAAAGGAGATCAGTCCTGGCTGTTCATTGGAGGGACTGATACTGAGGCTGAAACTCCAATACTTTGGCCACCTCCTGCAGAGAGTTGACTCATTGGAAAAGACCCTGATGCTGGGAGGGATTGGGGGCAGGAGGAGAAGGGGTCGACAGAGAATGAGATGATTGGATGGCAGCACCGACTCGATGCACATGAGTTTGAGTGAACTCCAGGAGTTGGTCATGGACAGGGAGCCCTGGCGTGCTGTGATTCACGGGGTCGCAAAGAGTCAGACACGACTGAGTGACTGAACTGAACTGAACTGAACTGAATAACCAATGGGCAGTCAGAGGCTTTATTCTATTTTATACTTATTGCCTTTCTTAATCTCCCCTTTTTTTTCATTAGTTACATAATGTCTACATGCTCAGAATATTTGACACTTATTTATAGCTTTGTTTCCTTTTTCTCCATTTTTTTAAAAGGATGGCTTTTTAAAAATCCATTAATATCACCAACACCACCAGCTAATGGAGAATTATGTGACTCAAGTTTGGGGTGGCAGAAGTAACAGAAAGTGAAAGGGGACAAGCAGGGTAACCAATAAGATACAGAAATGAAACAAAAAATTTACCCCAAAGTTACTTCCACCCTAAAGTGAAGAGTGTTCTCTGAACAGAAGGCAAGTTTGAGGATTTAGGACAGCAGCAAACCGGGAAAAATTCTCAGAGCTTTCAAGTTGCAAATGAATGCAGAATGGAACAAGGCTGGTTTACAATGTGGTGTTAGTTTCAGGTGTACAGCAAAGTGATTCAGTCATACATGTACTCATTTTTTAAAGATTCTTTTTTCATATAGCTTATCACAAAATATTGGGTAATAATCCCTGTGCTATACAGCAGATCCTTATAGGTTATTTATATTATATATAGTAATGAACATGTGTTCATCCTAAGCTCCTGATTTATCACTCCCCTACCCACCCCCATATTTCCCCTTTCATAATCATAAGTTTGTTTTGATGTCTATAAGTCTGCTTCTGTTTTGTAAATAAGTTCATTTGTATCTTTTTTTCAGAATTAGATTCTACATGTTGTGATATCATATATTTGTCTGATCTACGTCACTTAATATGCTAATCTATGGGTCTATCCTTGTTGCTGCAAATGACATTATTTCATTCTTTTTAATGGCTGAGTAATATTCCATTACGTATACCACATCTTCTTTATTTGCTCCTCTGATGATAGACATTCAGGTTGCTTCCATGTCTTGGCTATTGTAAATAGTGCTGCAATGAACACTGGGGTGCATGTGTCCTTTTGGATTATGGTTTTCTCTGGATATATGCCCAGGAGGGGATTGCTGGACCATATGGTTGTTCTATATTTAGTTCTTTAAGGAATCTCCATACTGTTCTGCATAATGACTATACCAGTTTACATTTCCATTAATGGTACAGGAGGGTTCCCTTTTCTCCATACCCTTTCCAGCATTTATTATTTGTAGGCTTTTTGGTTACAGCCATTCTGACTGGTACAAGGTGATACCTCTTATAGTTTTGATTTGCATTTCTCTAATAATGAGTGATGTTGAGCATTTTTTGGCATGCTTTTTAGTCATCTGTATGTCTTCTTTGGAGAAATGTCTGCTTAGATCTGCTGATTTTTGACTGGGTTTTTTTTTCATATTGAGCTGCATGAGCTGTTTGTATATCTTGGAGATAAATCCCTTGTCGGTCACTTCATTTGTAAATGTTTCTTCCCATTCTGAGGGTTATCTTTCGTTTTGTTTATGGTTTACTTTGCTGTGCAAAAGCTTTTAAGTTAAATTAGGTCCCATTTGTTTGTTTTTGTTTTTATTTCCATTACTCTCGGAAGTGGATGAAATAGATATTTCTGTGATTTATGTCAGAGAGTGTCCTGCCTATGTTTTCCTCTAAGAGTTTTATAGTATCCAACCTTCTATTTGGGATTTTACCCATTTTGAGTTTATTTGTGTATATGGTCATATAACAATTTTAAATCTGCCAGTCTGTCTACATGTGCATATAATTTTAAGTTTTGGGACATGAGCTTGGTAGAGTGTTTTCTGAGAGTGCATGCATACTAGTGTGTGACAGTGTTTAGCCGCATGATTAATAGCTCAAAATTCCATACAGCAATTCTATAATTCTATTGTCCTCATGTTCCCTACACTACTACACTCAATGAGAAGTAGGTTTCTATCTTATACCCATAGAATTCTGTACTTTTCATTTCTGACACATCAAATGCGGTGATTATACAGCGTTATGCTATGTTAGATTCCTGGGGCTGCTATAACAAGTTGCCACTATTTGGTGGCAAAAAACAAGAGAAATTTAATCTCTTCTAGTTCTGGAAGCCAGAAGTCAGAAAATCAAAAGTTTGATAGGGTTGTACTCTCTGGAGGCTTTGTGGGAGAGTCTAACCTTTGTCCCTTCTAGTTCCTGGTGGTTGTAGGCATTCTTTTGTATTTCTTGGCTTATGGCTACATCTCTGTAGTCTCTGCCTCCATCCTCACATCTCCTTCTCTGTGTGTCTGTCTAATCTCCCTCTGCCTTTATTTGTTAAGGATACATGTCTTTACACTGAGGGTTGACTCAGCTCATTCAAGATAAGTTTCTTCTTTCCATATCTTCAACTTAATCACATCTTTTGCCATAAAATGTAATCTCCACAGGTTCCAGTTATTAGGATGTGGACATACCTTTGCAAGGGCTTCCAAGGTGGTTCAGTGGATAAAGAATCTGCCTGCAGTGAAGGAGACACAGGAGACATGGTTTAGATTCCTGGGTCAGGAAGATCCCCTGGAGGAAGGCATGGCAACCCACTTCAGTATTCGTGCCTGGTGAATCCCACGGACAGAGGAACCTGGTGAGCTATAGCCTATGGGGGTCACAAATAGTTGGACACGACTGAAGCTACTGATCTTTGGGGCCACCATTTATCCCATTTCCTGTACCATCCCTCCTACCAAATATCTAGTTCTTTTAGTTCCTAAACTTCATCAAGTCAAGATCATGTCCTTTTCTCTCTTGATAAATTCCTTGTTTCCAGCACTGAACCCAAACTTTTTAACTACTATTAACTTATAGTCAATAAATTATTGTGGTATAAATAAATAAATCCATGAATTATGGATAATTGCATCTCTGTGTTTACAGTTAGTCTGCAGCCTTAGCCTTGAGCAATCTACTCAATTTATAACTGAATGGGGAAGTGTCTTATGAATTCTAAAGGATCAGGCCAAAACTTGTATTAAGATATGGTATAATGCATGAGATAACTCTTTTGAATTGTATTAAGTGTTTTCTAGTGTTCTAGAAGCATTTCTTCATTTTACTGCCTGAGAGCTCCGTGAATTAGCTTCTTACATGACCTATTAGCAACTATTTGTGAGTCCTGTTGTCATCCATTTTTCTTGTATGTTCAGCTTGGTGGAGTTGTATTAAGATAAGCATTGCTTCAGGCCTGAAAGATGGACTGTCTTTATGGCTAGCTCATTTTCCTACTTGTGCTCAGCATTTCTTTAAAAATTAATGTATACCCTGGCTTTCTCCAATGCAATTTTGAAATAACTTCCCCACTTAATTCAAATAAGCAAGACAATAAAAATTTTTTCTTAATAATAAAAGTCAAAGTAAAAAGAAGAAATATAGATGTATTAGATACTCAGGATGAGATAATTATTGTAATCATATGCTAGACACTGTTAGGACTGGTGGTTGAAAAAGAAAGAAACACTACTGAATTAACAAGTTAAAGAAAAAGTGAAATTCATTAGAGGATGTAAAGATTTTCCTGGCTCTGAACTCTAAGAGGAGGAATTTAGTGTGTATGTTTTGCTTACAATATGTCATTGGTTATTAATTAAATTCATCTCATCCCACTCCCTATGTTCTTTCTGAAGCTGCTCTCAACCACAAATATCTTTGTGACATGTCAGAAAGTGACATGTCAGAGTCAAGGGAGGTTGAAGGGCAGGCAGTAGCAGGATACATTAAGACTTTTCCCCAAATTCATTTTGTTTCTAAATAATGTACATTTAAATAACCAGGGTAATTTTTTTTTAAATTTCTATAATCAAGATTGAGGAGTCCTTCAAAATGCTTTGAAATCAATATGCTGATTTTGCTGTTAGCAGAAATCAGTAGCCTGTAGCACACTTCTACAGCATACATATATAGTTGCCATGTATCAATAATGAATAAGTCCCTGAAGAAATTAGGGCATTTACAGCTGGATTGCAGCTCTACTTTCCTTCCATATTTTACACAGATCCTCTCAAGCTATGTAATTCTCCATTGTCCCCATTTCTGATCACAAGCCTATCTCAACCTTACATAGTCTTTCCTTTCTCTTTTGTGTGTCAGTGGAGATGTTTCTCCTCTTTCCTAAGATAAATTCCTTCACCTTGTTCACGTCTTTTGATCTGATGAGGAACCTGGTTTTACTGAGCATCATCTGTTCTCCTTCTTATAATATCAACTGCTCTATCATCTCTTTTCTTTATGTAAACATTTATTTAACAATTATATAACTCCTATTGAAATACAGTGGTGATCAAGACATGCCCAAAGAGTAATATCACCAAAGAGATGATAGTATAATAGGATGGAGGGTCAAGTAAACAAGCAATTTTAGCACAATATAACAAGTGTTAGGTGTAAAATTAAATGTTACAGGCTCTTACTGACCCTTCCTCAGAGGTGGGCTCTAATTCCCTTCTTTGATGTAGGCTGGGCTTAGTGATTTGCTTGACTGATAGAATATAGTAGAAATGACATTCAGGGATTTCAGTCTAAGTCTTAACTTGCAGCAGGACTCCTCAGAACCTTTAATATGTTGAGGTTCTTTGTAAATCTCCAAGAAGTGGAAATCAGTTATTAAATTCCCTTTTCTCCCTTCACTAACTATTCTACTGTATTTCTATATTTGAGTAAAACTTGAAGAAAAAATAGAATTATGAGAGATAATGTCTTTGTTCCTTCTCAGAGAGACAGTGTGGCCAAAAGGAAATAAATAGGTTCTGGGAATTAGGCTAACCTTGCTCTTCCATTGTTTGACATTAAATTGCTTATCTTTTATAAGCCATAGATTTTTCTTAATCAGATCTGAATTATAGATTTTTGAAAATAGATTCCACAGAGCCCCTAGGTCCATGAACCTTTTGAAGTCATTCACTGATCTCCTCTGTTTAGATTCTCTACTAGATTCTCAAAAGGGTCCCTGAACAAAAAGAGGACAAGAACTAATAGACTAGATTATTTCTGAGCATAGCCCAGGTGAATACTGGGTCAGTACCATTTCAAAGTGTCGTATTTGTTAGTTGCTCAGTCATGTCTATAGCCTGACTATAGCCTGCCAGGCTCCCCTGTCCATGGGATTCTTCAGGCAAAAATACTAGAATGAGTTGCCATTCCCTCCTCCAAGGGATCTTCCATAGCCAGGGATCAAGCCCAGGTCTCTCACATTGCAGACAGATTCTTTACCATCTGAGCCACCAGGGAAGTCCACCATTTCAAAAAAGAAGTGTTTTTTTTTCAATATTTATCTTATTAACTGATTTTTAAACCATATACTTTGTTGTTCAGTCGCTAAGTTTTGTCTGACTCTTTGTGACCCCCATGAACTGCAGCATGCCAGGTTTCTCTGTCCTTCTCTATCTCCCAGTGTGCACTCAAGTTCATGTCCATTGAGTCGGTGATGCTATCTAACCATCTCATCCTCTGCCACCTTTTTTTTCCTTTTGCTTTTCCAGCATCAAGGTCTTTCCCAGTGAGTTGGCTCTTCACATCAGGTGGCCAAAGTATTGGAGCTATATGCTTGTACTCACTTAAATGAATGGTTCAATGGAAAGAACTATTTTGTTACTTTTTAAAAGATTAAAAACTCATTTTCTCCTTCATACTGAAAAACATCCAACAGTTTTAGTATGCTTCATAGAGTAACAGGAAACCCAAAGCTCAAACAACTATGAGTGCAGAATTGATCTTGAATTATCAAATCAGAATTAAGTGTGCATTAAAAATGCTTTGAAAATGATTTTAGTCTGGAGTTTGTAACTAATTTTTTTTTTAGGCATTAAGAAGAAGAATACTGCAGTGAATGAGTGAATCTTTCCAACTCAAAAACACCCACAGTGTGGCAGGAAGATGAAGTGATTATGAAAACACAGAAGAACTAACTTAAACTATTTAAATCTCCTATCTTAATTGCATACTAGACAGGAATGGTTTCTTCTTCAGGGGCTTAGATTGCTAGCTGGGTTTTTTTCATCCTGATTAAGTTAATTAGATGGATAGATGTTGTCCCTCCCTCCCTTCATCACACCTTTCTTTCTTACCCTTGTGGCAATCACCCCAACATATATATTTTTACAGATGTTTCTTCTAAACATTTAAAGATAAGCTTTATTAGTTGAGTGGAGAAATAGCTCTATTAAAAATTCAGTTTCTTCATTTTTAGGAGTTATTTTTGGAGGCTTCCAGTTGCTACTTTTCTGGTATCAAATTGAGAAGCTGGTAGACAGGGTCTGGGTATCTATGTCCCAAATGGAGCTGTGTATTGGGGTATATGTATTCCTGGCCACTGCTTGTCACTTCTTGCTTTAGGTTTTGCTTCCTCTGCCGCCTCCTTCTCCTCCTGCCCTCAACCCTTCCCAGTGTCAGGGTCTTTCCCAATGAGTTGGCTCTTCTCATCAGGTGGCCAAAATATTGGAGTTTCAGCATCAGTCCTTCCAATGAATATTCAGGACTGATCTCCTTCAGGATTGACTGGTCTGATCTCTTTGCTGTCCAAGGGACTCTCAAGAGTCTTCTCTAGTCCCACAGTTCAAAACCATCAGTTCTTTAGCACTCAGTCTTATGATCCAAGTCCCACATCCATACATGACTACTGGAAAAACCATAGCTTTGACTAGACAAACCTTTGTCAGCAAAGTGATATCCCTGCTTTTAAACAGCACTGATTCTGCTCATCAGTAGGACAGCAAGAAGGAACATGTGGGAATTATGGTTGAAAAATTTCTCACAAGCTCTAAGCAAGCTCTTCCAGAAAAAAGAGCAGCTCAAGATAATTATTCAATAGCTTTTTTTTTTTTTTGGCCTGCTGATGTGTATAAACAGTTATGGGAAGAACTGACATTGTGCCTCAACTTTCCCTCTTCCAGAAGCTCATTTCAAGCATCCCACTCTGACTGCCAAGCCTGCTAGTGTTCTCACTTCAGCAGAGTACAGGGAGGCCACAGATTTTCCTTATGATTTACCCTTTACCGCCTATTGCCATTCCTACTCTCCACATTTCATCACTATGAGAAGTCCTCTGTAAATACCATCACCACTTTGGTTGTCCCTCCCTCCCTTCATCACACCTTCCTGGCAAACTCTCCACACTGTCTTAGACCAACTCCCTGAGAAATTGAATCAATGTCTCTTTTTTCACATAAGGAAACCAGAACTCAGAATTAAGAGATTTAGTCAAGGCACACATAGTTAATAACAGTAGTAATTTTAAGGATAATAACAAATGCTTTGTGTCAAGCATTGACACAAATACAGTCTCCTTTCATTTTCATAATAAACTCTTTCCCCATGTTGACACATACATAGAGGTTCAGGTTAGGCTGAGTAGGCTGCCCAAGGTCACCCTGCTGGTCACTGAGGCGTTCAATCTGACATTCATCCAATAACTCTTGAGGCCATAGTCTCTACAAGCAGTGAACTGGGAACTAAGTCTACAGTGGTGGACAGAACAGACATAGACCTTGCGATAATAGTGAGACCATAGTGGGAAATAATGGGGAAGAAAATGGCACCCACTCCAGTACTTTTGCCTGGAAAATCCCATGGACAGAGGAACCTGGTGGGCTGCAGTCCACGGGGTCGCTAAGAGTCAGACACGACTGAGCAACTTCACTTTCACTTTTCACTTTCATGCATTGGAGAAGGACATGGCAACCCACTCCAGTGTTTTTGCCTGGAGCATCCCAGGGATGAGGGAGCCTGGTGGGCTGCCGTCTATTGGGTTGCACAGAGTTGGACACAACTGAAGTGACTTAGCAGCAGCAGCAGCAGCAGTGGGAAATATTTATTAAGCTTTTACTATACTCTGGACATCATTTTATTTTACTCTCACCACAACTCTGTGATGTCGATACTGTTAATATCCAATTTTCAGGTGAGAAGTTGAATCTTGAAGAAGGATATTCCTGAGGCCCTACTGCTGATAGAGGAACAGATTATGATGGGTATATAAACCCTGGCTTCAAAATTCATTCTTATCACTGCTATGGTGGCCATAGATACTAACGATAAACCGCGGATAAACCCAGGAGAATTTCAGGTTGTCTTATAGGAAAGGAAAATCTAGGGCCAGTGGACCTCTTTTACCCTGCAAACAGCATCACCTTCTTCTGCCCTGCCAGTCCACAGGGTTTAATGGAACTGTATGCGTGGGCGTCAGCCAGGTTTTTCATTCTTATAATTTGCATGATGTCAAGCAAACTCAACTTTTAATGATTTCTATTGAAATGATTCAATAATTTCTATTGAATGCTTTAAAAAGCCTGTCAAGTTAAAGAGGAATAAAGCATTTATAAACATCCCAAACATTTGTTTTGTGTTGGCTGGAGTTGGAGTCTCAATAAAAGCTCCAAGTGTGACTAATAATTATAATCTAATTTAGTGCACTGAACTGGAAAGGAGTAATTACTACATAGGACTTTTTGAAGTAAATGATTTATGGTTGACCTACAGTAGATTATTAATTTGGAAAAGAGAGGAATTTTAATGCAAATTAATTGACTTTGGAGTCCTTACTGATTAGGTTGATAGAGTAGTGGAAAATTCCAGGGTCTTATGATACTGGCTGAATTCAGACTTGGGATATTGTGTAAATGTTGTGTTGCTGTCTGGAACTTGGGTGTAAAGACACAAGCTTCATGCCAGTTGCTGAGCTTTTTCTGATCTGATCAGGGAAGAGTCCTAAAAGAAAACCTGACTTTCTTCAGAGAAGAGAGTGTTCCCTCCTCAAGTGTTTTTATGCCCCAAGAGAGTTGTACTCTTTTCAAGTTGTTGGTCTCTGGAGCCAACAAGAAGCACCATCGCCACATGCTGAGTGGTGGCAGTGAGCCAGACAGATGTTATGTTCCAGGTGCTCAACCTTCACAAGGCTGACATTTTGCTTTGGGAATCTGTTCTGTGCATGCAGGATGTTGAGAAGCACTCTTTGCCTCTACTCCTCAGATGCCATTAGCATCCCTCACTTGTGAGCACCTCAGATCTTTTACATTGTTGAGTACATCCTATGGGGGGTGGGGACAAAATTGCCCCTGTAAGAACCACTGTGCCAGACACCTGATGTGCATTTTTACTTCATTCCTTACAATATCCTGAAAGGCCAGATGTATTAGTGTCCACTTCACAGATGAAAACACTGAGGCTTACGGAGGTTATACTTTACCAATCACATAGCTAATACATGTGGAAGCCAGGACTTAAACACAGACCTGTATGGACTCAAAGCCCCTATTTTCAGATAAATGATGTTTTTGAGGTTGAACCACCTCTCATTTTTAATAAATAAATAGGAGTCAGGCAGTTTAGTGATGTAGTCAAAATTACATAACTCACTTATAGCATAGGTTGGGCTACAACTTGGGCATCCTTAAAAAGCTGGTCACGGGAAATGGAAATTCAGCTGATAAATGAAAAGCACATTGATAGTGACTTAGGCTTTTTTTTTTTTTTTTTTCTTTTGAATGTTACTCTTTTATTTGTTCAGTTTAGCTTTGAGTATAAAAGGGTCTTTAAACTTGTGTCCATTAACTCTCAAATACATACTGAGAGTTTAAAATTTGTTTCTTTTAATATTGGAAACAAACAGACCCTTGGATGGTGGCTGCTATATAATTATTTATAAAAGCATTCCAACCCACTCAAATATTTTGCCAGCCTATCCTCACCACCACCCTCACCCCCAACCTAGCAAGTAGAAAGGAAGCCAAACAACCCAGTGAGAATACTATTCTATTCTTAGCATATTCTGGTACTGCTGGTGGGCCAGGGAGTAAGGGAGTAACTAGCTGGATGACTATAATAAAACAGTCACAGACAGCCTCAGATCAGAAATTTGCAATGGCCACTCGAGCCAGCATTATTATTCAAACCACATGTAACGCAGTGGGGCCTGAGCTGAAATTTCTACCTAGTGGGTGCCTAACCACAGAAATCAATGTTTTCTCTATAGAAGATAGGCAAGGGCTTTCAGAATCTGTTAGGCTGAAGAAATCTAATAGAGAGATCTGCATAATTAGTTCTTTGACTAATCTTGTTCTTGCCTTGAGGTGAGAGGCAATTTAAGCTGCAAAAACAGTTTTGAATATTTGAACTGGAGGGAGAAATTGTTCAGGATTTGTAGACTTTTTCAAAATTCAGGGCAAGATATTTATTCTTCAAATAGAAGGTCCCTGGAAAATCTTCAGCCTTTGGGAGTATAGGGTTCCCTGGTGATGAGTAGGTTTTCTTCTGGCTCAGAGATGCTGCTAGGTTCTGATGTATGTGTGCTCATGGATTATCTGAGGCTATGCAACCAACCACAGATGTTGTCAGGGACTAGGATAGGACCAAGATGGAGAAATCAGTGGAGCAGAGTGAGAATTAGCAGGCAAATAATACCTACTCAGAGATGATAGATGATATAAAGGAAATTATTCCAAGATTAAAGATAGAGCATAGTACATTTTTAGGTTTTTGGGTTGACTGTGCTGGAAAGAACCACTGTAAGACATAGAATATAGAGTTTGAAAGCTTATCCCTGGCATCAGATTGTCTGCTTTCCAGTTTCAGCTCTCCCACTCACTGGCTGTGTGACTGGGATGAGCTGCTTAATTTTTCTTGTCTTTGTTGATCTTTGTTGCTGTTGTTGTTGATCTCTTCATAGAACAAGTTTAGAGTAAGAGCAACCCCATGGTGTTGTTCATACGGGATAACCGAGACAATCCCAATCAAGATTTAGATCTGGGTATTGGAGAGGTCTGACAGAATGTGGTCCACTGGAGAAGAGAATGGCAAACCACTTCAGTATTCTTGCCTTGAGAATCCCATGAACAGTATGAAAAGGCAAAATAATAGGATACTGAAAGAGGAACTCCCCAGGTCAGTAGGTGCCCAATATGCTACTGGAGATCAGTGGAGAAATAACTCCAGAAAGAATGAAGGGATGGAGCCAAAGCAAAAACAATACTCAGCTGTGGATGTGACTGGTGATAGAAGCAAGGTCCGATGCTGTAAAGAGCACTATTGCACAGGAACCTGGAATGTCAGGTCCATGAATCAAGGCAAATTGGAAGTGGTCAAACAAGAGATGGCAAGAGTGAACGTCAACATTCTAGGAATCAGTGAACTAAAATGGACTGGAATGGGTGAATTTAACTCAGATGACCATTATATCTACTTCTGTGGGCAGGAATCCCTCAGAAAAAAATGGAGTAGCCATCATGGTCAACAAAAGAGTCCAAAATGCAGTACTTGGATGCAATCTCAAAAATGACAGAATGATCTCTGTTCATCTCCAAGGCAAACCATTCAATATCACAGTTATCCAAGTCTAAGCCCCAAGCAGTAATGCTGAAGAAGCTGAAGTTGAACGGTTTTATGAAGACCTACAAGATCTTTTAGAACTAACACCCCCAAAAGATGTCCTTTTCATTCTAGGGGACTGGAATGCTAAAGTAGGAAGTCAAGAAACACCTAGAGTAACAGGCAAAATTGGCCTTGGAATGCGGAATGAAGCAGGGCAAAGACTAATAGAGTTTTGCCAAGAAAATGCACTGGTCATAGCAAATACCCTCTTCCAACAACACAAGAGAAGACTCTACACATGGACATCACCAGATGGTCAACACTGAAATCAGATTGATTATATTCTATGCAGCCAAAGATGGATAAGCTGTATACAGTCAACAAAAACAAGACCAGGACCTGACTGTGGCTCAGATCATGAACTCCTTATTACCAAATTCAGATTTAAATTGAAGAAAGTAAGGAAAACCGCTAGACCATTCAGGTATGACCTAAATCAAATCCCTTATGATTATACAGTGGAAGTGAGAAATAGATTTAAGGGACTAGATCTGATAGACAGAGTGCCTGATGAACTATGGACTGAGGTTGCTGACATTGTACAGGAGACAGGGATCAAGACCATCTCCATGGAAAAGAAATGCAAAAAAGCAAAATGGCTGTCTGGGAGGCCTTACAGATAGCTGTGAAAAGAAGAGAAGTGAAGAGCAAAGGAGAAAAGGAAAGATAAGAGCATCTGAATGCAGAGTTCAAAGAATAGCAAGAAGAGATAAGAAAGCCTTCTTCAGCAATCAATGCAAAGAAATAGAAGAAAACAACAGAATGGGAAAGACTAGAGATCTCTTCAAGAAAATTAGAGATACCAAGGGAACATTTCATGCAAAGATGGGTTCGATAAAGGACAGAATGGTATGGACCTAACAGAAGCAGAAGATATTAAGAAGAGGTGGCAAGAATACAGGGAAGAACTGTACAAAAAAGATCTTCATGACCAAGATAACCATGATGGTGTGATCACTAATCTAGAGCCTGACATTATGGAATTGTGAAGTCAAGTGGGCCTTAGAAAGCATCACTATGAACAAAGCTAGTGGAGGTGATGGAATTCCAGTTGAGCTGTTTCAAATCCTGAAGGATGATGCTGTGAAAGTGCTGCACTCAATATGCCAGCAAATTTGGAAAACTCAGCAGTGGCCACAGGACTGGAAAAGGACAGTTTTCATTCCAATCCCAAAGAAAGGCAATGCCAAAGAATGCTCAAACTACTGCACAATTGCACTCATCTCACATGCTAGTAAAGTAATGCTGAAAATTCTCCAAGCCAGGCTTCAGCAACATGTGAACTGTGAACTTCCAGATGTTCAAGCTGGTTTTAGAAAAGGCAGAGGAGCTAGAGATCAAATTGCCAACATCTGCTGGATCATGGAAAGAGCAAGAGAGTTCCAGAAAAACATCTATTTCTGCTTTACTGACGATGCCAAAGCCTTAGACTGCGTGGATCATAAGAAACTGTGGAAAACTCTGAAAGAGATGGGCATACCAGACCACCTGACCTGCCTCTTGAGAAATCTGTATGCAGGTCAGGAAGCAACAATGAGAACTGGACATGGAACAACAGACTGGTTCCAAATAGGAAAAGGAGTACATCAAGGCTGTATATTGTCACCCTGCTTATTTAACTTATATGTAGAGTACATCATGAGAAACGCTGGACTGGAGAAACACAAGCTGGAATCAAGACTGCCGGGAGAAATATCTTAGATATGCAGATGACACCACCCTTATGGCAGAAAGTGAAGAGGAACTAAAAAGCCTCTTGATGAAAATGAAAGAGGAGAGTGAAAAAGTTGGCTTAAAGCTCAACATTCAGAAAACGAAGATCATGGCATCTGGTCCCATCACTTCATGGGAAATAGATGAGGAAACAGTGGAAACAGTGTCAGACTTTATTTTTGGGGCTCCAAAATCACTGCAGATGGTGACTGCAGCCATGAAATTAGAAGACGCTTAACTCCTTGGAAGGAAAGTTATGACCAACCTAGATAATATATTCAAAAGCAGAGACATTACTTTGCCGACTAAGGTCTGACTAGTCAAGGCTATGGTTTTTCCTGTGGTCCTGTATGGATGTGAGAGTTGGACTGTGAAGAAGGCTGAGCGCCGAAGAATTGATGCTTTTGAACTGTGGTGTTGGAGAAGACTCTTGAGAGTCCCTTGGAGTGCAAGGAGATCCAACCATTCCATTCTGAAGGAGATCAGCCCTGGGACTTCTTTGGAAAGAATGATGCTAAAGCTGAAACTCCAGTACTTTGGCCACCTCATGAGAAGAGCTGACTCATTGGAAAAGACTGTGATGCTGGGAGGGATTGGGGGCAGGAGATGAAGGGGACGACAGAGGATGAGATGGCTGGATGGCATCATGGACTCGATGGACGTAAGTCTGAGTGAACTCCAAGAGATGGTGATGGACAGGGAGGCCTGGCATGCTGCAATTCATGGGGTCGCAAAGAGTTGGACACGAGTGAGCGACTGAACTGATAACACATGGCACTCAGTGAATGCTGGCCATTACTGGACAGTCTAACTCGCCAATGGGGTAAATCAGTTCAGTTCAGTTCATTAAAAAGTTGAGATTATTACACCTTGAAGAAAGGTAAAATGAAATACCTCTCACTGCATATGTTTTAGGCTTAGATGTTGAATGTGTTTTTATTGATTACGTACCCCTTTCAGTACATAGAATAAATTCATTTATTTAACTGGTGAGCCTATCATGGCCACAATTGCTTTAGGTTTTACTGCCTAATAAGGGCTTCCCTGATGGCTCAGTGGTAAAGAACCCGCTTGCCAATGCAGGAAACATAAGAGATGCAGCTTCAGTCACTGGGTTGGGAAGATCCCCTGGAGAAGGAAATGGCAACCCACTCCAGTATTCTTGTCTGGAGAATCTTATGGACTGAGGAGCCTGGTGGGCTACAGTTCACTGGATCACAAAAGAGTCAGACGTGACTGAAGTGACTTAGCATGTACATGCCTAATAAGCTAGGTCTTTGTAAGCGAGAAAAAGCAGTTAAACTAATAATCACTGGACCTTCTTTGAATAGTCAGTGAGCAGTAAACCTCAGTTTCTCAACACTGCCTTAGTGGGGATGGACAAGGAACTGGGCCTAATGGAAGGAGCCAGTGGGACCCAGAATGTGGACCAGACCATGAAAAGGACTATGCTGCTACCACATGGTGGGCCTTGAAAGTCAACCAAATCCAGCCTCTGGATTTCTGAAACTCAGCCTTCTTCCTCCAGCTCTCTCCTAACCAAGTGCTTTGTCAGGTAGAGGTCAGCCCAGCCTATTTACAGTTTAGGGGTGCTGCAGGGGGAAGAGGGGAATGCTGTGTCACCATTCATCTTCATTTTCCGGAATAGCTTGCGTCATTGGTATAGCCTTTTCTGAGACTAGGATAAAAGGATGGGAGATATGTATAAGTGGCGTGGCTTTTTCCTCCTGTCCACTTTCCTCTTTTAAAATGCTCAATTGGATCAGACCATGTTGAAGCAAAGAGGATTAAAATAATCCAAGATCAATTCCTTGCTAACATAGATGACATTTGTAACAAGGTTATTGCACATCCAGGAGCAGATAAGCTCTTTTGGATATTGAGGAGAAAGCAATCAGTTTTACATTACCAGGCTCCTGGAGCAGAGTTAGAGGTTATTAGAGATCAGGGGTATTTACAGATGAGGTGAAACTTTACCTCCAGGAGACTAGGATTTGGAAATGCGATGTGGCTTTTTTTTTTGGACAGCCAAGGCAGCTGCTGAAGACTCTGTACATCTCTGAGGTGACTGTTTGGTGCTTTGGTAAAGGAAAGATGCTTTTAACCATCCCCATTTCATCCTTCCAACTTTAGGTTAATAACTTTCCTTCTTCAGCATTGTGGATGTATTAGTTTTCATAGGGAAAAACATATAGTATGCAAGGTCATCCTTTTTGAAGCTTTGGATATCAACAAAGTTACTGATTTTCAGAAACAGAGAATATGATTTGTATAATATAAACTTTAAAATTAAGCATACATACTTTTGAGTTGCTCTTAATTTTAGGAAAGCAATTTGAGGATTTTATCGAACTGAATGACAGCTTATATAGTTTTATGACAACTGACTGTTTTTAAAAAGAAATTAATTTTTTTCCAAAACATTTTGAGGCATTTTTTAAAATCACTAATCCTGTAGGAACTAAGAAAAAAATATCCCATGGGCCCTTGTATTAATGAAAGAATTAAAATGCTTAATTGCATTTATTGCTTAATTCAATCAAAATACATTTATTCTTCTCAAGAAAAAAATAGTAAGAGCATATCCAGGTTGAAATAGTAATAAAATGAAAAATAACTCAAAGATAACCAAATTAGAAATTTTTATTAAACAACACACCACTGC
Organism: Nanger dama; assembly: GCA_917880005.1. Taxonomy (NCBI): domain Eukaryota; kingdom Metazoa; phylum Chordata; class Mammalia; order Artiodactyla; family Bovidae; genus Nanger; species Nanger dama. The sequence goes on from CAKJTW010000051.1 coordinate 11,688,470, forward strand.
AATGAAACACATCAAGGTTTCTGACATTTACAAGTTATGTGACTTTGGATGAAGGGCTTACCCTCTTTTACGGTGTTCTCATGTGGAAAGTATTGATTCAAGGCTTACTTGAGAACATGTATATAAAGTGTCTGGCATCGTGCTCATTCTACAAATATCAGCCATTATTTTTTACTTCCATACTTGGAATTTATGTATCTTGTTCAATTTTAAGTGCCCATAAAACACCTTTAAATATTTTTGAAACAAGCAGAAATAAATGATATATTAATGTGTTCATTTTGTGGCAACCACAGAAATGGAAAATGACCTTTGTGGAATTGCTTATTGTATTTCTTAATTGGAATATAATTGCTTTACAGCATTGTGTTAGTTTCTGCTGTACAACGTGAATCAGCTGTATGTACACATATATCCCCTCCCTTTTATGCCTCCCTCCTGCCAGCCCCTTATTTCACTCTTCTAGGCCATCACACAGAGCACCAAGCTGAGCTCCCTGTGCTATACAGCAGCTTCCCACTATTTTACACATGATAGTGTATATGTCAGTGCTATGCTCTCTTTCATCCCATTTTCTTTCTGACCTCACTCTGTATGACAGACTCTAGGTACCTCCACTTTCCTACAAATGACTCAGTTTCATTCCTTTTTATAGACTTACTATACAGTCAGCAAAAACAAGACAGGGAGCTAACTGTGGCTCAGATAATGAGCTCCTTATTGCCATATTCAGACAAATTGATAAAAGTAGGGAAAACCACTAGACCATTCAGGTATGACCTAAATCAAATCCCTTATGATTATACAGTAGAAGTGAGAAATAGATTTAAGGGACTAAATCTGATAGATAGAGTGCCTGATGAACTATGGACTGAGGTTGCTGACATTGTACAGGAGACAGGGATCAAGACCATCTCCATGGAAAAGAAATGCAAAAAAGCAAAATGGCTGTCTGGGGAGGCCTTACAGATAGCTGTGAAAAGAAGAGAAGTGAAAAGCAAAGGAGAAAAGGAAAGGTAAAAGCATCTGAATGCAGAGTTTCAAAGAATAGCAAGAAGAGATAAGAAAGCTTTCCTCAGTGATCAATGCAAAGAAATAGAGGAAAAGAACAGAATGGGAAAGACTAGAGATCTTTTCAAGAAAATTAGAGATACCAAGGGAACATTTCATGCAAAGATGGGCTCGATAAAGGACAGAAATGGTCTGGACCTAATAGAAGCTGAAGATATTAAGAAGAGGTGGCAAGAATACACAGAACTGTACGAAAGAGATCATCATGACCAAGATAATCATGATGGTGTGATCGATCACTCATCTAGAGCCAGACATCCTGGAATGTGAAGTCAAATGGGCCTTAGAAAGCATCACTACGAACAAAGCTAGTGGAGGTGATGGAATTCCAGTTGAGCTGTTTCAAATCCTGAAAGATGATGTTGTGAAAGTGCTGCACTCAATATGCCAGCAAATTTGGAAAACTCAGCAGTGGCCACAGGACTGGAAAAGGACAGTTTTCATTCCAATCCCAAAGAAAGGCAATGCCAAAGAATGCTCAAACTACTGCACAATTGCACTCATCTCACATGCTAGTAAAGTAATGCTGAAAATTCTCCAAGCCAGGCTTCAGCAACATGTGAACTGTGAACTTCCAGATGTTCAAGCTGGTTTTAGAAAAGGCAGAGGAGCTAGAGATCAAATTGCCAACATCTGCTGGATCATGGAAAGAGCAAGAGAGTTCCAGAAAAACATCTATTTCTGCTTTACTGACGATGCCAAAGCCTTTGACTGCGTGGATCACAAGAAACTGTGGAAAACTCTGAAAGAGATGGGCATACCAGACCACCTGACCTGCCTCTTGAGAAACCTATATGCAGGTCAGGAAGCAACAGTTCGAACTGGACATGGAACAACAGACTGGTTCCAAATAGGAAAAGGAGTACATCAAGGCTGTATACTGTCACCCTGATTATTTAGCTTATATGTAGAAACATCATGAGAAACACGGGGCTGGAAGAAGCACAAGCTGGAATCAAGATTGCCCGGAGAAATATCAATAACCTCAGACATGCAGATGACACCACCCTTATGGCAGAAAGTGAAGAGGAACTAAAAAGCCTCTTGATGAGAGAGAAAGAGGAGACTGAAAAAGTTGGCTTAAAGCTCAACATTCAGAAAATGAAGGTCATGGCATTTGGTCCCTTCACTTCATGGGAAATAGATGGGGAAACAGTGGAAACAGTGTCAGACTTTTTTTTGGGGCTCCAAAATCACTGCAGATGAAATTTGCAGTGAAATTTTAATTTCACTGCTATGAAATTAAAAGACGCTTACTCCTTGGAAGAAAAGTTATGACCAACCTAGATAGCATATTCAAAAGCAGAGACATTACTTTGCCAACAAAGGTCCATCTAGTCAAGGCTATGGGTTTTCCAGTGGTCATATATGGATGTGAGAGTTGGACAGTGAAGAAACCTGAGCACTGAAGTACTGGTGCTTTTGAACTGTGGTGTTGGAGAAGACTCTTGAGAGTCCCTTGGACTGCAAGGAGATCCAACCAGTCCATTCTAAAGGAGATCAGTCCTGGGTGTTCTTTGGAAGGAATGATGCTAAAGCTGAAACTCCAGTACTTTGGCCACCTGATGCGAAGAGCTGACTCATTGGAAAAGACTGTGATGCTGGGAGGGATTTGGGGCAGGAGAAGAAGGGGACGAGAGAGGATGAGATGGCTGGATGGCATCACTGACTCGATGGACTTGAGTCTGGGTGAACTCCGGGAGTTGGTGATGGACAGGGAGGCCTGGCGTTCTCCGATTCATGGGGTCACAGAGAGTTGGACACAACTGAGCTACTGAACTGAACTGAACTGGTATTCTTTTAAGTTTAATTAATTTATTTTAATTGGAGGCTAATTGCTTAACAATATTGTGGTGGTTTTTGCCATACATTGACATGAGTCAGTTCTGGGTGTACGTGTGCCCCCCCTTCCCGAACCCTCCACCCACCTCCCTCCCCATCCCATTCCACTGGGTTGTCCCAGTGTACTGGCTTTAAGTGCCTTGGTTCATGCAATGAACTTGGACTAGTCATCTATTTCACATATGATTATATACATGTTTCAATGCTATTCTCTCAAATCATCCCTCCCTTGCCTTCTCCCGCAGTGTCCAGAAGTCTTCTTTATATCTGTGTATCTCTTGCTTAGACTTACTGTATTCTTACGTTAAAAAAACCTATGTCTTCTACTGAACTGGAGACAAGGACTTCACCAAGGCATGGGGGAGAGGGAATGTCCTAAATAGGGGAGGGCTCACATAAACTTCTTAGAGATTGTTATTGTTTAGTTACTCAGTCATATCTGACTCTTCTGTGACCCCACAGACTGTAGCCCACCAGACTTCTCTGTCCATCAGATTTCCCAGGCAAGGATACTGGAGTGGGATGCCATTTCCTTCTCCAGGAGATCTTCCCAGTCCAGGGATCAAACCTGTGTCTTCTGCATTGGCAGGTGGATTCATTACTGCTAAGCTACCAGGGAAGTCCCTCTTAGAGGCTAGGATAATCCTATATCTGCTGACAAGAATAGTCAAAGCTCATGTCTGTTATTTTGGCATAATTACTTATACTTGTCGTTACACTCAAGTGTTTTGGTTGGACAATACAATTTATGGTCGCTCTTATGATAACTCCACTGGGATTTCCCTGGAAAGAGAACAAGTTGATCCTGACAGAGGCTTTGAGAGAGGCCAGGGAATTGTTGCTCAGTTCTTGGCCAAAATGTTGACCTATGTCATCTTAGAAAAAAGACTTTTTCACTGTCTTAATCCTAAGAAGTCTTAGTAAATTTTCCCATGATTTCATTACATATGAAAAAATGCAGCTAAACAGTCTGATTAATTAGATCAATTGGATCTTAAGTCTTTTTTTTTTTAATTTCAATATATTAAAATTAAGGTCATGAACAAAAAAGTCCTGGATGTGAATGAGCTGTTTCTTTGGGTGCACTAGGGGACAGATTCTTGATGAAGGTTACTGGAGTTTAGATCCGGTCCTTAACTGTGCAGATCCACAAACTGGATTTTCTAATAGGCTTCTCAAAGTGCAAAGACTGGGTCCAGAAGGGGGAAAACTTCTGGTTTTGAGGACAATGAAAATAATATCAGCAGCTAGCAAGTGTCCAGCACTGTTCTAGGCACTTTGAATGAGTCATTTGACATCTTTTGTTTCACGAGCATAGCACATGAAGCTGTTTTCCTGGGGTATGGCCATGCTTCATCATAGCAGACACTTTGGTTCATGAGTCATGCTGTGCCCAGGCTTCTCTAGTTTCTAAAAAGATTTATAAACATTTCAAAATGAAAAAAACTTATAATTACACATTTCTAAAGTAAATGCGCTAGGTAAATGGAATTTTAGGAAGAAGTCTGCTCCCTAGAACAGGGACAATTGAGCCTCTTATTTGTGTAATCTATATTTGTCAGTATACCATTCAGATACAGACAGCTGATTCTGGAAATAAAGACAAGACAAAACAAAACAGAAAACCTTGTTTTCCTAAAAGAAGATGTGATTAGATAGTTTTGAACAGCTGGGCTTGCTCTAAACACTGCCATGATCTCAGTACAAATCCATTGGAGTGAAGCGGATTTTTCTGGCTGTCAGTCTGTGATAAGCTTGATTTAAATCTTTGCCTCAAAGATCCCTGAAGCAGTACCCAAAGGGGGAGCCTCTTCACCTAGAACGAAACCTCATGCTCTAGGCTAATCAGCAAGCGCTCGAAGTGTTACTCTATCCCATGGAACTAGAATCAGTTCAGTTCAGTCACTCAGTTGTGTCTGACTCTTTGCCACCCCATGGACTGCAGCATGCCAGGCTTCTCTGTCCATCACCAACTCCTGGAGCTTGCTCAAGGAGCTTGCTCAAACTCATGTTCATCACTCATGTGATGCCATCCAGCCATCTCATCCTCTGTTGGAACTAAAATAAGAGTCCACAAAGGATGAAGTCACCTTAGAATCACAGACTCTTGAAGCCCCAAAGTGCCTTACAGAACATACAATTAGATATCCATCTAAGGCCACATGGTGCTCAGAGAGAGTAACATTAGTGTCTGGGGTAGGAAAGAGGAGACAAGTAGCTTATTTCTTTTCACAGAGAGAAGCTTCATGACTAGATGCCCTGTCTCTAATAGTTGTGGGATCTGGGGAAAAGCACAGAAATGCCATGTCGAAGCAGTTGCATTGGGGATTCACTGTTTTCTTGTCTGTATGTTAACTGCTTCCTTGCTGATTATTATGTAAAGCAAGTATAATGAACTCATTTTGCTGGTGCTGATCCCAGAAGACAGTAAAATTTTGCTGGTGGTGATTCCAGAAGACAGAGATATCAAGAACACGTTCTGGCTGAGATGGAGGTGCCTAATAAAACAAGGAAATGCAAAATGCGCCTAGAGAAAGAAACCTCTATAGCATTACAAACCTGGAAATGCCTGAGGGCTATCATCCATCCACCAGTTTCATTTTGCAGATGGGAAAACCGATGAAGAGAGAACATATTCTCTGCTCGGAAAGGCAGGGTGAACAGCCTTGAAGGATGAGAAACAGATCTTGGCTTGTACTCTTGGACCGTTCCAAAGATCTATGAGACTGTTCCCCCTCACTTGAACTTTACTTTTCTCTCTACTTCTGCAGTTCACTGCTAAGTGAAGCTGGGCATGGGTGATGTGAGGTATGTGTGCCCATGTAACCATGTCACACACCAAGCTTACTCACAACATCCCTGCCTTCATACCCACTCCAGGAAAAGACAAGTCTGGTTGGCAAGAGGAAGCCTGTAAGATTTTATGGGGATAGGCAGGCATCACAGGGAGGTCCCAGTATCTGAAAATGATTGACATTAGCAATGATTGACATTGCTAATTCTCACATTGTTAGTAATTCATAGTCTGCTTCTAGCACATTCATATTTAGGAAAACAAGGGACACAGGAATTTTTTCTTCTCTTTCAAGATTAATTTTTGTGTTTTGGGAAAATATTGGCTTCCTTCCCCAGTTCTTCAGCTGTTGTCTAATGCAATGAATCATCTTGAATTCCTCATGTCATATTATTTTCTTTTTCTTTCCAGCATAATGGAAGAATATAAACACTCCCAGACATATCACAATTGGGGGAAGATGGACAAAATGGTTTCTGTGAAGGAGTTAATGGCTGATGTTTACAACATAATTGCTATTTGGGCTTCTCTTCTTTACTTTGGAAATGCATCAAGCCTTCCATGTGTGCTAAGTCGCCTCAGTCATGTCTGACTCTTTGTGACCCCATGGACCGTCGCCTACCAGACTCCTCTGTCCATGGGATTTTCTAGGCAAGAATACTGGAATGGGTTGCCATTTCCTCCAGTCTTTCCGACCCAGGGATTGAACCCTCGTCTCCTGTGTCTCCTCCACTGGCCTGCAGGTTCTTTACCACTAGTGCCACCTGGGAAGCTCAAGCCTTTCACGGTCAAGTGCTATTCATCCCAGACAGACTCAAGTGTTCCTGGCCCAATGCTATTGTGCTTACCATTTCAGGGTTTAGAGGATGAAACTCTTTTCTATTTTGCATCTTGGGCCTACAAAATGAGCCCATTTCCTGATATTTAAGATGGTTCTTCTTTCCACTTAAATATTTCTCTCTGAATTTTGGACATTTTGATACTTTTTAAAAGCATCTTTACTAAATAGCAAGATTTGAACAAACCTTAAACAGACATTGAAAATAATTATTTAAAGTCTTTGTTTTTGAAAAAAATTAGGAGCACTCTTTCATCTTTTAGCTAGGAGTTTTCATCACCTAGATTATTTTCGAGTACACAGCGCAAAGTAGGGTGACGTCAAAAAATCGAACAGTAGCTCGTGTTTGGAGGTTAATGTCTAGAATGCAGTTAACTTGAAATCTACTGAACTACTTCTGTAACTTAGAGTAGCTTCATTTTTCCTTACTCAGCCTTCAGTCCTTCTGTCCACCCCTCTGCTTATGAGATTCCGGCTGAAGTGTTTCTGCTGTGGGGTCTGACCTGCTCATTAATTATCTGAGTCTTCTCTCTTCCATATCAGCCTCTGGTGTTTTGTCAGCTTATCTGGCCTCTGGTCCTCTGAAATGACCAAGAGGAGAGGAAGAAAGCAGGCCTCATTTGATGTCTGTCCCTCATTAATCCAGGCAAGCTCCTCTTCTCTAAACATAAAATCTGCTTACCACTTGTGGTTCCTTAAAATGTACCTCAGTGTTAATAGTTATATTTAAGGGAAAAAAAAGTTTTCTGTTCAACTGTATTTGGAAACTGCCCATGAAAAATTAAATGAGCTTCTTTATTGCAGACCTTCTCCAAGTTTTAAAATGCTAATGTGCATTATGAATCTCTTGGAGGGCATTATGAATCTCTTAGAGGGCAGTGTACAGTAGTACACGGCTTTTCCCAAACTCACTTTACTGAGAAATATTTTTTTCTTCTCAAAAATATTTTGAGACTAATGTTTTAGGGAGCATAATGTTAAAACTCATTTTAATTTGTCTCTTTAGCTCAGTTTTCCCCAAACTTCAGCCACCCAGTTATCAACCTTATCATTTTTTGCTGACATTTTTCTTGAAATCAACTCACTTTTTAATTTAAATAAACTTATTCAAAAAGGAAATCACTGTAATGGGAAAAATAAGAATCACTTGCCATAAACAGAAAAATAACCATGAAATTAAGTAGGATGAAGCAACATTCAGTTCAGTTCAGTTCTCAGTTGTGTCTGACTCTTTGAGACCTGTGGACTGCAGCACGCCAAGCTTCCCTGTCCATTACCACCTCCTGGAGCTTGCTCAAACTCCTGTCCATCAAGTTGGTGATGTCATCCAACCATCTCATACTCTGTCTTCCCCTTCTCCTCCTGTCTTCAGTCTTTCCCAGCATCAGAGCCTTTTCCAATGGGTGGTCAAAGTATTGGAGTTTCAGCTTCAGCATCAGTCTTTCCAATGAATATTCAGGACTGATTTCCTTTAGGATTGACTGGTTTGATCTCCGTGAAGTCTAAGGGACTCTCAAGAGTTTTCTCCAACACCACAGTTCAAAGGTAATGATTCTTTGGCACTCAGCTTTGTTTATAGTCCAACTCTCACTTCCATGCATGATTATGGGAAAAATCATAGCTTTGACTAGGTGGACCTTTGTTGGAAAAGTAATGTCTCTGCTTTTTAATACGCTGTCTATATTGGTCATAGCTTTTCTTCCAGGGAGAAGCATCTTTTAATTTCATGGCTGCAGTCACCACCTGAATGATTTTGGGGCCCCCAAAATAAAGTCTCTTACTGTTTCCATTGTTTCCCCATCTATTTGCCATGAAGTGATGGGACCGGATGCCATGATCTTAGTTTTTTGAATGTTGAGTTTTAAGACAGCTTTTTCACTCTCCTCTTTCACTTTCATCAAGAGGCTCTAGTTCTTTGCTTTCTGCCATAAGGGTGGTGTCATCTGCATATCTGAGGTTATTCATATTTTTCCCAGCAATCTTGATTCCAGCTTGTGCTTCCTCCAGCCTGGCATTTCACATGATGTACTCTGCATATAAGTTATAAGGATTTCCCTGGTGGCTCAGATGGTAAAGCGTCTGTCTACAATGTGGGAGACCTGGGTTCGATCCCTGTGTTGGGAAGATCCCCTGGAGGAGGAAATGGCAATCCACTCCAGGACTATTGCCTGGAAAATCCCATGGACAGAGGAGCCTGGTAGGCTACAGCCCATGGGGGTCGCAAAGAGTCAGACACGACTGAGCAACTTCACTTCACTTCACTCTGTATATAAGTTAAATAAACAGGGTTACAATATACAGCCTTGACGTACTCCTTTTCTAATTTGGAACCAGTCTGTTGTTCCATGTCCAGTTCTAACTGTTGCTTCTTGACCTGTATACAGATTTCTCAGGAGGCAGGTAAGGTGCTCTGGTATTCCCATCTCTTTAAAAATTTCCAGGGTTTGTTGTGATTCACACAGTCAAAGGCTTTGGTGTAATCAACCAAGCAGAAGTAGATGTTTTTCTGGAACTCTCTTGTGTTTTTGATAATCCAGCGGATGTTGGCAATTTGATCTCTGGTTCCTTTGCCTTTTCTAAATCCAGTTGGAACATTTGGAAGTTCACGGTTCATGTACTGTTGAAACCTGGCTTGGGGAATTTTGAGCATTACTCTGCTAGCATGTGAGATGAGTGCAATTGTGCAGTAGTTTGAACATTCTTTGGCATTCCCTTTCTTTGGGATTGGAATGAAAACATCTTTTCCAGTCCTGTGGCCACTGCTGAGTTTTCCAAATTTGCTGGCATATTGAGTGCAGCACTTTCACAGCACCATCTTTCAAGATTTGAAATATCTCAACTGGAATTCTATCACCTCCACTAGCTTTGTTTGTAGTGATGCTTTCTAAGGCCCACTTGACTTCATATTCCAGGATGTCTGGCTCTAGCTGAGTGTGATTACACCATCATGGTTATCTGGTCATTAAGATCTTTTTGTATAGCTCTTTTGTGTATTCTTGCCACCTCTCCTTAATATCTTCTGCTTCTGTTAGGTCCATATAATTTCTGTCCTTTATTGTGCCCATCTTTGCATGAGATGGTCCCTTGATATGTCTGATTATCTTGAAGAAAATCAATTAAGAAATAAGCTAAAATTAAATAGTGAAATATAGACAGTAATATGTTGTGAGAGAGAATAAATAATTTTCCCTCTACCTATCTAGGCTCTTGGCTGAGCCACCTCTGGAATAAAAAGACAGGACATCAAGCAGAAAAGCAAACTGGAATTTAATAACATGTATGCATGCCTTTTGTAGGGCTTCCTTGGCGGCTCAATTGGTAAAGAACCCACCTGTCGATACAAGAGACACAGGTTCAATCCCTGGGCTGGGAAGATCCCTTGGAGAGACATGGATAAGAGTTTCTTGAGATTTACAGTCCTCCATCTCCTCCTGGTACTGAGGGGAAGGCCCCTGGTCCCCTTGCAAAGGTGAATGTCTCTCACAAAAGGATAACTTTTCATTGTCAGAACTTTTCCTATGTCTGCTGTTTTCTAAAGATAATCATCCTGCAATAATGCTTACACCAAAGAAGCATATTTGAGCTGGTATATTCCTATTCTTCTTCAATACTAAACTGATGTATAAAAATATATGCTTGACGCCAGTCTATGTTTAATACAGGATACAGGATGCTTGAGGCTGGTGCACGGGATGATCCAGAGAGATGATATGGGGTGGGAGGTGGGAGGGGCTTCGGCATTGGGAGCTTGTGTACACCTGTGGCTGACTCATGTCAATGTATGGCAAAACCAATACAGCGTTGTAACGTAGAATAAAGTATTAAAAAAAATTAAAAGAGTATATGCTTGAGGATAAGCCTGTCTTGAGATGAATGCAGTCAATAATCAAGTAATACTAGAAGCAATCTGGGCACTAGTGCTTGCTGTGGATAATTATGAGGATTCACTATCACGAGAATTCTGGTTTATGGTTGAAAGGGAATCTTGATTCCTCTGTGCATAGTCAAACAAGCTATCACTTTCTTTTTTTTTTTTAACAAGATATGCAGTTTATTTTTTTAATCTTCAAATTTAAGTTGTAATATTTTTTTAATTTTTTTAATTTTTTAATACTTTATTCTACATTACAGTACTGTATTTGTTTTGCCATACATTGACATGAATCAGCCACAGGTGTACCCAATCTCCCAATGCCGAAGCCCCTCCCACCTCCCACCCCATATCATCTCTCTGGATCATCCCGTGCACCAGCCCCAAGCATCCTGTATCCTGTATTGAACATAGACTGGCGCTTCGTTTCTTACATGATAGTATACTTGTTTCAATGCCATTCTCCCAAGGCTATCACTTTCTAAGATAGAGTTGGATATCAAGAACTGATTTCTTTAAATATTCTTTCTTTTTGCCAGAGGCTTATTTTTTACCATACTATTTTTTCCTGTTTAATGAAGAACTTTAAACACAGAATGTAGAAATAGTAAAATAGATGTGCAAATATCCATGTCCTACAGTCAACAAATATTAGCCTTTTTTTTTCTATATCTGTTTCTTGGCTGAGTTATTTTTATCTAAATTTTTTATTAACATGAAGGACATTACTGCTGAACTATTATAAAGTAAATTAATTATGTGATACTTAATTCTTAAAATTTTTAGCAGGCATCTTCAAAAATGGTATTTTTTCTACATAGACACAATACCAGTATCTCTTATATCTAAGAAACAATCAGTTCAGTTCAGTTACTCAGTCATGTCTGTGACTCTTTGCGACCCCATGGATTGCAGCATGTCAGGCCTCCTTGTCCATCACTAACTCCTGGAGTTTACTCAGACTCATGTCCATTGAGTCGGTGATGCCATCCTACTATTTCATCCTCTGTCTTCCCCTTCTCCTCTCTCCCTCAATCTTTCTCAGCATCAGGGTATTTTCAAATGATTCAGTTCTTTGCATTAGATAGACAAAGTACTGGAGTTTCAGCTTCAGCATCAGTCCTTCCAATGAATATTCAGGAATTTCCTTTAGGATTGACTGATTGGATTTCCTTGCAGTCCAAGGGACTCTCAAGAGTCTTCTCCAACACCATGGTTCAAAAGCATCAATTCTTTGGTGCTCAGCTTTCTTTATATTCCAGCTCTCACATCCATACATAAGTACTGGAGAAAACATAGCTTTGACTAGGTGGACCTTTGTTGGCAAAGTAATGTCTCTGCTTTTTAATATGCTGTAAGTTGGTCATAACTTTTCTTTCAAGGAGCAAGCATCTTTTAATTTCATGGCGGCAGTAACCATCTGCAGTGATTTTGGAGCCTCCCAAAATAAAGTCTCTCACTGTTTCCATTGTTCCCCATCTATTTCCCATGAAATGATAGGACCGGATGCCATGATCTTGTATTATACTCAGCCCAATAATTTTGCCTTCTAGCCCTGGTGTAGACATTTGAGATGGATACCCCTGGTTTACTAATAGGTTAAAGGCAGAATAATTCAGCAGTAAATATGATATTTTGAGAGCTGAATCTGCACAAACTACACTGACAGGAGAAAGGTAAACTGGGGTGAAGCTAATTTGGCCTACTTAATAGTTTTGCTGAGGCCAACACAGATCTGTTATCTGCTACCTAAAACTCTTTCCTGTTCTATATCACTTAAATTCCAAAAAGTTACAAAATACCCAAAAGACACAAAGTGCTGATTGGTTTCTAAAAACTTCCAGATGAAAAAGCTGAATAGTGAAGTATATCTGTACTTATAAAATGAAGCTTCATATGGGAGACATTAAAAAGCAGGAACTGCTGTGATGGGTTGAACCATAATGCTGTAAGCCCCATGTTCTAACTGATTTTTACAGCTTCAGGGAAGAGATTTCACCTTTAGAGTCATAACATCTCAGCATTGGTAGGGAAATAGGTTTGATAAATGGGGAAACTGAGTGAATAGATGGCTAGATGACTTGTCACAGGTCCTGCAGATTATGGAAAATGCCAGTACAGCAATAAAACCCCCAGTTGCCCAACTTCCAGAGGCTCTTTCCTCATTGCAATGATGGAAACAGTATATTTGGCTTGAATAATTCAGATTCTGGGTCATATGACCTACAGTTACCAGTAATTTTCACTTCATTTCTCTCACAGTTTCTGGACTTTGGGATGCTGGGGTGGTGCATATACATATAGCAAAGATTTAGCTTTAGCTAACAGAGGTTGTATATCACCAGGAACAGTGAAATTGAAATTTCACCTTGTCATTTGAGCAATTCAGGGAAAAATAAAAATAATCTGCTACTGAAGGGGAAGAAAAGGGTGTTCAAAATTGATTTCTGACATTGATTCAGCCTTTTGGGTCTCTGCCCAGTTCCTCTCTTTTCTTTATATAAATGGAACCGAGAGTCATAGAGATAAATCAGGGTCAACTAGTTCAAGCAAAATGACTCATTTTGGAGATATCATCTCTCTGGAGAAAGCTTGAGAATAAACATATCCATTCTCTAAGCTGCTCTTATAGTGGGCTCCTATTCTGTTTTGTACTTTTCTGAAGCTGGCTACATCATAGCACAAAATGTGGGAGCCTTGGGTTATCTTTAGAGCATTCACCACTCTTTGAAGTTTTTTGTGGATTCATTCTTTCTTTAAACAAATTATTGCTGGTGTAAAGGGGATGTTTATAGATGAATAGGGATAGGTTTAGAATGATGCTCTTAAGGAGCTTATAGTGAAGCAAAGTTGCTCAGTCGTGTCTGACTCTTTGTGACCCCATGGACTGTAGCCTATCAGGCTCCTCCGTCCATGGGATTTTCCAGGCAAGAGTGCTGGAGTGGGTTGCCATATGACTTACCAAATAATGAGGCATAAAATAAGCACAGGCATTTCTACCACACCAAGTAGACTGTAACAATGGAAAGCAGCTATATATAGTATTGGAGAAATCAGATATATTGACAAAAGAGATGTCAGTTGTATTGGATCTTGAAGGATGGATAAGATTTCTGTAAGACTTGACTCATACAGGTCTCTCCAGTTAGAATAGATAACCTGCATTTTGGTTGCTAAAAAGTAGTGAATGAATCATTATATCAAGTACTATTTGAAAACCTACGATGTTCTGTCAAAAACTATTCCACCTTTATAGCTCAGTTGACTGTGACTGTGACTATGAAGTCGCTCAGTCGTGTCCAACTCTTTGCGACCGGTGGACTGTAGCCCACCAGGCTCCTCTGTCCATGGGATTCTCCAGGGAGTGGGTTGCCATTTCCTTCTCCAGGGGATCTTCCTGACTCAGGGATAGAACCCAGGTCTCCCGCATTACAGGCAGACGCTTTAACCTCTGAGCCACCAGGGAAGCCCATTTTATTTAAGCTTTCTAGGAACATCTCAGCAAAGATTTCTCCTTTGTTTGCATTTCTGGCCTGCTTAATTGGTGATGATTATTTTGCATGGACCATGGACCGAGAACTGTGGATATTTGTTTCATTTCTGTCCTTGGCTTATAAACTTCTTGAGGGCAGGTGTGGTTTTGCATGTCATTTTAATTCAGTTTAGCATTATTACAGAGTGAGACTTTAGGAAGCCTTGATTGACCAAAATGAGCTAGGTAATTGTCCAGTCTTCACTCTGTATGTGTGTAAATTATTTCTGTCTTCTTCATGACAAATACCACCACCATTGTCAACCTTCTACAAGCTATATTTCAGAAAATTACAAAATAAATGATCAGATAGATAGGTCCTAAAGTTCCCTCTTCTCTCTAATGTCTCCTGGGCACAGTCTGGTCTATTCTAATATCTAGTTTTTAGAGAAATGGTTTTTAAATTTATGTGAAACTATTCTCTAAAGACAATAAAATATAACCTTTGTAGAAAATTATGTAAAGATATAGAATTTTGAACATGGGACTTCAATTCTTTGTTATGTGCTAGCTCTTAACATCTTTTAAAATCAGAAATCTTTGGAGATTAAAAACTGAAAGAGCTTGTGCAGAAGACTGCTCAGGGGCTGAAATGACAAAGCGTCTCATCATTTTCTACACTTACCCATCAGTTCAAGCCTTTTCTTTTGTCATATAAAAATTACTGAGGTTAATAGGCTGGTTTTGGCCTTGTTCCCCAATCTGCCAGAGGGGTTTGAAGTCAGAATCTGAAGGATACATATGACATACATTACTGAGTCTGCCTGAATTGTCTCTATCCACAGACTCACCATGAAAATAAGATTGCTTCAGAGGCTCAGCTTCTTTGGTCCAGAATCCAAAGGGATGTCATTAAGGATTCTGAATAATTAAAGCTAACAAAACTCAGCATATTTGTTGTCATTTTTCATGATCAAGAACCATAAGAGGTAGGCACTTTTATTATAATACAAATGAGAAGATTGAAGTTCTGAAAGTTTCTGTAAGCTGCCGAGGTCACTCAGTTGGTGAGTGATAGAGCAGCGATTTGAACCCAGGCAGTCTAAATCTATGCCAACAAAATTAATCCCTAAGTTATTTTGCTTTTGTTGGAATTCCGTATTCCAATTACATGTGACACTTTGAGAATATGTCAGCCCTCCTCTGAGGAAGGAGACTGCCTACAGAAGTAGATTCCATTCTAGGTTCTAGATCTCATTACAAGTTGATTCTTGAACCTCATAGAATAAAGTCAGGTATAGTAAGTGCTACATAAATATTCCCTGAATAATTGAATAGCATGTCCCTAGGTAGATATCTTCTTTATTAAACCCTTCACTGGAATTTTCCTGAAATCCTCAGTTGAAGTCAGGATTATATAAGTCAATGGAGTTGAGGAGGATATTCCCCCTTTAATTTTAAGGCTGCCTTAAAAAGGAAAGCATTTGTATATCAGTATTAGCAGGGTATTTCCTATGCACTCTATTGCATTTGTGAAATTGCTATTAATGTTCCCCAATTCACTGCCATTTTAAGAGCTACTAGGCTGTGATTATATAGCAATTTACTTGCCATCTTTCCCTTTTCTGTCAACAATGCCAGTGCATAATTAAACCATGTGCCCTGGGGAAAAGACACTTTTGAGTACAGAGGTACAAGCAAGATATGGTCTCAAGAAAAGAGCGCAGAAGCCAATTTAAATATGAAGTTAATGTCAGTATATTAATGTTAGTATATGCTTTGGCAAGGAGAACTAACTTGAATAATTTGTTTCCATAGTGCTTTTTAATTTGATAGTGTATTATTGTTGAAGCTTGAAGATATTCTCAGGCACAAGATCATATATACAATAAATATTTTATGAAACATTATATAAAATTATCAGAGAAAATTAATGATCATTTGATTATTTAGATGGAGTAGTTAAAAAGCGACAGAAGTCTCTCATGAGTGTTCAGAAAGTAAATACATATATTAAATACTTCAATATAATTTTTAGGGATTAAAGAATCCCTAAAAAAATCCTTTTTTTTTTTTTTTTGCGATAGATAAGACACAGACATTTCAGTATATAGCAAGCACAGGATGAGCAGATGCAAATGAATCTAAATACCCTGGAAGTCATTTTGCACTAGTTTCTTTGGCATTTTCCCATTTAATAAATAAACGCATCCTATTACATTTATTTACATTTAGCTGCAGGCTAGTAGAGAAAACCTATTTAACAAATATCAGGCTAAACTGTCTGATAATTTGGCAGGGTACATCTCTCCAGGGTAGGGCAGCAATGAGCTCTAAGCACGAGGCACAGAGATTCTAAACACACGCAGAACACCATTTATGATTTACTGTTGGCTTGGCTATATTCTAGAGATCACGAGATAGAGGAAAACTTCTGGAATTTCTCCTTTCTTTTTCCTCTGACTGCTTTTCACACTGAGAACATAGGTCAATACTGCTTTTCTTTATAAACCAGTTGACCCTTTGCAACGAAGTGATTGTTCACTAGGAATAAAAGAGCAAACATACCCTGGTATAGGAGCTAGTGGCTTGGTGAGCCCTTAAGTTGTTTGCAGTCTAACCTGACCTCAAATGGCAGAGGAATGCCAAAGAGCTCTGCTGCTGCTAAGTCTCTTCAGTCGTGTCCGACTCTGTGCAACCCCATAGACGGCAGCCCACAAGGCTCCCCCCGTTCCTGGGATTCTTCAGGCAAGAACACTGGAGTGAGTTGCCATTTCCTTCTCCAAAGAGCTCTAGGCAGTATCATCTAACCTTCTTTGGTCAAATTCAGGAACCCAAGGCAGGCCAAGAGAAATTGAATCTAGAACAAAGGAAAAATACCTTTGAAGGGATCTATCTATGAAGATTCAGGCTTAGTTCCTGTTGCTTTTGTTCAGTCTCTAAGTGGTGTCTGACTCTACAACCCCGTGGCCTGCAGCACACCACCCTCCCCTGTCTTTCACTATCTTCCAGTTGCTCAAATTCATGTCCATTGTGTCGGTGATCCTATCTCACCATTTAATACTTTGCTGCTTCCTTCTCCTTTTGTCTCCAATCTTTCCCAGCATCAGAGTCTTTTCCAATGAGTTGGCTCTTCAGTATGGCAGAAAGTGAAGAGGAGCTAAAAGCCTCTTGATGAAAGTGAAAAGGAGAGCGAAAAAGGTGGCTTAAAGCTCAACATTCAGAAAATGAAGATCATGGCATCCGGTCCCATCACTTCATGGGAAATAGATGGGGAAACAGTGGAAACAGGGTCAGACTTTATTTTTTCGGGCTCCAAAATCACTGCAGATGGTGACTGCAGCCATGAAATTAAAAGACACTTACTCCTTGGAAGAAAAGTTATGACCAACCTAGATAATATATTCAAAAGCAGAGACATTACTTTGCCGACTAAGGTCCGTCTAGTCAAGGCTATGGTTTTTCCTGTGGTCATGTATGGATGTGAGAGTTGGACTGTGAAGAAGGCTGAGTGCCGAAGAATGGATGCTTTTGAACTGTGGTGTTGGAGAAGACTCTTGAGAGTCCCTTGGACTGCAAGGAGATCCAACCAGTCCATTCTGAAGGAGATTAACCCTGGGATTTCTTTGGAAGGAATGATGCTGAAGCTGAAGCTCCAGTACTTTGGCCACCTCATGCAAAGAGTTGACTCATTGGAAAAAACTCTGATGCTGGGAGGGATTGGGAGCAGGAGGAGAAGGGGACAACAGAGGATGAGATGGCTGGATGGCATCATGGACTCGATGGAGAGAGATGGTGATGGACAGGGAGGCCTGGCATGCTGCGATTCATGGGGTCGCAAAGAGTCGGACACGACTGAGCCACTGAACTGAACTGAACTGAACTGAATCAGGTGGCCAGAGTATTGGAGCTTCAGCATCCGTCCTTCTAATGAATATTCAGGATTGATCTCCTTTAGAGTTGACTGGTTTGATCTCCTTGCAGTCCAAGGGACTCTGAAGAGTCTTCTCCAACATCACAGTTTGAAAGCATCAGTTCTTCAGTGCTCAGCTTTTTTATGGTCCAACTTTCACATCCATGGGGCTTCCCTGATAGCTTAGCTGGTAGAGAATCTGCCTGCAATGCAGGAGACCTGGGTTTGATCCCTGCACTGGGACAATCCTCTGGAGAAGAGAACGGCTACGTACTCCAGTATTCTGGCCTGGAGAATTCCACAGACTGTATAGTCCATGGGGTCTCAAACAGTAGGATGCGACTGAGTAACTTTCACTTTCACTTTTCACATCCATACATGACTACTGGAAAAACCATAGCTTTGATGATACAGACCTTTGCTGACAAAGTAATGTCTCTGCCTTTTAATACACTATCTAGGTTTGTGATAACTTTCCTTCCAAGGAGCAAGCATCTTTTAATTTCAAGTGACTTCACTTATTGTCCACTGTGATTTTGGAGCCCAAGAAAAGAAAGTCTGTCACTGTTTCCCCGTTTCTCCCCTTCTATTTGCCAAGTGATGGGACTGGATAACATGATCTTAATTTTTTGGGTTGAATTTTAAGACACCTTTTTTTTTTTTTTTTTCCCCTCTTTCACCCTCATCAAGATGCTTTTTAGTTCCTCTTCATCCCTGTAGCTTAAATGGTAAAGAATCTACCTGCAACACAAGAGACCCAGGTTTGATCCCTGTGTCAGAAAGAGCCTCTGGAGAAAGGAATGACAATCCACTCCAGTATTCTTGCCTGGAAATTCTCATGGATTGAGGAGCCTGGCAGGAATTGCCCATGGATTGCAAAGAGTCGGACATCACTGAGCAACTCATACTACTATATGCTACTACTCACTTTCTGTCATTAGAGTGGTATCATCTGCGTATCTCAGGTTGTTGGTGTTTCTCCCAGCAATCTTGAGTCTAGTTTGTGATCCATCCAGCTCGTCACTTCGCATGATGTACTCTGCAAAGAAGTTGAATAAGCAGGTGACATTATGCAGCCTTGTCATACTCCTTTCCCAATTTTGAGCCAGTCTGTTGTTCCGTGTCCAGTTCTAGCTGTTGCTTCTTGACCTGCGTACAGGTTTCTCAGGAGACAAGTAAGGTGATCTGGTATTCTCATCTATTTAAGGATTTTCCACAGTTTATTGTGGTGCGCACAAAGGTTTTAGCATAATCAATGAAGCAGAAGTAGATGTTTTTTTGGAACACCTCCTTTTTCTATGATCCAATGAATATTTGGATCTCTGGTTTGATCTCTGGTTCCTCTACTTTTTTAAACCCAGCTTGTACATCTTGAAGTTCTCAGTTTGCATACTGAGAACTTGATTTTGAGCATAAATACCACATTTTATAAGAGCTCTTCATGGTGTCCCAGCCATCATGGGTGACCCTGCACAGCATGGCTGATAGCTTCATTGAGTTACACGAGCCCCTTAACCTCAAGAGGGCTGTGATCTTTGGGGTAAGGGGAGCACTACTTCTTAGACTTTAAAAATTGTTTTTCCTTAGAATTAATTTGAATGACTTAAGTGAATTAGCATGAGAGAGAATACCCTTGGGGGACTGATGTGCTAGACCTTGGGTGTGCTAGCTCAAACAGTAAAGAACCTGCCTGCAACACAGGAAAACGGCTCCCAGGGGAGCCTCCCAGGAGAAAGGCTGAAACTTGTTTGGTGCTACCTGCTAAACTTCCAACATTTGGGACCCCCTCTAGTTCCTCTCCACTGAGAGGGTCTCTTCTTTCAGCAGAGTAAGTTTTCAGGGTCCTAGTCCTTGGCTTTATGTAATCATTTTTAGGAGTTTTTTATTTTCCTGTTCAATGAAGGACTGCTTTTTATAATAAAAACATAAAACAAACATATCCTGTGACTCTCCTGTCACTGGGTAACATAAGAATAAAATACCTCAAAGGCTTGATACAGACTAAATCTCTGTAGCTTCAGAAATCGTGATGGGGACATAATAGCATCCTCAAAAAGAAATCAAATCTTTAGTCAGTGCACAAATTGGGTAATTCCATCGTGTTTTCTTTGTGTATATTTGTAATGAGATATTTGACGAACAAACATCAGACTGACCTAAAGGTGGATGCTTACTGGGTCACTTATTATCTATTTACTACATTATATAACATTTAGGTATTTTATAATATTAAGGAGTCAGTTTGGGGGCTTCCTGGTTGCTCAGTGGTAAAAAAAAAAAAAAATTTGCCTGCCAATGCAGGAGATGTAGGTTTGATCCCTGGGTTGGGAAGACCCCTGGACAAGGAAATGGCCACCCACTTTAGTATGCTTGCCTGGATAATCCCATGGGCAGAGGAACCTGGAGGTCTACAGTCCATAGGGTTGCAAAGAATCAGACACGACTGAATGACGCACAATTATTTTTCAAAGTTATCATGAAATTGTAAAACCCTATATTTAAGGCATGGCTGAAACCTGTTATTTCTCCAGAAATATAAGGTATTAATAAAATAGTGCTCTCTTAAAGGCCTACAAGGAGATACTCACAAGCTTCAAGGCCTAATGCATTCTCAGCAGATCATAAGTTGATAAAAAGTTGAGGATGCAAGACTGGCCTAGGTTTCCTGTGTGTCTCCACTTATCAAAGTTACTTGCATTATCGAGCTCAAGTCTGGGCCTGTGATAGTTCCATTTCAGGCATATTAATGTTGAAAATGGGGGTAGAAATAATTATCCATGTTTCAAGGGCCTCAAGTCATTCAAGGCAACCAGAGGGGTTTGGTATGAATTCGGCAACTTGGCTGTCAGTTTTGTTTAATGAATCTATCCAGCATACACTTAATGAGTTCCTTTCTGCAGAGCCTGGTTTAAGTACTGAAGGGGGAATGAAGATCCTGAAACATGAATCCTTTTTGTTAGTGGCCCCTGTTCCCCTGTTCCAGGAACTGTGGCCGTTTGGAGTCCTGTAGTGAATGAGATGGAAGATTCTTAAGAGACATCTTTGGCTTGATTTTGTCCTATGTAGAGGGGCTGCTCCAAGCTGGCGTATTACAATACCCCACTCCCCTACCCTCCTCAGTTCTATCAATTCTATCCCTTCCCATACGTGACGATCCATATAACAAAAGAGGAAAGCAGTGGGTTCAGATTCTAAACCGGGAATCTTGTCATGTCCTGAGATCTTTCCATGGAAAGATCCAGCGACAGGTTCCAAACTATCAGTGTGACTGATTTTCATCAGGGAGGTAAAATTAAAGGTAGTGGTTAAAGCAATTATTTGAGGCAACAGGAAGAACATGAAAGAAATGCCTGACCATTTCTGGTCATTCTGCCTTGTGGAGCCTTGGGAGAAAGGGAGGAAGAAGGAAGGTTTGAAAGTTCTCTGCTATCTGGCCTATTAAACTTTCTTATCATTATGCAGGATTTTTAATGTTATTCCATTTAAAAGATTTCAGTTTAGTGGAAGTGACTGTAGAGTCACTAGTTGATGTCCTATCTCTCCTCTTCTGTTTTCTTGTGGTGGACTTTTCACAGGCAGCTTTCACTGCAGAGTGTTACCCATCACAGATAGGAGCCATAGAATGTTCTGCCTGAGACTTAGATATGTGTCGCATTTCCTTTCCAATGAACTCAGAATTCTATTTGGCCCAGGACTTCAGAGCTCATGCTAATTTTTTTTGGCAGCAACCAGTAAAGAAAGATCAGTTTCATTGTGTGCCAGTGTTTTTCAATAATAACCCTTTTTGATTTCAATGAATAGATGAGCACTTTTTATATAATTGATTAACTGGCTTATTTCATCTTCCTTAAAACAAACAAACAAAACAGACTGAGAGAGGATACCAGATACTGAACAACCGTTTGCACGGCTTAGGACAATTTTAACATAATATGCAACAAGCCCCAAGGTTTCTATCAGAATTTTGCACACATTACCTGGATATCAGAGAGGGTGGGCTCTGTTCTTTCCACTCCCTGAGAAGGTTTGTGGTTGGGAGTGACAGGACTGTTGTGGAGAAATTTGTCTCTTCACTCCCTTTATTTTATCTTTCTTTTAAATTGATGATTATATTTTTATGCAGATTCTCAGAGGAGTAAAATAAGACATTTAACATATGATATACTCAACATTTCTTCTATGCCACCAGGTACATAAGAAATTTATACATGGTATATTACATGTTTAGTATTTATGCCTCTCTCCTGATAATAGAGCAAATGCTTTATTATAGGAGCATTAAATAAATGGTAGAAGAGAGCATTATATGAGAAAAATTACTGAAAAGATGTGCACACCATTTAGGCTTGTAAATGTTATCTGTCATTTCTGATATACTCAATCTATTTAAAGCCTCATTATTTTGCTTTTATTTCTGTTTCTCTTTCATTTTGGCTTGATTTTCTGGCTGTTTCTTCTTCTGACGCTTCTTACCCTTGCTAGGCTTCTGCCTTCTGCCCCACACATGAGGACACTCCCTCAAGATCAAGAATCAGTGTTCTTGACAAGCATTTTATTTGCAGACAGAAAGTGGTTTTATTGTTAAAGCAAGCAGCAGCTTCAACCAGGAATTAGCCCTGCTTTGGAGAAGTGTCACAGGTAACGTTCGGAAACCAAAGTTAAGATTTTGGTAGCTGCACTCAGATTTTGCCTGGTGATAGATGTCATCTCTCTGAAGTTTTATACCATCTCCTGCTCCCATTTCTGGGTTGGGAAGATCCCCTGGAGAAGGGAATGACTACCCACTCCAGTATTCTGGCCTGGAGAATTCCATGGACTGTATAGTCCATGGGGTCGCAAAGAGTAGGACATGACTGAACAACTTTCACTTGCGCCTGCTCCCATCACTCACTTGGCATTAATATTCTTTCAATTCTGCAAAAACATTCCTGCTTCCAGGGTTTCATATATGTTGTTCCTTTCTTTTCACGTTTCCTCTTTAGTTTGAATGCCACCTCCTAAAAGAGGCCTTCATGAACCATCAAATATGTTACAGTGTTAGACTTCAACTGGAACAACTTTTCTCTCCCTTAGGTGCTTGTAATTTTCCATTGTGTTTTTCAATTCTCTTGCTTTTGTTGTCATAGTAGAGGCTGGGGATATGTCTGAATTGTTCATTATTGCATCTTTATGATTTAGCTGAAACCTGACACACAGTAGATGCTCAACAAATACATGCTGAATAAATAGGCAATAGTCCTCATAACAACTGATCTCACTCAGCTTGGTATATGTCTTTAACTTAATTCACTGTGGATATCTCAGTATATTAGGGGTTAGCTTGGTAAACTCCATGGTAAATTTATTGAATCTGTGCTTGGTAAAGTAGAAGTTTAAAAGCTAATTAGTTCACTTGTCTCTGTGTTAATGTGAATTTAAATATTTTATAAAAATATGAGTTATTTTTCTTAATGTGATACTACATCTTTATTGTAGAGAATTTGGGAAATGTAAATATGGTGGAGAAAGTATAAAACTACTCACCATCAGTCAGCAAGTCATTAATAAACGTTGCTTTTTCTTTCACTGATAACTGAAAATTTATGTAACATTCTAAATATCACTGCAAATTCTGCACATGGAGGCATGCATACCTGATTGACCAGAGATGCTAGACCTGAAGACTTGGAATGAACTCAGGACTGTTATCTCTGGTTTTTAGTGTAATATATTTATTTTAAAACATCTATACACTGGGATATACAGTATGAACTCTTTTGAAATTTGCTTTTGTTTTTGCACTGAATCTCATGAGTGATTTCCATCCCCTTAGGTATTGCTCAAAAATATGCGGCCTCATGGTAGTTAATCCAAATCCCTTCCTGAAGCCTAAATTGGTTGGAATTGGGTTTCAGAGGCTTACAACCAAAAGAATATGGAAAAATAGATATACCAAGGGCTTTTATCTATAACTTTGTACCATGTGAAAAAGGAAGTGAAAATGAAGTGAACTCTCAGAAGTTGGGATGGAGACAAAGTATGGCTGGTATTTTTTATTTTTATTTTTTTGTAATTTTCCTATTTTCAAAGCCTGAGGTCTGACTATCCCTGAGCGTGGTGTGTTACTCAATATCCTCCTAATAACTTTCTTCCCTTTCTTAAGACAATTTCAATTATTTTCTGGTACCACTAGAAGAACTGTGGCTAAGTCATGTTATTAAGAAGTGAAGAGCCTCCAATATAGTACTTTGGAGAGAGCAAATTCCCTTCATGTTTCATCTTATTTTTCTCACAAAGACAACGGTAGTATTTTCTTCTCCCAGAGCCCATAGGAACATATTATGCCTTGAGTTCCTTTGCCACTTCGGTTACATGTTCCCGTTTTAAATTGTGCTTGTCCCAGGTCCAGCTGGTTTTTCCTACTCTGTTAAGCACTCCACAAAACTTTCTTCTCTGTCTCTTGCTATGCGTCTTGCCTCTTTTATATTGGGATATTCCACATGCTTTTGGACTCAAGTCCCATCTGCAACAGACCTGTCGTTGGCTTTGGTCTCCCTCTGCACTAATCTCCTTGCACCTTTTCTCCTGATTTCCATTCATCCTCTGTGGCTTTTTGATAAAGCTACTCCTACTGAGGCAAGCACTTTTGTCAGCTTTCTTCTGCAGGAACAATTTTCTTCCCTCTATTTTCTCAGGGTAGTTCTTTTTCATCCCTAGACTCTTTCCTTTTATTTATTTTCCTCCTGGAAAATAAGCCGCCTTCTTTACATTCCTTGAGCTGTTCCTAAAGTCTTATCTTACTTACTGTGTTCTTATTGGCCCAGGTGACTTCTCTGCATTCTTTTGGGCAGAGGGAATGAGATCCCTGCTTATCAGGCTCTCTGCCTGAGCTCCCCTTACCATGGCCAACCCAAGGATTGAACCCAGGTCTCACTCATTGCAGCCAGATTCTTTACTAGTTGAGCCACAAGAGAGGCCCTTACTATGGCCAGTTCTTAGGAAATTTGTTTGAGTGGGTCCTTTGTAGTTTCAGAGATTGAAAAGAAAAATGTGTTAGTCTGGATTCTCCAAAGAAACAGAATATACATATATATTTATTGTCCTAGTAAAAAATAATGAATTAGCTCATGTGGTTTTAGCAGCTGAGAAGTCCCAGGATTAGTCAGCAAGATGCAAATCCAGGGGAGCCAATGATGGAAGCTTCAGTTTGAGTCAAGTCCAAAGACTAGCGCAGAGTGATGCTCCAGCTTGAAGGCAAGATCGCCAGAGCAAGACGCACTCAGCATTTTCGCTTTATCAGGCCTTCAAAGATTGGATAGGGCCCATCCACAATGGGGAGGCCGTTCTGTTTCACAGTTTGCCTATTCAAATGTTACTCTCATCCAGAAACATCCTCACAGATACACCCCCAAAATATGTTTAACTAGATATCTAGTTAATATGTGGTCCCATTAAACTGACACATAAAACGAACCATCTCAGAGAGTTAAATGAAATTACTTCAACTGCTCATCCATACCTGGTAGACACCCAAGACTTGGTAAATCCCTCAGGACTCACCTTCCTTTGGTATTTTATGGATCTTTACTTTTTTTCCCTTTTTTTTTTTTTTTATTTTTTTACTTCTACGTTGATCCAGAGAAGAAATGATTTTGCACAAAAAAGGTTCACATAAGGCAGTTGAGGATATCTCTAGACCCACAGATGAGATAGGAAACAGAAATTGTACACTAAAATCGGTGCCATAAATCAAAATTATATAGTAGATAGTTCTATTTTTTTAAAAATACCCAATCACTCCACCTTCAAGATTCCTCACTGGGCATCTTTCTTCCACCAGATGCTTCAACTACATCCTCTCCTTCTTACTCTATCTCCTCCTCTCTGTCCTGAAACCCCCAGTTCCTGTTTGACTTATTGAAACAGCAGTTTAGTGAATTCTTTGTTGCAGTGCAGCCTTCCAAAGTGTAATGTATAGATTCACTTTTCCTATCCCAAAACAGTTCCCTCCTAAAAGCTATTAAAATGCTACTTTATTCACTCTGTTTGTTTATGCAAGTAATCAATCATTCATTAAACTTTAACAAGCACCCACTTAGCAGTCATTAAACATGGAGAAGCAAAAGAAAGACAAAAATTGTGTGAGATAGTGTTTAAAGTGGTTCTATTAGCTATTATGTGTTATGATTTAGTATCTATTGTATTAAGAAGGAAGAATTAGGATAAGAAGGAAAGAAATGAATCGTCTCATAGCTTTAGGAATTCCTACTAGCATAAGGGTTGAAAAATAAAACTAAAAATGAGTGATAAAGAATAGATTGCATTTGTTAAGGCTCCTGCTTCAAAAACAGTAACACCATCAACCACAACCTTTCCATTGCTTAGAGAATTTACAGACCAGTAACAGAGACAAACAAGCAGAGAGAAAATTGCAGCACAGTGTACTAACTAGAGATAAACATGGGATGGCATGAATGGGCTGTGCTCATCCTCGAATATTTCCTAAACTTGGGTCTTGGGCTTCCCAGGTGTTCCTAGTGATAAAGACCCTCCTGCCAATGCAGGAGACATGAGATTCAGGTTGGATCCTTGGGTCTGGAAGATCCCCTGGAGGAGGGCATGGCAATCCACTCCAGTATTCTTGCTTGGGGAATGCCATGGACAGAGAAGCCTGGTGGGCTACAATCCATAGGGTCACACAGAGTCGGACGTGACTGAGGTGAGTTAGCATGCAAAACTGGCTCTTAGTTGTTGAGAGAAGACAGGTAGGTAGTGAAGCATTTGCTTCTTCTCGTGTATTGGCAGGTAAAGATGAGTAGAGGTGAGGGGCGATGATGATTTAGCAACTCCAGAGTGATGTCAAACTCACAGGACTCAACATAGCCTAAATTAAACTCTTATCTTTTCCTCTCTTTCTGCTTTTCTTCTACCATTCCCTCCTCAGTAGATGACACAAACACTCACCCAAATATTCAACCAGAAGTAGGGCAACAGCCCAGTATGTCCTCTCTCAACAAACATACATAGTCAGTTGTTCAGAAGTCTGGCCATTCTGAACAACTTTCAAAATCTCAAATATGCCATGACTCCTTTTACCTCTGAATGTTTATTTCCTCTATCTGGAACATACCCTCTCTCTTACATACCCACTTTAACTTAGATTGCCGGGAGAAATATCAATAACCTCAGATATGCAGATGATACCACCCTTATGGCAGAAAGTGAAGAAGAACTAAAGAGCCTCTTGATGAAAGTGAAAGAGGAAAGCGAAAAAGTTGGTTTAAAGCTCAACATTCAGAAAACAAAGATCATGGCATCTGGTCCCATCACTTCATGGGAAATAGATGGAGAAACAGCAGAAACAGTGTCAGACTTTATTTTTTGGGGCTCCAAAATCACTGCAGATGGTGACTGCAGCCATGAAATTAAAAGACGTTTACTCCTTGGAAGAAAAGTTATGACCAACCTAGATAGTATATTCAAAAGCAGAGACATTGCCGACTAAGGTCCATCTAGTCAAGGCTATGGTTTTTTCCTGTGGTCGTGTATGGATGTGAGAGTTGGACTGTGAAGAAGGCTGAGTGCCGAAGAATTGATGCTTTTGAACTGTGGTGTTGGAGAAGACTCTTGAGAGTCCCTGGACTGCAAGGAGATCCAACCAGTCCATTCTGAAGGAGATTAACCCTGGGATTTCTTTGGAAGGAATGATGGTAAAGCTGAAACTCCGGTACTTTGGCCACCTCATGCGAAGAGTTGACTCACTGGAAAAGACTCTGATGCTGGGAGGGATTGGGGGCAGGAGGAGAAGGGGACGACAGAGGGTGAGATGGCTGGATGGCATCACTGACTTGATGGACATGACTTTGAGTGAACTCCGGGAGATGTTGATGGACAGGGAGGCCTGGCGTGCTGCAGTTCATGGGGTCACAAAGAGTTGGACACAACTGAGCAACTGAACTGAACTAATATTTTTGGTTTCTGTACACTGACACACAATATTGCATTAGTTTCAGGTATATGACATAATGATTTGAGATTTATATACATTCTGAACTGATCACCACAACAAGTTTAGTATTTGTCTATCACCACAAAAGGTCACTGTAACATTATTGACTCTCTTCTCTATGCTGTATAGTACATCCCAGTGATAGATTTTGGTTTGTGGTTACCATGAGGTTCATATATAATATGATATAATATGAACAGCAGTATATAATATGAATTTCATGGTTTTAAGTCTGTTTTAAGTTAATGTTAACTTTAATTTAAATGCATTCTAAAAACACTACATTTTTACTCCTTCCCTTCCAAGTTTTACGCCTTTTGCATCATATTTTACGTCTTTTCATTTTATGTATTACTTAAATCATTACTTTAGATTAGATGATTTTACTACTTTGTCTTTTAAGTTTCATAGTAACTTTGTTAAGTGGTTGGTCCACTATATTTGCTATGTGTTTTCCTTTATTATTGAATTTTTTTTCTTTTGTAATTTTCTTGTTTCTAGTTATGATCTTTTCTTTTCCATTTGAGGAAGTCCCTTTAACATTTCTTATGAGGCTGGGTCAGTGTAATGAGCTCATTTAGCTCTTGCTAAATTGGGAGACCTCTTATCTCTCCTTCAATTCTGAATGATAACCTTGCTAGGTAGCTTATTCTCAATTGCATTTTTTTCCTTTCAGAAATTTGGATATATCATGCCAGCCCCTACTTCCCTATACAATTTGTCCTAAAAACTAGCTGACGGTCTTATGAGATTCTCTTATGCACTACTAGTTGTTTTTCTCTTCTTAGGTTTAAGGCTCTCTCTTTAGCTTTTAACATTTCAATTAATGTGTCTTGGTCTCTTTGGTTCATCTTGTTTGGAACTCTCTGTGTTCCTGGACATGGATGTCAGTTTCCTTCTCCAGATTAGGAAAGTTCTCATCATTATTTCTTTAAATAGGTTTTATGTCACTTTCTCTGTCTCTGTCTCTTATGTTTCTTATAATGCAGATGTTAGTATTTGCTTGATGTTGTCCCAGAGGTCTCTTAAACTATCCTCATTAAAAAAAAATATATGCGAGACAGCAAAAGAGACACAGAGGTATAGAACAGTCTTTTAGACTCTGTGGGAGAAGGAGAGGGTGGGATGATTTGGGAGAATGGCATTGAAACATGTATAATATATATGAAACGAATCACCAGTCCAGGTTTGATGCATGATACTGGATGCTTGGGCCTGGTGCACTGAGACAACCCAGAGGGATGGTACAGGGAAGGAAATGGGAGGGGGGTTCAGGATGGGGAACACGTGTACACCCATGGTAGATTCATATTGATGTATGGCAAAACCAATACAATATTGTAAAAAAAAATTTAAAAATGAAAAAAAAAATTTTTTCCTGCTTTGATTGGGTGATTTCCACTACAATGTCTTCTAGATTGCTAATCCATCTTTTGCATTTTCTAATCTGCTGTTGATTTTCTCAACTGTATTTTTCATTTTTAATATTGTATTCTTCAGTTTTAATTGTTTTTTTTTAATATTTCCTATCTCTTTGTTGAGATTCTCACTAAGTTCATCAATTTTTCTCCTGTTTGATAAGCATCTTTAGGACTACTGTTTTGAATTTTGTATCTAGTGAACTGCTGATCTCTGTTTTGCTTAGTTCTCTTTTCTGATACTATTGTCTTGCTCTTTTGTTTGAAATGCCTTCTTTTGCCTCCTCATTTTCACCTCTTTGTATATATACATATATCTGGGTCTTAAAAGAGTGATCTTAGGTAGAAGTTGTCCTGTGGGGACCAGTGGCACAATACCCACTGGTTACCAGAACTAGGTGTTCCAGAGGTATCCCCAGTGTGGGCTGCATGGACCCTTTCCTTTGTGGTTGGGCTGCTGCTGATGCAGACATCCTGGTGGACAGGGTTTGTTCCGAGGCCAGCTAGCTATGTGACTTGGCAGAGCCTCGTGTGGATACTCTAGTGGGTGGATCTGGTCCCTCACCTGGCTGTCTAGTAGCCCTTACTGTGAATATGTGGGTGTACTGGTGTGTCAGGCTGATCCTCTGGAGTGGGAGCCACTTTGGAAGGGTGCTTTTGCTGGCTGAATCCTGCCATCAGATGGACAGGCCTAACTGTCCAGGGCAGGAGCCTCTTGGAGGGTGCCACTGCCAGCCAGGAGGGTGAGAGTTGTCTTGGAGGGACTGGCTGGGTGGAGTGGGCTGTTTCTCAGGGGAGTGCTGGGTGCCCAGTGTTAGCTAATTTGATGGAGAGTGACAGAAATGGCACCTGCCAGTGTTGGACCAGCTAGGTGGAAGAATTTTTTTAAAGAAGGTACCTGCTAGTACTTCTATCTCTGGAAGAAGTTTTACTAGATCCCTGTGTGGAAACACATCCTAAAATTAGTCAATGAGGTTTTTTTTTTTTTTTTTTGCATGACTCAGGTGCTTGTATGGCTCAGCTGCAGCTTATGGACTGGGACTTAGAATGAGGGAGTTTGTGCAAAAGTCCTTCAAGAGTGGAATCTCACTTTCCCACAGCCCTCTGACTGCCTATAGGTAAGCCCCAGTGGTTTTCAAGACGAGACATTATGAAGGCTCATCTTCCTGCTGCAGGCCCCCCAGGTTGGGGAGTTTGACATAAGGCTTGGGCCCCTCAAACCTCAGGGGGAACCTCATGGTTGTGATACCTCTTCTGTTTGTGAATTGTTACAACATGGGTTTGGGTCCTGACAAGACCATGCCTCTGTCCCTCCTACTTTGTCTTGATGTGGCCTTCTCTTTATATTCTTAGTTTGAAAAAATCTGTTCTCTTACTTTTTAGATCATTCTCAGAGATCACTATTCTATATGAAAATAGTTGTAGTTTTGGTGCATTTGTGGGGAGATGTGAGTTCAGGATCTTTCTACTTCACCATCTTGATCTGGATCCTGTTTTTCCTCTTGGCCTCTTACACTCATTTTTTAAAAATTTATTTTATTGAAGTATAGTTGATTTACAATGTTGTGTTAATTTCTGCTACATGGCAAAGTGATTCTGCTTATACACACACACAATATTCCTTTCCATTATGGTTTATTACAGGATATTGGAAGTAGTTCCCTGTACTATACAGTGGGACCTTGTGCATCCATTCCAAATATAGGCTTGCATCTGTCAGTTCCAAACTCTCAGTCCATCCTCTGTCCACTCCCTCTCCATTGGAAACCACAATTTTGTTTTCTATATCCGTGAGTCTGGTTCTATTTTGTAGATAAGTTCCTTTGTGTATTCCATTGTGTGTGTGTGTGTGTGTATCTCCTGGAGGGGAAATGGCAACCCACTCCAGTAATCTTGTCTGGAAAATTCAATATACAGTGAAGCCTGGAGAGCTACAGTCCATGGGGTCGCAAAAGCATCAGACACAACCAAGTGACTAAACCACACACACACACACACACACACACACACACAGAGTCTTCCTCATCCCTTCCTCTGTCAATGGACATTTAGGTTGTTTCCACATCTTGGCTGTTGTAAATAGTGCTGTTGTGAATATAAGAATGCATGTATCTTTTGAATTATAACTTTGTCCAGATATACGGCCAGGAGTGGGGATTGCTGGATCACTTGGTAACTTTATTTTCAGTTTTTGAGGAGCCTCCATACTGGTTTCCATAGTAGCTGCATGAACTTGCATTTCCACCAGCAGTGTAGGAGGGTTCCTTTTTCTCCATACTCTCCCCAGCATTTGTTATTGGTAGATTTTTAAATGGTGGCACTTCATTGTTGTTTGACTTGCATTTCTCTAATAATTAGCACTTATATTAATTCTTCAAGTATCAGTTTAGGCTTTACTTGTGCAGGAAACTTTCTATGAAACCTATATCTAGATTGGATGCTCTTCCTGTATCTTCCCTATCATATATCAAGAAAGTATTTATGTTATTCTATTGTAATGGCCTGTTAGTTTTTCTGTCTCTTTCATTAGTATATAAGTTCCACAGAAGAAGAAATATTATCTTTTAAAACTATAACTATTTTACAGTGGCTAGCACAGTGGTTGGCATAAGGTAGGTATTCAATAGATATTTATAAAATGAATCAGGAAATGAATGATTGACATTTCACAGGTAGAAAATTCCAATGATGATAAAAAGCCATGGCGTGGATATGGTTCTGTGTGGCAAATATAGGTGAAGTTGAAAGTCACTGGAATTAAGAAGGCCAAGAGCTTGTCTACCTTGGAGCTGTCTGGAGTGATTGAAATTTGTTAAGGATAAACATGGATAGAAAGATCAATAACCACAGTCAAGGTCTTTAGTAAACATAGTGAGTACATCATGAGATCAACAGATCAGAGATGACAAAGCGTTCAGTTCAGTTCAGTTCAGTTGCTCAGTTGTGTCCGACTCTCTGTGACCCCATGGACTGCAGCATGCCAGGCTTCCCTGTCCATCACCAACTCCTGGAGCTTGCTCAAACTCATGTCCATTGAGTTGGTGATGCTATCCAACCATCTAACCCTCTGTTGTCCCCTTCTCTTCTTGCCTTCAATCTTTCCTAGCATCAGGATCGTTTCCAATGAGCCAGTTCTTTGCATCAGGTGGCCAAAGTATTGGAGTTTCAGCTTCAGCATCAGTCCTTCCAATGAGAAGGGGTAAATGGTGCAAGAGCCAGAATGGAAGAGCATCAAGGAAGCAAGGAAGGAATTTTGTATGAACATGAAGGGATATTTTTTACACCAAAAGTTTTTTTCCTGTCCATACAAATCTCTCAGATTGTCTTCAAGCCCCATCTATAGAATATATTTACTGTCCTTAATAAAACTTTAATACTGAACCCTTAGGATGAAAGTATATGGTGAATATTTTCCATTGTTGCCTTTCAGTTTTTCATTCCCAAGTTCAGACTCCAAGTTTGCCATTCCTTTTATTGAGGCTGCCAGTCCATCATAATGCCTTTGAAAAGAATCACAATGCCTCCTACAGCAATTGTTTCCTCCCTGGAAAGAAAAAAAAAAAAGAAAAGCAACATGTTTTTAACATTAGCTTTCAAAGTATGCTCTCTCACTGGCTCATTCTTTTTCTTTAAATACTCTCCTCAAAATCCAATTTTTCTAATGCTCTGTGGCTCACACCGAATGACTTATTTCCAGAGATTTGAATTACTGCAAACAGGCCTCTTGGGTCCATCCTAGTGAAATCAATAATAGGCATTTCTACCAGGTAACGTCTTGCCAGGCAGTGTTTTGGATTCCTTTTTATTTAGCTCATCCCAGTGAATCTTTATAGAATGATGGACTTTTTACTCTTCTCTGCAAGAGGTTTCCTCTTCTCTTTCCCTTCTCAATCCATGCAGCTGGTAAGAAAGGCGCAATGGAAAAGTCAGCATTGTTAGTTTCTTTTCTCCCCATCCTTCTCACATTCATCTCTACATTTCTGCTCTTAGTTGCCCATTCCAGTTCTTCAGTTGTGTCTTGCTGGCAACTTTTAAGAGGCTGACACAGAGGTTGAGACTCTCACTCTCAATGAGACAGAGTCTCCCTCTGAAGGACTCAAGAGTGAAGCCCTTTGATCTCTGGTCCCATAGAAGAGGCTCCTCCTACCTTGACTCTACATGTCCACCCACCCCAGTGTCCTGCATGGTTTGGACAGACGCCCACTCACTGTCATCGCTGAACTCCATTCTCCCAGTTCTAGTTCTTGACTTAGGTCTGCTGCAATATCCCCAGTAGTTACTCTACTGAAGGACATACATTTCCACTCCATGAAATTACAGCTTGACTTGGGTGATTGAATTTGATCTGAGATTGAGGGAAAGAAGGCCTTTGAAATGAAGTCTCTGAAGCCATTTCAACTGATTTGAGGCTTGCTATCAGGCTTAATAACTATAATGGTACCATTTAAATTAGTGACATGTGACTATCATATGGTATGGGTAGAATTTGGCCCTCATTATTTCAGAAGATTGTCTTCTTTGACCTAGAAGGCAGCACTAGCGGGAAGCATGAGAAAGAAGAGGGAAATTAAATCTGGCTGGTAACCAATGTGTGACACATGGCACTGAGAGATTATGCTTTTATCTGAGAATTTCTGCTCACAAAGCCAAACAGGAAGAGTGGCAATATAAATGTAGGCCTGTGGCCTGCTCTCTCCTCTTGGTGCTGTGAAAAGGCCCTTAAGTTAAAAAGAAAAAACAACCAGACGTCTGGGGTTTTCTTTAAGCTGACAATTTCCCCCTCCATCCTAGGATATCCTGATAAAGTTCTCCTTGACTTTCCAGCTCCTGCGTTTATAGGTTATTAGAGGAGGCCGTACAGCCTTTCTCAGCTCTACTTCCCTATTAGAAATTCCTTTATAGGAAATACTGACTTAGATCCCCAGGCCTCTGCTTGCTGCTGGCTCTGACACTTCTCTCCAACATGAGAAGCAGAGGGAAAGGTTGGAAGGGCAACTCTTCCAGTTCAAGGTGAATTCCCATAGAGCATGCAGCAAACCCATGCCCACCACTGACTCTAGGCATGGGCATCTAGAGGCTGCATGTGTTCCGACAGCAGAATGGGAGCCAGGGAAGACTTCTCTATGTTTTCTTTGTGCTTTTACAGTCTGTTATATAGGTAGACAGTCTACTGTTATGCCATTTTAGAAATGAACTGGTAGCAAAGCATTGTTATGCATCTGGCTAGAGGATACGAGAATACATCAGAGATGCATCAGGGCCTAGGTCCCAGGTCCTCTGACCACCAGTCTGTCTTCTTGCTCTTGGTTCCCATTTCTTCTCCCAAATCCCAGTTTTTGTTCCGAAGTGTCATTATTCTGAACAAAAGAAGCTACATTTACAAACAAAATTCTGAGCATGTAGTTTGTTCTCCAGTCTCTGAGCTGATTTGTTTATCTAATCTGTACACACAGAGCTCTGACTTCATTGTGTTTTGCTAGAATCACATTCCAGGACTTTGTGGTCGATATTATGCAATGCCATTTTGCTGGTTTGTACTCTGCCAATTTTGGGGAGCAAGCTTAATTATGCAAATACATCTGATAATAGATTATTCATTTTAGTCATGCTCAATTATTTATTTTTTATGCATGGCCCTGATGACTTGGATGGAGTGTAGCAACAACTCATCTCATATCTAACAAGAAGACACAGGCAAGGACATAATTCTGATGCAGGCCAACTGCTCTTATGGGCATCAAGCTGCTTGAGGAAAAATCACATTTGAGGCAAGGCCAACTATTTCTATGGAAAATGCCAGCTGTTATTGCCTGTCTGTTATTCCCTGACTGAGAGGCCACTTCATGGGCCGGAAGGAGCAGTGTCACTTAGAGGCAGTAGGACTCTACTTGAAATTACGGATTGAAGGTGAATGGAAAAGAAACCTGTTTGGTTACTAATTCCTGAACTATTGCATTTCCGCATTTGGGCCTTTCTAGCAGCAGCAGCAGCAGCTTTAGGGCTCATAAAAATGGACCTGGAGGGAAAGCAGTAAAGTGGAAATAGACACACTAGGGTGTTTTTTCCTCAGAAGAAAGTAATGCTGCTGAGTGGAAACAGAAAGTCTGGCTGTCTTTCAGTTCGGTTCGGTTCAGTTCAGGCGCTCAGTAGTGTCTGACTCTTTGCGACCCCATGAATTGCAGCACGCCAGGCCTCCCTGTCCATCACCAACTCCTGGAGTTCACCCAGACTCACGTCCATCGAGTCCGTGATGCCATCCAGCCATCTCATCCTCGGTCGTCCCCTTCTCCTCCTGCCCCCAATCCCTCTCAGCATCAGAGTTTTCCCAATGAGTCAACTCTTTGCATGAAGTGGCCAAAGTACTGGAGTTTCAGCTTTAGCATCATTCCTTCCAAAGAAATCCCAGGGCTGATCTCCTTCAGAATGGACTGGTTGGATCTCCTTGCAGTCCAGGGACTCTCAAGAGTCTTCTCCAACACCACAGTTGAAAAGCATAAATTATTTGGCACTCAGCCTTCTTCACAGGCCAACTGGCTATCTTGTTCATTTCTCATGTGTGCCCTGAGCTTACTGACACACAATATTTATATATTTAAAAGGACTTCACTCTGCCCCTCAGAGTTGGATGTTACTCATCATGTAGGTATCATTTTAAATATTATTTCTCCCAAAAGTCTTCCCTGAATACTTTACACATCCCCATCTTCAACCCCAGACTAGGTTATACACCCCTGTAATATTGTCTAACAGAATCAGGTACATTTCTTACCTTGCCACTTATTCCACTTCATGGGATTGCTTGTTTAATTGTGTGTATATACCCATTTATGAAGATGAAGACCATGGCTATGCTGCTTATTGATACACAACTAACACCTATCTCAATGCTTAGAGATAGTAGCCACTTCATATTTGTCGAATAAAACAATGAATTAATAACTGATAGAAAGTGGTGATGTAGGGGGTGGGGGGTGTCAGGCTTGCTCTGTTCCTTAATGTCCTATTGCAAACCAGAAAAACTCACCTAACTTGGTGGCAGTATTTGTTTCTAACTGTGGAAAACAACAGTGTTTTTTCTACTGGATAGCCGTGGCTAATTGATTGATGGGTTTTGTGAATACTGTGGACAGTGGTAGCTAAAGAATTGGCCCAAAGACTTGGCTCTTGATGTGTCATCTGGCCAGACAGAGTAGGTTTGCTGTGCCCTTCCTCTCCAGTTGCCCCACGACTGCCAGAGAGGCAGGGAATAGGATCCAGGACTAACCAGTATGGCTCTTCACCAGGAATGAAACTGGAAGAAAGCATATTGTGTTAATTAATTTTTATTAGAGTATAGTTGCTTTACAATGTTGTGTTAGTTTTTGCTATATAGCAAAGTGAATCGGCCATACATATACATAAATCCCCTACCTTTTGGATTTCCTTCTCATCAGCTCATCACAGTGCATCAAGCAGAGTTTCCTGTGCTATATACAGTATGTTCTCACTAGTTATCTATTTTATACCTAGTCTCTATAGTGTATATATGCTAATCCTGATCTTCCAATTCCTCCCACCACCCCCTGCCTGGTATCCATGTGTTTATTCTCTATGTCTGTGTCTCTGCCTAAGCACATTTTGTTTCCAGTGAGGTTTATTGCATCAGAGGCTTTGAGTCTGAGACCACTGGTAGCCATCTTGTCTACTATTACCCAGAGTCTATAGAGAAAGCCAATCATAAAGCCACATAGAAATTCAGAGAGAGCCTAAGATCCTCATTCCTGCACATCTTTTTTTGCTCCCATGACCTTCACCAGGACACAGTTTTGTTAGGAAGCTAACAAAATATTTTTTTCTTTCAGTCAATATGAGTTTGATTATCTGCCTAATGTATTGATTAGTTTCTTTTTACAGACATAGGGGGTCAGCTGAAATCAGGGGAAAAGGCTGTCACAACCTTAGTTTCCATGTTTATATGAGCTTGATTTTGAAAACTCAGTGTTCTGATAAGTAAAGAAAATTCAGTGTTCTGATAAAAAAATTGTTCATTAAGGTCAGATTTAAGGGTCATGTTCTGACAATATCTCTAGTATTGGTAACTATGTAGTAGACAGTTCAAAAATAAAATCAGATATAAATTGGAATTTTAAGGAAACTACATTGATAAAGAAACCCTGTAATTGTACTGTGGGAAGAGGATGAATCATTGTTAACTCCAAGTACCAAGTACTAATTCTATCTTAGGCTTTTCCAAGGAGGCCAATGGTTATAGTCAACTTTTCTGACAAGTGCCCAGGGCCAGGAAGAGAAATTCATTCAAGGACTTATTCTGTGGCCAGGGAACTAAGTCTTTCTCCTTTCGACACTTTCCAAATGGGACTTTTTAAATGAAGTGTGTAACACTCCCATGTAATTTTATAATGGCTATGTTGGGGTGGTTAAATTTATTATTTGGCAAGACTATGATGAGACTTGGGATTCGATATAGCAAATGATGTGACAGGTTGTTGCTTTGGAAAGGGTGGACGTGTTTTCCATTTGCGTGGGTGACACTGGCATTTTGACAGGTGGGCATTTTAAAATTTAATGTCAGGGACAAGGGCACCTCTTATGTTAGGAAGTCAAGTGGTGGAATGAAGCAAATCTTGGTAGCTACTGTGTTGTCCACAGAGCTTTTCCATGTTCTTCTCTGATAAATGCTCCTTATTCTCATTTTTCTCCCATCCCAGCCATAGGGATGACCTTAAATCACATCTGAACAAAACCATTTCCTGGGATTGAGAGGTCATCTCTGGGAAAAAGATTGCTCTCTTTTTGATGTAGCCTAATTGGGAGGATGCGAATCTGAGGCTACTGAGATGAGAGGGGGCGAGAAGTAGAAGAGAAGGTTGTATTCTCTAATCTCCCATCTTTAAGGCTGCAAGGCCCTGGACCCTGCAATTGCTCATTCAGTCTCAGGGCTATTCCAGTATCCCATTCACCTTTTGGGTCAATAAAATCTGTTCTTAATGTAGCTTGATGTGGATTCTTACCACTTACAACCCAGAGTTGTGAGCTCAATGCCATCTCCCCAGAGAGTCCATCTTTGGCCACCCTAGATAATTCAGTGCCCTTTTGTCACTTGCCATTATTGATCTTGTTGCCTTACTTATGTTTTAAGGCACTAATTACACTCTGAAATTACCTCTGTAGAAAATGTCTGTTTTTCTCTTTGTTGCTCATTCTTCCTCCCTTCCCCTGCCTGCTACTAAAATGTAAGTAATATGAAGTCAGAGTTTTCATCTGTTGTATTCATTAATTTTCCCAAGGTCTAGAACAGAGCCCAGCATACAGTAGGTGCCTCTTAATAAATACTTATTCACTGAATCACTCATTAACACTACACATAGGTGTAAAGACTAAGGAGTATAAATGGAAACGGAACCTGCAGAAGGAGATATCCATTTATTTTTCTATCCTGGTTTTCCTAGCATTTCTATTACCTCACCCACTATTGTTAAATATTTCGCTTTTTTCTCTCCTCCTATATTTGTCCTTTGTTTAGAGTAACCTTACCTCTCAGTCTCTACACCATTCCTTCCATCACCCACCTCTGCCTCATAGCTGCTTTTCTATCCAAAACCTCAGTCCATATTTGGCTCCTATAAACACACACCACATGATTTAATTATTGAAAATGCTACATTCCCTTTTGGTTCTCTACCCAAGGAACCTACTCCACCACAGTGCTTGAGTTCTTTATATGTGTGCATGTGTTCCGTCACTTCAGGCACGTCCAGTTCTTTGTGACGCTATGGAGTGTAGCCCACCGGCCTCCTCTGTCCATGGGACTTTTCCAGATAAGAATACTGGAGTGGGCTGCCATTCCTCCTCCGGGAGGTCTTCCCAACCCAGGATTCAAAACTGCATCTTCTGCATTGTAGGCAGGTCCTTTACCACCGAGCCACCAGGAAGCCTGAATTCTTTATGACCTGCCTGAATAATTTCTTTTTTTCTGTGGGGAGACAGATATTAAGAGACCTACTTTTGTAAATGATAGAAAACTATATTCTCTTTAAAGCATCTGTGAATAGGTTAATTTTGGCTATCCTGTACAATATCCTTCATGATGTAGACAAAAACTGGAATTGGTATCAAAAATTCAGATTAGAAAACTGGGATAAAGAAAAGCTGATGGTTCTTCTAAGGCTGCAGAAGTGGCAAAGGTAAACTTGGACTTGAATCCAGTCTTTTTCTTCTTGGTAACATATGAGACATTGCAGAGAAGGCTGTCAACTGGGATGAGGATCAAATCGTAGAGTGTTGGTAAATCAGTGGCGTCTAGGCCACAACCTCAATTGTAACTATTTTCCTAACTTACTAGTGACAAAGCAAACTAGTTTATAATATATACACTATATAGACTATCAAATTTTGCTAGCAGGAAAAAAATCCCCAAACTGAAAGCTTCCATTTGAAATTTCTTATGATACCATTCACCAAACCCCAACCACAGAGGGATAGAAAAATATCACTTTTGAACAAGTTGCATTTTCCCTGTGTTAAGTAAAATCCAATACATCATAGGCCCAATGACATTTTAAGAGTTTCAAGTCTGTAGTGCCTGTCATGGCATGAATCATTCAAATGGAGGCCACCATCCTAAGCAATGACTCAGAATAAATAGCTCGAAGAGAGAAAAACATACTCTCTACTTGGAGCCATCCTTCAAATGAAATGAACTTACCTAAGCCACGACTGCCTTTCAGAAGGCTGGATGTTTCTACTGTGTCCACAACAGAGCATATTCTTAAGGTGAACTCAAATGAACGGTGGAGACTTCTGAAGGTCAGTTCTCTCTCCATCACTAATGAGAAATGTGGTCCCAGGCAGGTCTTTACAGTGTTCCTTGCCTCAGTTTCTTCATTTGTAAAATGAGAGAGCTAGACTACATAGACTTAGAGGTCCTCTTGGTTCTAAGAATTGCTGATTTTGGGTTATCTTACTCTAGTCCTAGAGGTATTACTGATTCCAGGAATTGTCTTACCCACCAAGAGAAGCTAATGCACTGAGTAAGGAGGCAGGTGCTGAGACGTTGTTCCTGGTCCAACTACTACTGTGGTGATTAGAAGATACAGTTATCACTTGGGTGGCAAATATTTTAATTTGCACCAGGATGTTTCTGAACCCTAGAGGGAGTCAGAGGTTGATATTTACCTAGTATCGGACCAGAAAACCTCCTTTGTTATGGCAGAGGAAAACAGTAGCCAATAGTTGTGTTGTACTTTTGTGTGCTTTGCTATGATGATTCCCAGATTTTGCCATTACCATTTACTTCAAGGGGAGGAGACACAGGGAATTCAGAGAGAATATCACTGCTTTATCTGTGTCAGGAATGTGATGGAGCAGCCACTAATCTGAGGGATGGGGTTGGTCTCTTACTGCCAGAAGGATGATAGATTGGATGATGTACTGCAAGCAGATTCTTTACCAGCTGGATTACCAGGGAAGCCCAGATTGGATGATAGCAGAGGATTTTTGCTTAGTCCAGGCACTCGGGTATGTGTAAAGCACTGTTTTGCTTAGACCAATGTAGCTCCTTGATGGAAGCTTTCATTTATTGATGGTTAACTTTTTCCTTAAGGTTAAATGTTTCTGAGAGTGGGGGTTCTATTCTCATTTTTTTCAACCAATAACATTCAAATGCTTTAAAGAATTAAATTACTCTATTTTATTTACTTTAAAGAATTAAATTTAAAGAATTAAATTACTTTCATTTTAATTAATTTCTTATCATCTGATAGCACATTGGGATGAACATTCTTTTACATAAAGCTGCTATGTTTTCAATATTGTGATCTAGGAGAGATCTTAGTATATAATGTAACATGCCATTTAATTATTTTGGAGGAGGAAAACTATAGATTGTGTATCTTAAGATGAAAAATGATTTTTCAGGGAAATAATATTTAATTAGCTCGTATTTAATTACTTCACATAGCAAGTCACTTCACTCAGTGCTCATGGCACATGTTTCTCATGAAAGAAATAGAAAATAACATACCTTAAAATTAGACATTCCATGAATGATATTTTAAAATGGTGGAGCAGTCATTTGATTATGAAATATTCTGGGATAAACAATTTTGGCCATTCTATTTAGAGTCTTCTGGAATATAGATTGCTTTTTAGTCTGTGAGGTTTAGGTAGAAGGATGCAGATATAAAGATGACTAAAAACCCAACTTTCTACCCACATATTGCTTGAATCCCCTCTCTGAATGGAGGTGAGAGGTATATATCTTTGTTAGGCTTCTCGAATTTTGCAAAAGAATGCTAACTGATCCACTAACTCAGCTTTAAGTTAAAACATAACATTTTGAATTTAAGTGGCAAGAGCAAAGTGGCCAAGGCAGGTTATTTGTCAAGGATTCAGTTCAGTTCAGTCTCTCAGTCGTGTCCGACTCTTTGCGACCCCATGAATCGCAGTCCGCCAGGCCTCCCTGTCCATCACCAACTCCCGGAGTTCACTCAGACTCATGTCCATCGAGTCTGTGATGCTATCCAGCCATCTCATCCTCTGTTGTCCCCTTCTCCTCCTGCCCCCAATCCCTCCCAGCATCAGAGTCTTTTCCAATGAGTCAACTCTTCGCATGAGGTGGCCAAAGTACTGGAGTTTCAGCTTTAGCATCATTCCTTCCAAAGAACACCCAGGGGTGATTGCCTTCAGAATAGACTGGTTGGATCTCCTTGCAGTCCAAGGGACTCTCAAGAGTCTTCTCCTACACCACAGTTCAAAAGCATCAATTCTTTGGTGCTCAGCCTTCTTCACAGTCCAACTCTCACATCCATACATGACCACAGGAAAAATCACAGCCTTGACTAGACAGACCCTAGTTGTCAAGGATTACAAATCTGAATTCTCTTGTGCTCTATTCA
Organism: Nanger dama; assembly: GCA_917880005.1. NCBI lineage: Eukaryota > Metazoa > Chordata > Mammalia > Artiodactyla > Bovidae > Nanger > Nanger dama. The sequence continues at coordinate 11,730,573 of CAKJTW010000051.1, forward strand.
AACTCTTAGTCAAGAGAAAAATATTCATAGAGAAGGGCTCATAGGACAGACAGTCTATTAAGTTCTCTAAATGAATGCTTCTCAATTTCTCCTAACAAGGAAGATAATAGGATTTATTAAAAACAAGAACATAGCTATTTGTCACGTGGTACAGCACTTGCACAGACCTGGTGGGATGGATGGTGGCTGGTAAGGACTATATTGTACTGGTTCTTTCTTTGAAGATGGAGTTGGTTTCCCTATCACAAAGTCACGTGGAGCCACCATCGCCCCCACAGCAAGAATGGTACTTCCAGTATTATTGCCAAATACAGAATGAGAAGATAAGCCTCTATGAATTTGTGCCAAATTTAAGTATCTATATAATCATCTATATAGTCATGATAGTGTCTATACATACCTGAACATTGTTCATATATCAGTAAGTGAGACAATTATTTATGAAATAAATACATAGGCAATACTTCTGGAAACTGTACAAAAACTTCAAGTTTCCCCAGGAAATTGTTGTGCAGAAATTAGAAGTCATAAGTAACCTATGTAAATTATGCTTTGTAATCAACCTATGTAAATTATGTTTTGTAGTCACCAGTTGAAAAATAAACAATCTATTGGAGGGTGTTGAGTGTCTGGTTTGTCATATTATGCAATGCCAGATCCCTTAAGTGAAATTTTTTGCTTTATTTATGAAAAATTATTGCTTTTTTTCTTTTAACAGTTTATCTTTGGGAAGCAGAATCATACGATAGACTAAGAAAAAATTAACTGTTAGGAAACTTTTGAGGCAAATATGCCACTTCCTATAACTGGCAAATAGGACCTCATGAAAGGTTCTTTCTGTCAACCTCATTTCTATCCTCTTCCCTTGCTTTCTGTTTATCATCTACCTCTAATTTCTTATCTTGATATATCTTATATATCTTTGAAAGATAATAAATCTTTTTTGGAATAGAGCTGGATATCCATAAACGAAATTAAATGGCTGCTGTCTATGGGATGGCAAGTTGACACAGCAAAAGGACAGAGGTACACATATAAAAGGGCTGCTGCTGCTGCTGCTAAGTCAATTCAGTCGTGTCCGACTCTGTGCGACCCCATAGATGGCAGGCCCACCAGGCTCCCCCTGTCCCTGGGAGTCTCCAGGCAAGAACACTGGAGTGGGTTGCCATTTCCTTCTCCAATGCATGAAAGTGAAAAGTGAAAGAGAAGTTACTCAGTCGTGTCTGACTCTTCGTGACCCCATGGACTGCAGCCTATCAGGCTCCTCTGTCCATGGGATTTTCCAGGCAAGAGTACTGGAGTGGGGTGCCATCACCTTCTCTGATATAAAAGGCCAGAGGTATACATATAAAAGGACAGAGGTTGACTCATTTTGTAAGCTCTGTGAATATTGTATTCAAAGTTTCTCTGCAAATCCTAGATGCTCTGGCTTCCCTTACAATGTGGGTAGGTGTGGTATAGGTGCAAAATTTACTAGAGTGAGAGGAAATTCTGGGCTTTCATTCTCAGCTTTCGTGTTAACTAACAGTATTAATCAAGGCACTGGGGCATTGGTTGTTTTTTTGAAAGTTTATATTGGAGTATAGTTGCTTTACGATGTTGTGTTAGTTTCTACTATACAGCATAATGAGGAAGCCACATATATCTCCTCCCTTATGGATTTTCTTTCCATTCAGGTGGCCACAGAGCATTAGGTAGAGTTCCCTCTTCTATACAGTATGTTGTCATTAGCTACTATTTTATATGCAGTATCAATAGTGTATATGTGTCAATCTCAGCCTCCCAATTTGTCTCAATCCCTCTTCTCTCCTTGGTATCCATATTTGTTTCCTACCTCAGTGTCTCTATTTCTGCTTTGTAAATAAGATCATCTATACCATCTTTCTAGATTCCACATATATGTGTTAATAAACAATGTTTGTTTTTCTCTTTCTGACTTACTTTACTGTGTATGACACTCTCTAGGTCCATCCATGTCTCTACAAATGATGTATTTTCATTCCTCTTTATGGCTGGGTAATATTCCACTATATATATTTACTACATCTTCTTTACCCACTTCTCTGTTGATGGACATTTAGGTTGCTTTCATGTCCTAGAAAAATCCTCAACAATATGCTAGCACACCAAATCCAACAACACATTAAAAGGATTATAAACCTTGCTGGATATTCATTGGACGGACTGAAGTTGAAGCTGAAACTCCAATACTTTGGCCACCTGTTGCAAAGAGCTGATTCATTTGAAAAGACCCTGATTCTGGGAAAGATTGAGGGCAGGAGGAAAAGGGGACGACAGAGGATGAGATGGCTGGATGGCATCACCGACTCAATGGACATGGGTTTGGGTGGACTCTGGGAGCTGTGATGGACAGGGAGGCCTGGCGTGCTGCAGTTCATGGGTTCGCAAAGAGTAGGACACGATTGAGCGACTGAACTGAACTGAAACCTTGCATGATGAAGTGGGATTTATCCCAGGAATACAAGGATTCTTTAATATATACAAATTGATTCATGTGATGCCCCGTTTTAGCAAACTGAAGTGTAAAAACCATATGATCATCTCAATAGGTGGAGAAAAAGCTTTTGACAAAATTCAGTACCCATTTATGGTTAAAAGTGAAAGTGAAGTCACTCAGTCGTGTCCGACTCTTTGTGACCCCATGGACTGTAGCCTATCAGGCTCCTCTGTCCATGGGATTTTCCAGGCAAGAGTGCTGGAGTGGATTGCCATTTCCTTCTCCAGGGAATCTTCTCGACCCAAGAATAGAACCTGTGTCTCCCGCATTTCAGGCAGATGCTTTGCCATCTGAGCCACCAGGGAAGCCCCAGTGATTAAAAATTCTCCAGAGAGTGGGTAAAGGGGGAACCTACCTCAGCATAATAAAGGCCATGTATAGCAAGCCTGCAGCACACATTATTTTCAATGGTGAAAAACTGAAAGTATTTCCTCTAAGATCAGGAATAAGACAAGGGTGTCCACTCTTGCCACTAATTATTCAACATTGTCTTGGAAGCCCTAGCCATGGCAATCAGAAAAGAAAAAAAAAAAAAGAGTCCAAATGGGAAAAGAATGAAAACTGTTACTGTTTGCAAATGAAATGATACTATACACAGAAAATCCTAAAGATGCTACCAGAAAACTACTAGAGCTAATCAATGAGTTTAGTAAAGTTGCAAAATTAATACACAGAAATCTCTAGCATTCCTGTACACAAACAATGAAAGATCAGAAAGGGAAATAAATGCTACAATCCCACTTACCATTGCAACAAAAAGAATAAACCTACCTAAGGACATAGGAATAAACCTACCTAAGGTGGCATTATTTCTTTTAAGAGTCACGTGTTCATCAGCTTGTAAATCAGAACTCAGTGCTCTCAGGTGTCCAAGGAACTCTGTAAGACAAAGGCAGAGGTGGGTATGGCAGGGAATGGAGAGCCCGTGACCCACCTGAGACATGCCAACCTTTCGGTACTCTGTGCCAGCTGAACAGTGGGGGTCAGATTTGCCCAGAGGCTGTCAGGTATTTTTTGACTTTTTCCCCCCTTCTTATAACCCCTAGTCCCAGTGATTCTGCAGGGTCCTGCTGTTCTTGTCATTCTGTGGTGATAACTCCATTGTTCAGCACAGTCCACCTCTTTCAGGCTGGGCGAGTGTGAAGAATGAAATGACAGCCGGAGTGTGAGCTGAAGCGAGGAGATCGCAGGCAGGGAGACAGGAGAAACCTTTTAAGAATTCAGTGACAGCCTCTGGCGCCTGGTACCTGGGGCTGAGCTGCAGCTGGTTGGGGAATGGCAGCAGCTCACAGACCGACCTGACGGGAGGAGCGGGCTCTCCGTGCTGAGCTTGACTTTGGGCTGACCATGAATCTAAGAAGCAGAATCACAAATAGTGACAGGCGATAATAAATAACCGTTTCCCAGCTTCCTTTTCTTCCCTCCCCTAGACCCTTAGGCATTCAGCCTACTTTCTGCTCCTTTTAACAGCTTTCTCATTATATTCTACCCATCACTCAAGTGCAGTTCAAATGCCAGTTCGTCCTCGAAGCCCTCCTGTCACTGCAGCTGGAATTCTCCTCTATGCTCTGGGTTTGGTTTGGATTTTACTGAGTGCAGATTGCATTCTACCAGGTGCTAGTGTTATGACAATCTGTTTTCACCTGCTGGAATGCAAGCTGCTTTCTCTCTGATTTTCTTTCTTTTTTTTTAATTATTAAATTTATTTATTTTTTAAATTACAATACTATATTTGTTTTGCCATACACTGACACGAATCAGCCATAGGTGATTTTCTGTCCCCCTCTCAGTGCCTAGAACAGTGCCTTGTCAAAGCAGATGTCCAGGAAATAAGGTGTGAAAGCCCCGAGTTTAGGCTCTGTGGCTAGAAACACAAACTCAGTCTGGGCTGCTGGATCCATTAGCTTTATGACTTTGGATGAATTAGTAACCTCTCCAGGCCTCAGACAGAGAAGGCAATGGCACCCCACTCCAGTACTCTTGCCTGGAAAATCCCATGGACAGAGGAGCCTGGTGGGCTGCAGTCCATGGGGTTGCTAAGAGTTGGACACGACTGAGTGACTTCACTTTCACTTTTCACTTTCATGCATTGGAGAAGGAAAGGGCAACCCACTCCAGTGTTCTTGCCTGGAGAATCCCAGGGATGGGGGAGCCTGGTGGGCTGCCATCTATGGGGTCACACAGAGTTGGACACGACTGAAGTGACTTAGCAGCAGCAGCAGCAGCCAGCCCTCAGAATCCCATGGGCAGAGGAGACTGGCAGGCTACAGTCCACGGGGTTGCAAGAGCTGGACACAACTTAGTGACTAAACTGCCACCACCACCAAACCTCAGTGTTTATCATTAGTTGAATTTGTCTCCTTGCTTGTATTTAGGATTATGCGGTTAACTCACGTACACTTCTCAGCATAATAATATCTGGTGTCTGGATAAATGTTAAAAAACAATGTTGCTACATGTTGCAGTCTATGCCCTCTGTAGCCACGCTCCTTTTTTATTGTCTGAAAAATGAATTTGTATGTGTTGATGAAAAACAGGGCTCTGTGGATGATGGCTTCATGATGGACCAGAAATGAATTGACAAAAAAAAGGAAAACAAGGATTTTCCATCTTAGACTTGGAGGAATAGGAGAAAAAGTGACTGATGTTGGAAAGCCGAAATTGCAAACTGATTATAAAGAGAAGGCCCGAGGGAAACTGAATAAATGCAACTGAGAGGAGCAGTTGGATCAGCTGTCCAGAATGACAAATTTGTTAAACAAAAGAGGAAAAAGTCCAAAGTAAAGATGAGGCAAAAACTGAGAAAAATTCAAAGGGAAGGTCTCCTTGTGGAATCTGTCCTAGGGCTGGGGTGAAGGGGGACCAGGGAGTTCCTCCAAAGGGATACCTGAGGGTTGAGCAACCATTTAAAGGCTGGAGGTGGTGCCTGGGACAGGAGCCCACACCAAGTTCTACCAGAAAAGCCCAGGCATCCTTAATGCTCAGGAAAGTGGGGTCCTATCTTCTATGAGAGAGAGAGAACCTCAAACTGCAAAGTCCAGCTCACCTGTTAAAATATGCTGAGCGTAATTTTGTGACAGCTATGGACTAGTAATCTCCCACTTTCCCTAGAGTCAAGAATTTCAGTATTCTGTATATTTTGCAAGTTGATCTTTATATCTAAAGTATCTGTGAAATAAGTGAACTAAGGTTGTATGTAATACTTCTCTGGCAGCTCAGACATTAAAGAATTTGTCTGCAATGTGGGAGACCAGGTTCGATCCCTGGGTGGAGAAGATACCCTTAAGAAGGACATGGCATCCCACTCTAGTATTCTTACCTGGAGAATCCCCATGGACAGAGGAGCCTGGAGGGCTACCATGAGGTTACAAAGGGTCGAACATGACTGATGACTAAGAACAGCACAGCACAAGGTTGTAATAATGGAAGGATTTGGAAGTTGGTTGAAGTCTCATATGAAGCCAAATAATTAGAGGTTGTTTGTTGAGCATGGAATTAAGCTATCATATTTCATTAATTCTAAGACATATATGATCACATTTTAATATCCAAAATTATGCTAGGTAATAGATAATTGTATTGTGCCGGCCAGGTAGCAACAGAGATGTGGCTTGTTAAAATCTTCATATGCATAAAGTCAAAAGTGTCAGCATCAAAACATGCAAAATGGATCAACACCTGGGAAAAACATCTGGAGACAAATGTGACTAACTCTGTTAAGAAACATGAACTCGCCATGACGTGATGGCACAGAGCATGGAAAAGAATCTCAGTGACTCTTCCTACCCAGAAAGTAATGAGGAAGATTCAGGTTTGTATTGTGAAGAAATTCCAAAGGGGGTTTTATTTCATTTATAGTTCAGTGTATGTATATAGAAGATAAAAATGCCTCAATCAGTTTCTATCAGTTAAGACTCAACAAGAAGCTAATTGACACATAAAATAGGGAAACATAGGGATAGCGAGCAGAGAACGCAATGGCACCCCACTCCAGTACTCTTGCCTGGAAGATCCTATGGACAGAGGAGCCTGGTAGGCTGCAGTCCATGGGGTCACGAAGAATCAGACATGACTGAGCGACTTCACTTTCACTTTTCACTTTCATGCATTGGAGAAGGAAATGGCAACCCACTCCAGTGTTCTTGCCTGGAGAATCCCAGGGACGGGGGAGCCTGGTGGACTGCCAACTATGGGGTCGCACAGAGTTGGACACGACTGAAGCGACTTAGCAACAGCAGCAGCAGGGATAGTGAGACATCGGGATATGACCTTGTTATAATAACAGCAAAGCCATTACCACCGCAAAGCAAAGGGTTAGGGGTGTGCTCCTAGAAGTCAGAGTGAGAGAGTTGTAAGACAGGGTCTGAGGGTGACTGTTAAAGGAAGAGGGATACAACCAGCCCAAGTGACCCTGCAGGGAGACAGTTGGGGGAATCAACATCTGCTGCCACCCTACCCCATCCCCAACCCCCATTCTCTGATTTCTTGGAGGGATTTGATCTCTGATCAAACAGAAGGCAGAGGTAAGATGATCCATTTATATAAACTACCAGCTTTCAAGTTTTTGGTCTCAGAACTCCATTATACTCTTGAAAATTATCGAGGACCTCCAAGAACTGTTTACGTAGCTTATACCCATTGATACGTACCACATTAGCAATAAAAGCTAAGAAGCTAAAAATAAAAAAATTAATTGAATTAAAAGGTAATAAATCCATTGCATGTTAATAAAGAAACATTTCAATGAAAAACAACTATGTGTTTCAAAAGCTGGTAAGTAGGTGGCATGGTTTTACATTTTGGAGAATTACTAGTGTTTGGCTTCATGCTGGACAACTGGATTTTCATATTGATTTCTATATTCAAAATGTGGTGACTTACTATTTTGATTGAAGTGGGTGAAAAAAAAAGCTTCAAACCTACATGCAGTTAGAAAAGGAGACATTTAAATATCTCTTCCAAAAATCATATATATTCTCCTTTAATAATGCACCAGATCTCAACAAGTAGTTTCTTAAAGGTCAGTGCAATATGGAATCTGAAATTATACCAATGAACTTTGTGTACTTGGTGACATTAAAATCTATTGGTCTATATTGTACTTTGAATATACATTTTACTCATGTATGATTGTGTAGTTTTATGCCTTGGTCATTTGGAAAATATTGATTTAGTGAATTATGCAAATCTACATATTGACACATTTGAAAATACAATATAAAAAAATCAGTTTTGTTAACAGTACCACCAATCTCATCAGAAAAATTTTTAAGCTTTGGGAAACTGTCAGTCTCATTGGAGTGAATATAAATTTCAAAACTTCTAATATTTGCTTAAAAGCTCAAAATTTATCATTGGCAACAAATACAACAGTTTCTCTCAAAATTACAGATTTACTTGTGTTATTTTTGAGAAGATACCTGCCAAAAGCCAATTCTGAATACCTGTAGTTTATCTGTTAGTCTTATTTCCAAATGGTGCTCCATGAGCAAAGCAGATATTCAGCCTGCAGTTTAAACAATCCTGCCAACGCGTTTCCTGGAAATAACCATCATGCTTGGGTATACAGTAGAAGAATGCTTTCTGCATACTCCTCTCTCATTTCATGGAATATTAAAAAGATATGGACACCAAAGATGTGAGTGAATGAAATTAGTACTGTTTTTGCTGTTTTGTCATGGGCACTCTTAAATGAAGCTGACATTTCTTTAAGAATTGAGAGTGCTGAGTGAGTGGAGAGTACAATGTGAATGTGAAAGTCACTCAGTTGTGTCCATCTTTGCAACCCCGTGGACTGCAGCCCGCCAGGCTCCTCAGTCCATGGGATTCTCCAGGCAGGAATACTGGAGTGGGTTGCCATGCCCTCCTCCAGGGGAACTTCCCGACCCAGGGATCGAACCCAGGTCTCCAGCATTGCAGGCAGATTCTTTACTGTCTGAGCCACCAGGGAAGCTGGAAGAACACAATGAATACCAGCAAGTGGGTGCCCTGCCTTGATTCCTGCTAAGGCAACAGCAGTTTTATCCACCTTTGCTTTTGCACGATTGGTTGAAATGGCAGCACAGTGAAGAAGGCAAGTACTGTCTTAGTATTTTTATACTTTTGACTTGTGTACCTCCTGAAAAAGTCTTGCAGAAACCCAGGGATTGGAGGACTGTACCTTGAGGACTGCTGAGGTGGCCCCTGCAGATCAGTCTCCTGGGTCAGAAGACCAAACAGAGAAAGGTGGGGAGGAGATTTGAGGGTGGTGGCCAATAGCAAGCTGTACAACGTAAAGCCTTAATCAGCACTCTGCTTTAGGATAAAATAAAGATACATCTTAGTCACAAGATGACTTGATCTTTGGTTTCTAGGAGTTTGCAGTTTAGGAGAAGGAATAAGTGTACAGGTAAACAATAGACATTCAATAGTGGATGGGATCAAGATGGTAGAGTAGGAGGATGTGGACCTCCCCTGCCCCACAAACACATCAAAAATAAATCCACAAGTGGAACAATTTTCATAGAAAATCAGCTGGAAACTGGCAGAAGATCTCTTCCACAACCAATCTTGCAAGAAAGATCCTCATAGAACCACGTAGGATCAAAACAAGGCTTTACGATGGGATTGGCATGAGTGGGAGGGATCTGTGAAGGTAGGGGGTTCCCTACTGGCAGGCCCTCTGCCTGTGAAGCCTTGCTGTAGACTGAAACAGATGCGAGGTGCTGCGGGAGCCTCGACTCTGTGTGCTCCTCTGCTAGCTTGCTAGCACTTGGGACAGAGACAGACCAGTGCCGATGGCTGCCACCTAGCTGCACTGCCTAGCCTGAAACAAGAGTCAGGCGGGGGTGCTGATATGCATAGCAGCTTGGTGCTGACACCTGGGCAGACAGACCCTAGGAAGGGACTTGGTCTAGCTGCGCAGAAACCGACCAGAGGGCCTGGGGTATGGCCAGGCTGACCCTCTGAGCCCCTTGTCAAGGTGCCTATAGGGGGCCTCCCAGGTGGCACAGTGCTAAAAAAATCTGCCTGCCAAAGCAGGAGATGCCAGAGATGCAGGTTTGATTTCTGGATCAGGAAGATCTGCTGGAGAAGGAAATAGCAACCCACTCCAATATTCTTGCCTGGGAAGTCTCATGGACAGAGGAGCCTGGCAGGCTACAATCCATGGGGTCACAAAGAGTGACATGACTGAGCATACCCACAACAACTATAGCGGGGCACAGCTCTTGAAGTGGTGGACCATGTGCACATGCACACAGCTGGGGTCGGGCTGACCTGAGAGCCCATTATCAGTACTCACAGCCTTGGAGCAGGAGGGCAGATCCAAGGCGGGTCAGCCAGCTGTGGACTTTGTTGCCATGTATACTGGCTGGTAGACAGCAGCATAGATTTGCACCATTCCAGTGGAAAGCCCCTGGGGCGGAGTGTGCAGGGATTCCTCACCCAGTTCGAACGCTCTGGTTCCTTCTCCCTCACGCACCTGCTTAGAACCAGGTCTGGGGCAGACAGGTCCCAGGAAAGCCCTAACACAAGGGCAGCTCAGGTCCCAGCAAAGCCACCTTGATTCCTGCAGGCACAGTGCCCCGGGCTCTAGTGATAGCCTAGAAGCAGGTCTGGAATGAACACATGGAGAAAGGGACATGACCTTGGGCTGCCTCTGGACAAAAGCTCAGAGGCATGCACAGGTGGTCATTTCAGTTTCCACATGAGCATCACTTGCTTCAGCTTATCCTTCCTGGAGACAAAACAGACAAGCACAAGGGATCCTTTATTGAACCCAACCCTCAGGGTTTCTACTCCAAAAGTTGGAGAGCAGACCCCACCAATGACAGGGCTGTGACATCCATGGAGCAAAGCATAGGCCCTTCTGAACATCCAGGGCAGGCTCTGGACACCGCACCATCAGTCACATCCCCTATCAGGGAGAAACAGCCAGCACAGCCTGAGGAAAGATGTGGCAGGCATCCATACCAAAAATACTGGACTCACACAGTCTACATGGGGACAATCCTACCCATAGTAACAACAATAACAACAACCCTTCAAGGCCACAGTAGGTAACTTTTCTTCCTAAATTCATAGAGACAAAGTTAAGATGAAAAAACAGAGGAACTACTTCCGATTAAAAGAACAAAAGAAATTCCCCCAAAGAAGAAATAATGAAAGTGACTTTGCCAGTCTACTAGACCCTGAGTTCAGAAGGGAGGTAATAATCTTTCTTAATTCCTATAGTACTTTGTTGATAGAAATTCAGATCACGGTAACAAGGAACTAGAAACTATAAAAAGGAGCCAATCAAAATTAGACAACTCAATTGCTGAGATAAAATCCATACTAGAAGCAATGAAGAGCAGACTAAATCACACAGAAGAGCAAATTAACTGATCTAGAAGTTAAAATAATGGAAACCACCCAATCAGAACAACAAACAAAGACAAATGAAAAAAAAAAAGCAACATATGAGATCTATGAGATAATATAAAATGTGCCAACCTATGCATACATAATAGGGGTTTCAGAAGGAAGAAAGAGAAGGGGATTAAAAATTGATTTGAAGAAATTATGTCTGAAAATTTCCCACATCCAAAGAAGAATACAGTATCCTGGTATAGCCATCACAAAGGGTCCCAAACAAAATGATCCCAAACAGACCCCATCAAGACATATTAGACCATCTCTACATTTGAACATTCAAGTTGTCAGCTTTCAAAGATGTCAGCATGTGTTTCATCAACATGGGGTGTGAGTGAAATTAAGCTTCCCTCCACCTCCTGTTGCTAACCATCCTTCAAGCTCTGCCATCTGCCACTTCTTCTCCCTCCTCCAGTCAGTAACCCTTCTTTGCCTGTTCACTCAGTGCCAGTGCCTATATGCCAACTGTTGGGCTGTGTTACCATATTGTCTTCAAGTTACTATACTGCAAGAATGTCTTTATTTTTGTGTTTGTTTTTATGTATGATTTGTGTGAAAAGTATTATAAACCTATCATAGTATAAAGCCAATCATGTTAGCCAGGTATCTAGGCTAACTTTGCTGGACTTAACAAACAAATTAGACTTACAAACATGGTTTCAGAATATGACTCATTCGTGTGTGGGGGACTAACTGTATTTAAAGGGGAAAAGTTAAAGATTCTAAGGGCGATAAGAGAGAAACAAAGTCAATTACAAGGGAATTCCCATAAGGCTATCAACTGAGTTCTTTGTAAAAACTTTGTAGGGCAGAAGGGGTTGCATGAAATGTTCAAAGTCCTGAAAAGGAAAAACCTGAAACCTAGGATTTTCTTCTAGCAGTGTTATCATTTAAAATAGGAGAGATAAAGAATTTCTCAGCCAAGCAAAAACTAAAAGATGAATACTAAATACTAAACCTAATCTAAAAGAAATATTGCAAGATCTTCTCTAAATAGAAACTTTTTGCAGCAAAGGAACCCAATAACAAAATGAAAAGACAGCCTACGAAGCTGGAGAAAATGTTTGCAAAGGGTGAGATAAACAAAGTGTTAGTTTACAAAATATACTAACTGTTCATACAATTCAATATAAAAGAAAAGAAAGAAAAAACACAACCCAATCAAAAAAATGGGCAGAATGGGGTGGGGGTGGGGGAGATAGGGATGGGCTTGGAATTTGGGGTTGATAGAGTCAAACTATCAAACTATTCCATTTAGAATGGATTAACAGCAAGTCCTATTATATGACACAAGGAACTATATCCAGTTTTCTGGGATAAACCATAAAGGAAAAGAATATAAAAAAGAATGTATATATCTGTATGACTGAGTCATTTAGCTGTAAAGCAGAGATTGGCACAGTATTGTAAATCACTCATACTTTAACTTTTTCTAAAAAGGAAAAATGTGCAGAAGACCTAAATAGACATCTCTTGAAAGAAAACATACAGATGACTAACAGGCACATTAAAAGATGCTCAACATCAATAATTATTCAGTTCAGTTCAGTCACTCAGTTGTTTCCGACTCTTTGCGACCCCATGAATTGCAGCACGCCAGGCCTCCCTGTCCATCACCAACTCCCGGAGTTCACTCAGACTCATGTTCATCGAGTCAGTGATGCCATCCAGCCATCTCATCCTCTGTTGTCCCCTTCTCCTCCTGCCCCCAATCCTTCCCAGCATCAGAATCTTTTCCAATGAGTCAACTCTTCGCGTGAGGTGGCCAAAGTACTGGAGTTTCAGCTTTAGCATCATTCCTTCCAAAGAAATCCCAGGGCTGATCTCCTTCAGAATGGACTGGTTGGATCTCCTTGCAGTCCAGGGACTCTCAAGAGTCTTCTCCAACACCACACTTCAAAAGCATCAATTCTTCGGTGCTCAGCCTTCTTCACAGTCCAACTCTCACATCCATACATGACCACAGGAAAAATCATAGCCTTGACTAGACGGACCTTCATCAGCAAAGTAATGTCTCTGCTTTTGAATATACTATCTAGGTTGGTCATAACTTTTCTTCCAAGGAGTAAGTGTCTTTTAATTTCATGGCTGCAATCACCATCTGCAGTGATTTTGGAGCCCCAAAAATAAAGTCTGACACTGTTTCCACTGTTTCTCCATCTATTTCCCTTGAAGTGATGGGACCAGATGCCATGATCTTTGTTTTCTGAATGTTGAGCTTTAAACCAACTTTTCGCTTTCCTCTTTCACTTTCATCAAGAGGCTCTTTAGTTCTTCTTCACTTTCTGCCATAAGGGTGGTATCATCTGCGTATCTGAAGTTATTGATATTTCTCCCAGCAATCTTGATTCCAGCTTGTGTTTCTTCTAGTCCAGCATTTCTCATGATGTACTCTGCATATAAGTTAAATAAACAGGATGACAGTATACAGCCTTGATGTACTCCTTTTCCTATTTGGAACCAGTCTGTTGTTCCATGTCCAGTTCTAACTGTTGCTTCCTGACCTGCATAAAGATTTCTCACAAGGCAGGTCAGGTGGTCTGGTATTCTCATCTCTTTCAGAATTTTCCACAGTTTATTGTGATCCACACAGTCAAAGGCTTTGGCATAGTCAATAAAGCAGAAATAGATGTCTTTCTGGAACTCTCTTGCTTTTTCCATGATCCAGCAGATGTTGGCAATTTGATCTCTGGTTCCTCTGCCTTTTCTAAAACCAGCTTGAACATCAGGGAGTTCACGGTTCATGTATTGCTGAAGCCTGGCTTGGAGAATTTTGAGCATTACTTTACTAGCATGTGAGATGAGTGCAATTGTGCGATAGTCTGAGCATTCTTTGGCATTGCCTTTCTTTGGAATTGGAATGAAAACTGACCTTTTCCAGTCCTGTGGCCACTGCTGAGTTTTCCAAATTTGAAATGCAAATCAAAACCACAATGAATTATCACTTCCTACCAGTCAGAATGGTTATCACCAAAATGTCTACAAATAATAAATGCTGGAGAGAGTGTGGAGAAAAGTGAACACTCTCATGCTGCTGATGGGAATGTAAAGTGGTGCAACCACTATGGAAAACAGTATGGAATTTCCTTAAAAATTAAAAAAAGAGCTACCAAATGATCTAGCAATCCCACTTCTGGGCATATATCTAGAAAAGATGAAAATTCTAATTTGAAAAGATACATGCACCCCAGTATTCATAGCAGCAGAATTCATGATTGCTAAAACATGGAAACATCCCAACTGCCCATCAACAGACAACTGGTGTAAGAAGATGTGATACATAATTGAATACCATTCAGCTATACAAAAGAATGTAACACTGCCATTGGCAGCAACACGGATGGGCTTAGAGAATATTATGCTTAGTGAAAGGTCAGAGAAAGACAGATATTGTATGACATCTGGAATCTAAAGAATAATGCAAGGACTTTGCTGGTGGTTCAGTGGTTTAGGTTCAGTGGTTTAGACACAGTGTTTCCACTGCAGGGGGTGCAGTTCAGGTCCCTGGCTAGGGAAGTAAGATCCCACATGCCACATAAAGACATCTGAAATAAATAAGAATAAAAAATAATACAAATGAATCTATATACAAAACAGAAATAGATTCACTGACATAGAAAACAAAGTTATGGTTACCAAAGGGGAAAGAGTGTGGACAACAGATAAATTAGGACTTGGGGATTAACAGGTACAGAGTATCATACATGAAGTAGATAAGCAACAAGGATTTACTGTATACTACAGGGAGCTACATTCAATCTTACAATAACCTATAACAGAAAATAATCTGAAAAAATATATAACCAAATCACTTTGCTGTATACCTGAAACTAACACAATATTTTTAAATGAAGTATACTTCAATTAAAAAAACACCAAAAAGTGTGGTAGCATAGTGTAATTATAGCTTTGTTTTTTTAGCAGTATATAAAATAAAATACATCTTTGAATTGACTCTTTAAGTCTCACATCTATGAAGTATCATAAGTGGAGAGAATCAAATGAATTACATGTTGGAGTGACCTGGCACATCTCTTTTCACGTATCCATGTATTTTAGAAATACTTGGTTTTCTGGTCTTCCATTGTTTATGAATCTCCTTTCTGAGAGACACATTTTATCTTCTAAACTTATGAATGCACAAATGAATGGATGAATGAATAAATATGAATGGCCTACAAGTTATTGTGCCTCCTTCAAAGGACTTTACCTGTCCACTCTGGTAGGATGATTTTGTACTTTAATGTTTGTAGGGCAGTTTTTTTTTTTTTTTTAATGTTCGATTTCCTTTCACTCTTGAAAAGGAAGAATCATTTTACCATCACCCTTACTCCTTGCGCATTATGCTGTGGACATAATAAAGAAATGATACTGGTGGATATACTATGCTCCATCAGTCACTCTTCCGTGAATGCCCAGCCAGACTTTCTCCAGTCATGACTCAAGAAGAAAGTAATGTTATCTGCAAACTGCAGTCGCTTGAGTTTACATTTGCAAGGGAAATTGTAACCTAGGAACAATCCTTTATTTCGAGGGGATTAGAGCTTCAGCTGATATTGGACGCTCTTATTTGTTTCTATAAATTTTTAACAGCTTGAAATGGCATTAAACTCTGCAGAGAGCACAATATAATGCCACTAATCCTGTTGATCTTACATTGCTTTACAGAGGCGAGAACTGCAATAAATCCTTTTATGTGTAAATCAGAAGAGATGTTAGCCGTTTCTCTGCAAGGACATATCTTATTACTAGAGTTGGCTGAGATAAGTTAGAACTCAAATATTAAACCTGAAATGTCTTTTCTCGTTCCCTTTGCTAGTCCACCAATTCTCTTCCTTCTCCCATTCCCCCTTCCCCAAATAATTGAACCTTTCTTGTATCTATCATCCATTTATCTATCCATCACATGCAAAATCTCAGTGTCTGACTATTCCGCCATTTTAGGACACATTTCTGCAAAGCATTGTGACAAATGATTTTTGAAGGTGCACAGTAAGACTTGATTTTTAAGATCTTGCTGTCTAGTGGGAGGGATAAGTCAAATGCACAGGTAACAGAAACTTAAGGCTGGATTTGGCAGGATATGGATTTGAGAGGATAGTGGTTAAGGGCAAGGACTCAGCAGACGGAATCTATGCTTGTCTGTTACATGCATGTGTGCACGCTAAGTTGCTCAATGGTGTCCAACTCTTTTCGACCCTGTAGGCTGTAGCCCTCTAGGTGCCTTTGTTCATGAGATGCTCCAGGCAAGAATACTGGAGTGGATTGCTGTGCCCTCCTTCAGGGGATCTACCTGACCCAGAGACTGAACCCATGTCTCTTACATCTCCTGCATTGGCAGGTGGGGTTTTTCTTATTTTTATTTTTTTTTACCACTAGTACTACCTGGGAAGCCCTTCCTACCCATACTTCCCCAGGCAAATCCTTTGATGTATCTGAACCTCAGGGTCTGTCATCTACAATGTCAACCACATAGGACTGTTGTAATGATTTTAAAAAATAAGTATTTAGCACAATGCTATTTATTCCTATAAGTAATATTATAATCTGTGCTCAAGAGGTATATAGTATGTGTTAGCTGCTCAGTCATGTCTGATTCTTTGCAACATGGACTGTAGCCCACCAGGATCCTCTGTCCATGGCATTCTTCAGGCAAGATTACTGGAGTGGGTAGCCATTTCCTTCTCCAGGGGATCTTTCTGATCCAGGGATCAAACCCGAGTCTCCTGTATTGAAGGCAGATTCTTTACTGTCTGAGCTACCAGGGAAGTCCCATGTTGTTGCTCAGCTGTGTCTGACTCTTTGCGATGGCATGGACTAAGAAATAACCAATCTGACCCTTACATTATTATCAATAGTCGATCTACCTAGCCACCAATAAAAACATATCAAATTTTGTTTTCCTTTTGTGTAGCTTTCAGAAATAAAGCTAGCTAAAAGGCCCCGAGCTATCATCAGCATTATAGTAGTTTCTTTATACAGATGGTAAGGCTATCCCTGAGAAAAGATGCTCCTGGAATTGTCTTTCTTATGGTAGACATATGTTGTGGTAAACCACTTGTGCCGTTCAGTGAATCCCTACTCTTGCAAGAAATGATATCCAACTGTGTTCCTGTCCCAGAGCTGGATTTGTCCAGAACAAGGATAGTCATGTATGACATAGGTCACCATATTTGCTCTGCTCGGTCCAGTATAAATCAGGCCCACTGCCTTCTGCCAGCCGTAAGCTTGCAAGCCATGCTTGGTGTCTTCCCATATGCTATTATACTCACTTGCATCCTAGCACTTTCTATACTTGCAGCACCTTTGTCCCCATTCCGACACAGTCATCAATGATTCATACATTTCTTGGGAAAGAAAGAACCACAGTTTCTAGAACTTCAGAGGATCAGAAGAGACCAACCTATTTCAAAACTTTGGCAGTCTGGAATTCCCACTGGAAGAGAGGAACAACAGAGGAAAATGTAACAGCCTAGAATCAGAACCTCAGAGTGACTTCTGGCCCAAGTTCTTATTTACTGTGTTGACTGAACAAATTACCAAGACTTTGGGGGCCTCAGGTGAATGAATTCACTACATAGTAAATGTATTATGCGAAATAAGCTTATTGCATTCACCAGTCCATCCATTTAATATTTATAAAGTACTTGATTCTGCACTGTGCAGAATACAAGATATTTCTATTATATAAGATCTAGGCACATGCACACACTGACTCCATTACTCAGAATGTGATAGGAGCTGCAAATAAAGATACAAAATGGTGAGGGGCTGTACCTGTTCTATTGTGGGTCTCTAAGCTACTTCTCAGTTCTAACCATAGGGCCAGATCTGTCATTGGTTTCTTAAAGTTCACAAACACATCTTGAAGCATCACCTCTCTGGGACCCTGCAGTTTCGTCTTGAAAATGAGGCAAATGAATTTAACAGCTATTTCGAAGAAATTTTTTTCCTCCCAGTGGGAAAGGGGGAAATCCTGGGGATAAGTAATTCAATGGCCACATACGTTTATCACATTTGTCTCTGAACTTCACTGTGCATTGGTCAGTGACAATATCCTTGTCATCTTTTGATATATAAGGAGACTGAGGCTCTTAGAGGCCTAAGCACTTACTAGGAGGATAAACCAGGGTATGGATGCTCCGTACAGGACTGTAAATGTAATGCACAGAGAAGTAATTGCTGGGTTAATTCTCCAAACTAAAACTCAGTTTTGCCATCAATATTTTCTTCTCCTGATCTATAACACAACCAGTGGAGGAGATGATGTGTAGTAACACCAGTTTCTTGGTTAATCATCTTCATCTGAGTTTGTGCTGTTAGGATGAACTCAGCCAGACAATGTTTTTTCCTGCCAATAGGTGGCAGAGGAGGCAAATTTGTCTGATAATGGAAATAAAAAATATCTGAAAGGAGGGAGCATGGATTGGGACCTCCTGTTTGGTCAACTTACATTTAGCATGCAGTCACATTGCAAAGCCCACCTCAGTGCAGGTTTGAGCACTCTTTGCTTGTCTGCTAAGCCGCTTCAGTTGCGTCCGACTCTTTGTGACACTATGGAGTGGAGCCTGCCAGGCTCCCCTGTCCATGGGCTCCTCCAGGCAAGAATATTGGAGTGGGCTGCCATACTATATCTTCTACTGACACATACACTTATTCTTTTAACTAATTTTAGGCTCTTTTAACTAACTGAAAAATATCTGTATATTTTGCTTGCTAAACTGAGATCTTGGAGGTCATGGCCATAAAATTAGCCATCTTGATGCTACAGTGTCAAATATAGTAATCATTTATTATTTGTTGCAGAAATGAATTTATTACTAGAGAAATAGGTAACAAGGAAGGACTGGGATGTTTTCTAAACTGCATCACCTTCTTCTAGAGGATGGCTGAAGTGACCACAGGAAAATGAGACATGATAGAAAGTATGGTAATACTTTGGCTCTTGTGACACGTTAGCCGTAACATATTTCAGAGCCATATCTGTATTCACATATGACTCTGTTGCATGTAATTTAACATCTCTGAGCTTGTTTACTCATGTAAAATGTGAAAAATAATGCTTCAAAGAACTGTCACCAGCTTAAGTAACTAATAAGCAAATTTAAGATATACATTTTAATATAATACACATATATAAAGAATGGTGACTACTTCTATTATCTCTGTGACAAACCATTTTCTCTTTGAAATGACATTTGATATCTTTAGAGTCAGTAAAATTAGCAAACTATCAGAAGAAGTTTATTCTTTTTCTTATATCACCTGACTTTGCTACCAAGGAATTAAAGGAAATTTTGCAGGTTAAAAATGGTTGGTTCACTGAAGGAAAAATATAGTTGCAATTGTGATTTATGTGTATGATTTTTCTCTTATGAACAATTTAGAAATGAATAGTGCTTATTTTATGTGGTGTTGATTTTTATGCTAAATTTAAAAAGTTTTTCTCTAAAGATCCTGAATTGTGTTCCCTATCTGATCCTAGAGGCTTTTTCTTTGTGGAATATTTATAAATTAAAATTAAATTTGGTGGGATATAATTAAACATATGACTTTAAACTGAGGTCTGTGAGAGTTTGAAAACAAAGAATACTTCTGGCAAGGAGAAAATGCTTGAAATTTGTGGTTCGGCAAGCTGCCTGCGGGCTTCCTGGTGGCTCAGACGGTAAAGAATCCACCTGCAAGTTGGGATACCTGGGTTTGATCCCCGGGTTCTTGCCTGGGAAATCCCATGGAGAGAGGAACCTGGTTGGCTACAGTCCATGGGGTCACAAAGAAGTCGGACACGAGTAAGCACGCTGCATGCACACACCACACACACCAGCTGCTTGTAGAATGATTCAAAAACTGTCACTGGGAAATCAGAGGATGGACAGACGGAGTCTGAGCTACGCTGGCTGTGTTACCAGTGGCTGTGCAGTCTCCTCCACCCAGCTCAGTCCTGGGTCATGTAGCTGCATCTCTAGCTGGTGGGTTGGAATGCATGTGAGGAACAAATGTCTCATCAAACAATAGAACCTGTGCATTCTGGGGCCACACACTAGATCCCACCATCATTGAAAGACCAAAAACCAATACGAGGAAGTGACGCAATCTCCACATGCTGAATTCACCCTAATTCCTTAAAGTTATCTTTTTCTTGAGGATGTGCAGCCTGCAAAGCCCAGTGCTTTAAACAGATGCTGTGGTGTTACCATCCTCACCCCCTGTCTTAAGCTGTATCCAGAAGGATTTCTTCTGATTTCTGTCTGTAGAATGAGATTTCTTTTCTAGTGCTTGGGAGCTCTCCATGGTGTCGTGTGGATGCTTCGAAATGAAGACTTTCCTTTTTTAATCCTTTCTTTTTCTTAGATAGAATTGCCTTTTGTAATTTTTGCTTTTTTGTTGTTAAAAAAATTCAAAAAGAAAGGAGAAAAAGCAGCAGCAGGACTCCAGTTGGTGACTGCAGCCCGGCTGTTCCAGAAGACAGCTGTGACTGGTTGGTAAAAGGGCCACTGTCATCATCTTCCCCAGACTGAAATCGACTTCTCGCAACATTTCCCTCTGGGGGCTAGGGAGCTTAACTGTTTAATTGATTAAAATGAAATAACCGTCTAAACATTTTCAAGTTCTGGCCTCAAAGAGAAAAAAGTCTTTTGAAGCATCTCTCTCTTGAACCAAAATCTCAGTTCAGTGCCTCAGCACCAGTGTTTAAATGCTAAATCATTCAAGATCTGTTCTCAATATACGTTTTTCTTATTGAGAAATCTCACACGTGATTTAGCATAAATTATAGCTTACTGTGATGATCATCCATAAGTGAAATACTCTCAGTTGAGTTAAAATGTCATTAATTGATTGGGGAAATCTGAAAAAGATCATGTGACGGCCATGTGTAACTACTCAAGAAAAAAAGAAAAAAAAAGGTTTCTAAAGGAATGAGCTTTATTCTCAACTGCTGAATGTCCCAGATCTCTGCAGTGGTCACTGGAGTATTGTGGTGATATGAGTGATACAAGTTAGGCTGGGAAAATAATGACCATGAGCACAAATGACCAGACTGTGGGCATGAGCAAGCTCAAACTCCGCTAACACACATGTTCTGTAGGAAAATTTGAGACTACTTTGAGAAAATTTAAAGATGTGCCCATTACTTGGCTCCTCAATTCCATTTCTAAAAATGCATCCTAACGGAATTCAGGATGTGTGCAAAGATTCACTTGCAAAGATGTTCATTGTAAAATTATGATAGAAACTGGAAACAACTGAGCCAGTCAACAAAAGGATATTTACAATGCTGGTTAAATAAATCATGGTATAAATTCCTACAGTGCTATGCCATTCAGCTTGAAATGAAGTGAATGGAAACAGGTTAAAAGGTATGCATGCAGCAAACAGAGATCCTGCGCATCACAGTTAAGATCCTGCATAGCCAAACAAATAGATAAACAATTTTTAAAAGTATGTGGATATAATTCCTTTTTTTTTTTTTTTAAACTAAAGCATATGAAAAAATCCAGAAAATATACTTGAAAAG
This sequence comes from Nanger dama, assembly GCA_917880005.1. Taxonomy (NCBI): domain Eukaryota; kingdom Metazoa; phylum Chordata; class Mammalia; order Artiodactyla; family Bovidae; genus Nanger; species Nanger dama. The sequence goes on from CAKJTW010000051.1 coordinate 11,752,001, forward strand.
CTTACTAATGTGGTTATATAGTAAGTCATGGGGTTACAGTTTTTTGTTTTTTTCTTTTTAATCCTTGTGTTTCCTGGTATTCTCTACTTTTTCCTCAATGAACATGTATTGCATGTTTGATAATATTGCAATACTGGCCCACACTTCTCTACTTTGAGATGGCTCAGAGTCTCTCAGTTCACCTCAAATTAGTCACAGTAACCATTCTGGGCAAAACGCTATTTAGAACACAGAATCTCTTTAGGATCTAAAGATTTTGCAGTTGTAACATCTTAACACTTTCTTATTTATCTTTTTTATATGGCTTAAATATATACTTCCTCAAAATATGATATTATACATGTTAATGTTTTAAATTAGTATATTTTATTCTTGAAAATATATTGGAATAGTTCTTGTGATAACTGTTTAAGCAATGGGGAACATCCAGGGCTTGCAATCACTTCCTCAGAAAGTGGGTTTGTCATGGATTTGAATCACTTTAGAAAGGATACTGGGTAGTGATCTTCAGAATTCTTTGAAGTATGTAGTGAAACAGAGAACTAAATTACAGTCAGGAAGAAAAAGAAAGGGCACTCCTGTAAGGAGAAAGTTCCTCCATCTTCATTCCTATACAAGTATCCCTAGGAACTACAAACTGTCTTTAAGTTCTATGAATGAGCTAGTCTACTCTCTCCCTATCTCCATTATGCCTGGAGTTAAATAATCATGATCGGGGTCAGAGAAGAGAACACATGTGAAATGGTCAGTATAAGTCACAGCAATATTTTCTTAGATTCATCTCCCAAGGCAAAAGAATTAAAAGTAAAAATAAACAAATGGGACCTAATCAAACTTAAAAGCTTTTATACAGCAAAGGAAATCATCAACAAAATGAAAAGGTAGCCTACGAAATGGGAGAAAATATTTGCAAATGAAGCAACTGACAAGGGTTATTTTCCCAAATACATTAACAGCTCATACAATGCAATATCAGAAAACGAAACAACCAAATCAAAAAATGGGCAGAAGACCTAAATAGACATTCCTTGAAAGAAAACATACAGATGGTCAATAGGCACCTGAAAAAATTGCTCAACATTGTTAAATTATTAGAGAAATGCCAATCAGAACCACAGTGAGTTGTTACCTCATACCAGTCAGAATAGCTGTCATCAAAAAGTCTTCAAAACAAATGTTGGAAAGGATGTGGAGAAAGGGACACACTTGTACACTGTTGGTGGGAATGTAAATTGGTGAAGCCATATGGAAAACAGTATGGAGGTTCCTTAAAGAGCTAAACATAGAAATACCATATGATCTAGCAATTCCACTTCTGGCTATATATTTGGGGAAAAAGGAAATACTAATCAAAAAGATTCGTGCACCCCAGTGTTCATAGCAGCACTGTTTACAATAGTCAAGACATAGAAGCAACCCAAGCGCCCATCAACAGTTGATTGGATTAGGAAAGGTGGTACATATATATGATTGAATATTACTCAGCCATAAAAATAATGTAACGTTGCCATTTGCAGCAGTGTGGCTTTGCTTAGAGAACACTATGCTTAGTGACTTATTTCACTATTTCATTAGTGAAATGAGTCAAAGACAAATACTATATATGATGTCACTTATATATGGAATCTAAAAAATAATACAAGTGAATCTATATACAAAACAGAAACAGACTCACAGATAAAGAAACCAAACTTGTGGTTACCAAAGGGGAGAGGGAAACAGGGAGGGACAAATTAGAAGTTTTGAATTAACAGATATAAAACTGCTATATAGAAAATAAATAAGCAACAAGGATTTACCGTATAAAATGGAATAATACCCATTATCTTGTAATAATCTATAATGAAATATCATCTGCAAAAATACTGAATCACTTCTGTACACCTGAAATGATTCTTGAAATTCAACTAGACCAGTTTTTTTAAAAAGAGTGAAGAGCTATGTACTGGGGGGATATAATGGAAAACAAACTGTATCATGCATCCTTCAGGCGCACCATTTATAATTTTCTAAAGAGCATTATTCCCAACCACTGATAGGCCTGATATCCCAAATTTTACATCCAGGTTTCCTACTACCACAGGTCCTAATGCTTATCAACTTTACCTCCATCAGTGTGTATACCTTTGTTAGTAAGCCTGCATCACTTTTTGACTAGGTCCTTAGAGGGGAGCAAATGTAGAACTAAGATTAAGGTCTGGACAAACAATTGCCATGGAAACTGGGTTAAGGGACCTTGCTTTTGTGTGAACTGAATTAATCATTCATTTATTTGGCTTGCTTTATTCAGGCTGTGGGTATATAGTTCATGCTAAATGAGCAAATTCCAGATCTTCATTTCACTCGGAATTAAGACTTTTGCATTCAACAGCAAGCTCTTACTCGTTTACTATTTGGAAGAAACCAACTTAGCCTAGCAGACCTCAAAGTATTACAATGGTCTCTCCAAAATTTCCATGGAATTGCTGTAAACTCCCCATGACATTTCCTTGTAAACATGTCCAGCCCTTCCAAATTCCCATCCTCCCAGATGGGCAGTTAGGGTTTTTTCCCCTCCATGGTAATACATTACCCTGTAAAGTCTTTATCATAGCACTTAGGATATTATATGATAACTTTTTTTTTTTGTCTTAGAGTTTGAGCACTTTGAAGGCTAGGACTATGAATTATGAATCTCTCCATATTCAGATCCTATGTCTGCCATAAAATAGGCAATTGATGCGCTGAATTCACATGGACTAAATGAGGAGATAACTGTAAGAATATGACATTCTCCCTGTGAAGAAAGCATAGGCCAGGATGTCCATTTACTGTTAATATAATCTTAATGTATGGGCTCATAGTGATAAAAAGCAAGAAAGGGAAGCAATGATATTTATATACACTTATATAAAATATATTTTATAGTGCCCCTTTAGTGATACATAAGACTGGAAGAAAAGTAGGAGTTTTTCTCTCTATTGTGAAGTCAGTTTGGAAAATGTGGATACTTTACAAGCCTTTGACTGCTGGAGCATTTATATGCATATGCAGTTACCGCTCAGTCTCCTCAGATAACTTCTTTTTCAATAAAATTGGAGCTAACTTCTGCAAAAAGCTGATACCATTCTGTCACTCAGACATCTAACCCTGTATCAGAGTCACTGCACCACATGTCAGCTAGCTCACCCAAACTTGTCTGGAGCAACAAACAGTCAGAATAATGGCATATTTCATTTCAAAATAGCAGTGGGATTAAAGAAGCTTTTACTTTCTCAGGCATTACATAAAACACCATTTAGTGTATCATTACTAAGAAAAAGTTAAGATTTCTGTGTTGTTTCTGTGTTTTTTTTTCCCCTTTCCTTTTCTGTTCATGTCTGTTTACCTCTATCATCTGTGAAGCCCTACTCATCACACATAATTTAGGGCAAAAATGTCTCATAATGGCAGATTCAAGGAACTCCTAGAAGTATCCTGAAATTCACATAGTAAAACACATTGGGTTAAAATCTTGTCTTTAGCTCCAGAACTTAGAGGGCAGAAGTTAGACACTTCTCCATTCTTAAAGTTCAATGGCAAAACATGTTAGGTATAAATTAAGTGTCAGACAATACATTGGGTTCCTAGAGGGGTGTTTGGAACAGAAGAGGAATAAGTTGAAGTGGCTTTTCTTGAAGGGCTTACAGTTTGGTAATGAAAAAAGACAGTATGATAATGAAAAAGACAGTATCCCAGAGAGGGCTTTGGGATACTAGAGGAGGGACGTATTCTTTTCTATATATTCTTTTGCAGTTACATTCATTTTTTTTTTAATCACTTGTAATTCTAGAGTCCTGACTTGTATAATCTTTCAGGCCTGGTAAAACCGAGTCATCATTTGTCAGTCCCTGCAACCTATATCACCTCTTCCTGGGATCCATGGTTATGCCCCTCATCTTTGATCTCTGTCCTCCTCTTGGTTTTAGGACAGCTCTCAATACCTACTGCTATTGTAAACAGTGCTGCAATGAAATGGAGTACATGTATCTTTAGCAACCTAAATGTCCATTGAGAGAGGAATGGATAAAGAAGATATGGTACATACGTACAATGGAATATTACTCAGTGATTAAATGGAATGAAACTGTGCCATTTGCAAAGATGTAGATGGACCTAGAGAGCATCATACAGAATGAAGTAAGTCAGAAAGAGAAAAACAAAATCACATATTACCACCTACATATGGAATCTAGAAAAATGGTGCCAATGAACCTACCTGCAAGACAGGAACAGAGATCCAGACCTAGAGACTGCGCTGTGGACGGAAGGCAGGGGTGGGGCAAATTGGAAGAGAAGCACTGACGTCTGTACACTACCATGTGTAAAGTAGAGAGCCAGTGGGAAGTTGTATAACAGGGAGCTCAGCTCGGTGCTCTATGATGACCTAGAAGGATAGGATTGGGGTGGGGTGAGAGGGAGGCTTACAGAGAAGGAGATATATGATATATGTATACACATAGCTGATTCATTTTGTTGTAGAGCAGAAACTAACACAACATTGTAAAGCAATTATATTACAATAAAAAAAAATATACTGCCAAAATAAAGCTGATATTCCTGGGTTTTGAAACTGGTCATTTGGTTTACCTGGTTACACGCACCTGGGGTTTTCACACCAGGTTTTTCCTCTGTCTCTTCATGGGTTGAAACTGCAGCAACCCAGTCACAGAATTGGCAAGTTGCTGAATGCAGCTGCCAGACAGAGACTTCTGTCTGTTACATCAGAAGGCCAGTGGATTCATTGTTGTGTCATGGAACTCAAGGGGACACCTAGCCCTCTCTAGTTGCCACTTAAACACACAATTAGGGCAGGTTAGTTTCAGTAGAATGGAAATTTAATCAAGCAAATTATTTCATTTACTATTCAATAAGCATTTACTCAGCACTTTCTGGGTGTCAGGCACTGTGCTAAGAATTGGAAATTCAAAAATAATTTTCAAGTGTGCCTTTGATGAAGAATTGATGCTTTTGGACTGTGCTGTTGGAGGAGTCTTGAGAGTCCCTTGGACTGCAAGGAGCTCAAACCAGTCATTCCTAAAGGAAATCACTCTTGAATATTCATTGGAAGGACTGATGCTGAAGCTGAAAACTCCAATACTTTGGCCACCTGATGCAAAGAACTGATTCATTGCAAAAGACCCTGATGCTGGGAAAGACTGAAGGCAGGAGGAGAAGGGAAGACAGAGGGATGAGCTGGTTGGATGGCATTACCGACTTGATGGACATGAGTTTGAGCAAGCTCCGGGAGTTGGTGATGGACAGGAAAGCCCGGCATGCGGCAGTACATGGGGTCACAAAGAGTTGGACACAACTGAGCAAATGAACTGAACTATCATAAAAGCTAAATAGAGATATTGAGTGGGTAGAAAACAGACCCAGAGAACTAAAGAAACCTCTACAGAAGGGGAACAGTCCAACGGGTCTTAAGAAACAGGACTTTATCAAGGAGTAGAGAGCAGCCTGTTCCAAGCCATGGGAGAGAGTGAAAGAAGTGTGACTTGGGAATGATTTTAGTGTAAATGGGGGAGGAAGAAAGGATCCAAAGGATTGACAGGTTGTGCCTGAGGTCTAAGTGAACTGTTTTCCTGCCTGTGCATCTCCTGTTGTGTTTTTCCTCTCCTTCCGTGGAAAAGAATCTCCACTTCCTCTCTTCCTGCTAGAGACCAGATAGTGAATAACTCATTACTCTCTAAATGTAAACTTCAGCATGTTTGGGGAGAAAATGTTACATTCTTGACCATTATCGTGGATACTAAACTTTACTAGGTGGTATCCCAATGATCTGAAAGAATTAATACAATTATTTGCAATTGAAATCTATGCAGCGATTTATGTTTAAGTCATTAAAACACTTGGTGCATCTGATTCATCATTTAACCATCATACAAAATGGGACCCTGCATCTTGGAAACAACTCTGGTTGTTGCGAATGCATTTACATTCACAAAAGGATCTTGACAGCTTACAGTCATCAAGGAGAGCCTCTGTGTTCTGAAACTGAAATACTTATATGAAGAGTGAGAAGATGATTCTTACTCTAAGCACACACACTTTTCGAATTTTAATTTTCAAGATTGAAGATGAACAATTTGGAGAAAGATGGACTAAGCTAGTGATTCTCAAGCTAAACTCGATGTAGAAAAGAATCACACATGGAACTTGTTAAAAATAAAGGGGGTATATTCCTAAGTATTTTATTCTTTTTGTTGCAATGGTGAATGGAATTGTTTCCTTAACTTCTTTTTCTACTTTCTCATTATTAGTGTATAGGAATGCAAGTGATTTCTGAGTGTTGATTTTATATCCTGCAACTTTACTATATTCATTGATTAGCTCTAGTAGTTTTCTGGTCGAGTCTTTAGGATTTTCTATGTATAGGATCATGTCATCTGCAAACAGTGAGAGTTTTACTTCTTCTTTTCCAATTTGGATTCCTTTTATTTCTTTTTCTGCTCTGATTGCTGTGGCCAAAACTTCCAGAACTATATTGAATAGTAGTGGTGAAAGTGGGCACCCTTGTCTTGTTCCTGACTTTAGGGGAAATGCTTTCAATTTTTCACCATTGCAACGAAAAGAATAAAATACTTAGGAATATACCTACCTAAAGAAACTAAAGACCTATATATCAAAAACTATAAAACACTGATGAAAGAAATCAAAGAGGACACTAATAGATGGAGAAATATACCATGTTCATGGGTCGGAAGAGTCAATATAGTGAAAATGAGTATACTACCCAAACCAATCTACAGATTCAGTGCAATTCCTATCAAGCTACCAGCAGTATTTTTCACAGAACTAGATAAAATAATCTCAAGATTTGTATGGAAATACAACAAACCTCGAATAGCAAAAGCAATTTTGAGAAAGAAGAATGGAACTGGAGGAATCAACTTGCCTGACTTCAGGCTCTACTACAAAGCCACAGTCATTAAGACAGTATGGTACTGGCACAAAGACAGAAATATAGATCAGTGGAACAAAATAGAAAGCCCAGAGATAAATCCACACACCTATGGACACCTTATCTTCGACAAAGGAGGCAAGAATATACAAAGGAATAAAGACATTCTCTTTAACAGGTGGTGCTGGGAAAACTGGTCAACCACTTGTAAAAGAATGAAACTAGACCTCTTTCTAACACCACACACAAAAATAAACTCAAAATGGATTAAAGATCTAAACGTAAGACCAGAAACTATAAAACTCCTAGAGGAAAACATAGGCAAAACACTCTCTGACATAAATCACAGCAGGATCCTCTATGATCCACCTCCCAGTATACTGGAAATAAAAGCAAAGATAAACAAATGGGATCTAATTAAAATTAAAAGCTTCTGCACAACAAAGGAAACTATAAGCAAGGTGAAAAGACAGCCTTCTGAATGGGAGAAAACAATAGCAAATGAAATAACTGACAAACAACTAATCTCAAAGATATACAAGCAACTTTTGCAGCTCAACTCCAGAAAAATAAACGAACCAATCAAAAAATGGGCCAAAGAACTAAACAGGCATTTCTCCAAAGAAGACATACGGATGGCTAACAAACACATGAAAAGATGCTCAACATCACTCATTATCAGAGAAATGCAAATCAAGACCACAATGAGGTACCATTTCACACCAGTCAGAATGGCTGCGATCCAAAAGTCTACAAGCAATAAATGCTGGAGAGGATGTGGAGAAAAGGGAACCCTCTTACACTGTTGGTGGGAATGTAAACTAGTACAGCCACTATGGAAAACAGTGTGGAGATTCCTTAAAAAATTGCAAGTAGAACAGCCTTATGACCCAGCAATCCCACTGCTGGGCATACACACTGAGGAAACCAGAATTGAAAGAGACACATGTACCCCAATGTTCATTGCAGCGCTGTTTATTATAGCCAGGACATGGAAGCAACCTAGATGTCCATCAGCAGATGAATGGATAAGAAAGCTATGGTACGTATACACAATGGAGTACTACTCAGCCCTTAGAAAGAATAAATTTGAATCAGTTCTAATGAGATGGATGAAACTGGAGCCGATTATACAGAGTGAAATAAGCCAGGAAGAAAAACACCAATACAGTATACTGACACATATATATGGAATTTAGAAAGATAGTAATGATGACCCTGTATGTGAGACAACAAAAGAGACACAGAGGTATAGAAAGGACTTTTGGCCTCTGAGGGGAGAGGAGAGGGTGGGATGGTTTGGGAGAATGGCATTGAAACATGTATACTATCATGTAAGAAACGAAGCGCCAGTCTATGTTCAATACAGGATTCAGGATGCTTGGGGCTAGAGCATGGGGATGATCCAGAGAGAGGATATGGGGTGGGGGGGTGGGTTCAGGATTGGGAGCTCGTGTACACCTGTGGCTGATTCATGTCAATGTATGGCAAAACCAATACAGTATTGTAATATAGAATAAAGTATTAAAAAAATAAAGGGGGAAGGATCTGGAAATCAGAATTAAAAAAATCCACAGGTGGCTCTTGCACACAGTCAGGTTTGTAAATTCCAGGGTTGGATGACCTTTTCTAATATGTCTATCAGAAGACTGTTAGGCAGTTTTCTGGGTGAATAGCTAAATGATGTAAAAAAAAAAAGCCCACTTGAATCTAAATAAACAATACAAATGAATGCATAAGAAAAACACAAAGACTCACAGATAAAGAAAATAAGTTTTAGGTTGTCAAATGTGAGATGTGGGGAGGAATAAAACAAGAGTACGGAGTTAAAGAATACAAAGTTCTATGTATAAAATAGACAAAAAGGATTTACTGTTCTAGCATAGGGAATTAGACCCATTATCTTGTAATAACCTATAATGGAATATAATCTGCAAAAATACTGAATCACTATGCTCTATCCTAGAAATAAACACAATACTGTAAATCAACTGTACTTCAATTAAAAAAACCCACCTATTCAAGATTGAATTGTATAAAAAGAGAATTGGTTGTTAAGACTTCCCTGGTGGTCCAATGGCTAAAACTCCGTGTTTCCAACACAGGGGAGCATCCTTGGTCAGGGAACTAGATCCCACATGCCACCACTAAGAGTTCCCACGCCTCAACTAGAGATCCTGAGTGCCTCAGCTAAGACCCAGCACAGCCAAAAAAAAAAAAAAAAAAATTAAGAGAGAATTTGTTGGAGTAGAATGCCCAAGTGTTTTTTTTTTTAATTATATAAGATTGTTTTAAAAACCATATTTGACCACTATATACATTATATATAGTTCAATATAGCCAAGTACCAAGTGTGAATCTAGAGTTCACTGGTTGGTTGCGTTCCTCCCATTCCTATTAGTAATAAACATCTGCCACCTTTGGTCATGGATTCATAAGAGTATTTATTCATCCCCCAGGCAGACTAAGGTGCTGTTACTTCTCTTGGCGAAAGCAGTAACTTTAAACTGTATAACATCTATGAGAATAAGGGAAGTAAAGATTAACTTTCTGCTGTTGTGAAGTTTCACATGGTTGGCTGTTTTTTAAAAAGTTGCTGGCTGAATGCTAAAACATTTAACAAAATTTATGAGACTGAATGACTGAGTGTACATAGGTGCACACACATACACACGAGGTTTACGGTAGAAAATCAAATACTAATTTTTAAATAGCAAAACATGACATTTGTTCTTTCCCTTACAATGGTTCAAATGTGTATCTGCTAAAGGAGGGATACAGTTGGTGAGGTCTGGGTCAGTGCCCTATTCCATTGGGAATTGAGTGAAGTCGCTCAGTCATGTCCGACTCTGCGACCCTGTGGACTGTAGCCCACCAGGCTCCTCCATCCATGGGATTCTCCAGGCAAGAATACTGGAGTGGGTTGCCATTTCCTTCTCCAAGGGATCTTCCAGACCCAGGGATAGAACCCAGGTTTCCCACATTGCACGCAGACACTTTAACCTCTGAGCCACCAGGGAAGCCCCACTCCACAGGGAAAGGGGTTAGAAAAAGGAGAAAAGTGTTCGATAGTCATGCCAGAACCAGGTGGCATGAGAGAAGAACATTTTTTTTTAAGGCAGAGGAGGGGCATTGTTATCAGAAAAATAAAAGCTATCTGGCAGATAAAAACAATACAGGTCCCTTACCATTATAAATCAGATTACAATATTACTTGTTTTCTCCAGAACTAAAATTTCATCAGGGATACCGAAAAGAGGGCTGTTTCATCTAGCTTTATTCCTGAGCCATTTGAAAATGGAACACAAAGGTTTGCATACATTAGCCACTTGGTAAATACCAGAAGAACAGAAAAGAAGGTGGGTAGGCAGGCATTTTCCAGCTTGAAAAAAATTGTGTTGATGTGCTTCAGAGAAGAATATGGTTCCAAATGTATGGTAACTAGATGCAAAAATAATTATAAAACAGTATGGTTTTGTCAGTTAAGTCTTAAGATTTGCATGTGAGATGAAAACGAGTCATTGTTTTGGTTGCTGTCCCAATCAAGTATACTGTTCGTATGTGTCAAAGCTGCTTTTATTGAAACAAGCAGAATCAGGCATTCCACTTTCACTAACAAATGCCATGAGAAATTACAAGTTGTTATGTGCCATTGGACTAAGCATTTTCTCTTGGCACTGTTTCCTAAGACCAGTGTTTTGTCCAGTAGTAACAGTTTATAAACTTAATTGATGACCAAGCCACTAAAGAGATCCTAACTCCATTTCACTCTTTTCTTCTATTAACCCTCACTTTGATTTTCTGATTTTTTTTTTCTTCATGGTCTCTCCCCATTCTGCACAGTAAAATCCATTCAAAACCTGATTCTTCGCTCTTCTCACGTTATCAAGCTTCTCTAAAGACTTCATTACAATATTTGCTTTTCCCTACTTCTTTTTCCTTTTTCTCGTTCTCTTCCCTCCAAGTTACTTCCTTATCTCTTTTCAAGATGAATGTCGAGTTGGAGAAGTGAACTGAAAAAGGTTTAGAGGAAATGAAAAACTGTTGAGAGAGAAAGTAAAATAAAAATAAGAAGTGAAAGCCTTAAAGACAGTCCATTGCTTTGCTATAAAAATAGAGACTAATACAGGCCTTGAAGATTGAAATAAGTTAGATGGAAAGGGTCACAGTCACTAGCAATTTGCAAAGCTTTTGAGCTATTTCTTTGGACTTTGAAGACTCATTTCTGAAGGTGAGTAAAGTGCAAGAGGATGCCTCCAGATGTCTAAAGGGATAGAAACTGTCCTGCTTCTTGCATGGCTTGGAAAGCAACCTTATTGCAAAGGCTCTGCAAAATGAGATGAGGGAGGAGCAAGGAAACAGAAAATCGGTTTTGACACAAGCAAAGAACTTGAAAATGGAAAAACTGACAAGACAAGCACTGAAGAATACATAATTGTTTTGATGTCACTTGTGGCTCTATGTGGACAGAATTTTCACTGAAGGCATAAAGTAAGGAGGGCATGGTGTTAAACATTCTTTGGTGAAAGGGTAAAGGTTTAGGCAGCTGTATTTAGCGTTCATTCCATCATTTTGTGAGGTTCACCTTTATTTTTATTAGTGAAAGCAGATATAAGTTACCAACTAAATTTAGACCAGCTGACCAAAGATAATGGTTTCTGAGGCATGGACATCCTACTTTGGCAACTCCAGGGTCTTTGTGGGAAGAAGGGAGATTTAGAGAGTCAGGGGAAATAAAGTTTGTTTTCATTTCAGATGCAGTACACACTAGTGTTAGTGACTTGCACAAGCAGTGATTTCTAATATGATCTCACAAGTGTGAAACGGGAAAGAGACAACAATCAGGCCTTTTAATGACCCAACATAGTAAATGCCTACTTGCCATTCACATTACATATCCATCTCAAGTCAGTAGGCATGTCCTGCTCATTGTAGCCACTTAAAGACACAGGGTGGTGGAGGTGCCATCTTGATATATATTTTTATAATCACCAAAGCAAGGAAAGAAGATACAGTAAATCATACACTGTCTCTTATTTAAAGTTTCTGCCAGAAGGTAACACGTGTTACTTCTCATAATAGAAAAGCAAGTCATAGGATCACATGTAACCTCAAAGCAGGAAAAGAAGGGCAATCCTCACACCTGGTCACAGAATAGGAAGTTTTACAAGCAATTCCATTGTTGAGCACACGAAGCAAAGCCACTTAATGCAATTTAAATGAATGCATGTGAAGAGCACAAGTACAGGACTAAGAGTGACTTACTCTGTCATATTAAATGTATAAGTAGTCACTGACCCTCAACCCAAGCTACAAAGCCTCAACTCTTTTAAACATTTTTTTAATTTAATTAATTTATTTTACTTTACAATATTGTATTGGTTGTGTCATACATTGACTTGAATCCGCCATGAGTGTACATGTGTTCCACATCCTGAACCCCTCTCCCACCTCCCTCCCCATCCGATCCCTCTGGGTCATCTCAGTGCACCAGCCCCGAGCACCCTGTCTCATGCATCGAACCTGGACTGGCGATTAGTTTCACATATGATATTTCACATGTTTCCAGTGCCATTCTCCCATATCATCCCACCCTTGCCCTCTCCCACAGAGTCCAAAAGACTGTTCTATACATCTGTGTCTCTTTTCCTGTCTCGCATACAGGGTTATCATTACCATCTATCTAAATTCCATATATATATGCATTAGCATTCTGTATTGGTGTTTTTCATTCTGGCTTACTTCACTCTGTATAATAGGCTCCAGTTTCATCCATCTCATTAGAACTGATTCAAATGTATTCTTTTTAATGGCTGAGTAATATTCCATTGTGTATATGTACCACAGCTTTCTAATCCATTCATCTGCTGATGGACATCTAGGTTGCTTCCATGTCCTGGCTATTATAAACAGTGCTGCAGTGAACATTGGGGTACACGTGTCTCTTTCAATTCTGGTTTCCTCGGTGTGTATGCTCAGCAGTGGGATTTCTGGGTCATATGGCAGTTCTATTTTCAGTTTTTTAAGGAATCTCCACACTGTTCTCCATAGTGAAAGCCTCAACTCTTAACAAGCTCCTAAGTGTTAGAGTTGTTTCTCCTTCTAATGACATATTTCTACACACTTTTATCTTGGATCAGAGGGTACCATTCTTTGGTCTCTAGAGTTAATGCTGCTTTTCCTTTTCTTCCCATCTTCACCTCAGTCTTATTGATACTGGCATTACCCATTTCTCTAAAGGTAAATTTTTCCAGACTTCCCTGGTGGTCCATTGGCTAAGATTCAGTGCTTCCACGGAAGGGAGCACAGGTTGATGGTTGGGTGAACTAGTATCCCACATGCCACATGGGGCAGCCAGAAAATTAACAAAATCTCTCCTCCAGCTGCACCATATGAGACCTGGTTTCATGACCCAGGTAAACATAATATTCAAGAGACGAATTCCTTCTGTGTTGTTCAGTCTTAATGTGGGAGATTTCCTTCCCTCTCACTCCCTTTTTCTTTTTACCGCATCTTACTCCTTCCTTGAATGAGGTCTTGGGTAAAAACGAAAAATGGTTGAGGGTCTGCTGGCATCATACTGTTATGAGAGGGGGTCAAATCAAAGTACTGCGTCTCCCAGCTGCAGCAAAGCCTGGAGCAGTGGAAGTGATGCCATTCTTTGTCTCTGTGAGGTAGTCGTATTAATTTGCATGCATTTGTCCCCTCTTGAAACACTGGGGGAACGTTTCACTGCTTCCTTGTTTCTCCAATTGCAATGTTATAAGGTTTGTTTTTCCCTAGCTTTAGGTTTATGGTATAGGTTTTGGCTCAAATGCAAAACTTTCCTAATCCCTTGAAGTTCCCGAGGGGTCAAAAACCTGCTAACACACTGAGAAATGGCATATTTCCTGCCATATCAGTAAATAAGGATGTCACAGTCATCAGTGATTGCAGCCCTTTGGTGTGACCTGGTGCAGACCCAGGTCTCCTGGGTTTGTGGGTGGATTCTTTACCAGCTGAGTCACAAAGAAAGCCCAGGGATACTGGAATGGATAGCTTATCCTTTCTCCAGGGGATCTTCCCAACCCAGGAATCAGACTGGGGTCTCCCGCACTGCAGGCAGATTCTTCAACAGCTGAACTACCAGGGATGCCCCTAAAGGCACGCAGGAAGGAGAATACCTGGGAACTAGCAGCCATTAGGACTGCAACTACTCCTGTGGGGAACCCCAGGGAGCTCAGGATGTGAAATACACAGGAAACTGAGATGCACGTGAAAGGAATAATTTCAGTGAACCCAGACTTTTGCATCTTCCCACACATTGAGGAATACTAAATTCCTAAACTTGGGACATCTGGTTTTCTTTAATTAGCAGTAATCTTTTGATGAAGAGACTACCTGCCCTTTGTTGCAAAATTTCTGTATAATCTGGTTCCTCTCCTCACCTCCTCAGAGCAATTCTCTCAGGGTTACTTGAGAGGCTGTCTCCTAGGCTTGATGAAAAAAATTTCCCACTGAATAAAACAGAATTGTCAACTTTTAGATTGTGAATATTTTGTAAGCCGACTGCACACACACACAGACACACAGACACATGCACGCATACACAACTACACAACTTCCTAGGGAGATTCTTTTTATGGCCAGACTGTCACAAAGAACTTCAACCTTCTAATGCTTGCCTGAGGCCTTGCCATTCCTGGGACTGCGACTACTGCCTGACACGAGGTAAACAAAGTTCTGGTCTTGTCTTTAACTTTATAGTAGGGGTGTCATAAAGGCTATTCCAGGGTGCCCATTTTAGCTATTGTTTTGCTTTGGAGAGAATGCAGAATGGGACTTGGAAAGAATAAGACATCAGCAACACACACTCAAGTACCATCTTCTTAAAATATCTCCTCATAGAAACATTTGCTCTCCCCATCTGAAGGGATAATTCTTGATGGGAGAATACATTTTTGTCTACTCCTAGGCTTATTTATGGCTTTGCGATATTCTTTCCTTGGGCTACTTCCTGCCCAATTTCTCTCCTTTCCATGATAATACAAAATAATTATTTTAAGTGACTTTCTTGAACACTTACGGTATGCCAGATTCTGTGTTAAGCACTTTATGCATATTCTTTCATTTACTTCTCCTTACAGGCCCATGTGTAGGTGTTCTTGTTTCAGTTTTATAGATTCCAACTCCAAGATTGCCAAAGAATAAGAAGAAGAATCTGATTTTTTTGTTGTAGATTCTATTTTTTACATTATTTATTTTAATTGGAGGCTAATTACTTTACAATATTGTGGTGGGTTTTGCCATACACGGACATGAATCCACCATGGGTGTACATGTGTCCCCATCCTGAACTCCCCGCCCACCTCCCTCCCCATGCCCTCCCTCTGGGTCGTCCCAGTGTACCAGCTTTGAGTGCCCTCTTTCATGCATCAAACTTGGACAGGTCATCTATTTCACATGTGATATTATACATGTTTCAATGCCATTCTCCCAAATCATCCCACCCTCTCCCTCTCCCACAGAGTCCAGAAGAGTGTTCTATACCTCTGTGTCTCTTTTGCTGTCTCACATACAGGGTTATCATTACCGTCTTTCTAAATTCCATATATATGTGTTAGTATACTATATTGGTGTTTTTCTTTCTGGCTTACTTCACTCTGTATAATCGGCTCCAGTTTCATCCACCTCATTAGAACTGATTCAAATGTATTCTTTTAATGGCTGAGTAATACTCCATTGTGTATATGCATCACAGCTTTCTTATCCATTCATCTGCTGATGGACATATAGTTGTTTCCATGTCCTGGCTATTGTAAACAGTGCTGCAATGAACATTGGGGTACACGTGTAGAAGAGTCTGGTTTTGAATCGAGGTCTTTCTTACTCAGTTCATATGCTCCATTACATATACACTTTTGTGCTTATCCTTCTTCTGTTTTATTATGGCTCCCAATTCTTTATATTTTCTTACTTAATAATAGTATTGGATGATACTTAAGTGATCTCTATGTGCCCAGCCTTTTAAGAAAAAACAGGAAAAAACAACAAATGGAGAAAAGCCAACACACAAAGGAAAATCCAATAACCCAATATTTAAATAGGAATTTCATACTATAGTCTTACCTGCCAGCCCTTCCTTTGATATTGCGACTCTTGCACAGGGGAGTGAATCAACTGCCCCTTTGCTGGACTCAGTTTCCAGGCTGAGCATGTCTCTACACTGAATGTAGTTTAGGCCTCCGTGACTTCATCTGGGGCTCATCAAAGGAAGCCCCAGCAGGAAAAACATAGGGGATAAAACTATACAGTGATGTGCATCAGCTTTCAATATGAAACCCAACTAAGGCATTCTTAATCCAGGCTCATTCTTACTTTCTGGGGCATCAGAGCAAACCATGACACTTTCACCATGACACACTGACATATCAGAGAAGGGACATTAAAAGCTACTTGGAACAACCCCCTCCAAAGTATAGAGACATAGAAACTCAAGCAGAAGTTAAATGGCATATTCAACAGGAGTAGGATAAGTTACCCCACTGCACCCTGTGGGTAGTAGGCAGCTGTTAGGACTGGGACTCCACGCCTAAGTTACAAACTTAGCTCTGTCGTTCCCAGCGGTGTGTCTATGGGAAGGAGATTTCATTTTGGTCCTTTCACAGCTATCGAATAGAAATGCCTCTTTTCTTTTTGTTGCTGGTACATGAACTAACCCATGTAAATCTGACTTTTAAAATACTAATATAAAGACTTGTTATGTTATCTGTACTATCTGCTTCTTGTTATCTTTGCCCTGTCCCTTCTGCTTCCTCTGTCTCTAAATTCCTATCTGTCTACTGTTCTGTGCTTCTCTATCTGTAGTAAACGGATTGTTTTGTAATTGTAGAGTAGAAACAGGCTTATGAGAAAGGTCCAGAAAAAGGGCTTAATTGGCTACTTACATGTCCATTGGTGTATTTAGTGTCCCATGTGGGAGTGACAACTGCTCACCTCCCCACTCAGAGATTTTTGTGCTCACTAAATGTGATGGTCAGGAAACCTAGATGTGATCAGTAGTGTCACAGATGGGTCAAAATTACAGGTTTTGGTTAAAAACATCCTGGGTGGAGTGAAAGCTCTGAGAATGTCTAGTTTTGTGACTTTCCTCAGATTATTTAATCTTTTTGAGTCAAGTTTTCTTCATGTTAAAGGTGGATGCATCAACGTCATTTCAACAATTGAAACAAGGGTACCACTGTAGTGGGAGATGCTGATGACGGGGGAGTCAGCACGTGTGGGGGAGCAGGGAATTCATGGGAAATTTCTTTTCTCAATTTTTCTGTGAACCTAAAACGGTCTAAAAATACATCTTCAAATAATAAAAGATACACTGTTTTTACTACCCTTAGTAGGGTTGCTTTGAGAAGGATGTAATTATGACTGTATGTAAAGAGATCATTGTGTTTTTAAAACACAGCTATGAATTCTCTCACACAGCTCCCATCGGTACTTGAGTGTATGGCCCTCCTCTTTAAACTTGGACAAGACTTTGTGACAATCTGGATGGAGAGAATGCAGCAAAGGGACACAGCGTGGCGTTCAAGCCAAGAGTAGAGAAGATCATGCGGCTTTTGCCTGTCTCCTCTTGGGATTCTGAGAATCAACATATGCCAAGGAAGAAGCTTAACTAATGCAAATTCATTATTTGGAGAGACCCCAGAGAGTAAAGGCAGAAAGAGACACAGAGAGAAAGAGAGAGATGTCTGAGCTCCAATTGGTCCTTTTGAGTCTTCTAGCTGAGGTACCACCATGTAAGTGAAGAAGCTCTGAAGAAGACCCCAGCCCTGGGACTTCCCTGGTAGTCCAGTAGCAGAGAATTTCATGCTCCCAGTGCTGGGGCCCAGGTTCAGTTTCTGGTCTGGGAACTAGATCCTACGTGCTGGAGCTATGAGTTTGCATGTGGCAACTGAGAGTTCACATGCCAGAGGTAAAAAACCCCATGTGCTACAACTAAGACCTGGTGCAGCCAAATAAATAAATATTAAAAAAAAAAAAAAGGCGACCCCAGCCCTAACCCTTGTCTGCTTGCATTTGCCTGAGAGACCCTCAGCATGAACCATCCAAGCCCAGACCACCCTCAGAACCTTGAGAAATAATAATAGTAATAAACTCTTGGTGTTTAAAGCTTCATTTTTGTTAACACCCAAGGTATTACTCTGAGTCTGTCTCTGTATACTTAACTCATTTAACTCTCCCAGATCTGTTATTTTTCCCATTTTACATATTGGGTAGTTCATGTACAGAGAAGTTAAATGCATCAGGTGTGTTTTTACTGTGTAACAAATAACTCCCAATCTGCTGCTACTGCTAAGTCACTTCAGTCGTGTCCGACTCTGTGTGATCCCATAGACAGCAGCCCACCAGGCTCCTCCGTCCATGGGATTTTCCAGGCAAGAGTACTGGAGTGGGGTGCCATCACCTTCTCTGAACTCCCAATCTAGTAACTCAAAATAATAATTCTGCTGATCTGGGTCCGGTTGATCTTAGCTGGCCTTATTCATATATCTGTACTTAGCTGCTGGTTCACTGCAGGTGGGGACTCTGTCATGGGCTCACTCACACTTTAGGCCTTTCATCTGGGGGTACTGGGGTGACTGGACCATGTCACCTCTCATCACTTCACAGGCAAGTCTGGGGCTGTTCGCACGGTGGTAGCAGTATTCCGGGAGAATGAGTGAAGCATCCAGGGGCTCCTGAGGTCTAACCTTGAGACTGGTACAGTGTTACTTCTGCCATATTTGTTCGTTAGAGCAGGTCAGAGTGCCAGCCCCGAGCCAGGGGGATGAGGAAAATAGAATCTGTCTTTTGATGGCAAAGCATTTTTCAAAGGGCAAGGATATAAGGAGGGAGATTCCTGGGCCATTTTGCAACAGTTGGTCATAGTATATAACTCACCCATTGTTACACAGGTTGTAAGTTACAGAGCTAGGATCTGAATTCAGCAGCAGGGCTCCAAAAGCATATTTTTACTACTCTACCACCCTACTTCTGAGGATTTGAAATAATTATTCTTGGTGAAAACCACCTGAAGAGACAAGCTGGCCCTATCTCAAATTAGGAGCCCAAAGCTATCAGAGTATCTTAGAGCAGAGAGTTTGCATCTTTGCTTAACTGCTCACCAGCTCTTTGTTCTTGGGTAAATTACTCAAACCCCTTGAATCTCAGTGTCCTCCGATGACAAATGATACTTTTTGCAAGATTAAATAGGATAATAAGGTACATTCAGTTCTACTATAAGGCAATATATGCATTTCCTAAAATCACTGTGCTGTGTAAAAGTACACAATAAAAACCACAAACTTACAGGAGAAATGAGGTTAGAAGCAGAACACTAAAACACTAGTGAAACACAAAAAGAGGACACTTTAATGGAAATACTAGAGCAATTTTACAGGAGAAATGGTTAAGAAATATATGGATACTACAAAAATATGGCCCTGTGAAAAGACCTGGAGTTGGCTGTGAAACTGGGTGCCAGAGGGTTGCAGCTTGTGGGTTATGGTGGTGGTGGTTTAGTACCTAAGTTGTGTCCGACTCATGACTCCGTGGACTGTAGCCCGGCAGACTTCTCTGTTCATGGGATTTCCCAGACAAGAATACTAGCGTGGGTAGCCGTTTCCTTCTCCAGAGGATCTTCCTGACCCAGGGATTGAACCCAGGCCTACTGTACTGCAGTCAGTCCCCTGCATTGCAGGCAGACTCTTTACGGACTAAGCCACCAGGGAAGCCAGATTGGTGGTGGTGGGGGTGTATCTGAAATTGGAAAGAAAGTTGTGACACTGGATATGGATGAACTAACTGAATCACGTGGGGAACTGAGGCAGCTGGTAGAGGTCTGATGTATGTCCGTATACACACTTTGTATATTCATAGCAGTTGGATTCCATTGAGTTTTTGCTTTGGCCTAGGGAAGAGAAGGGGGTGACAGAGGATGAGATGGCTGGATGGCATCACCGACTCGATGGATTTGAGTGAACTCTGGGAGTTGGTGATGGACAGGGAGGCGTGGTGTGCTGCAGTTCATGGGGTCACAAAGATTTGGACATGACTGAGAGGCTGGACTGAACTGAACTGAACTAAGGGGTTCCTGCAGACAAAGTTGTGTATAAGCAAATGAATTCACAGTATGTTCAAACTGTTCCCTAATATATGGTTCTTGAACCAGTTAGTGTTTTCAAAACAAGCATTTAAGTAGAATTAACTGTGAAGTTAGCATACATCCAGCACTTATTACCACTCAATAAATATTAATATTAGTTCATTACTATTAATAATGAAGACTCACTGAACATAGAAAAAAGGCACACCCTATTCAATGGTATTAATATATGTAAAGGCAGAATATGTGTGTATCCAGCAAGGAATGTTAAACGAAGACCAGTGAGGAATTGTCTATATGTTTCCAGCACTGGCCAGAGAATCCAAATGTCCTGTCTTCCTGGCAGGTCAATCTCAGTCTGGAGATGAATGGGTTAGGCTTAATGACACCAGTTCTTAAGGTCATCCAACTTCCCCCTCCTGCTCCAAGTCCATGCGTGCCAAGTCCATGACTACCCACCAAACTTTGGATAATGGTTTACCTCCTCATGTCTTTAGCAGGCTGCCTTCTCCTACTGACATAAATGTTCAGAACTGTTTGGCAGTTATATTTCTTAGTATAAACTGGTAAATAGGCACTCTGCTTTGTACATCAGTCTCTTGTAAATTCCTGGGGATTAATCAACTACAAGCACACTGACACATTCCATTTTCTGGATCTGCAAAGCTGAGGAGCAGATGCTGGAATGCTGTGACCCTGAGAAGTGACTGCGCCCTGCCAGGCCTGACAGCTGCCTCCCCAGATGATGCATTTACCCCTCGTCCAACTGCAAGTGTGCTGGCACGTAGTAACTGCATCGGACCTGAACACACGGGCATGGGAGCAGCTAGAAGGTAGGCTCTGTTTAAGACTCCATCTCTTGTGGAATTAGGACCATTTTCTTTGTTCATTAGTAATTCATTTCAGTAGCTTGGATCTGAACCTCAAGGCATAGCATCTTTACTTACAAGACTTGGATTTTGGATAGCTGACTTTGAATGAGTTTGCACCTGCAAAAACTGGTTTTTCTCTTTCTTCAGGGGGTAAATTACC
Source organism: Nanger dama (assembly GCA_917880005.1). Taxonomy (NCBI): domain Eukaryota; kingdom Metazoa; phylum Chordata; class Mammalia; order Artiodactyla; family Bovidae; genus Nanger; species Nanger dama. Next base: position 11,773,081 of record CAKJTW010000051.1, read on the forward strand.
TTAGAAAGAAAAAGAGCATGACATTCAGCTGTCTACTCTATTCCCTATTCATTTTGAACCAAACCTGAACTAACAAAAGCAGGCATGATTAGTGTCATCAAAGACAGAACTTGGAGAGAAATAGACTCTTCTCTTATGTTTTTCATTGCAATACTGTCAGACTTCTAACTCCATGATTGGGTCTGAAATGCATCATTTTTGAAGATGCTAGGTTTGCAATCTTTTTTATTAGCAGATGAGAAAACCTGTAGGCTTTACCTATGGATGAGCACATACTAGTACGAACAAACCGAAAATCTGCACAAAGATGTTTGCAGGTATTTGTTATAGTTTGAAGGCAAAGATAATCAGCCAGTTAAGTAAACTGGAACTATGACTGTTCTCTGAAATTTCTTAAAACTTGTAATGTTCAATATATCAATATTTGTCATAAGAATACCTTAACCAAGAATACCTTTAAACCAATTCATTTTGTAGATTCCATTTTTTCTATGGTTGCATGCATTTTCATTATCTTTAAGTATTCACTCAATAACAATGATTTTTTCAACAAACATTTAGTAATTGCATTAATTGAATTCTAGGCATCATGTTATGTCCCAAAGATATAACAATTGTGATCATTGACTTCTGAGCTTGCTGCTGGCTTGACACAAAGTACAAATAAATGAGTGCTTCTATAAATCATTCATTCCTGGATTCACAAATCCTTATTGCGCGCCTAAATGTCAGGAATTATTCTAAACATTGAGAATGCGACAATAAACCCAAGATACAAGATCCCTGCTTTAGCAAGCTGGCATTGTAGGAGACAGTCAATGAATAAGTGAACAAATAAATAAGATAATTTCAGATGGCCATGAGAGCTATGAATAAAATAAAGTGGGTGAATTGATATAGAATGATGCACCAGGGAGTGTAACACTTTGCTGGGATCATTAGCAACAGCTTCTCTGAGTAGGTGACATCTGTGCTGAGATATGAATATGAGGAAGTGGCCAGCAGGGAAGATCTGGAAGAGGAGTTTTCCATGCAGGGGAGCTATAATTTCAAAAGCTCTGAGCGGAGAACAAGTTTGGCATGACACTGTAAGTGAGGCAGCATGGCTGGCGCAGGACTTTGTATCACATGAGATCCTAGTTACAGGCAAAGACCTCAGGACCATGGTAAAGCACTGAAGTTTTATCCTAAATGTGATAGGCGCTACTATGGTGGGGAGTTGTTGAAAATTGAAATAGCCTGGCTCAAGGTCATGTTGTCAATGTGTGCAGGGGCTAGATGGAAGTGGGTTGACAAAGTGGCTTTTGCTATAACCCATGGGGAGATAAGTGAGCATAATCTCTGCAGTGACTCGAGTTACAATGTGATTGGTGTTATAACACTGTATATAAAAAGAGCCATGAGAGCACAGATGCAAGTCAGTTTAATTCTGCTTTGAAATGTTGGCACTTCATCAGGAAGGGCTTGTGGACTGCTACATGTGAGACTAAAGCAGGGACTGGAAAATTTCTGTGGAGGGTTAAAGGGAAACATTTTAGGCTCTAAGAGAGATACATTAGTTTTTTGCTGCAACTAATCGATTTTGTTGTTGAAGCTCAAAAGCAGCCATAGATGGTGTGTGTAAATAAACAGGTGTGGCTGTGTTCTAATAAAACTTTATTGACAAAAAGAGGCAGCCAATAGATTTGGCCAATGGGCTGTGGTTTGGCAACCTCTGGGGTAGAGGTTATCATTTTCAGCACTGCTGAGTTTCTTCTTTTCCACTGTGTTTTATGCCATTTCTCTCCACTCTCACTCTTCTGGTTTCATTTATATTAACTCTGAGAACCCAGATGGTTTTGCTACCTTATTGAAATAACTTACAGCATCAACAACCATGATGTCCCTCACTACCCAAAATTTTGCTCAAAGGATTGGCCTAATGGCCTGTGATAATATGGTCTGAAACCTGTCCAGAACTCACATAAGTTTCTTAGTGGAAAGCCAGCAGCAGTCTTCATTTCTTAATCACAGCTTTATCTCTTGAGTTCATTTTCTGGTACTGAAACTGATTGATTACAAAGATATTGGAGTCATATTTTATTAGTCACAGTCTTCAGCAATCACATATAAATGTCTAGTGGCTTTTTCTCATAAAGTTTCCATCCAGCTCAGTATTAGCATGATCCATATTACCAACTCAATATTACCATGATCCAACTCAATATTACCCTCAACATAAGTCATGACTCAGCCAGAAAACAAAATACTGTAAATATTTAGCAGAGTGAATGGGTATCATCAATGATGATGTAGGGAGCAGTCAGATAGCTCAGACATTAGCAATAGAAGAAGCTTCTAGCAGCCATAGGCAGGGGTCTGAGGTTACTGTAGACCAAAGGCTAAAGTCACTAGTCAGAAAGTAGAATACTTGCCACTTGGCAGGAGCTGGAGCCATAGAAGAGATATGGTCAATGGCTGAGATAATGCCCAAGATATTGAAGTAGAGGGGAAAATCACTTGGGTTCTTTCTCTCTCTGACTACAATCACCTGCCTGTCCTTCCATAGGCCAGGTGTTTGCCAGAAGCCGGCTGACACAAGAGCCTGCGAAACAAATTGAGACACAGCAGAGCAGAGAGGGGGAAGGGAGCAGATCCAAGAGAAATAAAGACCAAAGTAAGGAAGGGACTTGGTATCCTTCTCTAGATAGAAAGCTGAATGGGAAACACACACACACACACAGGATCAGAGGCAACCATCAGCTGGGCAGAGAGAAGAGCAGGGGGCCTGGAATCAGAGGGTTTTCTACTCACAGATACAGGATGAAGTGTGCTTATCACAGGCAGTTAGAATAACAAAAATATGCAACAGTTGGTCTCACAAACCTAAATATTTTCAAATGTATTTTGAAGGACAGTTAGCAGAGAAGTCTCCTGCCCCACCCCACCCCCCCACCCCACCCCCCCACCCCACTGCCAGAGGGAGTCACCACCAAGATGGAAGGAAGCCCACCTCCTTGTCAGCTTTCCTAGGCCCATTTACTGCCCATCTGTGACGGGAGCTGTTGAAGGAAAAGAGTTTGGAATTTGTCCAACCAGGCACTATGGACAGACTGCCTCAGAGCCAGCAGTGACCCAGAACTTTCTTGTCATTCGTAGCTGAAGGCACAGCCTCAGGTGAGCTCAGCCCAGCTGGCCTGGGATATCCTTGCTTGGTGATGGAGAGTCTCCCCCAAATTAGCAGCTTCAGCTTTCACACTCTAATTTTGTATAAACACAGCCCTGACACAACCTGGATAAGTAAGAGGGTGATGAAATATGTGTGACACAAGCATTTTCATCCCTAAATCCACCAACAGCCCTTCCTCAATCCATAGGGATGCCCCTGGTAGTTATGCCAGGCGCAAGTTCGTGCTGACTTCTTTCACTGCCTGTTGCAGCTGCTGCTGCTAAGTCGCTTCAGTCGTGTCCAACTCTGTGCGACCCCATAGATGGCAGCCCACCAGGCTCCCCCTGTCCCTGGGATTCTCCAGGCAAGAACATGGGAGTGGGTTGCCATTTCCTTCTCCTGTGCATGAAAGTGAAAAGTGAAAGTGAGGTCACTCAGTCGTGTCCGACTCTTAGCTACCCCATGGACTGGAGCCTACCAGGCTCCCTCCATCCATGGGATTTTCCAGGCAGGAGTACTGGAGTGGGGTCCTTCTCCACTTTTACTGCCTAATGCCCTTCAATATCAGGATCTAGCCCTCCAACCCTTGGGTGATGGCATAAAAGAACTGTGTCATTAAGATCTCAATGGCTATCCTGAGGGAACTCCCTCTGAAAGAGGTATCTCTTAAGAAACAAACTCATGTTTCTCCTTCCCAGACCCAGAAGAAATAGTTTAGTGGCCTGGAAAAGGTTATCAGTGACTCCTGATGACCTGGGAACAGGGCGAAAGCAGTTGCAGTAGTGTGGTTTGTATGCTGAGACATCACTGTCTCCTTCAACCTACTGATGTAGGGACTTCAAAAGGCAAAGCAATCATACCTAGGACCCATAGCTTCTGGGACCTAGAAAACAGCTGAATTATAAGTGTTTTAGAGGAATCTCAGAAATATTTGGGGAAGGTCAACTCTCTTCTCTGAGTATTTCTAACTAAAGAGCAATGGGGAGTCTTCAGAGCAGGAGTTTTATGGGATTAATGTAAATGCATTTGTACTCTTAGCTGGCTGGTGATGGCTGGAATGTCTGAGTTTCAGGAATAGCTTCCTAACAGTGAGAGAGGATTCAAGATTGCATTGCTTCTAGTGAAAGTGAATTCTTGAGTGGCTGATCCCTGAGTACTTCTTCTAGTAAGCAGGGATTGCTGAGGGGCTTTGAATCCTCAGAATCAAAGGTAAGAGACTTTCTGTATAACATTCTTACTGGGCAGTTCTGCCGCCACACAACTCCAGTTTTCTTATCTGTCTCTTGGACTTTGCTGTGTTGCTCTGAGGCTGCATATCTTTATCACTTTAGTCAATAGTTCTTATTTTCATAGTCCAGAACGTGGGGGAACATGAGGACAGAGGGACAACAGACGAGAGTCACGAGAGGCAGCTTTGGAAAAACAAACCTTCTGTAGGCTTATAGATCTTATAGGAATTTAGTTCACAGTTGCTTTGAGGATCCTGGATAGTTGCTGAAAATCTGTGCAGTAGGATTGAGGAACTTCAAGTGCAAAGTTATGTTCTCCGTCCTTCCCACTTGCCCGTATGGTCACAACAGAATTATACAACTGACGAGAGATTTTTATAGGTTTTCTCAGCAGGATAGCACATTGATCATTTGGGGGCTTATTGAGGAAAATTGTCAAGCAATCAAAGGGTGCTTCCACATTGGCAAGCTGCCCCATTACCAACCTGGTTTAAATAACTTGACAGCACAGAGTGTCAACAGTTCAGGCTCTGATGGATGACTTTAGACAGGGGAAAAACTAAATTACCCTTCCAATGGGCTGATAAGGTTGGAATATGTAAAGAGAAGCAGTGTTCTCCTTGGAAAAAGTCCACTATAGCATTTGAATCATAATGTAGTAGAGCCTGAGAACAGGAAGATTAATGATAATCTAGTAGAGTAAAATTAAGTTCTTTAGAACAGTGAAAGAATTGGGGCAAAATTATAGATATGATAACCCAAAACTCTCCCTCTTGCTCTGTCAGTGTGGGCATAGAATGTCTCTGACAACCTACCTGGTGCCAAGGGAAAATGACATTTTGCAAAAACAAACATACCAAACCAACCAAGCCAACAACTAGTTCAAAATTATTGTGCTATTTGTGAGCTTCATTTTATTTAACCTTGTCCTTGTAAGTTAATGGGTCAAGACAGAAGTCCATTACTAGAGCTGTTATTTTCTTTAGTTTATTTAAATTGCTTTGTTTGGCAGGAGAACTTTAGCCTATTTTATTCTCTGTGTGTGCAAAAGTTTTTGTTTATAATATTAAATTTTCTACTGGCTATTTTATGGTATAGATAACCTTTATCAACTTCTGTTTTATCCTTGTAAAAATATTCCCTTATGCATCTTGTATAAATATTAAAATCCTCAAGCCATACCTTCATGAAATTCATTCTTCTTTTACAAAGAAATTAAAGAAGCCAGCTGATTTCAGTTAAAATATTATGTATAAGAGTTATTATTGCCTCCATATACTAAACCTACTTTCACCCCTTTGCTTTTACCTAAAAAAATTTTTTTAATCCCATTATTTAGAGTCAGTATAGAGACACAAAACTGCCCTGGGGCTCATAAAGTCTGAGTAACAAAATAGAGAAATGATAAAAGAGAAAATATAGGACAAAACATTACTGTCTCCCCCAGAACAGTTGCAGAACTGAGGTGTGTCTGAGGCGTGGGTCTATTTTTCAGATCAATTTAATCCTCTTTCATATTGTGTGTTTTGACTTGGTCATTGTAAATACTTTTAATCAGCTGCACTAAAATAGCTTTGGCTTTCGACTTGAGTTTAAAAATATATTATGCAAATACATATGACTATAAAAGTTACCTCTATACACAAAAATGGAACATGATGTTAACTTGTTTTTTGGTTTAATAGAGGAGTTTGCCTTATGTCTAAAATCTTTATACAACAAATATATTCTGAGCATATGTTGTATGATAAGTCTTCTGCTAGGTATAAATTATGCATCTATCATGGGGTCAACATTTTTTATACAGCATATTCAGGTGTCTAAAAAGGAGGCGAGATATATAAATTGGAACGCTTTCCTTCCAGAGAGCCTGGGAGTTGTAAGAAGAATCATCTTGACAATCAATGTATTTGTCTCTGCTAGGATTAAATAAATAGTTTTCTTCTCGTTTAGTTCAGTCTCTTTTGGGTTCAAGCTTCTGCTTCCTACCACACTTGTTTACCTTTCAAGTGTCCATCCCATATCGTCTCCCTCCCCAAGACAGAATCAGTAAGGATGGCAAGTCACACATCTCCTCTGGAGAACAGAGGCAACTGTTATATATGTGGGTCCTTGTGTCACTCTGTAGTTCTTTTTTTTTTTTTTAAATGTTATTGAACTATAATTGATTTACAATGCTGTATTTAATTTCTGATGTACAGCACAGTGACTATACCTCTATTCTTTCTCATTCTTTTTCTGTTATGGTTTATCATAGGATATTGAATATGGTTCTCTTACTATACAATAGATCGTTGTTGTTTATCCATCACATATATAATAACTGCATCTGTTAATTCTAAACTCCCAGTCCTCTCTCCCACCTCTTCCCCATGATGGCAACCACAAGTCTTTCTTCTATCTGTGAGTCTGTTTTTGTTTCATGTGCTATGTGTGTGTATTAGATGCTCAGTCATGTCAGACTTTCTGCAACCCTATGGACTGTAACCTGCCCGGTTCCTCTGTCCATGGGATTCCCCAGGCTAGAATACTGGAGTGGATAGCCGGTCCCTCTCCAGGAGATCTTCCTGACCCAGGGATCAAACAAAGGGCTCCTGCATTGCAGGTGGATTCTTTACCGTCTGAGCCACCAGATATGCTCATTTGTGTCATATTTTAGATTCCACGTATAAGCGATAGCATTTGTCTCTTTCTGAATTACTTTGCTTAGTGTGATAATCTCTAGGTCCATCCACATTGCTGTAAACGGCCTTATTTAACTCCTTTTATGGCTGCGTTACTGACTTCTTGTTGAGATGTCTTTTCCACTGAGTGGCCAGCTCTTATCTGAGGTACATGACTGGTCACGTCCTATTCGCTTGGTACAGGCAGCATTCCCTGGCATCTCCGCCATCTCCCTGCTGACCAGCCAAGGCCTCATGTTCCCTGAAGCCATCACTCAGCACACCTACTGGGCCAGAGCCATCAGTTATGTGTCTCCTGCGAGGTCACAGGAGCTTCTGATGCCCACTCTGTGACTCTTTCTCTATCCAATACCACTGCGCTTCCACCACCACCATTTTATCCTGTGTGGGTGCATCCTCTGAGGCTGGCTTCTCTCCAGAATAGGGGCATGGATTCCTCTTGGCTCAGCTTCTCTCTCTGCTCCAATACATCTGGGCCTTTTATATCATTTTTTTCCCTGTTGGCTCCAGTGATAAAGAATCTGCCTACAATGGAGGGGACCCAGGTTCGATCCCTGGGTCAGGAAGATCCCCTGGAGGAGGGAATGGCAATCCACTCCAGTATTCTTGCTTAGGAGAATCCCATGGACGAAGGAGCCTTGTAGGCTACAGTCCATAGGGTCACAAAGAGTCAGACATGACTGAAGTGACTGAGCACACAGGCACTTCTTCCAAAAGGAGGATTTGCATATAGAAAGGAGGATTTGCATAAGGTTCCCCAGGCTTTGGCTTTACAGGCCTTTGCTGACAAAGCGCTGAATAGTCAAAGCTGTGGTTTTTCCAGTAGTCATATATGTGAGAGTAGGGCCATAAAGAAGGCTGAGTGCTGAAGAATTGATGCTTTTGAACTGTGATGTTGGAGAAGACTCCTGAGAGTCCCTTGGACTGCAAGGAGATCAAACCTGTCAATCCTAAAAGAAATCATCCCTGAATATTCATTGGAAGAACTGATGCTGAAGTTGAAGCTCCAATACTTTGGCCACCTGATGCGAACAGCCAACTTCTTAGAAAAGACTCAGGTTGCTGGGAAAGATTGAAGGCAGGAAGAGAAGGGGATGGCAGTGGACGAGATGGTTGGATGGCATCACTGACTCAATGGACATGAATTTGAGCAAGCTCTGGGAGATGGCAAAGAACAGGGAAGCTTAGTGTGCTGCAGGGGTCAGAAAGAGTCAGATAGCACTGAGTCACTGAATAACAACTACCCCAGGCTGCAGAAACAGAAAGCTTTTCACCTGGTTTCTGTGAGGTAGGGGGTTGCCTTGCATGGCAGCACAGCTTGTTTACACTATAGTTTTCAGCAAAGCTTTTATCCTCTGATATGTCAAGATGAATTAGGTGAACTTTGAAAAATTCCTTTCTCTCTTGAGAAAATTTTGTTTTTGAGATGAATGTTGCCCATTCCAAGTATTACAGGTGAATAAACTTCACTTGGGGGCTTCCCTTGTGGCTCAGCTATAAAGAATCTGTCTGCAATGCAGGAGACATGGGTTCAATCCCTGGGTTGGGAAGGTCCCTGGAGAAGGAAATGGCAACCCACTCCAGTACTCTTGCCTGGGAAATCCCATGGACAGAGGAGCCTGGTGGGCTATAGTCCATGGGGTGGCAAAGAATCTGGCATAGCTTAGTGATTAAACAACAACAATAAACTTCACTTGTGAGACAAGAATTGAACATACTCTCTTGAGATATACCAAGATACCACAGTGGTCTGCAGGTGGTGAGAAAGAGAAAGTTGGTCCTAAGCCCAGAACCTGCCTCAGTGTGACCTCCACCAGGGCATGTTGCCATCCCTCTCTCAATGAGGTCCCCTCCTAGGCTTCAGCCTGCTTACTCTCCAAATCTCTCCTTTTTATCTTATAACACGTTCCCCCATGGCCTCCCGTTTTCTGTACTTTTAGACTATAAACCAGTCTAGGACTATAAACTATTTACATGCAGTACCATGAGATTTCTTGACTGTCATCTTATTCCTTTCTTTTTGACAGCAATCCACTTTTAGACAAAGGGTAGGGAGAACAATGCTGTCTACAACAAGAAGCTCTGGGGATGGGGTAGAATTCAGTGAAGTATGTTCCCATGCTTTCCTCAGTCATTCGTGTGAATTAAGACAAATAAAGCATTGCACTTCCACTACAGACTCCAAGGTCAGAGGTTCTTCTTTGACAAAAGAGGAGAAGAGGAGAAAATCTCTTATTTCTAAAATCTGTTGTAAGACTACATTATCAAAGGAAGAGAAGAAATACTTAAAAATAGAAAAAGGACTGCTAAAATCAAGGCTATATATTGTCACCCTGCTTATTTACCTTATATGCAGAGTACATCATGTGAAATGCTGGGCTGAATGAAGCACGGGCTGGAATCAAGATTTCCAGGAGAAATATCTATAATCTCAGATACCCAGATGACACTACCCTTATGGCAGAAAGTGAAGAGGAACTAAAGAGCTTCTTGATGAAACTGAAAGAGGAGAGTGAAAAAGCTGTGTTAAAACTCAGCATTCAAAAACTGAGATCATGGCATCCCGTCCCATCACTTCTTGGCAAATAGATGGGGAAACAGTGGAAACAGTGAGAGACTTTATTTTCTTGGGCTCCAAAATCATTGCAGATGGCAACTGCAGCTTTGAGACTGAAAGATGCTTGCTTCTTGGAAGAAAGGCTATGACCAACCTAGACAGCTTATTAAAAAGCAGAGACATTACTTTGCCAACAGAGGTCTGTCTAGTCAAAGCTATGGTTTTTCAAGTAGTCATGTATGGATGTACGAGTTGGACCATGAAGTGGGCTGATTGCCAAAGAATTGATGCTTTTGAACTCTGGTGTTGGAGACGACTCTTGAGAGTCCCTTGGACTGCAAGTCAGTCTAAGGGAAATCAGTCCTGAATATTTATTGGAAAGACTGATGCTGAAAATGAAGCTCCAATACTTTGGCCACCTGATTTTAAGAAATGGCTCATTGGAAAGACCCTGATGCTAGGAAAGATTGAAGGCAGGAGCAGAAGGGGGACAACAGAGGATGAGATGGTTGGATGGCATCACCAACTCAATGGACATTTGAGCAAGCTCTGGGAGTTGGTGATGGACAGGGGAAGCCTGGCGTTCTGCAGTCCATGGGGTCACAAAGAGTCAGACACAAATGAGCTACTGAACTGAACTGAAGATTTATGACATGTTTTTCCACAGTATTTAAATATTCCTGAAGCCTTTCCACTTAGAACAAGGACAATGGATGCTCGTTTATGTGTGTGTGTGTATGTGTGTTTGAGTGATGATGGAAACATCATTTGCTTGAAATCTCATGTATTAGTTTATGTATGAGAAAATTTTATTCTAATCTAGACTATATGTCTCTTTTAATGGAAAGAAAATGACCTTATAGTAAAATTACTTTTGTGTGTTTACCTTTGGTAGGACTCCAACCTTAGGTTGAGAACCACTGCCTTATTCTCTTTACTGAAGAGGGTGTATGGAAGAAATGGCTAGCTGTCTACCAAGATTCGCTCTCCCCTTCCACAATGTAGAGTCATTTGGGGAAGGAGCTGAAACGAGGGATAACATTTCTCACCAGTTACGTCCAACTCCACCTTCTTCACCAGCATCTGAGTATGAACTTGTTTTAGCCAATGAACGATGAGCAGAAGAAATGCTTGTTGCTCATGTTCCAGAATGCTGTGACTGAAAAACTGGTTTGTATCTTACACTGGTCAGAATGGCCCTCCTCAAAAAGTCTACAAACAATAAATGCGGGAGAGGGAGTGGAGAAAAGGGAACACTTCTACACCGTTAGTGTAAATGTAGATTGGTAAAACCACTCTGGAGAACAGTATGGCGGTTCCTTTAAAAACTAAAAAATAGAACTACCATATGCTCCAGTGATCCTATTCCTGGCCATATATCTGGTCAGTTCTGTTAGTTCAGTCGCTCAGTTGTGTCCAACTCTTTGCAACCCCATGAATTGCAGCATGCCAGGCCTCCCTGTCCATCACCAACTCCTGGAGTTCACTCAAGCTCATGTCCATCGAGTCGGTGATGCCATCCAGCCATCTCATCCTCGGTCGTCCCCTTCTCCTCCTGCCCCCCAGTCCTTCCCAGCATCAGAGTCTTTTCCAATGAGTCAACTCTTTGCATGAGGTGGCCAAGTACTGGAGTTTCAGCTTTAGCATCATTCCTTCCAAAGAACATCCAAGGGTGATCTGGATGGACTGGGTGATCTGGATGGACTGGGTGATCTGAATGGACTGGTTGGATCTCCTTGCAATCCAAAGGGCTCTCAAGAGTCTTCTCCAACACCACACTTCAAAAGCATTAATTCTTCAGTGCTAAGCTTTCTTCACAGTCCAACCCTCACATCCATATATGACCACAGGAAAAAACCATAGCCTTGACTAGATGGACCTTTGTTGGCAAAGTAATGTCTCTGCTTTTGAATATGTTATCTAGGTTAGTCATAACTTTTCTTATAAGGAGTAAGCGTCTTTTAATTTCATGGCTGCAGTAACCATCTGCAGTGATTTTGGAGCCCCCCAAAATAAAGTCTGACACTGTTTCCAGTATTTCCCCATCTATTTCCCATGAAATTATGGGACCAGATGCCATGATCTTAGTTTTCTGAATGTTGAGCTTTAAGCCACCTTTTTCACTCTCCACTTTCATTTTCATCAAGAGGCTTTTTGGTTCCTCTTCACTTTCTGCCAGAAGAGTGGTGTCATCTGCATATCTGAGGTTACTGGTATTTCTCCTGGCAATCTTGATTCCAGCTTGTGCTTCCTCCAGCCTAACATTTCTCATGATGTACTCTGCATATAAGTTAAATAAGCAGGGTGACAATATACAGTCTTGATGTATGTACTCCTTTTTCTATTTGGAACCAGTCTGCTGTTCCATGTCCAGTTTGAACTGTTGCTTCCTGACCTGTATACAGGTTTCTCAAAGGCAGGTCAGGTGGTCTGGTATTCCCATCTCTTTCAGAATTTTCCACAGTTTATTGTGATCCACATAGTCAAAGGCTTTGGCATAGTCAACAAAGCAGAAATAGATGTTTTTCTGGAACTCTCTTGCTTTTTCCATGATCCAGTGGATGTTGGCAATTTGATCTCTGGTTCCTCTGCCTTTTCTAAAACCAGCTTGAACATCAGGAAGTTCATGGTTCACGTATTGCTGAAGCCTGGCTTGGAGAATTTTGAGCATTACTTTACTAGCGTGTGAGATGAGTGCAATTATGCGGTAGTTTGAGCATTCTTTGGCATTGCCTTTCTTTGGGATTGGAATGAAAACTGACCTTTTCCAGTCCTATGGCCACTGCTGAGTTTTCCAAATTTGCTGGCATATTGAGTGTAGCACTTTCACAGCATCATCTTTCAGGATTTGAAATAGCTCAACTGGAATTCCTTCACCTCCACTTGCTTTGTTCGTAGTGATGCTTTCTAAGGCCCCCTTGACTTCACATTCCAGGATATCTGGCTCTAGGTGAGTGAGCATGGCTGCACCAGTGCAGGAAGGCCAAGAGGAGCTACTCCATGTTCAAGGTCAGGAGGGGCAGCTGTGAGGAGATACACTTCATATAAGGTAGGAGCAGCGGCTGCACTTTGCTGGAGCAGCCGTGAAGAGATACCCCACATCCAAGGTAAGAGAAACCCAAGTAAGATGGTAGGTGTTGTGAGAGGGCATCAGAGGGCAGACACACTGAAATGATAATCACAGAAAACTAGTCAGTCTAATCACACGGACCACAGCTTTGTCTAATTCAATATATCTGGAGAAAACCATAATTTAAAAAAATACACGCGCTTCCTCAATGTTCAGTGCAGCACTGTTCACAATAGTCAAGACATGGAAGTAAGTGTCCTTCAACAGATGAATGGATAAGTATTCTAATGGAATACTACTCAGCCGTAAAGGAATGAAATGAAGCCACTTTCCAGCAACATGGATGAACCTGCAGATGATCATACTAGGTGAAGTAAGTCAGACATAGAAAGGCAAATGCCATATGATATCACTTATAAGCATGGAATCTAAAAAATGATACAAATGAACCTATTTACAAAACAGAAACAGGCTCACAGACTTTGAAAGCAAATTTATGCTTAATAAAGGGGAAAAGTGTGGGAGGGAGGGATAAATCAGGAGTTTGGGATTAACATATACACACTACTGAAAGCACCTAGTATAGCTGAAGTTTTATATCTGAAAAAGTTAAAATGAGGTGCAGTCAAGACTTGATTCTGAATGACCTCTTCCTTTTTCACAATAATATTGAAAAGTCCATCTTTATTGGATGGGGCTTAGCAGAGAATATCATCTACATCAATGAATAAATTTACTGAGTCCAAAGCACTTATTATTCTGCTAAGAGCTCTACATTTTTCTCATGTACTCTTTATAGAAATTCTTAGAGAATTTAATTTGCACACTATCATACAAGTGGAAATGGACAAAGGTGTAATTTGAACTCTGACCTGCTGGAATTCTGAAGACCATGTCTTTTCTATGAAGCAACGTCATTCTCCTTCAGTCAGTCAGTATAGTCACTCAGTCATGTCCAGCTCTTTTCAACCCCATGGGCTGCAGCACACCAGGCTTCCCTGTCCATCACCAACTCCCAGAGCTTGTCATTCTCCTTGCACCAAACAAAACTGCATGGAAGAAGAGATAACTGCTAGATATCACTCCCCAGTGATATCATGGCCATTTCCCTAACTGTGATCAAAATGGCATGAGCGATGGCTCTGCTAAGTGGATATAGATTTCTAGAGTGTTCCCTGAAGGTACAAAACCTTGGTTTTTACCAAATCAACCCCTCATCCATCGTTCAACCTGTCCATCCTGACTTTAGATGATGTCACTTTCTGCTATGTCATCACTTAGCTCAGTGGCTTCTTTATAAGAGGAGAACAAAACTAGGATGGTCAAGACCAAGGCGGTGAGGTCTGGATGGGCAAACCTCATGCCGTACTGGGCTATCTCCAGCCCCATGAGAACAGTTGGAAATTTGCCTGCAGAGCAGAGAAAAATGATCAAGTCGGATGCCTCATCAATTGTGTGTGGTGTGAAAGACTGAAGCAAGCTGGAGAAATCACAACCAATTCTCAAATGCTTGTTTTCTATCATTTGTTTTGAATCCCATCATAGAAGGCAAGACCACTTAGCCACTGTAATTTGGCCTTAGGATAATTTTTTTGAAATATGAAGTCTTTATCTTTTCAAAAGAGAACATTATTCTTTACTGTTTGTATCACAATTTAAATACAATTTTATGCTCATAAACCTTTCTTTTCTACTGTTCTTTGTCAACAGGGGAAGGTAAATAAAAATACCATTTGAATAATGAATGCTAATAAAATTCATAAAGGGAAGAGTGTTTATAATAGAATTGAAAAATCAATGCCATCAAGTGCCTACACAGTCTAAAAACCCATATTCAAAACACATTATTATTTTGAGGACAGGGACCTTTCAAAGTCATTCAGTTCAGTTCAGTTCAATTCAGTTACTCAGTCGTGTCCAGCTCTTTGCGACCCCATGAATCGCAGCACGCCAGGGCTCCCTGTTCATTACCATCCCTCGGAGTTCACTCAGACTCACATCCATCGAGTCTGTGATGCCATCCAGCCATCTCATCCTGTCATCCCCTTCTCTTCCCTGCCCCCAATCCCTCCCAGCATCAGAGTCTTTTCCAATGAGTTAGCTCTTCGCATGAGGTGGCCAAAGTACTGGAGTTTCAGCTTTAGCATCATTCCTTCCAAAGAACACCCAGGGGTGATTGCCTTCAGAATGGACTGGTTGGATCTCCTTGCAGTCCAAGGAACTCTCAAGAGTTCTCCAACACTACAGTTCAAAAGTTTCAAGGTCACTAGGATGTCTTAAGCCCTTCCAAATTATATGACCTAAGAATATTAAATAAGGATTGCTTTTGATTTTTGTCCCTACATATTCCAGGAATAAAGGCAAAGACAGTCACACAAGCAAGCCTGAGCAGCTTGCTAAAAGCAATTGTTCAATCACACAACGATCATTGTTCAGGCACCCATATTTTATGTTACATGCATCTCCTCAAAGATTGGAAAATGGATCTCTAATTTTCCCTCAAGAAAGTTCTGATTGCAGTTTTGGCTTTCAGAGTATTAAGCTCAATACATAAGCCAAATGTAAAAAATACAGGAGGGTTTTTTGCTATCCTGCCCCCCACAAAAAGAGTTTCTGGGTATTTAAGACTAGATCATACAAATATTTTTTAAAGGCACAGTCTATACAAGTAAGGAATTAGAGAAAATTAAAGATAAATTCAGCACTCTAGCTTCTCTTGGTCTTGAATTTCCCAGATAATTGTCCAAATATTTGTTGCACTTTTCATAAGGAGATACAGCCATCATTTTGTTGAGACAAAAGCATCTTTTGGATTTGTTTAGTTCATTTGTTAACTTATTTTATCATCATGAGCTGAATGGTGAAGCCATACATATAACCCAGCCCCATGTATGGGTCAGAGCCACCAGCTTGGGACTATAGAATCCTTCTACTCAAGTCGACCAAACACAATGAATAAACCAAGTGAACAAGAGCTGAGTAACTCAGCAAAAAGATATATAAGTTCTGTGCAATAAATATGAATCTAGCATACCAGCTGGTGGGGAGCAGCATGAAACTAAAAATAATACTGTCAATCTTAAAACCGTGGGAGCCAAGACTTGCCAGTAAATATTCACATTCAACTAACATTTATTGAGTGCCTACTGCACACTAGGGCCCATGTTGAGCTCTTCTCATATATCACTTCCTTTCATCTTCACAAGAATCCAGCCAAATAAGGGTTATAGATTTCTTTCTTTCTTTCTTTTTGTCAACAGAGGCAGAAACTGACATACCTCTGGATTAAATGACAGGTTTCAAGGCCTGGCAGCTGGTAAATCTAACCAGGTTTTGGATTAGGGTTCCCTGACTTTACTTAAGGTAGTTCCTCCCAGAAGCAGACCCTGAGCCAAGTTTGATTTCAAGTGATTAAGAAGAAAGTGTTCCCAGGAGCAGGTAAGTAGGAAAGGGATGGGCAGGGAAACAGTACGTGCATGCTAAGTCACTTCAGTCTTGTCCAACTCTTTGCAACTCCACCGACTATAGTCTGCCAGGCTCTTCAGTCCATGGGATTCTCTAGGTGGAGTGGGTTGCTGTGCCCTCCTCCAGGGGATCTTCCAGATCCAGGGATGGAACCCGCTTCTCCTGAACTGGCAGGCAGGATCTTTACCACCAGCGCCACTGGGGAAGCCCAGGAAACAGACAAGGGTGCAGTTATAGATGCAGCCTTAGACTGAGGTTCTGCTTTGAGGCATGTGCAGACTTTGTGCTCCCTCAGCAGCTAGTCTGGCTGGCCAGGCCCTTCCCTCTCTGCAGAGCAACTCTCTCAGGTAGCAGTACTTAGCAGCAGAGCAAGCAAAAGCAAGTGGAAGCTGGATGCAAAGAGCAGGAGAAAGAATGTCCCCAGAGGCCACTCTAGACTCCAAGACATGTGCTTCCTCCTGAGTTGTGTTTGTGTAACTTTGGGATAAAGTTTTCTCTCCCAAATTACGTAAACAAAAGTGTAACATAATAAAAGCACCCAGGACTTCCTGGTGGTCCAGTGGTTAAGACTCTGGGCTTCTACTTCAGGGGGTACAGGTTTGATCCCTGGTTGGTAAAGTTCCACATGACTCACTGTGGACAAACCCAAGAAGAGTTACTCAAAGAACATCTTCAAAGTCTGTAGAGTTACATGGTTGGGAAATTTCTTTAGTTCCAACAGAAAAAAAAAAAAAATCACCCATATAAGACCTATGGCTTCAACAGTTTGTATGAATGTGATATTTTCCCTTGAGCTTTCCTGGAAATGAAGGGAAAAGGAGACCATTTTGTTATTGTTTTGTTTCCTCCCTCTCTTAATTTCACATTTTTGGAAGCCTATATTTGGATGAGGGCTTCCTTTGTGGCTCAGATGGTAAAGAATCTGCCTAGATTCAACCCCTGGATCTTCCGGGAAGGGAATGACAACCCACTCTAGTATTCTAGCCTGGAAAATCCCATGGACAGAGGAAACTGGTAGGCTACAGTCCATGTGGTTGCAAAGAGTCAGACATGACTGAGTGGTGGACTTTCATTTCAATGAACCACAGTTTGTTGGTGTAATAAGTCAAGCAGGACCAATTCTATTATTGTTTCTTAAGAAAAATGAATTATTAGTACTGACATCTTGCTGTACTTTTAAAAGGCCTCTGTCATCCTTGCTTCCCTTCTGCAGCTTCTCTTCGTGTCTTTACTTCTACTGGGTATATAATTGTTCTGATCAATAGTGGAACCAATGACATTTATTTCAATGAGCTGCTTTAATACTTCTTTAGGATTGACCAACACTTTACCAGTTACTCCTGGGAGCATATCTGCTCCAAGACCCCTCTAGCAATCAGGGAGATCTCATCATCTCTACCTCTTTTCTCCTGTTCCAGGTGCCATTATGAGCCCTGAACTTGACCAGGCAGAAAGAGTCTACCTATGTTTAATAACATGATTGACCTTCACTGGCAACCAGAACCATGACCAATAAGCCGTGAATTTTCCACTGAGAACAATAAAAGTGTTTTCTGAGAAGGACTAAACCCCTCTCTAAGGTATGAGCCACATGCTCTGTTCCATTTAGCTAATCAAGTAGATTACATAGAATGCTAACTTCCCACCCTTCTTCCCTAAGGACTGGGAGGAAGTCTCTGACTCTGTCTCACTTGTATCCTCATCTTCCCATGTCATCCCTGGCCTCCATCATTCATTGATCCTTGTGTCTGCTCATTGTATTTCTCAGGCTTGTCTGTGTCAGAAGTGGATACTTCATTCTGATTAGTCCTCATTCTCCAGAGAATCCTTTCCTGTAGTTGCTCAAAGTGCATGCTTTCTACACAGAGCCGCATTTGACTCTCCCAGATTCAACTTATACCATTCATGGGTATGAAAACAAGAGGAAAGTTGGTCTTCTTCAACACACACCCTATAATCAGCCAACCAAAACCACCGGTTACACCAGAAACAGCTTCCTTCTCCTGCACTGTCCGTCCTCTGCCTGAGGCCCTCTGAGGGAAGTTTTTGGCGTGTGAGTGTGCACACTTACTCTCTGGCATCATTGTGCCTGTGCACCAGGAAGCATCCCACGGTTTTCTGCTCCCCCTCATCATGTGGGCTTTGCAGAGGTCCTCTGTGCCTGGGCAGGGCCTGAAGTTCAGAAAGTGTTCATGCATAGTTCCCTACATTATTGCTCCACGTGGAAATGTAGAGTGGAAACTGTAATCACATCTTGGGCCAATTATCAGAATCTCTGCCACATAAAGAAGAGAAATAGGAGATAGACTGATTTCTTTTAATAATCAGTACAGTTAGTGAAATATAACCTGTCACTTACCACTAATCAAACATGAGCGCTTCTGAAGTTTCTGTGACTTCAGAAAAGGCACTTACGCTTAATTTATAATCAGTTCCAGAAAAGTAAGTGACATTTCATAGATCAAATACAAGATAGCCAAACTAGGATACATTAACATCACATTTAGCTATATTTTTTAAATTATATGAAGCAATAAATTGAGATGGATTAGTAACCAGAGAGAAGCTGAGAAATGTTAGGCATCTGAAAAGACATTTATTATCACATATGCAATTGACTATCAAAATACTGATTGCTTCCATTACAGATGAAGCCAGATTCTGATTAAGGAGAGAAATATTTCATAAGCATTTTTTAAAAGGTACTAAAATATTGCATCCCTCTTTCTGCTTTTAGCTGCATGGAGAACTGAACTCTCATTCTCATATTAAAAGCTCTTTGTCACTCTCCTTCTATAAATTACTTCTCATTGCTTGAAATGTGGGCCAATTCTGTAGGCTTATCCTCAGATTTTTGTTGTTGTTGTTACTATGGGCTAAAATTCACCAGAAGGCTTTCAAAGAAGATTCAGGTATGATGCGTAGAAAAAACTATAGAGGTAGAGTCTCTTAGTATAAGAGGTGGCAACGGCAACCCACTCCAGTATTCTTGCCTGGAAAATCACATGGGCAGAGGAGCCGAGCGGGCTGGAGTCCATGGAGCTTCAGACAGTTGGACACAATTGCGTGACTGAGCACACAGCTCACGCTCTTAGCATAGAGATGGTTTGTAATTCAGAGGTAATTTCATAAAAAGAGAATCATGATAGCAAAACATCCTGCCACTGTGTTGTTTTTAATGTAGCATCTAAAATGATTTAAGTTGGATTTTGGAAGGAACCCATGCAAAAGACAGACCTAAAACTAATTTTTTTTCCTGAAAATAATATCAAGTAGATGTTTATTTGAAGGGATGGAGTAGAGAAGTGTATTGGGCACTGTCATCCATTTTGAATGTAGACATGATCAGACATGAACTGGTGCCAGGCAAAGATCTTTCTATGGCTGGTTCAAATCTTCTGTGCCTCTCCCTTTTGCTCAATCTTTAGCTGTCTCTCTGATTATTACCATCTTTTTATTTTTCAGTATTAACTGAGATTTCTGAGCTTCACTCTCTTTTTCCTAATTATAATTTCTCAAATATATGAACAGTTTCTGATTTCACAATGTCAGATAAAACCAAGTGAAACAAAAATGCTCGCTGTCTTAACTGATCAAGGACCCGAATTTCAGGCATCTTGGCATGCTGCCATTCACGGGGTTGCAAAGAGTTGGACACGACTGAGCGACTGAACTGAACTGAAGAGATGGTGAAAGGAATGAGACGATGATGAGATTCCTAAAAGATATGGAAATTAATGTCTTTGATTCTCCTTGGAAAAAGAAAAATAAAAAATTATACTTGATTAAAAAGTACTGAGCCTTGGTCAGGGCCAAGACTTATGTGGCCTAACCATAACCTTAATTTTTATTGCTTGCACAGGTATCTGAGACCTGAATTTAAGAATGAAATAAATTCCTTCTCATCACAGTTGAAGGTAAAGTTATATCAGCAAGACTTGAATTTAAAAAAAAAAGTGTCTATCTATCATCTACCTATCATCTACATATTTTTGTTCATCATTCTGTAAGGAAATTTTTAAGATTTTAGAATGGGAAAAAGGATTACTAGATATCTATTCAGTGGAATGCCAGAGTCTCAGGATAGTCTGCTCATACAGGATGTGAACCTTTGTCTTTCACTAGGCATTATACTTTGTTAGAGCTTTGACTACCTGATACAAAGAGCCAACTCATTGGAAAAGACCCTGATGCTGGGAAAGATTGAGGGCAGGAGGAGAAGGGAGCAGCAGAGGACAAGATGGTTGCATAGTATCACTAACTCAATGGACATGAATTTGAGCAAACTCTGGGAGATCATGAAGAACAGGAAAGCCTGGCCATGGGGTCACAAAGAGTCAGACATGATTTAGCAACTGAACAACAACAACAGGCTGTTGTATAACACTGAAGAAAAAGACTAGTAGAAAACAGAAATTATCCAATGCAAATATTTCCTCTTGGCTTTGCAAATGATTCCTGTTCATGGCAGTGTAAATGAATTTTGTCCAGTAGAGAATATAAATTAAATCCACATTGTTAGAACCAGTTCTAACAACTTACCTGTTCCCTTATTAATGTGTCAAAAATATTTTTGATATGTGTTCTTTATATATATATATATATATATGAGTCATAATTTTATATTTGTTGGAAGACTAATCATAATACTCAATAAGGGTCTTCTTTTCCCTTTTAGAGTTAAAAGGATTCTGGAGAGAGTGCCATCATGCCAGTAGGAGCAGAATCTCTTGGTACCACTGTGGAATACTTTTGCAGAATACCAGAAAGATTTGGGATATGGTTAGGAGTGGAGAGGGCTGAAGACATTGTGATAATGAGAACAAAGAGCCAACTGACTTCTCTACTCATGTTTCTAGGTGTGCACCACACAGATATGCTTCTGGGGGAAAGGGGCAGAGGAGAGAGAGAATTCCTTTCCTGAAACTTTTCTCTTACCCTTTGCTTTTGACTTAATATTTCTAACACATCATTATTTGTTTTGCTTTCTTCCTAGAAGAAATTTCACAGAATGCCTGCAATTTATACAGCGGATATGTTTATTTTGGCATGCTGTCATTTTCATTTCTTTCAAGAGAAAATAATTTCAAAATACTTTGTCAGTAAAAATTTTGTACATCTATCTTTCTAGAATATATATCATGTCATCCACTATTCCTTCACTCACCCAAACTCTATGATTAACCAGAAACCTTAGTTGATTGTAAAAATTTCTTACTAAATGTTACAGTGCTTTCCTATAAGCTACCGGGGCAGATCCTGGGCAAGCCTGAGAACTGTGAATAAGATGCAGCTTATGATTAGGGAACAAGAGCAGAAAAATTTAACTGAAAGTTGTAGGATTAGTAACAGATCGGCTCAGTTATTCCCAAGTAGAATTTGTGGTTGTAGACTGAGTGAGCAGACAGACTTGCAGCGGAGAGTGCATGCTGAACATACCTAGTCAACTCAGCCTGCTGCTGAAACACTGTTCATCTGTTTCCTTCTCTGGAAGTTGTCATTAACTGATGCTGCTGCTGCTGCTAAGTCGCTTCAGTCGTGTCCGACTCTGTGTGACCCCAGAGACGGCAGCCCACCAGGCTCCCCCATCCCTGGGATTCTCCAGGCAAGAACACTGGAGTGGGTTGCCATTTCCTTCTTCAATGCATGAAAGTGAAAAGTGAAAGGGAAGTCGCTCAGTCGTGTCCGACTCCTAGCGACCCCATGGACTGCAGCCTATCAGGCTCCTCCATCCAGGGGATTTGCCAGGCAAGAGTACTGGAGTGGGGTGCCATTGCCTTCTCCATCAACTGATGCTATGTCCCCATAAATGCCCATGAGCCTGGCCAGGGAAGACCTTGGCGGGAGACCTAAATATGTTTCTTTCCCTACATATTTGAGCTCAAAGGAAACTTACTGTAAAATGTTCAAGAAAGGGGAGGAGAGAGAACATCAAGAAAGAGGCATTTGCCCACACACCTTTGTCCCTGCCTTGGGTTAGAGGAGTATTCCTCTGCAGACCTGTGACTGTCTGGGGCTGCACGTAGCACAGGCTGCAAATACAAAGCTGGATTATCAAAGGAGATCAGTGTCCCTGCCATAGAAGGGCAGCACCTGGGCTTAGGCTTGGGATAAGGATATATACTGGGTTCTGTCTGTCTTGTATAACTTGGTGTCCAGGTCACTATATGACTCTCTACTTTGGAGCTTGGTAGTTCTCTCTTTGCTTGAGCTGAAGCATCTGCCATCTTCCTTGACTTATTATATGAAAATCAAATGAGTGCCAGTTTATTCCAGCCGTCCTGGGATAAATATTCAGGGTGGGTGCTTGAAGATGAAAGAAGTAGTAGGTTTGACAGTACAAGTGAAAGTGAAAGTTGCTCAGTAGTGTCCAACTCTTTGTGACCCCATGGAATTCTTCAGGCCAGGATACTTGAGTGGGTAGCTGTTCCCTTCTCCAGGGGATCTTTCCAACCCAGGAATCGAACCCAGGTCTCCCACACTGTAGGCGGATTCTTTTCCAGCTGAGCCACAGGGGAAGCCCTGACATGTACAAGTAGTGTCTAAGAAATAAAGAAGCAAATACCTGTCTTTAATCTAAAATTGATCAGACTTAATGTTTTTTTAAAGCAGTTTTTAAAACTTTCAAACACACAGAAAAGTTTATATGTATAATTTTTGCTGAATCATTTGAGAGAATGTTGCAGATGTCAGAATCCTTTATTCCCTTACAGAATCACAATGTAATAATCAAGAAATTCAGCATGGGGAGGGAAGTTCAAGAGGGAGGGGACCCATGTTTATCTATGGCTGATTCATGTTGATGTTTGGCAGAAACAATTGTGTAAAGCAATTATCCTTCAATTTAAAAATAAATTAAAAAAAAAAAGAAACTCAATACAGATGCATTACGATTCTTCTACTGTTCTTCAACATATAGTCCACATTCAAGCTTCACCCTTGTCCCAGTAACGGTCTATAACAAGTTCTATTTTTTGATTCAAGACTCAACATAGTAGTAATTGTTTTCAGTCCCCTTATATCTAGATTTGTTTTCAGCCTTTCTTTGAACTGAGTTAGACATTTTTGAAGAGTACAGGCCATTTGTTTTTACAAAGTCCCTTAGTTTGTGCTTGTAGGATGGGTTCCTTGTGATAAGATCTAGGCAAAGATACTGTGTTTTTGGGGGGAGGGGGGCAGAAATTCTACATAAGTAATGTAGTGTCCTTCTTAGCACATCAAATCTGAAATTTTGTGATGTTATTTTGTTTTGTTATTGGTGACATTAGCTTTGACCATATGGTTAAAAATGAAAGTCATGCAGGATTTGGCAGTAGAATGAATAGAATAGAAGGTTTATTCTACTCTATTAAGTAAATTTTTGTATCTAATAGACTAGTATGTGAGGAGATACTTTCAGACTATACAAGTAACTTGTTCCTTAATAAACATTTTAGCCAATGGTTTAAGTATCTGTAATGATTCTTCCTTGAAATAGTTTATTATTATAGAGTTTGAAAATAATGATTTTTAGCTAGTTCATTTCTTTCATGTATGATGATAAGAATTCTGCTGAAAAGGGGGCTTCCCCTTTCTCTCTTCCTCTCTCCTTCCCTCTCTCATTTCATCTTGATGTGACAGCTCGCTTTTCCTATGGCATTTTATTAGAATTTTAACCTGTTTGCAATGGAAAGCCTATGACCACTTTGTAGTTATTTGAACCATGTGGATAACAAAGGCACCATATCACCCTTTTCATCTCTGTAACCACTATACCACAAGCTTCACTATATCAGTGTGCACACACATTTTAAAATATATCCCACGCAAAGAAATACATTTCCCATTATAATCCTGTGTTCATATACCTGTGCATTAACATAAGCTGAAAAATACCACTTAGGTTTATTACTCTTAACACATGCAAATCATATTGTCTAATCTATTGTTTTTTAAAAGGTGGCATCCGTCTATGTGAATCTGCTCGATATACCATAGCAGAATACCATAGACTGGATGGCATGAACAACAGGAGCTCACTTCTCGCTTCTGGAGACTGGATCAAGTGTAGTCAGATTCAGTACCCCCGGAGGATCCTCTTTCTGTCAGCAGGCGCTTGTGTCCTCACTGCCTCCTCACAGCAGAGATGGAAAGAGAGACAAGCAGGGAGAAAGAGGCTGAGATGGGGTCGGGGAGAGGGAGAGAGAGGGAAAGCTCTCGGCCATCCCTTCCTATAAGAACACTAGGACCTCAGGATATCATTTAAACCGAACCACCTCCCAAAGGAATCATCTACACCATCACACTGGACATCCAGACTTCAACCTATGACTGTTGTGGACACAATTCAGTTCACAGCACCCCCTCACAAATTGATCTCATATCCATCATTGGGTAACGACCCACAGTTTGAAAAACTCTGTTCTATGACTCATATTTTGCCCACCATCTCTAAACTCTAGAGAAGTTTCTACTAAGTTCTGTATTAATCTTTCCTATTGTTCTAACCACATGCACACCTAAACACCACAGTCCTATATGATGTGGAGATAAATAGTACTGAGAACGTATGACAAACATTCCTTGCAAAAAAAAAAAAAAAATGGCCTTCCAAATGCAAATACATTATCACATAAAAACAAGTTCCTAGCTATTTACAGAGTTGCAAATACATTAAACCATTGTTGTCTGGTATTCAGAGAGAGGAGGCCCATTTTACACATGGAGGCCGTTTGCATGTTTGCATGTGGGACCCCTGGGTTATTCTTTACTACTCTGTTTCATGGTCATTTCAATTACTCATTTACCTTAACCAGGTTGACTGATGGTCTTTCTTTCATCAAATAGCTCATTGTTTGACTGAATCGACCAAGTAACAGCTTGTGTTTTGGAGATAGTGCAAGTAAAGGCAGAGCTGACAGTTAATCTAAATGAGGCCATTTGTTTTGGGTGGATCTTAATGCAGTCTTAAGGAAAACAACCATCAGAAACTATCCCTGGACAGATGAGATAATAATGTTGAGAAACAGAAGGCAGCTATTATTTAAGCTTTCGTCCTCTTAATTTGTTTCTTAATAATCTGAAGCTACTTGGGAATGATGAAATAGATACCAAATATTTTTCTAAGGAAATGAAATATTTTTGTCAGGAATTTAACAAATGAATTTGTTTTATTATCTAAAGAAGGTCCATAGAAAAGTTGCTGGGGATTAATCAATCAAATCTGAAATCAACATTTTGATATCTCAGATATACTTGAGAATGTCATTGAGTCATACTACCAATTCCCTAGGGCTGGGTTTTTAGAATATTTCAAAATGCAATCCATCCTGGAAATCTATATTTCTCGAAATAAGATAGTTTCTTGTGTTCACCATTAAGCTTTTTCTGTAGTGAATTTAAGGGTGATTGGTGACTCCCATGTTAAAATTGTCTCGGCTATAATTGTCAGAGTCATCATATTCTATGGTTTAGAACTGTGTCTTGTATAGTCATTATGTTGGTGCTAACTTATACCTCTTTGTCATATTTATATACTGTTCCTATCTAAATAATTCCCACCAACCAATGAAGATGGAATAATCTCTATACAAACAGAGGTGATGATCGGGTGCTTTAATTTTCATAAGACATCAACCTCTTTCTTTTTACTGTCAACCAGTTTTTAAAGACCAAAGATGGTCCAGAATCAGCAATACAGAATTAGTTCAGTTCAGTCGCTCAGTGGTGTCTGACTCTTTGTGACCCTATGAACTGCAGCACGCCAGGCCTCCCCCGTCCATCACCAACTGCCAGAGTCTATTGAGGCAGTGATGCCATCCAACCATCTCATCCTCTGTCATCCCCTTCTCCTCATGCCCTCAATCTTTCCCAGCATCAAGGTCTTTTCAAATGAGTCAGCTCTTCGCATCAGATGGCCAAAGTATTGGTGTTTCAGCTTCAACATCAGTCCTTCCAATAAATACCCAGGACTGATCTCCTTTAGGATGGACTGATTTGATCTCCTTGCAGTCCAAAGGACTCTTAAGAGTCTTCTCCAACACCACAGTTCAAAAGCATCAATTCTTCAGCACTCAGCTTTCTTTATAGTCCAAATCTCATATCCATA
This sequence comes from Nanger dama, assembly GCA_917880005.1. NCBI lineage: Eukaryota > Metazoa > Chordata > Mammalia > Artiodactyla > Bovidae > Nanger > Nanger dama. Next base: position 11,799,321 of record CAKJTW010000051.1, read on the forward strand.
CATGACTACTGGAAAAACCATAGCCTTGAAGATGGACCTTTGTGGACAAAGTAATATCTCTGCTTTTGAATATGCTGTCTAGGTTGGTCATAACTTTTCTTCCAAGAAGTAAGCGTCTTTTAATTTCATGGCTGCAGTCACCATCTACAGTGATTTTGGAGCCCCCAAAATAAAGTCTGACACTGTTTCCACTGTTTCCCCATCTATTTCCCATGGAGTGATGGGACCGGATGCCATGATCTTAGTTTTCTGAATGTTGAGCTTTAAGCCAACTTTTTCACTCTCCTCTTTCACCTTCATCAAGAAGCTCTTTAGTTCTAAACATTTTTCAGAAGAAAAACCTGACATTATCTAGTGCCTGAGTTTTTATCCAAAGTTCAATTATACAAAATACATGGAAGATTGCCTCTATGATCTATAGCCTCTTCATTGCTCAGCTTTCTTGAACTGAGAGAAAGTATAAAAGCAGTCATAATAAATTTGTCTTACATCTATATAGGAATGCATGCATGCATGCTCAGTCGCTTCAGTTGTGTCTGACTCTCTGAAACCTGTGGACTGAAGCCCACCAGGCCCCCTGCCCATGGGATTCTCTAGGCAAGAATACTGGAGTGAGCTGCCATGCCCCCACCAGGGGATCTTCCAACCCAGGGATCGAATCCGTGTCTCCTGGATTGCGAGCAGATTCCTTTCACTTGTTGTCTTCTACACTTAGAGAACAGGCAGAACTTCTCCTTTGTGCCCAAAAGAGAGAACAAAACAATTCGATATCAACACAGAAAAGAGTGATGAAATGTCCCTATTTGCTCAGAATGGCCTGGTTTCTACCTGTTGTTCTAATGTAATTATGAATAGTGACTTCTTTTATCCTTTTCAAAATTGTTTGATTTGAAATGTAATCACGTGGTCCCCTGATCACAGGAACACAAATTCTGCTCAGTCTGGAGTTAAGAAAAGGAGACCAAGCATTTTCCCTCTCAGAAACAGTAGGTTTCTTCTTACAGAGTTTGTCTTTGTGTCATGGGCAACCCCCTAAACAGTCTACCTGAATAGAAACAACATTGGAGCCAAGGGTCTGGGACTGGTCAGGGCTTGGAAAAGTAAAATTCCGCCTTTGACCAAGTCTTGGAAGCAGTGTGGACATTTGAATGTTTCTCTGCAAAGTCTTGAATAGGAAATACAGGGTTAAGAAAACTTTTTCTTCACAGTGATTATAGGATTCAAAGTAAGAATATAGTCAGAGAAGAAGATTTCCTTAACTTTGATAAATTCTTTGGCACACAGCTCAGACACCAACGGTATCCTGTAGCCTCATGCTGATGACTTAAAAATATTTGGATGTTATAAAAATAACTTACTTCTATAAGTTATTTGGCCAAGACTACTGTTTGGAACCTTTTATTCACCCCTATAGGGGCTGTAAAGAAAAACTGTGTGCATGAGTGACACTCAAGGAATACAAACAATTTCTTTCCTTGAGTATATTTATAAATCATCAGCATACATTTGTAACCCCAAAGAGTACAATATCCTTATATAGCATGCATACCAGAGTCATTATTTCTTTTAAAATCTTTTTTGAAAATATAGCAGCAATTTTCATTTGAAAGTCAGACATCCTACAACAGCTAGCAAATTGCAGACCCACGAAGTCAGCTACATTTCTGTCTTTTCCTTGATTGGAGAATTGGGCAGAAATGATCAAGATCAATCCAGGATGCATGAATTTCACCTTCTTCAGTTTCTGAATGTTATATGAGGCCTGTAATTTCGTCTACAAGAAGACGCTCTTGGGAGTGAACAAAGAAAGCAATTGATGCTTTATTCTTATTCTTGCAAATCATTTTGCTTATTACTGTCTTCAAAGTACAATTGAGTGAATAGTGATTATTCTTGCATAGGCATAAATGCATATATGTGGAAGAAGCTAAAAATGAATGGCATGAAAATAGCTTTCAGCTTCCAAAATCATTTGTTCAATCTGCCAAAATGAGGCCAGTTTTGCACAGTGGACGTCAGACTTAAAATAGAATAGACTCTTCCAGCTTTGTGGCTAGCTCTGGGTCCAGTAATGTAAGGTGAACAGAAGTAAAAATTACGAATGTAGATTTTTCTACCTATGGTCAGGACTATGGGGAGAATCTAAAAACACATCCTTATTTCTCAGAGTATACATTACAGCTTAACAAGCACAGATGTAGTTAGTAGGTTGTATTTGCAAAGCTTCAGAAGCACATGGACCCATCTAGAACCTGAAGCATGTTTACTTTAATGCCATGTCTGTTGAATTCCTAGCATGCACTTTACATATTTTAAGGTATATATTTATGACATTAGTTCATGGGTTCTATTCTATGAATGCCTAGAAATAAATGCTTAGTTTGTTCAGTTAACATAAATTTTTCTTCCTTTTCCCTTCTCCTCCATTATAAGTATGTATCCTTAGTCAGTGCTCTTAGAGTGTGCAAATATATCTTTTCCTATCTAAATCATTTGCAAATGACTGCCCGCATGAATTTCACTTCATGAATTGCCATTAATTGTACATATTACTCTTCAGCTTACACATATACAGTGAACTCTCACTTAGGCACAATGATTAAGGAATAGGCACTAATAGTTAACTGACCATTCTGGTTAACTGATAATTATATGACACATTTCCAGAAATTAAGCAAAATTGCAAGTACTATGTGACACATCATTTAATCTTGTCTTTCACAGGCACAGGGGATTTTAGAGACCCCATGCGGCTCAAACTCTACTGTTACATGAACACCAAGGCTTATCAAAATTTATCTTTGGAATATATTTTATGAGGACTCACCCCTCTTTTCCTCATCCCTAATTAATTTACTCTTCCTTCTGAAATCTGAGTGTTTGTTAAAAGGATAAGTTCATTTTACTTCTCTGCTTAAAAATACCAATGGCTCTCTCTCTTTCAGGATAAAAATTCAAAATTGTCAGTATGGTCTGGACCATACATACTTTTCAGGGTCACACATCATCAGGCTTCTCTGTTTCCCAGTTCCACGCAGCACAGGTGTATCATCTCTATCTCTTCAGTCTACCCTCCAGTTAGAAAAATGCTTTTCAGATCCCAGAAGTCTCTGTGTGCCTCCTGGCCTCCAGGCCTCTGCACCTCTTGTCCCTGTGGCTGGACCACTATTTTTCTGTTTTATGCTTTCTATCCCATTGCATGAGTAATTCATATCCCTTCAGATATCAGCTTTACTGTGGATTTATCCAAGTGTCCTGCCTGCCTCTCTGATACCTCTTTGAGCCTCAGCCCATGCATGCATGCTAAGTCACTTCAGTTATATCGGACTCTTTGTGACCCTATGGACTGTAGCCTGTCAGGTTCCCTGTCTATGGGATTGTTCAAGCAAGAATACGGAAGTGGGTTGCCATCCCCCTCCTCCAGGGGATCTTCCTGACCCAGGATCGAACCCGCGTCACATTGTGTCTCCTACCTTGGCAGATGAGTTCTTTACCACTAGCACCACCTGGGAAGCCCCAGGGATCCCATAGCAGATCACTAAACATCCTTCATCCCAGCACTTAGGACTCAGATTTCCTGTTTATTTCTCTGTCTCTCCAAGTCTTTTAGGGCCTACATGGTAATGAGTTAAGTCTTTCTCACCATTAAAAACCCAATGGCTAACACAGTGACAAACATAGATGTTGCTCCATATATTTTAATGAAATAAATGAACGTACTGCTTTATCAAAAAGCATCAAATTTAATGTTTAATCATCACTTTTCTATATGCACTATAAGAAAAGATAGCAGATAAACTATTTACAATGAATCTTTAGTTACCTGGGTGTGTGCCCTAGAAGATTCATTCTAAAATTAATACCTAATATTAACACGTTTGCTTGTCACTTCTTTTCAGAAAAGATAACTGCAGATTGGGCAAATGCAGAGCTGGTTAGGCCAAAACCAGCTGGTTAGGCTGCCCTTCATAAAAATGAATATAAGGTTCTGCTCATTTGCATGCTCTGATTATTACAAGAGAAGATGGATTATAGACTATGCCCTTAGAACAAAGAGTGGCAGAAAATGTGAAAAAGGAACTGTGGATGTATCGTGTTAAATAAATTCTCCAATCTGGCAAAACTGTAAACTAAATATGGTAAAACTCTGAGAATTTAATTAAGCAACCACATACAGGAAAAGTATTTAATTAAGAGGTAATCAACAGGATTTCAAGTTTGTTAAGACATAATCAAACTCAACTGATGTCTTCATCTTCCAGGAAAGCATCCTCATAAAGAAATGGTACCTCCCATCCTCAATGATGTGACCAAAGACGCAGAGTCCGGTGGCAATGCCTGAGAGAGGGCTCCTAGCCGTGCATGAGTGAGAAGACCTGGGGCAGGAAGTCTGCCTTTGTAGTAACTGGCTGTGCTGTGGTGATTAATAACCCTCCAATCCAAAGGTTTCCAAATATAAATGCTTATTTCTGATATGCATTTCATGTTAGCTGCGTCAGTTAGAGCTCCATGTCAACATCCCTTTACTGCAAATCCCGGCTGAAGGAGAAGCACTTTTGGGACATGGCATTCTTATGGGGAAGGAGACATGAAAAGCAATGTTTAAACACACAGTTATGGCTATGATTCTTTTCAGATATGACGTGTCATAACTGCCTCCATGCCATTGGCCTGATATTAGACTGAAGAAGTGCCTGTCAGCAGCACAGAAGCTGTGCAAGTCATGTGTACAGTAGGATAGCGCTTTGTGCTCTTTTATAAAAGGGAGTGAATACTTGGGAACAATAATATAATGGACTGACCGTCCTTGAACTGGGACATACAGAAGATCAAGTCAAAATGAGGAACATGGCAGGGACGTGTGAGTTTGAAAATGAAAGGCCCTGCGGGATAACATTTCTAAAACCTTGGCTAGTCCTCTGTTATATGTGGAAGTTGTGTGGCTGGAGGTTAAGGACTCATGCACACAGATCTCAGATTGTGCTGGATGGGAATCTGTTTATTCACTTGGTGACCTGGTGAGGCACTTCACTTTTCTGAGCCTCAGTTTCTCTGGCAGAGTCTATTTTCTGATCATGAAATATCAAAGAAAAATCCACATGCTTCTCTTATATTTAATCACTCCATCTGCAGTTAAGGTGAGGCCATGAGACAGGTTCTGGGCAGTGGGATAGGAAACTTTCAGATATGGCCCCTAAAATCTGCCCTGAGACCCTCAGCTTATTTTCTTCTATTCTACAGAGCAAGAATTGGAGAAAATATAGATCTATGAATCACTCATTGGAGAAGACTCACACAGGAAATCTACCCAACCCACCTAAGACTGTGCTGGGGTGACAACTCTGGGTATTGAAATCTGTTTTGTTTCTGCACTGATCATTCATCTACAGAAGAGAGCAAAGAAAGAACTGCATTTTACAAAGATGAATTGAGATAATTTACACAAAGCACAGGGACTTCCCAGGGGTGCTGGTGGTAAAGCATCTGGCCGCCAGTGCAGGAGATGTAAGAGATGTGGGTTCCACTTCTGGGTCTGAAAGGTCCTTTGGAGAAGGGCATGGCAACCCACTCCAGTATTCTTGTCTGGAGAATCCCATGGGCAGAGGAGCCTATCAGGCTATAGTCCATAAAGTGGCAAAGAGTTGAACACGACTGAAGTGACAGCATGCATGCAAAGCGCAGAGCAGGGTTTGGCACCGTAAAGGCTCATTTTGTGGTGTTATAATTTATTTTAAGGTCATGTTTATTTAGAGATTAAGACTAAAGTCATGAATATCAATAGATCTAGTTTATTTATTTATTTTTAATACTTTATTCTACATTACAATACTGTATTTGTTCTGCCATACATTGACATGAATCAGCCACAGGTGTCCATGATCTCCCAATGCCGAAGCCCCCTCCCACCTCCCACCTATATTCCAGTTCTGCTACAGACTAACCATGCATGTTCAGAACATTATTTAACTTCTCTATGCCTCAATTTCTTCGTTTATAAAATGGCAATAAAGAATAACATTCAACTTACAAGGCTATGAATTTATAATAAGATAATCCATGTGGTGGTGGTGGTGGTAACGGGTGGTGATCTTTTGCCTGATTTACCATTAATAGAAGCAGAGTTGACTGTCAAGTAAAAGAACTAAGGTGACAAGCCTATGAGGAGACTGAACTATGATTTTGATGTGGTCAACTGAGCTGACTAGTCATAATGTAAGTGTTTATAGAACTGTCTCCATCCATAAAGACCGTGCCCAGATAATGGCAGACTATCTATATCAATAAGGGGTTTTTCTGCTGAAGACATGAAAAACTTAGGAGCTGGGAAAACACATATATACCATTGTAACTTTGTTGTGTTTGTATTTCTTTTTAATAATTTTAATGCAGTAAGGGATGCAGCATTAAAAATTATGTTTTCAATTAAAATAATTACATAGTTTATTGTAGAAAGAAGCATAGATATTTCTGCAGAAAAAACTGCATAATTCTAATACAAGAAATAACTAGTAATTTTTTGTATTTACATTCAACTTTTTTTTCTATGGGTAAGCTTTGTTTAACATAGTTGGATTTTCTAGATTTTTATTAAAGTCATTACATATATTGTTTTCAAGGACTTAATTAAATGAATGTACCAGTTTACTTAATTATATATTTATTTTGGGTCATTAATTTATTTTTGCTATTATAAATAATGGTCCTGTTAATTTTTCTGTTATATATTTTTCCATGTTTTGACTTATTAGAACAAATTCATAGAATTGAAATCACTAAGTCAGATAGAAGAAATATTTATAAGAAATAATATATTGACAAATTGTTAACCCCAGAAATACAGTCATCTCTTGATATATGCACACTAAAATCCTTTGATTCTCAAGCCCCTTACATAAAATACATTTGCATGCAACCTACACACATCTTTTAAATAATCTCTAGAAAACTCATAGTACTAATGCAATGTAAATGCTATGTAAAAAGTTTTAAACACAATGTAAATACTATATAAATAGTTGCTGGTTGGTGCAACAAATTCAAATTTTGCTTTTTGGAATGTTCTGGAATTTTAAAAATGTTATCTATCTGCAGTTGGTAAATCCACAGATTTGGAACCTGCACATACAGAGGGCTGATCATATATGAAAATGATGATTTCATGTAGCCCATCATGGTTTTAATTTTTAAAGAAATATTTGCTAATTGTTTGCAAATATTTACTAATATATTTATATTTATAGATTTAAATATATAGTTATTTTCTTAATGATACATGGGTTTGAAAAAGTCTTCCAAGTTTATTATTAGTGCATAGTTTTTGAATCATCTCTTTATGTCAGTTGACAATATCAAATATTTTCATCACTGATTCGCATGACTGTTTCTAAAATTAATGTTATTAACATACTGTCTTCTAAATTTATATCATTGTTTATATCAGGAGAACTAGAAGCTGCCTCTGTACTTTTTAGCTCACTTTTAACTAATTAGGTGGCTATTTTTTTTTTTTTCACTATCTCTCATATACTCCCACAGGCTTACCAGGTAACTCAGTGGTAAAGAATCCGCCTGCCAATTCAGGAGACACGAGTTTGATCCCTGGGTCGGGAAGATCCCCTGTTGAAGGAAATGGCAACCCACTCCAGTATTCTTGCCTGAAAAATCCCATGGACAGAGAAGCTTGGCAGACTCTAGTCCATAGTCAGACACAACTAAGCAACTAAAAAATAAAAATATACACTCTCATAACTGGATTTCCCAATGATTGTAGTTAAAATCAGTGGGTGAACTTGCAAGCTTAACAGAAGCAACACTCCCTGAAGATAGACCTCATGCAAACTTTTCAGCTTTTAGTAGATAGATTTGATATCTGTTTCCTTCTTTTTAAAAAATAGCATAGTTACAGAATTAAGTCTCTGTCTTTATGCAAAATGTTTCTTCTCACACAACTCGGAACTGTCAGAGAGGTACTGGACTATGGCAGAGTTTCTGTGTAAATTGAAATATGGGAAATAATTGGAGTCTTCATAGGAATGTCCATTTCAGGCTGTAACTCACATTGCCATTTGAACTTCAGACATTTTAGGTTACCTCTTCACAGATTACAGTTCTAAGCATTGGGAGTGTTTTCTCAGAATTCCTCCCGTGGAGGTGCTGTTTTCCATGATCGCCAGCTTTTCTACTTCTTTGTAACAGGACAGGCGGACTCTGTGATACAAGCTGTCAGCTGAGGCTTTATGTGTGGCTTATGCTGAGCCTGCTTTCACGCCTGCCATTAATGTAGCTAAGTTTCCAAGTGCCACAGTGCTAAGCAGAAATCCTCAAGGTCATATGTGACTTTTTAGTATAGTGGATTCTATTTGGACCATTGTTTTCCTTCAGTTCTCACCTATTCTCATGTTTTAGGCAGCAAATCTCAAAGATTTTGACTTAAGGGATTTCAAATGCACCAGGATAACATCCTGCATAAGACTGCTATTGTAAATACCACAACCAGTGTCTGCTAGCATTAAAAGGCTTCATCCACCCTTTCATTCATTTGACAAATATTGACTGCCTAGGGGACTAGTCTGCCTGCATTTGAATTTCAATTCATTTATTTAGCAACTCTGTAAATTTAGTAAGTCTAATTAATCTTCTCAGTTTTTCTCATCTGAATTGCATTATTTCAACTATGATGACTATAATCCAGGCACTGTGCTAGATGTGATGAACACTTTAGTGATTAAAACAAGCATGGTTTAAATTTTCATGGAGTATAAACTCAGTCAGGAGAGGTTTCTGGGTTCTGGAGAAGATAACAGAGGATGCCTAAATTTGAACCTCTCTACCTACCTTCATAAAATGCACAAAGGATAACAAGGAGAGGAAATTAAATCTCCCATAGTTCACAGTTACAACTTTAGTAGGCAGAAGAATATAAAAAAATCTCAATTGACACATAGGTGGAAGACCATGTCTAAAAATAGTGGAGTCTGCTCAGGAGTCCAAAAAGTTGAGAATCAGATGGAAATTCTGTAGAATGAGAGAGAGGACAGTGGCATCAGCGTGTCACTCTGGCACCGATAATATCAACTGAAGTTTATCCTCAAAAGGACTGGGTCTTCATTCTGAATGGAGAAATAATATAAAGTGAACGTTCAGAAATGGATAGGAGCTGTGGCTACCAAGAAGTCTAACAGAGGATTAGAAAGGGGAGCTTCCCTGGTGGCTCAGAGGTTAAAGCATCTGCTTGCAATGTGGGAGACCTGGGTTCTATCCCTGGGTCGGGAAGATCCCCTGGAGAAGGAAATTGCAACCCACTCTGGTATTCTTGCCTGGAGAATCCCATGGACAGAGGAGCCTGGTGGGCTGCAGTCCATGGGGTCACAAAGAGTCAGACACGACTGAGCTACTTCACGTTCACTTTCTTTACAGGCAGGTACCACCACCATGGAATCTGTCACTTGGTAGCTCAGAGATAGAGAAAGAAGGAGGCATTTGAAGGTAAACGCCACAACTTAATATGATAAAATCAAAGATTCGGAAGAAAACAGACCTAAAAAGTCATTTATTATAGAAATTGCACCTCACTGTAGCAATAGAAGACGACTTTCTTAAACCAAGAAATCAAGTAAACCACTCAAACTCCTATAATACTGCTGCTCCAGGAAACCCAACCCAAATGTACTGTTATTGGATGCCAGTGACAAAGAGTCCCAACACTCCTAATGAGCTGTCACACATAATAAAAGCAGTGGTTCAAGGAAAACACATAGCCTTAAATGCTTATTATGTTAATAATGATTTCTTTAAAATGCTGGCAAATTAAACATCCAGCTCAAATAGTTAAAATTTTTTAAACAGAAAAAAGCAGAAGGAAAGAAATGTCAACAAAAACTACAAAAGTAGTAATTCATAAAACAAAAACATGAGGACTAACAAAGAATTATTCTAAATTATGTTCACAGGTGATAATGAAGATCCTATGTTTAAAAAGTCTCCTGAAGTTTTCTTAGATTACTGATGGAAGGCAAAAGTGATCCAGTCACTCTGTAAAAGCGGGGTTTTTTTACAAAGTTAAAAACATGCACTTATCATAGGATCTATTAATCCTATTCTTTGGCATTTACCCAAGTCTCATGAAAGTCTGTGTTCACTCAAAAGCCTGAATACAAATGTTTATAGTAACTTAATACTCACCCAAAACTTGAAACATCCCAGTCCGTCAACTGGTATGTAGAGAAACAAACTGTGATACATCCATAACACAGAATACTTCTCAACAAGTAAAGGGAACAAACTATTAATGAGTAAAACAATATGGATGAAAATCAATTGTGTCAAAGAAGCTAGATTCCACTTAGATGAAATTCTGGAAAAGACAAAATTAAAACACAAAAAGCCAATCAGTGGGTTTTGGTAGGATTAAAGAGGCATATGAAAATTTGAGGGTGATGGAAGTGTCCCATGTCTTAATTTTAATGGTGTTTACATGACTATAAACATAGCTTTAAATATGGAACTGTACATTTGAAATGGTAAATTTTCCTGTATGCAAATTATACCTCAATAAATCTGACAGCACCTCAGAGATTTAAGTTTTAGAGAGTCTTGCTAAAATGTTTACAGATAAAATGAGATCTAATATTTTATTCAAGATAATCTGATGGTTTGGAGAGTAGTTGGAAGTATCCATAAAATCAGATTGCCTAAGGTCTGCAATTGGTTGAAGTTAGGGCAGACTTGATTTCCCTGGGTCATAAAGATCCCCTGGAGGAAGGGATGGAAACCCACTCCAATATTCTTGCCTTGAGAATATCATGGACTGAGCAGCCTGGTGGGCTACAGTCTATAGGGTCGCAAAGAGTCGGACACGAGTGAAGCAACTTAGCACGCATGCACACAGGGCCCATTACTCTACCTACCTTGCTATTCTGTATATTTGACATTTCTCATCATAAACAATATTTTAAATGTAAAAAGTTATTTGGAATTAGAAATTAGTCAACACAGAAGAAAAAGTCAATTTCACATATTCTTAACCTCAAGATACAAATCTTGGTATATTTTGCAGTTGCAGTAAGCTGTTATGTTGTTACCACTAAAAAGACTTGTTGGAAGTCTTAAACTTGAAAGACTAATTTGTAGGTATGCTCCATAGGAGTCCCATATTAAACAAATTAAACTGTATTTTTCTTAAAGTGCTTCATATCTTGATGTGGGCTTCCAAGGTGGCTCAGTAGTAAAGAATCTGTCAGCCAATACAGGCATCAAAAGATACGTGGGTTTGATCCCTGGGTTGGGAAGATCCCCTGGAGGAGAAAATGGCACCCCACTCCAGTATTCTTGCCTGAAGAATCGCATGGACAGAGGAACCTGGGGGCTACAGTCTATGGTGTTGCAAAGAGTCAGACACAACTGAGCACATGTGCATACAAACACACACCCATCTTGATGTATGGAATTTTAGCATTCTCCAATTTATTAGTCTACATAATCCTCTTTTTTTTTCAGAGTGTTTGAAGAAATAGCATTGCATGGAACATACTTATACAATACATATTTATAGTTGCTTATGTGCCAAGAGGCAACTTAATTCTGATATTAAAACTTGGTACTTCATATATTAGGGTACTATTCTCTGCTACATCACACAATTCCCAGAGGTAAAGATGCTTAACAAAATAGAATTTATTTCTTCCTCACATGTCTGTCAAATGAGGGTATTTGGGTAGCAGGTGACTTTCCTTCATGAAGAATTTTCAGGAATTGATGTTCTTCCCATATTATTCCTTTTTCATCCTCTAAGGGCTCAGATCCTTCTTCATCTATCTAGCTCCAAGAAAGAAAGAATGAAGTCACTTTGATACCTTAACCACCTTTGCCCAGAAGTGATACACATCACTTCTGCTTCCATTTCATTGATGACAGGTAGTTGTATGGTCCAACTAGATACAACAGGGTCTGAACAATGGAGTTCCTGGCTGGGCAGTTGCTTTGCATGAAAAATGAACATGCATTTTGATGGACAGGTCACTGCTTCTACTATGTGCAGCATAAACACATGAGCAATTCCACTAATTCAGCATCTCTACCAGAGATTATGACTGTAATGATCTGAAGTGTGATCCTGGCGTCAATATTTTTTAAATTTCCAGATAATTTATTTCTCAGTTTGAATTAAAAAACATAGGAATAGTCATTAATTTTTAAAGAAGAAATTTATTTCTACTTTTTCAGGCTTTAGTGAGATACGGTTGACCAATGAAAATGTACATTAAGCTGAACAACATGATTTTTAAGAAACAGGTCTGTTATGTATAGGGCACCTCATTTTCTATATTACAAATAAAGTGAAGTGAAAGTCACTCAATTGTGTCTGACTCTTTATGACCCCATGGACTATACGGTCCAGGAAATTCTCTAGGCCAAAATACTGGAGGTGGTCAAGTTCAAGTTCAGTCGCTCAATCATATCTGACTCTTTGCGACCCCATGAATCGCAGCAAGCCAGGCCTCCCTGTCCATCACCAACTCCCGGAGACCACTCAGACTCGTGTCCATCAAGTCAGTGATGCCATCCAGCCATCTCATCCTCTGTCGTCCCCTTCTCCTCCTGCCCCCAGTCCCTCCCAGCATCAGAGTCTTTTCCAATGAGTCAACTCTTCGCATGAGGTGGGCAAAGTACTGAAGTTTCAGCTTTAGCATCATTCCTTCCAAAGAAATCCCAGGGTTGATCTCCTTCAGAATGGACTGGTGAGATCTCTTGCAGTCCAAGGGACTCTCAAGAGTCTTCTCCAACACCACAGTTCAAAAGCATCCATTCTTCGGTGCTCAGCCTTTTCACAGTCCAACTCTCACATCCATACATGACCACAGGAAAAGCCATAGCCTTGAGTAGACAGACCTTAGTTGGCAAAGTAATGTCTCTGCTTTTGAATATGCTATCAAGGTTGGTCATAACTTTTCTTCCAAGGAGTAAGCGTCTTTTAATTTCACGGCTGCAGTCACCATCTGCAGTGATTTTGGAGACCCAAAAATAAAGTCTGACACTGTTTCCACTGTTTCCCCATCTATTTCCCATGAAGTGATGGGACCGGATGCCATGATCTTCGTTCTCTGAATGTTGAGCTTTAAGCCAACTTTTTCACTCTCCACTTTCACCTTCATCAAGAGGCCCTTTAGCTCCTCTTCACTTTCTGCCATAAGGGTGGTATCATCTGCATATCTGAGGTTATTGATTTTTCTCCCGGAAATCTTGATTCCAGCTTGTGTTTCTTCCAGCCCAGCATTTCTCATGATGTACTCTGCATATAAGTTAAATAAGCAGGGTAACAACATACAGCCTTGACATACTCCTTTTGCTATTTGGAACTAGTCTGTTGTTCCATGTCCAGTTCGAACTGTTGCTTCCTGACCTGCATACAGATTTTTCAACAGGTAGGTCAGGTGGTCTGATATTCCCATCTCTTTCAGAATTTTCCAAAGTTTATTGTGATCCACACAGTCAAAGGCTTTGGCATAGTCAATAAACCAGAACTCTCTTGCTTTTTCCATGATCCAGCAGATGTTGGCAATTTGATCTCTGGTTCCTCTGCCTTTTCTAAAACCAGCTTGAACATCAGGAAGTTTATGGTTCACGTATTGCTGAAGCCTGCTTGGAGAATTTTGAGCATTACTTTACTAGCATGTGAGAAGAGTGCAATTGTGCTGTAGTTTGAGCATTCTTTGGCATTGCCTTTCTTTGGAATTGGAATGAACACTGACCTTTTCCAGTCCTGTGGCCACTGCTGAGTTTTCCAAACTTGCTGGCATATTGACTGCAGCACTTTCACAGGGGGTAGCCTTTCCTTTCCCCCATAAGATCTTCTCAAACCAGGGATCGAACCCAGGTCTCTCACATTGCAGGCAGATTCTTTACCAGCTAAGCCACACGGGAAGCCCTTATTACAAATAACCCAATGGAAATGCTAACTTATCAAAAGATATTCTATTTAAAGTATTTAAAATTAGGTCAATATGAACAAGCACTGCTAACGTGATGATCTGCAACCAATGATATCTGGATCCCACTGGGCAGTATTCTCCAGAATGCTATGGCTTTGCTTCCTAACCAAAATAGATACATTTTCACCCAGCATACTCCTAGAATATAAATCATTCAGATGGCTGAGACTTATTCTTTGATGGCATGATAGATCACTGGGTATTAGATCCTTGAAGAGATGTTATTTTTCAGAAGTTGTCTTTAAACCATCACTCACACTGTCACAACAGATCTAAGTTTTATAGCCCCATAGCTAATATTCTAAATTATGGAAATCGACACTAAGCAGCATGTCCACCAGAAAAGACTTTTTATAAAAGTATGCTTTAAATTTATTTCATTTATTTTGATGGATTGCATTAAGCTAATTTGAATTTACTACACAAGTGTCCACAACTACATTTTTCTGCTATGTGTCTAGGAGTTTTTGTCTGTATTCTTTAAGAAATGATTCATTTTGTTTTAACCACACAGGTCCAGAGAACACTTTTCCATCATATTTGTATGTAAAGGTGTTTATGTTGTTTCATTATGGAACATTTTGTTCCCCCTGGAATGGAGATTATCAGAGGAGAGATGACCTTCATCTCTGTGCATAACTTCATTCTGTTTCTCAACATAAGCAATTGATTTCTATGTTTGTCAGTTTGGTTTCATCAGCTGCCATAATGGTCAATTACTAAATAAGAATTGATCACCAAGAGGCCTGATGCTGTTTCCTTAGCAACCCTGTACCCAGTCTAGTTATTTAAATCATTTAAATGACTAGATCAGATTAGCCATTTGATCAATAGCACAGTGACCTGCATAAGACTGACTAATCTTATTGTGCACTTAGGCAAAGTCTTAGGAGGAATACGGTTGTTTAATTAACATACAAATATATTTCCCAGGGCAAAACAAAGTATTTGCAGATATGCTATCTAACATTGCAGCTATTTTATTTTTCTATAAAGTGAGAAAAATGCCAGCCTTAAAGTCTATGGTACAAAACCACAGATAATTTATTCATTTAACAAATGTTAATAAGGACAAAGTAAGATTTTATGAGCTGGATGTTGTGGATGTAGTGATGAATAATTCATAGTTTCTGCCCGCAAGTAAATCGTAGGCTCATAGCAGAGATATACTGGAGGAAATAATTTCAATAGACCATGGTAAGTAAAACAAGGTATGATAAATGTGGGTGGGGAGAGTTACTTTTTTCTGCTTGAAAAGTTAGAGAATGTGCACTAGAGGAGAAGAGGCTTAAGTAGGTTCTTGAAAGATTGATAGTCAGTTCAAGGTAAACAAAGGAGAGCATTATAGTCCCAGGAGACCTAGGAAAGCACAAAATAGCACAATGTGTGTGTTTTTCCATATCTCTTGGTTGAAAGTGACAAAATCAGAAAAACTAATTTGAGAAGAAATGTGGATTTTTATTGGAAATAGCAGTAGGAGGGCAGAATAATGACTCTCACTCTGCAATATCTACGTCCTAACATCTGAAACCTGTTAGTACGTTGTGTTACATAGCAAAGAAAAAGTAAGGTTGCAGATGGAATTAAGGTTGGTAATAAGCTAAATTTAATTAAGATAAGGAGACTGCCCTGGATCACCCAAGTAGGCCCATTGTATCTATAATTGCAAGGGTCTTTACACAGAGGAGAAGAAAGTGGAAACACAAGAACCACAATGGAAAATACTTAACCAGCATTCTGACTTTGAAGATGGACGGGAACCATGAGACAAGAACATGAGCAGTCTGCAGAAGCTGGAAAAGACAAGGAAACACATTTTCCCTTAGTGCCTCTATAAAGAAATATAACCCTGCTGACATCTTGATTTTTAGCCCAGTAACACTCATTTTGGACTTCAGACTTATAGAAATGGAAGATAATAAAATTTTTAAGCTACTGACTTTGTGGTAGTTTGTAACAGGAGTAATAGGAAACTAATGCATAAACTTACTTGAAATTTAGTTTACCTGAAATATAAATGAAGGGAAAGCTGGGGAATCAATCCTTAAGAACGGTAGGGATAACTGGAACCAGATTCTCAATAATTTACATTTCTCTACTCTTTCTCTCTTAATCTATTAGTTTCATTCTCTGAAAGCAGCTTTCCCTGTGGGGCAGGGGATCTGGTCACTAGCTGCCCTGGGCTCATACATCCTGGAATTTCAGAGAAAAATATTTTTCCATCTTGGTTTCAGTTTGGAAAAAATTGCCATAGAAATATTCTAATGGGCCTATTTTAAGTCAAATGTTAGACCACTGAACTAAGCTCTTGGGATGAATGATATTAATTAGCCCAGTTGGGACCCCATGCACATTAATTTGGCAAAAGAGATTTGCTACCAAAACAAAGGGGGCAAGAATGTAGGGCAAACTGGAATAGTAGCTGTCTACTACAACATGTGGAATGAACTACAAGTCGTTTACTACAGTGAGAACTTCAAGTCAGCGATGAATTCAACCTAAATTCATATGAATAGTTAGATCATACAATTAGTCACTCAGTTGTGTCTGACTCTTTGTGATTCCATGAACTGTAACCAGCCAGGCTCCTCTGTCCATGAAATTCTCAAGGCAAGAATACTGGACTGGGTTGCCATTCCCTTCTCCAGAGGATCTTCCTGACTCAGGTATCAAACTGGTTCTCCTACACTGCAGGGAGATTCTTTACCATCTGAGCCACCAGGGAAGCCTAGATCATTTAATTAAGCTCTAACTCTGCATACTTGATTCCCAGAACTCTAGCTCTCCCAGATGTATGTTTATGAGCTTCCTTTTAATCAGGGAGGTCATGGTAAATAAGTTCAGCTTACATTGGTTCACTCTCTTTTTTTCAGTATAGGAAATTTAGGAACTTGGTCAGCTGTGAGGAAGATGAGTTTAGGGGGAGACTGAGGTCAGGAAAATGCACTAAGAAGTGCTATTTCTCGGGTCAGCTCTAGGCAACCAAAGATCCAGTCATGAATCTTGGAAAGTGCCTTGGATTTTGGTTTTAAGATCTGGATACAAGCCTAAGCTACACTCTTTCTTAATTTTATTACCTTGGGCTAGTTCTCTCAGCACTGTAAATCTCATTTTCATTACCTGCAATCTATATATTGATCATAAAATCTGCTGCCTGTAAAAGCTGTCATTTATTGAGAGTTTATATGTATCAGACACTTTACAAGGGTTCCAGGAAACCTCAGTCATGAAGGAGAAGTCACTGGCCTTGAAACAAAGTAAATCTGTAAACTAAGGAACGAGGGCAGAGCCCTGGTGAAGTGCTATAGATATAAAATCAAAGCTGAACTTGCAATGAAGTTAACTGGATGCAGAGGCATTTAGGGTAAAGTTCTTGTTGCAGATATGATGGTTTACTGAGCCTAAGTGAGTGGGAAGCAGGGTTACACAGTATGCAGGTGAAGGAGGTCAGTCATGGGAGGATATAGAGAAAGAGCGGAGAAGGCAATGGCACCCCCACTCCAGTACTCTTGCCTGGAAAATCCCATGGACGAGGGAGCCTGGAAGGCTGCAGTCTATGGGGTCGCTGAGGGTCGGACACGACTGAGTGACTTCACTTTCACTTTTCACTTTCATGCATTGGAGAAAGACATGGCAACCCACTCCAGTGTTCTTGCCTAGAGAATCCCAGGGACAGAGGAGCCTGGTGGGCTTCCCGTCTATGGGGTCGCACAGAGTCGGACACGGCTGAAGTGACTTAGCAGCACAGAGAAAGAGACAGATGACTGAGTATGGAGACACAAAGATCATTTCACTTCCTGTTCTGCCTCTGCTTTTCCTACCCCAGGTTTTCCAAGTATGAAAACCATTCTTGAACCCAGCATTCATTTAGCAATTCCTTAATGAGAATGACTCAAATGAACCTAGGAAAGGAACGTCCAATCAAGACAGTCTTTATAACAGCCCCAAATGGCAGCTGTTTCCCAAATCTTAGAATTAGAACATTGCTGATTCTGACCCTATAGGCCAGCTAGACCTATGCTCACTTAGCAGAGTGTCCCATTTAACAAAGCACCATATTACTGTTAGGAGTTACTCTAGCCCATCCATATTCATCTCCTAGGGCTGCTGTTACAAAGCAAGACAAGCTGGGTGGCTTAAAACTATAGAAATGTACTGTTTCACAGTCTTCCTGTGTATCTCTTTCTTCACATGGCTATCTTCACATAACGTCATTAGTCACAGTAGATTAGAGTCCCATCTTACTCTGGTATGACCTCGCTTTAACTTAGCTAATTATATCTGCAATGACCCTATTTCCAAATAAGGCCCTAGTCTGAGAATCTGGAGATTAAGACTTCAACATATCTTTGTGTTATGTTTAGTCACTTTGGAGAAGAATATGGCAACCCACTCCAGTGTTCTTGCCTGGAGAATTCCATGGACAGAGAAGCCTGGCAGGCTACAGTCCATGGGGTCTCAAAGAGTCGGACACAGCTGAGTGACTAACACACACAATACACGATTAGTTGATTAGTTGCTCAGTCGTGTCTGACTCTGCAATCCCATGCACTGTATAGCCTGCTAGGCTCCTCTGTCCATGGGGATTCTCCAGGCAAGAATATTGGAGTGGGGTGCCATGCCCTTCTACAGGGGATCTTCCCAACCCAGGGATCGAACTCAGGTCTCCTGCACTGTAGGCAGATCTTTTACCATCTGAGCCACCAGGACACCCAAACATATCTTAGAGGGGGAGGGGGGCTATAATTGATAGGCCAAAAAGTTGGTCAGGTTTTTATGTACCATCTTATGGAAAAATCCAAACAAACTTTTGGCCAGCACAATAATTCAACCCACAATATCATCCTTTATTTTTGACCAACTCCTGTTCAGATTCCACATCTACTTGCTTGTTGGTTCCTGACTCTTGATTTCTCTGCTATTTATGACCCAGCTGTTATACATGGGGTTAAGGGTTTTATTGACTATGCCAAAGCCTTTGACTATGTGGATCACGATAAACTGTAGAAAATTCTGAAAGAGATGGGAATACCAGACCACCTGACCTGCCTCTTGAGAAACCTATATGCAGGTCAGGAAGCAACAGTTCGAACTGGACATGGAACAACAGACTGGTTCCAAATAGCAAAAGGAGTACATCAAGGCTGTATGTTGTTACCTTGCTTATTTAACTTCTATGCAGAGTACATCATGAGAAACGCTGGGCTGGAAGAAACACAAGCTGGAATCAAGATTGCCAGAAGAAATATCAATAACCTCAGATATGCAAATGACACCACCCTTATGGCAGAAAGTGAAGAGGAACTCAAAAGCCTCTTGATGAAAGTGAAAGTGGAGAGTGAAAAAGTTGGTTTAAAGCTCAACATTCAGAAAATGAAGATCATCGCATCTGGTCCTATCACTTCATGGGAAATAGATGGGGAAATAGTAGAAACAGTGTCAGACTTTATTTTTGGGGGCTCCAAAATCACTGCAGATGGTGACTGCAGCCATGAAATTAAAAGACACTTACTCCTTGGAAGGAAAGTTATGACCAACCTAGATAGTATATTCAAAAGCAGAGACATTACTTTGCCGACTAAGGTCCATCTAGTCAAGGCTATGGTTTTTCCAGTGGTCATGTATGGATGAGAGAGTTGGACTGTGAAGAAAGCTGAGCGCCAAAGGATTGATGCTTTTGAACTGTGGTGTTGGAGAAGA
This sequence comes from Nanger dama, assembly GCA_917880005.1. Classification (NCBI taxonomy): domain Eukaryota; kingdom Metazoa; phylum Chordata; class Mammalia; order Artiodactyla; family Bovidae; genus Nanger; species Nanger dama. Next base: position 11,819,009 of record CAKJTW010000051.1, read on the forward strand.
CTCTTGAGAGTCCCTTGGACTGCAAGGAGATCCAACCAGTCCATTCTGAAAGAGATCAGTCCTGGGATTTCTTTGGAGGGAATGATGCTAAACCTCAAACTCCAGTACTTTGGCCACCTCATGTGAAGAGTTGACTCATTGGAAAAGACTCTGATGCTGGGAAGGATTGGGGGCAGGAGGAGGAGGGGACGACAGAGGGTGAGATGGCTGGATGGCATCACTGACTTGATGGACGCGAGTCTGAGTGATCTCCAGGAGTTGGTGATGGACAGGGAGGCCTGGCATGCTGCGATTCATGGGGTCGCAAAGAGCTGGACACAACTGAGCAACTGAACTGAACTGAACTGAAGGGTTCACAGATTGTTGTTACAAACAAAAGAGAAAAACAGCCCCTAGAAACCAGATGCTGGCTGGATCATCCAGACCTTGATGTTGCCATGAGCTGCCTGGCACTTACTGCTAAGCTTTGGTATTCCTTGTTGAACATACATAAAAGAACTGTGAACATGATGAATCAAGAGAAAAGCAAGACCACGCTATAATCATGTCTGAACACAGAGAAAAATGCCAACATTGTCCAAACCACACAAAAGACCAAATCTCTTTTTTATCTTGACTGCTGCTTCTTTACCAGTTACAACTTTGCCTTGGTCTAGTCCTCTCCCCTTCTAGATAAATTTAAATAAATAGTTAAACTTGCTCCCACTTCCTGAGAGCATCTAAGCAGAACAAAGCTCCCCTTCCTTAGATCATTCCCAAATCACATAACATAATCGCAAATCTTATAGTAAATTCTTTCTAATACCTTCTGCCTGAGTCTCCCCTGGCTTGATGTATATTCCCTCTCACTGCAATAAGCAATAAACTTGACTTATCAAACTATCAATTTGTTCCTGATGGATTTGCTTGGAGGGCATTGATAGGAATTTTAATAATGCATACTAGCTAAAAATGTGATAATTGAATTAGAAAAATACTTTGCATGTGAAATGTATCAGTCTATTCACTGATTACCATGGGGATGAGTATATTGCACTCCAGAGAGAAAATGCTGGTATAAAATATGGTTGTACTTATTAAAGTATTATTTGTTATCCAACTCTGACGTGTGAATACAGTCATATCTCTTATTTTATAAATCAGACTCAAGCTTTGCTACATCATTTTGGCATCAGGGCTAGTGTCTTCTTTTTTTTTTTTTTAAGTGTCTTCTTCCATTGAATGGTTAAGGAAAAAAACTAGAAGACATATCAACTTCCATACCCAGTTCATAGGATGTAAGAGAGAAGGTCTGAGATCATATCAGTTGGCCCCCCGCCATTACTTCTGGCTGTCCCATGGAGTCACAGTTGAAAATTCATCCTACCCTGTAAGATCAGGCAGTCATCTTTGATGACGCAAATTCCTCAGTGGGGATTTCTCTAGTTGTCCAGTGGCTAAGACTCTGTGCTTCCGCTGCAGCAGTCACAGGTTCATCCCTGGGTAGAGAACCAAGATCCTCATGGTATGCTTCATGGTATGCAAAAAAAAAAAAAAAAATCCCTCAGTGCCTGGTGCTAACGAGAACATTCCTGACTTTGGCTCTCCAGGTCACAGCTGTCAGCTCTTGACGCACTCATTCCCAGCAATAGTCGTTCTTCCAAGGTGCCAGTTGTTCCAGGAGTGCAGTTTGAAGCGGGACAAGAGCCTGCAGTGTGAGAACCAAAAGCACTCCTTTCCCTGTGGGGGAATTGCCTCCAGGATGGGCAGTTCATCTTATTCAGACCCTCAGACACAGGTTTCTTTACTTACATTGTCTCTACAACAGGAGAACCTTAACCTCAAGAGAGTTCTGAAATTCCTACTTGTATCTGGAAGGAAAGGAGCTGCCAAGTCTCAACAAGAAGAACCTTCAAGGGTGACATGGGGGCTGTTTAAGCCCTCTCTCAAAAGAGCAGAGAGGAAAGAAAATATTTTTAGGGCGCAAGTTAAATGCTTGGTGGGGCCATCCTGCTCAATCAGTGACGTAATAACAAAGAACTGCTTTGTTCTTGAGTGTCTTCTCACTTGAAATTTCTTTCTTTAATTTACACTGGACATTGGGCTTTTTGCTAGGGGATCTTTCTGACCCAGGGATTGAACCTGGGTCTCCTGCATTGTAGGCAGATACTTTCTGTGTGAGCCACCAGGGAAGCTGTATCTGTTGTAGTTTTGATAATTTAGGAAATGAATACATTTCACCCATCCTATATCTTATCCCAGACTTTTAAGTGTAAAGTACGTTTGCTATATTCAAATTTCATCAATATATTACTATATTCGGCAGGCTGCCATCTATGGGGTTGCACAGTCAGACATGACCAAGTGGCTTAGCAGCAAGAACACATACTGATATTCTTAAAAACACTTTTTAAATCCCTCTAAGAAAGATCAGATTATCACTGAAAGTTAAAATTTCCTCAACTCTTAGCTTTTCCCCCAATGGGACAATTATTTTTATAACTTTAAAACTCTGATACTATCTAGACGATATCTATCTGTAACTATTGAGGCAGAACAGATATTATTAATGCTCATTCTAAATTCCTTTCAGGACTCTGACTCTGACTGCCTCCATTTTTTTTTTTCCATTCTATATAGGGTTGTGCTGGTACTGTAAGGGGAAGACATTATCAACTAAGATATTCGTTGTTTAAAAGTGTTTTTTACTATCATAGCAGAGGGAAGATTTGAGGATGAAACTCAGGCTAGGTCAATTTTTGCTGGAAGGCAAAAAAAAAATTGAAAACATAATGTAATTCTCCAGAGCATCAGCTCACAAGGGTGGTCAAACTAGAGGGCAGAATATGAGTTATGAGGATATGGATGAAAGGGTAAAGAAGTCAAAATTTAACTCATATCTTAATTTAGCTTTGGTTTTTCCCCAAACCTTGAGTTTGTCTATGATAATATTTAGTATCTTTTTAAAAATGAACTAATTTAAGATAAGAAAGTACTTATATTAGGTTTAGATTTTTTAAATGAAATCAGGTTGACTAATATTCACACTTGTTCCAACTTCTGGTAACTGCAGTTAACACAGATTTATAGTGCATACCTGGGATCTAGAAAGCCCAGAGACATACTATATCTCTGCCATCACTGATATCATCATTCTGGAATGTGATTTCAGCCCTGGTGAAATCCAATGGTGATGATAGTAAAGTACATTTCTCTGATGTTTTCAACTCACTCTGTTCCTGGGCAGTATTTGTTTCTATTCTCTTCAGTCTGACAAAGTACAGAAAAAAAGCTCATAGATAAACACAACACTCCTTTCTTGCTCTACACGGATTTCGGTGAAAATTAAAACACTGGTTCTCTGACAAAGAACATTTGATAGAAATGTGACCATGGATGCTATGGGATACATGCTTCTTCAGCTGAGCCGTATGCATCTGTACTCTTCAGAGTAAAAGAATCTTCAACCCTTTCTTCTAACTGTTATATCATGCTCTGATCATTAAAATTTTCTCCATTCGGAGGATTATCACTTCTTACTTACTTTATGTTATTCAGGAATCAGGGTTAGCATATTTTCATTAAAAGGCCACCAATAATAAATTTTCATCTCAAGGCAAGATTTTCAGCAAACAGAATAATAAGAGTATGCTTATTTTCTGATGTTGTATGTTACTTTTAGCTTAATGATTTCATTTGCGTTTTAGTGCTTGGCAAATGAAACATTCTAATATATCTTTAGATGATGTATTCAGTGACATAGGTCCCTAAACTAGTGGAAACATGGTTGAAAGGGCCATTGGACTAGATATTAGAAGATGTCATTATAAATTTTGTCCCTGTTATTTATAAACTATGTGAACATTGGATAATTACTTAAGCTCTCAGATCCTCATTTTACTTTTCTACAAATTGGAGGTGATAATTGTGCTATATAAAGTCACTATGAGGGAGAGATCATGTATATAATGTAAGAACTTGGCATATATTAGCTGCTGACTGAAAGGAAGTGTTTATGCGAAAACCCTGGGACACACGCATTAGACAGCCTTGAATGGTACCTAGTGGGCCTCATTTCTGGGGGCGCATGACCTTGGGTAAACCCTTCTCCTTGAGTGTGGTTGGACTCAAGGGAATATGTCATAAGTGATGAAATGACACTTTTGAGTTTCGGTTATAAAATGACTGTCTTTCATCTTGAATGTAGTCCCTCTCAAGGTCTCATGGGTCACATGCCCTAAGGGATGGCAGCTGGCATGTTTTAGGCAGGTCTGTGAAATGGTCCATACGGTGAGTGACTATGGCCTACCAACAGCCATAGGAGTGAGCTCAGAAACAGCCCCTCCACAGAGAAGCATTCAGATGAAACTGCATCTCTGGTGTTCCTCATGAGAGACTCTGAAGCATCCAGTGAAGCAGTGCTCAGATTTCTGACCCAGAGAAACTGTGAAATAATTAATACTTATTCTTTTAAGCTACTAGTTTCCAGGTACTTTGTTATATGGCAGTAATGACAAATTTATCATTAAAAGGCATAATAGCAGCATTTTAGAAAAATATTTTCTTCCACTTTATAGAAATCATTTGGTAAACGTACATAGAAAGTTTATATATAATACACCTCTAAAGTATATTTGTTGTGTTTTGCAGTGTGAGGTGGCAGAGGGGAGAGTATAAAGCAGTTTTTGAAGGCAGACTTTAGGTTCTGTTCATCTGACTATAGCCTTGAATCTCAAAATGTACCCATGGAGCACCAGTCAGTCTCCAAGAAATGTCACTGTGTTCTCTAAGTCTGGAAAACACCAATGCCTTCTTTTATTCCTGGAGGGTCACAGTAATGAACACAGTGTATTATAGGTTCCAGAAATCTGAGAAATGCTAGGATTTCTAATATGTTAATGGCTTCAATAGGTTAAACATCCCACAGTAGACTTTGGGAAATCATGAGTTCCTATGATCAAAAAGTGCTGAAATCCTGGCTTATACCTCACAGCAGCCCAAACGTCACTTATGAACAATGACTTTCAGCCTACTTCACCTTGCCTCAGTTCCAAGGCCCTAAAGGTTCAACCTTTTCCCTGAGCAAATGTTTTATTATAAAATGACAAGAACTCAAGGTTATAATCATCAGATGGCAAAAGCTGAGCAAGTTCTAATCTGACACCACAGAAGAAGTTGTTCCTAGTCTCATTCTGTCCATTCACATTTCATCTTTTTCCTCCTAACTGTTGAGTTGATCATTGCATGATTCCAACTCTTCATTCATTTTTTTTTCCAGAAGGACTTGTTAATAATGCCTTCTCCACCCCCACCCCTTAAGAAAATGTTAATAGAGAAATCCTTCCCATTTAAAACTCCTGGTTAAGCAGTTTTAGTTCTCCATGAGGGGCTCCCTCCACTATGACTTGCAGCATTTCTGCTAAATATTGTATAATGTTTCTGTAACATACTGAAAATTCTTCAAAAATGTTTGCATTTCCCTCTAGTACCATTTGCAGCAGTGTGTGGCAGTTGCTATGACAACTACCTTTAAAATTAAAAAGAGAAATTAAAAGTTTTACATAATCGAAAGGACTTCCTGACGCGAAGTTTAATATGCTAGGACTTTAACATAAATTACATCTTAGTGTGTAGGTCTTTTCTTATTAGGACAACATTTTAGAGCTCATTATTGGAAGTGCTATTCTACTCATTTTTTCCGTGTCAACTATGCTAATATTGTCAGAAAATTGTTATGAAAAATCTGCAGGTTATAAAATTTATGAAATGTGCTTGGTTAGCAAATTCTCCTTTCTGAGTGCAAGTAGCAACTACCCACAAAACCACAATAGTATTAGCAATCACCAAGTGGTCGTGTGTTCTGCACTACATCAGGCATTGATGTATGCATTATATGGATATTCAGGATTCTGTAGGATTGTTCTGAGAAGGAAATAAAACTGCACAATTTTATACACACAATTAAATTCTTTTGACAACACTCCTACTAAATAACTATTGTAACCCCATTTTAACCATGAAATCAATCTGAGGCTCAGGGATATTATATAATTTGTTCAAGGTTATAAAGCTAATGGATGGCAAAGCTAGCATTAAAATCTAGGCTTGTTAACTTCCAAAGCAGTGCTCTTAATAATTATACTGCTTTTAAAAAAATAACAAAAATCATATGCTATTGCTTATATGTGGAATATTAAAAATGATAAAATGAACTTACAAAACAGAAATAAACCCTCAGATACAGAAAACAAACTTAGGGTTATCAAAAGGGAAAGGAAGGAAGATAAATGAGGAGTTGGGGATTAACATGTACACACTACTACCTATAAAATAGATAACCAACAAAGACCTACTGTATAGCAGAAGGAACTATATTCAGTATTTTGTAATAACTTCTAAGGGAAAAGAACTGAAAAAGAATATGTATGTATGACTAAATGACTTTGCTGTACACCTGAAACACAATGTTGTAAATCAACTATACTTCAACTAAAAAAAATAAAAATTTTTTAAAAATTTAAGAAATTCATCTGCTTTTCTTTTTAATTTGCTGTTCTTTGCAATTCATACACAAGAGGTTCTTGACATGAGGACAGGGCAGAAGTGATCCAGGGAGAAGCTCTCAAAAGCAATGCAAAGACCCTTTTCACATTCCTCTGGCCTGACACAGGCCACCAGGGAAATGCAAATCAAAACCACAGTGAGATACCGCTTCACACTAGGATTGTTATAAATCTCAGAAACAGAAAATTACACGCATTGGTAAAGATGTGGAAGAACTGGAGCCTTGTGGCAAGGTAAATGGTACACCTTCTGTGGAAAACAGTTCGATGGATTTTCTAAAGTCTCGACACTGAATCACCATAAAAGTGAAAGCATTGGTCGCTCAGGCCCACTCTTTGCAGTCCCATGGACTGAAGCCCACCAAGCTTGTCTGTCCATGGATTTCTCCAGGCAAGAGTACTGGAGTGGGTTGCCTTTCCCTTCTCCAGGGGAATCTTCCCAACCCAGGGACTGAACTCATTGCAGGCAGATGCTTTACTGTCTGAACCACCAGGGAAGCCCATAGATTCAAGCAATTCCACACCTAGGCATATAGCCAAAAGTACTGAAATCAGGAACTCAAACAGATTCTTCCAAAGATTCACTGCAGCACTATCACAAGAGTCAAAACGTGGAAGCGACCGACGTGCCAACCAACAGATAAATGGATGAAGCAAACACAGAATATGCATGCAATAAAATACTGCTTAGCCATAAAAAGAAAGTTCTGACACATCTGACAACAGGAATAAACCATGAAAAGATTAGATGCTAAGTGAAATAAGCCAGACACATGAAGGACAAATATTGCAAGATTCCATTTCAAGAGGTATCTAAAATAGGCAAATTCACAGAGAAAAAGCACATTAGTGGTTAATGGGAATGAGGGGAATGGAAAATGAGAGTTATTACTTACCAACTTTCTATTTAGGGTAATGAAAATTTAAAAAATAAGCAAGAAGTGATAATTGTATGGCATTGTGAGTGTAATTAAAATCACTAAATTGTACACTGAAAAATGGTTAAAATGACAAATTTTACATTATATGCATTTTAACACAATAAAATGAAATGTTTCAATTATCTTTATCCTAACTCCTAACTTTCCCTTGACTTTTCTGCTTCAGCTTCCTGATACTAATTCTAGCTTCAGTTTTTTTGGTTTTTGTTGTTGCTGTTTTACCTATACAGTCTGTCCAGAAAAGTTTCCTAAGAGGGCCAGAATTTTGTGTGGATCTTAGAGTTTTAGAACTGAGATAAAGCTAGACATATTTTTAATATAAATTTATTCATTTAAATTGGAGGTTAATTATTTTACAATATTGTATTGGTTTTGCCATACATTAATATGAATCCGCCAGCAGGTATACACATGTTCCCCATCCTGAACCCCTCTCCCTCCTCCTTCCCCATACCATCCCTCTGGGTCGTCCCAGTGCACCAGCCCCAAGCATCCAGTATCACGCATCGAACCTGGACTGGTGATTCGTTTCATATATGATATTATACATATTTCAATGCCATTCTCCCAAATCATCCCACTTTTCCCCTCCCACAGAGTCCAAAACACTGTTCTATACATCTGTGTCTGTTTTGCTGTCTCGCATACAGGCTTATTGTTACCATCTTCCTAAATTCCATACATATGCGTTAGTATACTGTATTGGTGTTTTTCTTTCTGGTTTACTTCATTCTGTATAATCAGCTCCAGTTTCATCCACCTCATTAGAACTGATTCAAATGTATTCTTTTTAATGGCTGAGTAATACTCCATTGTGTATATGTACCACAGCTTTCTTATCCATTCTTCTGCTGATGGACATCTAGGTTGCTTTCATGTCCTGGCTATTACAAACAGTGCTGTGATGACCTAATTTTTTTAACAACTCCAACACTGTTTGAAAAGTTTAGATCATCCAGAACAAAAGTTAACACATGTATTTCCAGGTGCTATCACAAGGCCTCACACGTTCAGTTGACACATGAAGACTTAAATAAATGAAAGAAAAGAAGGAAGCACAATGAAATCCAGAGAAGTGCATTTCAGTTCATTTTCTTCCTTAATCTAGCCATTCATTCAAACAAAATGTATTGCTGTGTGCTTGATGTTAGGGCTACAAGATGCTGATATGTTAGCTTTTATCCCTAAGGAGACAGAGTCTAAGATGGGAGATAGATATGCAGGCATATTCCCAGCACAATGGAGTGTCTGGTAGTATAAACAGTTAGGGTAGCACAGCTGGCCAATCTCTTGCTTCCTGAAAAAGTGAAAAGGGTCAGTCGCTCAGTCATGTCCAACTCTTTGTGACCCCATTGACTGTGGCCCTGTAGGCTCCTCTGTACATGGGATTCTCCCAGCAAGAATACTGGAGTGAGTTGCCACTGCTTTCTCCAGGGGATCTTCCCAACCCAGGGATCAAACCTGGGTCTCTAACATTGCAGGTGGAGAGAAGGCCAACGAACTTCTATAGGAAGGTCCTAAGCCAAGGGGAAAATAGGGGAACTGGTCTTTTCACTTTAAAGATCAAAAACTAAGCATCTCCCTAACATCAGCTTCTAACTGTGCTCTTGTTTCCTGTTTCAGCTTTACTCTGACATCACTTGATAAAAAAGATGGAACAATGTAAGTGGTGCCAATAACCCCTCTCCACTAAAGACTGAAACTAGGCCAAGAAAAGTCATTCTGGTCTCTAATATTGTAAGGACTTTTGAAATTGCATGACTTGTATTGGATTAGGCCACTTCATAACTTAGGTTTTATACCTGGCTATAACAGGGTATGAGACACTTCTAGGAGATTATATCAACTCAGGATGCTTAGCATATGTTATGGACTGAATGTGTTCCTCAGTATACCTATGTTGAAGCTCTAATCGCCAATGTGATGGTCTTTGGAACTGGAGACTTTGGGAGGTAATTAGGTTCAGATGAAATCTTGAATGTGCCCTCCCCTACCCCAGGATGGCATTAGGGTCCTTATAAGAAGAGGAAGGGAGACCATAGCTTGCTTTCTCTCTTTACTATGTGAGAACACAATGAGAAGATGGCATCTACAAGCAAGAAGAGGGACCTCACCAGGAACTGAATCAACTAGCACTTTGATCACGGATTCCCTACCTCCAGAACTGTGAGAGATAGATGTCTGATTTTAAATTACTCAGTCTGTGGGACGTTGTTACCAGCAGAAAGCGAAAAGGAACTAACGAGCCTCTTGGTGAAAGTGAAAGAGGAGAGTGAAAAAGCTGACTTAAAACTCAACATTCAGAAAACAAAGATCATGGTATCCAGCCCCATCACTTCATGACAAACAGATGGGGAAACAATGGAAACAGTGACAGACTTTATTTTCTTGGTTTCCAAAATCATTGCTGATGGTGACTGGAGCCATGAAATTAAAAGACATTTGCTTCATGGAAGAAAAGCTCTGACTAACCTAGATAGCATATTAAAAAGCAGAGACATTGCTTTGCCGACAAAGGTCTTGTCTAGTCAAAGTTATGGGTTTTCCAGTGGTCATGTATGGATGTGAGTGTTGGACCATAAAGAAGGCTGAGCACCAAAGAATTGATGCTTTTGAACTGTGGTGTTGGAGAAGACTCTTGAGAGTCCCTTGACTGCAAGGAGATCAGTCCTGAATATTCATTGGAAGGACTGATGCTGAAGCTTAAGCTCCAATACTTTGGCCACCTGATGCGAAGAACTGATTCACTGGAAAAGACCCTGATGCTGAGAAAGATCAAAGGCAGGGGGAGAAGAAGACAACAGAGGATGATATGGTTGGATGGCATCACTGACTTGATGGGCATGAGTTTGAGCAAGCTCCAGGAGTTTGTAATGGACAGGGAGGACTGGCATTCTGCAGTTTATGGGGTCACAAAGAGTTGGACATGACTGACCAACTGAACTGATAGGTGTCTGCAGAGACAGTTGGACTGGCTTATCTGTTCTTGGTTGGGGTAGATATATGGCAGAAAGTACTGGAATACCTGTCAATATGAGTGTCAATGCATATGAACTTAGAAGACCAGTCTCATGGTAGGATGGGGAGAGCAAGGTGGGTTGCTGATGTTTAGTCGCTAAGTCATGTCCGATTCTTTGCGACGCCATGGATTGTAGACTGCCAGGCTTCTCTGTTCATGGGATTTCCCAGGCAAGAATACTGGAGTGGGTAACCATTTTCTTCTCTAGGGGATCTTCCTGACCCTGGGATCTAACATGCATCTCCTATGTCCCCTGCATTGCAGGGAAATTCTTTACCACTGAGCCACCTGGGAAGGCCTAGCAAGGTGGGACCAGGGTAATAAATGCAATGCAGACATTCAAAGTCAGCAGTTTACAAAAGAAGAACTGAGAGTGAAGGTCCAAAATTTTAAAAAGAGAGGAAGATGAAAATAAAATGAAATATAGACTGTGAATGGGAATGATGGGCATATTTCAGAAGTCAAATTACAGCAGGTCCCTTTACGGGGGCTGAGATGATAATACAGCCATCTTCTCGCCTTGATTTTACTGGCTTGGCTCTGCTGCCAGGAATGCACTTGGTTCCTTTCACCAGGGCTTTCGAGGGTCCACGTGTTTTTCAGACTGTCACAGTGGTTACAGTTCTGTTTACTTGGGAGCCCTGGAGGAAGGCTGTCAACATCACAGGGATGCCCTGCCTCTGAAACAGGAAGAAACCAAAGACACATTCATGAGTCGTCCTCATCAACTGCTACTGGAATATGATCTGAATTACTCTGATCTGTTTTCCTCAGTGGTTCATCTAGTTTGGCATAGACCAGAACATACAATAGTTCCTCTAATTCACCCAACTATATAATCAGAAACATCTGTATTATCCTGAAAACCTTTAGCCAGATGAAAACTGCCTATCAATTTATGCATGAACACTGACAGTCCTTTGAATGTCATTGAGATTGCTGTTTTAAAATTGATAAATGCTTGGAAGTTAAAATTGCAACTCTACACACTACTTGCGATTTTATTTTCGTTGCAAATTGTCATCATGCATATTTCTGGAAATCTGAGGGATTCCAGTTCAGAAGCTCATGATTATTTCTTTCATCCTCCTTGGTCTTCCAACTTTGTTCCAAACCAGGCTCTATCTTCCAAAGAAAAGCTGCAAAGAGATCACTCATATTCAGTTTTTCCTTTTTTGTTAACTCAGAGTATATGAACTGTTTATTTTACACTGAATTTTAGGTAAGACATTATTCTTTCTGCATTCTCTAGCTTTGGTAGGAAAAAAAAGAGTCCTGGTTGAGTAGTTAGAAAACTGGTTCTTTCCAGTTTTGAGTAAATTATGTAACTCTCTGAATTTCACTTTTTATTGGCAAAAGGGGAATGATTATTCTTGCCCTACATATATTGTTTGGCTGCTGAAAAGATTAAATGAGGATAACAGATATGAACAAGGCCCTGTAAAGGACACAGCACAACTTCAAGAGTAAATAATACAGAAAGCAGAAAAGAGTTCTGTGGGAGCTTAGTTATCTAATTAACCACATTTTCAAACAAAGAACAAGTTGCAGTCTTTCTGGAGCAGCTTTCATCCAGGCCCTAATCCCCGTACTTGAGCAAGCAGTACGAAATCTACAAGAAAGTAAGTGAACCACATGCCTGGAGAGGAATTTCCCTGTGAATATCAGGAGATGAGAAAGAAACACAATTGAGCTTGATGTAATTCCCAATCTCTATCAAATAGGAAGGAGTTACACAAAGGGATAGCAGCTCCATCCAAGAGAGAAATACTCTAGAATTCTCTGTATTACATGACAGAATCTTTCTTATGTGGAAAATTGAAGATGCCCAAAACTTGGGTCTGTTTTCTGCTTGCTCTCCCTTGACTGGAACCAGACTTCCTATTTTTCCCATATAGGAGAGAGAAAACTGTTGGGAAAATGGACTTACTCAAACACTGAAGAAATATACACAGTTCCTTTCTAACTAACTAGTTGCTAAATTAATCCAGGTATTGAGATGAGAAGACTCGTCAGATAACTGAAATGGAGAAAATATATAAAAGGGAAAGATTTTGATCAATTAACTCCTGATACCAGAAGAACTAGAGATAATGTGGCAAATAAAAAGAACTTAAAAATAACTTTTATTTATCAGAGATTTAAAAAATACATTGTGGTCATAATATTAAACTATTTTGAAATGCAAACTAAGCTATTAACAACCAATATAGCACCTTGGAAATTAGAAATCTAACTCCTTAAAATGTAAAAGATCTAGAGTGATAGTTGAAGATGAAATTTTTAATTTGGAAAGTAAAGAGCAGTTAATCTCTTAGAAGATAAGGGAAATACGTAAAATAATAGAAAATAATGGAGAACATTAAGAGATGAGGAAAATTATTCCAGAGGTCCAATAATGACCTGAAGAAGATCCAAAGTCATAGGCATTAGAAAGTGAAGATAGGAGAAATAATTTTTAAAAGATTATTTTTTTCAAGCCGAGTAAAGTCACAGGTGGAAAGATGTGTGTGTGTTAGTCATTCAGTCAAGTCTGACTCTTTGTGACCCCCCATGGACTCCAGGCTCCTCTGTCCATGGAATTCTCCAGAACAAGAATAATGGAGTGGGTTGCCATTTCCTTCTCCAGGGGATCTTCATTCAAAGCCAGGTCTCCCACATTGCAGGCAGATTGTTTACCTTCTGAGTAACCAGGGAAAGGTCTCATTAAGTGCCAAAATGGAATGAAAGGGGTAAACATATAAACAAAAGATAATAGGTAGATGATAGACAGACAGATAGGTAGATAGATAAAAGAAAGAAAGAGAGTGAGAATATATTATGTTACATGGTCCAAGGAACTTTGCTAATGTGATTAAGTTAAAGATCTTGAGATGGAGAGATGGCCAGCATTACCCTGATGGGCAAGCACAATCACAAGAGTTCTTCTAAGAGGGAGGCAGGAGGATCAGAGTCAGACAAAGAGTTGATCTGAGCATACCTCAAAGAGATGTCAGTCCTTGAGTCAAGGAAAGTGGGGAACCTCTAGAAGCTAAAAATAGGCAAGGAAATATTCACCTCTATAGCCTCCAGAGAGAATGCAGCCTTTCTAATTCTTTGACTTTAGGACCTCTGAGCTCCAGAATTGTAATATAATATATCTGTGTCATTGTAAGGCACTGAGTCTGTGGTAGTTTGTAACAAGAGCCATATAAAATGAATGCAGTTGGTTTTGTTCAGACATTCATGGGAGTGATAAAAGCCTAAGCAGAGATTGTTGTTATACCTCTATCAGGAAGACACATGTGAAGACCCTGAAGGGAATATCTCATGGATGCAGAGGTCTTTGGGATGGATAGCTAGATGTGAGGGACGGGCCTTCTTTCAGTGAAATGGGGTCCATTTGCTACTGATGAATCCGCCCAGACTTTCACTTTGTTGCTTAAACAATACCTCTCATGGTAGCTTCTTGGGGACAGATCCTCATTGCAATTGACATGGCCCTTCAGGTCTGACTTTCTCTTAGGATCTCTGACTCTTACGATCTTTGATCCCCCAACCACACATTTTTTTTCTCACTAATAAGGTGAAATAAGGAAACTATTTACTTTTCTGTAAATGAAATGTTTTCTTAGGGTCCCCTGAATGAGTTTGAGTTTTAGAAACCAAAGCTTGGAAGACACATTTTTACTTTCTGCTTCCTTACTAGCTCTATATATCACCAGGTATGTGGATCACAATGCTTACTATCTGCTTGAAAGGAAGGGAGGTATACAAAGAAAAAGATAGAAGCTTGGAAATAAGAGGTTTAGGAAAACAAAAAGTGGTTCTAGGCAACAGAAAGGTATCCGAAGGTATTAGATACCTACACAAAGTTCTAAGTAACAGGTACAGAGCATCGGAGAGAGAAGGCAGCTTACTCTTTACTTCATTTTGAGTCACTTTTAGTCTTCCTGCCCAGGGCAAAAGCTGGTGTCCAAGTGTGAGGCCTGAGTTCAGAGATTGGGATAAAAATGACTATGTGTGTGTGTGCTCTCCCAGTTGTGTCTGATGCTATCCAATCCCATGGACTGTAACCTGCCAGGCTCCTCTGTCCATGGAATTTTCCAGGCAAGAATATTGGAACTAGTTGCCATTTCCTTCTCCAGTCATATGACTGTAGGGAGAGAGAAAACGAACAGGAAACACAGGAGTTCTTGACAGGGTAATATTTCTCTATATTCCAGCAGGTTGATGATCAGAGTCATGCAATATTAACGCTGAAAAAGTCTTCAGAATCAAGAAACACTAGTAATGATTGAGCATGGTGTGTTAAGTGTTAAAGCTGTGTGCTGAGTGCTTTATATCCACATAATCCTAAAATCAATCCATGAAGTTGACACTATTTTGCTGTCTGACAGAGGAAGAATCTGAAACTCAGAGAATTTAAGTGAACTACTTAAAGACATTCAGCTCAAAGGTATTCAACAAATGCTTGAGACAGAAATAAGACAGAAATAAAACAAAACCCAAAATGCATGCAGTCTTGATTTCTACTATATTGCTCCCAAATAGTCTCAGCAAGAATTTTCTGTTGCTATCTAGAACCCACAACTGCAAAAACATTCTAGGGCAATCTTACTACAATGCTTATATGAAAAGTCACATGCAGTCGCACAGTTTTAACATTCAGTTCATTTTCAGATGATATACATTGGTATTTCCTCTTTAAACTATGGTCAAATCTTTCAGTACCTAGCATATGTCTGTAATCTCCCTGGATTCCACTTATTTTGGCCAGCAAGGCATAGCCCCAATCATGCTGTTTCAGTTCTAATTTAATGGAACATTAAGCATTCATTTCTGGTACCTAAATTAGCCAGTCTCTTTTATTTATAGAGCTTACATGCAAAATGTTTAACTAAAAAAAAAAAAAAAGGAAATAAAAATAGGAAATGGATGGGTGCCTGCTATTGAAGTCTCATGAGTGATCCCATAATATTATTAAGTCCAGTGGGTAATGAGTGTTTTAAACAATGTACATTTTAGAAATTTTCAAGTAAAGACTTAATTACTCCCTTCTGCTAATGAGCCTCCACTTTTTCTTTGGTGTTGCAAACATGGGCTTATGGAAATAGTCAAGTCAGCCACACTCCAAACATCATTCAGACATCTCTTGTTCTTGATGGTAGTAGAGTACCTCTTTCTTTCTCCCTCATCCCTCCCTTCCTTCCTATAAATCAACACTAAGATGCAAAACCCAGAAATGAACTCTGATACTGACCATGTGTGGCAGGGGAGCACTTTGTACGCCTGTCAAATATAGTTTCAAAATTCCACTAATGAAAACAAATATACATAATCTGAAAGCTGCTTTCTGTTGCTGCTGCTAAGTCACTTCAGTCGTGTCCGACTCTGTGCAACCCCATAGACAGCAGCCCATCAGGCTCCCCCCATCCCTGGGATTCTCCAGGCAAGATCACTGGAGTGGGTTGCCATTTCCTTCTCCAATGCATGAAAGTGAAAAGTGAAAGTGAAGTCGCTCAGTCGTGTCCGACTCCTAGCGAACCCATGGACTGCAGCCCATCAGGCTCCTCCATCCATGGGATTTGCAGATTTGCCAGGCAAGAGTACTGGAGTGGGGTGCCATTGCCTTTTGTTAGGGACATTCAGATGGATATCTGCTTATTTCTGTTGGCTTATAAGCACAAGGAAAACAAAATTTTGCTGACAGATTCAGAAATTCCAGGAGATACTCAGTAAGGGCTTTGAGGACCTAGGACAGGAATCTCCAAGCAGATAATAGTCTGACATTTGATTTCACTGACTATTTAAAGCAGTTGGGAGTCACAGTGTCTCTTTACATTTCCATACCTCCTAGGAGGTCTAAGCCCCTCTTTCTATGCAGCTACAGCCCTATATCTCATGCATGCCATCTTCTTTTCTGTCAGAGTTTCCCATGGAATATCATCCACATCTCTCTGACTCTCAAGGTATTACTTTCTCAGTCGGGGCTGACTCTTTGTGACTCCATGGACTGTGACGTGCCAGGCTCTTCTGTCCATGGGGATTCTCAAGGCAAGAATACTGGAGTGGGTTGCCATGCCCTCTTTGGGGCTTCCCAACCCAGGGATCAAAACCAGGTTTCCTGCATTGCAGGCAGATTCTTTACCATCTGAGCCACCAGGGAAGCATAATTTAATTCTCTACCTCACTTTCTGCTCATCCTGACCTGGGGCTTTTGTTTTAGAATCAAAGGTTGTTTGGCTAAACAAAACAGTTCTATGCATGTAAGAATTCTGTAACCAGAATTAACTGTATCCAATTATTCCTTTTTCTCCTAATCTTACATTTCTGAGAGCATTTTAACCTCTTAAAGTCACTATCAGTTAGGCAGGACTTATTCAGGATTCCTATAGTAAGGACAAAAGATCTGACTCATACAGTTGCAGTAACTTGAAGCTGGAAAATGAAATATCTAAAACTAGGATGTAGACCCTCACATGCCTTGTCTACTGCTATATCTGACGGATGGTGTGGGCTCTGCGGATCATCATGGTTTTCAGACCATGTATGCAAGGAATGTGACCAGTGGGAACTGTAGTGGTGAACGTTATATGTCCACTTGAGTGACCGATGGGTTGCCCACATGGCTTGGAAAACATTATTCCTGGGTGTGTTTGTGAGTATGCCTTTGGAAGAGGTTAACATATGAATCTATAGACTGAGTAAAGATGACTGCCTTCCCTAATGAGAGTAGGCAATATCAATCCACTGAGGGCCTGAATAAAACAAAAGGTGAGCGAAGGGAGAATTCTTTCTCTGTTTGAGCTGAGACATCATATTCTCCTGCTCTTGATCATTGGCTTTGGACTCATACCAGGACTTAAACCACTGGCCCCTGATTCTCAGGCCTTTGAACCTGAATGACACGACTGACTTTACTGGTTTTTTACCTTGCAGATGGCAGACTGTGGGACTTCTCTGCATTCAAAACCATGTGAGCCATGAGCCAATTCCTATAACTCTCTCTGTCTCTCTGCCCTACCTCCCTCTTTCTATCTCTACTTCTCTCTAAATATATCTCCTATGGGTCTGTTTCTCTGGAGAATCCTGACAAATATACAGGTCCTGTTGGAGAAATGTACTGTGATGAACACAGTCATTGCTGGGCTCATAGGAATGTCATATATTGTCTACAAAAAGAGTGGTATCAAACTCACAATTGGACAAAATGTGCAAGGAGATCCAACCAGTCCATCCTAAAGGAAATCTGTTCTGACTATTCCTGGGAAGGACTGATGCTGAAGCTGCAACTCCAATACTTTGGCCACCTGATGCGAAGAACTGACTTATTGGAAAAGACCCTGATGCTGGGAAAGATTGAAGGCAGGAGGAGAAGGGCACAACAGAAGATAAGATGGTTGGATGGCATCATCAACTCAATGGACATGAGTCTGAGTAAACTCTGGGACTTGGTGAAGACAGGGAGGCCTGGCGTGTTGTAGTCCATAGGGTCACAAAGAGTTGGACATGACTGAGTGACTGAACTGAACTGAACTGAGCCCTCTCATCACCTAAGAGAGAATGAAGAAAAAAGGGAAGGAGATGAAAAAGCCACATTTTGTGAACAAACTCATAGATTTGGAATCAGACAGCCTAAATTATACCATAGCTCTGACACTAGCCTCTTACCAGCCAGACCTTGGACCAGTCTGTCACGTCTTAGCAGGAAACAGGACTAAAATGACCAAAGAGAGTTTCAGAAAGAAAGTATTTGCAAAGTTGTAGAGCATTAGGAAAAACCAACAAGGAATATAAAAATTCTGACAGCAACCTAGGTAAATTGCATATACCCCTAGATCAATGGGCCAGGACCAGTTAAAAGAGCTCCATGAGACCTGGCAAGAAAGTGTCAGAAGATTGAATACTCCAACTTGTTTCTGCCCACCCACTTACCGCCTGCCCGTGCCTCACTTTAGCTGAAACCAGTTAAAGATCAGAGGACCTGAGAGCCCACTGATCCATGGACATCAGTTTCCCAGGTACAGAGACAGATGGAGAAGAGTGCAGAGTTGATCTGGAGGGGTAAATAGAAAACAGTCTACACAATGAATATTAACAACAATTTCTGGTGCAAAATAGAGACTAAAAGTGCCCATCTCAAAGTTTTATCTGTTTGTTTTGCTTCTGTTCGTCGAAAGGCAATGATTGCAAAGGACTTGACCTCTGGATATATATTATTTGCAAAGCAGTGTTCTGCAAAAGAAGAAAGGTAACACTAGTATGAACATTCCTCGGATCCAGTTGGCATCATTATTTCTATAGTGACTTTAGGTCAGTTTAGTCAATTTATCCATTTAGCGCACAGTCCCTGTGGGCAGAGGTTGGGGAGTGCTGGTCCGGGCCACCTAAAAGCACCCAGGGTTAGGAGCAGAGCAGAGGCAATCCTTCATTAGCTCCTGGAGAATGACTAAGCATTCCCTTTGAAGAAATGACTACGGCTTATAGAAACAGGTGTAAAGTTCAGTTTCCAAGATGAACAAAGTAGTTCTGTAATCCCATTCAAGAGAAGAAAAGAGGCACTTGAGCCATATGACAGTATCTGGGAGGACATATTCTTGTTCCCAGCCTTACCAGGCCACGTGGACCGATGGTAAAGGGACTAATCAGTGTTTTTCCTAGCTGGTGGTACTGACAGTTTTCGGTTTCTCTCAAATAGGAACATATTCTTGGTTTAAAGGAAGAAATTCCCTGAAGTTTTGAATTTCATTCTCTTGGATTTGTAAAGATGAGGAATTTGTGACTGTGTTTTAACTGAAAGTCTGAGGGACATTAAAAATAACTCTGACCTAATAATATTAGGTGCAAACTAAAGCCTCAAGTTTACTAGACTGATAAGGCTGCTGCCTACATTTTAAAATGACGAGGACGGGGGAATTTAAGGGACAGCAGAAAGAAGAGAGTATTGGGGGAGTGCAAGAATAAGACATTAATAATTTTGATGAAAATTTGGGATTGATGCTTCCAAACTTAAAAGTTCATGTGGGAAGAAAGAGCAGAGTAATTAGGAAATTGTGTGAAAACATGTAACAAAACAATCAGTTAGGGGAAACACTGTTCATCCACTCACTCATTCTCTAGACATTTAATAATAAACTACTATACCTCAGGCACTGTCCTAGGTACTGCAGATACAGACAAATTCAGGAAAAAATATCCTCATGGTATATAGTGAGCTAGTGACATTTGACAATAGGAAAGGTATGCAGGAGCCAGGTCACAAAGGACATAGAGATTTTAGGTTAAGTCATTTGAATGTTATTGTATGTGTAGTAATGTAGTGTCAATTCATCTACAGATGATAGGATTCCACAACTTAACTGACATTTCAGAGGAGGAAGATTCATTACCTTACATTGTGCATTCCAGAAGTAGGGTAGCTCCAGAAATGGTTAATTTAACACTTTGGTAAAGCCCTCAAAGAGCCAGGTATTTTACATTTATTGGAGATATGATTTAATGGTAAAACTAAGAGAAACCAAATAATAGTGAAATAAAGAGACAGAAACTTCTTTTTATGCAAAAGAAATCTGGAGGTAGAGTTGGTTCATTGTCTCCATAAAGTTATCAGACTAGGTTTCTCTTGGCTCTTTACCACCATTATCTCTAGGATAAGACTGCACACTCAGAGACAATTATGACTGTTGGAGCTCCAGCTCCTTTATCCACATTCTAAGCAGTAAAATGCAATAAGGAAGAAAGAAAGGTATACCCCATGTCTTTTAAAGGGAGTTTCCAGAAGTGCACTCAAAATCTCTACTCAATCTCATTGACTACTATTAGTATTTAATCACAATGCCATATGCAACACCACAGTAGGATAGCAATATACCTAGTTAAAAATTATACGTTTATCAACAAAGAATAAAAGGAAGATGAATATTGAGGAAAAATAGGAAGTCTCTGGCACTAAGAATCATCTTCTGTTCCTTATGTCTCAATTTGAGAGCAAGGAACATTTGCAAAAGCATCTTAAAGATAGCTTAGTTATGAAGGTAACTAAGAGAGGTTATTTAAGAGAGAGGAGGTAATTTAAGAGAGAGGTTTATGGCTCAGATGGTAAAGATTCTGCCTGTAATGCAGGAGACCCAAGTTTGATCCTTGGGTCAGGAATATCTTCCAGAGAAAGGAATGGTTACCCACTCCAGTATTCTTGCCAGGAGAATCCTATGGGCAGAGGAGCTGGTGGGTTACAGTTCATGGGGTCCCAAAGACTCAGACATGACTGAGTGACTAACTCTTCACTTTGGAATATAAAACCTGGCATTACAGCCCAGTTCTGCTATATATATGCTTGATACATTTATGCAAGTTAGTTTACCTCTCAGAGGTTCAATTTATAATATATAAATGAGGATTCTAAGCTCTTAAGCTTATTGAGAGTATTAAATGAAATTGTGTATTGCAACAGATGGTAAAGTGGAAACTGCATTTCACTGCTGGGACCATCCTAGTGACTAATCACATTCATCAGTTGTTTTGATCTTTTGTTTGAAGATCAATGTTTGTGGATAAATTTTGTGACTGGATAGTAGAGAAGGGCTTTGGCCTCATCAGCTCCTCAGTAGGCTATGTGTATGTGCATGAAACCATAGAACACATAGATTCTTTCTCCTGTAGCAAACATCAGTTTTTATCATTTGCCATTTTCCATCAAGGAAGACTCTAGGATATTTTAGAATTGTCTTAAATAGGGGACTCAGCTGCAAAATATAAACTTTCAGAACATATGGTATGGAATACAACTAATGCGAAAGTTCCAAAAAGAAGATGAAAATACTAAAGGACTAAAAATACTTTCTTCAAACAACCTTTTTCAGTACATCAGTACAGCTGCTTCTCTGTTAAACCAGCTGTTAACTAAGCCCCAAGGGTGCTTCTCACAGGGGGCCTATTTTGTTGTTGTTTTTAAATGATTTAATTCTTATAGCTCAAACTGCATTGTGCTCTTAATGGTTTTACATTTCTACCTCTGAAAGACAAAGAAAAAAAGAGTGGAGAAATGAAAGAAATTAAAGGCTGGAGGAAGATGGATAAAGGGTGTGCATATCCAGTTCAAAGTGTGGTTGGAGGGAGGGAGGAACTGGCAGAATAGCTGAGAAAATGAGGATGTGAAAAATATAAGTAGTTTCTGATGAAGAAGAGCTACAGACCTAGCATATTAGGACATGCTCAAACACAGAATATTAAATAACTTCTACACCGTATTGGCCAAAAATACAGGAAAGCAACTGAATGTGGCATTGCAGATAGTGTTCTTGGGAGCACAGCGGATTATAGAAACCCCAGTTCCTCTACTTACCAGTGATGGGAGCTTAGCCTTGGAAGAATTACTTGGTGTCTTTGAACCTTAATAACCTCATTCTAAAGCAAATAATAATAATAATGTCTGCCACATGGGATGGCTCTCCATTAATTCAGGCAACGTGAATACAAGCATTTATGATACTGCCTGGCACATCAGAGACCACAATGAATTTAATGAAAATTATTACAATTTGCTTTTTCAGAAAATGTTTATACTTGTTAAGAAAAAAATATCAATACACAAGAAATAGACTAAAATATACAAGAAAATGTTCCCTTTCATCATGGACTCTTTCTATAAGAAAAAATGCCTTATAGCCATATTCTGTCCTCAAATGGGTCAATCTTTTTTTTCCCATACTCAAAACAGATTGTGTAATATTATTCAACCTTAAGAAGGAAGGAAATTTTGTCATATGTTATTACATAGATAAACCATGAGGATATTATGTTAAATGAAATAAACAATCAAAAAAGACAAATACTCCGTAATTCCACTCATATGAGATATCTAATGAATCAAACTTATGGAAACAGAAAAGAGACTAGTAGTTTCAGGGACTGGAGGGAGGGGGAAGGAAGAGTTGTTGTTCAATGAGTACAGAGTTTCAATCATGAAAGAAGAAAAAGTTCAAGAGGTTTATTATATAACAGTGTGCATATAATTAACAGTATTATAATGTACACTTAGAATCTGTTAAGAGGGTAAATTTATACTATGTGATTTTTACTGCATTCACATACTATAGCAAGGACATACGATAACCTTGAAGTAATTGTGCTGAGCAAAATGAGCCAGTTACAAAGGGGATACTATGTGGGGCCACCAGTGGCCTGCCGTCTATGGGGCCTCACAGAGTTGGACACGACTGAAGCGACTTAGCAGCAGCAGCAGCAGCAGAATAAATTTATAGAGATAGAAAGTAGAATGGTAATTACCAGAGGGTGAGTGGAGGGAGGGATGAGGAGTTACTGTTGGATGAGCATGGAGTTTCAGTTTGGAAAGATGCAAAATTTCTAGAGCTAGATGGTGGTTGTGGTTGCCCAATAGTGTGAATGCACTTGTTGTTCAGTTGCTCAGTCATGTCTGACTCTTTGTGACCCCGTGGACTGTAGCACTCCAGGCTTCCTTGTCCTTCACTATCTCTTATTAGAGTTTGCTTAATGCAATTGCACCATACACTTAAAATGGTTAAGTTGTAAATTTCAAGTTATACATTCTCAACCACAATTAAAACAGAAAAACAAACTGCCTTTTCTATAATGATGTTTACCAGTATCTCTTTATGATTAAATTGGTCTGAGAGTCGTATGACCATAGGAACACTTGGCTGCCATATTCAAGGGCTCAAGAAGGAATGAGGCCCTTCTTCCCTGTGCAATGTGTGACATGCTATATGCTGTAATAAAAATAAGTTTTGCTTAGACAAAAATTTTCTATGGATGTCTCCTTGCCTGATTTAGCTTATGTAAGAATCAAGGATGTTTTTCCTTTCAGAAAAAAATATATAATGTGGATACTTAAACTCGGGACTTTAAGAAGATGGCAAAAGGATTTGCTGACAATGTTTCAAACCGTTCTCTTCATCTCATAACCAATTTGTTAAATACACTCAGAGATGGCACATTTTAAAAGATAATATTTATTTATAGTTCTTCCCCAATAAAGAACTGGTATCAATCCCTTAACAGAGAAGCAAAAGAGATGATTCTTAGCCAGATTTTACTCTCCTTTCTTCAAATTCAGTGTCACTTTATTCTGCCTCATGAACAGAATGAAGAGTGCCACATATGGCTTCAGGGCTGTTATTTATGATTTCCTGAACTTACGTAGGTACTTGATTAAAGCAGAATCATTTTGTTCTGAGATTTTTTTTAACCAGTTTCTACAGAAGGCTTTGTTTACTCCCAAATAATCAATACTGTCCTGACTATACAATCTTTTACACCCCTACCTACTCTTCTGTGATGACCAACTTCTTGACTCTTTAAATGGGAGATGGATTTGAAACTTATTTTGTTGGAAAAGGTCGCTTCTTGCTCAGATTCAAAGCTAGAAACTTGTACTCATGATGGGGTACTTCCTAGTTAAATCTTTGTGTGTTATCTGGCCCCTGAATAAGCTGAAGTAATAAAGAAAGGTGGACCCATTTGAGGACAGGATATGGCTATAAGACTTTTTTTTCTTACAGAGTCCATGATGAAAGAGAAAAATTTCTCATTTACTTTGTCTATTTCTTGTATATTGATTTTGTAATAATTCAGAACATTACAATTTGATTTCCAATGTACTGTATCATTTTGATTGTATAAGGTGAGAGATCTTCTGAAGTGGAAGTTCATGAAAGGTAAAGAGGCTCTTTCTTTAAATGTTTTCCCATGCAAAAATTTAAAAGAAATAGCTTAAAAACCGCAAAGCACTCAGGAATGATAAGCACAAAGAATACATTTTAAAATTGTCTAAGTGAGCTCATGAGAAAGCAAGTGAAATCCCCAGGGGGCACAAACTAAGAGAAAGAAAGGTGTTAAATTAATACTAATGCTAAGAATGACTTGTGATTGGCTGGTGTTTGCAAAACCCATTATAAAAGTCTGGGTTTTCAGGAGCCATACAAAGATGTAAGATAAGGTTGAGCTCGTATAAGGTAGAAAAATTGTTACTAAGACTCTTGGATAAAGCTGTGACCCTGTAAGAGTAAACTCTGGGAGTTGGTGATGGACAGGGAGGCCTGGCATGCTGCAGTCCTTGGGGTCACAAAGCGTCGGACATGACTGAGTGACTGAACTGAACTGAAGGGTAAACCCTTAGTGAACAGGAGAATCAGAGAAAAGAAATCTATGCATTGCAAAAGGAGATAACATAAAACTCTTCTATTTCAGCATGGTTTTGATAGAAAATATTCCTGCAACCATAAGCTTGTCCTCATACATAATTGAATGCCAATTTATTCTCCCTCTGTAGACAAGAATACTTTAACCTAAAAAATTAATTGTAAAGTGTCCAGAGCTAATAGCAAACCAAAGAGCTTGGCAAAGAAAATGAAAATCATGATTCAGACTCATACCCTTGAGGCAGGCCATCCGTAATTCTTTTAAAAAAGTTTGACTAAGTAAAAGGATATAATTACAAATTATTTAATACAGTTAGAGCAAACCACCATGAGTGAGGGACAACAAATAAAATGATTAAAGTTCCTAGTTTAACATTCTGATTCAAGCATAACAACTAAAAGTAAAAGATAGTGTTTATGTTCAGCAATGGCATAGTAGTAATGGTCAGATAAATATTCCATGATAATAGCTATAAACTGGACAAAATACATAAATCAAACACCTGAAGGCACTTAAGACTGACAAGAAACAGGTATAAATTGAAAGCAAATTAACACTTGGGATGGGCTACCCTCGTGGCTCAGTGGTAAATAATCTGCCTGCAATGCAGGAGATGTGGGTTAGATCCCTGGGTTGGGAAGATCCCCGGAGGAGGAAATGGCAACCCATTCCAGTATTCTTGATGGGAAAATCCCTCCAAAAGATGAACCTCATGGGCAGTCTGTGAGGTTACAAAGACTTGGACATGACTGAGCATGCACACACACACACATTTGGAATATACGAACAAAATTCTCTGAGATACTCAATGGCTTTTAGTAAAAGGGCTGCTGCTGCTAAGTCACTTCAGTCATGTCTGACTCTGTGTGACCCCACAGATGGCAGCCCACCAGGGCTCCGCCGTCCCTGGGATTCTCCAGGCAAGAACACTGGAGTGGGTTGCCATTCCCTTCTCCAATGCATGAAAGTGAAAACTCAAAGTGAAGTCACTCAGTCGTGTCCGACTCTTAGCGACCCCATGGACTGCAGCCCACCAGACTCTTCTATCCATGGGATTTTCCAGGCAAGAGTGCCAGAGTGGGGTGCCATTGCCTTCTCCAGTAAAAGGGCTGGCTCCATTTATATCCAAGTAGTATAAATAAAACATGGATAACAACTGGAAAGATTGTTGTCTTGGAGAGCTAGAAAATAGAATTTGGGGGTGACCACACCAGCTTTTAAGTGAGCAGGGGAATCCGGGAAAAGAGAAAGTAATTGCAAAGAAGCCCCAAAATCAACATCAAAACCCTGTTTTCATCTGGCTAACTCCTGAGCTGCTCATGAATATAGCAGAAACCAAGCAACAAAGCTGAGAATTAAAAAAAAACTGGAGCAAGACACAGAAGCGACCTTGATGTCCAGCAGCAGATGAATGAATAAAGAGGTGGTATATAGTCACAATGGAATTCCGCTCAGCCATGTGGAGAATGATTATGCCATTTGTAGCAACATGGATGGACCTAGAAATTATCATACTAAGCGAAGCAAACTGGACAGAGAATGGAAATATCAAATGATATCACTTAAATGTGGGATCTAAAAACAACGATACTAATGAACTTATTTAGAAAATAGAAATACACTCACAGACAAAGAAAACAAACTTATGGTTATCAAAGAGGAAGGAGAGAGAGGGATAAATATACACACTATTATATTTAGGACAGATAACCAACAAGGACCTATTGTATAACAAAGCAACTATGCTCAACATCTTGCAGTTACCTATAATGGTAGAAAATGTAAAAAAGAATACATATGTGTATAACTGAATCACTTTGCTGTACACCATAAACTAATACAAAGTTGTAAATCACCTATATTTCATTAAAAAGTTTTTTAAATGGGCAGAAGACCTGAATAGAGATTTTTCCAAAGAAGATAAACAGATGGCCAAGAGGCACATGAACATATTCAACATTGCTAATAATCTGAGAAATGCAAATTAAAACCAGATGTGATATTACCTCACACCTGACAGAATGGCTATCATCAAAAGACCACAAACAACAAATGTTGACAAGACATACAGATGGTTAACAAACACATGAAAAGATGCTCAACATCACTCATTATCAGGGAAATGCAAATCAAGACCACAATGAGGTACCATTTCACACCAGTCAGAATGGCTGCG